>OX403616.1:114110716-115360716 GCA_948107695.1 Meliscaeva auricollis | reverse complement strand
TTGTAATTAATGCTTGATCCGTTGCCGTCGGCATCGGTCACTCTGTTTAACAATATGCTCAACAGCTTTCTTTGGAATTAACAACACCTGTTGATTCAATATTTATACTTTCTGACTATGAAAGTTTTTGTTTGTATCGATTTCCGGTTGAATTGAATTTAGTTGGTAAATTTACTTTAAAATTTCTTTATGTCTAGTGCTAGTAATGCTAATTTGCACAAAATAGTGATACTTTGAGTCCTTTAATAAATTTGTTTTGCTAGGGAATCACCCAAAAACATAGACTGCCATCACCGATCGAAAATCAATTAGGTTGATAATTTTGTTGAAGTAGTAATTTAGACTTAAAATCATCAAATCGATTTCATCAAAAGTAGTTAAAAGCAAAATACATGGCAAATTATCATTTTTTCAGAAGAGCTTTTGTAAACTGACATTAAGTTAGTGTAAAAAACCAATGGACGAAAAAATCAAAATTTAACTAATTAGCGACAAAATAGCGGCTTATTATTCACCTAGTCCCGTATATATCGGCGACTCGCTAAGATGCTAGTTATAGCTATCAGAAAAAAAAATTTTAATTGGTTTTCATTCGATTTTAAATACAAATACGATTTATTCATCGATGACAAGTGACTTACTTTAAAAATATTCAGGTAGTCAACATAGTTATCGTGTAAAAAAATTGAAAAAAAAAAATCGTTTTTTTTATCATCGATTTTCAGTAAATGACAGTAATTTTAACAAGCAATAGAAACCACATTATACTTTTGCAAAAGAATTTTGGCCCTTTCAATTTTAATCTCATATCAGAATTGCTCTGTCATGCAAAGTTTTTTGTGATATACAATTTTTACTTCTAAAAAACACTGTTTTGATTTGATTTGTTTAACAAATAATAATGAACTATTTTTAAATTCTCTTTATGTTAGTTTTTTGTTTTATTTTGAATAAACTTGCAAAGCTATAAACTTATTATTAATTTTTTCACGGTTTCTGCTAGTTCTACAAAATATTTACTTATTAATGATAACTGATTAATGATAACTGTAATCAGTAATTAATTACTGATTACAGAAATGTAATTAGTAATCCTGATTACTGATTACTTTTGTAATCAGTAATCAGATTACCTTTTAATGCCAACACTGGTTGAACGTAACATCTTCAAAAAATCTTTACAAAGTAAAAATTAAAAGAAACACAAATAGAGCTTGAAAATATAACATATTTTTTTTGTCTATAATCTGCTATAGGTACAATTTTCCATATGATTCTTTGTATGTTTTTACACGCCCAAGGAAATCGCTCTGTATATTTAATTGAATGCACACTGTGATTTCAAATATGCCGCTATATTAACTATTTTAATATCAACACTTAAATATTTATCGAATTTATCTTTATTATTAGTCTTCCAGATCAATTTGTCCACCTACTCAATTTGTGGGTTAAAATAAAATAAGATAGATTTAATTTAAAATTTTGTATCATCATCATATTTCCATTTATCTTTCCATCATTAAAACCTATTCCGGCTTCATTGTCCTTCCGACTAAAAGCCCATTAAGGGTAAATAAACATGAAAAAGAGTATAACTCATGCATGAAAAATCAGTGCGTTTGGTCTATTACATTCAATTTCCTATAAAAGTGCAAAACACTATCAAACTTGGTACAGCATGTGCTACCAAAATCTAATTTTCAAAGCCAAATCCATAACCACCACAGGCAGTTCTAAATAATTGATATTCTATGAATATGAATTAAGAAAACAACTTGCATCAGAAGCACGGACAAACAAAAAACAATTCCTGACCACTAGTACATCGAAATTCTAAAAAAAAACTAACTGCTATAGCCACAAAACCAAATTTACATAAAATTTGCATCTACTATTGCCCTTCAGCCTCGTGCACTCTGCTGAACTATCTCGTTGTGTTTTTATTTTTTTTATAATATTTTTTTTTCAACGAGGTTATGGTACCGGTTTGTTTACATCACTGTTTTAGTAAAACAAAGTTGCGAGTACGATCTGTTTTTTTTAGCGACCCACTGAATGTGACTTTTTTGCTGTCCAGCATTCAGCGGAATACTATAGACTATTTTAACATTTTTTGTTGCAAAAATATTGATTTTATTTTTTTTAGCTAGGTACATCCCGCTTCTGAGCTGGCAGTAAATGGTACATAGTCATGGTTTCATTGTAAAATTTCATAAATTAGCAAGATTTCAGTTTTTTACATTCCAAGGGGTTTTGAAAAAAAAAAAAAACGATAAAAGTGGTAACATGTTTAATTAATTGGACAAAATGTACCGGAAATCTTCTTTTACATTGCTATTTAGAACTTTTTACTTGTTTCGCTTTTAATTAAAATACTTTTTATTATTATCTCCATTAATATTCCTGCAAAAATGTGTTTTTTTTTAAATCGAATTAACGTAAATTGTTCAAATTCCTCTTACAATAGATCTCACAAATTGAACCGACAAAAAATTTTTTTAAGGTAAAACTCAGAATGCTTGTTTGGCAATAAATTTTGCAATGCAAACGGTCAATGTCAGGGTGAAAAAATAAAATGTTTATTCATACCTGAATGCAAACTAAAACCATCAATCTTTGAAGTTGAACAAAAAATAATAAAAAAAAAATCGAAAATCATCACACAACAACCTGTTTGCACAGACTTGTTTCACATTTGGCCGAATAGAAAGAGTATCAATTTGGGTTCAACAATAATAATAATAAAAAAAAACTAATTCAATATAAAAGTGACACAAACTGCATATTTCAAGGAAAGCGAGGTATTGATTCAGTTTCTAGAATTAATTAATAGCAATTGGAACTTTTTTTTGAGAGTGTTTTTTAATTGACTTTTTTTAACTGTTTGATTTTTTTTTTTGTTTATTAGGTTAAGAAATAAAGTTTGGTGGGAAAGAGGAAATTTATTTTGCTTATTTATTTATTTATTTCAACTACAGACATGATGTCTAGATTGTTAAAAAGCTTATAACTTTACAATTTTTCATAAAAGTATGTAATAATTATGATTTACAAATCAATAATTTTATTTTTATAGCATTTTTTGATAGTCAATATGGTGATAATAGCTATTAAAGTGGATGCACATTGTATTGAGAGAATCATTAATTCCATAGTTTACTCTGGCAGAAGCCGAGTAATCCTTGAGTGCATGTTGATATTCAGCTTACTAAGTATGCATGCTGAATTGATGGTTCCCGATAGGAGTTGAACGGAAAAGACCGTTATTAACCTCACGTCGTTGTTTCTTTAACGTCGATAGTCCCAACAGTTACAAAAACACACAATATTATGGTGTTTGCTTCTGTTATTTTATGCATTTAACGCTCAATCCCGCACGTACTTTGATTTGAAAAGGATCGCACCTGCGATTGGTTGGGTTAGGTTAAATTCATAACTATTGTTGTGTATTTTAAGATGAACACCTATTACTGCATCATCAATAAGTGTAAAATAAGATTTTCCGTTTATTAAAAGGAGACGATGAAGTCAGCTACATATCACAAAATTATGATAGAATAAACAGGTTGAAATCAATTTCTTGTTCAATTCAATTGTATGCAAAAATAACTTAGTTCAGGCAAAAAGAAATAAAAATTAAACGTCTTTATCTTACTGTTATTTCCAAAGTTAAGACTGCGTGTTTTTTGTTTTGTTTCAACTCAACAAAATTCATGTTTATTTCAGTGTTAGAACTGTTTTTTTTTAACAATTTTGTACTTTTGCCAAGGTCAGCCTAGAAAATTGCACTGATATTTTCTGTTACCCCAAAAGCTACAAGGAAATACTTTTCTTTTCAAAAAAGCCACAAAAATAAATTTTTTTGTTTCAGTACAGAAATTATTCATTTCACATTGTAACTCATTTTCTTAAGATTTTTTTTTTTTTAAACTACATCTTTATTTTCGCAGGCCCACTCTTAATTTAAAAGATATATTTAGTAAAAAAAAAAGTAAAAAGATAAACCTCGTTAATATATACTTTTAGTTTTGAAAATTCTTCCAAATATACAATTCAAGCCCAAGAAAGTTAAAAACTATTAACATTTCCAAACTATCTTTCAAAAATTTAAATTTTTTTTTTAGATTTGTGTACATAACAGCGGTATAGAACTTTTTATAAAGTAATTAGTGGAGTAATTAAAGCAAATTATCTCGGAAACTACTCCGATTTAGATGATTTTTTAATAATTCTGTCTGTCTGCATTTATCAGAAGCCACAGCCTAAACGGATGGGTCGATTTATGTACTTCAGAGTTGGTATCTGGCGTTTTTTGGTGACTACCCCCAGACGTTTTTTGAATTATTTTTTTTTTTACCAAATATAACGATACTTGTCACGGGTTTTAGAAAAACTCATTTTTCTCGAAAATGATTCCAACTTTTATGATTAAAAAAATAATGGTAAGTTTTTCTGGATAAGGTCTATCTTTAAATAAAAACTATTTTTCTTAAAAACCGGTATTAATGGTACCTGCCATAGAACCGTTTTTTTTAATTCTGATTTGCTCCTTTATGACTCAATCAATTTCAACCATTTTTTTACATGAAAGCATTTAAGGTGCCGTAAAAAAAAAATTCAAAAATTATGTTTTTGGATTTAAAATTTTTTTTTTTTTGAAAAATCATTTTTTCGAAAACTACTCAATATTTTTTTCAACATTTAGTTTTTAGATATTGATAAATAATATCTTAAGAACGGCTTACCAATTTTTTTTATAAAAGTCTTTACAAAATTTTATGACCCTGAACTTTGCAGACAATTTAACTGCTAGTCTTTGGCACTCTGCCAGAGCCGTAAAACTGAACCGATTTTATAAAAAAGTACGGCAATCGCTTTGTACCAATAAATGCTCAGTACGCCATTTTTTAGTTTTTTTTTTATTTACCGTTATAACGAAGTAATGGCCAAAAGAGTCAGAATCGCTCTAAAAAAGTGTCGTCTGAAACTTTGGCATTCTGCCACAGCCGTAAAACTGAACCGATTTTAGAAAAAAGTACGGCAATCGCTTTGTACCAATAAATGCTCGGTACGCCATTTTTTAGTTTTTTTTTATTTACCGTTACAACGAAGTAATGGCCAAAAGAGTCAGAATCGCTCTAAAAAAGTGTCGTCTGAAACTTTGGCATTCTGCCACAGCCGTAAAACTGAACCGATTTTAGAAAAAAGTACGGCAATCGCTTTGTACCAATAAATGCTCGGTACGCCATTTTTTAGTTTTTTTTTATTTACCGTTACAACGAAGTAATGGCCAAAAGAGTCAGAATCGCTCTAAAAAAGTGTCGTCTGAAACTTTGGCATTCTGCCACAGCCGTAAAACTGAACCGATTTTAGAAGAAAGTACGGCAATCGCTTTGTACCAATAAATGCTCGGTACGCCATTTTTTAGTTTTTTTTTATTTACCGTTATAACGAAGTAATGGCCAAAAGAGTCAGAATCGCTCTAAAAACGTGTCGTCTGAAACTTTGGCATTCTGCCACAGCCGTAAAACTGAACCGATTTTAGAAAAAAGTACGGCAATCGCTTTGTACCAATAAATGCTCGGTACGCCATTTTTTAGTTTTTTTTTATTTACCGTTACAACGAAGTAATGGCCAAAAGAGTCAGAATCGCTCTAAAAAAGTGTCGTCTGAAACTTTGGCATTCTGCCACAGCCGTAAAACTGAACCGATTTTAGAAAAAAGTACGGCAATCGCTTTGTACCAATAAATGCTCAGTACGCCATTTTTTAGTTTTTTTTTATTTACCGTTATAACGAAGTAATGGCCAAAAGAGTCAGAATCGCTCTAAAAAAGTGTCGTCTGAAACTTTGGCATTCTGCCACAGCCGTAAAACTGAACCGATTTTAGAAAAAAGTACGGCAATCCCTTTCTCGCAACAAATACTTGAGACGCCATTTCTTCTTTTTTCATAAACCTCTACAAAAAACTTGCAATCAAAAGAGTCGGAAACATTTTGGTTTCCCAGACCTTCCCCTTTTTATTTCGCATATTTTTTTATTTTTTCCATATTATTTCTTTCTCAAATCTCTCTCACTCTCTTGCGAGAATTGCTTTGATTTGGCTGTGTTTTTTTTTGGAAGAATTAAAATGAAATTTAATTTGCATGAAGTGGCAAATGCAATAACGCATTGTGCCAAAAATATTGATTTTGAGAATGAAGGTTACATTAATGAACCACATATAACAAATATATGTAACTATCTTCGTATCAGAAAAAAAGATACAAGAAAGTTTCGCACTTGGCTGGATTTTATGGTGAGGAAAAACCGAAATAATTTTGTTGACAAAATTAAATCGTGTACTAAAGTTCCAATTTCTTTAACAGATAACAAAGAAATTGGAACTGAACTTTTGCAGGAACCGCGTTGCATATCCTGGTGTTTAGAAAACAAAGAGTTTAATGATTTTGATGACAATAGTTATAATGATGATGAAAAAGATTATGTTGATTTTGATGATAATGACGATGAAAAAGATGATGATGATTTTGATGTTGATAACAAAATCGCTGATGGGGGCACGAATATATTTGTTATATGTGGTTCATTAATGTAACCTTCATTCTCAAAATCAATATTTTTGGCACAATGCGTTATTGCATTTGCCACTTCATGCAAATTAAATTTCATTTTAATTCTTCCAAAAAAAAACACAGCCAAATCAAAGCAATTCTCGCAAGAGAGTGAGAGAGATTTGAGAAAGAAATAATATGGGAAAAAATAAAAAAATATGCGAAATAAAAAGGGGAAGGTCTGGGAAACCAAAATGTTTCCGACTCTTTTGATTGCAAGTTTTTTGTAGAGGTTTATGAAAAAAGAAGAAATGGCGTCTCAAGTATTTGTTGCGAGAAAGGGATTGCCGTACTTTTTTCTAAAATCGGTTCAGTTTTACGGCTGTGGCAGAATGCCAAAGTTTCAGACGACACTTTTTTAGAGCGATTCTGACTCTTTTGGCCATTACTTCGTTATAACGGTAAATAAAAAAAAACTAAAAAATGGCGTACCGAGCATTTATTGGTACAAAGCGATTGCCGTACTTTTTTCTAAAATCGGTTCAGTTTTACGGCTGTGGCAGAATGCCAAAGTTTCAGACGACACTTTTTTAGAGCGATTCTGACTCTTTTGGCCATTACTTCGTTGTAACGGTAAATAAAAAAAAACTAAAAAATGGCGTACCGAGCATTTATTGGTACAAAGCGATTGCCGTACTTTTTTCTAAAATCGGTTCAGTTTTACGGCTGTGGCAGAATGCCAAAGTTTCAGACGACACTTTTTTAGAGCGATTCTGACTCTTTTGGCCATTACTTCGTTGTAACGGTAAATAAAAAAAAACTAAAAAATGGCGTACCGAGCATTTATTGGTACAAAGCGATTGCCGTACTTTTTTCTAAAATCGGTTCAGTTTTACGGCTGTGGCAGAATGCCAAAGTTTCAGACGACACTTTTTTAGAGCGATTCTGACTCTTTTGGCCATTACTTCGTTGTAACGGTAAATAAAAAAAAACTAAAAAATGGCGTACCGAGCATTTATTGGTACAAAGCGATTGCCGTACTTTTTTCTAAAATCGGTTCAGTTTTACGGCTGTGGCAGAATGCCAAAGTTTCAGACGACACTTTTTTAGAGCGATTCTGACTCTTTTGGCCATTACTTCGTTATAACGGTAAATAAAAAAAAAACTAAAAAATGGCGTACTGAGCATTTATTGGTACAAAGCGATTGCCGTACTTTTTTCTAAAATCGGTTCAGTTTTACGGCTGTGGCAGAATGCCAAAGTTTCAGACGACACTTTTTTAGAGCGATTCTGACTCTTTTGGCCATTACTTCGTTGTAACGGTAAATAAAAAAAAACTAAAAAATGGCGTACCGAGCATTTATTGGTACAAAGCGATTGCCGTACTTTTTTCTAAAATCGGTTCAGTTTTACGGCTGTGGCAGAATGCCAAAGTTTCAGACGACACTTTTTTAGAGCGATTCTGACTCTTTTGGCCATTACTTCGTTATAACGGTAAATAAAAAAAAAACTAAAAAATGGCGTACTGAGCATTTATTGGTACAAAGCGATTGCCGTACTTTTTTATAAAATCGGTTCAGTTTTACGGCTCTGGCAGAGTGCCAAAGACTAGCAGTTAAATTGTCTGCAAAGTTCAGGGTCATAAAATTTTATATAGAAAAATTTTTTTTTTTTAAATGGCTCTAACGATTTTCAAATTATTTTTTCTTAGAATGTATCATTATAGAAGAAATCAAATTGTATACTTCGTTTTGAGGTTGAATTCAGAAGAAGCTGTTTTAGTCGTTTGAAAATCGAATTTTATGTTTTTTTAATTTTTTTTTCTAAAACTGCATTGGCATATTTTTAATTAAAAAGGCTTAGCATATGGTTACTTTTTCTATAAGAGCAAGTACGTGCGATTCAGTCGTGCAATTTATTTATCACTAAATTGTGTTAATATTTAACCACTGCCAAAAATTTTCCATGCCTGGAAGGAAAACAACTAGATAACTGTCCTGATCAGGTTGGAGGGGGTATTTTCTCAAAAGTTGACTTTAAGCAAAAAAAAATGTATTAAAAGACAACGGAGATACGATATCAATTTATAATCTTTTATTACATTATAAATCAATTAAATCCAATAAATAGATTGTTTAAGAAAAAATGATTTTCAAACTCAAAATTTAATAACAATTTTTGGAATTTCATGAAATATCTCTGCACAAGTTTTAATCAAAAGTGCGTAAGCCAATTACGAAATATTCACAAAAAAAAAAAAAACAAAAACATTTTCGCAAAAAAAAAGTCAACATTGTTTCTCGGTTATTGTAGTTCTTTGAGAAAAATTAAAAACTGCATTTTGGTTGCAATCTTTAAACACAATACATAAACAAATTTTAAATAAAATCGTTGGAGCCGTTTTCGAGAAAAATTCAATAACTCAAAACCGTTATATAGGAGGTTTTCATTTTAGAAGATATATTCATAAAACAAAATTAAAACAAAACAAACTTTTGAAATTACTTTAAAACCATGTGTACCATTTGATGAAAATTCGTCAACGCGTTTGGTAAGTAGAAATGTTTACACAAGGAACAGCCGCGCAGACGCACAGATGCACAGACCAACTGACGGCATGATGAAACCACTTTTTTGGATCATCGTAATGTTGGTTTTGATTAAAACAAAATTTTCAATTTTTTTTTTTTTACAAATACATATATACATTTTTGTCTCCCTTAAAAAAAAACATCATTTAACCAAAATAATGTCGATGCAATCTTTGGGTTTTTGGTTCTCGTAACACATGAAATGTTCATGCCGAATTTACGGCCGTACCATTGTTGGCAGTGAATTATTAAAAAAAAAAAAAGTGCAACTGAAAATAGAAACTATACAAAAAGAGTAGTTATATTTTCTTCGTTTTGATGTCAGTTTTTAAAACTAAAATTATTCATTCACTCATTTTTTTGCAATATATGTAATTATTTTCTAAAATATGAATTATTTATTATTTTAACAAACGAATATTCAAATAGACTTACACCCGTATGTCAATATTTTGTGTCACTTTATGCGACAACACCCTATTCAAAAGTCATTCTTTTTCATGGTGGTTTTGTCCTTATAAAGTGAGAGTATGTTAATATTCATAGAATGTAGATGGACAAAAGACACATTAATCTTGAAATATTTGACATCTTATCGTACGCAACCAGCTGTCCTTCGAAAGTATGTATTTCCAAATGCAATGGTACCTTCCTACACAAATGCAAATCGAGCAAAATTCTTGGCAAGAAATATGTAAGGAACAGAACTGTGTAAGCTTTTACTAAGACCTTATAATACCTTAACTTACCATTTGGTATCAACTATATGTTGACCAGCAAAAATAATAAAATTTTAATTTTGCACACCACTATGTAGTGTTGCATTTCTCTGTATTTAACTTTACAACGTAAAATTAACATTAAATAAAATTAACAGTTACTAACAACTTTGGTCCGTGACAAAAGTGCAAATATATTGTTTAAATGCATGAATACCGTTAAAAAAGTGCCCAGCCATACAATAACAGCAATTTAGACATTGTACCTAGCCGTGTAAATTGCATTTCAAAGTTCTACGAATCCAACAACAAATACTTTGAATTCAGATGCGTTAACGAACTATGCAATATGCAATCGCACGTGACAAAATTCCTAACAAATATCAATTTGCATTGTTAGTAAAATTATTCAAATGGAAATAGTGTTAGATTGTACAGGTAGTCAATAGATGCATATGTTTTGTTAGGTTTTATAAGAATTTTGTATGCATATGATTTTAAATTAGTTAACAAAGAACAAAAGGTGAAGAGTTATGGTGGTTTTGGGGTTATAGACAATGATGTTTTGCCTTTTTTTCAAGGAAAACTGTTTTGAATAATAAATGGTAATGATGGATTTTCCGAGAATAGAATTCGATAAATTAATAGTGAGCTTGGTATGAAAATTCATACGTTTGACCTTTAGAAGTAGATACATGTGTGGAAAGGTGCAATACACAGATCAGTATGGATTGAATGCTCGATGATTTAATTTAATAAAAATTGATGTGACTACCTGCATTATAAAAACCCACACATTATATTATCCAATTTTTAAATAACTATCTCTGCGTCGAGAAATAAAATGGTTCAAACTTTCTTGCTGGTTTTGTAAGCTGACCCGACAGAGGTTGTATGGAATTTAAAAGTCGGGTAAGATTATTTTGTCGCCGGGAGAAGGTTTTTTTTTAGCAATTCTAAACTTACCCTATACCGTAGTACTCGTAGTACAAAACAAAGTGTTAATTTATAAAAGCAGCGATGCACATGTATACTAGGGTGGACCACAATTTCGCATTTTTGGTATTTCTTGGGCTTTTCTTGGAGCTGTCAGAATTTTTTCAAATTTAAAAAATTTTATTTAGAGGTCGCGATTTTCTGCAAAATGTTTGCATTTCCTATTTTTTAATTGTTTAAAATTCTAAATAACGGGTTTTAAAAAATGTTATGAATATAAAATTTTTGATTGTTACAAATTGATTGTAGACAAATTTAAAATGACAGTTTTTTAAATTTTGAAAGTTGGCTTATTGTTAAAATCGATACTTTAACCCTCAAAACTACCCTTACATATTTTTATTAAGAATTCAAAATATTTTGGCTGATTGAGATCTGTTTACTTAGATTTTAGGTTTTTCTCAGCAAGAATTTATGTAAAAATAAAATTAATAAAAAACAAACAGCGATTTTCTTGAAAATAGTGTAATAATTTCACTGTCCTGGTTTAAGAAACCAAAAATCGACCCTTAGAAATTAATGAAAATCCAAAATCCCGTTTCGAAAATGGTTATTTTCTTCATCAGGCCTTCAATTAAAATTTAAATTATTTTCAATTTAAATAACACAAAAATTATATAAAAAAATACTTACAAATTAAATTGCTAACAAAATATTTGTTGAAATATAAGTATTAAATGATTTTAAGAAATAAAGAATTCAAAATTTAGTAATAAACAATAATAAGGAAGGTAGGTACATTTAGTATTATTTAGCATTAAGATAGTGTTGGTTCAAAAAAAAAAATCTCCCTGCTGGTAGTAAATAAAAAAAATTACTCCAAGTTTCAGGTCTCCTTATGGAAAAAATAAGAATTACATTCGTAATCTCAAACTTTTCCGTAACGCTGCAGGAACTTTTTACAAAAAAGTTTAAATCATTGATTTTTACCAAAACTTTTTAGAATTAAGTATTCCGTTTTTTAACACCTCCATTATTTTAAAAATCAGTAATATTGTTCATTGGAACAATTAAAATAAAATGCACGACTGGATCGCACGAACTTGCTCATGTAGTCCAGAGCTATTACGTATTATCTAACCTTGAAAATTTTAGCTTTTGGTTATCTGATCTGATGATTTTTTTTTTCAAAATTTAAATTTTAGATGTTGATAAATAATAGGCATCTTAAAAATGGCATACCAATTTTTACTTGCGATATAGGAACTATTTATCGAGTCAAGAAAAAAGTGGCTCCGACAATTCTGTTTGTCTGTATGTATCAGAAGCCACAGCCTAAACGGATGGGTCGATTTACTTTTTTGGAAACTATCCCCAGACATTTTTTAATTATTTTTTTTACCATAAACCGGTTTTAGAAAAACTCATTTTTCTCGAAAATGGTTATTACGAGTTTGATTTAAAAAATCATGGTCATTTTTTTGACTAAGGTCTATCTTTAAATGAAAACCATTTTTTTGAATAAGGTCTATCTTTAAATGAAAACCATTTTTTTTCAAAAACCGGTACTAACGGTACCTGACATAGAACCGATTTTTTCAATTCTGATTTTGTCCTTCACGGCTCAATCAATTTCAACAACTTTTTTTACATAAAAGTTTTAAGTTGCTGTTATAATTTTCGTAAAAAAAAATTTCGAATATTAATTTTTTGGATTTAAAAAAAAAAAAAATAATGAAATTTTATTTTGAAAAATCAGTTTTTCGAAAACTACTCAATATTTCATTTTCAAAATTTAGTTTTTAGATGTTGATAAATAATATTTTAGAAAATGCGTACCAATTTTTGTTATAAAAGTCCTTGCTAAATTTTATATAGAAAAAAATATTTTTTTTTTTTTTAATTTTCAATTTTTTTTTTTTCAAATGTATCATAATAGAAGAAAATTGAGTTTTATGCTTTTTTAAATGTTTTTCTAAAACTGCATTTTCAAATTTTTAGTTAAAAAGGTTAGTATATAGTAACTTTATCTATAAGAACAAGTACGTGCGATCCAGTGATGCAATTTATTTATTTTTTTAAATCGTTTGAAAAATTTTTAATAAATAATATATTTTTTTTAAAAACGGCTCAATGATTTTTTTGACAAAAAACTTAAAAAAATTATCGTTATTGAAGTAAAGCATATCAAAAAGTTAAATCAAAATCGTTAGAGCCGTTTTCGAGAAAACTCGAATAACTCAAAAATGTTGTATGGGAAATACCTGTTCTAGATAAGATATCCAAAAACAAAGTTTCGAAATTACATAAAAATCATCTGAACCAAATTTTGACACGAAACCAATACTTGCCCTATAGTAGCAAGTATAAATGCAAATTTGTAGTACTCCACATACAAAATTTGCATTTTTGGAAGGCTTTGGTATGAAAAGTACAAGAATGTTTTTTTTTCAAAATGATTTTCGAACTTAGCCTAAGGTAATCCTCAACTTTTGGCGTTTACAAATTTCAATTATCTTGATTCTATCAAAAGTTATCGTGTTTACAAATTTCCAACGCCAACGACGCTGACAACGGCACACGCACATAAAAATGTCTAGAAAATGTGTATTCTTTACGTTTCATGATTATTTCACTAATTCTGAAAAAAAAAATGTGGCAATCGCTAAACTTCCTTTACACTTCGTGTACGGAAAAGTAATATCTCTTTGATTAGTCAATATTTAATTTGAGCTGAAATATTAGTCCAAAAATTTTGAAACTTGATAAACCTTAACCCTATGATTAAAGCTATTTTAGGGATTTTTTTTAAAAATTTTTAGCTTTTATAGTTTTTGAAGTGAGGCTAGGTTAAAAAGACGTTTTTTTTTTCATTTTATCCAAACATTGTTTAGTTTTTAATTTTACACTGAATTTTGTTCAAAAATTATGAACTTGGCTCACGTTAAATTACAAATGAATAAAGCCAAAACAGAAGTAGTAAAAATAAGTTTTAACTCAAATATAAATAAATATAAATATTAATACAAATTTCATGGTACGCTGCGCTGGCTGCGGCAATAGAATATGAAGAGAGGGTGAGGTTTTTAGGAGCAAGTACGTGGGACCAGTTGTACATTTTATTTTTTTTTTTAATTTCAGATTAAAAACAAATTAAATATTTTTTAACAGTAAAAGGTTTAAGAGCTATTGAAATTTTCTACGAATTATGTTTTGGTAACAATAGTGTAGAAAATAGTTGCAAAATAGTTATTTTTGGTTTAAAAATGAAATTATTGAAACAATGAAGATGAAAAAATATTAAATATAATTTGCTTGTGGTAGGAATTGCTATGGAATCACCCTAATGCTATTTAAAACTTTTATATAAAAAAAGGTGTAAAGGATTTTTGTTAAAAAAAAATTTAATAAAAAGATAGACCAATTGTCCAAAATAAAAATAAAAATAAATTTTTCCATCGATATCGTAGAAGTAGATTTTTTTTAGAAAAATCAGTTTTAACTTAAATCAATAATAAACTGATTACATTATGTTACGAATTTATTGCTTGACGTACCTTTACCTAGTATCTACTAAAACCCGTGCAGTACAATGCCATAAAAAGCCAATATTAAACACTACGTGTTAAATCCTTTACCATGCGCTTCTAGAAACTGTGTCAGTTTGTGTGATGAGGGACGATAACCTTATTACTCTCGATCATAGAAATATTTTCCACACTCTGATGAAATGCGAAAAAACAAAAAAATTAAATACCTATACCTACCATTGATTGGTCGATTTCTGAATCAGACTATTCACCAGGAAAATCCTTGGCACGGGTTGCATAACATTTTGAATCCAATTCAGAGGAACTTCAAAATGGATTGGTACGAATGAGAATGAAAATAGAGAAATTCAAATATCATAGCAAATTTTAAAATCCGCTCCAGAGCTACTTAGCATAATGCTTTTAAAGCTCGGATGAAATGAATGGAATGCATTATTCTTAACACAATGTATTTTTCTAGTCGTAGTCCACATCCTTTTGTTCATTGCGTTATAAGCTTTAGAAAATTTCAAATGAAATCCTATGCATATCGATTTTATAAACATTATTGAAAAGTCCTTTTAAAAAATTATATTCTTTGGAATATTATGCAATCCACTACTCGAACAAAAACATACAGAAACAAAAGGACACAGAAATAAATAATCGTATATAGTTACAACTAAGCAAATGGCATTTTGCGATGTTAACCGCATGTTGAACACACAATTATCTGTTTTATTTACTTTTTCAATTGCGATTGCATTGACTTAATTAGTTCCAACAATCACAGTTGTTCAAATGTACAAGTAATTAAATAGTTTACTTAGGCATTAAATGAACTACGTACAAAAGCTGTCATAATCATCATCATCAGTGTCATACAAAGCTTGATGACTTCTTTTATTATGGATTCACTGATTGGAATTGTTGTTGTCTGCGTTCAATCAAGTTGTCATTTAATTTGTATTTATTTGTCAATTAAAAAAAGTTCGTCTACATTGTTTTTATTTTTTTTACTGCATATTTTGCATAAAATGACTACAGGTCCGGTTGAAAAAATGAAAATATTCTCACGGTGCTTGGCAAACAGGTGAGTTGCTTACAGGGTGTGTCAAAAAAAAATTATTTAAAACTAACTTCTTAAGTCAATGAGAATCTGATTCAGCAGTCTGTTACTAAATTTATAACTCAATTAATATATAAATAACACCCATATTTTAACCATGTTTACACGCATGCTGTTTCAACTTAATTCATAAGTGTTTAATTTTACGTTCAAAGCTATTTGATTAAAAAATGTTATCTAATTTCAAGTAAGTTCCACTTTCCACATTAGCAAATCAATTTTATCAAAAAGGAGCATTATGAAGGGTAAGGCATCCGGGTGGTATCATCAAACTCTGGCTCGAATCCTGGTGCTCACCATTTTTCTTTGTAGTATTTATTTTTAAGTTCTTTTAATGATTAAATCTTCTTCTAGTTACATAAAAGTGATTTTCTTGATTCTACATTTAACGTTATTTTTGGTAAAAAAGAATTAATTCAAAATGAATCTCTTTAAAAAATGCCATAAACCAAGTGTGATGAGTAATAATTACTTTTTAATCGATTACAAATTTAATCTGATTGCATAAATTCAGATTATTGTAATCGGTTACTTGTAGTCGAATACTTTTATAATTGAATAATGAAAATATACGATCACTAGTTACACTAGGGATAACTCTGTGTGACAGGACCAAGTAGGTACATTTTGTAGAGCTTGTTTAACACAGTAAAAGGACATTATATCGTTTTTAAGTATTCTCCAAACATCAAGATTTATGAATAAAAACGGGTTTCCACTAGTTTGGTGGTAAAAAGTCATAAAATAAACTTGAGTATATTGAAAAAAAAATAATTTAAGGGTATTTAATTTATTCTTGTATCATTTAAAATGTCTTG
The DNA here is from genome assembly GCA_948107695.1 of Meliscaeva auricollis. NCBI lineage: Eukaryota > Metazoa > Arthropoda > Insecta > Diptera > Syrphidae > Meliscaeva > Meliscaeva auricollis. The sequence continues at coordinate 115,344,437 of OX403616.1, read as the reverse complement.
GCTATTTTTGCATTTTTTTCGATTTTTTGCCACATCTTTAACGTAGAACTTGGAACACAACTTTTTTAAAAACACTACAATTTTGTATATACAAATAAATTCGAAAGCCCATTTAATTCTGCGTTCAACGAGATATTAAAACTTAAAATTAAAGTAAAAATAAACAAATAATAAGAATTTCAGGAATTCAATTTTTATTTTTATTTCTAGTAGTGGAGTAACTAAAGCCAATTATATATCTCGAAACCGGGCAAAACCACTCCGATTTGGATAATTTTTGTTTTTCAAATGTTGGTATTTAAAAATATGTGCTTTGATAGTTACTAACTTGTTTAAAATTGCTGCTCTAATCGGATTTTATTTTAAACTTAACAATAACACTGTGAACGAAAAATTTGTTTATCAAAAAATTTTCTTAGCATTTTACGAAATAAACTATGCCAAAAATTTTTCACGGCCCTATTTCATTAAACAATTAGTCTTGAACTTGTAGCTACAAGCACAAATAAAGTATGGAGTTGTAATTTTCTGTTTCATAAACATTTTCCTAGACTTATGTTAACTAGGAGTAAACAAAATAAGCAAATATCTGAATTCTTTAAAGCAGCAGTGTGAGACGAAATATATACGTGAAAATTGCTACAAATCGGGATATATATTAAAACACAAATTAGTTTTACTTGTATAAAACTGCCTAGTTTGCACTCTTTTGGTTAATAACTTATTTTGTAGATAAGTTACATCTTGCAAGTTTATGACAGACTATTTTGTGTCAAAATGAAATGCAAAAGAGCAATTCAATAGAATCAAGCCTAACATCAATACAGAATCTTTTGCCATGCCCCAACCCTTAAACTTTTTTCTTTAATGAAATGTTCCCAAAAAAAGTTATGTCTTAAATAACTGAATGAAATGGGCTTCAATTAATATCTAATATCAGATACTGCTGTTTGATTTACTAGCGCATCATTCTCCGTTTCTCTTAAGTTGATGTTTTTGTCATCGTTCTATGGGATTAACAGTTTCGTTGATTCATAAAAAACACAACTATCTGTATAACAATAAGCGTAAGAGTGGTTTTCAGAAAAATAACTTCTTTAACAACGATTAATAATAGGTACCATTATTCAGTGGCTCAGAATTGAGTTTTTTTTTCGAAAAAAAAAATGCATAAAAATGCATAAGAAAACTTCTCCAAAATTTTCCGGTACCTAAACGTTTGAATATCTCCTCTCGTTTAAATCGTTCAAATTTTTGCTCTTAGCTAATTTTCAACCGATTTTTATAAAAAGTATCTCGTACTGTTTCCAAAACAGTAAAAATTTGACGAAGCTAGATTTTGTACAATGAATGAAAGTCGAAAAAAACTGTTTTTTGCCCCTAACTCCAGATTTTGGGGGTATTACGGAGTTTTATCATACCATTTTGTAATCAGTACAACAAGCTCTACAAAACGTGATAAGTCTCCGCCCGCGTATATTTTTTACTTGCGATATATGTAGGTACTATTATATATCAAGTTATGCATTCGTACAAAAAAAAAAAGTTGAGATAACAATCAAACATGACATTACGATGACGTTAGTCCGACAATTCTGTCTGTCTGTCTGTCTGTCTGTCTGTATGTATCAGAAGCCAGAGCCTAAGCGGATTGGTCGATTTACTTCAAACTTTAATTTTGAATTATTTTTTTTTACCATAACTAACGGTACCTGTCATATACCGGATTTAAAATTAAAATAATTTTTTCTCAAAAATATGGTTCCTACGATTTTGATTAAAAAAATCATGGTAATTGTTTTGGATAAGGTCTATCTTTTAATGAAAACCATTTTTTCAAAAAGCGGTATTAACGGTACCTGCCACAGCACCGTTTTTTTAAATTCTGAATTTCTCAATCAATTTCAAACATTTTTTGAAAAATACTCAATATTTTTTTTCAAAATTTAGTTTTTAGATGTTGATAAATAATATCTTAAAAATGGCGTACCATTTTTTTTCATTGCAAAATTTTATAACGTCGTTTTTTAACGTCTCTAACGATTTTCAAATTTTTTTTCAAAAAATATATCATTATAGAAGAAATAAAATTGCATACTTCCTTTTGAGGTTAAATTCATTTAAGAAGCTGTTTTAGTCATATGAAAATCGAATTTTATGCTTTTTTAATTTTTTTTTGTTGCTAAAACTGCATTTACATTTTTTTAATTAAAAAGGCATAGCATGTATGGTAACTTTATCTATAAGAGCAAGTACTTGCGATCCAGCCGTGCAATTTATTTACCGTTTTTGTCTTAATCTTAAATTCTATGAAATATCCTATGTTAAAACTGAACCAAATCACCCTGTATGATAAATCGAATGTATTGATTCTAGCCTTGGTAATGTAAAAATACGATCAACTGATTAACTATCAAATTGTGGTCAATTAACCCCTAATATAATCAGTCCATAACCTCAATGACCTAAAAAATAATAGACACATTTAAATATGTTTCATGATGAAATTTATTGATATATTCAACCATCATTCTTTTGATATTTTCTTTTTTTTTTTTTTTTTGTTTCTCTTAGTAGGTATGATTCTGGTTAAGATGCCGAACAAGTTCAAAATATTTACAGAAGTCCTTTAGAACCGATTATAAAATTCCGGAAATTCAAAATGAACCTCTAAGTTATTTTCTTATACAAAAATCTGGTATACAAGTGCAAACATTAATATTTACAAAAGTAATACTTTAGATCACAAGCTGAATCAATATTTTCTTGGAAAAACTTGAACCCAGAGAAATAAAAAAATAACAAGCTCTTTGGACAATAGCAACGAGCAAAAAAAAAAAAATCTGAAAAACATTTAGAGCTCCAACGAAAACCATAAAAAACAAATAATAAAAATTTCTTTCGGGCAAATCGAGGTTTTCTTTTTTGTTTACAAGAACTTTTTTTATATTTGAAATATTTTTAAAAATCACCGCTTTAACCGGAAGAGGTCGTTTTCTGGGGTAAATTCTAAGAAAAAAATATGTCTTTCTTTGCTCTTTTCTTTTGTTTTGAAAAATCAATACTGAACCTTAGCTACCTTTTGGTCGGGATGTTAGCTTAGGTCATAAGCTCACTCTAATTGGATCGGTTGAAACTTGCAAAAATGGTTTCAATAATGGTTTTGGAAAGAGGGATGCTAAGTGTAAAAGAAAAATGCCTTCGCTTCTTCATTGAAATTGAAAATCGAATTTTCCGTGAAATTTAAACATACAATTCACTGAAAATGCAAATTTTTGGCAGCGGTTTTTCACTTTGCTCTCGTTTTTTTCCACTTTATTGATTTTACTCCTGACTGCCCTCCTTGGGCATGAACTAAGAACTGCCGTTACATATTAAGTTCAATTTTAGGTAAAAAAATACGTCTTTTTTTAATTTAATAGTAGATCGTAGTCATTACTTTCACTAGAATTACTTTCGAGAGGTTTGAATCTTAAGACTCCAAATCTTAAATTAATTTGTGGTAATATTTCCAATCTTTTGAAAATTGCAACTTTTAAACTGCATACTTATTCACAATTAATGTTGCTTAAACACAAGTTTTGAATTTAGTCAATAATTTGTGCGTTAGATTCAGAATACTTTATTTGAAAATATATTTTTTTTTTCATTTTTATGACAAAACATCGAAATTTTAACGAAGGAGTATTGTACTAACAACCTACTGTTAGGTAAACTACCTATGTACATTGTTATATCGTAATCTTTTCACGAAAATGAATGATTCCAAATATCAGTACAATAGAAATAGTTCTGCATTTTTCTCTAAAATTTTGTTTTTGTGTCTTGTCCTGGTAGGTCAATCTCCGGTTGGATACAGAAAATTTCAAATTTCCAATGTGAAATCAATGTTCGCATCTAAATTTTAAATAATTACATCTCACAAATATATTTTATTTGGTCTGAGACAACTCCTATCTTCATAATTAAGTTTTTAAAGTGTATAACACCCAATTTAAGTTTTGTTCTCATCTGATGTATTTACCTGAAAACAAAAAAAAAAATTCGTTAGTGTTAAATTTATTTTTAAATTTGAAAGTTTTTTTTTTTTGGAAATCAATAGGCCATTGCCACTACAGTTTTCAGAGGCCACAGTTCGGAAAAAAGTTGGTTGATAAATGGTATATAAAAGCAGAACAACCGATTTTGACCGTAGCAGATGATCATGAGAGTGGTTGGGGCGAAAATGTCTTAATTAATTAATTTTTGGTTTTTATTTTTATCTGTGATGAAAATAATTCGATTTTGATGAAATTTGGTACACATTTTGTTTAAGCTAAATGCATTTTTTTTGCGATTTTAATTCAAGTTTACAAAGAAAGTTATGAATTTTTAAAATTGTAAGACGGCTTTTTAACTTGTTTTATTAGAACTTCTATTTCAAGACAGTATAAAATAATGCTGTTATTGGGAAAAAAACATTAAATGAATTCCACACCATAGCCATTCAAAAAAATTAAAAAATTAAACCAAATATAGATATAAAATCTTACTTTAGGGCGATTAATTTATTATTCATATTATATTCTTTCATAAGCATTGATTTATTAATTAAGTTTTTAACTGAAAAGCACTTATATATGATAAAATATTAAAAAAATTATTTTTTTATTTTTGTTTACCAAATTGTACTGTATTTTGTACTTCCTACACCCTAAACGAAAAATATATGAAAAACGAAACGAAATACAACAGTGCAAAATTTCGTTCATTTTCTTAGGTTCTACCAAAAAAAAAATTAAATTTTGACATATTTTAATCAAAACAAGCGGAACCTTAAAAATTAAGTTAACTTTCAGACAAAAAATGCACGACTGAGTCACACGTACTCGCTCTAAGGTTTAAAGTTGCTGTGGATGCTTCTTATATAAAATATTTTAAATAAATAATTTTCTAACAAATTTTCAAAAAAAAAACATAAAATTCATTTAGTAAAATGACTTTAACAACATCTTATATTGTTTTGAGCTAGAAACTTAGTATGATATTTGTTTTTGTTGAGAAGGGTAAATTTTCAGGAAAAAAATTGAAAATCGTTAAAGCCGTTTTTTTTTAAAAAATAATTTTTTATATAGAAAAATTGTCAAACCATGTAAAAACAAAAAGTTGGTATGCAATTCGGCAAGAAAATATCGAGGATCTAAACCAAAATTTCAAAATAAATTATTTACCCGTCGCTGAAAAATCAACAAACTTTAATTTTTTTTTAAATAAAAAAAAAAAAAAAATTGAAAATGTATCAAAAAAAAAATTGTAGTAAAATAGTTTGCAAATTGCTATCAACCCCTTGTGTAAAAATTAAAAAAAAAAAAAAATTTCCCCTCTAGAGATCGCTTCAGCGGTCTAGGCCGTAGCTTGAGATATAGACACGACAGACAGAATTGCGGGACCCACTTTTTTCGCATTCTCTATAATTGTAATATCATGTGTCGAGTTCAATTTTTTTTACGAGTAGCGAGAAAAAAAAATGCAAACGAAATGGTTTTGTCCTGTCTTAAGCAAAAAATAATCTATTTTAGGTGGTAATAGCTTGACATTTTGCACTAATTTGAGAAATTGATCGAATTTCTGTAAACTTATTCAATTTTTACCGAAACCAACTCAAAAAAATTATTAATATTAAAATTGTTCTAAAAGATATGTTCCAACGAGAGCAAAAATAATATGTAAACATATGAAAAACTTTAAAAATTAACAAATGTTTTCATTTCATTGAACAAAATATTGTATTAACATATTAATTTTCTGTTGGGACACTCTAAATTGGGTGAAAATTTGACGAAGCTAGATCTTTGTCAATGGATTAAGCTCCAAAAAACTGTTTTTAGGCCCTAAGTAAAGATTTTGAAGGTGTAACAAAATATTTACATAGGTACTGTTTTGTAATCAGTGCAACAAGCTCTACAAAGTTACATTCAATTGGGGAAACTTATGTTTTTTTCGGTACCTAAACGTTCAAATTTCTTTATCTGGGTTGAAATCGTAAATATTTTTTTTCCTACCCAATTTTCAACCGATTTTTAAATGACGAAAAAAATGGAATTTTTGAATTTGTTCAGCTCATATAATCTAGATGAGTTAACCACACTACATGTTTTTACATTTTTGAAAATGTCTAAATGTCTACTTAAAAAAATCTAAAATGGGTAAAGATTTGACGTAGCTTTTTTAGGACTTTCCTATTGGAAAGCGTAAACAGAAAAAAATGTATCGTTTCAAATGTCACTGCCACACTTTTATTTAACAAATCGAACGTTCGCTTCGCTGTTCATAATGAGGGCGTAAGACCTTATTTTATTTAAATTAAATTTATTCAAATAAACTTAAAACAAAAAAAAAAACTCCTTAATGTGTCTAGCCTTCCGTTTCAATTACTGATTTTACTGAATTAAAAAAAAAATATCCACTTAAGTTAAAAATTCAATTTCATATTTTCGGATTTCATTAATTTAATCTCTTCATTACTTTTATCGCCATAACATCTTTGCAAAAGAGTGTGAACTCAACAGCAGCTGAAAGTAACAAACAAAAAGAATTAATACTTCTTACATAAAACCACACAAGCAAAAATAAGGATTAAAATGATTTAAGGCAGCAAATTCAACATCAGGATAATTCATTGAATTTTTCCACCACTTAATCGCTATTCTTGGAAAAAAGGAATTAATGTTTGTTCCATTTGACGCCATTTTATTAGAAATAATTTACACATTTAAAACGAAGTCTCAATGAAAAGAAACCACTTTTACGACACAAGTAGCATTATCAAGACGTACGTACATAAGTAAAACCAACAACAACAAAAAAAAAGTATTTCCGTTCGCAAGGACACTTTTGTATTAGATGAAAGGCTTCTCATTTTAAATTCACGTCAACTTCAATTAATTGAATATTATAAATATACGTTCGTGTATGCATTAAAAGTAAAAAAATAAAATGCTGTCACCTTCAGGGGTTTGTTGCTCGTTTCGTTAATATCTGTTCAAGACTATAAAAACAAAATATTGATTAAAATTATTATATAAAGGACAAAATAATTGTTTCACTTTTCAACACACATTCAGGGTGGGAAGGTGTCACTGTTGTGTAAGCCCTTGATTAAAAAACACTTAAGTTTAAATTGCATTCAAAGTTCAAGAGAATCTCAATTCATCAATTAGAATCGCCTCTTAAGTAGTTTTTGTTTTTTTTTTATAAATTTTGAAATTCAAATGTTCCAAGAATTGAGTTAATTTGATTAACAATGAGCTTTAAATGTTATTCAAGATGTTGTCACCATGGTTAAAATAATACACCTCAGCTCAATACGATATTGGATAGATAATTTTTTGTTAATTTGTCTTTCTTTTAATTATATATTTTTTTCCAACTTCAACTAATCCTGTAAGTGATTGATTGATTGATTGATTAATTATAATGTTGGGTAATTTAAAATAAGGTGGGTAATTTTTGAAGCTGTGAATTCAGACGTTAATTTGCTTATTTGAAAGTTTTTAATGAGATTTAAGCTCGACGGGGGTGTATAGAACTGACATACAAGCATTTGCGGCAATAAAACGATATCATTAGATAAACGAAAAGGTTTAAAAGGGGTAAAATATAATTATATTTCAGTATCATACAAAGGAAGCTTATCTGAATCTATCAAAGGTTTTTTTGTTTTATTATTTGCCTGAATAGGCAATAATTACTTTCAAAGAAAGATAGGATCCTTTAATCAATCACAACAACGTTACGGTAGAAAACTCTTATCAATTCCTTTTGGCTGATCCGGAAATGAAAGAATTTATCGGAAATTTGGAATAAATCATATACATTACTGTCATACCAACTATTACAGAACTATTGCTTAAGGTAGAAACATACATACCTAGATGTGGCAATGTTCATAGTATTCTATCATATTTAGTAACTCTGGTAACTGGTATCGGCTGAAAGTTTCTAATTTTATATTTAGTCCTTCGAGGCGGATAATAGAAGAAAAAACATGAATACTTGAATATGTGATGTTTGAAACAAGAACGAATATCATATTTGTATGATAAATATAAACTATTAGAGAAGAATGTGATTAAATGATGTTAGTTGAATTCAGTAAAACCATTTAAACATTCCAAAGAAATTAAATAAATTGATCAAATGACATCACTTAAAAGAAAAAGGCAACACTAACATGCTAACATTTTAGAAAACCTCGAGTCGAGAATATCAATTAGTAGGGCTCTGTCTACATTTAGCAGAAGTTCTATTGAAAATGGAATTGAGTTCTTAAATGAAACCTAATTTGTGTCAAGGAAACCAGACACACTTGCATTAAAATACTTTTCGTCTTTACATCAAACGTATTTTCACAGTTAATTTGTGTAACTTTGTTATCAAGTTTTCTTAATTAAAAACTCACCCTGCACAAGAAGCTATGAAATAATGAATTTCTTGTATAATTTAATTTACAAATCTCATCGTAAGTACTCAAAGATTCAGTAAGTATCATAATAAACCACTGTGAATCCTCACAAAAGATACCTTCTTCTCCGTAAACTCATTCACAATAATGAATTTTCTCAAGGTTTACGAGTATGTATGTCTATCAAGTCTTTTTTGTGTGCGTATGACATATAAACTGAAGGATATCAAATCCTCAATAAGATGTTTACACTTTTTTTTTTTTTTGTTATTTCATTTTTAGTGCTGATGTCTACTAGAAAGGGTAAATTAATTCACTTTTGTTTTGACGTATCTGTCAAAGAAAGTCACATATGCATTAGACAAATTGAGTTTTGGTTGGAGTTGTTGTCCTTAGGTAAGGATGTATATTTATAAAAATGTCAGTGTCACATAAAATATTCGAATAAAAATAAAATAATCTTTATTTTGTGGAGAGAAATATTATATGTATTTGTATGTGAAAGCATAATCGCGTATAAAACAAAATTGTTACCAGAATAATGTCTGGTAGGTAATTTAATGTAGAAAACATTATGATGGAGATAAAGCTGATGACAGTTGCCGTTGTTGTTACAGTGATTTACTTAATGTGGAGATGAAATATTTAATAAGTCATTTGTTTTCTTTTTTTTCTAAGGAAGATAAGAATGTTTTTTGAGGTTTCAACAGGGATAGGGATTTAGGATGGAATTCAAAGACATTACTGAAGTCCAGATTTTTCTCAAGTGTACGCTTGAATAGGTCATTTTCGAGCTAATCATTATCGAAATTGTGAGGGAATACTTACTTTACTGTGGGATTACCTCAGTGGCTTCTATTAAGTCTATGAATAGGAATTTTGACTGAACAAATGCTTAGGACTATACATACTTATTAGAATTGAGGAACAACTATAAATTCCTTAATGAAAGCTAGAAAGTTAGTCTAAAAATAAGAATTAATAATTAATAATTATTTAACGATAAGCATAAAAGTAAGTCTCAAAACAGCATTTTGAGTATTTTTATTGAATAAGTATTAGCTTTGTATTCATTTTCAATTGGCATCGAAGGGTATGGAGTCTTTAGAAATAAACGTTTTAATTCTCATTAACTCATCGAATTGTTTGCAATTCCTCAAACTTTAAACTCATTTCCTAGAAAACATTAATTTATGACTTATGAACTTAAAACGTGTATCTATTTTAGTGTACATTAAACTTAAAAATAGATAACTACCTACTAGCGGTTTATAAAACCGTTCAATTTGTTGTTAATTTTATCATCATTAATGTTCATGTTCAATCAATCAAATGTTCACACAAAAAAATATTTGTAGACTTTCACGGAACATGGTAGGTAACTGCTGAACAAATATTTTTCAAAAACAATTAAACAAATTTATCTCCATAATGAATAATTAGGTGCTTTTTTTTGCAGTTGATTAACAAAATGTTAGAAAAAGAAACACACATCAAACCCTAATTAAAATAATATAATTGGTAGTACTGACACTTTAGATTATGGCAGTTTCAAAGTTGTCATTTAAAAAATCAAAAATTATTTCCTCAATTAAAAACAAACAAAAAAATATACGCGGTTCCGTCCCATTGGTGTAACACATAGTGACCTATTTCGTTGGAAAGGTCTCAGTTAGTGCATCAATTTTTTCAATGGGCATAAATCCGTTTCTCGTGAAAGAAAAAAGTTATTGCGCCTTCTCTGCCAAAAGGAAAGTGCAATTTATTAATTTGTTAATGGTCAAAAACGTCAATAAAATCAAGTGGAACATGCTAGGCGGTCAATAATGTGAATTGTAATCGATGCCTCATCACCCCCTCTCCCCCTAATCCTCAGGGAAAGAAAAACATGTTTTCACTATTCCTTTGGGATTTCGTTCCTGGTGTTGTAAAACATTATGACCGATATCGTTGAAAAGGTCTCAACCAGTACTTAAATGTTCTCAATGGGCACAAGTTTGTATCTGGTGAGGGAAAATGCTTTCTTTAGTCAACGAAAGTTGAAATAGAATACGAAATCAGAATTTTCAAATTTGCTCTAGTTTTTGAGATATTCCCGTTACAAAATCACCAGAAAAGCATTTTTCAATATTTTTGAAGCGATGTTATAATTTTAGGTTGTAACCTCTTATAGCAAAAATTGTAACGGATTATGAAACAACTGGTTTTATTCTTTTTTATTCAGTTTAAATCATTTCGATACCTCTTTTCTCTTCCGAGAAATCTTAATTCGAAATTAATGTATTTTTCATTTATACTGGTCACAGAGTTTTGGGGGACTTAGTCAAAAATATTCATGAATTCTCCATACTAAATTTCGATTCTTTCATGCCAATACAGTTTTCTTTAGGATAAAATCTACAAAAGTTGTAGATCTTTTTACCACCTTCAACTCTTGTATTGATTTTTTTTCGCTACGAGGTCTACTTTAGATAGAAATTGTAAAAAACACGATTTTCAACACCCACCCAACTTTTTCGCCCACCAGCCAACATTAAAACATGAAAGCCTTTTCATCAAAAGAATTTTTTTTCCATCCACATTAATCCCGAAATCAGGTTTTGAAACATCACAAATCAAAAAAGTTTCAAATAAAACATTTCAATTTTAAGTTAATTTCAAATTTCTAATTTAATTGACTGCACTTTTCACTCAAATGATATTTTATAATGTTCTAAACAGACTTTTTTATTCAGTTCAAAAAATAATAAAAACCTTTTAAAACTTCAGTAATTATGAAAACCTTCAATAACCCATTTGTTCATTAAGGTTAATGCTTGTCATCTGTTTTTGAGACCACTACTCTTTTGAATAATAAATTTCATAAGAAAAAAGTTAATATTTTAATTAAAATTCAAAATGTTGCAAATAGTTTTTCTTTTTTTTTATTATTCTTTATACTAAGTAAACACATCAATTTAACTTTTCATAAACTTAAAACTATAAAGGTTTCCAGAAAATTAGTTAAATTGATTTTAAACTTGCAGCTTTGTGGGAAAATCCTTTTTTATGGAACTTAAGTGTTTGGACTTTATAAGGACAAGAAGAAGCAAAGGAGAAATAAAAGGGAATGCTATTGCAAAAATAGGAGAGAAAAAATATATTACAAAAAAAAAAACTTGGAATTCCATTAAACGTTCCAATTAAGTCATTGGAGTTCCCAACCTAAGCTCTCAAAAAAGAATTTGGATACAAAAAATATGCATAACCAGAGTAATTTTCTGGAAAAAGAAAAACAATCCTGGAAGTCTTTATGGACCCTTGTTCCAATTTATTGATGCAAAACGAAAAAATGTTTTTTTTTTATTTGATTTATATTAAAATTGTTTTCTAAATAAATAGCTGCAATTTGCATTTACAAAATTATGAATCCCCAAAAAGAACATATAAGGAAATTGTTTCTTGCTTGACACAAATAAATTATGTTAAAAAGTTGTAATTTTGAAATTGCTTGCAAATTATGGCTTTACAATGCGGTCACAACAACAACAACAATTTACGTATAATAAATGAGTAGCTGAGTTTAATAAGCTACTTGCAAATGTAAAACACAACACTGGAAAAGAAAATATGGTCAATCAAAAATATACAAAAGTTCTGAAAACTTTATTTGAAAGTAAAAGGACTAGAAATTATATATTTTTTTTAGAATTTGCATGATTCAAAGAAATTTTTAAAGAGGAAAAACTTTTTCCACAGGACGACACTGAGTATAAACAAGGACTCTTGCAAGTTCATGAGACACAAAAAGAAGTGTTTTTATTAAATGCAACTTGTTTTCTTTTGACATGCGATAAGTTTACCTAAGAACGGAGAATTTATTTTTTTATTCGAGAGAAAATGAGTTTGATGTTTTAATGAAAAAAATGCTATATAATACATTTTATTGAAGAAAAAAATATCTTGTGTATTTTTTGAACACTTTTAATCCCTGAAAAAAACTTTTTCAATAAATCTCAAAAGGGTAACACTTTTTCACACTGGGTTCTGAAACTAGAATCAGATTACTATTTGCCCCTGAAAAAAACCTGCTGCCATCCTTTTAATGCCTGATTCTGTTGTAAAATGCGCACTCATAACAAATTTTATATTTTACCGGAAATATCAAAGACTATTTCGGAAATATTTTATTGTTGATTTTTCGCACAACTTTTGCCACCATAAAGCATATCAGATATGGGATCAACAGAATAGAGCAAAGATTAAAGGGGTTAAAATGCAACCCTGTGGTACATCTGTATGAAACCAAGTAGACAACTTTGAAATTTTGAATAAACCATTAAGAATCAGTGCTTGTCTTAATTTTTTTGGAAATGCCATGTTCAATGCTATACAAAGTACCATCCCCATACATTTTCAATGATGTTTCAGGTGAGTACGTCAGCCATTGAAGCAACTGCACATATTGCTCCTCTATCCAAGTTTTTATTATGCGCGTCGTGTTAATACTCGCGTTATAATGTTGGTAGGTCCAGTTTATTCCTATTCCCAGCTGCAGTCATTTTTGATATTACGATTCCAAGCTCAACTGTTTTAAACTAACTGCTCAACTGTTCCAACTAACTGCTCTCCATATCATATCACCTTTTTCATGACTATAATGGCTCTTTAAAAACCTTTTTTTTCTCATATCGTGAAAATATAAGTTGAACCCATCAGGGCCATCTAATTTAAACTTTTTTCATCTGAAATAACCTCGTAACACCATTCTTTTTTTCATTTGTTTAAGATGGCTTGAAGTGTTGATTACTCTTAAAACTGTTAAGTGACTTGCGTTTACGCCGATTTTTTGTTTTATTTTTTGACACAGAATCAGAAGAATTTGATGCACACCTTAAAATTTCTTGTTTCTCAGCTGCAGTTGCTTTTTTTTCGTATGAATCTTTATTTTTCAAGTAAGCTATTACAGGTCCGGTTAGGCCTTGGTATCCAAGCAAATCAATTATAGCTTCTTCAACACTGCTAAGGCATGTAGATCTCTCTGTTTTTCTTTTAGTTTTAATTTATTGAATTGAATTTTACTGAAAACACTAAAATTGTTGGTTTAAACTGTAAAGAACTTCAAAACGCACTATCTTTGATAAATTCTTTTGGAATTCTTTTCTTAACATCAATGTTTCGAAGAAATAGACAAATAGTGAAGTAACTAAAGCTTAAAATATAGCATTATCTCGGAACCGGGCAAAACCGCTCCGATTTGGATGATTTTTTTTATCAAATGAATTCAAAAAACCTTTAACAGTTTAAAAATTGCCGCTCTTATCGGTTTTTTCTTGATTTCAACAATAAGAGTTTTGTAAGCAAATTTTTTTTATATCAAACAAATTTGTTATAATTGTGTAAAATAAACTATACCAAAAATTTACCACTTCTGTTTAAGGAAAACAATTAGTAACAATAGGGTCTTTTTTAACCTTTCAGATGGGGGGGGGGGGGAATTTTAAAGTTAATCAAATAAACAGTAAGATAAAATGATTTTCAAGAATTTTGAAAAAAATTTCAATCAAAACTTTTAACTGATTTTTTTTTCAAATTTTTTTCTTACAAAATTCAATTCGGCAGTTCTTAAGCTATAAATGGTGCAACTAACCCGACTCTGTTTTATATATTCAGATTTAGATTAGATTAGATTAGATATATATTAGATTTAGATAAGATTTAGATTAAGATTTAGATTAGATTTATAATATTCCGGAAAAAAGAATCAATATAGTCAAAATTTTGAACATTTCCACGGCTGCCTGTATTCATGTGAACCGATTTTACTACTTCTTTTTTTAATAATTTTACTAACTTTGAAAAATGTCCGTTAGTTTAAAATGAGAAATAATTTTTGTAAGTGTGTATTACTTGGAGAGATTAAAACACTTTGCTGGCCATAAAATTTGGCCACACACACAATCTAGTTAAATTTTATTTTTGCCTTTATTCAAGTGAACTGTAGTGTATGGATACACCTTCATGACTTCAACACCAATGTAATGTACAAGAAAGTCTGTTTTCAACTTGTACATGTATCTAGGCTAAGTGGTGTTGCATACGAAACACATCCTTTAAGATTACATAGATGACCCAAAGGAATTCCCGAAGCACTTTATTGCTGTCCCACATTAAAATCGTTGAATAAATAAATGGATTTCGCCGTTATACTGTACTTGGTGAATGCTATGTTCAATGAATTCTATTTTAAGGAAATAAATATTTTAACCTTCGTCGTCGGTCGTTCCCGTTGTGGAAATAAAAGGAAAATTGAGAAGAAATAAATTATGCACAATCACAATTAAGGATATAAAAAGCCTTGCAATCTCTTTGATTCTTTTTTCTTTTCTGTTTATATTGCCAGAGAATTCAAGAATTTATCAGAAGAGAAAGGATGTATTAATGTTTTTTTTTCCGGTATGTGTGCTTTAAAAAAAAAACACTCGCTATAAAGTAGATAATACCCACGTATCTGTTTACGTTTTAAGCTTTTTGTATTTTTCATACAAAATTCCACTTCACCTTTGATTAAAGAATTCTTGAGTATCGAAATACCAATGAGTTAACGAAATATTTATCCTGCAAGTTACGAGTAAGAAATTAAATACCTTTGTAGCAGAGCTTGCATTGGATAAGCATTCACAATTCAAAAGCTTCATAATATTTAATTATATGCAAGTATAATGGAAAAACGTAAAACTAAAATATTCTAATTTCATTTTCTTTTACGGTAAGACTTTTTTATTCCTCTTGGCAATTTAAAGTAGCAGACAAACTGAATGTGAAATAATTTTATTTTTACCTCTAATTTACGGATAAAAGCTCAGTGAACGAAATTCATTTTTTCTTTATGTTGGTTTGTGTTTTTATCATCACAAGGATTTTAGATAATTTTCTGTAATTTTTTTCTAAAAAAAAAGTTATTAACCAAACTTTGAGTTTATGCGAATTCTAAGGCTTAAAATTGTATAGAAATAATTTATTTAAACACAAATTTACTCAAATTTTTTGATTGTTATACATTTATATTTTGCAGGTAGATGTTCAAATGCTCATAACTTCGAACTCAATATTTTTGAGCGGATATAGTTTTAATCGTTTGTTCATCGTTGGTCCACGTTTGTCCATCCCAAATTTTCGTTTGTCCAATTCAAAAAGCTTATTTCTTGAGTTCTAATAATAATCAGATCTTCACAATTGAGGTCTCCAGACGAAAATGACAGAACATCAGTTTCAATATTAAAAATGTCAATTAATGTGGATTTGTCTTTCTCAGATGACTTGGAATTATCGCGTTTTTCAACCCTCCAAAAACCACAGAAGGCTGAAAAATAAACCTGCCAGACTTTTGAGCATACGCAGATTTTGGTTATACCTCCACTCCCAAAATTTGCTGTCGGCTCTTAGACTATGGTGATTGTTTATTCTTGATTCTAATGAACATCGGACTAAAAATTGTTTTAAATCTACCATTAATTTCATAGGGTGTTTTGGTACTCATTGCATAACGTTTTTTTTTTTTCCCTAAAATAAACACCCTTTTAACTAAAACATTTCGAGGCAATCTTTTGTTTCTTGTTTGTCATGGCAAATTAAACGTTCATATCAAATTTAATTGCTGTAGCACTATTGGAAGTGGGTTTTCTGAGAAATTAACTCTGTAGTTAACATTAAAAGAACTATTATAGGTCCTTAGAATAGTCGTATACTGATATCAATGGATTCAACATACAAATAAGCTTGTCTTGACATTTAAATGATCTCCCAAGGACAATCAGTTTAATAGATATATGTAGCTTAATCAAAAATTGCATTATTGATGCAGTTTTTTCAATATGGTGGCCAAACCCCAAATGAGATTCGTTAGGACTTTTGGGAAAATTGCATTATTGATGCAGTTTTTACAAGATGGTGGCTAAACCCCAATTAAAAATTCTGTAAAGTATTTTGTCTGGGTAAGGCCTTTATTATGTTTAATTTCCCCGGTCTATAAATATTTCATATATTTTAGCGGCCTCTGAATCAACAAATGAACATACTATAATATTAAATTTTTTTTATGAACTTGCGGGGTATACTATATTATCAATACGAGGAACTACCTTACCATTTCCACTAACACACTTACTTACCTGCGAGTTCTACAAGAGAAAATATGGCTGAAATAAGTGCGAATTCCGCATTCGTCGGATTCTGTAATGGGGGTGATTTTGTACTAATCAGTTTCCATTCTACGAATCATATTTGTGGCTGAAAAGTACGAATAAAATTCGTAGAATGTACGCAGTAATTAGTTCTATTTACACACTAAAATTTTTGTATGATTAGCATGCTCGTGTAAAGTTCCCTCTACTGACTAATACTTAAGCTTACTTACTACTTCCTTAAGCATCTTCATAATTTTTAAAACTAGAAATAATTTAATATTGAGACTGTGGATTCCTTCCGCGTTATTATTTATTGTGTTGAATATATATCAGAAATGTGTTGGAAATTTACAAATAAATTACATTACCTTTTTTTCACGTACAAAGTTTCAGTTTTTCGTCTTTGATTTATGTATGTACTTATTTTTACATTACTTTAAAAAAGAACCAATTAAACAATAACTAAGCTGCTTAAGGTTAATACAACTTAAAAAAACAACTTGAAACTATTAGATAAGGAAAATAATGAGATAAACTTTAATCGTCTCCCACCATCATAATTAAGTTTTTATTTTTTTTTATGGTATGATTTTTTTTTCTGTTTAAGAGGTTATTCCAAGAAGAATTTATATTTTACTAAATTAACTTAAAATTCGATGGAAAATTTATAAAAATCGACCTTATCAACTTTTAAACAGGAAAGGATTTAGCAGCCAGTTCAGCAATGCTCATTTAACAAATGTGCACAACTTTACTTTAAGATTAAGTTGAATCCTTTTTTGTTCTAAAGGATTGACCTCATCAGCAGATATAACCACAATGTAAGTATCTTATATTTATCTCTTATGTATACCTTCCTACAAAGTTTATATCCTCCATTTGATAGGCTTAAAAGAAAATGCATACTTTACCCTACAAATCGATTGAAATATTCTTTTATATATTGTGAATGATGACAGGCAAAAAAAAAAGCAAAAAAATCGTATGGAAAGGTTTCACAAGTATATTAAAGAAGAGATTTTTTTGCAACGGTTTAGAAGGTGCTTCATTAGAAAGTGTCATGAATGCAAATGAAGAGCAAAGAAGAATATTTATATTCTTCATTTTAATAATCCCCCGATAAAAAAAGATTTCATATTTACACAAGAAAAAAAAAATTATGAATTCTGCTTTTTTACTTTTTAAATTATTATTCAAATATTTTATTATAAATTTTCATTTTTTTTTTCAAAATTTATTCTATTTTTAACTAAAAAAAATCTTCTCTTCAAAATTTTAGATTCAAATGTGTGGTTGAGATTTATTTTTCCTGGAATTTCTTGTAAAGAGTAAATATCAAGACGTTTTGTGCCTTTGTGATCTGTCATAACAATAAATGATAAAAGGGGGTCTGGAATGAATATAAAGGCCAAAGTCGTGAAGGTGTAAAATTTCAGCTATAGAGTTGTTTTTTTTTTTAAATTGAAACTTCTTTGCATTTTTTTTTGTTAACAGATTATAATAGTCAAAAGCATCTGCCGATGCAATCATTTTGGTGAAAATGATTTAACTATAAAACACTCAGACTGAAATTAAATTTTTTTAAAGATATATTTCTCGTTCAATTATTTGGAATTTTCGCACAGAAGTGGCGTGTAGGTGAAATAGTGATTTTTGACAACTTAATATTTTTATAGGCCTATAAACTTTTTTTTTTCTGAAATAGTTTTTTTTAACCAAAAACTTTTTTTAAATAAATAATTTTTTCCAATATTTTTACAAAATTCAACCAAAAATTCTTAATTAAAATATTTTTTTTTGTTAAAACTTTTTAGAAAAGAAGGTAGTGCGAATTTCGAAAAGTATAAAAAACTTTTGGTCAATCGTTACTCTGGTATTTTATTCAATGCACTAAGCAGAGTTACCACTTCCGGAAAACAAATCGGAATAGATTTGAAGAAAAAAATGTAGTAGATTGAAAAAATTCGGAGTAGATTGAACATTTAACTTTTAAGAAAAACAACGAAAAATCAAAAATTTAAATTCCTTAAGACTTAATATGTAGAAACATAAACATATATTTCAATTATATTGCTAAACAATCATTTCTTTTACTAAGAAAATACAAAAAAAGGGTGTTTGGAGAGTAAATATATTAAATTTAATTTTTATGAAAATTCTAGGGTGAAATACAGTATACAGAGACAAATAGAAAAAAAGTAGTAGATTTGGGATTTTTTATAAAATTGACGTAGGTCTAATTAAAGATCTTCAAAATGTAGTAGACTTCAATATTTTGATGATGGTGCGTAGTATGGAGTAGTTATTTTTTTTTTTTTTGAAGAAATGTAGTAAATCTACTACAATTGTCTATGAAATCGGAAAGTCTTTTCGTGAATTGGTCAAATGTTTTTCGGTCAAATGTAACGATGCCGTGTGGTCGGATCTAATTTTAATTCAGGTACAAACATTTTAATGACATAAAATTTCACATTTTTTTAAATAATAAAATAATGATAAATGAACTTTAACATTAAATGAATTTTTTTTTCTACAGTTTAATGAATTTTTAAAAATAATCACCCCTAATATTACACTAATTTCAGCCATATTTTCTCCAGTAGAACTCGCAGGTGAGGAAGCGTGTTAATGGAAATGGTAACGTAGCTCCCCGTACTGGTAATGTAGTTCACCCGGAGAGTTCAAAATTGCTTTAGATGCGAACGCGAACCCTGCGAATCACGCTGACTTTCCGGGAGTAAAGAATTGCGAATTCCATAATAGGTGTGATTGTTTACTGCTGTGATCCAAATTGGCATGAAAGTTTCAATTGTAAAGAAATATTCCACAAAAATATTTATGTAGGTGCAAAATATCGGTTTTCAGAGAATGATTAGTTTTTTTAGCTTAGATTTTATTTTGCAGCTATATAGGCTAGGTATAGAAATAGTAGAAACATGATTCAAATTTATTTTCTAATAATAAACCAAAAATTTGCGTCTACTTTTGGATTCATTAAAATTTGATTTCTATTGATTGATATCTTTTTTCCGCATCCGAGTGAACAAAATTTAAATTTATTCCTTTCCAAGAAGATAAGCTAAATAAAGACGAGTATTTGATTTCATCTTAATTATGCAATTTTATTTTATTTTAAATCCTCGCTAAGTACATGCGTCATCATCATGTGACCATGACAAAATTTATTTTCTAGACAATTTATATTGTTTTTAAGGTAATTTGAGTTTCTTTCCTTAACCTTTCATTCCTGACAAAAAAAAAAAATGAGGAGGGAATAAAGAATACAACCACCATTTTTTGTTCCTTCTTCTTGGGTTAAATCCTGTCATAAGTAATCAATATCTAGCTACAACAGGTTTGAGTAAACAATTGTGTCCTGTTACTAAGGTAATCTTGTGTAATTGCGGATAATATATTTTCTTTTAATAGACAACAAAAATTATATCGAAAAAGATCCTTTTTTTTTGCTGAATTGTTCAGATTTCATTTAGGTGCTCATGTTTTAATTTTGACTTTTTATCTTTGTCACGTGCGTATTGATTTCACTTTATTTGCAAAAAATGCTCTCAGACACACACAATTTTATGTTCGACAACGACGATGGTGAGGTTTTTGGATATTTTTGGCATATTGACATGATGTCTCTTTTAATTTGCGTGGCAGGCAAGGTATTCGAAGAAAATATGATGGCGACATTATTATTTTGTGTTTTTTTCTTGTTTGTTTGCAATATTAAAAATTAATTATTGGCAATAAACAAAAATATAAAAAAAAAAAACAAAATAATATTCGGAATTCATAAAATCCTTAGCATATTCTAAGAGGTAGCGTTGCGTTTTTAGTAAGTATTTTTTGTGGCAGAATTTGTGTTAGTCAATAGTTTTTGAGATTTTCTGTTCGTTTTTTTATTTGAAACATGGATTCTTAAATGTTTATTTCTATATTTTACACTAACACATTTTAATTGTGATTGAGTATACTAAGTTATTTTTAGTTTTCTTAAAAACTATAGTTTTCAGTATTTGAAAACAAAATTGACCAGAGTATATGAATCTGAAACAAGAAAAGTAGGTACTTGATAATGAAAAAAAAAATGGTCTAAACTCATATTTTTTTGCACAATTTTGAGATTGAAAATAAGTTGTTCACAAACCAGCCCTTCCTGCCTGAACGAGGGGGTAAAGACATCACATATTTTTTTTTTTTTTCTTTATTTGACCCAATTAACACGTTTTACTACTTTTTTTCTTGTTTTGGAATCTCTAAATAAACTGTTTAATTCTGCAATTTATTGTTATACAATTTTTATAGCTATATTTTGAAACGCTATATCTTGGAAGCTATTGGCTGAACAGACATTGTATTGAGTTCAAATTAAACAAAATTTTCTTAAATGTGAAACCGTAGCACAAACAAAAACAAGTCCTTCATAGCTAAAAGTGTCAATAACTGAAAAAGCGCTAAAATTTGGCGAACTTTTTACATTTTTACCCAAGTTGGGTTTGGCACTCGAGTAAGAAAAATTGGATTTATGATCGACTTAACATCATAAACAACTTAGCAAAAAATCAGGACTGCCGGATTTGACGCAAGGTCTCAAGAACATCCAATCGGCTTCCCGATTTTTCCCCCAAACAGGACTCAAAATAAATAATCAGGTTTATTCAGGAGACTATCAAGCACAAACCAAGAGTTACACAGAGTGAATTTAAAAGAATTTAACCAGTTTAAATGGGGTTTTCTGAACTCGGAAAATTTAACTTTTCGTGAAAAACCTGCGTTATTCGACCGCTTCCTGATTTTTTTCCCACAGGCGAATATAAAAAATTATCAGAACTTGTTCAGAAAACGCATAGACCATGAGTTGCATGCAGTAATTTGAAATAAAACTAAAAATTCGGCACCCTACTATACATCATCAGCAAATATGTTTTGAAATTCATAGTGTGGTAAGACCATTGATAAACATAGTAAATAATATCGGACCTAACAATGAGCTATTAGTTTTTTTTAGAACACTTCGCCTGTTTGGGTGAAAAAAGTACTAGAAATGTAAAAAAAAAGCATTACAAATAAAAGTAGTACCAAATAGTAGGTAATTCAAGTTAAATGTATGCATAGTTTTTGAAAAAAATCAACATTTTGGAAAAAAAAAAAATGTTTTACCTACTTGATTTAAAAAACTGGCTATCAGCCACTATTGGCTTTAAAAAAAGTATAATACTTAATGGTAGGTATTACCGATAGTTTTCAGAGTTTTTTTTGAGAAATGGAAAACTTTTATAATTTCTTGGCGCCACATTTATCATACTTTTCCCAGGAAAGGCATGAAGAGTTATTTTGTAAAACATGACATAGCATAGAAAAATGATATTAGAAATTACCGACAACACTTGTTTTACTCTCCAATCGAGTTGTTAAGTGAATAATTTTTAAAAATAAATAAATAAAATGTGTTAATTATAGCTACACATGGATAAAGTGCGGCAACCCTATCTTGTTTTTAGATCAAGCTCTAAGGTGACAAATTATTTTCGAATAATGAAAAAAAAACACCGATTTTTTTTTTAAATTTTTATTTGGACCCCTGATAGGTACGTAGGCGCTTAAAATGTTTTATGGGAAATAGGATTTTTTGTATTTTTCAGAGTTTTATTTATCCTGGTTGAAGCCGTAGTCCATCCTGAATTGGAAGACTCATCAAAAGTACAGTCAGTATATGAATTTATGCGTACGACAAAAAAAAAATCGATAAACTACAAGATTTTAAATTTTGTATAGGAACCAGGAACCCACATAATTGAAATACAAAAACAGACAGGGGCAGATTTTATTTATCCCCCAAACTAATAAGAAAGTTCAATTACACCTTTCATCTTCAAAATACAGATGAGATTGTACATCAAAAGAACCAATAATTTCCATTTATATATTCTGCAAAAAAGAAACTTATTTTACTTAAGGGAAAAACCCAAAACAACTTAACACCAAAATAACAAACCATTAAATTTATTCAACCTTGAAATTATCCTCGAATTATGAAACCACACCGGATACAAGAGCTTATAGGAAGGTTGAACTTGAGGCAGACTTTATATCCTTTTTATCGTTATGGCACAGGAATGATTGTTTTTATAGGAAAAACTGCTACTGATGTATGAGTATATTTTACTATGTTGATGTCGAAATGATGTCGGTAAAGAAAATTATAGGTTTTTTTTATTATCATTGTGTTTGCAATTTCAATGAAAAAGTTAAATAAGGCCAAGAGTATGAACTTTATCAAAATTAAATTAAATTTCATTAAAAATTGGTTCGTGGCGTAAATTTATTAATATAATATCACAGAGAAATAATTGTATCTTTTACGGGACAGAATTCATGAGATAAAATGAAAATATGGCAGAGGAGAAATAATTTTATTTTGAAATCATTGATTTAATTGTGCAAATAACGTGATTGAAAAATGAATTGTGAAACCGTGATTATTCTGTCAGTTATGAGTTGTTTTAATATTTTCAATAATAATTCTGTCGTAGAAACTGCTGGTTGCTAAGCCAACCATCCATCAAACCGTTTGCCAATGGTTTAAATTTTCAATGTGGGTTTATTGAAAGTGGTCTATAAATAAAACACAAAGCCTTTTAGGGAGTTGGTTATTTTGCAGAAATTTTTTTCCTTCATTGTTCTATTTTCACCCGTTCAAAATGAATCACTGTATGGTTGGTAGGCAAAGAGATGGAGGTTATAAGGGTATATGCTGCATCCTTTTTTCGAAAATCGTAAAGGTCACCGAGAAATGAAGAAAAAAGGCCATTAGTCGGTACTCGATTAGTACAGAGCAGTTCCAAAGAACATGAACTATCGTCTTTTTTTCTTTATACCTTTCCTGGTATTGTGAGCATATATTGTCTCCATTTCAACACAATTGCCGATTCTCTTTCTAAACCAAACGTCAAAAACCATAGCATGTGAATAATTTGCTTTCAAGCCAATATTTGGAAGTGAAGGTTGAGGTGGAAAAATAAAAAAAGCCGACACCTTATTAATTAATTGTCCCTGAAGTCTGCTAGCTGTGTCTTGGATTAATTGACTATGTCAATCAATATTATCAAGTATTGACTTGTTAGCTCCCGTCAATGAAAACTACATTGTAATTTTTTTGTTGGATATTTGGTATTGGAATATTCTGCACGCTGCAGTGGTTGTCATAACTTCGACCTCAAATATACTGTGAGGGATAGAAAGGCGAAACAATTCTTAATAAAGATGGAAAACAAAATCGCCAAAATTTAATCCCTAAATCAAAAATGCTCAAAACCAAAATCCTTAGAAGCCATATGCATCATATTTCGAGTGAATTTAGGATATACTATTAAAAACAAAGTAGGGCCTGATAAGTTTTTTGGCTTTCATTTGAAAAAAAAGTTTTGGAATTTTTTGTTTTGCTTATTATGTTTAAGCTTAGCATTAAGTAATAATGTGCACATTTCGAACACTGAAATTTTTGTTTTATTCAAATTACTCACAAAAATCATTGGATAGGAATTTTTTTCAAGAAATAGAGAAAAATAAAACTTTTATATCACAATTTGTTTATATGGTATAAGGGTGTTAACACGCAAAAATAATAACGATTTTATATTTTCATTTTAAAGAACTTTACTATTTTTTACCAGTAAAATTAGAAAAATGATGGGATTAGTTAATTTTTTGTGAGAACCTTTATTTAACAGTCCAGTGCATGCAATAAACTTTATTTTTTTTTATTCTGAACGTCATTTTTTTCTGAGGGGGGAAAATGGCGGGGAAGGGGATTTTTGCAATATTTCTATTGTCTCTGAATGTTATCACTTTTAAGGAAAAATGTGATATGCAATTTTACTCAAAAATGTTCAGACAGCTTTTTTTCATAGAACCTATGGTTTCAAGGGTAGAAGATGATTTATGAGCATTGAGGTGGTCCATTTGTTGATTTTGTGCATTTTCGCTGTTTCCCACCTATTTATTTTTGCACATGTATTTTGCCCTAAACATGTTAAACTTCAGCTTATTAGCTCAATTGGAATTGGGCGCTCAACAAGCTTAACCAGGTAGGTACTCACACCTATAATTACAATATTCTACAAAAAAAATTAAATGCAGTTTCTTTTGAAATGACCTATCAAAGGTTTTAGGTATCGGGAGATCACATAATGATAATTGAAAACCCTCAAAATTTCAACTTATTGCAAAAAAAAACTGTTTTTGAAGTTTGTATTGTTATTACTCCGTCATTTCTTATTCAAAATAAGATTTGTTTACAGTTTTGAAAGAAAAAAAAAACATGTAATTTTAAAAAATATATATGCTTAAAAATATATTTTTTGCAGTAACACTTTAAACTGATTAAATCTAAAAAATAATCCATGATTTTTCTCTTTTTTGAACGTTGAAACCCGTTTTAAGCAGTATTCTGATAACAAAAAAACATAAATAAAATTTAAAAATTAGTGTGTGGGTACCTTTAAATTAAGTTCTAAATATTTTTCACATCCAGAATTCTTTTGTGTTTCTTATTCTTTATCTACCAGAAACCATATATTTTCAAATAATAATAAGTCTAAAAGAGTTTTGTTTTTAATGAAGGTTTTATAATACAAATTCTATATACTACTGAAATAAATAAATAAATCAGCCAAGTAGAAGACTTAGCACTATTTAATTGGACTTGTTAAATTATTGATTTAAAATAGCTTTTTTTACGGCCTTTTTGTTTTGTTTTTGTTGCCAGTTTTTCGTTAACTAGACGACTTTTCTATGGTTAGTTGCAGGCCTATAATCACGAAGGAATAAAGAACAACAATCACCAGTTAAGCATTTTTTTAAGCAAAATACCAAAAAAAAAAAAAAATTAGAAGAGCCCTATTTTGATTGAATATGTGGGGATTATAAAGAAAACCTTTTTATTGATGGAAATTTGGTTATTCATTGTCATTATTCATTATTGAAGCTCAACATTTTATTGCAAATTTAGAGATTTGGCATTAATCTAAACTTAATCTAACTTTGTTCTTTTGAGAGAAAAGGCAAAGTAAAATCAAATAAAACCACTTTGATTTAAATAATTTTCGGAATGATTTAGCTTCGAAGAAGAAAATTTCAAAATCAAAGCCAAACGAAGTCAATTCAAAGTGTATTATTTCATAAAACATAATACATTTCAAAAGAAAAATAACCAACTTCAAATTTAAGACTTTTAATATTTTCTCATGGATGCCAGTGTAGAACTGAACCACATTAAAATGCGACCCCATAGGGACCACCAGCTCTCAAATACAAAAATAATCATCAAAATCGATCAACCCAGTCAAAAGCTCTGAGGTAACAAACATATAAAAATAAAAAAATAAAAAAAAGTACAGTCGAATTGGTAACCTCCTCCCTTTTTGAAGTCGCTTGATTTTGTTTTATTAATAGTGACCCGTTGACTTGAGTTTCTTCGGTTTTAAAAGGAGTCTGCTACCTCATTACTTTAGACCTAGGTATCTAATGAAGACCGATTTTATTGCTCTGACTAAATTCGTTTAGCCTTTCACACTATTTTCTAAAAGACTGGTATTCCTCTTTCTCCATGTTTTAAAACTTGACTCTTGCTTAACGTTCCTAACATCATTCTGGATACAAAGTCTGAATAAAATTTGTGTCGTGAAAATGTCAAGAATTGATTCAATTAGGAGGGCTCTGTATACGTCTTAAGTATCAAAAGATACTTTAGCTTTTAGCTGTCGCAAAAATATTCATATATTCTTATCTTTTGTATTTTATTAGTACCAGTATTGGCCTTGAATATTCTCTGCGCTAAGAGCATCAATGACACACTCTTCACAAAGTGATATGCTATATAGTGATGGTGATAACTTCTCTTAATTGAAACACCCACTTAAATTCAAGTCCAGTATCGTGCTGTTGGATAGGTATAACATGCAACGTTATAATATCTCAAGCAACACACACCAGATTGTTTAGATTATAAAAAGTTCTCACAGTTCTTATACTCGAATAGTTTATGGGATGCCTGCCACATCTGTTTTTGCAACAAAGCTTTTATACAGTGCATCATGGATATTTACTTAAGCTTGTGGGAAATAAACTTTGAAATATTGTATCTTTTTACGTGCCTTCGGAGATACAAACATACTCTCACGAGAAGGGGTTTGGATGCATTTAACAAAAAAACAAAAAACAAAAAACAAAAAACAGGTTTAGATGCACTTGCATTGACAATAAACACTTAATGGGTGTGTCATAATGTGGTTTAACTATAAACACTTGCTCTTAAAGTATCTGTAGAGGATGTGAAGTCAATATACAACGACGAGGTCTTTGAAACAAAAACAAAACAAAAAAAAAAAACTTGAATTGCAGTGCATTAACCACTTTTTTCTTTGTTGTACTAGTATCGACATTAAAAAAATATACGCATTCGGTTTCGATTAAATATTTAATGAAAGCGATTTTTATTGCAACACAAATTCAAATGTGACTTTTACAATTATTATAATGTACGATAGTGTTCGCATGTGTTAACATACACAATAAAATAGGCACCCAAATATTAAAGGAACACAAATTTTTGTTTATACAGCAAGGGTATTAAAAAAAAAATTAAAGACCACACAAATCTAGGGAGCCATTTGATGTTATAGTTGATCAAAGTAAATGCCTAATTTCACATCCATAACTGAACACCGTGCTTTCTTTTTATAAAATCTTTTTTCTTAAATCCATCCCAGGACATGCTTTGCTGAAAATCTAAGATATAAGTCAGAACACAAAAAATCATCGCTAAACACTTTGCATCAGCCTAAAAATGATGTGAAATTCAAACCGGGCAGTATCACCAGGTTTCGAGATAATGTGCTTTAGTTTCTCCATTAATTAAAATAATTTTAAATTATTTCTTTCGAAATCCGTAATGAGATTTTTCTATTTAAAAAGATTTAGTGCCTAAAGGTAATGAATATCAAACAAGCTATGAACTGGTTATGTACATAATTTATGTAGGTATGTCATTAATAGAAATATAGGTACCTACTCCTACATATTTTAATAAATCTAAAAAAAATAGTATAACACTGCTCATCAAACAACAATTATGGTGTTCATGTCTCATAGTGAATTATCTCTAAATAATTGCAAAAAAACATCCGCATTAAACGTAATTAACTTTTTAAACTTTGGAAACTCAAAAAAAAAATATATATATATATTTGTATGCTTTTTATACACAACTAATTTTATCATTATCCATCCAGTTTTTTTTTTGTTCTTGTTTGCTAGTTCAAACCAAACAATAAAAATCTATTAGATTATGTTTTTTTTTTATTTTCAATGATTCTTGTTAAAAAAAACTAACTAAAAAAATCAATTTAACTCCCAACAAATAAACTCCATTTTTGTTTTTTGTAATGTAAAAACCCGAACAGATTTTATTAATTGACTGCACAAATATGATAAAAAAAGCTTTATTACTTTTTTTTGTTGTTGTAGGAAGGGATTGAATAATTATTTAATTGGTTAATTTAGCGGAAACGGTGCAAAAATAAGATAAACTATTGATAGAATGTCCATTATAATGTACACACTGAGTCTATACACTATTTTATCAAACATTTTCTATATAGGAAATTTAATTACATTATTGTTTTTTTTTTAATTATAATTGTTATCGATAAAAACAAAAATATAATAGAGTCAAACTGCAAGTCCGAGGCACAAAAAAATGTTTGGTGGGCTGTGTAGCAGGGAACAATAGATATCCTTTTGAAAAAAAAAAAAAAAAAATTGTCATAGTGAATGTTTTGAATTTCAACTGCTCAAATGACTTTTCAAATAAAAATTGATATGCCATTTTTATGATAGTATTTATCAACATCGTAAAACTGAATTTAAAAAAAAAAAACATTGAGGCATTTTCGAAAAAACGAGTTTTCAAATTTGTTTTTAAATCCCAAAACAAAAAACAGTGTTGGAAAATCTGGTCACTAAATTTTTTTACGGAAATCTAAAAACTTTCATTTAAAAATAATCGTTGAAATCCAGTGCGTCATTAAGGAGAAAACCAGAATTTTAAAACCGGTGTATGGCAGGCATAGTTATTTTTGGTCCAAGTAGAAGTACACATGCGTAATGTATTCGACACTCTTTCAGTGTTACAGATGACACGGACACGGATATCACAAAATGATATCAGTGCAGAGATCAAACAAAGAATTGACAACCGCTGTTTCTTCGTACTAATAAGACATTTGAGCAGTTAAGGCCTCTCTCAAATAGACAAGGAGATACTGCATAGATAAGCCCGTTATCACTCCAATCCAGCTGTATTGTCAGCCATAAATATTATAAAAAATTATATAAAAAAAAACGAAAACAATCGATCGCTTTTCATAAAAGAAAGAGCAAATTGTTTCGATTTGTTTAAAATAAAATTATTCGAATGTTACCCCTCATCTCTTTTCTTAACGCGACGAAATGACTTTAGAGTTTAGAACTTACTTCGACTGCTAATGAACTGGTCTCGTATACGTCAGCAGGCTACGGTTTTTGAGAGGATCCTTTTACATGAGCGGTCGAATGATCACCAAGGTCGAAAGTTGTTTGGCCCCCATCATCAGTCAACGAGCTCCTTCTTGGACAGTGTAGACTGCAGATGGTTATGGGGTGTAAAACGATTCAAATATAGTGAGCGTTCTCATAACTATTTTATATCAATTCACAAAAGTCTCAAATTTACACGATCAACATCTTCTAGACCGCATCGAACGTCGTTTAAACGCTATATCTTTTGAATTAAAAACTTTAAAATCGAGTTATGATCTCAAAATGACTCGTAATTGGGTTGTCAAACAAGGTGCTCGCGTCCGCCACAATACTATACAGTTACAACAATTAAGAACCTTTATTTGTACTATTAATTTGGGTAAAATTTTGGTAAATAAGAGCAAACGCATACATGACGCTCGTTAACCTCTCATTTCACAAATCTCACATTTCTACCCAAAGAACTTAATTGTCAGGGTATTGAAATGAAGCACTATGAGCGCTGT
Organism: Meliscaeva auricollis; assembly: GCA_948107695.1. Taxonomy (NCBI): domain Eukaryota; kingdom Metazoa; phylum Arthropoda; class Insecta; order Diptera; family Syrphidae; genus Meliscaeva; species Meliscaeva auricollis. Next base: position 115,314,738 of record OX403616.1, on the reverse strand, counting down.
GTTATTGAGAACATAACCAAAATTAAATGTATGGCCCTTAGGCTTATAATGGTAAGGTAACGTTTTTGGTTTTGATTTGAAACCAAAATAGAATTCAATGCAACCACAAATCATATGACATTTGAAATATTTTTAAAATTTGAGATTCCCTCAATACATTTAGCTTAATTTTTTTTAATTCATCCTACCCAAACCAAAAAACACTGAGTAATCTGCTTGAACGTTACAAATTGAATTCATATCATAATTAATTCACTTCCATTCGTGCTTTCCATGACATAAACACATGATTCCCCAAGGTATTCCTGTCTCTTGCATATTGTCACCAAAGCTAACACCCATTTCTGGATAACTAATTTTCATTTGTAACCTTCAATGGGTTTCGCTTGTAGCTATAGCCATTCCTACTACTTCTGTGCATCTGTAGTGGGCCTTTCAATTTAATCATCAAAATTGCATCCAAAAATCCACAAAAATTAGAATTTTGAAAACCCTGCAGCCTCTAACTCTCTAACTAAGAAAGCCATACAATCACTCTTGATGTGGGAATAGCTGCTTCTTCTCCATTACGAGAAAATATAAATGTTTGCCTTTGAGAGAGGGCATCGCATTAATAAATACTTTACATCACAATCTGTGTGTTGTGATCATGAATCATTCTGATGAATGCTGAGAGAAGACTCTACCTACATCACATCAACACAAACACCAACAAGACACAGAAATCAAATTGCTCCTCTAGCTAATTGGGAAATGGATTTGACAAAACAACAATAACAACATCGTTCTTACGTGTAACGTGTAGAGTACAGACAGAGCATAATGATAATGGCTCGACTATTCCAGCACCATCGCATCGTTTCGCTGGCGTTGCCGACTGCACATAGCCGAACACCAAGTATAAAGGTGAAGCTTTACAAGATTCCCATTCAATTGTATGAACAATTTATGAAGCAACTGGCAGACGTGTAAGCCCATCATAGTCTCATGCATCAACATCAAAAGTAAACAATCTCTTTCGCGCAATAGAGTGCAAAATTTTTTCAAATGCGATTGCATTTCAGATGAAAACCTGACGATGACGACGACGACGACGACGCACGGGCGATATGATTTAACGCAACTGTTATTGGATATTGAAGTTCCACGTTTAATGATGGGAAGGGAAAGACAGTAAGGAACATCTAATTGAAACAAATAATAGTAATCCTTGAAGGATTTGCTTAAGTCTTTCATCTCAAGAATATTGAACTACAAATAGAAAGTATGTATAAGACTTCTACCAGGTTCAGGCAAAGTGCAATGCTCTTATTGATTAGATAATCCACGTAAAGGGAAAACATAGAATTGGGATCATTAGAAGGAGGGAGCTCATCAAATCTGGACAATTACATTAGGATCTAAACAGTTCAGCAAAATCTGTACCAGTTTATTCACTGGAGAATCATGTTAAAACACTAGCATCGTTAATTGCTTCATTAAAACTTGTTGGAAAATAATTTAAACCGAGCAAGTTTACAGTTAGAAATCCCTGTTTCTGCAAAGAAAAAAAATAATAATTAGCTTGCTGATTGAAAGAGCTACATACAAAAATACCTTCAATACAGTTCGTAAATTTCCATTCCCCTAGAATCATTTAGTTAGTTTCTTCCTTCTAAGTTGATGGTGGAATTGAAAAGTTAATTGCAAACAGTTTTCATTGATTTGGCCAGAAGCTCAAGGGACTTTACTTTTTCCAATTGACTTGACACTCTGCACTTCTGTTAATAGTAGCTGATTGATGAGAAACTTGGAACAAAATACCCCTCAGCAATTTGAGCATTGCACTTTTCAATGTCGATGCTCATCTCGAATCGAAAATGCATAAGAAGCTTTTGTTTTACCAGATTTTTTAAGTTTGTATAGAATCAGTTAGAAAAAGCTCTTGCTGGTTGTGTATTGATGGATGCGATTCATTTGTGACGTCACCAAAAGATGATTTAGTACCTATGTATTTGTTTTAATTCCGTAAATGGCAGGTTCATTGACCCATTGCAGTTCTCTGAGTGTTGTTCTCCCACAAGTGCATTGCACTATTGGGATAGGTCATTCTCTTGCTAGGTGCATCAGTGATAATATTTTAATTAGAGGAGGCGGGAGGCAGTAGCTGAGCTAAGCAAATTTCCTCAGTTGATTTTTATTTTTGATACGAGAGTTTATCATGAATCGTAGGAGATTTGATGCACCAAATGGATTTGTTTTGTTTTTTTTTATGAGGATGTAGAAACGGAATTAGGAGTTTTATAATTTGGGTGTTGTCAGTTCTACTTTAGGGCTTCTACCACTTAAGGGACGAAGAGAAATTCAATATTTTGCGATGGAAACAAACCTAATATACTCTCTCAGTTGTGTGTTGAGATTTTCTGTGTGTTTTTTTTTACGATTTATACGACAGGGGTTTTTTTTATGAATTTAGTATAGTTATGCGTTTGGTAATAACTTTTTTATTGAATTTCCTTAATTGTGTTTCAGATTTTGTCAACTTGTCAATAATGTAATTTTAAAACTAATAATGAAGATTTGGTTTTCTTTTATTAGATACTAACATGAATTTTAAGGTTTCAAATCTTAGCCTTCTCCTCCTATTCCTATTCTAAATAAGATATATTTTTTATAAAGTTTTTTTTATAAGAATCTAAACAGGGGTGGTATAGCACTCCTGTGGTTTATGCCATTTAAAATATGTTGTTATCGGAAGCTATCATCATTGTTTTCGGATTAAAAGCGAGGTAATTTCTGCAATGCCTATTGTTTTTGTTTGTTTTATCTTTATTCTGGAACTAAGCCAATTAAAGAGAATGGTAATTTTGTATTGGCTGTATTGCAAAAAGAAAGCCGCTTGTATCAACAAGAAACTTGCGAAGGAACATCTGCAAAAACCGCTTCTCTTTTGGAAAAATTTGCTCTGGAGCGACGAATCGAAGTTCAAAAGATTCGGGTCGGATGGAAAAGTCAACGTCGTCGTCGTCCAAAAAATCAAGAGTTTAATCCGAAATATACTATGAAGACGATTTAACATGGTGGCGGCAACTTAATGGTGTGGGCAGCATTTTTAGGGCATGGTGTTGGTTTGATAGCAAGGGTATCTGTCAGAATGGATTAGCATCAGTACAGGGAGATATTAGGAAACTACATGGAACCTTTTGCTTTTGAAAATTTGCCCTTAGCTTGGAAAACATTCCGCCATATCAGTGCAGGATTTGCTTCAAGATAACCAAATCCAGGATTTAAGGTGGCCACCACAGAGCCCAGATCTAAATCCGATAGAAAATCTTTGGAATGATGTCGACAAGGCCATAAAACTAAAAAAAATTGCAAATTTGGAAGATTTGTGGTCATCAGTTCAACAAGCGTGGAATTCTATCCCAACTATTCGTTGCCAGAAACTTGTAGAAAGCTTACCAATGAGAAAATAAAGGGTACCCTATTAAATACTAGACTACTATAGTATTAAAATATGTCATCAGTTTGAATTTTGTTCCTGTAATTTACTTGCTATTTACGTTTCCATTAGTTTTTAAGCCTTTGAACTTGCTTTTTATTTTATTTTTATTATTTATTACCCAATGTTGAAATTTGTTGTTAATTTATGTTATTACGTTAAGATATAAATCTATCTACCTGTTTGTATGTCTGTCTGTCTGTCTGTAATCAGAAGCCATAGCCTAAAAGGATGGGTCGATTAACTTCAAAATTGGTATGTGTCGTTTTTTTGAGACTATCCCCAGATGTTTTTTGAATTTTTTTTTTTGTACTAAAAACAACGGTAACTGTCAAATACCGGTTTTAGAAAAACTCATTTTCCTCAAAGTTTCTATGATTTTGATTAAAAAAGTCATGGTAATTTTTTTTTGCATAAGGTCCATTTTTAAATGAAAACTTTTTTTCAAAAACAGGTATTAACGGTACCTGCCATAGAACCGTTTTTTTTTTAATTCTGAATTTCTCCTTCATGACTCAATCAATTTCTTTTTTAGTTTGCCGTAATAATGTTTAGTAAAAAAAATCAAAAATTATTTTTTTTTTTGATTTTTAAAAAAACTTTGATTTTTTTGTTTTTTGAAAAATCGGTAAGAAAAAATAGTTTTTTTTTTTTAAACCGCTTTAACGATTTTCAATTTTTTTTTCTAAAAATGTAAAATTATATAAAATTAAATTTGATTAAGAAACCAAATTGCATACTTTGTTTTGCGGTTAAATTTTTTTTCTTAAACAATTACAAATTTTTTATTAAAAAGGCTTAGCCTATACATATATACGTAGTTACTTTATCTATAAGACAAAGTACGTGCAATCCAGTCATGCAATTTATTTTTTTTTTTTTTTTTTTTTCAATAAAAATGTTTAACAAAAAATCACACAAATTCATTTATATTTGTATTTTACTATTTTTTTTTCGAACACACACAAATCGGGTGACGTTTGACACATTTCACGAACTTGCTCTACCTCAAAAGTAGGGCCAGAAAATGTTGTACTAAACTGTTCTGAAACACATCATGGAACACAAAGTGAAAGATTGTAGGACAGTTTGGTGCAAGGTTTTTCCTCATGGGACAGAAAAACATGCACTTTTCTGATCTTTTTTGTTATTTTCTGATATCGAATATTATCATTTTTTGCCTATTATAGTCAAACTCTACCGTTAGTGCTATCGAATACACATTTTATAAGTATTTGTAGATTATGTACTCCTCTACACAATTAAATTTTTCAGTTTTTATTTCTGGGAGCTATAATTTAAAAAAGATTATGAAAACATTAATAGACCAGGGAAATTAAAGAAAATAGGACGCCTGACCCAGGAAAAATATTTTACAGCATTTTTATTTTGGAAATTGTTGGTTGTAATGTTTTTACTCATAATATCCCAAAGTCCCAACCAATCCCATTTGGGGTGTGGCCACAACCTTGAAATAACTGCATTAATAATGCAGTTTTCTTTAAAACCCTAAATGGGATTCCTTGGGACTTTTGGGATATGAGTAAGGTTATTGGTGCCTATCACTATGTGTTACACCAATGGGACGCTGTCTCTACAAAAGTGACCATTCTCATTTTGGCCTTGGAACTCATACTCATAATGAAGGACAGATTTTCCTTGGTGAGCATTGCCATCAAATCTCCAGTTTTTTGTTTTATTTTAAAAAAGAAGGGACCAGTGGCAGCAGTTGTCGAAACCTACTAACTAACTGTACTAATTTAAATTTATTTTTTTTTTTCTTTTATGATAATGAGTAACAATTTTTATTAATCAGTTATTTTTTGCTTGCTGATACGATACTTAAAACATTTATGTTGTGCAAACGAGTTTATGGTCTACTTTTGCCTCTGCATAAAACCTTCACTTTATGTTGAACAAAAATGCTTAAATTTTGTTTCAACAAACGGCTCTAAGACCCTGGGGTAGCAGTGATGTTTAGTGATGCCGGCCTAATTGCGTAACTTGAGAGTAGATTCCTGTGAAATAACTTTTCATTGATTCCTCAACTTTAAACTACTTTTCTTCCTATTGTCCGGTTTAAACTTTATGTTTTTATTAATTTTCTTGGTGAGAGAGAAAACATCACTAAAATAGTTGATTCAACAAACTCCTTATGCAAATATACTGTAGGTAGGTAGGTACTCCTACTTCCAAACGAATGTTCAGTCTCTTGTCTAGCTGTAACGTTTGTTTATTTTTTTTTTTGAATAACAACAATTAAGCACATAATAACGCTAAATGCACTCACAATTCACTCGAGTACCTTGAAAGTTGCCTCAAGCAAGTAATTATGCAAGTGTTGTTTTTATTCAAATACCAGAAAAGGAACCAACATCATTGCATGCCATATGCCGAGCTTGGTCAAAGGAAAAACTCAAGGAAGTCGTTATAGTAAATAAAAACTGTCAGCGGGAATATACCTACTTTATGCTACAAAAAGAAGGAAGTTTAAACCTTTGCTCAATGCTAACAACAGCCTGGCAGTTCACAGAATGGCCAACGACCTGACCTAGTCGTGACGACAAAAATAAAAAAAAAATCTAAACCTGTAAGACTGGCATATACTGGGAAAAAATCTTACAGATCAGTGATTCCGAAACAAACAAATAAAAAAAAAAAATTATGTAGGCAGTCGAAGTATTCTGTATTCAACAACAAAACTTACCTCGTGTGCCTTGGGATGTTGGTGGTTACAGTTGTGATCAGCAGATGCATCCAAGTTTCCGAATGAGGCTACCACAATAACTATGCAGACAACGAACAACATACTCCTGGTGCCGGGTGTGGACGTGGACGTGGACGTGGAGCACGAAGAATGAACTTTACGTCTATGCATCATTTTGCATAGAACACGACAATCAGTTGGTGGTGGAATTGGGGGAGGTGTGCCGCCGCCGACAGGCAACATCAACAACATCAACTACAAAACCAGAATTTACAGCCTTCGGCTTCGCTATCGCTGTTGTTGCTGGTGTCACCACTCAGATGCATGCAGACACACAGACACGGTCCCGCTCACTCAACAATAAAAACATGAAAACAAACACAAAAAAGGTATTTTATCTTTTTTTTTTCAGATTCGAAATAGGTAAATGCAAAAAAATATAAATCGAGGTCTAGATGACAGTTGTTGGATTGTGAATAATGGAAGCGCGTTAAATTGTCTCATTGGCATTAAGTGGGAATCGTTAGTTTTCGCCGCCAACGATTAGATTCACCGCGGACCGAATGACTTACTGACCGAACCCAACAATAAAACTTCGATAAAATCCACGAAAATTTCGGTCTCGGCGAATGAATCTCTCATTTCTTCGTTTCGTCATCAAATAACACAGAGAGACAACCGATACAACCGATTTTTTATGGAATAACTTTCGGTTTCAATGTTTCCACACAAATCTTTAACGTTATTTGCATAACTAACTCATTCATCCAATAGAATTATTTATGTTTGTACGATTATTTTCTTTTTTTTCGAGGGGTTTTGGTGTGAATTTCCGGAAAAAAATTCAGTTGGAATTGAAAAATCGAAGCCGTACGGAGGATTTTACATTTTTTACACAACAACTGGCAGAAGAAACAACTGGCAAGATTGATTATTTGTTTTTCATTTTCACTGAGTGGTTGAGTTTTCTTTGATGCAAGTATTTAATTAATTGGAGCGAATTATTTTATTGTTCCGAGTGATATACATTTGTGACTAACATTATTTGCGACCACGAAGACCAAAACGACGACGACGACGAGGACAAGTTTGTGCGATTTGTGATTCTGATCTGAATCGATGACAATAGAAATCGACTAGCAAAACATGAACTAACAGACACAGTTGCATGTGACGGCGAGTTGTGTTCAGAGATACGTATACGTATCTAAAGAACGTATGTGTATCTCTGGTTGTGTTTATTTTTCTTGAATGGAAATACGATTTGTACGAGAATAGGTGTGTAAACAGAGAGTATCTTTGAGGGAGTATTTGTGGCAAACAAAACAAATCCAAGGAAGGTGAGTTTGACAGCTGGGATTTCACACGCACACAATTTTAAGATAAATCACAGAGGCGTAGTTGAAAATTGAAAATAATTATCATGAGGTTGGCATGGCACTTGTTAAAACTAAACATTTAAATATTTACTTTCTAACTAGGTCCAATTGTTTGTAGAAAAAAATATACCACCTGTTTCAGAATCCAAAATCTAAGGTTTTGACATATTTTTGAAATTTTTCAGAAGTTAAATAGTCAGAAGAAAAGAGTTTGAAAATATTTACTCTTGCACTTTTTAGAAAAAGTGGCCGTTGTAGTAATTTGCTGTTGACACAAATCATGTGATACTGGCTTTGTTCCAACACGCAGTTTATCTTCTGCAACCTAGCTTATGATTTTATATAAAATGACAGTCATGGTTTTGGCTGGTTACAAATCTAACTGATCACCAATGCAACTGTCTGTAGGAATGCTTTCTCCAACTATTTCAATTTGATTTAAACTTTGAACTATTAAAACAGACTGGCAGCGTCTTCTATACGTACGTGTACATGTACGTTGTACGATTTTCATTCCTTTAAGGCAACACGCGTATAACTTTGATTTAAGATTGTTATTCGATTTTAATCAATTTTTTTTGTTTTCAAATTTAGATTTTACTCATTGTACCTAAACTTTGTGTCTGCCCCCTTTTCAGAGGGCACACCAGCTCGCACAACTTCATTACTCCGCATAGAGTATGTAAGATAGCCAGGCATTCACCTATGTCAACAGTTTTCTTAGTCTTATCCAACAATAGAATGAATAACAATTATACTCTGAATTTGAATAACCCATGCTCTTCTCGATGTACACAACAAAATTAAAAAAAAAATTAAAGGCTTGTCCAAAATAAAAATTATTTTTATTTTTTAATTTTTAAGCGCAGTGATTTAATTAAATTTAGTTTAAAATTTCAAGTGACCTCTACTCCAAAATGCGTTTCGCCATCGTACAACAGTGGGCTAATCAGTTCGATAATTTAATACGCAGAAGATTTGTCGATGTTTACCGACTCATAATAAAATTACAGTATTTAGGAACGGTGAATTTTTACATTTTTATTATGAATTTGTGCACTTTTGGGCTAGTCCTTAAAAAAGAATTTGTATTGTGGGCAATGGGAGTCATGTAACCCTTTTAAGACTGTACCGCCTATGTGTGTTGGTTAGACTAACGTGCTCCCATATTCTTAAAGTTTTGTGTGTGTGAGTAGATTTTTATTTTTTTTATCATATTTTTTTTAAATATTAAACTGGTATGGGTGTTGTCAAGAAATTTTGTGTGAAGAGAAATGTCAAAGTGACATTTCTAAAAATATATACCAAAGATAAACAAGAAAATTCACCTCTATGCTGGTAATACAGTGTTAGTCGATAAATCAGTTGGCAATGCAGTCTGTTTTTATACACCTCAATCATTTCATTTACATCCGGTTTGAGGAATTTTTAAATATTGAGTAACTTGTGATGTTTTGAATAAATCCACAGTATCCGAAACAAATCAACTTCTCTCTGTGAATTATTCTATTTATAAAAAAAAAAATAAAGAACAATCGCGTGGTAGTGTTTTTTGTTTTAAATAATTCGAAATAAGAAATAAATTGAAAATGGCTTCCATTATAGTGGGTTTAGCTGTTACAAATTCAAATGTTGGATTAAGAGTCGGTAATTCAGAGTTTTCAAACTTTATTATAACGATAATTTATTTAAAATAATATTTAATTACTAACTTAAACAGATTGCTTTGAATCATGAATCTTTTCAGACAAACATTTTCAGTTCAGACTCAAAAAATATTTGAAAATATTTGAATGCTCATTGGAAATTCGTTCGCCTAAAATGATTATTAAGAGGTCCTTCGTCTGAATATCCAGCTATTTCTTGTGGAACAATACCAGATTCCTCAACGGATGAACATGGTCGACACATACATTCTAAAGGTGCTTTTGTTAAAACCTTAAAGTTAATAAATTACTATTACTACAGAATGTTATTATTTTGATTTTGTATGAAAAAAAGATAACCTTTTTGAATTTTCTTTCTCCATTTTTAGCTTTGGGACAAAATAATGAAACTGCCGCTTCCCGTTCACCAGATTCTTGACAGCACATGCAAGATCGTTCCATTTGCCAAATTTTACTTCCGGAAACCTTTTTATGTTTAAAATTGTTACCATAAATTTGACATAAGTTCAATGTGATGCATTTAAAGAGTTTTACCTGAAGGTAACTGGCACACCTACCCACACAAGCAAATGATGGTATTGGCTTGGGAACACAACCTGGATATTGTAAGACGTGTATTACAGGAGTAACTTGGCAATCATCACCAATATGAGATACTTCTGCAAATGGAAAAGAAACAAAAAAAAAACAAAAAGAAATTGTAAAATACCAAACTTCTCTTTGATATCAAAATGAAAGGAATACTTTTTATCAAGCATACAACAAACATTGAAAGGTATGTGTTACATTCCAAGGGCGTCATTGGACATTGGTTGGGGCCCCGAGGGAAGACTAAATTTTGTTGCACCTTTTCCTTATTTCTCTTCGCCTATTATTTTCGGTCTTTTTTTTATTTTAATGAAGGTCTTGATTGCAGATTTAAACATGACTCAATGAGTCTTTAAAGTAGATATCAACTACATAATGTAGGCAAGTTAGGATTCGAGAATAACTCGACAAAAATGACATTGCGATGATAAAAAATGCGAAAAAATGGGTTCGGAAATTCTGTCTGTCTGTCTGTTCGTCTGTCTGTAGTGTCGGTATCTCAAGCTAAAACCTGAATCGCTGAAGCAATTCCCTTCAAACTTGGTAGTTAAAGGTTTTGAATTGGTCTCCTGAGGGAAAATTTTTTTTCTAACGATTAATAACATTTTTCATTTTTCTGATTTTATCGTTAACGACTCAACGAAATTTGAAGACAATTTTTACAAAAAAGGGTGATATCGGTTTTCAAATTATTTTATTGCAAAATTTTCAAAACTATTTTTTTGGATTTTAAAAAAAGTTTCAATTTTTTTTTTCAAAAATCGATTTGTCGAAAATAGGTTAATGTTTTTTTTTTTTTAATTTTGGTTTTAGATGTCCATTAATATTTTCTTGAATATAGCATACTAACTCTGTTTTTAAACATGATTTGAGAATTTTTATAACTTAAAAATTTTAACGATTTTCAATTTTTTTTCTACAAAATTGCATTGAAATGGCATTCTTAGTTTGGAGTTCAAAACAGTTTATGAAGTTGTTTAAGTCATTTTAGTAATGAAATTGATTTTTTTTTGGAAATTTCTTATGAAAATATCGTTTTTTTAAAACTTTATATAAGCAACTTTGAACTTAAGAGCAAGTACATGCGACCCAGTCATGCATTTTATTTGCATTGAAATAGTGTAACCGTATTTACATTATGCCTATTTGAGAGTTGGCATCCGACATTTTGTTTTGTGTTTTTTTTTTTATTATTCAAATAGTGTTGCCGTATACTTATACCCATTTTGGAAGTCGCATCCGACATTTTTTTAGACAGAAGAGAGTTAATGCTAAAATTTTATGTACATTTTAGCTTTTAACTTTAACAAAATTTTTACTCTACTTTCTTTAAATAATAACTATTTGAGTGTGTTTTTCAGTTGAACAGGGTTACCGCATTCTGAGCTTTAAACTCTTTATTTTGTCTTTTTTATTTTTTTAACATATTTTTTACTATTGTCTTGCAATATTAATATTTTTCTTTTTTAATAAACTAAATAGTTATTTATGACGCTAGAATGATGTAGTTTTTTTTGTTCAAACAGTGTTGCCACGTGTTTATGTACCTATTATAAAAGTGGTAACCCTATGTTTTTATTTTGAGTATCAACTTGTATTTTATTTGACAACAATTTAAATCTTTAACCTTATAGGCTAAGTAATCCTACGGTCACCTTTCCCCGACTTTACCGAAAGATTGTCTGCTTTATTGCGTCTCCGTTGATTCGTTTAACTTTTTGAAGGGTTCAGGGGAAAAACGGCACAAGTCCATTCGAATTCATTCCGAGAAAAATGAAATTTAAAATTTTGTTTTTCATACAACTTTGTACTAAAGACATATGTATCTTGTTTTTATTTCTTATGAAAGAATTCAATTGGTTTTCTAAAAGTTTAGATGCCATCAGACAGAACGAGACCTCACCATTAGTTTAATTTTTACAAAAAGTGGACATGTGCCGCTTTTCCTCTGGACCCTTCATTTACTGTTGTTTTTATTTTTTTTCTCTTACAATTATTAAAATTTCTTACCATTTTCGGAAGCTATATTAACTGTTGAATCCGCATTAACCATTCGAAAAAAAGAATTCCCACAGATGTAAACACAAACCAACAGAACAACCTTGATAGAGTATTGTGTGGCACCACTTATCACTTGACACGAATTCATATTTTAATTTTTTTTATTTTTCAGAACTGAACTCTCTTAACACTTCCAATCGACCGGACTTGAAAAAACCTTGTAAGGACTAAACGCACATGTAGCCGTCATTTATATGTCACAAATTAAGTAGCACAATGCCTTCGAATATATCTCAAACCCGCCTACATGGCGTACTTTTGTTTTGTGTTTGTTGGTTTTTGTAGAGTAATAATGTACTTTGCGAAAAGTAGGTACACACAGTCATAATTGCGTACACCAAAATCACATTAGTCAAATGGGTGGGACCACCCGTTCGCCATAGGATTTTGTCTTAATCATGTTGGAATTTATAGCCTTTTTTGTACTCATTTTCAACCCTCTGGGGCCACTGTGTGAGGTGGTCGTTTTGACTTAGAAGTAATAACCAAGATGTAAGGGTTAGCCTCCTTTTTTTTTTAGAAAAAAAAACACGACTCTATGGCTAATGCTGATATAAAAGAAATTTATAAAATTTGTCGTTATGTAACCCCTTTCGATGAATTTCGTTATGCTTAGTAAAAATTGGGACTGGAAGCATCAACTAACAATTTTCGTCATAATAAAGTGATAGAAAAAGCATAGTTTGAGGAATATATTACACTTAAATGGAAATAATTGAGGCCTCCATTGCAGGTAACACTCTAACAAAATAATATGTTTAGGTTTGTACATAACTGCAGTTTTCATCAAAAAAGCATTTACACATGCACTATACAAGAAGGAAAAGAGTAACACCACACTTCCTTATTAAACTGGATTTATTTTTTTTTATTTTGCATTTTGTGAGCAACACAATAAATTTAATAAATTACGTCGGCCATTGTTATTGATAAATCTGACTGATTAATTTTTTACACAATAAGTGATAGACAAAATCTGAATACAACAAAAGATAGGGGGTATAGTTTAAGATTCCGAGGCTTTTTGAAATTCCACCGGGTAGTTATTGTAAAATAGGATAAAAGAAAAAAAAAACTTTTTGTACATCTCAAAAAGTATAATGGCTAAATTTATGAAATAAATTATATTGAATAGATAAATTTTTATTATGAAGAGCCTTCATCAAGAAAAAATTCTAAGAAATCAACCTTTCAAGTTCAAAAATCAAATATTTTTTTAGACCTTTGAAAATGATATTGGTGTAGGTAAAATTGATGTTTTATTGAAACACTAATTATGCACATTGATAGATAATGAAAAAAAATTTAGCGTCCAATACGTATTATAATCAAAATGCTACATAACACACATGTCATCAATCAGGGATTAACGGCAAATATATTTTGTCAAAACAACTTTTAGACTATGGTATGTGTTGTCTATACATGTGTGAAAAAATAGATTTTACCGGTTTTAGAAAAACTCATTTTTCTCAAAAATGGTTCCCACGATTTTGATTCGAAAAATATTTTTTTGGATTTAAAAAAAAAATTTAAATTTTTTTTTGGAAATCATTTTTCCGAAAACTTTGCAAATTATATAGAAAAAAAAAGAAAAAATCAGATTGCATACTTCGTTTTTAGGTTAAATTCATTTGAAAATTGAATTTTATGCTTTTTTAATTTTTTTTTTTCTAAAACTGCATGTACAAATTTTAAATTAAAATGGCTACACGGTTAAAAGTTTTGGGGTACTTTTTAATATTTTTTGGGTTGCATATATGTAGGTCCACACCAGAAATGTATTGAAATTCAATACATGACAAATATTTAAATTTTTAAGTTAATACAAAATGTATTAAAATTTAATACATATATTGGAAGGATATTTTATAATTCAACTGTATTACTTTTCAATACAAAATTTATTAAAAGATTTTTACAATATTATTCTTTCCTTTTCTCTCTATATTATTCTATCTTCTCTCTTAATTCTTTAAAATGAAGCACAGCGTGCATTACTTTTTAATATTAAAATGGTGATATTACTATCTTTATTATTTTTTTCGCAAATTATGCGAAGTCAAATCTTATGGCAACTTAAATTTTATTAGTAATTCATACATTGTACTTCGAAAGAACCCAAAGTGCCTTCAAAATAGTGCAAATTTACCAAACACCATACATAAGACATTTTTAAAAATGGCTTCTGTTATCGTCCACGCCTTGTTTGCTCTTTCAATACAGTTTGATTAAAATTTAATTTCCTTGTATTAAAATGTAATAGTAAAGTATTAAATTTGAATCCTTTGGATTACATTTTAATCCTTTGTATATTGCATTCTTTTTCGTATTGAAAATATCAATTTAAATACAAAACTATTAGAATATAATACAAAGTAGTTTATCAGCCCTATTCTAAACAAAAATTCCCGGGGAAATGTTTTCGGGAGAAGGGCTCCAAATCGAAATATTCCCGGAATTTCATTATGTTTTCGCTTGTTATTTGTTCCCCTTGTGTTCAGAATAACGTAAAAGTGAAAAAAGAACGAAATTGGTTGCAACTTTTCGATTGTGAGCTCTTCTCCCAAAAACATTTCCCCGGGAGTTTTCATTCAGAATAGGGCTGTATAATTAAAATTGCATAGTATTAAATTTTAAGCTTTTGGATTACATTTTAAACCTTTGGATTACATTCTAGTCTTTTTCGTATCGAGAATATAAATTTTAATACAAAATTATTAGAATGTAATACAAAAAAGTTTTTAAAAAATTCTAATATTTACGGAATATTAAAAAGTAATATTCAATGCATTGCATATGGCTGTAATACAAAGTCTGTATTAAAAAGTAAGACAAAATTTTTAACCATGTAGTAACTCTATCTATGAGAGCAAGTACGTGCGACCCAGTCGTGCATTTTATTTTTTACACAGTGACACATAAAAATATTAAATTTTCCTTTTCTTATTCTTTTTCTAATACGGTATGCGAAATTGTTTGAATATCATAAAACCATGTATCTACTACAATATGGTTGGTACAAGTGTTCTTGAGAAAATTAAAAAAAAAAACAAATAAAAAGTGGATCTATATAAAATCCTGCATAAAAATATTGGACAGTTAATTTATTAATCATTGCTATATGAATGCATTAGAAATACAAAACTTGGATAAGTTTGTATACATTTTACCTCAATTTCAATATGTATATTGTATATGTACATATATGTTCTCTTAAACACTGCGATACAAAGTTGTTTGATCAAATTAAAAACAAAGACTGTAAATAATATATTACAGAAGAAACATCGAACAAAATGCACTTTTTTGCTCCTTTGTCCAATAGTAGGTACCATTCATAACATCCGACTATGTCTGCTTAGATAATTTTAATTTTCTTATAAAACTACATCTTAAATGTCAATTTATTATTCTGATATAAGTACAATTTGTTTCAATGACACACTCACAAGCTTCGCAATATCATTAAATAATCACCACTAGTATAGAATCCGACGAATGCGTTGCTGCGGGGTTCACACTTATATCAGCCATATTTTTTCCTGTACAACTCGCAGGAGAGGAAGTGTGTTAACGGAAATCGTAAAGTAGTTCCCCTTCCCCGTATTGATAACATAGTTCACCCGGAGACTTCATAAATGATTTAAATGGGAACGTGAACCCTGCGAATCACGCTGACTCCCCAGAAGTAAAGTATTGCGAATTCCATAATAGGCATGAATATTAAAAATAGTATGAATTCGATCTCTTTTAACTTTTTTAAAAGTTAACCGATTTTTTAAGTTGAGGTATCAATAGAAAGATTAAAATCTCAGTAAAAATATAAAAAATAAATTCAATACAATTAATTATTAAATTGTGTAAATATAGGCTCCAAAAGGAAAAAATGATATTTTAACATTATCTACCGCAATTTTTAAATTATTTCAATTTATTTTTTTTTGATTTTAATGTATTATAATAACAGTCCGCTGTAAGGTTATTTTGAAGTAAAAAAAAAAATAATGTATCCAAAACCATTTGAAATTGGCCGAACGCAAAAATAAACCAAATTACAGGGGTTTGGTCCATAAAATATCAAATACATACACATATGAAATATTTGAATTAATTTCACATAACAGCACATTATGCTTCTTTGAAAAATTTTACTTCTAGAACTTTTCGCTACTTAATAATTTGACACATCCAAAAAAAACTATACAAAAATAAATAATGATTGGAAGTATAACTTCTGGCGCGTGTACATGAGTACATACACAATAGTGTGGATGGGGCCCCGGGGCAAGACTAATTTTGGGCGCCTCTTTCCCCATTTTATTTTGTCTTTCCATTTTTTTTGTTTGCTAGCTGCTGAATAATATACTCTAAATATCGAAATAAAAGAAATACCAGAGGTAATGAAAAAAAAGCAAACAAATTTGCTTGCAGATGCAAATATCCAATATTTCTTAAAAATATCAACTACAAATAAAATTCAATAATATGAGAATGATCTTCTGACTAAGGCCAAAAGGGTAGAAAAGGGTGATAAGATGCCAGCACTCAACACGAAAAAAATGCTCCTAAGGTGTTTTGCCTCAGATTATTTGTTTTGGGTTTCACAAATTATATTTCTTTGACAAGTACACTTATTTTTTGGGGCCCCCAGAATAAAAAAAGGTCTTCGAAAATCATCTGCCAGTCATGTAGTAATACTCGTAGTTACTAGTAGTTACTAGTTCTTTTTGGCAAATGAACTAATATTTATTTGTTTGTTTTTTGGGGCCCATAGAAAATCGTCTAATTACACTGTACTGAAACAATATCGGTTTAACATGTACATTAGGGTGGTCCACAATACATATCAATTTTGTGGTATTTCTTCAAATTCTCTTGGAATTAATGTCCTTTGGGCTCAAGAATATTACCAATTTTTTTTTTTCAAATCTTTAAAATTATAATTAAAAGGTCGCGAACATCGGTATTTTGAAAAATGGGTCCCCTTTTTGAACTTTTAATTGTTTAAAAATATTAAAACTGTTTTTTTTTTTTAAATGTTATTTATATCAAAATAATCTCTAGAGAAACAGCTACAAAAAAGCTTTTATTATTTATCAATAAAAATTTAAAATGATAGTTTTTTAAAATTTTTGAAAGTTGGCTTATTGTTACAATCGGTAAATTAACCCTCAAAACTACCCTTAAATATTTTTTTAAGAGTTAAAAATATTTTTGAATAATTGCCTGATAAGCTAAGAAGAGATCAGTGAACTTTGATGTTACATTTCCTTCTTCAAGAATTTATATTAAAAAAAATTAATAAAAAAACAAAGCACTGATTTTTTTGAAAATTGTTTAATAATTTCTCTGTCCTGGTTCAAACTGACAATCTGCCCTCATATCTACTAAGGATAATTAGAGTGTTGTAGATCGATTGTGTTCAAAGAATCTTCGAGTGAATAGCTGTAGATATTCTGAGAAAAAAAACCCTATAAGTGTTTTTCTATTTCAAATTTATTTATTTTTTCTTAAAAATAAATTTTTTTTATAAAATAACTACATTGAATTAATCTACTTTTTTTTAATTTTATATATGTAATTTTCTTTTTTCTTGCTAAAAAATATATATATCTAAAATTTCAGACTCGTTTATCTAAGCATATAAGATATAAATGCCATCATAAGGACGGTCAAGGAACTGATGCCTATGCTTCTGGCACTACTTCTATAGTCCTTCAAATATTTAACAACTGGGGGCAATCGCTGCTCAGACCATTCAAGATTCTCTTTGACAGTGTTTGAAGCCTTTGTCAAAGTCTTTGAAGAGCTTCCAAATTGAGTGCCACTTTTAGCAATGAATGCATCGAGTTTATTGTGTTGTTCTTTGGTGGTGAAACGTGATGCAATATTTGAAATCTCAGTTGCCACAGCTGAATAAGAACCCATACTAAAAGAAAGACAATAAAAAAGAGCACAGAATCAGAAAAATTTGTTTTTTTGTTTTTTAAGAGGCAAGAACTTACGCTTTTTGTAAGGCTTCAAAATTTGCAGTAACAAGGTCAAATACAGGTGAAACATTCTCAGGGTTTGAGGTGTAAAGAGTCGAGAGTGCTGAGGACTTGTCCTGGCGACGAATGTCATCACTGACAATAATGTTAAAGTAACGTTCCACAAGCTTCTGCTCGCGAACACAGCCCAAATTATTAATTATCAAGACTTGTTCCGTTGGAACTTGTTGAGTCTTCAGCTTTTTATACAGACTTTCAAAGTCAGCTTCAGTACCATCACGCATGGCTGTGCAGTAGACTGCTCCACGAATATTCACCGGAACTGGTTTGTTGTCCATATTTCGGAACAATTTCAAAGACTCCTGGATACAATCCTTGTGACCATATTTGCAGTTCCATGTAATAACTTTGCTGCGGGTATAGATATCCAAAGTTGTGTCTGTCTGTTTTTCCTCAAAACCAAGCAAATCGTAGGATTTCTTTGAGATTTTATTGATGTAGTAGGCGAAATTGTCTTTGTCCGTGCCAAGGCGGATGGCCAAGAAGTTGAAACCATTAAATGCTGCTGTCCATGGAAGATAGTTGATTTCCGTGTCCAAGTAGTTAAGGCACATTAATGAGAGTTCATAACTCAGTTGACCAGAACGAGAAAGAGCCAGTAAATCGTCAACATACTGAGCTCGATTGAGTTCATGGATGCCATCCCAGTTCTGAGAGCGTAGGGCATGATGAAGTTGATGCCAGGCCGGAGTGCTGTAGTTAACACGATAGTAACCGGTTTCTTGGATATTCCCTATGACCCATTTCACTGCATTATTAAAGTTTACTGTCACTTTGTCGGTCTTGGCTTCTAGGTACAATTTAGGAGTGGTTTCGTTGAAATCCTTCTCCAAGTTTGTAGTGTAACTAATTGGAACTGTGTATAATAGACTGGCATTACTGCCATCATCCGGTTTAAGCAGGAACCGTTTCTGTTCGATAGTCATGCTCCTTGAGTCACTAGCAACAACAATATTAATAACTGGGTAGCCAACTTGTTCAGTGAAACTGGTCAAAACTCCGTCAGCGTGATTCTTACTGCTTGCGGGCCAGTTAGCCTTCCAGTGATCGAAGATATTCTTCGGAACTGTATTGGTGTATTTGCTGGAAAAGAAACATCAATATGAATGTTAAAAAAAGTAAAACATTTCATCAACTTACAATTCAGCGAGGTAATTCTGAAGTGATTTGGCGAAATTTGCTTCCCCAATAGCGTGCCTAATCATTCGGATGACGGAACCACCTTTGTTGTACGAAATACTGTTGAACATTCGCGACAAGTCTTCGGGAGAAGATGCAGTTGTATCGCTCATTGGATTTGTGCTGTTGGTTGAGTCCATCGAGAATACAGCTTGAATCTGATCCACGACGAATTGTTTATCAATTTCCATGCCCGGTTCAACCTTAAATTCCAAAAAATAAGGGAATGATACGTTTTTATAGCGCAGACTTAACAACGTCTTACCTCAGCTGTCATAAAGTATTGGAAGTAACGAGCAAAGCCTTCATTGAGCCACGTGTAACTCCACCATTGGCAAGTGACCAAGTCTCCGAACCACATATGAGCTTGTTCGTG
This sequence comes from Meliscaeva auricollis, assembly GCA_948107695.1. NCBI lineage: Eukaryota > Metazoa > Arthropoda > Insecta > Diptera > Syrphidae > Meliscaeva > Meliscaeva auricollis. Next base: position 115,295,247 of record OX403616.1, on the reverse strand, counting down.
AGCGATAACTGCCGCAATAGACTGTTTAGCAGATAGAGTTGTTGATCCTTCGTCATAAAGCAAAGAACGTTCCCTAAAAAACAATGCGATACAAAGTTTATATAAAGGTATTGGCTTGTTAGAAGAATTCTATAAGTTAACCTGTAGGTTAAAAGACCCCAGTTCTCCATTGCTCCAGCTGAGAAATCGGGAATAGCGGCCAAATGCATTTTTTCAACACCCATCTCATAGTAGGGCTGTTTTGTGTATTTGTCGAATTCAACTAGCAGATCACGGCCGACATCTGAGGCATACTGAGTTTGACTGTAGTATTCAGGGCGGGCAACCACGTAAAATTGACCTTCCACATCATTGCGTTCGTTGAAGTCGGATACAAGGAAGGCCAAGATGTAGGTAGACATGCGAGGTGTGGTGGCAAAAACGTCTTTATAGTAGTGTTTGCTAAAATATGATGAAATATTAGATAATGTCAGAAGTAATATTGCTTACTTACTCTACAAGTTTGCTTTCAATCATGCGCGTGTTACTGACTGTCTTAAAGCTATTTTTCCGAGTTATTGATACATCAAATGTTGCCTTAAAGAATGGCTCATCGAAACACGGGAAGGCACGACGAGCATGATTTGTTTCGAATTGCGTTGATCCCAACCATCTTGTTACATTTTTACTATCTACATAGGAACTCTTATAGAAGCCGTGCATATCATCTTCCATCAGACCCGTGTAAACGAAATGCAGTGTGTAATCTGTGTTGGGCTTAAGGCTTGCATCCAATGATAAAGTGAGTTTATCCGTAACATCGTCGACAACGTTGTTGGTAATTTGTATTTTTGTTTGTGGCGCAGCACTCTCGTACAATTCACGAAGTGAATACGTTAATCTCTTGGAATGCAAAATAATGCTTCTCAAGTTTGACTCGCTGGTTCTGAGAGTTATGAAAACTTCACCATCAAAAGTGAATTGTTTGTTGCCATCTCCGCTAAGTAGGTATGGCCTCAAGGAAATCTTGTAGTTCGATGGAAGAATGTTCACTGGAATTCTATAATTAACGGCAGCTTCAGCCAATGGTTCGGGTTGAGCTTCAGCTTCGGTTTTTGTTATGGGGACGCCGATAACTGAGGCACATAGTGCCAAACCTAACACGACCAGAAGAAGGGTCTTCATCTAAAAATTGTGGAAATTTAAATAAACAATTATTAGTTTTGGTTTGACTAAAATTGATGAAGTTTCTCAATAACTGTTTTTTTTAAGGTCCTCAACGAATTTCTATAAAAATTGCACTGTTGTCATGTTCTAGCAGTTATCAAATCTTGTTCTTAATAATTAAGTTTTATAACGGAAAAATTAAAAGTTCGGAAAAACACCAACCATAAATTATTCGACTAGACTTTTATTGGGTTATTAGTGGCAAGTTGATTTTTTCGCTGCTTTTATCATCTACCATAGCTTGACGTGTATCCGGCCATAACTATTAATTTTGTTTTTGTTAAATTTATTATTCGATTATCTTAAAATTTTGGAGATAACAATTATTTTATGAAAAAAGAAAACAACTCAAGAAGTTAGCTTAAATATTTAATACATGCATCGAGTCAACAAATGGAATAGTAAGGCTCAGGAAAGTCATGTCGAAACTTCACTCTTCTCCACATTAATCCGGAAAATTCCAGCTCCGAGACTTTTGTGTCCCCTTAGAGCACTAAAATTTCATTTATTGGTAAGCAAATCTTAGATAAAGGTCATGTATGCGATTCAAGTAGAAAAATTAGGTCCGATTTTATTCACTTTCGTTTAACTTGCCGAAAACTCTAAGGTTCAGCAACAACGGAGTTGATCCCAAATTGTGAGTTGAACTGTTAGTTAACAATTGTTTTTATTCACTACTTCAATTTCAAATTCTATAGTATAGCTTAATTCGAAAGTTTGCCTACTTCCAGTTTTAGAAAATCTCAAGTTTTATTTGCTAAAATCTAATATTTTAGGGAGAATAAAACCAATTTCCCCTAGATTGGCTTCTGGTAGTTACTTAAATCTCAGGTAAACTAGGTTTCGAGACCTGTCATAGCGATGGTTCCAGAATGGTTTAATAGAACTAGGTCACAAGAGCCCCACAGGCACTTTTTTTTGTTTCACCGGTGGTAGAGGTAGATACCAACTTTACCCATTCCCAATAAAGATGTTGTGCTCATCAACATAATCGAAATGGAGCTATAACAGGACGACTTATACAGCAACAGAGAGATGCATAACGAAATTTTACGGGAATGGTGACAGGAATGGTAAGCGGAATGATACCAAAGTGGTAAGAGGAATTGTGCCCGGAATGGAGATAGAATTGGTTACCGGAAATTTTTCGGAAATGATTAGCGAAGTGATTATCGAAATGGTGACATTAATTATTACCAGAATGGTAATAGAAATAGTTATTATTGGAATCGTTATCGAAATGGTTACCGGAATGTTGACAGAAATGGTTACTGGAATGGTAACAGGAATGGTTACCGGAATTGTTACGGCTATGATTAGTGACCATAATCCACAATGGTTACAGGAGTGGGTATCGGAATGGCTACCGGAATGTTAATGGGTATGATTACCAGAAGGGCTATCGGAATGATGAAAGAAATGTTTATAGGAAAAGTTGAGAGAATGATTACACTTATAGATATCGGGTTGGTTACCGGAATGGTGGCAAGAATATAAACTAGAATGATAAGAGGATTGATGGAAGATGCAAGTGCAAGTATTGTCTTTCTGCTCTCATCACATGAAGAATTGGTAATTGACCAAACTATAATTAAGGACTTCATCAACTCGAGGATTTCGTTTATAGCTAATTTATTTTTTAGATAATTTTATTTTTAATAAGTTTCATTATTTTCTATTGAATTCATTTCAATGGGAGTTATTACATAAAAACAAAATTAAATTCTTTTTCAAGATGGCTGCTCCCTAAACCTTAGGGCGTTTTAACTAAAAAAAAACAATTTCATGACTAGATTTTGAACAAAATAGACTGGACTATAAGTCCTCCGAAAAAAATAAAAAATATACATAAGTATGGTATTCACATTTTGTGTCAAAACGGGGTTTCTGTTTTTTGTTAATTTCGTTTAAAAATCTTATTAGAAATATAATTGAATCCGTTAAATGAACTTTATATCGACTTCAAACTACTTTATCATTTCTATAGCAGTGCGTACGACCTGACACGTTGCCACAGTTTGATTCAAGTATTATGTAAATTTGGTTCAAGTATTTGCTAATCCCAGTTACAGTCAAACTATGATTTATTTTTTTCTTTTTTCCACTTTTAAACAGAAAAATAGTCCGATATTTTGACTTGAATTTTCATTAATTTTCATAATTTTTTTAAGGTTTTTTTTTGCATTGATTCGTCAAACGAGAAAATTGAACTGAAACGTTGAAAATATATTTTTTAAGTTGTTTTGCAATTTGCAATTTAGGCCGAAGACAGAAGGACCAAAATTCATTTGCCAGATGTATTTAACCTAAACATGACAAAATTTAAATTTTTCTTTGTTTTCTTATAGAGAGATTTGAATTTTTCACTTTCGTTTGCAGAAACCACAATTAAATCAATCGTTGAGAGATTTCAAAGCGGACAAGGACTTGCGATGAAAAAATAATTAAAAATTACAAGAATTTTCTTCCTCGAGTTTTGGCCTTGACTTAAAGAACACTGTGAGACTTTATCCGTATTTTTTTTTATTTCTACACAATTTTGGATATTTTTGACACAATTACCGCACAATACAAAAATATAAAATATTTTACCTTAAATATGAACTATACAACACCAATTATTTCAAACCGTTCGTTCCAACAAACAAAACAGGAAGATCCTACTTGTTTGAGCCAAAAACGTTTGGCCTACTAACTTCTATGACCACTGTTAGCCTCCTTTTATTGAATTGCTCTTCATTATCTGGGCAAAGCAGCAATAAACCTACGGATGATAACAATCTGAGATTAATTTTACTGACAGTGTTTGCACTACGATTAACCGGCGATCAATTAGTTATTAAACAATAATCGAAGATATCAACCATCAGCCATGCCCATTGCTCAAGGAGGAAATGGTTTTACAACTTCTTTATTCGTACTTTGCGGACATTGTATTGTTGCTAAATATTGTTTTATTTTTTTTTCGTTTGTTCCAATAGTTGAATGTTATCAGTTCACAAACTTAGCGGACACGGGGATTTTTATCTATTTTTGTTGCAACAACTAAATATTGGTGCCGGGCAGTTCTGGTTTAATTTCAGGTATTGCATTATAATTTTGCTGTGTTATTAATTCTTTTCTATAACAAAAAAAAAAAAAAAAAAAACTTTTATTACTCTTTAATCATCTCAACATTTTTACTTTGATACCATATAGCTTATCGGGGTTTTGTATCTGGAGTAAGCAAATTCTAATCTTTGCTTGTGTACTGGGAAACCATAAACTGGCTAGTTGATATCAAAATGGTACACAAACATGTACTTGTTCCTCAACTTTAATAGTTGCGGGAATAAATAACTCTATTGGTCGGTTTTTATTGCAATTGAGTATGATAAGGTGGATGGCTGAAATGTGATTTGGTTTATTACAGACACTTGAAGTGGAAAATAATAATAATTCATTGCAAGCTTTTGTTGCTGTTTCAAATAAAGTTAGAAAAAAAAAGTATGAATTTATTTTTAAACATTACTAATAGGAAGTTAAGTTAATTTTGAAATTTCCTCTTTGGACCGAAAAATGTCATTGTATTGTACAAAATTTTTCAAGATTTGCTCATTTTGTCGGATTGGTTTTTTTTTCAAGTTGTTTAAGTATGTGCTCTTTCAAATTCACGAAATAACTGAATGAAAAAATCCAAAGCAAATAGAATTCACAAGTTTGGTAAATTAACTTCGAGACTAATTAGGTACAGAATTTTATTTTTAAAAAATGCAAGGAAAAACTGTATTTAGGTAATTTAAAAAAGAAACACATGGAAATTACTTTTACTGTGAAAACCAAGTTGCGCCACTATAAAGTCCAATAAAATTAGTAAATATGTTGATGTTTTTAACATAAACATTTTACAGGTTTTCGACAAGAACTTTTTATTGGAAGGACCTGCCAAAAAATTGTTTTAAAACTTAAATTTATAAAACATATTTCCCAAAAAGAGAAAACAAAAAAAAAATGTCTCTACGACCACTATCAGCCATCAAAATCAAATAAACAATAATTATAGGTAGTACCTACTTAGAATCATTTAAATAATTTTTGAAAAAATTAAGTTATCCCCTTAAGCAACTCCCCCCCCCCCTCATAGAAGTACACAGAATTGAGGAAGAAAGTTCCAAATTCCTTCGTTAGTCGTCATAACTCATAAATTGTCTGTACTAAATGTAAAGAAAATCCTTCAACGCGTTTGGGCTGTGGAAATGTGTACAAATGGAAGCACAAATCAATATAGATAGTATGACGAAAACCAATTTTTTTAAAAAGATTTTTCAAAAATCAGTTGTTTTTTTGTCATAGTAAAAAAATCTTAAGAGTCTAAGTTGTGGCGCATTATGCATATAGGCTAGGCTAAAGGCATACAGACAGTATGTATGTATGTGGGTCCACAAAACTGTAAGACATAACTTTTTCGCGTTCTTTCTCCTCGCAATTTCATGTTTGCTGTTTACCTCGTTCAAGTTAAATTTTCTACGGATGCAATGCTTGACATATTATAGTATCTTTATCAGATAAGGTATATGTACAAAGTTGTTTATTAGTCTTAGAAATGTCAGTCATTAATAAATTTCAATTGATTCAGTCATTTGATTGTTTACCTAAATAATATTTATAATGATCGATGGATTGATCGATTTTAAAATAAATCTTAAGAAAATTGATACGAGTACAAAATTTTGAAATAATTTGAAGGCACATACAAGTGTTAAAATTATTTTTATTGATAAACTGACAGATTAGTAAATTTCTGACACTTTCTTTATAACATAACACAATCATTCTGGCATAATATATACTTGGTCTTATTTATGTGTGTATATCTTTTGAAAACTACACTAATCAGTAATATTTAATTTTATGGAGAGCACGATGTTGAATAACTGTCTTCTGTTGAAATACTCTATTACTTTTCATTTCGTCCCTACAATGCTGAACTAGCCTGAGTCCAAAATTCTGAAAAACAGGATTTTCATTCAGTATGATGCGAGTTGCATTCCGCGCATCCCCTTTCACCATAAGTGCAATTGTTTTTTGTACATGTTAAGTACAAAATAATAATTTACACAAACCGCGTGATCCTATAGCTTTATTGGAGGCAAACAGAATTTAATTTTTTTAACTCATTTTGAACACAGAAGAACTTCCGGTTTTTGAAATTGAACATATAGACCAGGGGCACATATTGCACCAAGTTACAAACTACACAAAAATTGTAATAAAAAAATTACAAATTTGTTAAAAAAATCACAAATACAAATTTGTAGTCGTATATTTTGATTTGATGCAATGCAGAGTAGGAAAGATAGCAAATCTAGTATGAAGAAGGTAAAAAAAAATAATTTATAAATTTTTGTAATTGGTTTCGACCCAGAATACTGGTTCAAAGGCCCCCAAAATCACACTTTTTTTCAAATTGCATTTAAAGAAGGGAAGTAATGCCGAATTTGAAGGTTTATCAAGGTGAAGAATTTATGTTAATACCATTCGGTTTATGAGATATGATTTAATGGTATTTTTTAATGCTGGATCGAATAAGTAAAAAAAAAAATCGATACGACAACGTTAAAACAAGTTATTATCATTTTTATGCAATGATAAATACATTTTCGGTGCAACAAGTAAAATATAAGCGTTACCTTTTTAAAATAAAATATTTAGTTTAAAAACAAAAAAAAAAACGTTTTTATCACGCATTCAAAATTATAAAATAATTTCATTGACTTATATTGATTGGTTAGATATATAAAATGCATGACTGGGTCGCACGTAATTGCTCTTAGGCTCAATGTTGAAGGGGACCTTAACGCTTCTTATTTAAAGTTTTAAAAAATAAATAATTCTATAAGCAGAAATAGGATTTTGCTCACTTTGCCTTTTGTAAACCACATTGGTGTTTCCGTGTGCAAATAGGTGTAGCAAGATTTAAAAATATTGATCTTGGTCAATACAAAAATGATCTCTGGTGGAAAATAGAATCTGTGACTATGAATCAAGTAAAGGTGACGAAAACCGTGAGATACCTAAGATGAGTGGATATTTGGCTATCGTTAAATACTAATTTGCCTTTTGACTTTCTATTTTCTACGAAACCATGCTATGTAAAAGAGGTGAAAGTCGAGTGTTACAATCGTCCTTCTCGTTGTACCAATTGTAACACGATTAAAGGACGGTTGTAGCACCATAAATGTAATAGAATAAACGAGAAATATTGGTTTAATCCGAATTTATTGCACAAATCCAAAATTAAAAATGTTTTACGAGGTGTTCCATTACATTAATGAACTCCAATTGCATCCATTTTGATTTATTAGCAGCTTCAATACTGACGATTCAATCACTGATCCTGCTACAAACGTCCACTCAAAAAATGTTACAAACGCCCACATCCCTTTTTTTTATATAAAAGATTCGATAAAAAAAAAAAAAACTATTGAGTCGATAAAAGGAAGATTAACTCCATTGAATTCAGAACATAACCAACTTTAGTAAGACCGCTAGCAATTCATTAAAAAATAATTGTTTGACAAAAGTAAATTGCAAAACTCGCCAAAAAAAATATAACTTTTTCATACAAATTTTACGTTTTAAGCTTTATGTGGCACAATCAATTTTTGTAAGTGCACTTACGTCTAAATTGCGAATATTTCTACATTTAAAAATAAACGCATACGTTCACAGGTTTTTGTTAAAACACAGTGTTAGAACCGTCCCACGTATCTTTCGTATCCACTCTTCCCTATAGTTAGTACCAACGCTATACATCACTTTTGTCCGTAAGAGCAGGATTTTAATGTTATGTAATTGTACCATTTTGTTCAAATTTTTACTGCACTGAAAACTAAAAATTAAAAACGACAGAATTTTAATTTTTAAACACTGTAGACATTTTTGAACAGGGGTCTACCAAAGATTGCGAAAAATTTCTAACAAAGTTAATGAAACACAGGAAGGTCATTCCGTAATTCGATCATTGCCAAACGATATCGTTTTGACTGCATGTAGCTATCTCTATCACATCTGAAGAGACAAATAAGGACAACAATGGGCGAAACGATATCGTTCGATCGTTTTCTTTTTACGGAATCAGGTCCCAGGTAAACACCAAGTAGGTAGTACCTACTAGGTATCCAATACACTTTATACGAAACAAATATCACTTTTCATTAAAAATCAAGTGGTTCACCTAAATAGTTACACAAATAAAGTTAAAAATATATTAATCAGTGTATCCAACGCTCACGCTGGTTTTGTTTGTACACCAAAACACAATAATGAGTTTGAATTACACTTCAACTGATTTAAATTTTTATTTACAAAGATTGAACAGCTGTTTCAGATACTACCACTTAATTTGTTTCTTTTCACAAGGAATTATTATTTTCTTTCGACCCACTTATGAACTTTTGATAAATCGGCAAAATAGAACTTGAGGTAGGTATTATATTTATTTAAACAAATACGAGATTTTTAATTATTTCAGAAAAAAAAAATGTCTCGTATGCATTTTTGATGCCTACCTACACTAAATAAATTGAAATAAAGAATACATTTTTACAAATTAAAATCAGTTGTTGTTACATTCAACTCTTGCAGCACGTTTCTGTCATTCAGTGTAAGTAATTATGTCTCTCTAACAAAAATACAAAAAATAACAAGTTTAAGGCGCTACGACACGTTCCAAATTCCAATACTTTAATCTTCGATTTTGATTTTAAATCAAACTCATTCATTAATGTGCAAAGTCACAAAGTTGTATCTCGGTTTAGTGAACTTTTTTTTTTTAAATATTTTATTTAATTCATCTTTTGGAAATTCCCAGTCGCCTTATCAACTAGCACGTATAGGTAAACTTTTGATTAATTTTTCAATCAAAGTATGCCTATCATGAAATGATCTGAATTGTAACATTCGAGTGCTATTATATTGGAATTCTATAAACCGGTATGCTCCCGTGGAATAATCTTACTTTATCCTCAGCAAAGATCAAAACAAATATTTTCTTTGGCTTATTGCGATATCCAATTTTATAGCAGGGTGGTTAATCTCTGTTCAAGTGGTATTACCAGTCTGGAGATTATGAAGCTCTTCCGCAATTGACCGTTTTTCAAAGCAATCTTGCAAGTGATAAGAATTCAGTTCAGAAAAATTGTACTTACTTTGTGTACTTTTTCTTTTTCTTCTTCTTTATCTTAATAATATTTGTTTAAATAAATTGGTGTCATTTCCAGTCCAGAGAAATGTGAGGAATGACGCGTCGAATTAAAATTTTTCCAATTGTATTTTCCAGTTGTAACCGATTACTTGTATAGAACAGTGATCCTGTGTTTTTTTGGTTCATGTTGTTTTATTGAGATGATAATGGAATATATCTCAGAGGGTTAATTTAAATCGATAAATAATAATGTGCATTTTAAATTTTCAAGGTTAGACATGAGACACAGAGAGACGTTGTCAAGTGTGTACTGAAAAAAAGAAAATTAAAGAAACAAATAAAAATTAATACAAAAAATGTATCAAATGTATCGAATGTATCGATATTTCCCCAACACCTCATTCAAAATTGGCTGTAATGGGGTTTTAATGAAGCAGTTATCTAAACGTTCGTTGTACCAACTCACTGATTTTTATGGCTTCGGATAGCATTTTCTGTCTAGTATGGACCAGTTGATGTGGTTGCGAAAAAGGCATATTCCCTAGTGTCTCCTTTGATTTTGTCATCTCTTTGAAGTCACTTTTATTTTTTTTGGACAAGCAACGGTTTACCGGCAATTGTTTAACAAACCCAATTTTTATTGTTTTTTTAAGCTATTTTCTCATTTTTATATCATTTTATCAAAGAAACACGTTAATGAGTAGTAATTTTTAATGTTTTTTATGAAAGCCCAGTTTATTTTAATAAAACAACATAAGTTTTAATGACTAAAAAATATCAAAAAAGCAAACTAAACTATCGGACAAAAGAACCACATCGTCAAACTAAGTTTTAAAACAGAAAAAAAAAAATCGATTTTTTCTTTTTGGGAGAAAAAAATAATTTTATCCGTCGTAACTTTGGAAATAGGAGTGAACTTTCGAAAAATAACATTGGGCTATCCTGATGGGCTACGCGTGTGTAAAGAACTACAGTCTTAAGATTACGAATTTAACACTTAATTTTAATGTTTCAAAAGTGAAAAAGTAAACATTGCATAAAAGTTGTATAAGTAATAGAATTCGCAGACCATTCGCACTCCATACAAATGAATTCGTATCAGAGCCGCGCCAAAAGTGCTGCGATTCTATAAAAAAATAAATTTTTAAAGAAATTTTTTTAAAATAAAGGTGAAAAATCAAGTGATTTGTCAACTTTTAACGAATGAAAATTTTTTTGAGTGTTTTTTTGTGACGTCGTTAATTTTTTGACGTTTTAAAATTACACACATTTAAGTACATCCTTTCATAACGGCCGTGTAATACTGGTCAAAGCGCTTCTTATAAACGCTGCCAAAAAAAGTTCTCAGTTGACAAAACAAAATTATGTTCGATTTGGATGTTGATACATTTGTGACAGTTAAAGTATACCATGGGGCAAAACAAAATAGATCTTTTTAAAAATGTAAAGTCAACATGGTAAATATGGTAAACTTTATTTATGTATCTACCTATAGTTAGTAAGACATTCAATCACAGTTGGGATTGTTGACCAAATAATTTGTAAAGGTTTTTTTTTTTTAAGGCCCGTTCAAGTTACGTGTGTCAAAACCATTGAAGAAAATCATATGAAGAAAAACACCAAAAAAATCCAAGATTTCCAGAGTTTTTTATCTCCTCCGGATCACGTGAGTTTAGGGCATGTTGCAAGCAAGAGGAGTGGAGGAGGTGTCGGTAAGAGGAATGGGTAGGAAAAAGGAAAAGGTAGGAATTTGGGTAAGGAAGTGTTTGGAAAGGGTAGGGGGAATGTTAAGTTCCGGGGACGCGGCCTGCTTGCACATGCACGGCATTAGCTCGTCGGATGGGGGATCTTGCCCCCGAAACCTAACCTCGCCTGCAAACAAAAACACATATCAGGCCAAGAAAACTAGAACAAAAATAAGTTCGGACTAGAAGGACTTCGAACGGACTATTGTCACACCAAGGGCACTGCGATGTTGTTGCAGTGAGGCCATTACCCACCCTACCATAGGAATCCGGCCATTTTGGATTCCCCCAAAAGATGGCGTATGATCAGTTTCAGATCATACCATCTTCACCAGAACTCAGCTACCATCGACACCCCTGAAAAAAACATTTTGTTGCGAGCAAGAGGAGTGGAGGAGGTGTCGGTAAGAGGAATGGGTAGGAAAAAGGATAAGGTAACAAGTTGGGTAAGGAAGTGTTTGGAAAGGGTAGGTGGAATGTTAAGTTAAGTTAGTAATACAAAGAAAGACCACGAAGGAGTTGAAAAATTAATTTTTGCCATCTTATGCCTTCAATTTATGAATGTCTACAGATTTTTTAAATATTTTGAACCTATATTCTCGTGAAACTTTATTGATTATAAAAATAGAACAACCACAACACAAGTGCATACAATTTATTCATACGAAATATTCGCTTCTCTGAATAAAAAACCTCTAAAAAGGCTGACTTATTTAACTTAGCATGAAGGCTATGAAAGTCATTAAAGCAACAGTCAAAAAGCTTACACCAATGCTTCTTGCGCTACTTTTGAAGTGTTCCAAGAACTTAACAACATCACCCAATCTCTGCTCTGACCATTCTAGATTCTCTTTAACTGTCTTGGCAGCTCTTGTCAATGTCTCTACAGAGGTTCCCACCAGTTTACCCTTCTTTGAAATGAATACATCAAGTTTAATTTGTTGTTCTTTAGTCGTGAAATGTGATGCTATTTTCGAAATCGCCTTTGCCACTGTTGAATTCGAACCAATGCTATTTGAAGAAAAAAAAACTAAATTAGAAAATGTTTACAATGTAAGTTCAACGAAGAAACCTACGCTTTTAGAAAATCTTCAAAATGTTCAGTAACAAGATCAAATACTGGTGAAACATTTTCAGCATTCTCCTTGTGAAGGGTCAATAGTGCTCTATCCTTATCTTGACGACGAATATCATCGCTAAGAATTATATTGAAGAAACGTTCTACGAGTTTCTTCTCCCGAACACAGCCCAAATTATTAATAATCATGACTTTTTCTGTTGGAACTTGTTCGATCTTCATCTTCTGATAGAGAGTTTCAAAGTCAGCTTCAGTACCTTCCCGCATGGCTGTGCAGTATACGGCCTGACGAATATTCACTGGAATTGGTTTGTTGGCCATATTTCTGAACAATCTCAAGGACTCTTTAATACAATCCTTGTGGCCGTATTTGCAGTTCCATGAAATCACATCACTGCGAGTGAAGATATCCAGGGGTTTATCTTTTGGGCTTTCCACAAAACCAAGTGAATTGTAAGCTTTTTCTGTAATTTTTTTGATGTAGTTGGCGAAATTTTCTTTTTGTGAGCTGAGACGATTGGCCAAGAATTGGAAACCTTTGAAAGCTGCTTTCCATGGGAGATAGTTGGTTTCCGTCTCCAAGTAGTGAAGACACTTAAATGATAGCTCGTAACTCAACTGACCTGCTCGTGAAAACGACAGAAGATCGTCAACATATTGAGCCCGGTTAAGTTCATGGATGCCATCCCAATTTTCAGAGTGCAGAGTGTGATGAAGTTCATGCCACATGGAAGCGCTGTAGTTGACGCGATAGTAACCAGTCTGTTGGATGTTTCCTATAACCCATTTAACAGGTTCATTAAAATTCACAGTCACTTTGTCGGTCTTAGCTTCGAGGTACAAATTGGGGTAGGTTGAGTTGAAGTTTTTAATCAAGTTTGTAGTGAAGGTAAATGGAACTGTGTACAGTAGGCTATCGTCACTGCCATCTTCCGGTTTTAGCAGAAAGCGTTTCTGTTCGATAGTCATGCTCTTTGAGTCAGCAGCAAGAACAACATTAATAACTGGGTAGCCAACTTGTTCAGTAAAACTGGTTAAAACTCCGTCAGCGTATTTCTTTGTGCTAAAGGGCCAATAAGCCTTCCAGTAATCGAAGATGTTCTTTGGAACAATGTTGGTGTATTTGCTAAAACAGAATTGTCAAATTTAGAAAACTTACTGAGCATTAAGGTAACCCTGAAGCGATTGCTGGAAATTTGATTCCCCAATAGCGTTTTTAATCATCCGGATGACCGATCCACCTTTGGTGTACGAAATGCTGTTAAACATTCGAGTTAGATCTTCGGGAGAAGCTACAGTTAGGTCAGTCAATGGATTTGTGTTGTTTGTTGAGTCTTTTATCATAACATCATGAAGCTGAAGAACGACGAATTGTTTGTCGAATTCCATTTCGGGAAGAACCTTAAAAAGAAATAAGTGAAATTAATTTTAATTTTGTTTTTTTTTTATCTTTATTACAACTTACCAGTGTTGGCATAAGGAATTGAAAATATGTAGCAAAGCCTTCATTTAGCCACGTGTAACTCCACCATTCACAAGTAACCAAGTCTCCAAACCACATATGAGCTTGTTCGTGAGCAATAATTCCAGCAATAATTTGTTTAGCAAAAAGAGCTGTTGATCCTTCTTCATAGAGCAAACCACGTTCTCTAAAAAAATCATAAAACTTCAAATTTTGCGATCCACCCTATATAGGAAGTTTATCGACTTACCTGTAGGTTAAAAGACCCCAGTTCTCCATTGCTCCCGCTGAAAAATCGGGAATAGCGGCTAAATGCATTTTTTCAATGCCAGTCGTATAGAAAGGCAATTTTGTGTATTTATCATATTCAGCTAGAAGCTTACGACCCACATTTAAAGCATATTCAGTTTGGCTGAAGTATTCGGGTCGGGCAGAAATGTAGAATTCACCCTCGACATCGTTGCGTTCATTGAAATCAGATACAAGAAAGGCCAAGACGTATGTTGGCATTGGAGGTGTGGTGGCGAAGACGTCTTTATAGTAGTTTTTGCTAAAATAAAAACGGAATTTTGACCACAAATAAGAAGGCAGATTATGATTTAGGAGCTTAACGACTAGGTATTGCTTCGCTCTGTTTTCCATTTGTTACCATTGCGGTAATGAAGTATATTACCTTATGCTTCGAAATTTCGAAAAAAAATCATTGATCCGTGGAAACTTTTACACAAAAGCTTCTTAACAATTTTAAAATTATTTAATATCAAAATTTTCAAAATATTTTTTTAAGATTTAAAAAAAAAAAAATTGAAACTTGTTTAAAAATCCAAAAAAATAGTTTCGAAAATTTTGATATCAAATAATTTTAAATTTGTTATGAATTTGTTATTTTGTCTAGTGACTATCGAGAAAATCAAAAACAAAGGAAAACGATTCTATGTGAGGTACCGTTACTAACCGCTAAGAAAATATTTCTTTATTTCAAAAGTATGGGTTTGCCTATTTTGTTACATAACAAATTTAAATGAAAATCGTTAAAGCCGTTTTTGAGAAAATTAAGTTTTTCCATATTGGTTGTATGGCAGGTACCGGTAATTTTAAACCACAAAATATTTATTATAAGGAAAACATTTTTATACGAAAAAATAATATTTTTACCACCACTTGCATTTTTAGTGATACAATAAAAAAATGTCTTAGTAAATGTTTCAGAAATAGTCAAAACAGGTTTCCGAAAATCTTCAAATTTTGCAAAATTTAAAATTGAAAAAGAAAAACAGAAATATTTTATAATTGTAATAAAAATAGTCCTTTTTAAAATCTCCAGTAAAAACATATAATTTTTGAACAAATTTTTTAGAATTTTACACAAAAACTCAGAAAATGTTCATAAACTTTGACTACTTGTATCAGCCGAGCCCTTTGACCGACTACAAATTCTTTCAGCTTTTGAAGCTTCCAATATACCCTAACCCAGTAAATTAGCTTTGAAGTTTAAGAACACTTGAATTGTGATTATTGCAACGACTTTTAAAAAGTTGGCCGATTTTAACCCAGCTCAAATTATACATAATATAATTTAAAAATATTTAAGGAGGTTTTTCAGCTTTATTTTAGGTCTTATTCCCTTTTTATCTTTAGATGAAAACTGAACTTCGGGTAAGCTTAACCTGAGAAATTGTCTTGTTTTTTTTTTTTTTAAGATGGCTCTAAAGGAATTGGTAATTTGAAGTTTTTCTTAGCTGTCTAGGGTAATTGCGGGATAGATGCCGCAGTTTTTCAAAAACCAGTGTGGTTTTTTTATAAACGCAAAAAATATTTATTTTTTTTTACACACTCGACAATTTACATATTAGGTCTGTTTGGGTACTGAATAAAATAGAAAATTTGTAAGAATTCGTAAGAATTTTCATCCAAATCCTGTTTGGGTACTCAAAAAATTCGTAGCCGTCAACAAAAGAGACAGCTCTTGAGAGCGTAGATCTTTTCCCCTTCCTGCGAATTTCAACCTACAGAATTTCTATCGGCAGTTTTTTCTATTTCTTTTATATATTTTTATAGTTTCTTCAGTTAAATGTCTACATCATTCAGTAAATTATTTTATAAAAGAAAAATTTAATATACTTATCAGATAAAAACCAAATGCGGAGTTTTTATTTAATTCTTTAGCTAGGGGAAATTTATTTATTATTTTTTTGGATTTAAGAAAAATTGAATTTTTTTATTTTTTGAAAAATCATTTTTTCGAAAACTACTCAATATTTTTTTTCAAAATTTAGTTTTTAGATGTTGATAAATAATGTCTTAAAAATTGCGCACCAAATTTTTTTTTTTAAAGTCCTTGCAAAATTTTATATAGGAAAAATAGTTTTTTTTTTAACGGTTCTAACGATTTTCAATTTTTGTTCTTCTAAAAATGTATCATTAAAGAAGAAATCACATTGCATACTTTTTTTTTGAGGTTAAATTCATTTAAGAAGCTGTTTTAGTCACTTGAAAATCGAATTTTATTCTTTTTCACTTGCGATATGGGTACCATATTTCAAGTTATTCGTAAAAAAAAAAGTTGAGATAGCAATCAAACATGACATTACGATGATAGAGAATGAGAAAAAAGTGGGTCCGACAATTCTGTCTGTCTGTCTGTCCATCTGTCTGTATGTATGAGAGACCACAGCCTAAACGGATGGGTCAATTTACTTCAAACTTGGTATGTGGCGTTTTTTGGAGACTATTCCCAGAAGTTTTTTTTTAATTTTTTTTGGGACCAAAAATAACGGTACAAAAAATAATTTTACTCAAAATGGTTCCTACGATTTTGGATAAGGTCTATCTTTAAATGAAAAACATTTTTTTCAAAACCCGTTATTAACGGTACCTTCCATAGAACCGTTTTTTTTAAATTCTGATTTTCTCCTTCATGACTCAATCAATTTCAGCCATTTTTTTTACATGAATGCTTTTAAGTTGCCGTTATAATATTTAATAAAACAATTTAGATAAGTAATTATTTTTTTGGATTTAAAAAAAAAATTGAAATTTTTTTTTTTAAATCATTTTTTCGAAAACAATTTAATATTTCTTTTCAAAATTTAGATATTGATAAATAATATTTTAAAAATGGCGTACCAATTTTTTTTTATGAAAGTCCTTGCAAAATTTTATATAGAAAAAATATTTTTTTTTAGAAAACGGCTCTAACGATTTTCAATTTTTTTTTTCCAAAAATGTATCATTATAGAAGAAATCAGGTGGCATACTTCGTTTTTAGGTTAAATTCATTTAAGAAGCTGTTTAAGTCATTTGAAAATCGAATTTTATGCTTTTTTAAGTTTTTTTTTAAAACTGCATTTACAATTTTTTATCTAAAAAGGCTTAGCATAAATACCAACTTTATCTATAAAAGCAAGTACGTGCGATCCAGTCGTGCAATTTATTTCCTATGGTTTTGTTTGAATGTAAAACGAAAAAATATGTGGATTTGGTGGAGTGCGGCATCTGTCCCGACGCGGCATCTCTTCCGCAATTCCCTATACGTGAGAATTATTAATTTAACTTGCCTTTCCATAATTCTCACGAAAAGTTTTTTGACAAATTAAATTCTAAATACAAGATTTTCGACGTTTAAAGTTCATCACTGATTTTGGTAAAACACAACAAGATAAACTTACTCTATACGTTGGCTTAAAATCAAGCGAGTGTTACTGACTGTCTTGAAACTTCTAAATCGAATAATTGTCACATCAAAAGTTGCTTTAAACTTCGGTTCGTCGAAACATGGAAAGGCACGACGAGCATGATTTGTTTGAAATTGTGTTGATCCCAACCATCTAAAAACAAAAACATTAAATAAATATAATTTAAATTTTTAAATTTTTTGCCAAATATAACCTCGTATTATTTTTATCATCGACATAGGAGCTTTTGTAGAAACCATACATATCATCTTCCATCAGTCCTCTGTAAACAAAATGCAGTGTGTAATTTGTTTTGGGTTTAAGGGCTGCACCCAATGTTAAATCAAATTTATCCGTATCATGATCTTCAGAGAGATGGGTAATACTTGTTTGTATTTCCGGTGCAGCAGTCTCATACATTTTAATAATTGTATAATTTAATTTCTTAGAATGTAAAGTAATTTTCGTCAAATTGTTCTCGCTGGTTGCCATATTGATGAAAACTTCACCGTCAAAGGTGAAGCGCTTTGCGCCATCTCCTTCAAGTAGGTATGGTTTTAGTGATATGTTGTAGTTTGATGGAAAGATATTTGCTGGAATTCGATAGTTAACTGCAGGTTTGGCTGGAAGACCAGTTTTTGTAAAGGGAACGCCTTTTGTTTTGGCTAATATTACCAGGCTTAACAAGGGTAACAATAGTGACTTCATCTGAAAATTTAAATAAATCGAGAGAATTTTTACAAACAGAAATGGAAATCGAGCACTTAAAATCGAAAGAGAATATCATTGAAACTGAATTTTTGATAAGAAAGCTTGATGCCAAATTAAATCAAACGCCTTTGAAATATTAATAATGATAATCACACTTTCTATAAATAATAATTCAAAGATTTACACCACTGTTCAGTGAGATATCACGATCATTCACAAATTATCACAAACTAAATCAACTTACCATAAAATTAAAACACCAAAGTGAGTGAAAACTAAACTGAACTTGGTTAGGAGTTGTCTCAAAGAGACAAATTAAGTGAAAAAGTAGGTACATATTTAGTTACCTATCTTAAAAATGATAAAACAAACAATAAGATCGAAATTTTGTTGCCGCAGTTGTCACAATTCCAATGAAAAGAATTGAAAATCAAATAAATCATAATAATTTCATTGACTAAAAAAGTAAATTAGTTAGAAAGCCCCAAAAATTAATACAATTCATTGCAGTTGAACTGCCTAATTATCTTATTGAATAGCTGCCTAATTTCATCTTACTCTGTCTTATTAGTTCCAAAGTCAACAAGTTCGAAATGAACACCTGTAAGGTACTAGCTATATAGTGTTTGCCAAGTTCAATAAGATTATGACACAACGTCATAAGCATGAATGTGCTAATTTTCGAATTTCGAGTTGATTGTTTACAGACAACAAGGAAACCGCATTGTTTTATAATATCGATCACATGAATGCAGACATTCTCTCTAATTTTACGACACCGAAAAACCTTCTAACAGCCTGTTAAGACGAGAGTCCAAAAATGAGATAATTTAGAAAATCTGATAAAAAGTGTTTTCATTACAAATTATTTCATTACGTTTGACAGCTGTTTTCTATTCTAACTCTTCTTTCTTACACACCTCTTTGTATCTCTGGGATGCTGTTTGTTTCCTTTTCTTCTATACAGAATAAATATGTGGGATGTGTTCATAAATATTTTGCTTAATTTCCGAGCTAATTTCGTGCAAATGAGGTGGAAATTACGCCATTTCGAGTTGAGAATTTGTATGAGAAATTATCTCATTTGGCAAATTCTATCCCAATCATCGAAAACCGGATATAACACGACATTTTCATTTTTGCACACAAATGTCTCTAGCATAAGAGGGACTATATATCACTTTTTGTTGGGTTTAATGTTAAACACATATCTTGAGAAATTTTGGAAAACAGCTATACCTATAAGTGTCAAATTGACAGCTTTTGACTTGATTTTTATCAGAGTATATCTATCAAGGAGTAGGGATACTCTAAAAAGAGACAGTAAAAAAGCGCATTAGTAAAAGAGAGATAGTTTCGTACAACTTTTAAAAACTTAGTGTACAAAAAATTGTATGCCGCTGCCGTTAGGAAAGTGTCCCTACTCTTTGTTAATCTAATTGTAATATCACATAAACATCGTATGGCTGCTTCTTGAAACTTGCTGCTACGATACTACCCGTACCCGTAAAAGCCGAACTAAGGTCACTGCAATATAGAAAAAAGGTTGGTGTGTACGAGCGCCAGAAGTTTTCCTATCATTATTTATTTTTCTATTGCTTTTTTTTAATTTGTAAAATGTTAAGAAATGTAGTGAAAAGTTCTAGAAGGGAAATTTGTTCAAAGAAGCATAATTTGATTTTTTTTTTTGTGAATAATTCAAATATGTATTTCATAATTGATATTGTATCCACCTGTAATTTGGCTTATTTTTGCGTTCGGACATTTTTAAGCTTGTAACTGATCCACATTAATGTCTGATACTTCAAAATGACCACTAATCACTATGTTATTATAATAAATTTAAATCAAAACAATAAATAAAAAAATTTAAAAATTACGGTAGATAATGTGAAAATTTATCATTTTTCCCCTGTGGAGCCTATATTTACACAATTTAATAAATAATTGCATAGGATAATAGGATTTTTTGTTTTTTTACGGAGGCTTCAATCTTTCAATTCATACCTCAACTTTAAAAATCGTTTAGGTTTTATTAAAGTTAAAAGCTATTTTGTTTACGTGAAAAGTATATTTTGAAACATTTAACAGTTTTATCTGAGAAATCGAATTTATACTATTTTTGATATTATTTAATAATATTGCGAAGCTTGTGAATGGCCGAGTTCAAGAACATTCAGTTCAGTTCAGTTGAGAGGTTCTGATTGGTCAAATGTCGCACAAATTAGATGACTCAGTTACGTTTAGTGACATTTAATAATGATTTTCATATGGAACTTAATCATCTGAAAATTCAGTTGAGTATGTTTTTTTTCTTTGATGTGTTTTTAATAATTTTGTGTTTGAAATTGTTTTGGTTCAGACTACAAACAAAATGTAATTCATAATTAAAAATTATATAAGCAAGAAGGGAATATTCTATTGCAAAAGTTCGTTTTGAATTCTCCGTGTGTGTAGGTTCATAAATGGATAAACTAAATAAACAACACATATGACGTAATATATCATTTACAGTCTTTGTTTTTAAATTAATCAATAAACTTTGTATCGGATTGTATAAGAGAACAGACACATTTTGAAATTGAGCTAAAAATATATTCGAAATTATCAAATCTTTCATTAAATTTATGTTTAAAAATATGTTTTTAATGAATGCTTTAAAATTACAAAGCATTCATTTAAAACATATTTTCACTTAACAATAATTTGTTAAACAATGTTTAGTAAAATAACTGTCCAATATTTGTGTGCTGAATTATAGTCCATTATTTAATAGAATCTGTTAAATTTATTAAAATCCTGCAACTAAAACTTAAGTTACAAATTCTAATATCCAATAAAATCAACATATTTTGTGTTTGGTACCGTTCTCCATTGGTAGCTGGTCGAGTTCCGACGACCAAAGCAGACAATTTTGTTGAATTTCGATATAACTCTTTTCAAGTTTGTGAAACTTTTCTAGCTATGTGTTATATATCAATTTATAGGTAGTTTGATCATGATGCTCAATAAAGTGAATCATAATATTATTTTATGTGTGTTGGATAAATAGTAGTTAAGTGCCGCTTAAAAATTAATCTTTTTACTGCTACTTCGGTTCGCAGACTACAGAAAATTGTGAAATTGTGTTAAAAAATTTGTGTAGGTACATAATATCCAATGGCTGTGTTAATTTGAAAATGTAAAAATAAAAAAGATAAAGATAAAATACCTACGTTTGAAACGGTACAAAAACTTGGACTAAAAAATCTTATTTTTACTCAGTTATTCATTTGTTCATTTATTCATATTTAAAAATCTAATTTCTTTACACGTGTATAGACAACACAAAATTCTAAAAGTCGCTTTTTAAAAAGATTTTTCTCGTTATTCCATAATTTTAAAATCAAACCCACAAAAACGTATTTGTTTTTAAAGCTCAAGAAAACTGTTATGGAGCATTTTTGAAATAATCCGCATTAGACGCCTAATTTTTTTTTTGTATTATCTTTCAATGTGCATTATTAGTTTTTCAATAAAACACCAACCTTACCCACACCAACATCATTTTCAAAGGTCTCAAAAATATTTGATTTTGGAAAATAATATTTGACTTTCATAGTTGATTTTTTAGAATTTTGTTTTTAATTAAAACTCACTATCATTTCAATTTATCTGTTCAATAAAATTTATTTCATAATTCTTATACTTTTCGAGATGTACAAAAAGTTTGTTTGCCTTTTACCCTAATCTACCCTAATTTCCTAGTGGAATTTAAAAAAATCCTGTTATATTGGATCTAATACTATACCACATATCTTTTGGAGTATTCATTTTTTTTTTCTATCTCTTATCTTGAGGAAAATGAATCAGTCAGTTTTATCAATAGTAATGGCCGAGTATAAAATTTAAGTGTGTTGTTACTCTTTCCCTACTTACAGTGTCTGTGTATAATAATGGGCTGAAAAAGTCTATGTGATATTACTGGTTGAATATTTTTTTTATAAACGCCGGTAAAGAAGTATAACTTGAAAAAAAAAAATCAAAAAGAGAATTTTTTTTTAATTTCTTCATTGGCTTCAGCGGACCGGAAGTAGGTACTCTCTTAAAATTAAAAATTGGAATAGAAAATGACCCATTGGAGGAACAAAATTATTTTGAGCGCAACAAATTTTTGTTTTAAAAAACTTCAATTCAAAAAAATCTTGAATAACAAAAAAACTAATTGAGCTACAAAATTGGGGCTTGTGCTCTTCATCTAGTTCATGTCGACTTCAATTTTCTGCAATTTTTTTTTTTTTTGATTTCGACATGTTTTTAGATTTTCGAAGGTCTCTTTTAAGCTATCTTTTTTCAACAAAAACTTGAATATTTCAAAAAGTGCTTCTGAGGTTTGTGCAGCAAATTTTGGTTTGAAAGCTACATTACTGGCAAATAAAAATTCAAAAAAAATTGTTGTTTTTTTTTAATTTTCTCCATTGTCTTCAGCGGACCGGAAGTACTATCCTAAAACTGAAAATTGGAATTGGAAATGACCTATGAAAGCTACAAAATTATTTTTTGCGCAAAAAATTTGCATTTTAAAAGCTAAACTTTTGGACACAAATAAAAAATTATATATTTTTCTTAATTTCGTCCACTACTTTCAGTCTTATTTCGAGCAAGAAATAAATGGTACCGTATAGAAGAGCAAACTTCATTTTCCGCTACATTCCATTGTGTTCAGTCAGTAATCCAGTTATATTTTTATCAACTGACAATTATAATCTCCAGTTGTATAATCTTGGAAAAAACAATTAGTCAAGCATAACTTTCTTGGCTTATGATTAAAATTTATGACTCAGTTGTTGTCAAAGTTGTTTTTAAATCCATAAATTGTGATAACAATCTTAAAAAATTATTTCCAAAAGAACTTATCTACCATTCCATAAATTAAACTGGTAGTTTTGAAATTCGATAGTGTCATCTTTATAAAATATTGAATAAAACAAGGGTACTAGTGGACTTAGGTGCCCCTAGGGATGCTTTTATATAACAAATCATCTCATTCTTAGAATCTAGTGAGAGGTTCTGCGAGAAGAACAATGTTATGCAAATCTTATACATCAATCAAATCGAATGTTGGCTGAATAAATCCGATAACACACATCCTTCGATAATGTTTAAGCATTTGGTTAACCTAATTTCTTTTGACATAACCGAAAAATCTCTTTAAATTTATTTAAATATAAATCCAAAAAAAAAGGACAATCATAAATCATTCATTTGGAGAAAAGTTACCAAAAACTTTTGCATAAGCCATCATCGATCAAAGTTGATGTCTGGCTCTTGGACCTGCATTCTCTGTTCAAGGTGTTCAAGTTTGTCTATTTTTGTTTGCCTTTTGTATTCAGTTGATGCCATTCCTTCAAAGTTACACTCAGGATTTTAATAAACACGACTACACTTTGCAAACACACAAATTGAGAAAAGTTCAAGCTGTGTGTTTACTTGAAAAGTTTTTTTTGAGGATGCAAAACTTTCCAATGACTTTGGCTCGTTTTCTTTTCTGTTTCTGTGTCCTTTCAAGCCTTTTGAGATTTATAAGTTTTTTTTTTTTAAGTTTAGTTTCTAGTGGGGCATGAAGTAATTTTGAATTTCTAACTATTTTGAAAGGTTTAAAAAGTGCCAAGGGATAGCCACATATATTTATAGGGCAGGGTAAACCACATCTATTTTGTAAAAATATTCATAATATCTCGAAGTCATCAGTAATGGACATTTTATTCTTGGAATTTGAAATCAATTTTGAAAATCTATGAATCGATGAGAGATAGCAAGGAATATTTTATAGGTATAGGAAGTCAATAGGTATAGGAAGTCAATTCCAATAGATCCCACGTATATTTTGTATTCCTGATTGAAAATTCAAGTTCTGGTGACGACAACGACTTTAAACCAAATTAGAAAATTAGCACAGAAACCATCAATATTTTTTTTATTTTTAATTAATTATTCTGTTTGCATTCAAAACAATTGGAAATATCCTTGATTCATATAAAAGCAAATAAGTTCAAGAACTATCCATGCGCTCGCCCATAGATACCATGTTTGTATTTGAATTGGATTAATGGATTAGTCTATATAGGAGTAATAATTGAAAATAATTTCGCTTTTGTTCTGTCCATTAGGGGATTTTTATTGAAGTGAAAAAAACTATTTCGAATTGTGAAGCTTCTGATTGCCAAGTCAATATTGTTTTAACTCTGAGTAACGTATGTATCGCTATCTGCAATTACTTTCACAAAAAAATGCAATACCATTTGATAAGTCACTTATGAAACCATGATTTCTTCGAGAAATTTATTAACATTTAACAAATGTCATTTTATTGGTTAGGTAAGGTATAATGATTGACAACTGAATTGAGTGATTATAAACAAGGATTATCTATTTATTTTATTGGACTTATTAGGCATATGATTAATATTTTTTTAATTTATTAATCCGCTTTAATATTTGCGTTTCACTTTTACAATCTACGTGTTCACCAATGAAAAGGGAATCTTTTTGATACTTACTATTACCTTTTTGGTGAAGCTTCCTTATAATGATTGCACTTACATAGTTGTTGTCTTCAAACACTCAATTGAACATCAAAATTGGAATGATATTAGTTTCTAGGTCTAAAACTTTTGTTACTCTTGAAAGAAAGGAGTTTGCTCTTGTAAGGTGTCCATTATTTTATGTGGGTCGCATGAATCGTGATGGCAAGTCCAAAAGACTTTCAATCATATTTCCAATTAGTAGCTTCAGTGCATTTATGAAAAGTCTATGCATATAATGAATGGATTATTTTTGGAGTATTCTTTCAAATCAATTCTAGTCCGGGAGGTAGCGACAGAAATTTGGCGTTCATCGGAATAAGGTTAATTTTTTTTTTCTATGATTATTTCGGGGGCATAAACTATAGAAATGGAAGTCTACGAGTTGAGGTTCTTCTGTGAAAAAAATTTTTTTGCGAAACACCTAATAGTATTAGATAACCAAAATATAGAGTCACCACTCAGATCGCGGTGGTTTCCGACGGTCAAAAAAGGCAAGCGCATAGCGGAAGCGCGAAAATGGGGTTTACCGAGAATTAGGGTATTTTTTTGCCGAGGAATTTTTATTTACAAAGCTGATATTGATTACCTCCATAGATGACATAAAAATACACAGCCTAAGACGCTCAACCGATTTCCTTGAAACTTGGTGGTTAAGGGGCTTTGGTGATTCCCTAGAGGGGAAATTTAATTTTTTTTTAAGGACTAAAACTAATGGTACCTTCCATATAACATTTAAGGAATAGTAACCTTTTTTGAAAAACGGTTCTAACGATTTTGATTAAAATTTGTGTGTCTGCTTTTGTTAGTAGGGCAATTTGGGCCTTTTGGAATGAAAGAAATGTTTGTAAAAATTCTGCTAACGGTACCTCCCATAGAACCGTTTTCTTCATTTTTGACATTCACTTATACGACTGAATTAATTTTGATGATTTTTTTTTTCATACGGAAGCTGCTTAACAATGTTAAAATTATTTGATATCAAAATTTTCCAAAAAAATATTTTTGGATTTTTAAAAAAAAATAAATTTTTTTTTTTTGAAAAATCAATTTTGGTTTAAGATGTGCAATAATAATATCTTGAAAATGGCATGCCAACTTTATTTTTAAACAAGCTTTGAGCATTTCTAATAAAAATTTAATTTTTTTTAAAACGGCCCTAACGATTTTCAATTTTTTTTTTTCTAAAAATTTATCTTTTTTAATTAAATCAAATGGCATAATTAGTTTGGGGCCCAAAACAATTTAAAAAGTTGTTTATGTAATGAATTTAATCTTTTTTAATTAAATCAAATGGCATAATAAGTTTGGGGCCCAAAACAATTTAAAAAGTTGTTTATGTAATGAATTTAATTTTGTATTTATTTTGAAAAACTTTATAAAAGAATTTTTACGTCCACAGCTACTTTGAACCTAAGAGCAAGTACGTGCGGCCCAGTGTTGCATTTTATTTGGCGGGGAATGCTGATCTAAAAAGCTGAAACTGACAGTTCTCATAGGTAATAAACAAACACTTTTTAAATATATAGTCTAACGCTGCAAATGTGTTGCAATCTCAAATTTCATACCCATAGAAAGTGAAAACACATTATTTTATTTTAACAAGAACATTTGTATTTTTACTTTACAAGGAATGTTTCCAATTTTCTACTAGAAAATACTGATCTACAAGTCTGATAATGAAATAACTTAAAGATAATATGGTAACATTGCTAGAATAGATTTTTTTTTAAATCGCGATAAAACTCATTTGGAGTAAGGAAGGGAGTTCAACGTTCACTAAGCTGAAATATTTACAGTGCTGTGCAATATATTTGCAACTATTATCACGTACCAACAAAAACACATATAGTACATTCTTAAATCATAATATTTTGTACTTCTTGGGTATTATTACAATGCAATTTTTAGTGAGCGACAAGGCAACAATATCTACTATTTCTCAGATTTGAAGAAGTTTAACCGGATTTATTAACAGTATTTTATAAGATAATTTTGTTTGAAGTCACTAAAATAATCAATTTTTTTTGTCACATGAGAATAGCCTCACCGCATTTAAATTAGTTTAAATGACTATTATTTAATTTTTTTTTTAAGAAAACAGCTTTTAGCACCCCTTCTCATTTTTAATTAACTCAAAACCAAGGAAGGGTCAAGATGTTTCAATAGGTCTATTAAAACGTTGTTTCAGGCAGCTGTCATGGATTCAGTTCTTTTTCACTTGCATTCTGCTTCTTACCTTTGTTAGCTCAGGATTAAAGTCCAACCCGTTCCATTTCATTGACATTTAAGGCTGGAGGAGCTTGGTGACCAGTTACCTAGTTGTTCTAAAAATTGGCTTTTCAACTTCGTTTTTATTTAATAGCTCTGTGATTCGGCGCTTTTTCTATCTGGGAAATGATTTTCGACGTTCTTGAATACCCTAGTATTCACAAAAGTAGATTTTACTTTACAGTTAACAAAAGCCCCATAAATTAAGCATCAAAGTAAATTATTTTATTAAATTTGTTTATTTTTTTGCATATTTGCAATAAGTGCAAATATGCAAAAAAAAACCTATAAACTATAGAAACAGTACAAAATGTTTCCATTTTGCTACGCCAATTTTTTACAAAGTCCGCACTAGGGTTTCCATACGATTTTTTATACCAGAGATGCTTTAACTTTTTCAATTTTTTTTTTCGATTGTGTAGAAAATTGCTGCAATAAAAAAATTATGGTATTTATCCATTTTTAATCGTAGTATTCCAATACGTAAAGAATAAGTAAAATAAAAATGCACTTATTTTGAATACCCTTTGAGATAGCCCATTTTTATTTCCGGTTTCAGAGATTATCCAATGTTTACCGGACACCCTGTATAAGTTGTTGATACCCAATTATTTTCATTGTTCTAGACTTTATATTATAGTAACAATAAAGACCCCAAAAATATAAATTTATTGACAATAGCACGAAATGCAACTGTAAAACAAAAAAGGTAATGAATTTAGCTGTGCAAAACACTTGCAATTGACGACCATGATCAATTTTTATAACGGTTAAATTGATTAATTTTGATATCTGTAAATTTGTTACTTTAGCTTGGTGCAATGAGTAAGAAGAGATGAGATCTTTGTAGAATACAAAAATGAAACAAAAACGGACTTTTATTAAAATGATCGGAAACAAAACTTCTGAAATAAAATCAATTATTTTGAGTGACTTCTAAAAATAAATATTCCAGAAGGAGAATTTAGTAAAGTTTTCTATACGAAAAATTTCAAAATTGTAGGTACTGCTGTTTGCTTTTAAATTTTTTTTTTTTTTTTGAAAAAAAGAGCTCTGATGGTTTAAGTTGCAAATGTTTTACATAGCACTGTAGGACCTTCAGTGTAGGTTTATTGGTTTATGGCAGCTGTACGGACAATTGTTATAAACTGCACTACTTTCATTCATTTAAAAGTTAAGGTTAAAATCCACAATTTGCACTTGCAAAATCGCAAATAAATAAACTGTCAATAAATCCATAAAATTCTATAATCATTGAGATTAAAAATATCAAACCTGTCTGTCACATGTGTTTCTTGAACCTTAAGTATATCATAAAAGTTCAGTACACCAATCAGAACTGGTTCAAGGTTGTAAAGATGGCTAATTTAATTGTACCTACCTAAATTCTTAACTTATTTAATCTGACCTCTGCTTTAAAAATATCTTTATAATATTTGTTGAGGCTTACAATAAACTTTATGAAAACTCTTTAAATAAGTAAATTCAAAAAACAAATGTACATTATGTACAATTTTACGTCAGTTAAAAGTTGGAAAAAAAAAACAAAATTTAAAGCCTGTCAATGGCTTGATTGCCCTCATTAATTAAAGATTAACCTAAGCTGCTAATCTTATCAGCGATTTAAACTGTCACATGATATCGCAAAATCATTTCACAAAATTGGACCTCGCCTTTTGAGAATGTCAAAGAAACAAGAATTGACGTTTTTATCCTATCCACAGTGATAACAACAAACGTTCATTTATTTGAGCACCGATAACAAATCTTAAATTACAAATATATAAGTAAACTTAGAAATAATAAAAACAATAATTTAGTCTAGAAAAGTCTAACTATGACATAACACATGGCAATGATGGCCGGAACAATGGTTCCGAAAATGCTGCCTGCTGATCCCTTGTAATGTTCAACAACCCATTTCATCACAGGCTCACGATTGAAATCAAGCCAATCAGAGTTTGCCTTCATGTTGGCTTTGACGGAAGCTTCTAGATTCCTCGAAACATCTGGATGATTCTTGACCTTTTCCAACAGTTCAAGCATCTGAAAAAGAGAAGCAATAAAGAATCAATTCAATGAAATCCCTCACAGCTTCTAAACTTACCCTAGCTTCTTGATTGGCATTGACCACATAACTAGACATACCCCTGACATCAGAATCAAGGGGATTAGTGCCTCCAAAGCCGCTGGTAAGATCGGCGTATGCATTAAAGTTGTCAGAGAGGAAATCAATACAAGCAAATAGTCCGACTTCACCACGTGAATAAGCCGAGCTAAGCAACGTAATTCTTTCTTGAACTCTCAAATTAACCTCGTTCGAATTACTGATTGAGCTCTCGATGAATTTCTTCAAATGGGTCGAGTTGTGACTACAACCCAATGCTGAAATAAGAGTTTTCCTTTCGGCTTGATCGACCGATTTCATCAGACGCTTGTAAACGAAATCGAATTCTGCATCGCCAGCGTTTTTGAGACCGTTACAGTAAACCACAGACTGAAGGTTTGGTTCGATTTCAACACTATTCTGTACGAGCCCTTGAAGTTTCTCAAAACTGTCATCCAAACAGGTTTGAATGCCAGCAATACAAGCCAAGTTGATAGCAATTGTACGAACATTGTTTGTGAAGTGCTGTTCCCCAGTGTAATACTGCACTCCGAGTCGATTGTAGATATTTCCCACAACATCGGCAACATATTTCTTGAAAACAGGATATTCCTTGTCTCCACTAAGGAACCTATTGAACGTTGTCAAAACTGTATTGGCTGTCGACCAGGGTGCATATTGATCTTCATTTTTAAGGAACAAAGTCAAACCCAAGATGACACTGTGTTTCAGATGAGCTGTCGAAGTAAGAATATAGGCATCGTACAACAGTGAAGCCCTATTGAGAGTATGAATTTTGAAAGGGTTTTCAATAAGGCTCTCAGTAATGAGTTCCCAATTCTTTTCATCATAGTTTACACGATAGTATCCGGTAGATTGTTTGTTCAAAATCAACCATTCATCGGAAGAAAGTTGACCTTGAATAACAACCGAACGGTCCTTTAGATATAATTCAGCAACGGTATTACGAAAGTCTGACTTGTTCTTGGAAGCATAGTTTACTGGAATATACCACAATTTGTTATCTACCACTGATGCATCAGTGTGGAAAGCATTCTGGGTGATATTGAACGATCCATCGGCATAGTTTCGTGTAACGGTTAAAAGTGGACCACCACCTTGATTGGTCCAAGTTTTCATCATAGTATTGACTGTGTCTGGTAGAGGGTGGTTGGCGTCTTTAGCAGCTTTACCAATTGCATCGAAAAGATCATCTTCTTCGGCACCAGTGAATTTACTAAAAACACACAAATATGAATAGTCTGACTTTGGTCACTTTATCAAGCAAATTTATGGACTACTTACTGAAGTTCCAAGTATTTGTTAAGACCACTGCGGAAAATATCATCAGTGTATGCACTTTCAAACAT
The DNA here is from genome assembly GCA_948107695.1 of Meliscaeva auricollis. Lineage (NCBI taxonomy): Eukaryota > Metazoa > Arthropoda > Insecta > Diptera > Syrphidae > Meliscaeva > Meliscaeva auricollis. The sequence continues at coordinate 115,264,875 of OX403616.1, read as the reverse complement.
GTATAGAACAGCACCAGCTTTGGAGTATGACACAGAATCATATAGTTGACGGATTTCGTTTGGTTTCTGGACGTAGTGAGACATTGGACGTGGACTGGCTCCGGCATCGTAAGCAAGAGCCCTCTGGACTTCACTTACAATAAACATTTGCATGATGTCCCATTCTGGATAGACCTATACAAATACATATATAAAACATTTTTATTCAATTGTTTTAACCGCTCTAGACTAATTCTCAATAACATACAAACATATAAACATAAAAACATGCAAACATACAAACATGCAAACATACAAACATACAAACATGCAAACATACAAACACACTAACATACAAGCACACATGTAAGCAGACATAAAACTTTTCACATTCTGTATTATTGTTACTCTGGGTGTGAATTACAAAAATTGAGTAAACTCTTACCTCATCAGCAGCCTGGAATGAGAACAATGTGGCAAAGCCTTCCTTCAACCACAAGTATGTCCACCATTTTGGGGTAACCAAATCTCCAAACCACATGTGTGTGTACTCGTGTGCGATAATATTTGCAATATTTGTCTGGGTATTCAATGTCGATGTCTTGGGATTGTATAACAGATATTCCTCCCGATAGGTAGCAATACCCCAATTCTCCATGGCACCAGCAGCAAAATCCGGAACAGCAACTTGATCCAATTTTGGTAGAGTAAATGGCACACCATAGTAATCTGCCAAACGTGCTGTAATTTGGATTCCAGAAAACAGGGCGAATTCCTGATCGGCCTGAGTTCCTTGACGTGAGAAAATTCTCTGAGTCAAATCGTTCAAACTGCCCGATGTGGACTCAAAGTCGGAGACGACAAATGCAACAAGATAGCTTGGCATTTTGGGGGTTTCTTGGAAAACGGTCTGGCCAGACTTTGATTTTTGTGTATCCACTGGCATGTTAGAGATGGCTTTGAGTGATGGGTCGTGGTTGATTGTGATAATGTAGGAGGCTCTTTTGGCGGGTTCATCATAACAGGGGAAAGCATGACGGGCATCAGTACTCTCGAACTGTGTTGTTGCCAAGTAACTGAGATGGACATGGTAATAAATAGAATCATCATAATCTTTATTAAGAAAGTAAGAAAATACTTACACAGTTTCTCCAGCATTATTGGTGTATGTTGATACATAGAATCCACCATTGTCCTCACGCAACTTTCCATTGTACTTAATTACAACATCGTAGAACTTTCCCTTCACCAATTCTGACTTATCGGATGGAGTGAGGGTCAAGAATTCCGTATCAGCTGCATATGAATCAGTGAGTTTCGTTGACTTGCCATTCTCATCAATAAGTGTCGCATCGAAATCCTCCAACTGTCGTGCATGGATAACAATGTTCTTGGTATTGTCTTCATCTACCCTAATTCTGATCGTGTTAACTCCTTGGAAGTTCAAATCTCCTGTTTTGATTTTTGTGGTCAGTTCAACATTGTAGGAAATAGGATAGGTATTGTTGGGCAATCGATAATTTGGTTCGTCAGCCCTAGGCTCGATACTCTGAATATCCTCCCAAAGTGCACGGTGTTCCTGGAAAAGTGGTGGAATCCTTTTGATAGTTGAAGTCTGAACAAAACCTCCAATCGAAAGGAGGATTGTAGCAACTAAGATTAGTTGCTTGCGAGCCATGTTTGCGGCAGAAGAACAAAACTCAAAGTGAAAACATTATGTTTCGGCTACCAACTTATATGGAGGCAATAGATTGATTGCAAGTCCAATCGATAGAGCTTATCATTAGACGTCTATAAATTAATATGGGTACTAATATACTAAACGTCTTACCTACTAATAAAGATTTAAAATATGATTAAACGATTTCGATAAGATTGTAATAAGCCTTCCTGAGTTTGTGATAGTTTAAAACGAAATTATGAAACTAAATCGTATGTGAAAAATAGCACATAAATATCACACACTTCTTTTGATCGTATCGTTGCCGAATAATTAGAAAAGTGACAGTTTTTTTTCAGCCATTTCCAGTTGGTTTTTGGAGTGGCTTATCGGCTGAAGTCAAGATTATTTTTATCTTAAGCTTCATTTTGTGTAGGCTCCTTCAAATTCAAATCAACGAATTATTTATTCGAGTTCGAATAATTTGGTCATGATAAATGTTAATCGACTGATTCGTATGTAAAATTCAAGTATTTTTTAAGTATTCTGAGATAGGAGGATAAGATATCAAAACCACGAAAATGAACACCATTTTTATATTTTCGAGGCATGTGTGACGCTCAATTTTAAAATAGAGTTAAATCAGTTTTTTTTTGCTGACAAAACCGATGACCAAATTATTGTCTCGATGAAAATATGATAAGGTTTGTCTAAAAAAGTATAAATAGATTTAAAATCAAGATCTATAAAGACCGGATGTGGTAGATCAGTGAGTTTCGTTGATCAGCGAATTGTTTTGTTAAGGTTGTTTAGGCTGGCAAACAAACTCTTTCGAACGTCTTGGAAAGGTCCATAATACTCCTATCTTATCTTGGTGAATCGGCTCTACTGGTGACGGGTTGCATCTTCCTGTCCGTAACAATTGTGGGACTAAAATAAATTATTATAAAACAAAGTTAAAGCAACCTATCGGAAGAGCTGTTTGCCTCCTCAGTATTGACTACGGACGGAACAGATAATGCTGATAACAACATTTCTGCTTCTCCTGGACCTTCAGGGAGTACCTAGTAAGAGTACTAGTAGGACTCTAGTTTCTAGTACGGCCACGAGAGCCGGGGACACGGTTAAATACACGAAGATCATGGAAGGCTTCAAAATTAAAATAAGAAGGCTATTTAGAAAAGGAGAAGTGAACAAGCACAAGGCATAACATAACTCAAAATGAAACCAATCATGGCCCCAAAAAGGTTAATACCAATCAAAATAAACCAACAACCAATATGCAAACACTCAAGATAGCGTCAAGTCACAAATCTATTCAAGACAAGGGCACGTGCTCGGCAGGGTTCACGTCTTTACATCCCTATTGAGGAAAGAGTCCCCATTTCCTTAAAAGTTGTTTAGTGCGAAGTAAAATCAACTTTACCTATCTTGATCATATCAAAGAAGTTGAAAAAAAGAAAGATATGAGGAACTATTAGCTAAGCTTAAGCTTGATACAGACAGGGTAATAGACATAAACAGAGTGCAGTGACCACAAGGCCACACAGGTAAAATAATTAAAGAAGGCTTAATGGTCTTTACATCAAGCCCCGGCCATAAATCCGAATGATATTCACACAAGTTCATCTGAGGAAAAAAATTGTTCTGCGATGCTAAACGGGAACTAAAGTTTATTTGCATGATTATTAAAATTCAGCATGCTGAAATATTAACACTATAAATTGAAGGTTAAATAGCTTTAAAATCAAGCAAGCCAGTACCTCTACAAACGAGCCATATTCAAGGTAACCCAAGGGACTTGCACATCGTGTTTTCTGCTGGACGAACACGTTGCAGTCCCTACCATACGAAAGCTGGAGCTTGAGCCAGCAACCTGTAATCCTTTTGAGCAAGAGACTTGTACATCGCATCTTCTGCTGGCGAATTCGATTCAGGTACTGCGGTGCAGCTGGTGAACTGGGACTCAAGCCAGTGACCAACCACGTAGAAGGTTAAAATCTTCTACGATGGTTCACTTTCAGCATTACCACATGTTCAATCGTTTTTAAATCAAGCAAAGGCAAAGACCACAAGTGACCAAAATGTAACCTTTTTGAGGAAAATACTTGCGCTTCATTCGTTTGCAAGCTTCAGGCACGTACCAAATTTTGTCTTCTTTACCTGATCACTATAAGCGTTTTCTATAAAATGCACAGTTTGGAAGGGTATAAGATAAAACCTAAAAAAAAAAATGTGAAAGTTTTGATGTTTTTGTTGCACCACAATCCAGTTAGCACAGGTTTTTCGAAGCTACCAACTTAGTCTCGTACTGCTGGCATAACAACTAACAACACCTAACAACTTCCCAAAATATGAGGGATGTGCAATTTTGTACGACCTTAAGCGCATAATTTGTTTTGGACCTACTAATGACCTAGTAATAATAATTTTTTTCGGTTATGTTTGAATAGCAACTATCTTTATAGATACCATTATTTCTTGGTATCACTAATTTTTTTAGCCGCTTAACAGAACAAAAGCATGATTTCCGATTTATTGTTATTTTATCTGCAAAAGTGATCTGAAATTAGACTTTAAAATTTTTATCAATGAATAAATAAAATATGAATATTTATTAAATTATGATTTTCACTAAATTAAATGGTGAACAGATTTTAAATCCTTAACTCATTGATCTTAAAAACACAATTCTTAAGAGTTTTTTTATTTTTGTTTTGATAACAATAAACTTAAATCAAAACAACTAAATACAAACAGCAGATAAAATCAGCTACAGTTTTGCTAAATTCAGTAGAAGAAAACCTTGAATCTAATAAAATATAAATGGTTTATATCAAATTACGATTACAAATGCAATCAAAATAAGAAAAAAACAAAACAAATAAAATAAAAGTTATCAGGGACGTGAATCAGGTCCTATACTAAATAAAGTCTGAGGTGCCGTTGGAGTCTCTTTTTCATCCGAACATCAGTGAATGTGCTATTAGGCAAGTGGTAGAGGTACGCGCCCAGAAGGGACGTAACAAACTGCTAATTTTTTGGACATCTTGCCACAACCATATTGACCATCGACCATCCGATTCTTAACTAAAAACCATCATAGGACCATCGGGTTCATTCGAAACAATCATCAGGCCTCTGATGGACGATCAATAATCTATTGTGGCCACTAAATTATGAAATGTAAAAGTTTTGAAGAGCATTAAGGATTACAAAGAAAGTGCATCATATATGATTTTGATCACATTGTAGACATTGCCGTATACCTCCCCCTGAATTAAAAATCTTAAATTTTGGATATATTTCTGCATATGCATCACAAAACCAACCAACGTGCAAAATTTTAAGAATCTACCATAATTTGATACCATTTAGTGAATATGGGCGGGTACCACCGTCTCCGTAATGTAAAATAGTAACATTTCGATTTGGTCCTTTATATGCACGGCAGAATCTACCACTGTGCAAAATTTCAAGACTTTACGATCATTAGAAGTGTTCCATACATTTGATAGCAATTCAGTGAATATGGACGATGTCCTTTGAATTGATATTTTCAAATTTTCGTTTTTTTTTTCTTATATGCACAGCAAATTCTGTCAATGTGCAAAATTTCAAGTTTCTAGGGTGACGGGAAGTGCACCATAATTTTGATGATCTGTCAGTCAGTCAGTCAGTTATGGTTTTTGTAATTTTTGAAGCCTTGTATCCCATAAGCTACTCATGCAACGTCAATTGCTGAGCTGGGTGTTCTCTTGACTAGCTGAACAAATACTGAAAATTGTAAATTTGTGACCTAATTTGTACAGAAGTAAGAGGTAAAATGGCCTGCGTGTGTTCCTGTAAATAAGTGTGTAGTGCCAAAGAAGTAGTGACGGGCACTACCGTGCCCTTTGACCACACATTCACCTCCCACCGTCCGTCTATTTTTGAAAACCGCACATCTCTGACTATAATGTTGAGAACGGTAGATACCAGAGGGAGGAAGAAGCAGAGTTTTATCATTGTATATAAACATGTATTGTATATACAATGCTTTAAGTTAAGGGGTTCATTTTGATCACCAGCTCCACTACATGTTGGCAAGCCATGGAATACTGTAATTTTCCTCAAGATCGCACGCAGGATTGCTGATATTTCAGCTTGAAAGTTGTCTTCAAAGATTTGAGTAACGTAACATTGACACAGTAAGCTAGGGATCAAAGTAACCAGGCATTAGAATCTTGCTCTGTAATAAAATTCTTTCGGCTATGTGTTTTTTTTTTAAGTAATAATCTATCTTCAATTAAAATGGTCTGATTGATAGTGTTGCAACAAGTATGTGGTTCGATATGGATTATTCTAATCAAAATAGCTTATCGTAAATGGAAGATATTATGGTTGATAAGCAATCGATCAATTGGAATTCTATTTTTTGTGGCTAACATTAAACTCAAAAGTTCTTGGAAGATAGATAGATAGATAGATAGATAGATATATAATTTTATTTCAAAAAAGGTTTTATAAAAACAGTGTATGCTGGTATAAAATTAATTTAGACAATAACATTAAGTTGCCTGTCAGGTAAAAAGTAAACTTTAAAATTAAGCTTAGTGAGTAGATTTATTTATGTTATTCATGAAAATTCATTTAAAATTAGGTTACGATATTTAATTGCAGATTTTAAGAAATTGTATAGATTTGAATAGCAGTTGCCATTTAGAACATTGAGAAACTGAGATCGAGAGAGCACGTCACTGCCAAGAAATCTCCTTCTGTACCCTTTGAATATAGGACAGTTTCCGACGAAGTGAAAAGTATTTTCCGATGCATCCATGTTACAAAGTGTACATATACCATCAGTATCTCTTTGGAACGCTCTTCCATTAAGATTAAGGAGGCCGCAGCGAGCTTTGAAGATGATTGAAATCTTATCCCGGGAGTTCAAGTCATCAAAGTAGTTTGGTACTTCAGAGTACATCAAGTTGCAGTACTCGTCATGGAATTGAGACTGTGTGGCGCTGGTAGTAAATTCAATCCAGTGTTTTTCTCTCAGCTTTGATAGAAGAATACTGTGCAGTCCATGCCATTCAAGCAAACTTATGTCGAAAGAAAAATCCATCGACGTTCCACGAAAAATGGCCAACCATTCCTTAGCCCAGAAGATTTGTTTAGTAATGATGGCTTCAGATAAGATTCTGGGTAATCTATCATTAGGAAGAGATAAGGTTCTTCTTATGTAAGCAAAGTGCAGCTTTAGAGTCGTAAGAAAAGATTAAGGTAAACCAGTTTCGATATGCAGAGCATAGTTCGGCGTATTATTAGGTAGCAGGAAACATCTCTTTATAAAGAAACGTTGCAGTTTTTCAACTTGGTTATGTTCACGATACCCCCATACTTGTGCACAGTACAACATTATAGCTCTAGAAGCAGCATCATACACTTTAAATTTAGTAGAGTGTTGGACAGAACTATCCCTCAGTAGCCTGGACCAAGTTGCATTGATGGAGTTTTTCGATGATCCCAATCTGTTATTCAAATGCTCATTCCAAGACATATTATAGTTGAAAACTACGCCTAGATATTTGTACTGGTTTGACACATTTATATCGGCACCATTGAAGAACCATTTTTCGCAAGCAGCTCTCCGTCCACCATTTCTAAAGATTACAATTTCCGATTTACCAAGATTGACTTCAAGGTTCCATTTATTGCAGTATGTAATAAAACTATCTATAAGTTGTTGTAGATTAGAAGGCTTATCCGATAAGAGGACAATATCATCAGCATATAAAAGGGCGTTAAAGAAAGAAGCAAAGTAGTTAAAGTTGTGTTCTTTTCTTCTTAACATGGCGTTTAGGCAGCTAGCAAACGTAATTACTGTAGTTTTTCTTGTGGCTGGAACTTCCTCTTCTGCAATCAAAGAATTGCCTAGCGTTGCAGCTGATGCAAATATTACAAATATTCAAAGCAATTCTGAAGGAAGCAATTACCGATTGCCAAATAATACAATTCCCATCCACTATAGTGTTGATCTCACTACAAAAGTTCACACTGGAGATTTAGACTTTGAAGGAGAAGTCATTATCACCATAAGAGTTGATGAAGCCAATACAAAAACCATTGTTGTTCACGCACGGCAGTTGCAAAGTTTCGAGGCATCACTCTTTGATATTGTTGATAAGACAACAAGGAAGCTTACCATTGATTATGTGGCTGAAACGGAATTTCTGACTTTAACACCAGTCGACAACTCGGAACTTGTTGTAGGAAAATTCTACGAAGTTTCAATCAAGTATAAGGGAAAGTTGCGTGAGGACAATGGTGGGTTCTACGTCTCTACTTACACGGATTCAGCTGGAAAAACTATGTAAGTATCGACTTATGCTCAAGATAAAACAAAAAAGAATTAAGAACACAAAATCTTTGTTAGAAATATGGCTACAACACAATTTGCTCCAACCGATGCCCGTCATGCTTTTCCATGCTACGACGAACCTCCCAAGCGAGCCACTTTCACAATCACAATCAATCACGATCCGACGCTGAAGGCTTTATCAAATATGCCAGAAGATACCGAAAAGTCCCTGCCTGGAAAAACGGTCTTCCAACAAACACCCAACATGCCAACGTATTTAGTTGCTTTTATCATTTCAGACTTTGAGTCTACATCGGGAAGTTTGAATGGCCTGACCCAACGTGTGTTCTCACGCAAGGGAACTCAGACAGATCAGGAATTTGCTCTGCTCACTGGTATGCAGATGATTGCACGTTTATCTGAATACTTTGGTGTTCCGTTTATTCTACCGAAATTGGATCAAGTTGCTATTCCGGATTTTGCTGCTGGTGCTATGGAAAATTGGGGTCTTGTCACTTATAGAGAGGAGAACTTGCTATACAATTCGAAGAGGTCAACTTTAAGCACTCAGACAAAGGCGGCGAATATAATAGCTCATGAGTATACTCATTTGTGGTTTGGAAATTTGGTAACAATCAAATGGTGGACATGGTTATGGCTGAAAGAAGGGTTTGCCAACTTTTTCTCATACAAAGCAGCTAATGAGGTAAGAGTGTAAATACATTTTGAAAACTAGGATAAGGTCTTTTCAGCTTTTATTTAGATGGGGAATTGTTTTTTGTTCAAAGCATGTGTTGTGTTGTTTTGAGGTCTGAATCTTTCGTAGTGGTAATTTTCTCGAGAGTTTGAGGTTTTAGCTTTTGGACTACATTTTAACCTCGTAATTTCTTCGTAATTGACGAAATCTCAAGGATTTTTATTTGTCAAACAATTCCGGTACTGGTTTAATAAGCGTCTAATATGTTATGTCGCGATGTTTTAATATTTTTAGGTCTACCCAGAATGGGACATCATGCAAATGTGCATCACAGATGAGTTCCAACAAGCAATGTCGATTGATGGTGAAAACAATACACGTCCCATGACTCATTATGCTGAAAAGCAAAAAAACATTCGATCACTCTATGACGGCGTTGCTTATGCCAAATCCGGTACAGTGCTTCGTATGTGGCAAAATGCATTAACTGATGAAGTTTTCCGTGCAGGTCTCAACAAATATTTAGTAAAAAAGTAAGTTTTTCAACTTTAATGACAGAAAATTATTTAAATGATCAATTTTGTTAAAAGTAAATTCACTGGTGCTGAAGAAGATGACTTCTTTGATGCAATCGCTGAATCTGCAAGGGACGCCAAATTCCCATTACCAGACACAATTCATGTTATGATGAAAACTTGGACAAATCAGGGTGGTGTGCCACTCCTCACTGTCAAACGAAACTATGATGATGGGTCATTTAATATCACACAGACCTCTTTCCACAATGATCCAGCTGTAATTGATGATAAATTGTGGTACATTCCAGTAAACTTCGCCACTGAAAATATTGCAGATTTCCAAAACACCACTGCTGAGTTTTATCTCAAAAACAATTCCATTGTTATTCAGGGCAAACTTTCTGCTGCTGAATGGTTGATTCTGAACAAACAATCCACTGGATACTATCGAATAAACTATGATGAACAAAACTGGGATCTAATCACTTGTAGCTTAGTTGAAAACCCTTACAAAATTCATACTCTTAACAGGGCTTCCCTTCTTTACGATGCATATAGCCTCAGTACAACTTTCAGTCTTCAACACAAATACCTATTACGTTTGATGACTTTCCTGCGAAATGAAGACCAATATGCTCCCTGGGCTACAGCCAACAGAATTCTCAAAACATTCGATATGTTCTTTAGTGAAGAAATACGATATCCTTCATTCAAGGCTTTTGTTGCCGATATTATTGGAAATGTTTACAAACGACTTGGAATGCAGTATTCCACTGGAGAGCAGCACTTCACGAATAATGTCCGTACCATTGCTATCCATTGGGCTTGCATTGCTGGAATTCAAAATTGCTTGGATACAAGTTCGAACAAACTTAATGACCTCGTAGAAAAGGGTATTGAAATCGAGCCGAACCTTCAGTCAGTGATTTACTGCAACAGTCTTAAATATGCAAATGACGCTGAGTTCGATTACATCTATAATCGCCTGATGAATTCCGAAGAACAAGCTGAAAGGAAAATTCTTATTTCTGCCTTGGGTTGCGCTCGCAACTATACTCATTTAATGAAATTTATCAAAAGCTCAATAGCGGTATCGGAGGAGGTTACTTTGCGGTCGCAAGAAAGGATAACTCTCCTTAGTTCAGCATATTCACAAAGTCAGGTGGGACTGTCTGTTTGCATCGCATTTCTATTCGACAACCATAATAAATATGCCGCTCTAAATAGTGATTTTAAGGGCTCCAATCCACTTGATTCTGACATCAAAGGAATGTCGAAATACATTGTCGATGAAAATATGGGAACATTGGTTAGTTAAAGTGAAAACATTTTCATTTTCATTTCAGATAACGAATTCTTATTTATATTTCAGCTGATGAGTCTAGTAAAAATGGTGAAGAATCACCCGAACGTTTCCGCTGACTTAGAGACCACAGTTATTGCCAATATGGATTTTAATGAGGCATGGATCAAGTCAAACCGAAAACCCCTTCTAGATTGGATCTCTGAAAACTACAAGATCTCAGGGGTAGCAAAAATGTTTTTGGAATAATTGCTCCTACATTTATTGCAGTCTATTACATCATAATTCGATTAGTTTAGTAATACTTGTGAACTTCTTCAAGAAGATAAAAGGAAGAAAGAGCTTAAAAGATATAAAGTTCACGAACAAACTAAATAAATTGAAATTTAATAAATCATTTTTGTTTTTTTTTCTTTTTAATTTACAAATGCAAAACCAAGATCCTACAGAAATATGCAAATGATGGGGGAACCATAGGGCTCATTCAAATTAGATTATTGTATGGAAATCTCCACTAGCAGTTATATTTTCTACTCTAATGAAAACTACTTCTTAATTAACTGTAGAAAAAATGGATTATATTGTAGATTCAGGGAGATTTCACAAATTATTTGTTATTCCATACGCTTTCTATGTAAATCAATAACGTACTGAAGTTTTAAAAAAAAGTCGTTCTGTGCTTGAACTTAAAAAAAAAACCCAACTCAGAAGAAAAATTGACACAAGTTAATAACAAAGGTAAAAAACAAACTTACTTTATTTAACAAAATAAATCATACAAAACTAATTAAATTACTCAAAAAGCCCGCTGCAACAATATATCGGACAGCCGTTAGACTCGGCCTTATTTTCGAACTTGCAACACTTCTCGCTCTACGATGCAGTAGCTCGTATTCATGAAGCCAGCCATACATGGGTTTCTCATGTTTCTTCTTAAAATTTTCCGTTTGTTTTATTCTCGATCCGATTTTTAAGTCTTCAGTTTTTGGTACGTCGCGGAAATATTCCTTAATGTCTGCCAAAAGCTTTAGAAACTATTCAAAATACAAAAAAAAAAAAAATAACCGTTTAACTTAACTATAGATTTTGAAATTACAAAAATACCAAATACCTCATCATGTTGACCGTCTTCTTCGGAGACATAGTTCGAAATTCGTGACAGTGAATATTCGACAACCGTTGAAGTCTTGAACAAGGTCTTATAGTGATCACGCAGAAATGCCATTATTACAGGCCTTGCGAAGTAATTGGAAACATAAAAGAATGACACGTATTGCATTTTCTCAAATTCACCCATCGTGTCATGTGTGGAATTTTCACCCACTAAGAAATTCAGGAAGAACTCAACGCTTTCTGGGGACTCAACACAACGAATAGCATAGATCATGTCGTCATAGTTCTCAGAACTTGCATTAACCGAAGTCATTTTTTCCAGCAAATTGTGAAACTCATTGGTTGTAATGTATTTGACGCCCTGACACAATGTAGTGTCCCTCACAACATTCTCCAAGTCCTTTCCATTAAAGAAGTAGTCCTTGGCCAAAGTTTTGGTGTAGGAAAGGCACTCACTAAGATCAACTTTGCATGCAATTTCAATGATCTTTGACCTGGTTATGGAGTCGATTTCCGTTTCTCGGAGTCCATGAATTCTGTGGAAGGTTTCACCAACAATATCACGAATGTAACTTTTGAACATTTCAAGTGCAGTGCTTCCATAAAGTTTGGGTAACAATTCTAAAATCAAATCACAGGCAGTGTTCCATGGCATAAGATCTTGCTCGTACTTAAGATATTGCAGGGCAGAAAGCAGAGGATTCATGTCACCAATATCTTTTTCTATGAACTCAGCAATATCCCGAAACAACAATGCTCGGTTGAGTATGTGAATCTTGGTATAGTCGGTATTCAGTGCATCGGCTATGAGCCCGAAATTTCGGTCATCGTATACAACAAAGAAAAGTCCCGTTTGCTGCTTATTTACAATCAGCCATTCATTGTTTGAAATATTCAAATTGAGATCTTCAAGACTCAGAGTCAACTCCTTATGTGGTGGCAGAATGATATCCGCTTTAGTTTGTTCGAAATTGGGATTTGAGGCAGTTGCGAAGCTCAATGGAATCCACCATTTCTCATGTACATGATGTTTGCTGTTGGATCTTTGTCGAAATGTAATGGTTCCGTTGTCATAGTTTCTAATAACTGTTACCATTGGTATGCCTGGATTAAGTGTCCATGAACGCATTATTGATGAAACTTTCTCAGAGTGTTTGAAAACATTTTGATCATCCTCATCAATGACAGTCTGTAGTGCTCCAAATAAGTCATCCTCATCTGCTACAGAATATTGACTTTAAAACAATAAATCTTACTTAGGTTTTCATTAAGAACCATTGAATGGGGTAAATTGATTTGGAAAAGTGTGTTTTTAGGCGCTAGCTTAAATACTTACAATTTTGTTAAGAACAATGCAACGCCTTTGATGAAAGTCTTGAGACCAATAGCGTTGTGGAACATTTTTATAACACTCGCAGCTAGAAAAAAGTAAAAGTTTTCTGATTAGTTTTCTAAACGACGATATTTTAAAATTAAAAAAACTTCTTTGGAATTATTCATAATATTTTAACAGTTTTAGTCTTTAATTTAACATCTAAAAGGGACAAAACAAAAGACTCAAAAAGTAGAAAGATTTTGAACTTCTTCCTGATAAAACTTTTTCAAGTTGTCATCGTGTTCTTGGCAATCGAACTCGACAACTGCATCAACATCAATTTTGCGAAAAGCTAGAAGTTAGCGAAAAATGTTCCTGTACGTTACAGTCACATTCTATCCCAATATCGACTAATCTCTTTGCTTTAAAACACTAGTAAGATACTGATAGGGAACTATTGAAACCCACTGGTGAGCACTATTGCGAGAAACACATATCACAATACTTGGATGTGCCTGTTTTCTGTTGGGCGAAGGAATATTTGCACTCAACGAAGATAAAGCCATCCATTTCTGCGAGTAAATAGCGTTCCTTTATCAAATCAAAGTGTCATTCTTTTAAATTGCAGCTTCATCTTTTTCGTGCCTTCAATATATTTCAATATTCGCTTCAAAAGTTTCCAATGATTTTTTCATATGGATCTTCTTCATAGACTGAAGTTCTTCATTCACTTTTACTTTGGTTCAATATTCACGGTGTGTGTTGATCATGATTTGGCAATAAGTTTCTGGTACATCATCAATACTAATATTATTTGACATCACAATGTAGGTTATATAGTTTTCTGGAAATTTTCTTGGAATATGACCTCTTACACTACGTCATAGTGATACAACTTCATCATCAATAGGCTCTATCGATTCTTCTTTGTTTGGTTCAATGTCATTCATGGAGTTTTCATCAACAGTTTTTTATTCTTCGTTGTTGAGAATTTCTTCTTCTTCATTTTCAGAAACGGCAATAATTGAACTTCCCCCCTCTTACCAGTAGCTGCATATGGAAATAGCTTTAAGTTGTTTTGTTTCTTGAAAAGTTTTACGTATAACTTGTTTCGTTAAACATCACGTCAAGACAACAAAGTGTTATAAATGCGTCTCCGCTAACAAAACCAAGTAGGTTTTTTAGAAGATTTCGTTGTTATCTAGATTACAAACAAGATTTTGAAAACTGAAAACGTATGGTTAATCTAGTAGATTTCGATGAGATTTCGTATTCTTTTGTGAAAGCCATTTTACTTTGCAGGAATAAGGCGAATTTATAGACAAGCATGAAATCTTCCATAACTCAATTTCGCCAAAAAGTTGACTTATCCCCTTTTCAAAATTAACACTTCAATTAATAGGCATCACAGAGGTTTTTGAGATGTTTAAGTTGTTCACATCTCTACCTATCAGTGTTGAAAATGAAGAAGTGTCCGATTACACGAATTGGGTAAAAATAGGCATTAAAACCAGGGCCCAAATTGCGAAAGATTTAATAAACTCTTAACAACATGTTCACAGGTAGTGGCTTTGGTTGCATTTCATGATTATGACTGACTACTCAAACGCAGTAGAGATAACCTAATTTCGGGTCTTCGTTAGTCAGGAAGACAACAACGTCGCCGCTTTTTCACTCACTATTTCCAGAAGTTGAAGAAGCCCCGCATATCGGGACGATTGCATTACTGGTGAGTGTCCATTTGAAAATGCAAATTGCGAGCAGTCTTCAAGATTCTTGAGAGTTTAATTTTCTTCAATATCATTCTTCTCAAGAACCTTGAACACTTGATGGATGAGCTTTAAAGACCGAAGTCAAATCTCAACATTCCGCTAAATTTCTCAGCTTATGCACGATGATAAAGAAGGAATCTCTCCAATTCAATTCCAAGCATCACGAAGAAGGCTTTACATGATTTAATTTGAGAAATGTTCAAGACAGAGGGTGATATACTATCATGCAACTACAATAACGTCATTCCTAAAGCAAAAGTCCAGAACTGAGTCAAATTTCAATACTAATCATGTTGACAAGATCGGGAGAAAAAAATCAACTGTCAGTCATGAAATTGCAAGTATTGAACGAAGACGGACAAAATTAGTTTGGTTGTTAATAGGACTAAAAAAGTTTATACTATCATTAAGGAAGGAGGCCCATTGACTATACAAAAATATGAAAATGATGGACAGAGATTTCTTTTTCTCAAAATAGCATCAGTGCAGAAATCTAAAGAAGACTCACTCTTATAAACCATTAACTCCTTATCAAGAAAGTTTTGAATCAAAAAAGACTTCACCCAAAGGCAAAAGTAACGTATAAGACCTTTATATCTAATTTCCAGTGGAGAGTGAAGAAGAAGATTCAACGTCAAGATCTACGGGCCTTACAGAACCATCAACCTGTCAAAATAGCGGCTTAAGGTTTATAAAACACAAAAACTACAAGTACTGGTATTACAAGTGAAATTGCTCAATTTTGTATGGAGAATTGTAAGATTTCACTTGTAATACAAGTACTTGTAGTTTTGTGTTCTAAGCCCTAGAACTGGTGAAGCACAACAAAATGCCGTGGGGCAGAAGTTTTACATGCAGCAGCACCAATGACATCAAGCGAGCTACTGCATCCACTCATAGCGAAAGGAACTCCAAGTCCAATTAGATCAACATAAGAAGTGGAAAAAGAGATGATTAGCTACCGAATAAAAGAGAGAAACTCGAATAAATGAACGAATGAAAGACAATCTTCAAACCAAACAGTTTCATATTAACACTTAACCACTCTTAATTGAAAAGTGCTTTGAACACCAATCTCTTGTCAACTCTTGGTTTTCGTGTATTTCTAAAAAGCTTTAGAAGAATGTTGTCAGAAATGACTCTTAAGGTTACCATGCTTGGTAATACCTCCTCTTTACAATTAAATATTTCTGGGAAACCGGAAGAGACAGTCAAGAACTTCCAATATAGGAAGTGTTGCGTCTAGTCAAGTAGTTTTTGGTCCTGATAACATCTGTTTGGGTCTAGAGAGTGGTATATAGCAGGCAGACTGTTTTTCGCATTCCCGCGTTATCAAGTTTAGTTGACTTTAAGTTCCACTTTTGGATGAACACAAACAAACAGTACATAAAAGTTAATAGTGCTTCGCCTATTTCGCAAACAAACAGCCTTTAGTATATGTTTTGATGTTTTTTTTTTTTTTTTTTTGTAAAAATCAAGAGCGGCTATTACCTATGACTAACGAAATGCATTTAGCAATTATAAATGAACAAGTTTTTTATCACATTATAACATTCGAACTGAAAGTGTACAAACAAATATTATTATGACTCACATTTTTGATAACAAACCACATCAAAGGTGGATTTAATGTCTGCCTCCTTCTCGACATACTGCGTCATTGCATGGGTTATCGGCCAATGTACTATAGCATCTACCTCCTTTTGAATGAATAAATCCATGACTTTCCATTCAGGATGAACCTATGAAATGACACAAAGTTCAAAATCTCGAAATAATTATGTTCTCAAAATAAGATTATCATTATGGTAACTAAAATTATTATAATAAAAAAAAAGAAGATAAATTTGTTACCAACTCGGTCGTCATGTAGCCAAAATATGTGGCGAATCCTTCATTAAGCCATGCATATGTCCACCATTTGGGAGAGACCAAGTTACCAAACCATTGATGTGCAATTTCATGGTTTTGAACTAAGGTCATTTTGATTGTTGTTTGTCGAGCACTTGCTCCCTCAAAAGCTGAGAGTATATTTTTCGTATTATACGTAATCAAGCCCCAATTCTCCATGGCCAATCCATAAGTTTTGTCCAAGCGGATGTGATCTAATTTTGGCAGCGAATACTTTATGCCAAGATAGTTTTCCAAAGTCGTTACAGATTCGATGGCATTTTTGAGAGCTTTCTTTCCCTGGTCTTTGGATCTTGGCGGGAAAAAGACCCGATGCTCAATGCCATTGACAAATTCACTGATATGTTCATAGTTGGATACTACGAAGGCAATCAAATATGTGGACATGACGGGGGTTTCTTGAAATGTTGTCGTTGTCATTTCGCCATTTGAACTAAAATTACAGATTTGTGTAGTTAAAATTTAAAATTGAGAGAATAGTTTTAGAATATTTTACCTTTTTATAAGTTTTCCATCGGTTGGCATATTTGACAAGGCCATATAGCTGCTTGCATGTGTGATACTGATGACAAATTTCGCCTTAAATGCTGGTTCGTCAAAACAAGGAAATGCCAATCGAGCACTGGTAGGCTCAAATTGTGTTGAACCTAGAGGTCTGTAAATAAGGCAAAAGAATAAGAAATAGTCAGCATTGATAGCATAATGAAACAATTTTGGAATAGTTCTTGAGTGTTTGACAATAGATTATGACAGGAGAGTATATAATGGATGTTAAACAAGAAAACAGTTGGCTTAATATAATCCACTCATTCAGTTTAAAGTAGATATTTCTGCAATGCAATGCAATGCAGGAGGAGGAACGATGTAAATCAGACACCTCACATAAATTAAATGTGTTTAAATGTTTGTTTTAAGGATGAATGATTTTGTTTTGATTTTTTAAGGAATACACTTTTAATTCGCGTTGTTTCACTTTGATTATCCTTGGAAGGAAAATCATTCTAAAAAAATATGAATTACGTTGATAATCACAAACTTTTCCGTATCGTTGCAAGAATTTTTTTTTACAAAAATAAAATGTAAAATTTATGTAGAAAAACTTTTTTTGATACCTCCATTATTTTGAAAATCAGTACCATTGTTCATAGGAACAGTAAAAAAATGCAAATTTGTAGTACCTACTCCCCATCCAAAAGTTAAATTTTTGGACGGGGTTTGTATGAAATGAACAAAAAGTTATTATTCCTTAACTTTTAATGTTTACAGATTCCAATTATCTTGATTCTTACAAAATTTATTGTGTTTATAAATTTCAAACGCCACCGATAACTACGCCGACGCCGACGCCGACGCCGACGCCGACGCCGACGCCGACGCCGACGCCGACTCAGACGACGACAACGTCACACGCACATCAAAATGTCTCGAAAACGTGTTTTCCTTATGTTTCATAATGACATAGACTAGGGTGGAACTCATAGCCGTTACTCAAGTCAAGTTTTTTCTCAACTCAAGTGAAATCCGTATCCATAAACAAAATGGAAATTCTCTCAATTGAGTGGAGAAAAATCTTGACCTGCGTAAAACAATTGAACTAACGAAATAGTTTTAAATAATTGTCAGGCAAAAATTCATATTGATTTCCCAACATTTTGAAAAATGGACAAAAAAGTTAATAGACGGCTTGTACTAGGCATTAGGAAGTAAACACATGTTGGAAGCAATTGAACGAGCAATTTTGAATGCTTAAATACTATACATAAAATACTGCACCAATTGTCTAAATGATGTTATATTTGAGTAAACAGAAACACAATTTAAACTAAAAGCCTAACATGCAGGTAATTTTTATTTTATTTTTATTTCCCATTTTCTGACTGACGATATTGAAAATAAAAGGTTTACAGAACACTTTTAAGGTATTGCGACCTTTCACTCGTTACTTCTGCACTTCATTTAACGGATGGTTATATGATCTGATCATGATCTTAAAAAGCTTTTTTAATTTTGATAAGCATAGAATTGTTAAATCAGCAGTTTCAACCCCAGTAGCTAGGTCTGTTGGCGCTAAGAGTAGCTATTCTTATCGTTGAAAAAGTTTAGAAGCTGACTGATTTGGCTTTTGATTTTGTTTAGAATAGATAATTTCATCACGTTTTTGTATGAGTATTAATGATGTAGATAAAAGAACTAACATAAGTACAAACATTTCTGACTCACTCTTGTTTTCATATCAAAAAGAATGTAAGAAAGTTGTTATACAAACAAACAATTTCGCCATGTTCATGGGTTTTTTTGTTTTCAAACTGATTTTCGGATGATTTATATTTATTTTGGTTATAATTTAAACAACAAAAATCAAGAAACATCTTCATAAAATCAATGGTTTATCAATGTTTAATGAACATTAGCAAAGAAATAATGTTTTTATTTAGACCTTTAACCTTAAACTTACTGATAAGACGATGGGACTCACAGTAGCATTGCTTTTCAACGCAGTCGGTATAATGCTGGACTTTTCAAAACAAAAACAAAATGCCATATGAAAGAGGAAAGGTGGAAGTAAGGAATTTTGTATCTCGTCCTAACTAATAGATTCGTCAAAAGACGAATTTACGAGAACAAAATCCCTAATAACCAAATCCTGAATACAAAATTCTAATCATAAATTCCGAAAATCTTAATTCCAAATGACAAAATCCAAAATATTAAAAACCCGAACCGAACATCAAAATTTTCAGTTTAATAAATATATTTAAACTATCGACGTTACAATATTTTAGACATCACAAAATATTTATCACTGTGAAAATTGGGTTCACAATATTATGCACTATAGTCCCACTGTTTAGATTGCGCGCGTATCAAATAATTATTTTATTTTTGATTCGATCGAATTTCACACAAAAAAGTGAAAGAACACCAATTTAAATTGATCAGGAATCTTGATTTTTATTTTATTATTTTTTGAAAAATAAACTCAAGAGGCTTGGTTACCGATATCAGTAGAAGTTTCTTGCGAAGATCGCATTTACCTACATGGTATTATTTTCTTCATCCAAATAAGTTGTTCTATAAAATCCAAAGTTCTGCAAACGAATATCTCCCACAAAGAGAACCTCAAGGCGATATTGTTGACCCATTTTCAGTTCAATTGGCGAAGATATTCTCAAGAAATCAGTTACATTCTCATGTAAGTACTTGAGACTCTCAAATCGCTGATTCGTATTCGACAAATCGATGAGGTTCACCTTGAAGTCTCGCAATAATTGAGCATGAAGGACAATTTCCTCTGTTGTTTGTTTGACATCAAGATCAATAGTAACATTTCCATTATATTCGAGAATTTCCTGATCAATTTGGGTAGTGATGTGCAGGTGGTATTTTATTGGTAAAGTAGTGTTGGGCAGGCGCATTGTAGGAAATGTAGTTAATGATTCTCGTTCATCACTCGCGGCGGATATTAACATGCAACAAGATTGCATGAAAAGAAACGCGAAAAGCGCGATTTGTAATCGAGTGAATTTATTAAAAAGTAACATGTTGGCGGTATGAAAATCAACCAAACACTGTGGTCGATTCAGCCAATTGTGCGGAGCTACTATCTGTGTCTTGATAACAATTCACTTTATGTGAAAGCACAACGATCTACATTAAACATTGCTGAGAGGTTGTCTACTATCAATAACTTTTTTACTCAATATATTGATAAGCTGACTGTGGTTTTTTGCTTCTTTTATTAAATAATCAATTTCTTCACTAGTGTTTGGAATTGCCAGTTACTAGCGACAAAAATTTTATATAAAAAAATGCATGAAAAAGGAAACATTTCTGTTTTATTTAATTTATTTTAACTTATTATTATTACATATTGGACGAATTTTGTTCGTTTTTTTTTAAATACTTTAAACTTTCTACTGGGAAGTAGATATTAAATTTATAAGCAAAAACAACAAGAACAATATTGTGTTTAAAGTTTACGAAATGGCAACACTGTTATTATTGTAAAAATAAAATTTCCAATTTCCATCAACAAAAAACAGTAACGTCAGAAAGTAGGGAAAAACTTATTAAAAGGGGTTTGTTGTTAGAGCTGATATTTTGTTTACAATATTTTTTTTTATTTATTGATACATTTAGTCATTGTTTGTTGATGAGATGACAAATAAAATAAAATCACACAAATTTCAGTATATTATTGATTTTAAGTCATAATGATCATTGATTTTGACTGATGAAGTATTAGATTCGGGTGAAAAAAATTGATATTTTTATCCAAAATTTGTTATTTTTATTTTTTGATAAAAAAAAAAATAATTAAACAAAAAAACAAAAATTATTTATTTTTATAATAAAATACAAAAATTTAATTTTATTTAAATTTCGTATGTTTCCATACTCGCAGTTAGGTTGCAGTCCTCCGTCAGTTTCTATTAATCTTTGAACAACAACTTGAAGGTACTACCACCAGCATGGCTAGAGTTATAGCTATATAAGGGTGCCAATCCTCTCATTAGACTCCTTTTTCCGTCAATTCTATTCTGCTTGTCCTAAGCCTTCAAATTATTCATTTTAATAGTAAAACTTTCCTCCTATACACAGGTAGGATCAGAGCCCACGCAAGCTTAGCTACAGATAATTTAAGGGACCTTGGGTTTTCTGAATTTTGGACTTCAGGTAAATGTAAAATTGTTATTGTTTTTCATGAAGCTCACTTTAATCGAATGAGTACATTTGATTTCAAAGGTGTCTGCTTCCATAGATAAAATATTATCTTTTGGGAGGTTCAATGCAGTTCCCATTATTGCATATTTTCAAGTCTCGAATCCATGACATTTAACTTGGTGTTCTGTCTCAGACCCTTGTTCCTTAATTTTATTTATGTTCCTTTTTTCAGCTGACATTAAAGTAGGTATAGGTTTTACAATTGAAATTTTCTTTTCTTTGATGTTACATTTACACAATATAAGAAACAAAACATCCTCCCAAGGTTACAGTATTGTTTTTATGCAAGTTAGTTACTTATATATTTTTCAACCTTCTCAAATTTAAAATTACGTACCTATTTTATGTTGTGACGTCATTAAAAAAAGTGATGTCTAGCAATAATTAATAAATTGTAGGTATTTTTAAGGCTTACATAAACAAGTAAACTGAAAAAATAGGAGAATACATTATTTTCTTATCAACAATAGCAAACATGTTTCAACATTTGCTGACAAATGTCTAGTAATGATTTCTATTGACTATTTTATTTAACGCAATCAGTTCAAGGTGTTTGCATTATGCATGAGCATTAACTGATAAGCAAAGCAACTAAGCGTCATGTTTCATATTGAAATTTTATTTATTGCAAAACATGAAATGCACTAACTTGTTGAAAATAAACAAAAACACCTTTTGTTTTTTTTTATTATTCTGACAGATTTTACGGTTGTTTTGAATATAATAAATTCTTAAGATTTGATTTGCTTAGAAGATCACTAAGCAAAATAAACCATGTGTTGAATGGAGTGAATTTGAAAATATGTTAGTCATTTTAAATGGAATTTCAGAGCTAGAAAGACATTACTTTTCGTAAGAACCCTGCATTCTTCTGTGGCTTCCCTTTTGTTTTCCCACAGGAAAATAAATACAAATTATCAGACCTTGTTTAGAAAACAATTACGCATAAACCATGCGTAACACTCAGTTATTTTAAAGATAAGATCAAAAAAGCTGATTTTTAGTATCAGCTCTAGTTTTTGAGATACAGAGGAGGAAATTCCCATGAAAACACTGCATTACACTGATTTCAAACTTGGCAAGTTTTATTAATTGTACACACAATCATCCGCTAGATCTTCGGAAAGGAACCCGTTTTGTTTTCAGCCTTTTTAATAAGCACGAAAAGTTAAACTCCTATTTCTTGACAAATAATTTTCATAACGTTTTTTTTTTTTTTAATATAGCGGCCATGTAATGCAACATTGAATTAAGCAAAAAAGCACTGCTTTGGTACATTCAGATCAGATCTGTTATCATAGTGGAGCAGCACATCTTAGAACAATATCAGCGGGTCTTACGACCTAGTTTTTCTCCTCCTTCCAAACAAAGCTTGATTTCCTTCCTCTTTGGAACGTAGCTGCAAAGCAAAACCAAACTTTCGTGAAATCCAAACGGGTTGGTTGACCGAACTGTGCTGACATTTGTATGCAAACCCTATAGCCAGTATACATTTTTTTAATTAATATATTTATATATTACTTAACTCAAAAACTAGTCGCTTAACTTCTTCCAATATTGTTAAGAAGTTGTCAGCAACTAGTGTTCGGCCAGTATTTCTGTATCGGTTTGAGAGTTGAAGTAGCATATTTTCTCCTTGGTTCACCTCTGCCCGTATATTACTTTTCATCCAATGTATATTTTTGGTTTGAAAAGCATGCCCACCATACCTCGATACCGTATTTCGCCGGTTTCGATGGAAGCAATTGTGTCATCAACTGTGATGTTTTTATGCGGTTTCTAGTTTTTCAAAAGGTTATCGTTATAAAAATTCTAGATATCAAGTGCAGTGCGGGTACGACCATCGTCAAAGCGGATGTATCATATAGGACATAGCTGATCGAAAACCCTTTACATTGTGTTGAGCCTCATTTTGTTCCCATAAAGTGCCATCTTTACCGTAGAAGCCACTTCCAGTTGGTCTTTGTTGCTGATTTTCAGCTAATTCTTCATCCAAATCTGCTTCTTTGTCACTGTCGTACACTAGAAATACAGCAATCATGCTTTTTCAATCATACGTTTGTAGCTTGGTAACAGTATAATATTTTATTTGGAATTGCACACATACATGTACCTTGACTTCAAATGTATAATTTGATAATATATATTTGATATTTTGCATCAAAAAGCGACAATAGACGTTTCTGGGAAACGACTTAACTGATATGGGGAGAGAGATACGGAACGAAGCAAACGGTAAAGTTTTATATCAACTTTTTCGCCAAATATGGCTTTTCTTGAGCAAACGCCTTCCGGAATAATGGTGATTGGTATGTTGCTTAAATTTGTTTTAAGAACCAAGCATAACCTTATAATCACCCTTATTCCGTAAGGCGTTTGCTCAAAAACGGCACGCTCTAGAAGCCATAATTCGCGTCCAAGTTAAAATAAAACTTTACACTTTTCTTTGTTCTGTATTTCTCTCTCCATAACAGCGAAGTTGAGGTCCCAAAAACGTCAATTGTTGATTCTAGAGCATGGCGTTTTAGAACAAATGCTTTGCTGAAAAAATGTGAATGGTTTTTTCTCTGGAAGTTTTGACAGTAATTAAGGAACAATTAACATTAAAATACAATTTTGCAAAAAACTAATTTACTTTTTTATCTAGTTTTGAGGTTGACATTTTCGCATTCCATAAAAGCTATTTATATTAAAATGAATTTTAAACAAAATAATGCAAAGCTAATTACATTCTGGATGCCCTAAAATTTTAGACTGTGATTTCTGCAAACACCAGTGCAAGTCAATATTTCCCAAAAGCACTCAAGTTAAACGCAGAACAACATCATCAATATCATCACCAAAATTGAGTTTGACATCACCATCAAGACTCTCTATAGAGGCAGCCATTCCTTTTTCACAAAAAAAAAAAAAAAAAAACAAACATTTAACTTTGCTAAACTAATTGGTTTATTACTTCGAAATCAATTAAATTTATTGCATACACTTAAATCATGTAACACACAAGACAAACAATATTCCATGGAAACCTACATTGGATCGCAAAAGACGTGTTTTTCCTAACGATATTCACGTACGGGCATACCTTTAGTCTTCTATAATAAATGTGGAAAACATTGCCGATGCATGCAAACCCTAATAAGCTGCTATGACATGAACAAAGACCGAATATGGAAAAAGAGTAACCTCGGGAACCCAACGTTGGTTGCCGTCGTCGTCGACGTCGACGTCGACGTGTTCAAAGACAACAAACAAACAGGACGAATGGCTATATAGACAAAGAGGTGTATCCGGCGTGTAGGTATTCAAGGCTGACTGAAGCTATCTCGAGGACATACATACATAGATTTATTTATATA
This sequence comes from Meliscaeva auricollis, assembly GCA_948107695.1. Taxonomy (NCBI): domain Eukaryota; kingdom Metazoa; phylum Arthropoda; class Insecta; order Diptera; family Syrphidae; genus Meliscaeva; species Meliscaeva auricollis. Next base: position 115,240,183 of record OX403616.1, on the reverse strand, counting down.
TTTTCTAATCACGACAACATGACAAAGGTGGATCACGATGACAGAAGCATAACAATGCCATGTACGACGACGATGACGACGAGTACACCAAAGGTGATGGGGATATATATGACTCCAGGTTTCAGCAGGACGTCCGTCCTCGTCACAAAACAACGACAACCACAACCACAGTGTGTACACAGTCTAGATACCTATAACGGTGATTCTGATTATGCTATACGAGGTACTGCGATGTTGATGCCCGAAATACCTTTCTGATAAATTTTTGATAAAATTGCGATGATATTCTACAGCCTCCTTGATGCGGTGGCAATGGCGTCCTCTGTTAGAATATAACTAAATTCCTGGAGCCAGCTCCCTATGCGCTTTTTGTATTTGTTAGCTATACCAATGTCACATCATGCGTTTGGGGATCGGTGGCTGTTCTTTGGCGAAAGCTTTTGTTTCCATAAGCAACCACACATGCATTAGCCATTAAATAGTTTCATTAATATGTTTCGTGTATCCTTTGAAAGGAGGAACCCATAAAAAGTTCCTGTATAGTCGATGCATAGTTGATGTGCGATAAAAGTTTGAAAACCAGGCGAGGAACATTGACATTAGCAGTAGACGGGGAGGGTTGGTGATGTTTTTTATTGCGTAAGAAAGCGTTCATTATTATGTGCGATATAGTACTGATGTACAATTAAACAAGTCCGGCAACAGTAGTACCTATTGGTCGGAGAGCTAGCGACGAAAAATCATAGTCATAAGCGACAAGGTTACATTTTGCGGGAATCGACAGCCCTATGGCTAGTTAAGGAAAAATCCCTCTGGCCGAAGTCGAAAGTGGGGGCGAAAAGAGTGGGTGGTGGTTATTTGCCCAAAAACGAGATCATAGCCTTTATAATTCTATGGACAGAAACAAATTGTCAGAAGTCCAACTTAACTAAATTAAATTTCATACTTAGTTTGGAGCTCAAAACTATTTAAGAAATTGTTTATGTCATTTTCAGTTATGAATTTTATTTTATTTTTACATTTCTTATAAAATTATTTATTTTTAAAAACTTAATGAAGCTTTACCTTTCAATTTCAATTTCAATTTATTTTTCAAAATAGTGTACAAATAAGACTGAGTCTTTTATAGTACCTTAAGTTGGACTTGGAAATTTAATAAATTTAGCTTAATTTTCACTTATACATTACATACAATAACAAAAGATACAATTTTAAATTGAAAAAAAAAAATTAATGTATTCTTTTTACTGTTTGTGTGCTAAGATGAATTTAGATGGTTAATCAATGCTTTTTTGAATTCTAATATTCCTACTACTTGTTTTAAAGACAATGGTAAGGAGTTCCATAGCCTGGTGGCATAAACATAAAATAATCTCGATGAATTTAGATATGTACATAAGGTGGTAATAATATTCAAGGTTCGAGCAGACTGGGCAAAGTTTAACTTATCATATAAATATGAAGGTGTTTTTTGGTTTATTATTTTATGCAAGAAAATACAACATCTTGCATCAAGAAAATGCTGAAAACTGCTTCCTAGGACCAATTGATGGTATTGCGAAACATGGTCAAACCTTTGCAAACCAAAAATGTAGCGAATTATGCTATTAAAAGCAACAAGCAGTTTATGTACAGCTATGGAATCAAGCTTGGCGTAAACTACTGAAGCATACTCAATTATAGGAACGAGCAAGGATTTGCTGATTCTCAATTTCGCATCGACGGGCGTTAATCCGGCAAACATATTTAGCTTTCGAAGAGCACCATAAATACGACCAACAGCGAGGTTAATATGGTCGTTGGCTGAAAGAAAACAATTTATTTTGAAACCAAGGCTTGTAACCGTTGACGCGAACTCAAAGTTTGTGTTGCGATAGTATTATAGGTGGAAGATCTATTGTATCAAATTTCTGTCTAGAAATGGCAATTATTTGAGATTTGGCCAGGTTTAGTGTTAGGCCATTGCAAATAGCCCATTCATAAATCCGCTGCAAATCTTCGTTCATTCTATACGATAAGTCCTCCAATAGGTTAAACGGTCGAGAAAGGTAAATTTGGACATCGTCTGCATAGAGATGAAACATGACATTTTTGCATACTAATGGTAGATCGTTAATAAGAATACAGAATAAGATTGAACCCAAAATCGAACCCTGAGGAACTCCAGCAAGCAGATTAATCGAGTTAGAAAATGTGTCACCAATTTTCACTCTTTGACTCCGGTTTTCCAAGTAGTCTTGAATTAGACGTACCGATCTTCTACTAAAACCAAAATATAAATTAAGTTTTTTACATAGAATACCATGATTTATACGATCAAAGGGTTTTGTGAAATCGAGCAAACAAACCATGGCCGTAGAGCAACTGTGCTCAGCCCGAAATCCAGACTGCACCGGGCAAAATAAGTTATGCTGCCGTATGTGGTTTGAAATTTGGTTTGAGAGAACCTTTTCAAAAATATTAGATAAGCAAGCCAATATACTGATGGGACGGAAATCAGCACTGGTTGAAGGATTACTTTTCTTAGGTACAGGTATTACCTTAGCATGTTTCCAACACTGCGGGAACGAGGAGGTTGTGATACAAAAGTTAATGATATGAGAAAATGTGGATATTATTTGCGGTAGTATCAATTTAACAAAACGAATCGGAACCCCATCGTCACCAACGGCATTGGAACCAAGAGAACGAAAGTGCATTACTAATTCATATTCAGAGACGACTTCAAAATCAAATTCAGTGGAATCTGCATATAGGGATGAGTTATTAGGTATAAAGTTCGATGGCTGCAGATTATGTGATATAAAAGCTTTGTTCAGGTCGTTGGGATGTGGAAAGCTATCCACTATTTCTTTTCTACCTATCCCAAACGTACGCAAACTACTCCAAAACTTACGTGACGTTTGACCAGACCAGGGCTTAGTTTTGAGAAAAAATATCTCTTTTTAGCTGTTCGCGTTACAAAAGTCGATTGGTTCCGAGCTCGACAGAAAATCTCCCAGTTTACAGTTGTAGGGTGCCGCTTCCACTTCGAATATAATTTGCGACGTTGTTTAATTGAATTAAGCACTTCTGATGTAAACCAAGGGCAGTTTTTGTTTCTTATTAAAACTGTTTTTAATGGAACATGATGTTGATACAGTTCAAGAAGCAGATTTTGAAAGAAATTGACCTCTCCATCTACACTAGGCAGGCTATAACAAAGAGTCCAAGGACAGTTAAGTGCATCATCTTGCAACGCTTCAGAATTTATGGATTTAAAGTCTCGATATTGAAACGAAGATGGAGATGAGTTATTTGAGAAATCAATATTATCAATAAGTCATGATCAGATACTCCTTCAAGAGATAATTAGTCGAATGAAAAGACATTAGATAAATCTGAAACAATCATTAAATCAAGAAGACTTGGGTTAGAATTAGGGCCAAAACGAGTAGCATTTGAGTTTACTACAGATAGACCAACTGCTGCAATTTCATCCTTAAGTTGATTAGCTCTAGAATCAGAGAGAAAGAAATCTGCATTGAAGTCTCCACATACAATTATGTTTTCATAATTTGCCGATAATTCCCGAAGAATTGAAAACAAAGGTTCAGGCCAAGTAGAATTATTCTCAGCACTTTTTAGGTAGACTTATTAAATTATTATTAATTTGTATTGGCTAAAGTCCTTCCCAGCTGAACGAAACCAGTAACTTCACGTCTCACAAAACTCTCATTTATTCTCGATTTGCACAACAAACCTAAATAAAATCATATCATAAGAACTTTCAAAGAAACTATCAATTTCACAAAAAGTTAAGTTTGTTTGTTCAGCTAAAAAAATTAGGTACATTTATGTAATTACAAAGCGTCTTAATAATACGCATTCAGTTTTGCTTAGATTTTAAGTTACCTGATTCAATATTGTCATAATTTATAAGACAAAATAATCACAAGATTTTATAAGCAATACACAAGTTAATACTGGGTTAATATAATATTGCTTTCGAAATAACATTCAAGTAAAGTTAATTTTTTACTTGTTCAATTTACTCATTTTCTTTATAATGTACAAGAACTTACTTTATATTTCAAGTAAGTTATGTGGGTATTAGCAAACAGTTTACCGATATAATTGAGAAACACATTGCCATTGAATAATTTGTTCTCATTAAATATTAATTGCAGATAAGAATGCTGGTAGGTACCCACAATGCTAAAAGTAGGTCGTAGCTCCTAAAATTTATTAATGAATCTCATCTCGTGGTTATTACTATGGTTTCATTTATTTACAGAAACAAATGCCGCTGGTTTTTCACTTTGACATTCAAACAATAGATGAACAGTAGGTTGAAGGAAACGGCAACGGAAACAAAAAACAAAAATTCTGAACTACTTTTTGCTCAATTTTAAATAAATTAAATTTAATTTATTGATTTTTTTGGTTGAATTTTTCTCAGAATCACAATCTAAGTCACACACTGGTGCAAGAATCCATGACATCGCTTAGTGCAACAGTCTTCATTGAAATAGCACTATAAAGTTAAAATTAATTTGCATCAAAACTCACAGCAAAAACAATTCCCATCTTACCTACAAACCAATCTTCAGGCATTGGGTACCATCCCTAGTTGTGGTGATAGCAACCCCTTAGTTTCTTCGAATTTACCTTCATCAGTCTTAGATTCTTCGTCGTCCGATGTATCATCGTCCTCGTCACCAAGTCGCGGTTTAATGGAATTTACCTCACTATCAAATGCAGTTGCCACAAATCTCAGGGGGCCAAATATTGACTCCAACAAGGATTCATACGAAACGGTATCAGGTGTGGACGTTAAGCTGGCTGCAGGAGGAGAGTAAGCTGGTGGTGGGAAGGCTTGCGATGGATTGAGATCTGTCGATGGGATACTCGAGCACTTGTACAGGAATGACAGACAGGTATTCGTGCAGCAATCCCAGTGGTTCAAGCACTGCGGCAGTAAAGTTTAATTAAATTTAAATCAAAACCAGTTATTTGAGATCCAGGTAAAGATCCTTACGTATTCTCCAGCCTTGTTACATTTGGTATCTTTGGCTGCTAGGCTGTAGCTTGCAAGTAGTGCCAAAAACAGAATCGCCAATCGCTTCATATCGCACTGAGAACTATTAACTATATTTGTGGTCTTCACACGAAGGCTTGTTGCAAGCGAATAATTAAACTTGGCAAAAAGAAGTTTTCGTTTATGAATTTTTATACTCACATTTTGCTTTTATTTTCGTTGAAGATAAAAGATAAAGAAAGTTTCGAGCAATTGTAGCGCAATATTGAGAGATATATGTATGACATGATTGCCAGTCATATTTTATTTTTAACTTTTCAAAACTTACAATTTTAAAACATAATAAGTGATTAAGTGTATTGAATTTATTTAAAAGTTATGAGAAAATAGATGTTGCTTGTAACAAAAAAAGGTTTGGTTTAGTGCTGACTAACATGGCTGGGAAGGAAATTCTATTAACAATTATGAAAACCATTTTTTTAAGATTTAATTCTAGTAATCTGGCAACATTTTGTTATTAAATTATTATCTTTTTTTTTCACACATAATGTTTGATGAGGGTACTACTACTAATAAATAATTAGGACAAACTGTAGATCGAAAAAGGTTAAGTACCCATGTAGGTGTTACACTTATACTTATTTGAAGTATTTTTGTGGATACTGACATACATACTTTCAAACAAAATTATTTAAAAAAAAAAAAAGCAAAGACTATATTTTAAGTATGTTGTGTCAAAATTATCTCTGAATATCAATTTTTGTTTTAATAATTAGATTTCAGCCCAATTTTACATACCTTTATACAGAGAAGTTATTTTAGCTTTACTTTCATTTTTTTTAAAATTTATTTTCTTACCTGGCTTCAAACTTAATTCATTTGCCCTAAAATTCTCAAAAAGTGCTTCAAAATGTTTAGCTCCGCTCGTAAATGGACTGGGGACCCACTCTGAAATAAAATTTCTAGGTTTACTGTATACAACATAATAGTCTAAGAGCCCCCATAGAACGCTTAACTAGTTGATACCTATATTTGCGTATAGGTAGTGTTTAAAGAAACAGTTTACACATGGGTTGCCTATTTATATTCAATGAAGGCATAGGGTTGCCACGCGTTAAAGCTCATTTTTTGTGTGTGTGTGTTTTTTTTTTCAAATACCTGACCCAGACTGTACAGCAGGTCTTAAAGAGATAGAACAAATATTAAATAAAAAATTTGTATATTTGGGTTTTTTAGAAATTTGAAATTTCCATTTGGTTAAAATTCCAATCGATAGACTGAAAAAACATCAAAGTACAAAATAAAAAAAAAAGAATTGCTGACAACTAACTCCGTTTTTACTTGCGATATCGGAACTAAGTATATAGTACCTACTTTATAAAAATCGAACTCGAGATAACAATCAGACATTTCATTACGATGATAGAGAATGCGAAAAAAGTAGGTCTCATAATTCTGTCTGTTAGCCTGTCTATCTGTCTGTCTGTCTGTGTATGCCTCGAGTTAAAGCCTAAAGCACTGAAGCTATTTTCTTCAAATTTGGTGGTTTTTGGTGATTCCCTAGAGGGTAAATTGAAATTTTTTTTGGGACCAAAAAAAAAGTTAAAGTTAACTTTTTTCAAGCACCGCTCTAACGATTTTGATTAAAATTTGTGTGTCTACTTTTGATAGTGGAGTCATACTTCTGAATTAAATGAATGAAATGTTTGTAAAAAAATTACTAACGGTATATCCTATAGAACGGTTTTTTTTTAATTCAGTTTTTTTCAACAATTTTTTTTACAAGAAATCTTTTAGTTGCCGTTATAATATTTAGTAAAAAAAAAATTCGAAAATTATTTGTTTTTATTTAAAAAAAAATTGAAATTTTTTTTTTGAAAAATCACTTTTTCCAAAACTACTCAATATTTTTTTCAAAATTTGTTGATAGATAATATCTTAAAAATGCAGTGCCAATTTTTTTTTATAAAAGTCCTTGCAAAATTTTGTATAGAAAACAAGTTTTTTTTTTAAACGAAATGTATCATTATAGAAGAAATCAAATTGCATACTTCGTTTTGGGGTTAAATTTTCTTAAGAAGCTGTTTTAGTCATTTGAAAATCGAATTTTATGCTTTTAAAATTTTGTTTCTAAGACTGCATTTACAAATTTTTAATTAAAATGGCTTGGCATATATAGTAACTTTATCAATATGATCAAGTACTTGCGATCCAGTCGTGAAGCTTAAAGGTGTCTTTTATATTTCATAGAGAAAGTATCATCCTAAAAAATTCGAATTATAAAACAAGCTGGAAGGTACCTTTTGTGATGTCGCGTCGGGACATAACTTCCTCACCCTGGAACATTTCTTTTAAAGTGGGTCATAATACCCCAATAGATCTTTATCTCAGTCTATTGAGTCATAAGCCCTACATTATTTTCTGCCGCAGCAAATTGCCGCATTTTTTACTTTTAATATTTTATCAAATTTTAAAATAATAATATTTAATTTTATTCCCCGAAATTCTCCAAAGCTTGGATTTTATATATTATTTGCGTGTGGACCAAATGAATCGCTTGTTTTTTTAGTAGTGCAGTGCATTAACGCTTACGGCTTTTCAACCCGAGGGTGTTAGTTCCCAATCGAAAAGGAATAAAGCCCCGCGGGTGTTAATTCCTTTTTAATTTGGTACTTACACAACATTTTTTTAAATGTACTATAAATGCACTTATATTTTACTTTTTGCATCGAAAATATTTTCATCATTGCATAAAAATGATAATATCGTTTTTAACGTTTTCGTATCGAGTTATTTTTGGTATTACTCACTAAGCGACCGTGTGTTAGTTTTGAGTTATCAAGTCGAAGTCTTAGAAAAAATCTGTTCATCATAGTGCTGGTGGTAGCTGAATAAACAGCTTGAATACCGTCTGGATTAATTGATATGCCACTTTTGCCAAACGAACGAAACACTGTCAATCGCTCATTCAACTTTAGGCTGCAGCAGAGTAAATAGTATTTCCTTATAAACTATCAGACTTACTTTTGGTTCCTTCTGAACCAAACTTAAAAAAACGTTTTCGAATTACTGGAACTAGATAATAAAATTTTAATTAGAATGTTTTCGTGTGAGAAGGGGGTGGTTTGCATCTCCAATCACTTTCCACAAATATTTTTGTACACAAAACTTAGACTTTCTGCGTGATACCAATAAAAAAAATTTATGAATTCATTTTCTTCCTTTCTTTCTATTTTTCTAAGTCTAAAACAAAATTTTAAAAACGATTTCTCTTTCGATCAAATGGCGTTTTCGGTTTTTGAAAGTTCATAGGCCGGACAGCTATTTCCACTTTTTTGTGAACATATTGATGAGTGTAGAAATACAACTGAAACCCGTACAAATGTGTATCCAAACAATCTTTTGCCTACCTCTAAAGACGGGTGACGACCTTCAAAGTTTCTGATTTTTTTTTCAAAGTTGTAGGTAGATGCATTATTTTAATTTAAATAAGAATTACTAAATGCGCTTGGTACACGATTTTCAAACGTATTTTTGCAAGTTTATTTGTTTTAAACTTATAAACATTTTACTTTAAGATGGTAAGAAAGTGCAATGAATATTTAAAACATAAAACTATAATTGTTTTTTCAAAAATTATATAAACTTATTTGATAAGGAAGTTAGACAATAGTCTTCTGGCTTTAAAAAAGAAATATGATTACTTATATTTTATGTGCAAATGGACCTCCTTCTTTCCAGTATGATCTTTTACTTAATTTGACCCATTATCATTATGACGTATTTACCTGGTGCAATAATGAAGTTTAAAAAGTTATATAGTTATTAAAATAGAGTTGTTTAAAAGAAACCGCACATTAAAAGTAATACAAAAATCAGCTTTTGTTTAGTTTTAAATAAACTCCGTTTAATTATTTTTTTCTTAATAAACTACTATCTCAGAACTTTCACATGAAATCTATAAATAAATACTCGTTCGATTTTCTTTTTCGATCAGTTTTTTTTGTGAGAATCACATGCTAAGTGACACACTGGTGGAGGAATCCATGGCATCGCTGGGTGCAACAGTCTTCATTAAAATAACACTGCGAATGGCAATTAAATTTTCATCGAAACTCACGTCATCTCACAGTAATAACCAGTTCATCTTACCTTCGATCCAATCTCCATGCACCCAGGACCATCCGTAGTTGTGGGTATAACAGTCTCCTCAGTTTTGGTTTCCTCAGTTTGAGTTTCCTGAGTCTTGGCCTCCCCCTCATTCGCTGTATCATCAAAACGTGAATTAATAGATTTTACTTCACTCTCAAATGCATTCGACATTAATCTCAGAGGTTCGAATATAAAATTCAATAAAGCATCATACGAAATAGTATTATCAGGCGTAGTTTCTGATCTGTCATCTGAAAGAAAGGAGCCTCGAGTATTCAAAGCTGGCAAGGGAGCCAGATTTGCTGATGGTATGCTCGAGCATTTATACAGGAATGACATACAGGTTTTCGTGCAGCAATCCCAATGGTTCAAGCACTGCACGGTTGTAAGGTTTAATGTAATTAGTCAAAATATTTGGAAATGAGATAGTTCCTTACGTATTCTCCAGGCTTACTACATCCGGTATCTGCAGCTTCTAGACTGTAGCTTGCAAGTGTCAAAAACAGAATCAACAATCGGTTCATATCGCACTACGAACTATTAAGGTGGCAATGAAAATTACTAACTAATTGCGGTCTTCACACGAATACTGGTTGCAAGCGAATGATTAAAGATTTCTGTATAAAATTCCTGTTTATGCGAATTCTTATAGTTTCTTTTGTTTTGTTTCGAGATAATAACTTTTGCGACTTGCGAGTTGTCTCAGACTAGAGATTAACACTGAGAGCAACAATATTTCCGATCACAGTCATACCTACATAGAGACTCAATCTTGAGCTTGTTTATTTCAGAGGTTAGGTATTGATGATGGATGCATATTTTAATTTCTATAGCACAATACTGATGTTACATGGTTGCCACTATTTTTTTTTTAAACTGAACAAATTATATTCATAAAAATTTATTTTGGAAATAAGAAAAGTAGTTTTTACTTCCTGTTTAATTTCTAAAGTTTGCTATACTTTCTTTCTGTATTTCTGCACTTTAACTTTGCTTACAGAAAAATTAAGAGTTTTAAAAGAATTAATAAGAACTATTATTAAGTACAAGTACCAAAGTAGTTAAATCCTCATTTTTAAGTACTTTATTGGTAGTTATAAGTATAAATAATTATAATTGAAACTTGTTATTCCAGCAGACCTAACGTTTGTTTTTAATATAATAAACTCTAAAGATTTAAAAGAACGCTCATTTTACGTCGATTTTCGTAATATTAATTTTTTTTTTTTTTTTTTTTTGTTGAAAAAAGTGCATTCTTCGGTGGCTTCCCGATTTTTTTTCTCCAAAGGAGACTTAAAATAAATGATTAAAATACTGGCATGTATTATGCTTTCTATCAAACCATCTCAAATCAACCACATTAGACACTGTAAGACTTCAACAGAGGCATGGAATAAGTTCCGTGAAATTTATCAGCGACAGGGTCCTGCAAGAAAGGTATCGCTGTTTAAGCAGCTTTTGGGTCTGAAGATGTCTGAAGGTGAAAATTCGAAACAACATATTAATTCATTCACTGCTATCGTAGAGAAACTTAGTGAAGTTGGTGTTCTTGTCATGGAGGAGCTATTGTTAATAATTTAGCTTTCAAGCCTGCCAGGTTCGTATTAAAATTTTGTTATTGCCATTGAAATTCGAGATACTTTTCCTATTCTCACCATTCTTAAAACCAAAATTATTGAAGAAGGCGAGCGAAGGGTAGACAAGGGCAGCGGTGGTTTATTGGTGGATAGTAAAGCATACTTGGCACAATCTAAAGGCACAACGAAAGAGAAATCAACAAAGCGAAAAAAATAATGTGAAATGTTACAAATGTGGGCGCAAGGGTCATTTTGCTTAGGAGTGTAAAGAGCGAAAAAAAGACGAAAGACCGTACCAGCACTCATCTTTTGTGTTTTGTATCGATTGTAGCGGCTACAAGTACAGCAAGTATATCGAGAGGTGCGTGGTGCATTGACAGTGGGGCAACGGCACATATGTGCTGTAATCGCAATTTGATGTCGGCGTTTGAAGACTACAATGAAGAGATTCAAGTAGCGGGTGGCAAAATGGTACTGGCTTATGGTAAAGGAGATGTGACGTTAAAAACACATGGTTGTGAAGTGATACTTAGAGATGTTCTTTATGTACCTGATTTACAGAACAATTTCATATCAGTTAGTATTTTTGATTAAACTTTTTGATATGATTTCTTCAATAACGTAAAATTTTTAGAATTTTTTTCAAAATTTCAAAAGCTAAGTTAATACAAAAACTAGCTTTGCACTACATGAGCAAGTTCGTGCGATCCAGTCGTGCATTTTATTCTGAATGTTCCAATGAACAATGGTGCTGATTTTCAAAATAATGGAGGTATTCAAAAGCCGGAATATTTAATAATTTATTAAAAATTATTGGGCGTTATCTAAACATTGAAAAGAAGTGGAAAAGTAATTAAAACGAACTTTTTTGTTCATAGATTTTTTTTTGTCAATTTAAACAGAAAACTACATCAAAGCGTATGCATTATTATTTTTTTTATTTATAACCCAAATGAACCTCTCTCTTTACAATAAAATTTAGTTTCAGTAATGCAGATTAATATCTAGATTTACTTCTTGCCCACATTTGGCAACCATGTCATTAGAAGTTGATGATATTCAGATGAATCTCTCTCAACTGGTTTTAATTTGTTTCCATTAATCTTAATTTTTTTTTTTCCATAATATGTAGGTGCTTATACCTACCCACAAGTATATTATTGAACAATATTCTTTGATAATTTTTTTTTTTGTTGATTATATTTGTTTATTTGTTTTGTTGTAGCTCATTTGAATCAGTTGTTGATTTTAAGAATTTTATGGGGCAATCAAAACATAAACCAAAGTTCAATCTTTAGATAGAGTGAAGTATTTCTTTTTACTTTGTGTGCATATTAGCAGAAATTCCCACATCACATATAAGGTGTACCTACATGACTAATAATAATTTTTGTATTTCCTAAAAAAGTAGAGAATAATTACAGAAAAAACCATACGTAAATTTTTTTTTGATAACGATACTTTACTTACCCCACCATGACCTGGTCGTTTTTGCAAACAACAAACCGATTAATTTTGTTGTGAATAACAAGTAGAATGTAAATGTTGTCAAGATTACGAGTGGTTTAATAAAGTTTTGCTTTCACAAGTGAAAGTCTTATGATCGGAAACGATGGATATTGGAGGTGAATTGCTACAATGAACTTTGTTTTGATCTTAAAAACTTATGTAGGGGATAAGTAGCAGTTGAAATGCCATATTCATTTTAGTGCTGTTTGTGGCTTGCCGTAAAATGGATTGTACTTAATTATTATATTATTATTTATTTATTTAATACACAAATAACAAAAACATTGAGTCCGAAATATTGTATTATTTAAACTATTCTTTTTTTCGTGAATAAGCATTCTTTTAAAATGGCACTATACTATAACCCTGACTTAAAATTAATGAAAAAAAAAATAAAAAAATAAAATCAATGATGATTTTAGCATTTTCTGGCAGAAATATACCACTTTTCTAATTTTTGAACTGTTAGAAATTAAAAGTTAAAACATATACAATGTACACCATTTGCAATTGTTTTTTAATGCTTAGACAATGTTTTAAATTTAAAACTATTCAGTATTATTATTTTTAATTTTAGAAAAGTGTCCACTTCTCACCTATGTATATCGATAACTTAACATAATAGTACCACAGCCAAAAAGTTCGTAGATACATAAATTGAATTGTCAAAAGTATTTCTAATTTTTCGTCATTAATATATTCGGCTTTTAGTTGGCCCCTCCTTAAATTTAAGAATGCTTCGTTTTTAGTTACGTAATTTATTTATTTTTGTTATTTATTATATTAATTCATAGGAAAATTTTGTGTGGTTATAAAGATATTAAAAATATTCAAAAACCTACCTGTCTATGATTTTGAATATTCTTAATTAAAAATTGAATTAATATAAATACACTGTCAAATAGAAATAGACGGAACCTATATTTCATCTAATCTCAGAGTTCTAGCTACATGAGATAGGTCATTGTTTATACAAAATTGATAAGCTCTTATAAATAAGAAGGAAGATTAGAAAAAAAAACATTATGTTTCGCTGAAAATTTTGCATATCAAATGCCAGAGCATAGGCACGTACAGTTTAATTTGTAGTTCTTCTCGCATCCTCTATAGATCCTAGTTTTCTAAAATACATTATGTAGTTCTGTACAATCAAAATAAAACTATATTACTAAAAAAATAACTTGATATGCTGGAATTTGTGTAAGAGTTTCAGCTCATTTGTAATTTATAATAATTGCGTTTGCATTTTATTATAAAACTAATGGGGGAGTAAATCAGCTTCAAAAATTTAAGTTTTGAGAGTTGATATTCAAAAAAATAAGGAGCAATGTCATGCTAACTTTATATGTAAAAAAATGTTTATACCTTTTTTTTGAAACAATGTTGTGTTTGATTTCACGGCAATGCTAGGACAAAATTTGGCCAACATTAAAAAGTGTCATGCTAATTTTATATGATGTAAGAATGGCAACATTCTTCCGATAACATTTGTATTTTTTTTTTCTATTTTTATAGGTCAAACAGTACTTAGAATAAAATAATGACGAGTTGGATTTTCCAACAGTCCTGATCACATTCGAATTGCAATTACTTTGTCAATAATGTAAACTTTATTTTCCGAAGAAGCGTCTGGAGTCAATTGAAAACCTAAAAAATGTATTATCCGGAGCTGGAACAGCATACCTGCATACACTTTTCAGAGTATTTTATTGCGATCGATCTCAATGAAGTACTCTGAAAAATGAGTAAGCTGCTTAATTTTTGCATACGACCCAATGTCTTGCCTATGTGCAGTGCAGCTGTAAAAAAACCAGATTTTGTTTAACAAAGTATTAGTTTTATAGAAATAATTCCTGAAAAGCAATAAAAATAAAATGCACGACTGGATCTCACGAAATTGCTCATTTAGTCCAAAGCTATTATGAATCAACTTAGCTTGAAAGTTTCAGCTTTTGGTAATCTGATGTGTGTCTGTGTATGTATTGAGATGCACAGATAAAATCAAAAATAAATATTTTTGTCAAAACACTTTTTGGATTTTTTTTTTGAAAAATTATTTTTTTTTTCAATGATTTTTGTTCTTTTTTCAAAATTTAATTTTAAGATGTTGATAAATCTAAGAAGTAGAAGTAGTATATGTCAAAAATTGCAATTTTTCAGGAGAGGTAAAAAAACTTTATAAAACTTTTCAATTTTTGATACATGGTACACCAAATTTTTTTTTTTTGACAAATCATTTGAACAAATTTTACTAAAAAAATATTTTTTTTTAAAAACGGCTCGATAGATTTTTGTGCAAAAAAAATTTTAAAAAGAAAGAATCATATCGAAAAGTTTTATCAAAATCGGAGTTTCGAAATTACATAAAAATCATCTATACTAAATTTGAAGACAATCCATTTACGCGTTTGGGCAGTGGAAATGTTTACAGATGGACGCACGGACGCACGGACGCACAGACGCATAGACGCACAGACCGACACGGATGTTAGAGCCGTTTTCGAGAAAAACCCAATAACTCAAAACCGTCATATGGGAGGTATAAGTTCTACACAAGATATTGAAAAACAAAAAAAACTACTTTTGAAGAAAATCCGTCCACGCGTTTGGGCAGTGGAGAAGTTTAAAGATGGACGCACAGACGTACAGACGCACAGACGCACAGACCGACGGACGGCATGACGAAAATCACTTTTTCGGCATCGTAATGTTGGTTTTAATCAACCTCAAATTTTTTTTTACCCGAAACCAATTGCTGCAACACCATCATAATTCCAAACATATTCAAACACAGGAAAATGAGTTTAAAGATTTGTATTCCCATATAAGCTCCATAGAAGAACCTGTTTTCAATAATGTTTTATGACTACAATTTTGAAGTTACAGACATGAAATTGATGCAGTTTGAAGAATATGAATTAAACTTTCTGGTAGTATCAATAACTCAATTTTGATGTTTTTTGAGATATGACGGTGTTGGCGCAAATGAGCGATATATAGTACCTATGCATATAGCAAGTAATAAGGAAGTTTTTAGACATAGTTTACCAAAGCTCTTTACTCTTTAGATTATTTAATACGCTTTTGTATTTTTATTAAATTAAGATCAAGTAAGTTTTATTTAATTTCTCCACTTAAACATGCCAAAATTTCATTATTTAACTATGTCTCGAACAAAAAAAAAATCCCAAATTAAAAGTTCTTATTCAGAAACATGGTTTAAGTCAAAAAAGGAAGAAGGATACCTGATTCGCCCAGTCTCTGTTTTTTTTCGAAAATGCTAACTCTTTTTTTAAATAACCGCTGGCGCGCTTGGTTTAAAAGTATGGGATTTTGTTTCCCTGTAAGTTTAATTTAACTCAAAAATTGTGTTCAGCAACCTTTTTCAACGAATACCCCCACATTGAAAATGGAATTTCATCTGAAAAAAAAAAAAAATAAATATCAAAGGAATTGATCCATGAAATCCCTGTCAACGCCAGAAGAGTTATTTCAATCAACCTGATGATTTCACTATTCGATATTGCCTCAAGCCCAACGTGCGAGGAAACGCTAAAGGTATTTTGATTCCCGCACCGAAAGCTTTGACAATTGAACACCATCGATTACCCGTCTTTATGATAAAACCATTACCAAGATAAAGATTTCTTGAAAAACTCACAACTCGACACGCAAATGGGAGGGAGCCAAAAGTGCATATTGAAACTGGAGCTGAAAAGCCGAAGCCCCTCTCTTTTATTTGTCGAAGGATTAATTAATTGGATTCATTGCAAATGACGATGCAACTAATCGCGTTGATGGGTTTTCTAATTGCTTTGGGAAATGGAAGAGACAAATGGAAATAAAAATGCATTAATTGTCTTCCTATAGGTACCTATAGCGCAGTGCCAGGACATAGCAAGGATGCGAGTCAGTTTTCCATTTATTTATTTTTCTTTTTTCCCATCTTTTTTTTTAAAATGCACAGCGTCTACGGTAGGAAGTACACCTGCGGGAACAGCATTCATCACTAAGACTGCAGGCGCTTCCAATTTCTTTGCATTGTTGACCGGGACCCTTGAGGACACAAGAGGACAAGGCATAGGTAGGAGTTACGGAAGATGATGGTTAGTTGATACTCTGTTTTATGAATAAAATTAAAAATTCATATTCTGTATACCTTGGTCGTCGTCGTCGTTGTCTTGGATGACTGTGTTGTGGTTGTTGTTGTTGTTGGTAATGTAACTGCCTTGGCAAAAGGACCAAGAACTTCAACAACAGGAACAGGTGCCGGAGCATCAGATGAGGTTACATTGATGGGTGTTGTTGTAAGCGCCTCCACTGTTTTCGTCGTTGTTGGAGCCATAGTAGACTGCAGTGACAGGCCCTGATGATGAAAAAGTGAAACAAGTTGAAAAAATATAGAAGAAGACGAAGGTTATAAGATGCAACAGCTTTCGCAGGAAATTGGAATTTAAATTAAGTTACTTATACCTGCGACAGCAAAAAGCATGAAATCATTGCGAGAGTCAAAATAAAGGACTTCATTGTTGTTGCTGATGTAGTAGAAGTTATACTTGAAGTTAATGTAGAAACGAAGAACTTGAATGAATGACTTGATGCTGAAACTGGGTGCAAGTTTTGCTTTTATATTGAAAGAACTTTTCCACTCTCAGTGTCATTAGTAAAACCGTTCTTATTCTCTTTCGGTGGTATTTTTTTTCGGTCATGCCTTATCATTTGGGTTAAATTGAAATGTAGGTTAGTGGACATAGTCAGATATAAAAAATGAGGTTTGTGTTATCTTTGAAGATAACAAACAAAAAATTCAAGGTTATTTTACCAACTGAAACTGGGAAAAATTGTTTTATGGTTAATGTGAATCAGTAAAGAAAATTTTATGGAAAGAGTGCTTAAGATTGGCAATTAAATTTAAATATTTGTATTAAGAGTCTATATTTGTTCAAGATTTCACTTTGTAATTTAAGGTAGTCAAAGATATCTTGCCACAGGTGAAAAAAACACATATAATTTGGTGTAGGTTCCATAAATCAGAGACTGACATTTGTTAACAATTCTTACGAGATGATAATTTTACTACCTACGTCATAAATATTTGATGACAGTTGTTGTTGATTTTTATATACTACATTTGCAGATCGATAAAGTTGAGCGAAATTCAGAATTCCTTTTGACTTTTCAGCCAAATTAATATAAGTATACATGAGTATCGAAGAACTTATTCGAATACCAAAACTGTATACTTGGAATTGTTTTTGTAGAATTTTCAAATTGGTTGCGTTAAAAAATCACAAGAAAAACAGTTTTCTTTTTTTTAAATAATTTTGAAGCTATGTATGTTTTAACATTAGGTAACTCCATAAAGAAAAAGTTTTTTTTTAAATTTTTTATTCATATCAAATCGATAAGTAACTCTTTTCTTTTCCGAGAAATCATAAGATGAAGTTAATGAATTACTATTTAATACTGGGTAACAAGTTTTTTTCTTGCTGACACAGAGCTATACTTTTTAATACAATTTGCTGGACTCAAATCTGAATGTTCTGAATACAAATGTGGCCTAACGTTGGGCGCCATCTTTAACGGTATTAATACTCAAAGCTTTCATCCTATAGGTACATATCTTGGATGAAAGAGTGTCCAGTAGGCAAGGACCACCATAGACATAGTTGTATTCTTGCTAAAGCTTGTTGAATGCGGAGTGGGTTGTTTGGCCCGCCTGACTGGTATTCACCTTACTGGATACTCATTTACGGTTTTTGTGTAGAACCTGCAGAATTCTAATTGCGCCCAACGTGAGGTCACATCTGTAACGGTATACATACTTAGCCCTTTCATCCTTTACGTATATCTCTTACAAGAAAATTAACGTGAGGCAACGGCATAAATACTTCTATCATGTAGGTACAGATACTACAAGAAAACCTTGGATGGAAGAGTATCCAGTAAATCGAAGACTAGGTCAGACATACCTGCGTTCATTGATTAGCTTGTCGGTTGTAAGGCCCTCCAAAATTGGCAAGAGTTTCCTTCTTTTGTTTTTGTGCATGTTGTACCTAATTGCAGGGAGAGCTACGCCTATTTTTACACGAAATGATGTCACTGTGCTCAATATTGCCTTCAGGGCCGGTCATCTCACAGAACGATTAATTTCAACAATGAAATGATCTCTTACTTACAACTTGTATATTGCTGGCAGTCCGGTTTACATATTTGTCAAGAAAAGGAATCTGCGTTGGAATGAGCCCTCCATTTCTGCTGTTGAATTAAGTATTAATAAATGTCTGCAGCCTATCAAACGTGACTACTTAAATGTCATTCGCAATTCCGAGAAACTGCCGCAGATCATTTCCTATGAAAAATACCAAAGAAGATTTTCGTCTTCAGAAAAGATTTTAACAACCAGTGAGCTGCTTCCATGGCATCAAATGTATCGGTGATTTTAAGCAGAAGGTAACTAGCTTTTTTGTTAAGCCTTAACAACAGTGTATCGTTTTTGAAATTTAGATCAAACTGTCTTGATTCATAGCAGTTATCATTTTTTCAACATCCTTTCGAACACGAAGAAACACCAGACCACATCCTGGGCAGCTATAGTGCACCAAAGCACCAAAGATTTAAACACCTACCAGGCCGTAGAAGGACAATTACAGTCTATGAAAATACTCCAAACACAAAATTTTCTAAGGGGAATAGGGTTAGAAGAGGAAGTAGTATGAGACACCAACTCATCCAGCTAAAAAGGAGGCACAATAGATCTTATACATAGGTTGCAGTGCAATAGTTTAACTCTAAAGTCAATTAATCAATCAACATCCTTTTGTCCGACCTTTGCGAGATGTCTAATGATAATGAGGCTTTTTATACTGGTTCATAAAGATCGACTTTTTAGGTGCATGAATTTCCCATGAGTTAATCGCACTGATTTTGGTTATTGCTTCCTTTTTGATGTTAAGTTTTTGTATTTTCAGACTTAAAATTAAAGGCACCTTGCTTGTTTAGATGACTTTTCGTAATCGATGTCTGGACATCACTGGTAAGTCATAAGAATATCATGAGTCTTCACGTAATTTTACCAAACCAGTGACATTTGTTGTGAATAAAAATGATATAAGAATAAATCATTTCATGAGAACACCATACTACTTGCAGTTCACATAATAATAAGTGTATTTAATAAATCTGTTCCGGATATAAAAGTACAAAGAAGATCAGAAGAGTACATGCTTTTCTGTTTCATGAGAAAAAAACTTGTCCCAAACTGTGTTCCATGATGTTTTTTCAGAACAGTTTTAGCTGCTTACAGCGTGATTCTGGCGGAAACCTATCAGTTTCAGTTGTTTTACTTGTTCTTAGCCATACAATAACCTACTTTACATTAAAACATTGTGTTGAATTCTTCCTAAGAAAGCTGTTATTCTTTTCTTCTATTAGCGAGACATCTTGGATTTTTTGTTGTTGCCTCCATTTTGGCTAGGTTTACTTAAGCGCATACAAAATCGAACCAAACATTTCTCGATGGCAGTTCTGCGAGCCTCGTACTTCTTCAACAGTTCGCAGTTACCTGTCAATTCTTCCAGTAAATTTCTGTATTCATTTTGTCAGCAGAATACAAACATCCCAAAAAACATTTACAGTAGCATAGAACTGCATGATAACTCCATCCTCAAATGTACATTAAGCTCTGCTAGCATATTTAGACCCATATAAATGGTTTGGTTTAAGAGATTTACGAAGATTTACGAATTTAAATCAAAGGCGAATGTTTACCTTTCTTAACTCAAACTATAAATCAAGTGCACGCATCATGTTAATTGAATTGATTTCAAAACTTCTCTTAAACTTTTTAATAGTACAAAGCCTTTTAACCAGAAGCAGCACATATTTCCATTTAAACCAAAACGAAATCAAACAAAAATCTCTTGATCTTGTGAAGCAAATCCACTTTGAAAATTATTTTTCTTTGAATTATTATCAAAACCCACAGGAGAGTAACTTGACCTAAATTTCTATTCCAATTCATTTATTCTTTCCCAAAGTCCTTTGATTTCTTGATAATTTTATCAAATTTTATTTAAGCTGCAACAGAAGGTAGGAAGGATATATTTTCATACACCTACCTACAAAATAGTTATTAAAAAGTTTATACCAAAAAGTCGTCCTCCTTTCAAAATTAACTACAATGCTAAAAAAGAATACAAAAAATAACTTGAGCCCATCAACTTAATCTTCTTTCATAAGCTGCTTGGCTTTTAAATATCCTTCACCATCGTTTAAGCCCTTTGTTTGCTTTTCCCTTTTTTTTTTGGCTAAGATCTCCAAATTGAAAAACTCTTTTCCTTGTTGGTTAAATTAAAATATTTCATCCGGCTGTATCCAAGCTTGTTGTGTAGTGATGATTATAGAATAAAAAAAAATAACAGATTCAACGCAGGTAGGAAGTAGCAATATAAACCTCTATATCGAAGTTGGATATACTTGCTCTTACTTTAAGACTTGAAGAATTATTACAAATATTGTGTCAAATGAAAGAAATTTTGTAGAGGATTTAAACTGAGGACTTTTAAAAATGTTCCTTTTTTAAGTTATATGCGAATCCAAGTACCTTTCTGTAAAGTGTTTCCAATTTACACATTTTACATTTTGTCCAATTAAAATGTTAACTTTTATTTTTTTCTTTAAACCTAAAGGGAACCTTTATAGTCAGTTAAATAAAAATATAAAAATAAGATGAGCTGAACACCTGTTAAAGGAATAAAAGACTCTATCATTTCCACCCGCTTACACGAAAATGTAACCACTGAGGGAAGCGGTAGGTAGGTACATCAAGCTTCACAGAGGATAATGCAAAATGTGAAATAACTTTTCATTATTCGAGAAATTCAATAGATTCATTTGTTGTGGAGTTGTTCCTCGTTCACTATCTTGCTACCCTGACATCCTGGTGAGAATATGATATTTTTTGTGATATTCCTTGTCAGTTATTTCATTTTTATTTTCATCGAAATAAATGCACAGCCTTATTATTTATTTCTTTATTTGTGTGTGTCAACTTTTTAACCTTTTTTTTTAACAGTTTGTCGTCCTGTAAAAATTGTTTGCATTCCAACAACAACAACAACAAAAATAACACCGACTGACCTATGATGTTGAAAATATATTTAAAAATAATTCCTGAAAATGGCAAGGTCTCAATATTGAGGCGTATTTAAATTAAGCCCACCTATACTATACTCTTATATGCCATTGACTGTGTGTGGTGTAATCTGGTGGGATTTCCAAGGACTTTGAGTTTTTGTGGAAGTTGATATTATGTTATGTATCCGTTTTAAGTTAAAATTGAAATCATAATTTAAATGTAAAATAATATTCCGAAAGAGGGTGGTTTTTAATTTCTGTTGGGTAGGTAATTTAAATTGGCGGATTAATTTATTCTCCATTAAATCAGAAAGAACAATCTTGTTACTAAAATGAATTCTAATTTATAATGATTTGTTGTGAATAATAATTAAATCAAAAATATTTATTAGTGATTCTTAGAAAAGTGAAGACCGTTTCCAAGCATCTATGTAGGTATACGCCTTCTTAGATTTAAATAAAGAACTTTCATTTACATTGAGAGGGTTTGTTTTTATCTGGTAAACATTGGATAACCCTAGATCAACGTTATGGCCTGCTTTATAACTGTTCTGAAACCGGGCATAAATAGAGACTATAATAGACCTTACACAGTCCTCAAAATATGTGCATTCTTACTTGCAATGTAGGTACTACACCTAATGCAAGTTTAGGATTCGTAAAAAAAAAATTGAACTCGAGATAACAATCAAACATGACATAACGTTTATTTTTAGGACCAACATTAACGGTACCTGCCTGGAAAATTTGCCTAAAAAAATCAACCTTTGAATTACAAAAAACCCGTGTAGGCTGTGGCTACACAGACACACAGAGCAACAGACCGACAGACGGCATGAAGAAAACCCCTTTTTTGGACTTCTCCATAATCGTAATGTTGATTTTTTTGACACGAAACCAATAGGTACTTGCCCTATAGAGCAAGTAAGAATCCGGAAAGACCGGTAATTTGTACCCATAATATTGTTAAAGTATTTTCGAATATCAATATTTGAATAGCATCCGAATCGGCCATGTCGCATACTGGGTAATTGAACCGGGGTAACACGAAGCTTGGTGATAGAATGAAATGGAATACTTACTAACTTACTTAAGGTGACGCTTACAATCCAGGATGGATTACGGCCTCAACCAACATGCCTCTCCAGCCAGCTCTGTCCTTAGCTAGCCGCCTCCAGTTACGCACGCCAAGTTGGTTGAGGTCGTTCTCCACTAGTGTGCGCCACCTGTTACGCGGTCTCCCTCTGCTACGTACACCATCAGGGTTCGATTCGAAGACTCGTCGGGTTGGTGCGTTGATGTCCATACGCTCCACGTGTCCCAGCCATCTCAGCCGCTGTATTTTCAGCTTCTTAACTAGGTCAACGTCGCTGTACAGCCTGTAAAGCTCGTCGTTGAATCTTCTTCTCCATACTCCTTCGATACACACAGGACCAAAAATCACTCGAAGAATCTTTCTCTCAAAGCAACTAAGCAAATTTTCATACGAATCTTTTAACGCCCATGCTTCTGCCCCATATAGCAGGACCGGGATGATTAAGGTCTTGTATAGCGTTTCCTTGGTTCTATGAGAGAGGGCTTTACTACTTAAATGCCTCCTCAGCCCGAAGAAACAGCGATTGGCAAGAGTAATTCTCCGTTTGATCTCTTCACTGCTGTCGTTGTTTGAGTTTATAGTAATGAAATGGAAATAGTAGTGAAATGGAATGAAACGAGCAAAAAGTTCATTCATTCCAATTCATTCGCCGACAAGCTTCGTTTTATCCTGGTTCAATTACCCCAGTCCCAGTGTGTAATGGCCCAATCGGAGCAGTTTCAAGACATTTGCTGTTTTCTATATCGGACTCATCTTTCTTATTTTTACACACCTCTTTTGTATCTAGGATGCTGCTTGTTTCCTTCTATCCTATACTGAACAAATTTGTGACTTGTTCAGAATTGAATACTGGGTGTGTTCATAAACATTTTGCTTCATTTCCGATCAAATTTCGTGCCTTTTTTTTTGGCATGTATTATTCGTACATTAATGTTTTCTCCGATCTTTTGATCCCCCCTCTCCCGCTCAAGTAGGGCACAGGAAATTTCGACTCTTTGTTAAAACGGCCCTGCTACATATATATTTTGACGTTGTTGTTCCCAGATGTGAGGTTTCTCAAATTAAGAGGGTTTTCCATATTAAGGATTTTTGCAATTAGTTTTGGATTCTTTTTCCGTATGAGAGTGACAGTAAATAACAAAACTGAACCGTGTCGAAATTTGTATCTATAAAAATGAACTATCTTTTGTCTCAAGCCCAAGTAATCTTAAACACGCGCAATGTTATCAAGCAAATATCGATCTTGTCTATTTTATTTTTCACTTGAACTCGTGAGCTCCATGCAATCTATTCAAGATTAACTCTTTAGTTGTTTATTTATATATATTTTTTTTTAATTTAAATGAAAAGTAAGTAGCTATATCTTGAAATTTATTTTGTTATTTCTGGTTTCTTTTGCATTAGTTGATAATTTATTTTTTGTTTTTATTTAATTTTAATAAATGCGTGGTAGATATTAAGCCGAACCCGATACGAATCAATAATAAGTTTTTGATTTCTGCTCCCAAACTCTTTTTTAATTTTTTTTGATTTAAATATTTAAACTGAAGTACTTTTACTAAACTTTATCAAAGCTGAGTACTGAAAACGAGACCCCATCGAAGAAAAACTTTTCATAAACTGCAATTATAAAAAGTGCAAATAATTATTCTATTTTATTATTCTACAAAGTAATGCTATCGCAAATTTTGAATGATTTTATTACAATTAACAGGCAATTTGGACGTTTATACATTTAATACAACCTGCTAGGAACTAAGTGTTTTTTTTTTTTAGTTTTAAACAATTGCCAATTGCTATACAACGATCCAAGTATAGTTTTCAAAAAAAATCAAATTTCCCAAAAAAATTTAAGCACATACATTTCTATGTCGATGGTATTTGTCGAAAATAAATTAGGAATATAAAACATCAATAAAAGATGCTAATGGGTTAGTAATTTGTGTTCAAAAGGATTAAATGACTCCTTCAAAAGACTCCATGCCCGTAAGGACTGTTGCTTCGATATACGATGCCAATGGTTAGATGAGGATTGAGGATATACGACCTGAGATTGCATTGTCAACAAGTTGGCAATGTGCCATCAGGAGAACAACCGTATTACCCGGCCCCGCACAACATCCCAAAGGAACAACAACAACAGTGATGATGGGAAAAGGTATATTCTGCATCTATATAGACTGTGGTGTCGTTATTTTTATTTTCCTCAGGAATTGCTGTTTTCAAATCGAAATCACTGTATCTCTTCTCTTGATAGGTTTTTATTGCCTTGCAATGTTTTGTTTAGGTTTGTAGACGATATACAAAGAATTGAGAATGCATTTTCTTCTTTATAATAATTGGTTTGAGGTCAATGAAGATTGCTTTGATATGTCCTTCGGGGTTACTGGTAATACACCTGCAAGGAAATCTTTTTCGATTTATTTTATAAGACTAAGACAAATTTTATGGAAACTAAAAAAATAAATATTGGTTGGTTTTTTGATAGCCAATTAAATAGTTGCTTTTTACTGAAACAGGCGACTTAAAAATTGATAAAGTGTTCCCTGTTCTTGCTTATTTTTTGCCAAGCAGCGTCCAATTAGAATGGGTTATTCTGTTTAACAGCAGACCCATTGCTATATTTGTCGTTGGTCAGTTTATAGATTTGTACAGCTATTAGTGGTGGTACATCAGATGGCAATTGTCACCAGGGACCTTTATCATAATACTACAAGTAGGTACTTGTATTACAAGTGAAATCTTACAACTTTCCATACAAAATTGAGCAATTTCAATTGTTATACCAATACTTGTAGTTTCTAGTTTTGTGTTATAAGATTCAGAAGTGGATTCTTCGGGAAATTTAAAGAAAAATGGTAAACAAAAGATCTGGCGGTGTCTTGCGACTTAAGCTTGTCACGTAATATGTTTCTAATATTAATCTATCTTCATTGCGATGTGATTTATATCCGATTAATGTCTAGACTGTTGAGGGTATCTAGGTTTTGACCCAGACAAAACACTTTACAGAATTGTTATTGGTAGAAATTTTTTACAGCAATGCTCTTTCTCTTTTCCCGAAAGTCCTATTAAGGCTGTGATGAAATTTTCCGCCGCGGACTTCAAAAACGTGCTTCTTTCTGATATTTTCGTTTAAGTCTAATAGAATAATTTTGAAGTAGCACTTCGGTCCTTTATCATTCATTATGCTTTTCGAGAAGGTCACAGAATTCTTCCTTGGTTGGGTTTTCCTCTTGTCTCAATACATCCAAAGCAGTCATAAAACACCCTGCTTAATTCATGACAGCTATTACATCTGCTTTGCACCAATCAATTTTAATCAAAACGGTTTAGTCTGAAGGTTTTAGGGAAGTTTTGTTTATTTTTATGGTAAAATGGGGTACATTCATCATCGGGGTACATTCTTCAAAACTATTTTTGGTTAAATGCGCTCCAAGAATTCGATTACTTTTTAGTGAGACAAGTAATGAAGTGGAACTAAATTAAGGAAAAGCTTATTTTGAATAGTTTATAAGAATTTCTGCAAAAAATCAGCAGGTGCCGAATGTACCCCGAATTTTCCTGAGCTTCCATTATTTTCAATTTCACAAAAAGATATTGTTCGAAAACATAAAGGAAAACGAACAGGATTCACAAAAACGAAAAATCAATAAAATAGCCAATTGATGACCTTGCAGCAAAAGAGAAGCAGGTTCAATTTGAAAATAAAAAGAGGTCTTAAAAAGGAGAAATGCTATTTAAAAATACATTGATCAATTAAGTTTTTGACGGAACTGACTATGTTTTACATCAATCCAATGTATTTTTGAAATACATTTTTCAATTTTGTCACAACTCCTCAAAATTAGGCCTGTCTCCCTTTAGCTGCAAGGTCCTCAATTGATAACATCAGTTTTCTTTAAATTGAATGCCGAAATTGACCCTTTTCGGGGCACTTTAATTAAACAGAATTGAATTTTTAAAAACTTTAACATTTATTTTTGGTTAGTAAAATAAAAGCTTTGTCGTCTTAATGATGAAAATCATTTGCTAGAAAGTTAATACAATCGCTGCAATAGTTTTTCATTCGTAGCAACTGTATTACATTTGACCTCAATTGTAATTCTATTGCAGCAAACATAATGTAAAATAACCCATTAAGAGCTCATTTTCAGGAGTTGGTTTGCAAACGAAAATGCTTTCCACATCTAAACATTCCTACGTTTTCCTAGAAAATTCTATTGTTGCACGAACAAATTGTTTGTGAAAAACATCTCCAGAAAGTATAGTTTGTTGGAAAGCACTTGGTTTGAAATCGAGAAGTCACGGGTTCAATTTTGTTTTTTTTTTTTATTTAGGCGTTCACATAAATTTTTTTACCGATTTAAGAGTTTGCTGCAAATAAAGTTGAAATCGAAAAATTACTGTCCAACAAACGAAAAGTCGTTTGATGTAAACGATTCCTTCACTTATTTTGTTTATATGCATTCTACGCCAATCATAAATTATACCATCCGTAGCGGAGTGAAAACATACTCGCTTTGTAAGCAAGAAGTCACTTGTTCAATCACAGGTGTTACGCTCAAATTTATTTTAATCGTTCGCCAAAAGTATTAATCACAAACGAATTTACCAATTTGCCGCAAACAAAGCCAATAATTTGTCCAGCAAACGAAAAAGTCGTTTGGGCAATTTTTTCGTTCGCCGCATTCGATTAGTTCTTTGAGTGTATGCACTTAAGCAAACTGATATTTCAAAACTAAAAGCCAAATGGACATCTTAAATGTTCCAGTAATGCGTTATTACCTTAAGTTCAGTACAAATATAAATTTCGTCCAGAAACATTTTTATCAATCTAGAATTGGGTAAAAAAACAAAATCAATACACTTACTGATATCTGAAAAGTATCTACCAACGATTTGCATTGGTATAGTTTGTCCACCATCTTGATAAAACTAATGTAATCTTTAAAACGTTCATTTTAGTGACAAAATAAGCTGTTTTGAGTGTTGATATTTTTGAAAATTTAGTTTTAGGGTATAATATCCAAAATTACTTGATAAGCTGTTGATTCAGAAAAAATTGGGGCTGTTGCGCAATTTAAAGCACATACCTGCAATAGCTGATAAATTATACAAACATGAGTGGGCTAGATCCTCTGGAGGCTCATTAAATCCTGGACCCTCCCACTTATTGTTTGGAAAGCGGCGGATTACTTGCGGATTGGAAGTTCTTTTTCCAATTTTTGTTTGCTGTGTTGCCAAGATTTGGATCTTTGACATCTAAGTCCTGGAACCATATTATCCACTTTTTAAAATTCTACGGTCTCAATATGTCAAATTAATTTAAATAAGGTTTGTTCAGTTACAGTACATTTGATTAAATACTTTTTCATTGAGGTTTTTTAAGTATGCGGCATCATACTTTGCTTCAATCTCACGACTCTTGATGACCCTTCTAAGTAAACGAGTTCCGTGATCGCATAACTCTTAGTTTCATAGTAGACTTTGGCAGAAGTTCCATGCCTAGATTTACTTTAGGGAATGGTGTATTTTTTTTTTAGTTTCGTAAATTAAGGAAGAAAACTTCTAGCCAGAAAACCTTCGTCATTGTACCAATCAGCTATAAATTATTATGGACATTATCTACCTTAGATTTGCTGTGCCAACTAAGAAAATGATTACAGAGTATCACACAAGGGGCTTATTGTTCTTTAATTTTCAAAACATTTCAATGATTTTCCTGTACACTGGACTTCAAAAAATCGTAACTAGCAAGTCTATTGTTTTAATTCTAATGCATACAAACAAATGTCCTTAGTGGTTTCCGCAACACTGATGGTTATTAATTTATTCATAATTCTATTGATCACATTTAATAACCACGTTTAAACTATTTGAGTGTGTTAATTATCCTTGCCAAACAATTATTTTATTAAATTATCACCTAAATTAAGTCGCTTCAGCATCACCATCACCATCAGCATTCAGCTATTAATATTATACTTTTAATTGCTCAATTAAAAATAAATAAACAAAACAAAAATAACATCACGCTTAATCCTTGAAATTAAAAGCAAGCTTAACTAACTTACCAGCCATCCCCACCAGTCACCACAAAAACACATGGCGATGATGGCGTTGCGTTAGTATTTTATATGAAAACATCATGAGTTTTAGCGGTGAAGCGCACAAACTTCATCAACATACATAACTAAAACTATTCATGGATCTCTCTCCCTTCGGCCTGATGGTTTCGGCTCCATCTTCAATGTCCTTGGAGGGATGCTATTGCTATATAGTTCTATCACTTTACTCGTTATTCCCATAACTTTCGCTTAATGTCATTCTGTTAATTATGAAAATGTGATAAGGAGCAATCCTGACAACGAGTTAAGTGCTTCAGATTCTGAGGGCTGATGCTGATGTTTGGCGAAGAACCTTTTTATAGTTTTACACGAAACCCAAAATAATAATGAAACATTTTGTGTTGCTGTTGTATAATACTCTCTACTACCTATATGCTCTTAGATATGGGTTGAGGTTTCAAGGGAATTCCCTATGGTTACAAGTCTTTCATAGTCTCAATCTCTCTCTCTTTCTGAGTCTCATTTCTTCATCTTAAATTGGCAAAAGAAAAAAATCTCAAGGTGGCAGTGAATAATGTAATAGCATCACGTATAATCTCTGGCGTGTGTGTTATTATCCTCAATACCAGGATCTTACATCATAAATAACTTACTTCGCTTCCCCATCACAGAAAAAAAAGAACTCCTTTCTTCGCTCTAATAGCCAAGTTTACTTTTTCATTCCAGAATACACTACCTACCAGCTACCACTACTTAACTCACCTCATGCGATACGAATACGATAGTCAATTTGTTTAGTGAATCAATGTTTTTAAGAGAGAGAAAATGGGCTTAAATCCTATCAGTTGGTTAGAGTAAGAGAAAAGTACCTACTAGACAGGAGATAATTATGTTCGGATCTTTGCTGTTTTTGCCTTGAATACAAATTGGGAAGACCCAACAACATAACATATTTTTGGCTTTTCCTTGTGTTGCACATAAGCAAACCTTCGAGTTCGCAGTGATATATTACTTCGAATTCAACATTTATTGTTTATCAGATTGTTAACATAAATATACAATGTCTAAATTAGGGCAACAATTCATGGTGAAGCGTGGGCCTATGGACCTATTTCACAAAAAATCGAAAACTGTCGGTTTAAGATATTTAGAAGCCGTATACCTAGCTAGCGGCTGGCTTAAGCTCCGGCTCTAAGCAGAAGGCCCGACGTACAAGTTAGTCTCTCTAACAAGTCTATAGCTCACTTAAAGACTAACTGCCATTGCATGGTCTTAAAGATTCTAAGGGCAGTTTTTTTCGCTCATGCTAGATTTGAGGCAAATTTTCAAGTTGACCTTAACTCGAGAGTTGAACATCATTTGGATAGTTTAAATACAAATAATCAAGTTTTGTTTAACTTTGCGTGAACAGTTGTGGTCCTAGCCTGCAGCATCGACTTATATGCCTCGTCCTTGGTTGCACGTGCCTAGCGGCACTCCTCATTGAACCAGGTTTTTCGCATTTGTGGTCTTCTGAGACCCAGCACATCAGAGGTGGCACTTCTAATGGCAAGTTGGGAATGATTCCACTGCTCGTCTATAGATGGTGCTGTTAGTGGATTTTCTGAGAGATTGAGGGAGACGCGGTCAGCAAAGGTCCTGGCAGTCTCCTGCGATATTAGTTCGCCGACGTCGCATTATAACATTTCATAACATCCGCCCATGCCCTTGGGGTGGCATGGATATCCGCATCCGAACTCTAGATACTACTATAGGTAGTGATCTGAGTCTGTCTTGGCCCCTCGGAACGTTCGTACATCCAGGATACTGGATGCATGCCTGGCGTCTATGGCAACATGATCAATTTGGTTAACCCTTACTTGATCTGGATGCCACCAGGTTCTTTTGTGAATATCGCTTCAAAATCGATCAGCCTGAGTCCATTTTTGGAAGTTTTGTCATGCAGGCTTGACTTCTGACCGTCGAACCAAAGATGCAATCCTTTCCGATCTGTGCGTTAAAATCGCCAAGTATAATCTTGACGTCGTACTATGGACAGGGACACCTATCATACGTCCTTTCGAGAAGTCCGTAGAATGCTTCGTTGGTCGCGTCATCTTTCTTCTCTGTTGGGATGTGGGCACAGATCAGCGGGATGTTCTTTAATTTGGTCCTGATGCGGATTGTGACAAGGCGCTCACTTACATATTTAAAGTGCATGACTCCTTGCCTAAGTCTGTCTCTTACCACAAAACCACATCCGAACAGGCGCTGTCCCTGTCCCCTGTAGCACTTTCCGTAGTAGTATCGCAGGATTTCATTTTTCGGATTCTTCTCCATCCCATCGCATTTCCTGGATGTTCGTAATATGAGCTTTGTTTTTAACTAGTATTTCCATTAATTGTTCGGGTGCACGTGACCTTTATAAGGTGCGGACATTCCACGTACAGATCCGAAATTCACTGTCCAAGTTTCGTTTGCCAGGGTCGTCAACATTTGGTTCATCTTACGTCGGACAGTTACCGTAGTGGCAGGAGCCCCCAACCTGGAGGGTCAGGTCCTTAAATGACTTCAAGAACGGCAGGCCGGATTACCTGCCCCTTACACGCATATACTCTGATTATGTCGGAGCAGCCATTGTAAGGTGTTCACCAAGTCGTTCTTCCTGACTGGAACATGTGACGCTACCTTTGATTCCATCGAGAGGAAACTCCCGCTACCGTCTAATCTGTTGGAAGTGCCTTGGTGGAAACACTCCTTCGTTGGAGCGGGTATTTAATAGTGATATCCTACTAAATAAACTTCGCCCTCTCGACCATGGGAGGGCCTTCTGCGATCGCTTAGCTCTAAGTTTCGTTGTAGTAGTCACTGTAAACACTCATACATTATTATTTATTGGTGACTGAAAAGGTTTGCTTGATATTTTTATCCAGTTTATATAAAAATAAAGCCCAATAAATATGTGGTATTTGATAAAACATTAATACTCGCATCCCATGATAGCATCAAAATCGGCGACGATGACAACAACTATCTTAACATTTTTTCATAATATTATGTATTTCTACATAATATTTCATATACCACTGCCATTCACAAAATTTGATTTTTTCAGAATATTTGTTTTTAGTTTTTTTCTTGAAATCAAAAAGTTATCAATAGTCATAAGTAATGCTGTTTGTTCTTCAATTTCTTTGATTTGGGATTACAGCCATTCCAGCAAAATAACAAAGAGTTTTTGCTACCTACCTAGCCTATAAACGTATATATTCACAAAATCAAAAAAGTCTCCATACAGTTATATATATAAAATGGTATTGAGCATACTAATACAACGTACATCACAAATTTATTTTTAAGTAAGTATATTTATTTATTTTTTTCTTGTAAAATCGGATGGACGTCGAATTGTAAAAGAAAGCCTTATACCGAGGTGATCACGAATAACTTGACCCAAATGTAAAACAATTAAAAGTTGAAGCTATACGAGTACGTACAGAGACTTTTTGGATTCATTGAATATGTTATTATTGTAATTACTTCTTGAATTTTTCAGCTTCAGTAAAAAATATTCGACAAACTTAATCCTTTTAATTTCTTGTTGATTCCATAAGAGTTCATGGAAATCGAATTAAAATGTACGCATTTTATTCTTACATACAATACGTTACATTAAAAGGGATTCCTTTTGATTAAAATAATAAATTAAGATAAAAAAAAAACTTTCAATTAAATTTGTAGGAAAATAAAATTAAATAAAAGTTAATATTCTTTAAGTGGGTTTCAGGACAGTTATTTCTTTTATATTTTTTTTATTTTAATTAATTTAGTATTCAGGTTACAACCTTTTTCAAACAAGAATAATTTTTGCTATTGTATGAGTTAATCGGAAATGGAGAGAAAATAGGCGTATTCTTTTAACTGCTTCGTGTTGAAAGTCGATGATGAAAGAAAACATTTAAATGACAAATATTTCACACAAAAAAGTTAGAAAGGTATCATCAACTTCAATACATACAGAAACACTTTTTTTTTTGTCAACAAGGCTATCGGATATCTTAAAAGTATCGCATATTTTAAAGAACTGTTGAAAAAGCTACTTAACGACTGTCCACAATGAAAATTCGGGGACTAATATAACCATAAATAGTACCAAGTACTTTACTTTAGTAATATAAGTGTTAAGTGAAATCACTTACAGAAAATAGTTTTTTTAATTTTTTTTTGGTGGTCCAAACCAAGAAAAAATCAAAACTTTATGAAACTTAGAAATAAGGTGTCTGTCTCCCAACATTTTTGAACATTTTAATAAGATATAATTTATTTAAATTAGAGACGTAGACATTGCATCGCTGAACATTTAAGGGCGACGGAAGTTAAGTATGTGATCATTTCGGTGAAAGTTGTTGATGCTTTGCATAACTAGAATATAAAGTAGTTCAGTTTCCTAAATGCAAGTGCCACTCATGTAATGGAGAGTGTCATTGAAAGGCTAAGTTTCATTCTAATGATATGTCATCACATTAAATATCATTGAGTTTTTAAAGCATTACGTACATTTTATGCGATTTTGTATTTCTTAATGACAATATGACTTTGGTCGTTAGGACTTCCACATCCGAAGAACATGTAGTGAACTGAGCATAAAAGATGAAAATACCATCATCAGCAAAATAATTAAGTGAATTGAAAGATTCGCGTCGCTGTATGCTTTTCGGAGAGTAGAAAAATATAAGCGAAATATTTACTTTTAACTTTACTTTTTTGCATACATCAAATTCTTTGTTAGTAGATACTTTTTTTTAATGATTGAAGTAAAGGCTAGAGTTTGTTCGGAGCGGGATAAGTTTTAAACATAATTTTCAGAAATTTAAGTTAAATGGCGCTAATCAACCAAAATCGGATGATTAACCTAATCCATGACTAACAACTCAAACTGTGAATTCTTAGAAAAAAACAATTAGTTTAAGTGGACATTTACTGTTGTTAGCAATAATCAAGGATTAAAGGTAATCAAATGTGAACCAATTGGCCCTTATACTTAATGTGTTGTGTGTGTGTTTACACCGCACATATACTAGATTTTGTTTGAAATTTCCCTTTTTCATTTGCCGCACATTATAGCGTTGACAAAAAAGAACAATTTGTTATTAATGTGACTCCGCTAGCAAAATCAAATAGATTTTGAGGAGATTTCTTCGTAATCTAGATTACAAACAAGATTATGAAAACTGAAAATATATTGGAAATCTAGTAGATTTCGTACTTTTTGTACAAAATCTAGATTATGGTTCAGTGTACATGCCGCTTTAACCGCTTATGAGATATTCACAAGAAACAAAAAAAAACGGCAACGCATTTTCTCCTATAAAAATGCAGTTTTATTGTAATCACTGAGCATTATACATACACAAATTTTTAACGAAATCGTTAGAGCCGTTTTCGAGAAACACCCAATAACTCAAAACCGTTATATGAGAGGTATTAGTTCCAGACGAGATATTCAAAAAAAAAACACCTCTCGAAATTACGTAAAAATCATCAAATCATGTTCGTTTTGATTTAAACCTCAATTTTTTTTTTTAAACCAATACTTGTCCATAGAAAAAATTTGAGGTTTTAATAAAAACCAACATTACGATGATGAAGAAGTCCAAAAAAGTCTGTTCGTCTGTTCGTCTGTTCGTCTGTGCGTCAATCGGTACAGAGAGCCACAGCCTAAACGGGTTGACGGATTTGCATGAAATTTGGTACAGATTACTTTTTTGTAATTTCTAAGGTTGTTTTTTTTTTATTTTTGAATATCTTGATTAGAACGAATACCTCCCATATAACGGTTTCGAGTTATTGGATTTTTCTCGAAAACGGCTCTTACGATTTTGATTAAACTTTGTGTATGTTATGTAATAAATGATTGTAACAATACTGCGTTTTTAGTATTTCTGAAAAACGTACGAATAACGGAAATCAGATGAACACTTTTTTCGAGAAATTTTCCATAAATTTTAGTCATTTTCATATACTCGAGCGATTTTGTTTAAAATTTGTCAACAGGTTGTTTTTATGATTTTGAAAAGTATCGCTTATTTAATTTTTCAAAAAATGTTGCTAAACAAATTTTTTTACCAACGAATATATTATTACTTTGAGCTACAAGAGCAAGTTCGTGCGATCCAGTCGTGCATTTTAATTAAATTGCAGTATAATAAAAAAAACCGCTTGGTAAATTTTAATAAGAAACTTCTTTCTACATCTTTCGCGGTTACTAGTTGTAAAATAAAATTTATCCAAAGTTGATACCTCCAAAGTTGAGTAAGTCAGGGATTTACATGATTGAATGCGGTGATTGCAAACGTAAATATTATGGCCAAACAAAACGAAGCATAGAGACAAGATTTAAAGAACATATGAATTGTGTCCGTCTCAATCAGCCACAAAAATCTGCGATTGCGTCACACATTTTAAATGATGAACATAACAACATAAACATCGAAAATTTAACCCTACTCAAACAAGTAAACGACCATAGACGATTGGATGCATTTGAATCGTTTTACATACAAAAAGACACAAATGCACTTAATTTAGACAACGGCAATATTGAGTCTTGCCTACTTAATCTAATGTGCCAAAGACAAAATTAAAAGAAAAGAGAAAAGTACCGCTTTCAATGTTTTTGCAACTCAACTAAGCTTAGTCGCGATTGCTGATGATGGAGTGCATACGCTCTGAAATGCATTCAGGTTAGTTACGTGTTTGTTTATATCGTTTTGCGTTAAATGTAGTGTTTTTTGTAAAATTAAATTTAAACAAATGTGTTTCGACTCAAATGAAGTCATAATAAGGTGTAACTAGATTATAAAAATACAATTTATTGGACTTCATGCCGTTCAACGTCGAACCGTTATTGATACCTCGATACGTTCTCGAGACAAAGTGAACGAAAAAAAGTATCATTAAGGTACGCGGTTTTTTGTATGTTTTGTCCGTCCAACCTGTAAATACGATTTCTCGAAAACGTTAAGGTGGCGCTTTCAATTTCTAGGAAACACATACCTGCATGAATTTATCAACTGAAATATAACAAAAATTATTCTGTCAATACCATTTTAATTTTTATTAAATTTCTTAATAGAGTATACGCTTGCCAACGACACCAAATCAATACTAAAATGACTCGCCGCTTTTACTTAGCTTGTCCTTGTACGCATCATTTCCTTCGAATTACATAACAATTCATTATTTTCAGAAACTCTCCATGTACCCAAACAATGCCATTGGGAATGGATCATAGTCATCATAACTCAAAATATACATCAAACACAACAATTCATCCTGTGTAGTGAGAATGCACATTCCAAAACTTATGACCTCCATACCCATCGTTGTTGTTCACGCATTTTCCTCAAAATTCACGTGTTTTCAATCATATTTGAAAAACTTTCATCTTTTCGACTCACACACACAAAATGCCCCATTAATCATTGTTCTATGTAACCAAAGTTTGACAGCTTTGTGGCCCTGATTGATTTAACTTCTCGTGAACCCAGGTGTAGGTATAGGTACTATATAGAAATCATACCTTCATGGAGAATAGTAAAACCAAAACCAACAAAATAACATCGCACTGAAAATGAGTCTTCCTTTACAGCTACTAGGTATTATACTTGTGGATTCATTACTCAGTGCCTTGTCCATGTTTCCTTCTACTAACAAAAAATAAAATAAATTTTGTACCGAAAATCCATCAAAAAAAAAAGGAAACATTTCAGGCGAATAGAATTTTCAATAAAGTCCCACTCTTCACAATAATTATTTTGTACCTCCTTGTATTTCCCATAGGATTTTGGGTTTCATCTTTAGTACCTATTCATTAAGAGTACGATGGCGTTAACATAGCGTACATCCTTACAAGTCTATTAAGTATTTCCTGTCAGGAAAAAAAATTTATAAAACCTCATCCTTTTGAAAAGACAGACATTTTTTCCCGCAACAGAGAACTCTTCCAGTATATATATTTTCCTCGCGCCTTAACACCACATAATCCGGCTGCATGATAGGGGATTACAAAGATTTTAGCTACTTATAAGGATTATCATACCCGCTAGTATCTCGCTAGAGAGTTCTATGTGCTACAAATAACACAACCAAAGCGAACAAATCCTATTTTATAACACTAACCCACACACACACACACACACAACCATGTTTATTGAAATAGACACGATAGACTTCCACAGAACTTCCGTTTCCTTGGTGTACACGGTCCCTTTATTAAATCTCATTCTCAATCAGTCTTCGGCTCTTTGGAATTTCAAGGTGTGTACACAACCATTATCCAAGCGAACCGCTAAACACGCATCCTTTTGGCCACACACTATACTTACTTAATTATCCAACACGCAAACCTTAAAGAAGAACCTTATGTTTCAGTTGTAGCTTGTAGAAAGTTAAGCCTTTCGGCTCTCGGCTCGCGGGTTATACGTTTTCGTTCGTCTTTTCAAGGACGCTGACGATGAGTTGTTGATGATGGTGACGACAATGAAAACGACTGCTTCGAATCCGAATAAAATTTTGCATCAGGAATAATAAGATACATAGGTATAATCTTTTATGTGGAAGCGGCAGCTCTGCAATTGGAACCAACGGACAACATTATATAAAACAACTACAACCACAACTACACCCCAACAACAATGTTAAATACAGCAACCAAAAAGAAAACAGGACGAATTGAGCTTACGGCCGCTAGCACTCTTTAAGGGATTTCCACGATTTTGCCATTTAATTCTTCTCCTCTTTCTCATCGTTGCGCGTTGTTGTTCACAAAAGAAAATCTCGCTCCAGGATACGCAGGATAATTGATTAAAAATCTGTCCTACATTCTATCCGATTGCATACGACCACCAACCGACCGAATTCAGTGTGTGGAATGTGAAGGTCTCTTTTGTGGGTTGGTTATGTGGTGGTTAAATACACGGATAAAAATTTATTGGGTTTTCAAAACGTAAACAGGGTGTCGTGAATATTAAGTAATCTAAAAGTCCTTGGAGCTGGTTGGCAATAAAACATTAATTTCAAATTTGTATCGATCAAATATGAATGTGTACCATTATCAGCTGAAGACACTCCAATCAAGTTCAGATTTTCTAAACAAAATGATTATGTGCTGCAATTTGTATCAAGTCCAACGAACAAAATTTTTGGCTGTTAGTTAGACAGTAAATTTAGTTTGAACTGAAGGAATTATTTAAGTGATAGCGCAGCCTTACAAAACATACTAAACCTTGTATTTATATTCTATAGGATTCAATTACAATGTTTTTGCCATGTAATTGCTATAGCACAGGTCTTTCGAAGCTGCATCTCTTTTAACAACATTCCGACAAATCAAATAGAAAAACAAATTCTAAAATATTAGGTATGCATTCGTACAAAAAAAAGTTGAGATAACAATCAAACATGACATAACGATGATAGAGAATGATAAAAAAGTGGGTCCGACAATTCTGCCTGTCTGTCTGTCTGTATGTATCAGAGACCACAGCCTAAACGGATGGGTCGATTTACTTCAAACTTTGTATATGGCGTTTTTTGGAGACTATCCCCAGAAGTTTTTTGATTTTTTTTTTTACCAAAATTAACGATACCTGTCATATACCGGTTTTAGAAAAACTCATTTTTCTCTAAAACGTTGCCTACGATTTTGATTAAAAAAATCCTGGTCATTTTTTTGGGTATGGTATCCTTAAATGAGAACCATTTTTTTTTTTTTAAAGCGTTATCAACGTTACCTGCCATAGAACCGTTTTTTTTATTCTGCTTTTCTCCTTCATGACTTATCAATTTCAACCATTTTTTTTACATGGATGCTTTTAAGTTGCCGTTATAGTATTTAGTAAAAAAAAAATTTCAAAAATTATAAAAATTTTTTTTTGAAAAATCATTTTTTTCGAAAACTATTCAATATTTTTTTTCAAATTTTAGTTTTTAGATGTTGATAAATAATTTCTTAAAAATGGCGTACCAATTGTTTTTTATAAAAGTCCTTGCAAAATTTTATGTAGAAAAAATAGTTTTTCTTTAAAAAACGGCTCTAACGATTTTCAATTTTTTTTAATGTATCATTACAGAAGAAATCAAACTTTGTTTTGAGGTTAAATTCATTTAAGGAGCTGTTTTAGTCATTTAAAAATCGAATTTTATTCTTTTTTAATTGTTTTTTTTTTTTAAACTGGATGTACAAATTTTTAATTAAAAAGGCTTAGAATAAATAGTAACTTTATCTACAAGAGAAAAGAACTTGGTGAAAATGTCACCGTAATTAAATATACGGCCTCCGTTATGCCATTTAAATTTGCACCTACTTTTGTTGAAATTGAAAGAAGTTTTTCAATGGAAGAAATGTTTTTAGAGGAAACAGGCAAACTTTACTTTTTGAAAATTTAACCAAAATTCTCGTTCGATATTCGTGAGAAGTTCATCAATCGTCGCAGGAAATAGTCTTACGGTAGCGCTCTTAACGTTGAGGCCACTGACTCCGTATTTGGGTTGTAAATTTTAATAATTTCGACTCGTTGTTGGCTCGTATATCTTTTCATAATAAAATGGCAAACCTTACTGAAGAGAAATGTCAAAATTAAGCAATTTCACTTGTTATACAAGTACTTGTAGCTTTGTGTTATAGGTCCCATAAAAATAGGTCTTGTGTGGAAAAAATACCTAAACTGAGGCAGACCAAAATGGTTCTCAAGTAGTACAACCTCTGAGTAGGCATGTAAGCATTCTGCGCCTGCGCCTAGTAAATAGTGCCAAATACAGCTTCTGTTATGAATATGAAGAAATACCAGATTATATTCTCGGCAGTTAAATTGCACTAATGCACCAAGAATTCAAATAACTGGGATGCTACAAGGTCGAAGAGGGACACTTAGATTTTATGAAAATACTCTTAGTACCTACTGATTTTCCACCCAGCTTTAATTGGTGCATAATAGACTTAAGTGCAATCTAAGACCCCTAAAATCAATTAATCAGTTAGACTCTGTTTCTTTGTCAAATTTATCATTTTTACACAAATAAGCAAAAACTAATATTTAGTTTTAAACGGGAACACATTTTGAAAAAAATATTTTTTACGATATTGGGTCTGTGATTTTTGTCAACATTTAGTGTTTAGATAAATAATATCTTAAAAATGGCATTCCATTTTTTTTTATTAAATAGTTTGAATTTTTTTTTGACATATTTTTTTTTTTAAATGGCTCGATAAATTAAAAAAATCTAAAAATTTATCGTAAAAGAAGAAATTCGAGAAAACTCTTATAACTCAAAAATGGTGTATGGGAGGTACTCGTTCTAGATGAGATATTCAAAAACAAAAAAAAGAAAAGTTTTGAAATTACATAAAAGTCATCTCTACCAAATTTGAAGACAATCCGTTCACGGGTTTGGGCAGTGAAAATGTGTACAAATGGACGCACGGACGCATAGACGCACAGACGCATAGACGCACAGACCGACGGACGGCATGAATTAAAAGCATTCATGTAAAAAAATGATTGAAATTTATTGAGTCATGAAGGAGAAAATCAGATCTAAAAAAAAGGTTCTATATGGCAGGTACCGTTAATAACGGTTTTTGAATAAAATGGTTTTCATTTAAAGATAGACCTTATCTAAAAAACTGACCATGATTTTTTTAATCAAAATCGTTGTTGTCCCAGTCGACTTATATTTTTCGACGTTAATGATTTTTTTTTCCAAATTTTCTCAAAAACACAAAACATATCAGAAAATTGAGGGAGAGTTAATATTTTTGCAGTAATGTGTCCTTTTTTGTCCGTGTAGGTGAGTTGTTGAGATAAACAGAACGCTAGATATATTCTCAAAGTGCCTCTACTCCACTCCTCTTGCTTTAAATCGCCAATTAAAGAGCCCGAATATGTGTATATGAACTTCGCACTCACTATAAACATACATACATACTTATGTTTGTGTCTATCTATAACCACCCAACACACGTTTAAAGCTAGAAGCATGCAACAGCGTTACTTTACATGTTTACATGTTACAGGCTCAAACAAAAAAAAAACAAAATGAAAAAAAAATGAAAATAAATTTCAATAACTCGCTCGTACCATAGGATCCTTGCTCTAGCACATCCAGTCCTTGTTTCTATGTCCTTGCTGTTTTTTTGTTTTTTTTTTTCAACGAGCTCAAATTTTTTTCTCTTTTACCGCGCTTCATTCCGCAATAGGATCCCAATTCCATTGCCAGCAGTAAAAGTAGAAAAAAAAAATTCCCATCCATACACCACTCATGGAGCTGTGAGTGAAGTGTCCGGGCGGCAAAGTGCAGTGGGGTGGTATGTGGCGTGTGGCAATGGCTCTGGTATTCCGTGGCGTGGCGTTAGTGGCGTTATGACAGGACGACTTACTTAATGCAAAATGCCTAGCAATCCACTGTAACAGTCACTGGATATGGGCTGGTATGGCTGACTGCCTGGCTGGCTGGCAGGGAAGTCATTGTGGCGCGGTGTCTTCTCAGAGAAGAATGAGGATATTTCAGCAAAATTCAAAAAACATATGTATTCTGTTTTGCTTTGCGAGTACCAGCTCATGCGCCGTCGATGTAAAATCCAGTGCTCGACTGGGGAAAAAGTCCTTTTTTCGTACGAAATTCGAAACTTTAGCTACTATTCCTTGGTTAAGGTATTGCAGAAATCTTCGGAAGGCGGCAGCTCGCAAAGCTCGCAACTAAATTATTGGGTCTTCGGTTCTATCTATTGCAATGTGGTGGGTCCTTGGTACATTTACCTGCTTACTTCGGTGTCGAAGACAGTTGACTGTCGTGCGTTGAGGCAATCGCTGCTTTTGGCAATCGGTGCTTCACATTTGCTGGCCCATAGTATCCTGTTGGACTAGAAGAGTGAATGACATCAGGATTAACTTTGCTCGCCTTCTTTATGCTTGGCCTTCTTTAAAAAATTGATATATATTAAAGTGAATCAGTGCATAATTACAACAA
Organism: Meliscaeva auricollis; assembly: GCA_948107695.1. Taxonomy (NCBI): domain Eukaryota; kingdom Metazoa; phylum Arthropoda; class Insecta; order Diptera; family Syrphidae; genus Meliscaeva; species Meliscaeva auricollis. The sequence continues at coordinate 115,198,612 of OX403616.1, read as the reverse complement.
CAACAAAATATGATTATCCTTTGTCTAGTTGTGTGTGCGGACATGCAGTTTAATTGATGTCCTTCATGTTGTGAATCAGAAATTAAAATAAAATAAAAAAAAAGAGATAAATAGTGAATACTCGATTGCAAGAACGTCGTCGTCCTGCGATATAAAGGATAATTTAATATTTATAAATGCACCAGACTGCCTGGCGGCCTCGGTCTTCAACACCATAGGTTCTTGAGTTTTGGTCTGTGGAGTGCGGTCCTCGTTCGTGGTTTTTATAGTTTGAGTGTTTTTTTTTTTTTTTTTGTGAAAAGTCGCGTCGGAAACGTCGTCGTCAACAGCAGCAGCTTGGTTTTCACCTATTAATGCAGACACGTTTGGGTTTGGCATTTGCATACAAATATCCTTGTACTCGTACGAGTATATGGTAATGGTCGTATAGTTAACCTGGCGGATCGCGTACTTCTCTTGCAATGCAGGAGCACTGTTGAGGTAAACTTAGAATACTAATTTATGTTTGATTATGTTGATTTTGTGTGTTGTTGTTGATTTTTTTTGTCTTGCTGGTATTTTTGTTATTTTGAGCCTTTTTGTGCCGTAAAATGTGTCAGGACGATGAGTAGCTATTATGGCAGGGATATGTCTATGTACTAGTGAATAAAATTAATTATTCAACAAAGATATAGGTATGACACGAAATTTTAGGAAACAGAGTCAAAATGAAATTTAGATGAGATTGTTGCAGGTTTTTTTTTTTTTTTGTTTTTGATGTTCTGATGGGCAAACTAAATAAACATAAAACATGTCCTTAAAGCCATCGTTGGGGCTTCAAATTTAATTATACTGAAGGATTACTTTTTGGAAAGCTTCACAAAAAATTTCAAATTTAATTTCAAACACAAGAACTTACGAAATGTTAATTTTATGGGTTTCCCGAGAAGCCTGCTAAATAATGGAAACGAAGCAATTAGGTAGTGCAGGTATGCAAATTGTTGGAAATGGCTTTTCTATGGAATAAATTTATTCGAAAACTGTTTGTTTTAGGAGGAAACTAGTAAAACGTAAAATTGGCAAAAAAAAAAGATTAAGGCAAAAGACGAATGAAAAGCATTCAAGGAAACAATACGACTGAAACTTTTTATTATATGAGTGGGATTGGATAGGAAGAAGGTATTTTTCCTTAAAGTTTTGAAAATTTAAGAACTCTGATATTTCAAAAACTTGTTTTAATTTTTTTTTAATTATTTTCTTATTTTCAAAATTCCCTAAAGCTTCCAGTATTTACAGTCAAAACTGGCAATTATTGGAGTTGAAATATCAACAACTTTATTAGTTGCATGTCTCAAAACTTTTTATATTGACAAAATCACTTTGAACATATTTATTTGCTGTGTATGAATTTGTCAACAATGGAAAACTAAATTTTATCCCTTTGAATAATTATTGGTAATAAATATAAAATGTGAGTACTTAAATGTTTAATGGTGAATTTTTGATGAAGTGTAACGATTACGATAGAGTAATTTCAAGTTTATTGCTTACCCATACGTGATAGGTTTTTTTTATTTTTAAACGAAGTACAACGGAGTTGATTTTTATAGTTCTTGATTATAGATTATAAAAAAAATACTTGGGAGGCTTAAGTGCCAGTTTTTGAAAAAAAAAAGAAAATAAGAACCGTGGCTGATTATAAAAAAAATATAGTTATCGGAAAAAAGTGGGAAGAAATCATTTAAAATTTTGTTAAAGTATTTAATGTAAATATTTTTAACCAAGGTTTTTGGTAGAATCTGATATCCAAATTTTACTATGACGTAAGTAAGAACTTAGCACAAAAAATAAAAAAAACAAGTGTTTTCTGGCAAAAATAGTAGTGAGACAAATAATGGGATAGCAAGTTCGTAAAATTTATAAAATTCGTTTATTTTCTTTTTGAATTTGCCCTTATAGTACTTACATAATGTAAATTAGTGAATTAAAAAAAAAGTAGTACATCTCCGAATTTCAGAAGGAGGCAAAACACCCACCTTATTTCAAACAACAAGGTTACTGGCCTGTAAATAGTGATCTCGATCTGCTTGTTTTTAGTTTTCTTAAAAACTAAAAGACATTTACTTATTTAGTTTTCAGTGTTTAACTAAAAATTGGTAGGAGATTAAAATATTTTTATTTCTACTTCTTTCTGTGATACATTTTTTATAGCTCTATTTTGAAAAGCTGTACATATATTGGAAACTGTTGGTTCTACAAAAATTGTATTGATCAGAAACTAATCAACATTTGAAGAGGATGAGATCTTAGAACATACTTTATAATCATAAACTAGCCATCTTTATAGCTAAGAATGCCAATTACTTAAAAAAGCGTAAAATTTTCTAGGTTTTTTGGCATTTTTACCAATGTTGCGAATCGAATTTATCGACCTCGAGGGCCCATTCATTTTTTGAAAGGAATTATAGAGGGTATCCCGTAAGTGGTGATTCTGGGGTATATCTAAGAAAATAAAATGTACGACTGGGTCGCACGTACTTCCTCTTATAAATAAAGTTACTATTTATGCTAAGCTTTTTTAATTAAAAAATTTTAGATGCAGTTTTGGAAAAAAATTCGATTTTCAAATGACTAAAACAGCTTTTTAAATGAATTTAACCTGAAAACTAAGTATGCAATTTGATTTCCCCTTTAATGATGCATTTTTAGAAAAAAAAATTTGAAAATCGTTAGAGCCGTTTTCTTAAAAAACTATTTTTTCCATATAAAATTTTGGAAGGACTTTTATAAGAACAAATTGGTACGCCATGCTTAAGATATTATTAATCAACATCTAAAAATTAAATTTTGAAAAAAAAATATTGAGTAGTTTTTGAAAAAACGATTTTTCAAAAAAGAAATTTCAACTATTTTTTGAAAATCCAAAAAAATAATTTTCGAAAATTTTCTAAAAACTATTACGGCAACTTAAAAGCTTTCATGCAAAAAAAATGATTGAAATTGATTGAGTAATGAAGGAGATAATCAGAATTAAAAAAAACGGTTTTATGGCAGGTACCGTTAATAACAGTTTTTGAAAAAAAAAATGGTTTTCATTTAAAGATAGACCATATCCAAAAAAATAACCATGATTTTTTTAATAAAAATCGTAGGCACCGTTTTTGAGAAAAATGAGTTTTTCTAAAACCGGAATATGACAGGTACCGTTATTTGGGGTCCAAAAAAAATTCAAAAAAACGTCTGGGGATATTCTCCAAAGTTTGAAGTAAATCGACCCATCCGCTTAGGATGTGGTCGCAGAAAATAATTATAAGAAAAAATTAATTGACAAAATTGTCGAAAAGCCCAACATTTTATGGGATGGGTTCGATATCCTGTTTTTTATAATCATGTTTTTTAATATCCTGTCTTTAAAATACAGTTTTTTTAATACCGTTTTTCAATATCCCGCTTTTATAAAATCCCGTTTTTTTACTATCCTCATTATTAAATTCCTGTTTTTATAATCCCGCCTTTGGAATCAACACAAGGTGGAGTGAATATATTTTACCTCAATGCATAGGTTATGGTGGGGTACCATAATGCTCATGGAAATTGTACAGAATGCAAGAAGAAAAAAGCAAACAATTATTCGATCAAGTATTTTTTATTGATTTTGTAATGTACCTAACAAAAAAAGAACATAAAACATAACAAAAATGTGGTTTCAAAAAAAAACATATTTTTTCCAAAAAATAAGAGAATATACTGTGGAATTCTATTAAAGATTATAAAAGATTAATATTGTGAGCTATAAGGCGCAAAAAAATTGTTTTACTCATTTTCTTTCTATCTTTCATAATTTTTTTTTTTTTGAAAAATTATTGTGTTCCATTTTTAATTTTTTCAATTTCAGTTTCAAAAACAATATTTTCTTTAGCTAAAATTTCGATAAGTTTGTAATAACCCTGCACTTTTGCATCCAACTAAAACCATCAATCTGCGATGCTAGGCTTCGTCATTATTCTGCGTTCGTAGGAATTGCTTTAGTGCACTGTCTGAAACAGACCAAAAGTCAGGGGAGTATTGAATTTCTCTACTTCCATTACGAATAGAGTTCATATTGAACTACTGGTAATATTGAGGTGTAAAATATTGAGTAATATTTATTAAAATCCAAGACGGGATTACCGGAATAAAACCGGGTTTTAAAAAGCAGACTTTCGAAAGACGGGATTTTATTTCAACTGGATAGTTAGAAGCGGGATATAAAAAAAAAACAGTACATTAGAAACGGGATTTTAAACTTTTTTTTCGGGATTTTAGAAAAACGGGATTTTGAAAATCGGGACTCCAATACGCTCCCCATTTTATGATACTTGGGAAAAACCTGTTCGTGGAAAAAGTCTATGTTGTATGATATCTGCTACTATAAATTTATTGGGCTTTTACCCAAGACGTCAGGTAAAAATAAAAAAAAAATTGATGGCAAAAAAAAATGGCAGCTCTCATAGTTATATTGCCTTTATCTTTGGCTTAAAAACTTCTGCGCTAAAGCCAATAGTTTTTGAGTTATAGGTTGATTCACATTTTCTAAAATGCTTGAATTCTCGAGAAGGCTTTAGGGGGAGGGGTATGCCATAAGCTTTGCCAATACCCTACAATCAAATTTATTAAAATCAGCCTTCATGTACATATATTTGTTTGCACGAAACTATGTAGTGCTAATTAGATAAAATAAATATAGATCGGTTCACTCTAATGTAGTTTGGAATATTTTCTTTGTAGATAATCAAATTAATTTGATGTCCAGCATTTATTAAAATAAAATTATACAAAACTTGTGCTTTATTATAAAAGAGGTTAAATAGAAACATGTATGTGTATGGATAAATTTCCGAGTTCATGTTCATATGGTCAGCCTATTAAGAGTACTGCCGTGTTCAGACAAATAGACGTAGGTATCTACGTTTGAGATAAATGCGTTTTTATGAGTTTTGTTTTTGGTTGAAAGTTTTTCATATTTCAAAAAAAAATAATTTGCATGCAAATTATTAATTTTTGAACTAAAAATATTTATTTTTTATAATAGAAGTAAAGTTATTTTCAAAATGTGACGATACTTATGTCTATATATTTTAATAAAAGCATGCTTTTTGCAGATAGGTACCATTTTTTTAGAGTTTTTATCTATCAAAAAAGCGAGAGATTTTATTGAAAGATACAAATTTAAATACTAAACATACCCAAGACATCAACATTGCTCATAAATGCCAAAAATGTAGTTACGTTTATTTGTCTTAACACGGCAGTTTAGAAATAAGTTTAACTGGAAAACAAAAGCTTATTTTATTGTCATATTTATGGTAAACAGGATCACATGATAATATGAATAGAGTCACGAAATCTACTAACCATAAAACTGTTTTTTACGCGTTTTCAACATTATTAATGTTGTCTTAGAAGTTGCTCTGCCTAGACATTATCTTATTTGAAGAATTCGAGCATATCGATTAAATGCTATAGCTTAGTCCTTGGTTTATATTTATGTAAATAAAATCAAAACACTTTATTTTCGTATTCAAAATAGTGCTTTCCATCAATCTTTAAATGGATTGATTTTTTCTCTCGATATTTGACACTTCCTACAATTTATGGTTTTGAGTTTAGTAATATTATGAATCTATAGCCTACGATGTAGAGTTGGCATTAAAAGGCAGAAAGACATAAACTTAAACCTGATGTATAATGTTTCCTTTAGTATTGCAAAACTATAGTTACAATACGTCTAACTTTCCGCATCTGTTTTTTGTTAAATGAAAATCAATAAGTTTATGTAGTCAATAACCAAATTCTAACGATAACTCCTTGAATATAAATTTTACACTCTGTTTATTTTATCTCACATGTATACGAGCATTACATGACACAGAATATTTTTATATTCAAATGATTTTTAACCTGATGATGTCTTTCTGAAATCATAGAATTCCCAGATCAATGGCTTTATGGGGGTTCCGTAATGTAAGATGATTTTATATATTTTTTTTTTTTTATATTTTGTGTGTGTGCTTGAGATCTAAGCTCTGGAGAGAAGTGATGATACGACAAATTGAAAAAAAAAAGGTGTATTTAATTCAAAACATTTCTGTGCATATTCAATTCATACATATTCAAGTGCAGAATCTTAAGATTAATTTTTGCACTCAGTGTGAATATTCAGAAAGCCAGGAAAATCTGACTCCTTCATATAATCATAACCTTAATGATGTGCATCCTGTGCATGTCATATCTGAAATGATAAAGCAAAACATATTCATTATTTATCTTCTGATGGTATCTCTGAAGTGAACTCATCTATCGACTACTTCTTCGTTTACATATATTTTACTTCTTCAAATTGAGTATACATACGAGATTTCGACTGTTTTACTACCAATCCATGCATGTTAAATAACAACAAAATTATCTTAAATTATTCATTTAAAACGCTTCTCAAACAGGCACAAAACCATATTATAATTTATTTCCCAACCGTAAATATTTTACTTATATAGAGGACAATAAGTCAGTCAGTATCATGCCAAATGCTACAGTCACTTTATAAATCCTTTCATTGCTTGTCAAGCACTCGTAAGCTTAACATTATTATTATTTGAATAAAAAACCGCTTTATAATTTATCGTGTTCGTTAACAAAAAAAAGAAAAAGAAAAAAGGCAAACATTGATTATAATTCCTAATGTTCACACAGCACTTAGTGGAAATAATTAAATTCGTGAAACAAAACTTCTCATCATCCTTACTCTACTCCTACTCCTAACCAACAGCCAACAACAACAACACTCACAAGAAAACTCCTTCATTTTGGTTTAACTTAATTCGAAAATTTGCATATTTAATATGGCAGTGCTCACGCAATGAATAATAGCCATTAAAATTTGCCCATAACTATAAACAACACAGAGAAAAAACATATACTAAGTCTATGGATGGGTTTTGTTTGGTTGGAATTCGAGGAAGCTATAATTTTCTTTCAAGGACGAAGAACAAGGTTGCCACTCGTGGAAAAGTAGTATGACCATTAAAAAAAACTCATATAAATGAACATAAAATTTAATTAAAAATATTAAAGCCTACATTAAAAACTATAAAAAACGAATAAATTCAAGGTTTATGTTGAGCGTATGTACTTTGTATTTATATTGTTCAAAGCCTTACTAAAATGATGGTGATGATGATGAGTTCTTAATTTGAAATTTTCAGTTAATTTTGAATATACATATGTATATTATTATTTTTTTTTTCCTTTGATAAAACATTGATTTTGTTTGTTAGTTTGTTAATTTGTTTAATACATAAACATTTTTTTTTTAATGCAAAGCACAATTATTGTAAAAATAGTATTAAGATACTGGAATTTGCTCTAGCTTATAAGATATTGTATCTTACAGAGTATAATTATACAATAAATAAATGAAATGAAAATGAAAATCGTTGTATGAAAAATTAAAATTGAGTAGGTATTGAAAAATATAATGGAGTGTGTCAGCAAAGTACTCCAACATAGATTTGAAATGGAAAAGAAGCTGCCATTCATTAACATATAAATGTTAAAAGAAACAAATAAGTGTTCTTCTTCTTGATCGTACCGATACCTACAGTCTACACTACTCAAATATGTAACAGAAATATCTCATTTATGTGTAAGTATTTACTAAGCAGACCGGAACTAACCCGCACTGATAGTTCAGGTGAATGGAAGCGGATTGGAATGCTGTATTTTGAAATAATGTATGATCAAAATTCTGTATTATGATGTATAAAATTGTCATAATACTGTATGATTTTAATTCTGTATTTCGAAATATTGTAAATCCAAATACTGTATGTGCAAATTACTGTACGTTCAAAATACTGTACTATTATTTGAAGTATTCATATTTTGAAATACAGTATTTTGAATACAGTATTATAAGACAGAGCATTATGAAAAACAGTCTTAAATTCTAATTAGCCAAAAGGCTTGTCCTGTTTCCAAAAGTTTGCAGATATACTATGCCTGTTCATGCTCTGCTCATGTTCTCAATCCTTCATTTAAAACAATTTTACTTTGTTTACTCTTCAGTCCATAAAAGAAAATGGAAAATTATGTGCATCTTTATAGGTACTTGGAATGCAACTATTTGCTTGGGTAGGGGACAATTTAAAAGCCTGGGACCCTAATTCGTTGCAGAACATTAGGTAGATTGCGTATCAAAAAAAAAACATAGTTTTCAACCCTCACTCCTCCTCAATCTAGCCAGATTAAATTCGTCATCTTAGCCTTAATCAAAATTTGTTGTTTGCTCTTGGTCTATTAAAACTGACAGCCATGTCTTCACTCATATTCCAAAAGTCGCGTGGAGTTTGATTTAGAGTTTATCAAGTTTTAATGTTTGGCTACATGTATTTCAATAATTCTTGGCATTAACTTAAATTTTCCAATTCGTAATAAAATCTTATTGACTTTTTACTGTTTCAAAGATTACTATTTGTATTTATAAGATATATTTTAAAGAATACCAAGCAATTTTATAACCATAAAACCTTTTTTTCGGTAACTCAAATCAGAGTTTAATGATAAGTTTTACTTGAAAAAAATATTTATCTGGTTTTCACTAATTTTAATGATAATATTTACTTTTATAGCGAAAAAACTATATATCAAAACCATACATCAAGCTATAAAAATAAATAATAATAAACATTACATTTATTCCAGGCCTTTTCTGATAAAAACAAGCTAAAATCTGTACTTCCCAGTGAAAATATCTTTTTCCTATGCTTAGTGTTTTTTTTTTTTTAAGAAATGCTCATTCTTTATTCATTTAATTTTTTTTTAATGCAATTAAAGTGCATAGCTTAGGAGTAGCTTATAGCGATCAGGATATCGAATCAGGAAATATTTTCGAATGTATTTCTTTTTATTTTTCACTCGTTTAAAAATGCAAAAACAACATAAATCGGTGACAAATGAAAGCAAATTTAACAATCAAGCAATAAGTTTGTGTTAACTGTATTTGTTTATTTCCAAAATACGAATAAACTTTTTGTGTCAGAAAAATAAATAAATACATTTTTAACAAAAACTAGTAATGCAATTGTAATTTTTTTTTCACAAAAAAATTTTTCAGTTATTTGCCATCGATTTATGCTGTTTTTGTATTTTAAAACAAGTGAAAACAAACAAATGCAGAATTTGAAAATAAAATGTTTACAAATTATCGGCTAAAATAACCTTACTTTTTACATTTTGTATTGCTTTATTTTGAAAAGCTGTTGAATCTACAGAAATGGTATTGGGCTCAAATTAAAAAATAATTAAACCGAAGAGCATAGTTTTAAGTCAAAAACTAGCCCTCCATGGCTAAAAATGCAAATGCCTGAGAAAAGTTAAAAAAAATCGCAGTTTTTGGGTACATCAACATGGCAACCCTGTCGAAAGAAAAAATTCTACATCACTTTATGCATCAAACTTTTTAGTGTATTAAAAAAGGAAAACATTAATATTACCAAACAAAAATATAAAATTATGTCAAAAAATCAAAATATAATTAAGACCACGAAGCTGATAAAATGGTTATCCTGTTCAACTGGAAAACACACTCAAATAATTTGTATTTCAACAAAATAGTATTAATTTTGGTAGAGTTAAAGGCTAAAATGTGTGTCAAATATTAGCTTTAACTCTCATCTATCTAAAAAAATTCAGTTGACGAGTCTAAAACGAGTATATGTATACGGCAACCCTATTTGAATGCAAAAAAAAAAAAACACTAAAAACAATAATTTTTCACTCAAAAACTACTAAAATAAGATAGATGGTTTAGATATTGCTAGTTTTCCCATGATTTAAGGAAGGAATCAGGATTTCGAGAGATGAATACAGTTGTGAATGAATACAGATGAATACAGTTGTGCCAAGGAATACAGTTGCTAAAAATAATTAAAAACTCCGACAAAACTTTTTAGTAGTGGTTTTATCTTAAGTTATCTTTTTACTAAAAAGATCCACACAAAATTAAATTAATATCAACCAAGTTGGTATCCATACCAATGACGAACATTCAAGGAAAGCTGTACATTCAAACTTTCCACACGCCTTTGTACATAATTTCATATCCATTTCTGTACGAACTAATTCCGAAGTTGTTCCAATCCAAGGAGCCCATTATACTGATTGTATTGTATGAACATACTAAGGAAAGTCTCGAGTGCTGTTTCCACATTCTCAAAGCAATAAATGATGGTTCAACCTTGGATTAATATTAATTGCAAGCAATAATACCAATATCCTATCCTATCGTATAATACCTGCCTTTATTGGGTTCATTAGTTGTGTCTAGGATGTAAATTATATTTTAATCATGTCGTCGTCGTCGTCGTCGGTCGGTTCGATGTACATTATAGTAGTAGGCTCTCCACGTAAAACCATGGAACAAGGACATTCCGAATTCTGAATAATTTTCCACATAGATTACATATTCAAAATTTATTTTTACGATGACAAAGAGCTTGAAACTTTTACATGATTACAACAGAATGTTGTAACATCAGCAAAAGGGCCAAGAAGAAGGGACTACAGAGTGGTCTGAGCAGAACACACATACGAACAAGGAACAAGGAAAAAAAAACATGGAAACACCCTAGCACATGGTTCTTTGCTTCGATAAAACATGAGATTATTATTAAGGACATCAACTAAGGGTTGGCCTAAGTTTGTTTTAAAGTGCTTCTGTGGCAGGGATTAACACTATTAAACTTTGTTAAGTGGAGATAAAAGTTAAACTTACATATCAAAAGGCAGGCAAAATATTTAACCTTAACAAAGTGGATGAGGAGCATTTTTGTGGACTTTTCACACAGAGTACAGCTACCAAATTGCTAGTAGTTCCAATATGTTAACTTAAAAATGCGGGTTTACATTATAATGATGAAGGCCGAAAGGAAAAATCTGTTTTTCTTTTATGGTTTGCTATGTTGTACTTATAGTTGAGAAGCCACTTCAAAGGATAAATGTTTGTATAATGAAGAATATTTGTTGAGAGAGAAATGTAAACAAGTAGTTGTCACAAATTTGGTAGAAGTTTGTTTAAATTTTTTTTTTTTGGTCAGTTTTAACTCTATGTCGTAAATTTTAAATAGAAAAAGAGATGATCTTTTTTCGGTTACAGTGAGGATGAATAAAGTTTAGAAAGTGTCTTTGACATTTTTGTTACTTTGAGGTTGGCTATTTTTTTATGTGATACCTTTGTCCTTGTCCATAATTAACATGTTGTTCTTGTTATTCGACTCAAACTGCGGTGGCAATGAGTGAATTCTTAATCAAGTTCTGTCATTCTAGAAAATGTTACAATGAAGATGTTTTCCCGGAAAGGTTTTTCTTGAGGATAAGGTTCAAGAGTATAATGTTTTAATAATTAGAAAACGAATTCAGGTGGATTTTTGAGTAGGTTTACCGAGAATTTTTTTGTTTTAAATGCTTACCAAGACCAAGGTTTTATTTAATTTTGACGAAGAGTATTTTCTCCGTGGAAGAGCAGGGTTGTCAAGTGTTAAAAAGAAGGGTCATTTACCCTCATCGATGTTACATTAAAATTTAATAGTAAAATTATTATTATTATAAAAATGTGGGTCATGTAATTGAGAAATCGGTAGTATTGTGTTGCCCAAATAGAAGAAGTTTAATTAGTTAAGTTGTTGTTAAACTTAATTTTTCTGTGCGTTGATTAGGATAAGGTGCAACAATAAACTGACACTTTGACGGGTTGAAACAGGAAAAAACTAGTATTGGAGAATTATTCTATTTGCCCAGTTTAGATAATTAGGGACAGTTTCGTATGAATAGAAATAAAAATATTTAAAAAAAAACACCGAATTTGCATACCGAAATACATGCAGTACGAAAAGAATTATCGGACCGTCACCGCTTAAGTTTAAACTCGAATAAATTAAATCTTCACAATAATTTGTGTATTTTTGCAATAAAAATAAATCGTGTTAAAACTGTCATTTTCTATCAAAACATTTGTGTTTCAGATGGTTTTGTGCATATTTATGTCAAAAATACACAAATTTGTACACACATTTTGTCGTTTACACAAATCGTGTGATACTAGCTTAAGAATCGTACAAGTTCCAAAAATTCAATTTTGAGATAAGTTGAGTATGCAGAAATGCTCTACGGATGTTGACCAACCAATGAGCATGATTACCAGTTCATTTGAAAATTAAATTCATACAAAACAAGGCTTGATTGTTTGAAAGAAACCACAAACCCTGGACATTTACTGTTCTTACACTCAGTGGCTGAGATTTCCATTTGACTCATCGTCATTTAATCATTTATGATATAATATAAAACTATGCTCAAGAATAATAGCAAATATCAGGTACTTGATTAAATATTGCAATGCCTTTTTCAATCAATATTTCTTATACATATTCTTATATTCATTATAATGTTCAATATTTTTATTCACAGACATATCGGGGGACCAAAAACCTTCAAATCTCTGATACATTATTTTTTCAAAAAAGTGTATAGTTTTTCTGTACAACAGGATTTTTCGTTTTTCTCAGAACTAAGATTTTGGACTTTAACCTACTGTTCTTACAGTCACTGATTCAATTTATTAAAGCTTAATTTGAATTAAGGCAAATTAATTTTCTCTGTCACGAGAGAAGTTTTGATAAAATTGAAAGGTGTTTGACCTAAAAATAGTAGAAATTCGTTGTACCCAAACAAACTTATTGTTCAAAACGCGGTTTTCACAATTGTGGGAGCCATTTCTATTGGAGAATCAACTCTTCTTCACTTCATTCAAACTTTGAAGACCTTAAAAGAATTGGCAGACTGCTCGTTGTAAGTACTTACATATGTATGTCTAATTTATGCTAGCTCATCACCGGTAGATCCTAGCACTCCTTGTCACATCAACAGTTCTATTCAATATGTAATCGCAAAATATAATTTTGAATTCAAATTATTATTAAATAGTTTCTTAAAACATAGAAACGTTATCAATCAGTTAATTCAAAAATAAATACGTTGTGTATTTCATCTTAGTGAAAGCGCCTCCACACTATCTCACAAAGTATAAACACCATGTCAAAATTAAAGTGGAATGCGACACCATCCTATCATCAAATTTGTGTGATTAAAAATTATTTTCGATCAGGACAAAAAAGATGTGTTCACAACCCAAAAACTGAAACGTATAGAAACCTGCAGGTTCTTGCACACCTGATTATTTGATTCAGAAGTGTTTCTGGAGGTCTTAGTAATATAATATGTAAATGTTTTTTTTAAAATCGGTCGCTTAGCTATTCGTTTTTGCGGGCTAAACTTTGAAAAATTAAATGTTTTTTTTAAGAATGTTTTTCTGAGATGATTTTTCTTTAATATTTTGTTGTAAAACCGATTATTCTCGATAACTGATACACACCCTCTTATATTAGACTCAATATATGCTGTTAAAATATGGGAGAGAATAGTTATTTAGACATCCTGAGGTTTGAATTAGACAATCAATCCATGTTTCTGAAGAAACATCGTCTTCTTTTACAATATAACCACTTATTATTGTTATTATTGTACTATTCGTACTAGAATGTCAGCTTATTAGACTTGACCATTCTTTATTCCGTCAATTTCATTGAATGTTTGAACAAAAATAATATAACCATTTATTATAATACTAAAATCTCCAGAAACACTTCTGCATCAAAAAATCAGGAGTGGAAGAACCTTCGGGCTTGGCCGCGTTCAAACGACCTGTGGAATGTGTGATGGTTTTAGAACCGATCCTAAAAATTTTCATGCATAAACACATGTCAAATTTTTCGATATGAAATGTGGAACGTATTTTCATTTTCTATTTCCACACAATTACACATGATTTTCCTTTCACATTTTTGAAATTTGTTTTTACTCTGTGTGGATGCACTTTAAGTAATAATTACACCTTATAACAGTCCAACTAAAAAGCAATAAATGCTCTCAATCAAAAGTAACAAATACTAGATTTTATTACTCAATACTTGAACATGGCTTAGCATACCTTTAATTATTATTGTTATTATTCTCGATTAATGGGTCAACTATAAAAATTAATTGAAGACTCAAACTCATTGAATGAAATTGTAAGTGGAGGGTGCGTTTTCATGTCCTCACATCTCATTAATGTACGACAAACAAACAAATTACAAGGAAGTTTCCACATCATTCTATTTTTCGGGCATGATACGTGACTACTTTCACACAGCCGGTGTATTATTATTAGTTTTTGTTGTTGTTGTTGTTGTTGTTGTTGTTGTTGTTTCCGAATAACTTACATATATGTGAGTATGAGTATGTATTGAAGTATTCAGTCAAAAAACAAAGCTTTATGTAATCGTTTTCTAAGAACTTTTTATATGAACAATGTGTGACTTTTACTTTTACTTAAACATTATAATTACATTTTTAGTGCGTGTCGGGTGGTTTGACCATAAAAATTAGAATTGTTTTTCTACCAATCGTGACCGATTTGAAGACATTCTATGTATTTGATAGCAACATTGTTCGAGAGGATTTGAAATTGATGCGGGTTAGCATTACATTTTCTTTTTCTTATATTCAGCTTTAGAATCACGCTTTTGATGATTGGTGCTCCATCCCATACTTCCAATCACTTTATTGCAGACACAATTTGGGCGTTTGAATAACACAATTAATGGGCTCTAACATCTCATACATTTTGACACCATTCATTTTTTCCTGTGGATTTATTTCAATCTATCAAAGTTTATGCATAAAAACCAGTAACGATTGGAGGTTAAAAGCAAATCATTGTTTTCACGTAAAATGTACTCATATTTTTGAGGAAGTAAAGTTTTCTTAAAGTTTTCTAAAAAAAAAATTCAATAATACATTCATTCCTACCTATCCCTTTTTTTCTTCAAAATACAAGTGTTAAGCACCTGGTTACTATAATCCTTACAAATGCAATACCAAAAGGATTTTGAAAACAAAAAGAAATCAATAAAGTGTTTGAATTTTTTATAAAATGAAAACGTGACCAAATGAATGAATGAATAAATTCAAAGACCTTTCATCATCTGTTTTTGCATCAAAAGATCTCTGATATCATCATCATCATCAGACTATACTCTTTACAAAGAACTCTAAGAAGAATCAAGTCATTTCATTTTCTTTTTTTTTAATAAATTTTCTATTCCAGAGGACAACATGGTACGGTGTATTTCCTACTTCTAGTATTCTAGGATTATAAATTAAATTCGCATACGAGTTGTATGCACTTGCTTCCACAAAAAAAATTTATAATGAAACTGCAGTGTTTAAAATTTGATTAAAATATAATTGATTGATGCTTACCAAAAGATGTGGCTTTAAGTTTAGAGTTGACCTCTTTGGCTTTGATTTACACGAAAAAAAACGAATAAATTTAAAATTAATTTTTGCGGTTGCGGTTGATTGCAAGTGTCAAAACCAATGAATATGTTCAGTGAATAAAATGTAGTGTCAAATTGAGTATTTTTAATTGCGATATAGGTGCTATATGTATATCAAGTTATGCATTCGTACAAAAAAAAAGTTGAGATAACATTCAAACAGTCTGTCTGTCTGTCTCGTCTGTCTGCATCATGTATCAGAAGCCACAGCCTAAACGGATGGGTCGAATTACTTCAAACTTGGTATGTGGCGTTTTTTGAAGAATATCCCCAGACCTTTTTTGATATATATTTTTGTACCAAAATTAACGGTACCTGTCATATACCGGTTTTTGAAAAACTCATTTTTCATAAAAATGGTTCCTACGATATTGATTAAAAAAATCATGTCAGTTTTTTGGGTAAGGTCGGTAAATGATAACCATTTTTTTCAAAAACTGGTATTAACGGTACTTGCCATAGAACCGTTTGTTTTTTAAACGGTTCTAAAGATTTTCAAATTTTTTTCTAAAAATGTATCATTATAAAAAGAAATCAAATTACATACATTGTTTTGAGGTTAAATTCATTTAAAAAGCTGTTTTAGTTATTCGAATTTTATGTTTTTTTAATTTTTTTTCTAAAACTGCATTTACAAATTTTTCGTGCAGTTTATTAAAGCGTGAAAAGTGTTTTATTCAAATGATTTATTTGAACGATAAAATATCGCACAAGATTAGATTTGGGCTATTTACAGCCCAATTATGATTGGGCTGTCATACTGAAATTGCTGTCGGGAATTTTTTTGAAAGTTGCCCAATTTTTGGTAAATCTAGCAAGCCTGCCCAAATTATTGTTATAACAAGAATTCGCAACTAGATTTTGTTTGACATTTCCCATTTCCTTGGTAATTCTTAAGGAGGATTCAACTGTTATACAAAAGGGAACAATGTGGAAATCAGGTAGATTTTGGAGAAATTTTGTCGTACTATAGATTACAAACCAAAACAGATTATGAATACTGAAAATGTATATGAAATCTAGAAGATTTTTATGAGATTTCATATTTGTTTGCTGGAAATCAAAATTATGGTTCAGTGTGAAACCCGCATTATCTTACGAATCCATAACGTGCCTTAAAAGAAACCACTATTCAAAGTAAAAATGATGCTTTATAAGACATCCATCACTGCACTGGTGTCTTTCAATGTGCTTGGTTTGACCTTCTTTTGATGGAATAAGTAGGTCGAATTTAAAAGAGAGAACGCACAAGTCTCCGTCTCACTATTCTTTGAGAAAAGAAAAATTGAATCGAAATAAAGACAAACTTCTTCCACAAAAAAAATCAGGTTCTCTTGCTTACTTATTGTTCTTTTTTTTTTATTTATTTTTATTATTTTGCTAAAAGGGTTTTTTCTTACTGTCTGTTCATAATATTTAAAGGTTGAATATAGGGATTCTAGGATGGCTGATGGAACGGGGCTTCATATGTCTGAATGTGTATTTCTTCCAATAATTGAATTTAATGTACGGCTTGTCTGTTTTTTAGAAAACATCCCTGAAGTTTGCATGTTTTGTTCATTTTGTTTTTTTTTTTTTTTTTTTTCATTGTTTGATGGTTTACTAAAAGGGATATTTTGGTTCATCTTTGATTGAATATAAAATTGATACTTAAATTGGATTTTTCGTTTAAAAAAAAAATGTTCATATATGCAAGGAAGGATTTTTCTTGGAAATTCATCTGTTTAGCATAATTTGACATGATATCTCTTGTTAGTTTAAATTTTTGATGTGGATAGCTTTAGGGAAAAATAAAAATCATATTTTCAAGGCCTTAAAGAAGAAGACATGTGTGATTGATCTAATTATTATTTTTTTGGTCAAATGGGGGAAAATATAAACCCATATCAATGAAATTAAAGGTACAGCCCAATTTGATTGTTGAAATTATAGTTCTTTACCGTCGATTTTTATTTTTTTTTATTTTACTTAGGTGCTACAGGTAGTAGGGCAAGTATTGGTTTCTGTTTAAAAAAAATCGAGGCTTTGATCACAACCAACATTACTAAAGTGGAGAAGTCTATTGCAATCGTCATGTTGCTGTCTAACGGTAACGGTCTGTGCGTCTGTGCATCTCTGCGTCTGTTTGTACACATTTAAAATGCCCAAACGCGGTACATAATTTAGAAATATGGTTTTCATCTGTTTTTGAATATCTCGTAAAGAACGAGTACCTAACGATTCTGAATTTTGCAAACTGATTACAATAAAACTGCATTTTAAGTTTATACAAAAATATTCGTGAAAAGCTAAAGCGCTTTAAAAGGACGGATATGTTAAAAACCTCAAAATATTCTCCCTGCTTTTAAGCAAGGAGGGCGTTCGGTATAATATGAAGGTATGGTTTGAGATTGTTATTCGGCTGTGGTCGTTTTTCATCAAATCATCCTTTAAAACAGGGATTTTTTGGAGTCATACGTTGCGTATGTCTGTGCCTATACCTATGCGTAAACTGTTAATACAGTGGTTTATGACAAGCAATATTTGTTTCTTAGATTGGCCGTCTTAATTATTTAATTTAAACCCGATTTAGTACTTTTGTGGATTATTTTAAAAATGCGGGTGGAGCAAATAAAAAACACACGGTTTTACAAGTGCTTTTTACCATTCCAAACTCGTTTAACGTTTCGTGCTTTCAATTTCGATACATAC
Source organism: Meliscaeva auricollis (assembly GCA_948107695.1). Classification (NCBI taxonomy): domain Eukaryota; kingdom Metazoa; phylum Arthropoda; class Insecta; order Diptera; family Syrphidae; genus Meliscaeva; species Meliscaeva auricollis. The sequence goes on along the minus strand of OX403616.1, from coordinate 115,180,466 downwards.
GGACGGACAGAATCCCGAAATCCAGAAAACCCAAAATCCGGAAAACCCAAAATCCTGGAAACACAAAATCCCAAAATCCCAAAACCCTAGAATCCCGAAAGCCCAAAATCCAGAAACCCAACTAGGTACCCGTAATTAAATTTGAAAAATTTTACCAAAATATGTTAATTCTACAATAACATGAAAGCCAATTAAGATAAAAAAAAAATTTTTGTTCCGTTTTTCTATGACTACGTAACGTTTTTTGAAAGAATAGGAGTTCCGTGAGATATTTTTATTTCGGTCTTACTTTGATGTTATTTTTAATTCAAAGATGGTCAACATTCATTCAATAATTTTAACTTTAAGCTAAATCATATTAAGTATGTGTGTTTTTTTGGAAATGCTATTCGTAGTATAAAACGCGCATCGAACTGCCGATGAAAGGAAAAATTGAATCCAGCAGTCAATATATTTTTGAAATTAATTCGAAAAATCTCAAAAATCTATTGGCAGTGTGATTTAACTATTCGTTTTATGGGCAGTACGATTTTGCATTTCGACTGAGATGCTACTGTACTGCAGATAGCTTTTCACCAATACACCTATTAATTTCAATTTGACTCAATTTTTTTAAATCTTACGTTGTTTTTTCCCTTTTGGTTTATTTGTTTAATTTGTTTACTTGTTAACATCAAATTATCTGTCTGAAGTCGGAACCCCCAAAAATTCTGTAAAATAAAAAATTTGGGCAAAATTTTCATTTTATAGAATTTTTCGGGATTTTGGGTTTTTGGTGTAGGAACTTTATACCTCTAAAAACGCTTTAATTGGATTAAAGAGAGTATTTTGGACGAATCATAAATTTGCACCGAAAGCGAATTTTTAAATGATTTAAGATGATTTTGATAGATGAAATCCACTTTATTCACATCGCATTAATTAGTTTTTAATGTTCATATTAGTATATCTCAAAAACGTGACGTGCTAGGGTAGTTTAAACTTCAGATTCACGTTCAGCGTGTCAAAATCCTTTAGAAATGTATAGTTTGGCTTGAAGGCCATTTTTGTTGCTGACCAGTGTTATCAATATTTAATTTAAGCTGAACTTATTGTCCTAAGACATTTTAAACTTGGCAGACTATACTGTTATGATTACAGTAATTTTTGGGAATGCTTGGATTTTTTATTAGACGTTAAATGTTGAACTTCCCAAAAACACTGTTTTTGTGGAGACCATGTATTTGGCAAAACTTTCAATACTGAGTTTGCTTAAAATATAAGTAATTATTCGGGCGTTCAATTTTCTTAAAATCCTTGAAATCCTTTGAGGCACCATCTAATTTTTATAAACTTCTAAGATTAAACGAATACCTCCTTTACAAAGTGAAAAATATCCTTCAGTTTATAAATCAAAGTCCATTAAATCTCATCTTACTCAAAACACAAAAAAAAAAAAAATTGAAAGACTAAATCACCGTAAATACAAAAAAGATAAAGAATTTTCAATGAAATTTAATCTTCCCTCACAAATCCTTCTAAAAGCAACATTTCCAGCATATTTCGCTGGATACCCAAAACACTTTTAAAGCATTAAGGCTAATGCAAATTAAATCACAATTAATGTTCCCAACCCAAACCACAAACACGCTGGTGTTCGTTGGAACAAAAAACAAAATAAAGAAAAAAAAATAAAAAAAGAAAAAAGACAACTGAAATGTTTTCGCACGAAACTGATGGTTTGCGGCTTTGCCTGTTGAATTAAATTTCAGCCTGTAATTTAGTCTTTGATTATTTTTTTTTTTATTTTCAATTATTTTTGACTGACCTATTTGCATGGTTGAATGGTAGAAACACCATTGTTTCAAATAGACTGACAAAATTAAAATTCAATTTCCTTCAAAGAAAACATCTGACACTTTTTCCATTTTCTATTATATTCTTTTCTGTTTCAAATAGTAGGTTTCAACTAGAGTGACCATACCTCTGCAGTGTCCACAAAAAAGGTGTTTGCTTGAGTTTCTGAAAGAATGTGTATTGGACATGGTTCTGCTGTAAACGAAAAATTGTTTCATAAAATAACAAAACAGATGGTCACCCCAATTAAGGCTGTTCTCCCATTCTTTTCTCTGGCAATATTGATAAGGGTCATTATGTTGATTTTAATAGCTTCGATGTACGAAAGTATTACCTTTTAGTTAAGAAAACCCATTCTATCTGTTGTTCGCAATATAAATTCACCAAAACTTCTATATTCCCATTTCAGGAGCTCTGTGCTTTATTGATTGGCTCACCAATCACGAAAAATAATCTTGGTTGCCCAACATCCGAGTCTATAATTAATTGGTTTTGGCTATGTGGAAGGATTTTTCACATTCCTGTGCTGCCCCCTTCCGGTCCAGATCTCGATTCCGACACAATATTCGTGTTCTGATGGCGGAAATCTTCATTAAAGAGGCGAACCGACTTTAAGGCTTAATTAATATCCTTCACCTTTGGCATACAATATTGTAAATAAGGTGCTTTACTTGCGTTCAGATCGAAAACTTTTTGTTTCATCGCATGGAGGGTGTGGAAATGTGAGTTGGCACGACTCCCTCCTCATTCTATATACGACCGAAGTTAAATCGTTTTGAGGTGGTAAACAAGCGTACACAAGGACCGAATATAAGTTTGCAAACAAATCCTTAGCACTTTACTACATTACCTCGAGGTAATTAAACCGCTGTACACAAGTGTTCATTCTTGTAAATTGTAACCAAAGTCGGAAATGTTGGCGAAAACAGTTTTGTAAAAGTTTTCTTTTTTTTTTTTTTTGTTTCTTTCTTGGTGCTGTTGTCGTTACGTCTGATGTGTCTGATAAAAAAGTTGTCAAAAGAATAAAATACGAATTAAATTCCATTTAAGTTGGAGTGTTTAAATTGGAAATTGTTCCTTTGTTTAATTTTATTATAACTTAAATGATTTAATGATGGTAATGTGATGCGAAATGAATCCTGTTGTTGTTTTGTGAAAACTTAAAGGACGATATTTGATTTGAAAAGGTGAATAAGGTGTGGGGTACTGGAATTCAGAGTTCGGTGAGCTTGTTGTTTGAATTTTAAGTTGTTTAAAACTTTTAATTTATTGGTGAGGTATGCTCAGTTTAGAAAAGTACCAAAACAAAAAAAGGTGCTTTAAACTGATAAACTGGAAGTTGTGAAGGAAAATAAATTAAAATGGTTACATTGGTGTATTGGTGACTACTGGAGGGGAAGTTTTCGTTAAAATTATTTGAAAACAATATATTCAAAATTCATTTGCATGTATAAAGAATTTGTGTGAATTTTCAGAAATTTTATTTCATTGTTGATTCCATATCGACTAAAAAAGTTTTTTTTTCACAAAAGAGAGTAAAAAGTAAAAAATTCATGGAATATACTATTCCATTAAAAAAAAATTCCTCGAAACGATGCCAAATAACAGTATTATATGAGGATGGATAAACTTGAGTGAGCTTTATCCACACAGGCTATATAATTGATTCATATTAAATCAAGATTATTTCGTTATGTTTATTTTCGCATGTTGAACTATTACTTGGTTCAAATACAAGTTAAGTTATTTCCAACAGATAGTATAGCAAAATAGGTAAGACCTTCGGCTGGTATCTCAAGCACCGTTGGTTTTTTTCTTCCCCCTTTTTTCGTATACGTTTTGGATTTTAAAATTTCCGTGTTTTGTTCCAAATCATTAACGTTTTACTTTGACCTAAAGCCTTTTTTTACTTTTTTTCCCCTCAGTGTACGGAAACATTTCTATTTTGGTACTGGTACTAGACAGTACCGCCTATTCCAATGAAACGGAGAGGACAAAAAACAGCTTTCTGTGTCGTTAATCTCATTGAAGAAGTAAAAATTTTCTTCAAACTTTGTGGGTGTTGAGAGTATTTCATAAAGTAATCGTCCCAGAAGTTTCATTAACTAATGTCTGCCAGAAGTTATTGAGATAGAAAGACGGGAACGGAGAAGACGTCTTCTTCGATGCCTTTTTGGTAATGTTTCCACTGACTGGAAAAAACAACTTCATTTTAAGAGGTTACTCGAAACTAGATAGAAAAAGGACCAACAAATTTATAAACGAACTTTACAAATCAACGGGAGAACGCGGCATATCAACGAACGAATCCGGTAAATCATCGGCCAAATCCGGCAAATCAACAGGAAAACCGGGCAAAGAACAGACGAATCCTGTAAATCAGCTAGCTACGCTTGACAGTAGTTGATCGAGTTTCTTATTGTATCTAAGCAAAAAAGTCCGAGCAGAAGGGACTGAATTCAATGAATAATTTGTCATCTGTATTTAGAGTGGAAGCAGCTTTATTAGGAAGCTAGTATGCGAGTTTATTGCTTCATTTGTTCAGTCTTCCCAAAACCCAAAAAAGACTTCAACTTTAGTCACAACTACATATTTTCACTGAAGGCACGATAAGAGAATACAGAAATGTATAGGTATCTATTATACGAAACAGTCATGGTTAGGCAGTTATTAATGACGAATAGATCGTCTATGCGATGGACACGCCCTCTACATTGGTTCAGCTCTCAGCCAGTACATATATAAACTCTCTACTTAAAAGTATTGATCTCAGATTCACTGTTATCTGGGTTCCAGGTCATAGTAGATATGGCAAAAGTTATTTGGCTCTTGCTAACTGTAAAATAGATGCCAAATTTTATAAAACCATAATGGAAACAATTTGTGTTAATTCAGGGTTATTTAAGAACGTCGAATATCATTTTCCAGCATGAAAATGAGCTGAATCATAGACCTATTGGACAAAAACAAGGTTGGAGAGCCATATTTTGGGACAACTACCTCTGCTCCTCAAGCCTTAAATATTGATGAAATTGAATGAGTTTGACTTTTATCCTGAGCTAACAAAGGTAAGAAGCAGTATGTAAGTTAAAAAGGATCAACTTAATCCTTTACAGCGTCCTGGAACAACGTTTTCCGATTGAGACTACTTGACCTTTCGTTGTTTTTGAGGTACCTTATTAAAAATACAAGGGTGTGCTCTTAAATTACTTGATTTACTTTAAAGAATAAAATAAATAAGAAGTTTTCTTAAAAAAAATAAATGCGGTGAGGCATTTCTCGAAATTTGAAAAATAGTAAAGTTCCTTTATAAAATAAACGCATACGTTTTTTAAGGTATTTACTTCAAAATATGGACAGTAGGTATCTTTTTTTTTGAGTGACAACCTCAGTTTAATGATAAATGCCAAGAAGGAACAAAATCTGTAATGATTGTGCTTTTTCATGTGAAAGGTTCAAGAACATTTTATAGAACACGTCAAAAAATCTAAGGGGATCTATTTTTTCATGTAAAAGAGGATTAACTTAAAAGGTTCCAAATATTCACACGGAAAAAAATAATCGGTAGGAACTACTGTTTTAGTGAAACAATTGGATGAATTGACATGCTGCCGGGCTGCAACCCTCCTGCTTGGGCCCACTTTAGGATTTGGGGTAGGCGCGACTGTATTTATGCAAAGTTTCTTTCGCATTTTAAGAATTTGGATTTAATAACAAACTTTAATTCTTTAAATTAAATCGGGATAAAAAAACTCGAAATTTTAACAATCACAAAATGGGTAAAAATCGACCTTATAATCAGTCGCCTTTTTCTTGTCGATGAATTCAACGTGACCCCTAACCTCTTACAGTTATACAAGATACAAATTATATGTATAGTATCAAAATGTAAGGTTAACTTCTCGCTAAAACACCGCGAGCGTCAGCCCACCATATAGGTTCTCACCTAATTATAAAGTTGAAACAAGGCAACATAGAAGTCTAATTTTATTTATCTTCTTACAGATTCAACGTGTGTTTGTGTTGTTGCTTAAAGCTGCTTAAAAATAGGTTAAATAGAAGATACACACATCAAAGTCAATAATATTGATTTTATAAGAGCTCATGAATATGAGTCAGTAGGAGTATTTATTTCTGTTCTATATTTGCTCAAATAAATCAACAGCAACACATCATATCATCAAACAATTCCCTTATACCTTCGCCCTCAGGTAGGTATCCATAAATCAGCGTTTTGCGATTTTTCTTTTTTCTACACTGAAAGTAATGCTAAAAGAGTTTTCCCCTGGAGTTATTTTGTTTTTCAAATTGCCACAGGTTCATGAATATTTCTAAGATTATTTTTGCTTTTCAACTCCGTGTATTGGAACTCAAAGCTATTTGAAAGATTATGGTGAGAAAATTTTTAGAATTCCAAGAAGACACGCCTGGCACTCAACTCGGAGCCCACCCTTCTCAATATAATCAAATTCAAAACCAACAGACAGACAAAGTTGTAGAATTGCCCTGTCATGTTTTCCCTCAGAGTCGAGTCGGTGGGTGGCAGCACGGGGAGGAAGAAACATCAACGGAAGTGGTTTGTGCGTCAGGGTTGTAAGTTGATGATGCGGTGAGGTGATGTTCCTGGGGTCGAGTCATATTTTTTTGGTACAGCTTGTATTTATTCGAATTTGAAACGACAAATTGTGTTTGTAAATTGCTTTGTAGACACAAGTAAGACATACATACGAATATCTATTTGTTGTTTGTTTAAAAATATTTTTTTTTTATTTCTCTTTTTTGTCAACTGAGATGGTTTTATGAAGCTATTTGAAATCGGATTGAAATAATCCTAAACGAACCTATAAAGGATGTCAAGTGAATGAACAACGCAAGTTTATTCTTCTTTATTTGACAGCAATGCATAAACAAAATATTTTAGAATTATGAACTCTAATCCAATTTACATGCATGCGTTAACTGAGGAGGAAAAATCTTTAAAAAAATTACAGCTTATATTTTATGAATTGGAAGAATTTTTTTTTTAAATTGAGAGTTCCAAGGTGTCCAGGATAATTTTTTATTGAATTATTTGAAGTAAATCGAGTTAATGTAAGAGCTTTCGGCACCCCCTCTGGGAGGGTAAAATGAAGTTGGAAGGACAAATTTTGAGTCAACTCTCCCATTTAACGGGTGCTAAAAGCTCTTACATTATTTGATTTACTTCAAAAAATAAATATATAATCAAATAAATGAGACATTTCACGTGAAGCAGACATACCAACAAAATGGATTATTTACACAAAATATTTTTGCAATTTGAAGTCTGTTTGATAAGTTATAGGACCTTAAAGATTGTACTTTCAGTCAGCTATTTTAAATGTAACTGCGAAGCTAAACAAAAATCGTAATAATGAATTAGCTAGTCAATTTTTAGTTTAAAAGATGCCCTTTTTGACCTTATTTTTGTATTTTTGAAAAAAACGTTTTTTTTTTATAAAAAAAATATGCATTTAAACTGTTTATTTGTTTATTTGTCACTGAAGTTTCGAAGCGTAGCTTAAAAAATATAAATTTTTAGATAATTGATGTCTTAAAGCCAACAGATATTGGTATTTACACAAATCGTGTGATACTAGCTTAACTGCCTTCGAAATCTTAACATTTTGAAATAAGGGAGTATGGACAATGGTCATTTTCACCACCCTTTTGTATATAGCACCAATGTGTATGTACATATGTACCCAGTAAAAATTTAATGAAAATCCTTTTTATTGAAGAATTTCACTCTTTTTGGCCTTTCCGATTCAAAAAATTATAATTCCTTATCCACAAATTGGAGTTATATTGGAAAAAAAAACCAAAAAAAAAACAAAAACGAAAAAATAAAATAAGAGCAGAGATACCTAGTAAAATTAGTGACTATCCCTTATCGATTGTGTAGAAGAATTTCACACAAAATGAATACCTAAGCTTTGCTTTTTTTTAAATCAAAAAAAAAAGTGAAAAAAAAACGAATTTTTCAGACTTTTGGAAATTGTAAAATTAAAACTTTACAGTTTTGAATAAAAAGGACGATTTTTTAATTGTTTAAGAATACATAATTTAAGTGAATAAAACTCTTTCAGTCTATTGTTTTTCAAGGAGAGATCACATAGTTTAACTATTTAAATAGGCTTTTTTTAAGTAGATTTTGAACCCGGGGTTAAATCGACAGGTTGAGACGGAAACCATGTCACTGCCAAAACGCCCATTCTATGGTATAGTCAAATGCGAAAAAGTGGCTTGGAAAGTGTTTGTATGTGCTTTTTTGAGAAGGTCATATAAGAATGAGCGGTTTTACAAAAGGGAAAGAGTTATTATAACAGTAAAAAAGCAAAAAGTTTCTAGTACTCATGATTGTTTTGTGGGAAAGTGTATGAGATATTTAATGGATGTTCAAGAACTGAGCACCATCATCTTATTTTCGCTGCCAAACAATATAACCTGTAAGGTGATAGGTAAAAAACGGGAATACTCGATTCATATAAATATTACAGAGAACACTTTTAAGTAACATGTTTGAATCAATTAACATAATTTTCAGGACTCTTATTTTAATTTGAAATATAATCTCAACGACACGGAATTCAAAAGCATCTCTGAAAAAAATATACACTTTCTATAATATTCATAAAAGATAAGCACTTCCTTACTAAATTATATTGAAATCATTTCTGGCTACGTGCCTGGCCTTCCCCCCCCCCCCCATACCTCCCTCTGGCTACGTGCCTGGCATGCAGTGTATAAATGTGCCTCAATGAATTACTACCTACTGATAAAAATGTCTTTTTATTATCTTTTTCAGACGAATGGATTTGTTAATACTTTCTGTATTGAAGTGGTAAGTTCACTAGTGCACTATTAAGACAATACAGACCACTAAAGTAATTTTTTCATGAGTTTTTTGGTTGTTATTGCAGAAAATGGGTACAGCTACACTTCTGTAGATCGCTTAGTTCAGAGTTGAAGTAGCATAAAATGGTGCTGAGTTATTGAAATAAAAAAAAAAAAAACACACGCTTTTGTGTAGTGTAAGTAGGTACTTAATATTAATTTTCAGTGCTTATATTTTTTTGGGTATTTCCAACAAAATTTTGAAAAGGGAGTGAAAAAACAAATTATAGAAAAAAAGAACCTTAGGATAACATATTATGTTTCTTTATCCTTCAAACAGTACAAACTTTATTAACGTTGACCATCATCGTAAATATTTCTTAGAAGACTGCTTTCATTTTTTCATCGTTTAAATTTAAAGAAGATGCAGAAACGTAAGTTCGGAATGTCTGGTATCAAAGCTGTAGATATTGTAGAAAGCACTTTGGATGCAATTTCCTTTATGCCTCGATGGAATACATCCCTTGTAGCTAATAAATAATATAAAAATTTGTCAAAGAATGCTTTTTTCCTCTCATTATTTATTTACCCGTTTTACATTGTGTTTCCTTCAATTTTTAATTTAGCTTAACTCAGGAACAAAATGTTTACTCACTGAAATTTAAGGAATTTTTTCTTGATCTTAAAACATAACAATCCACCAAGTAATCTGGCGATGGTTTTCAATCTTAAAGCATCTGTGCGTTGAAAGAAGAAAAAAGAAATACCGATTGCGAGATGGTTAAAAAATACAAAAAACTTCACACTAAATTAGGTCTAAAGCGCAAAAAGAAAGCCTGCCTAACTTGTTGTGTGTCCTTATTAGGGGAATCTCTTTTAATAATTTATAATTCAATCTAGCCATTTTGGGATCATAACTTCCTTCTTATTATTTAATTAAATTTCCCCAAGGCTTTTCTCACCCAATTTTTGAGATCATCATCTGAAAAAAAAAAAAATTAACTCAACAACACATCCAAACCCAAACAATTTAATTCTTATTTTTTTTTTCTTTTCCTTCATCAAATAGCCACCACAAACAAAGTAGAATAAACATTTTACCTCTTCCGTTACTTAATTCAAGAATCAACTCAGCCAAGTCCGGTAGTACCTATAGTTTTTCTATATCTACTACTGCTTATTCAGTTTAAAGAAAACCTAAGCCTTTACAGCCTTCCTTTTCCCATAACACATAAACTTTCAATATAAAATTCCGGAAATTGTTCCAACAGAGCTCGGTCTAAACCGGAACACAAAAAACAAAATTACCGAGAAAAAAAGCGAGAATGATAAAAAATGAAAGACAGAAAAAAAAACTCGTGCTTGTTAGTACCCAATTTCTGTAGCAAAAAAAAAAAAGAAGAACTTACAAATGTTCGCATCAAACCAAGCAACGAGCCAACACACCAACGACGAACGAGGACGCACTTAACAGTACCACCATCACCGTACTTGTTTATTTCCGTGATGAAAGTTAAAATTTCCTTTACAATCAGCTCCAGATAGAGTATTCAAGGTTCAGGCATCCTTTTTTTCTTGCTCTCAAACACACAAAACCCCAACTCTACTATTACCTACCATTCCTTGTTTACATGCATCGCGTTAACTTTAGTCATCCCTTTAAGCAATGTTGTGCCCCCCATTCCCTATACTCAACTCCCCTACCCTTTGATGTTTGATAAGGCCAGGAAATGATAGGAAAGAATGAAAAAGAAATGGCGAACCTAAATGGAACGCACAAGCACATACCTAAAAGAAAAAAAAAGGAAACTTAAATGACTATGGCACTATACGAACTACGGTTGCGGTGATGATGGCGGGCGGCACAGCAAAATACATATAGTAAGATCCTAAACGGGCGTCAGGGCGGAATGGAGGAAAAAAGAATACTTCTTGAATTCCATTTCTCACGTCTTCCTCGCACCCGGTTCTATCGGGTTGCATAAATTTGAACAAACCCCAAATTGACTATAAAAACTTTGCCTATATTGCAAAGATATTTATCAGTAGCCTTTGCGCTATCACAGGCCGGTCACATTCTTTCTGACGAATAGCGAACGAATAACACACGGTCGACAATAATATCCAGCGACGGATTAGGGCTCTTGGATGTTATATGTTGGCCTTTTGCGCCACAAAATGTTCAGACCTGTTTGCCAATGTGATGATGGGGTTGCTGCGATTTTTAGTCACGGTGATGTGCTGATTGCTGAACCTAGGTCAGCTTTAAGTAGCATGACAAAATGGTTTGTTTCAAGATAAAATTTGGTTGAATTGCTAAATATTGCAGACAGCTTCTTTTAATGGAGGAAGTTATTGTATTTTTGCCGCTTCTTTTTTCGCATCAGATGATGGGTGAGGCGGAAGATAAAAGATTGCGTTCTTCAGTTACTGCTTGAAGGTTGAGCCGAAATATATCATTGAAATGGATTCTCAAGCATTTAAGTCCACACCAGCTGCTAGCTGTTTTCTATCAGATAGGTTAATCATGATCGTACAGTTTGTTGCCGAGCCTTTTTTTCGTCATACGCACGGGGGCTTGCATAAGACTAGTTCCGAATTAGCGTATAGTTTATTAAAAAAAAACCTATTGCTGTCAAAACCAGCACATTTTCTTTGGCTTCGACTCTTCTAGCGGTTTATATCAGCGATATGGATTTGACTAACTTACTTTACATACGTCATCAAGTAGTCTTCAGAAAGTAGAAGAATCCTTAAATTTTCAGATTACGACTGGCAGCATCTTGCTGAACGCTTAGAAAATGTATGAAGGTTGGAACTAATTCCTCGAAGTCAGTCATTGCTGTATTTCTTCTTCGGAATAACCTCAAAATTTTGCCAATTTCCGATTTGTTTCCGATGTAGTTGTTAAAGTTTACGTTTTTTAAAGTTTTTACTAACTAGAATTGTGTTTTAACAATAAAGTAAGGCATACTGGTCTTTTAAATTCTGTTAAAAACTTCCTAGATTTCTTGCATAGTGTGGAGATGATGGTTCCCATGGCTTGATTTTTCCCTCTTTATGGCACTGTATTAATAAACCACGAAACTAAGAGTGCATTTTGCTTATAGTGCTCTAGGAAGTCAACATCAGAAATAAAGGCTACTACCGCAGATCTTCTAAGAAGTATCAGAACCCGGCTTAATTATTTAGAGTCACTTCTAAGGCTAGGTGTAAGTATGGGGCTGCTAAGGGGTTCTGGAAAACCTGATGTTTACAAAGTTGGTGAATCATTTGGAGCCACTTCTGTAATTGTTGTCTATGGATGTAAATGTTTTTGAGAACGGGTAAGATGTTTGAACCTTCTTCTAATGATTGTTAATATTTAAACCATCGAAAGCAGCATCGATTTGATAGCTTCTGTTCGCTGATAATTGATTCTTCGAAGTCTACAAATTTTTAACATCAATTAATTGACGAATCCTCCCTCCGATTGGCACAGAAGATATGATGTTGAATATTTATTGAGATCATAACTAATTTATGGTACGAGTCCCTGCAGTTTGTCTTGCAGAAATAATTTTTCAAGTCTGGTAGAACACTTGGTCCAAAATATCAAAAGAGAAGAAGAGCGTTGATGAGGTTTTTGGAAAGCTATTCTGATTTGGTGTCGAAATTATATATGACACGTTTTTAGGCAACCAGTTGAAAATTATGTCATTGTTTTCTTGTGTGCCCTTTGCTTCACGTGTTATGCACTAACCTTACATTTGTTAAAGATTATTGAAGGAATTAATTGATTTTTAGATTGAGATGACACTGGATTCAATCGAATTAAGGCCGGAAATAATTTCTTCGTTAGCATAGTTTGATAGTTTGTCGTTGAAGTAGATAGCACTTCTTAACTAGATATCCTACCTATCTCTTCTAAACATCCTGTGTGATGAACTTGATGTTTTTCTCTCTTTTGTTTATGAGTGCATTTTCGAACGCTGCATAGTTTGAATATACAAGTCATTTCTTCATTCATTTCAGGATAGTTTGGTTTTGTTTTATCGTTTTCTGGTTTTCTTAGGGACCTTTGTGGTCTACTAAAACTGGATAGCCAAACGGGATTTCCATGGCCTTAAAGTACATCGGTTCTATATGTCTTTCCTGGTTTGTAATTCTTCTTATCATTCCCAAAAGCCGAACTGCATGTCTGGGTTGATTGCATTTTCGGTGCAGAAATTCTTGGGCCTCCTGAGGAACAGAATTTTACTATTGTTGTTGAGAAGAGATATTGCCTGCAGTTTCGGAACTGCTATGTTTTATTTTTATTTTCCACTTCTAAAAATAATAGAAGTTGTTGTTGATAGCATTGTTGTTAAGTAATTGCGAGCAATATCATCACTGTCTGAGTGAGTCTTTTCCGGGTAATGTTGGAACTTGGAAACTTCATCTGCCCTAGATGACTTTTTCATTGGCTTGGACTTAATGACGATCTTTGCTATCTCTTCTCCACATTGTACATTTGAGAGCTTTCTATAGGGTCACTTCATCATATGCAGGGTAACTGTAACTGGTCGTACTCCTTCCAAATTTGGGCTCAGAACTAGCAGTACCGAAACGAAAATAGTGAATTCGTGTATGGCTCATTTCATCTTCAGTTCTTTCTTTTTTGCTGGTGTTGCCAGTAACTTGTTGAAAGCATGGCTGTCATATCGCCCTTGGTCCTTGCCTTCAACGTGCTGTACAACGAACTTTCAAATGTGCTGTCTCCAGTCATACTCAAATCCGCCCCTGATGGATGTCGACCGCCACCCAAATCAACCGCCCGCCAAGGACACACATAAAATAAAAACCAGAATGATGGCTCTTCGATAACAATGCATTATAACTGGAAGCCCAGAGGGGTAGGTGTGTTGTTTCAATGTTGCCCTCTAGGGCCTTTTCTTTTTCAGAGGGGTGTTTCCATACAATATACATTATACAGTTAAATGAGATTCGACGCGGGCTGTAAGTTATTCATTCCAAGAAATAAAGAATTCGAGATGTGCTACACTGCTGGGCTGCCGGTTAATATCGCTTCGGCCAATTACACCGATTCGGTGGCTTATTTCTTCTTGTGGTCTTCTTTTGATATTAACAAAAAGATTTCATAATTCATGTCTTCCATATTATTGTCCATGATAATATTCATCTTGCCTTGGGTCCCCACAGAGCGAAGCCGGTGACAGAAAGTACCAGTTATGATAACTCCTGCACGCGCTTCTGCTATACTTAGAATGGCCTCTAACTCCAAGAACCCTGAATGTCCTAATTACGTGCAATCACGGCCATAACCAGGGTTGAGGGTGCGGGATGATGATGGCTTTTAATGTGATTGTGGGGATGTCACTTCTTTGTGTGGATACTTTTATTTTTCTTTTCCTTTTTCACTGTTGTCTTTCCTTGGAAATAATATTTTTTTTAACTTTTATTTTTTGTTGACTTTTTTGTACTTCTTACAAAATAAAGTGAAGATATAATATTTTGTGTAAGTATACACTTTTTTATGAGTTTTACTTTTTTAGGGAAACTCTAAGCCTCGCTACTTGCATTAAAAATTTTAATTTCTTTTTATTTCAAAAGGCGGTTTCTTCCTGCTTTACAAAGAAAAAATGTGGGAACAAGACAAAAAAAAGAAAAAATAAAAGAAATTGTGCCACGAAATCAGTGGCATGGAAGTTTATAATCTTTGATTTGCATGGTAAATCGCTAAGGATTTTCTTTTTTTTTTTCAGCAGCCGACCAGGGATAATAGACAAAAAAAAATTAAATTAAAGAATTTGCATTTTCTAAGATTTCGAAATGTTGCTGGTTTTGGCAGTTTCACACTAATGACAAATATTAACGAAACTTTTTGTAAGAAGAAGAATGATTGTTTTTTTTGTTTTTTTTTTGTAAAAATTAACAATAATTGATTTAAAAAGATACTTAATTAGTTAATCTGGTTATAGGATTTGCTTTGTTAATATTCAAGAAACATACTTTTCCTGCTTATTAATTTGGAATGTTTTGTAGATTTTTTTTTTTTCTAAAAAGCCTTAGCACAAAAAGTTAACTTGGTGAGATTGTTTATATTCTTTAAATTTTATTTGGTTTCTATATTTATGTTAAATGATATGTTCAAAGAAATTAACTAGTTAGTTTTAGAAAGTTTTAGAAACGAATAAACTGTCTTGGCACAAGCTTTTTGGCAGCATACAATGAAGATCTATCTTGCTGCCAACAATGTTTATTGGTATCATCATTATTTAACAAAATGCATTGTTATTGCAGTTAAACTTTTAAACACCCTTACTAGAGTCTGCAAGGACTACACATCCCATACATACAATCCAAAGACCTATCCAAAAATACCCATCACTTGATGCTATCACCCACATTCAATATCTACTGTGGGCTCTTACCCTAGATACAAGATAAATGCAAATTTTCTTATTTTAATAATTCAATATGTGGTAAAAGTCTCTGCATCGATCAAGATTTCTTATTTCATTTCTCCTTTTCCATCCTAAATTGGATAAGACTGAAATATTGAGAAAATCTACACAAAATGTTGGAAAACAAAAGTGCATTTTATTTGTTTTTGGCGAATCTCATTGTGGTAAAACTTTTGCAAAATTTTGCAGGACTAAACTACATCAATAAATAAGGAAATTATTCTTGGCCGTGGAACGTCCACATTCAATACAAAATTTGGGAAAGAAGTAGGTTAAAAATTTTAGTTGAAAAAACAGTTAAAAAATCTTTTTTCTTAAACTATTTTTTGGATTAACTTGATTCAAAATTTGTTGGCTATCAAAAAACACATAATCAGATCTTGTATTTGACTCTTTTGTGTTAAGTTTTGAGAAAATTTCCCCTCTCATGAACGGGTAAAAATAGACCCCTATCTTAACTAGTTAATTTCCTTAAACAGACTTGGAAAATTTTTGGCATTAGTTTATGTATAAGATTTTAACAAAATTTTGTGATAAAAAAAAAATATTTGTTCACAAAAATCTTGTTGTTAAAATTAATAAAAATGAGCGGCGATTTTTAAACTTCAACATTTGAAAAAAAATGATCCGAATCGGAGCAGTTAATTTTTAAATAATGCAATAAATGAGGTTTCATAAATTCAATGAATATTTAGATATACCTATTCAATAATTTGTTTCATACATTTAATGAAAAGTTCCATACACAAATACATTCAATTAATAGTTTCATTAAATCTCACTTGCTCATTCTTATGAATGCCGTTTCATATAATCAATTACTTTATTCCTACAACAAAAGAAAAGTTTCAAGCTTTTGAAGTAATCTTTAATAAAAATTCACACACAAATTTTTATGAACTGTTCATATTTGCAATGTCAAACTTCATAATAAGATTTTCCAACAACAATTATATTGCTAAATATTTTATGAATGGTTTTTCATAAAAATAATGATTTGATCATAAAATAAAAGTAATAATTTATGAATTCTTGCATTAATCGTATGAATATTCTTTAAAAATTAATGATTTTGGCTGTATGATCTCCATTCATAAAAAAATATGAACAATAATTTTTTCAGAGTACCCTACAAATACGCAAATACAATTTGGTCGATTTTTAATAAAAGTTATTTTTTTATAATTCTCACTAATAAACGGTTACTTTAAAACAAAACTGTGTAGTCGACAGGTGGAGTAGATTAAATCTAAATTTTTTTAAAATGTTTTCTTGGCTTCTTGAAGCAAAAAAAACTATCGCTGATTTCTACAACCAGCAAATTCAAAATTCCGTAATATAATATAATACAAAAATACCATTAAGCGTAGGTAGGTATTACATTTAAGAAAAAATTATCAAAGCAATGAAAGGTTTTATCTGTTTGAATTTACATATAAATCCCCCAACCCAAAACTTAGAGATCATAATATAATTTGTAAATACACAAAGGAACACAAATAAAATCTATAGAATGTGAATAAATCTACAAAGGGCCATTTGGCATATCGTCCATTATGTCTTGACCATTGTAAACTCAAATCAACAATCTTTATTTGAATCTCTTAGCAGTATGCATATCACTCAATCATGAAAAATTTGTTAGGAAAAATATTCTGAATAATAATTTTAAATCACATCAATAAAGAGCACTGAAAAGGCTTCAATTAAATTACACTCACACAAGTCTTCAATTTCCACAAAAGGAGAACTATATTCCACTTAATGTTAAACTCAACAATGCACTAAGTGGTGTATAAGTGAAAAGTTACTTCTTCAAACAATGGTAATTATGAACCAATTAATAAAGGCCTTCTAAATATTTTAACGACAACACAAGCTTCAAAGACAGAGAGAGTTATTTCTAGAAAATTACGTATACGCACGAGTGACCCAACTCCAATAAAATAAATGATTGTCTGGCCTGAATATAAATACAAAAATAAGGATGAACAAACCTTACCTAACCTAAGTTTATAAGTTAAAGAAAGAAGAAAACATAAAAATAAAATATTGTGTTTAGAAAAGAAAACCAAACGTACCTATATAAAAAAGAAAGAAGACTCACTCTCTCTCTCTCTCTCTCTCTCTCTGCCTTTCTCCATTCAATTCGGAATACTTAACAAATTAATTTTTAACAATCCATTGCCCCGATTTCGTTCATGCATGCAACCTGAGAGGAAGGATCTTTATTTTCTGCTTTGTATCATCCATTTCCAAACCGAAAATTCATAAAAAAATCTCATTTTCTAAACATTATTTCTTTCCTCTTTTCTCCCCCCCCCCCCCCCCCCCTCAATCCGACGACGATGTAGTACCCTATGGTATAATGGTCCTATGTGGATTAGATAAAGAATGCCCTTGGCTTGGGATAACCATGGAAGTCATATTTCCTAAACTGTATTGTACAGAGCTAAAAGCTCATAATTTTTGTTGCTCTATCGGAGAGGATATGAAGAAGGACTCAAAATACAAAGATTTGTTTGCTGTGAAGTGAATACCTACGTGTTGTGTTATGAAAAAGTAAATTTTGCAAGTTTTTTTTTTGTGTATAAGGTTGCCAGGTTAATGAAAATTATTAGTTCTTTTTGGTGTTACTTTTGTATGTTTCAAGTTTGACGCCACGTTGCTAAAACTTGAGCTTTTCAACACAGAAAATGGATGGGTACACCTTGACTCAACTTTGTTCAACCCAAGTCAACTCAACAAAACTCAAATAAACTCAACTTTATTCTACATTCTACTTAACTGAACTTAACTCAACTCAAATCATTTGAGTCTACTCAACACAATTCTGCCAAACTCAAGGCAACTAAACCCAAATCAAAGCATTTTAACTCAATACAATACGGCGGGAGTAACTCTTCTCAGCCAACTTAAACAGACTCGTATCTCAACTGCCACACTTCAACTCAGATAAAACTTTTATACATCTACTGCACACCATATTTGTATGAAACTTTGAGTTGAGTTAATCTAATCTAAGTGGAAAATCGATTCAAGTCGGCTTGAGTTGAGCTGCATTGACACCCGCATGACTGGTGCAATAGTTTTCTCTGAGCTTTGAACATCTAACGCACTTTTGTGATTGGTAACTTTCCGTCTAATTTTGTACTTACGTACTCAAGTTCTTCAATTTCATCTTCCATTGGTTGGTTTTCTTATTCTCCAGTTAAAAATTTCAATCTGGTAACACTGCATTTAATAAAGCCAAAAGTTTTACTTACTGTCCTTAAAATTTTGCCGAAAAAAAGGCTAAAGAAATATAATGTAAACTGAAGAAGGAAATTGCAATTAACTGATGAAAATCTCTCTGCATGATAATTTAAGGAAGATTGTACGAATCCATTACAAAGGATTTTCTTCAGTATAATTAAATAACAGACAAACTGCTTTGGTTGACTTTTGCATTAAGCAGCAATTTAAAAGTAAAAAAAGGGATTTCTTTGAGAATTTATCATCCATCTTAACGTGCTGTACACGCATAGTCCTTATAAAAAGTAATTGCATTACAGAAGATGAATGATAAGGTCTTGGAAAAGAAGTTCTCAAAGAGTTGATTTCACCCAGAACGAATTGCAAAAGTTAATAAAACTTCATCGATGTCATTGCTGAGCAAATGATCAGATGATGTACATTGTACATCCCCGTCATCTGACTGATGATTCCATTATTGTACTTTTATTTTATAGTTGAGGTCACTTGGGTTTTTTAACTCTGTAATCGCCAAAAACCAATGCAATAGGAGTAGATCAGGTCACTGACAAAAGGTTCTTCGTGGGCACTTATAATAGCGAATACAAAATTTATACGCATTCATATCATCTCTTTTGTTTTAAATGGCAACTAGGCAAAGATAAATAAAATTTAATCAAACAAACATTTAGTGTACAACTAGCTCACGGTTCAGAAAGACTAGCTGTGATACACTTTTTATGATCACCAGTCCCCTTGAAGGTAAGCTTAGAGGCAATGAGACAACTCTTTCTTCCAAACCAAATCTCAAACAACTTTTCCCCCAACTGCACTCATTGGCGAAAGATTCTTCTGAAAGAGTAGTCTGCTGCTAGAATTGCCTCGTTATACAATTTGTGAAAAATTGTTTAAAAATCGCGCGATTTTAAAATATTTGTTACTTAAAAATTAAAAATCTACCCCAAATCTTTTGTTTCAAAGAGAGATGATTCGAACAAAAAAATGTGTCATCTTCTGGCTATAATCATCATCATCATCGCCTCCACAACCGGGGTCCGGTCCTGGCCTCTTTCAACAAGTCTCTCCACCTATCCCGGTCTCGAGCCGACGCACGCCACCCAGTTGCACACCCCAAGGCTTCGGGCGTCCTGGCTTACGCCATCTCTCCAGCGCAAGCATGGTCTACCACGCTGCCGTCTACCATAGAATGTAGCGCAAAAGACTTTCCGAGCAGGTTCCTCTTCGCTCATACGAGCTGCCCACCGGAGTCTACCGAGCTTAATTTTTGTCACTATGTCTGCTTCAAGGTAGATTGCGTACAACTCATGATTGTACCGTCTCCGGAATCGTCCTTCCTCACATATGGGGCCAACAATTTTCCGTAAGACTTTTCTCTCGAACGCGGCTAAGAGGTCAGAGTGCCTTTTGCTAAGCACCCAAGTCTTGGATCCATACATGAGTACTGGCAGGACCATGGTCCTGTACAGCAGCAGTTTTGAAGTTAAGGTTAGATTTCTGGATTTGAATAGCTTTGACAGACTGTACTGGCTATCAGAACCATGAATTTCAAAAATATCACGTTTTCGAGATATTATTTTTTTTGATAGTCAAATATTTGATTTTGAAAAAGATGCTATTGTGAGTAAAGAGATTTTTCGGAGAAAAACTAATTATACGCACACATTGATAGATAATGAAAAAAAAAATTAGGATTTTTTTATAACGCTTTTATAATTTGTATTTTGAGCTGTAATATAACATAGGTATACACTTTTTTAAACGTTTAATGGGAAAAATGGTTTGTCAAAGTAACTTTTAGATTTACGTGTTTTTAACACATGTCTGAAGAAACTGGATTTTTTGAATGAGTAACAAGGGTAAGTGGAACCAAGATTTTTCGGTCCAAGTTTTTTTAGCGTTTCAAGCGGTTTTTTAATTTTAACTTTTTTTCAAACGGTTTTTTATTTTGAAACTTAAAATTAATACAGCCATTAGATAATAGTTAAATATATTTTTTTACAAAAATTAAAAAAAAATTATATTCTATGAGTGGAGATAAAGGTAAGAAGAGTTTTTTTTTTAACGGTGCGTTATTATTTTCTACCCAAGCTGTATTGAACTTTATTGAGCACCACAAACAAATTATCTTTAATTTGATATATCACACATAACGTGCTATAAAAGTTTCAGAATATTAAATTGAGTTTAATCCAAATCTAGCAAGAATGTCTCCTTTGGTCGACGAAACTCGAACAACCACCAGTGAAGGAAGGTACCGTATTCTCAGAAAATTTTTTAAATGGTTCGCTTAAAAAATTAAAACTTTTTGGTTTGATGTATTTTGAAGAATGATGTGTCTTAATTTAGCTGAAACATCACACTACAAGATGATGTAATTTTTTTTATACATTCACATGTAAAAAAAAATAATAAAAGGTGTTGCAAGGCAAAATCAATTTTTGTTTTCTATTTCTTTTTACAAGATTGTATGAAATTTGTCTAAATTTCAGAAAATTCAGAAAACAATGTAAAATAATATTGTTGTACAAGTGTTTTTGATAGGCAGTATAAATTTTCAAATATATTAATGCATTTTTAATGATTTGAGAAAGTTTAAAAAAAAGTCAGTTCCATTGCATATAAAAATCTGTAACTTTATTTATAGTTGCAGGATTTTTATAATTGAGGTAGATTCTATTAGATAAAATGTAAGACTATAATTGTGAGTAAGGAATGCACACAAAAATAAAAAAATTAATGAACATTTTTAGATTTTTTCACCTTAACTTAAAGATGTATTTATGTTCAAAGACAATGTTATATAAAGTGCATTGATTAAATTAAAATCCAATCAAAGACTGTAAATAATTTATGTACTACATACAGAAATAAACATAGAATACAATGCACTTTTTGTGCCTCTTTTATAAATTGTGGCATTCATAACTTCTGACTATGTATACTTAATAATTTCAAATAAAAAAAAAAAACTACATCAAAGATGTAAACAAATGTTTTGGTATACAATTAATTGCAATATGATACTCAAAAGTTTCAAAATATCATTAAATAGTATCAAAAATATCATGAATTCGATTTCATCTGTAAAAAATTAACTTTTTACGTAATCAAAATTGCTCGAAACTTTTCTTAAACGGAACCATTTAAACATTCAATGTTGTTCAAACATTCAATGGAACCGATTTTTGTTGAGGTATCAATGAAAAGGTTATGACTTAAGTAAAAATAAAAAAAAAATGATAACTTTTATACGATTTTGTATACACAAGTTGGGCAATTTATATAAATAAAATCGCTACAGAGGTCTTTTAGCATACATTTTTTTAGTGCATGCATGAAGACCACAAAATTTATGGAAAAAATTGATAATATTGAGATTATATTTTGCTTAATTACAGAATGTATTCAATCTACTAGAAACTTGAAACAGAATTTTGACATATCAAACATTAATGTGCGTCAACTTTAATCCTCATTTAGACCATTTGAAATTCACCGAATGCAGAATTCAGCTTAATTACAAATATTTGGTCGATAAAATTAAATTTATAATAATATTTGAATTTATTTCACAAGAATGAACATTTTGCTTCCTTGAAAAAAATGTACCTTCTACAACTCTGACTAAATTTCTTAAATAATTTTACATTTAAAGAAAAAACTATACAAAAATAAATACAGATATCTGATAAGGAAGTATAACTTCTTGCGTAGGCACATGAGTACAAACACCTTTTTTGTTGACCTGTGTGTGGTATTGATGGTTGAAAAATTATAAAGTCTCAACGTAGGTTGTCCTTTGTGATTGACCATAATAATCATACCAGCACACAAAAGTCAAACATAGATAAAAGGAAATTTTAAACTCATATGTTTGTCTTTCTAAAATGAATACAAAATATTGTAGGTACATATTTCTATTTCTAATAAACCAATGACATTTAAATTTACATGCACTGCCTCAAGTGTCAGATTTATAATCAATTCATTTCACATAAAACCACATGCATGTCATTCCAAAATAAATTCCATTTATACCCCAAAGGAACTCTTAATATTCTTCACACAAACAAATACCATTTTAGAAAATTTAATTCGATTTTGTTGTACATTTGCCTTGGAAAATTCCTCACCACTCCAGATATCTAATAGAATTCATTGAATGACCGAAAAACACAAGAAAGACCACATAATAAAGAGAACAGACCTCATATGTGTGCTGCATGTGGCACTTACATTGCAATTGTAGTATATTCCATTACTCATGGATAAGACCAATAAAACAGGATTCTTTCAACATTTTCTTCTAACCTGATTTTACAGCAATTATCGTTCTTGGATTGATTTTACAAATCAGCTTACAGCCAAAAAGGTAAACCCTATAACAAAAATCCTCGAGAGAAAATCACAAGTTCCCAATCAGCATTAAAGTCAATTTAATTTTACCTATAATGTTGGGTGCATGCTCTACCAACCAACCCAATGTTTTCTTCCATCTATAGGAGGATTCGAGATGATGGCTGAGTAAATTCTGTTCCTTAATCTAAACTCGGATAATAATTGATTTATTGATTTAAATGCCTTTCAACATTTCCCAATTACCGCCCTCTCTATGCTGGGACACTTCTATCGGCTTGAAGAACGTCTTCCGTCGAGAGAAGGCGCGTTGTTGATTTTGATTTTCGAAGGCAAGTTCGAAGAGGTGTGAAACTATCTATGCTGATGCTGAATGCTTTCAGTCAGTCTTCCTTCGTGCATTCTATAAAGTCGGAAATAAGTCCTATCTGGCAGCTATGATGATGGTGCGCCAGCCCAAGCATTTCACGGTCGCTTTGCTTTATTTTGCATCAGCGTAGCTTCCTTCTAGGTAAACGAATGAATGAATGAATAAATGAATGAACGGTGGTGGTGGAAGTGCAAGGCAGAAAACACCTGAAGATCGAAACAGGAACATCCGCTTCCATGCCAGTGAAATAGAGTTAAATATCGTAACAACCCTTAACACCATTTTCCAATTGACTTGCCGGCAAACATTGTTATTTCCTCAATTTCGAGGTCATTTTATAAATAGTCCCACTGTCAGGCTACGTTCCCTACATTTTATATAAAACAACATTCTATAGGACGTAGGCACTTTTATATATGTTCATCCACACTGTATCAGCTATATACAGAGGTAGAAGTTAACATCCCATTCCACCCATCACCCACAGCATAGCATGGCATTTTGTCAGAACGTTATCAGGGACGAGTGCGACGTCATTGTTGCCGCCCGACTGACTTATCCTCCTCCATCCATCTTCCTGGGTATTTTAACTGGTTCAATGGGAAATGGGGAACGACAGATTTATTTAGCGCACAAATTCCCTCTTGTAGAACACACACCGCACGCCACCTCATCGTAGTTGTGTAGTACCTATCGCTGTTGCCCATCTCATCCCAGAAACAACGGCACCCAGAACAGAACGCTCTAGGATAAGATAAAATGTCACAGGCGAATAGCATGCCGTAGCTCTATCTGTGATACAGCCTTGGAGCTCGTTATTTGGTTTGTATTCACTACGCGCTGCACTACGGGACAGAGCTGTCGAAAATTTGGAATAAAAACAAACTTTATGTGTTAAGAATCAGTGCACTGTCTGAATAGGTCCTGGCTATAGAACATATCGATTGTCGTGTATTGTAAAGGATATATCCCGGTTTCTTCCAACGATAATTTTGCAGAAAATTTCTATTCTTGTCAAGTTTGAAAGTTATTAAATAAAAAAGTCTCTCGAATAATCTATCGAATAAATTATCGTTTTCGCTGTGAAAGAACACTTATTCGGAGAACTCCCCAAGGTTCCTACGGTTCGGATCTTTCTCTGGAATTCCGGTAGATATTTTTAATCATTTCTAGGAGACTTGTAATTTCGCAAATACAAGGAATCGGCAGTAGGTACCTAATAATTGCCACACAGGTGGGCCATTTCCATTGAACCAGCTGTCGATACCATCATTAGGCAACAATTTCAATGAAATTTGATGGATTAATTAGCAATCTGTTCGCAGTTGCTTGTTAAATTGGTTTATTCTTTTTGTGTGGTTAGAAGGGTCAGCCATGTTGACACCAGTTGGTTTAATCTGATAAGCAATTTCTTCGATTACCGACTTTACGAACAGATACATTCCATGATATAACAATTGGAACAATAATAATTAAGTCTATTCAAATATTATAATTCATGTTTTTAATAAAAAAATAAAATGAATTGCACAAACCTACTTATTTTTAAACAATTAAATAAAATGTTTGTTAAAACCACAGTACACTTAATATTATGTGTAGGTTTTGTTTTCTCAATTTGATTTTCGACAGCTACTCGCAGGATAGTCAGTATTGAAATTCGAGATAATCTTAGAAAGTAACCAAACCCGTGTCCTATGCGAGTTTGCTTCCGAAGTTTGTACCATCAAATGGACACCTACCTACAACAAGGTCATAAGAATACGGTTGCTATCACAGTTGGAGATAGATAAAAGTACAATGAAAGATTCTGTGAAAGTGTATATTCTTGCAAAATAATACAAAAATTAAGTTCAACTGTTGATCGACAAAGCCTCTTGTTGTACTTGTAGTGCCACTTCTCGTTCAGAGACAAAAGACCCAAAATATTCCCAGTATGTTAAACTGGGGAAAACAGGTTATGTTTACTGGAAATATACCTACTGGATTTGAAACTATTCATTGTTTGTTAACAAGTTAGTGGTACAATCAAAGAAAATGCAGGTTTCATTAGACGTCATCCAGCGAGAAGTAGGCGAATAAGAGTCAAAGTACGATGGTTTCATGGATTTTCATCAATTACAAGTTTATTGAACTTCTGGTCTTTTCTTTTCTATCATTATTCGTCTGTCCCACTGTTATAAAGCCATGGTAACAGAATCAAATAATGAACAAGCGATGATGTAGTGAGAAAATGAGTGTTGTTGTTTTTCGTGTATATCTCGTTTTTCATTTTACATCAGACTTATAGTCTAATTACAAGGCCATTTTTATTTTCCAAAAAGGAAAGCCTCCTTTGATGGATTCATCCCAAATCTGACACTTGTTGGATGCTGGTGTACACTTTCGAAGACAAATTCTTTAATGGATCTACAACAACTTATGGAAGCAATTTGTTAGAAATTAATGGTGTTTCAAATTGAAATTCGAGAATATTTAACTATCGTTCGTATAATTTTATGGGAATTTAGAAGAAAATCATTAATCATGACAAAAACATTCAATATTAAATTTATTTATTAGGTAGGTATTTGAAAGTGGTTAACCAGAAGAAGAAGGAAGTGAGGGGTTGGAAGAGTCAAAATTTTTAAATTTATAGATATCATCTATAAAGATTAGAGTGAATTAAGAAAATTAAGAAATTATGATAATCGATTGTAAGGCTTTTGAAAACTTTAATATGCGCAGTAGTTTGTAAGAAATAAATAATTGATGACTGTTAAACACACTTAAATATCTTATGATATTTTTCATACCTATGATAGGGGTATTGTTTTGAATAATTCTTACCCAGTGCTGGATTGAGGGTGGATCGTAACGTTTATTTGAACAACCCTGCAATTCATAAGGATTTTAAAGACCCCAAACCCATAATTTTTGAGAATATTTCGCAAGAATTTAATGCGAAACGAGATTTTTTAATTCTTACTTGTTATGTATAAAAGTATTGTTAACATAGCGCTCATGAGACTTTTTTATTTTAAAATTACTTTCTGATGAATTTCATGGTTAAAAGGTAAAAATGAAATCTTAAAATTAGTAAGAAAAAGTAAATTCATGAACTAAATCTGCTTGCCAGTGAACGTGAAAACTATTTTTTCGATTTATTCAAATCAGAATTTTTGTTTGTTATATTTTTTGTTTATATTAAAATAATGACCAACTTTTTTTCATAAAACTCCTTGCAAAATTTTACAAAGTTTTTTTAAGAAATGGCTCCAAAGATCTTCAAATTTTTACTTGCTCTATAGGGCAAAGTATTGGTTTAGTGTCAAAAAAAAAAATTTGGATCTTAATCAAAACCAACATTACGATGATGAAGAAGTACGAAAAAGTGGTTTTCGTCATGCAAGCCGTCCGTTGGTCTTTGCGTCTGTCCGTCTGTGCGTCTGTACGTCTGTGCGTCTATCTGTACACTTCTCCACTGCCCAAACGCGTGGACGGATTTTCTACAAATTTGGTACAGATGATTTTAACGTAAATTCGAAAGTTGTTTTTTTTTTTGTTTATGAATATCTCGTCTAGAACTAATACCTCCAATATAACAGTTTGAGTTATTGGGTTTTTTACACATATTCCACTTTTCTTGTAAAAATAAATAACTCAAGCAAAACCCTATATTTTATTAATTTCTAACATAGTTATTCATTTCTATAAACTTTAAAAGCTGTTTAAGTTAAAAATCGAACTTTATGCTGTTTTTGATTTTTTTTCTAAAATTGCATTTACATATTTTTATTGTTTGTATGAGCAGGTACGTGCGATCCAGTCGCATCAAAATATTTTGTGCATACCGATAATTTCGGTTCAGGTCCCTTTTTTCCCAGACTACAGCATTTGTGATATAAAATCAATAAATTTTGGAAAACTACCGGGGACTGTCTTGGGACCAATACTTTTAGCTTTGGATTTTAGCTTGTTCGAAACTTGGTTTGATAAAAGATTCTTTATAATATTCCAACAATAAATTATGGTTTTTAATACAAATGGTACAGTGTAGTACATACATTCCCTAGACATGTAGTTTTTTTTTATATGTTTTACTTATTTGATGGGTTTATATACATAATTCTTTAAAAGTGGTTAAGCCACAAAAAAACAAAATATCAATTCAAAGAGATTCTGGTAACGAGGGATTCCTTATTTCACTGTTCATAGAATGAGTTAAAGCGGAATCGTAAATCTAATATTCAATTAACTTAGAAACGCGCGCTTTTGAGCCTCGATCCTTTAAAGGACAAATAATAATTTGCCTTTGTTTCTTTATCGATTTCATTTTAACAACGTCAAAATCTCTAAGGATACTTAAATAAGAAAAAAACAAACAAAATCAGCATTTTCATCTCCCCAAGGTCCTTAAACCCTTTTACACCATTATGTTTTCAGATTTAAGTCAATAGCCATTTCCAGCTCAAGCAATATTCCCAAAGGCTATCGGTTTTTGTTTCGTAACTGATAAAAGGTTTTGTTGTTCATTGTAGGCGTTTCGTTAGAGCTAACATTTTCCCAGATCGTTAAATTGACTGACATGCCTTCAGGCTTCAGAGGACTTGGGCTGCCAGCAATCCATACCATACATATACAAGATTATGTAACTTACAAACGCTTGCTTGTCCCATTGCCATTTCATCACGATGACGATGAGAGACTATTTTGAAACAATAATATGGATAATCTTTGTGTACGACAATGATGCGATATTTTACTTATGTTTATTGTAATATCTTTGTATACTTATATGGCTGGCTAAAACGAATCTCCTGGTTCAAGTTTTTTTTTTTTGTTTCTTAAGAAACGAAGGAAGGACATCGACCTGCCTTTGACAAAGAAAATAAAAAAAAAATAAAACGACGATGAAGGCGTCGACCGACGACGCACGTTCCAAAATGAATAGCAGCAGTCAGCAGGCGACACTTATTAAAAAGCCGTAGGGAATTCCTTTGGTAAATGTTATGGTGCACAATTTTATGACATAAAGCTTATGGGGGGGGGGAGGACATGGATGAATAGAAGGCCCAATGTTATGGCCATAGGATATTTTGACAGAATCCAAATGTTTGTTCTGGTCCTGGAAATTCATTATACGCTCTTTTAGTGAAGTGCCTTTGTTGCCAGTTGTTGTTGTTGTTGTTGTTGGCTCTAGTGAGACCAAAATAAGATGAAGAAGTTGATGAAGTCACATTACTAGAATAAAAAATTACTTGTTTCATAACACAAAAATGTTGTTCATCTTTTTTTTTGGTGTTGTATAGGTTAGGTACCTTTACCTACCAGTATCTTTAGCTGCAAAAAAATAAGCTCCCTATTTTCTATGTAGGTGTTTTGTATTTTTTCTACATATACTACTGAGGTACTTTATATTATTATCTATGCCTGAACAAAAGGGTGAGAATGAATTCATGATATTAGGTTGAAATAGCTCAAGGCAAATCTTGTTAAATAGAGGCTTTATTATGAAGAAATGTGTACGCACATTTAGAGTCTGGTAGGTATAGTCTTGTCTGGGAATGTGAACGTGTAACAAAAACGGTTCAACAGTTATGATGTTTTCCTTTTTTCTGTTTCGATGTAATAATGGAAGCAGTTTGTTTTCATTGAATATAATTTTGCAGCTTTAATGTCAGATGGAAAAAAAATTATAAATGTTAACATGGAGGCTGGAGGTTGTTGTTTTCTTATACACATTTCATATAGCTGAAGGCTTTGTGTGTATAGTGGCTTGGAATTGTAAAGGATTAGTTAATTAAAATATGCATAGTGTGTACCTACTTACGCTGTAGTGGAGAATGAATTAAAAGAGAACATGCTTTATTTTTTTTTTTTTATTCGCAAACAATTTTTGAATATGTTATCATGGAATATGTATCAATTTTGTATTGTATTTATTTTTAATAGCATCAGTGCAATGTATAATTTAATTTTGTTTACAATATAATGATAATAATGTTAAAATCTACATAAGTTGCTTATTAATATAAATAATGAGAATTTTGTTAAAATCTACATAAGTTACTTATTCTATTAAAATCTGTATAAAAGATGGGAGGTTTATAAATGAGTCTCTTCTGAGGGGGGCCTTAATGTTCTAGTAATTGATGATGAGTTTAAATGACCATAGTTTTGTGTGGTGAGCATCAGATCAAAAAGTGTAGATGAATCGATGGCACAGGTGGTGGTTAATTGGTGGATAAAAAGTATGTCAGTAACCTTGCGGCACTTAACAATGGAGTGGAAGTTTAATACTTGTAAATGATCCTCGATAAAGGCATCTGTCCAAAAGGGACTATGAAATAGAGTGGATCGCTTGTTTTGGAATATGAGAGTTTTTCTTCTGCTGTCATACATTTTATGTATTATGCCTATACAAAAAATACTAAAAACTAAAACTTTATTTTATTAATGCCACATTTTAACTTCCAGCAAAAAAAAACACCGTTTCTAGGTTTAATATTTTTACGGGCTCTCATGGTCTATTGACCCGAAAAGTCAAAAGAAATTTAAAAAATTAAAAGAATCCCAAATTTTATAGTTTTTTTATTATTTTTAAAGGGCTTTCGGTAATATTTTATCTATTGTACTATCAGTAAAATTAACTTAAACATTTCTTAGGAAAAAATACTTACAAACAGTGCAAAATTTAGTAAGAAAAATAATAAAACTTCTAGTGTTCTCAAGGCTACTTTATAGCTTCCACAAAATACAGAATTTCAATGCAATGGTTTTAACTGCTTCTAAAATATGTATGAGTTAATGATTTTGACCATTGATATGTCATGTTTTGTTTGCTGTTGTTTCACAAAAAAGAGCAAACTATTTTTTTTCTTATTTGAGATCTTTTTGATCTCTTATATTGACCTTTAATTCGAAAATTTTATTTTTCCCTGCATAAGAGACCCAAAGTACAATAAATGTATGAGTGTCGCAGTGAAACTCTCATTTTCGAAAAAACCGCTCCACCCCACTGTGTAATGCAAATCGAAGAAACGTGCTCTGCATGAATTTAATTCTTATAAAATTCATAATAATGATATAGAGACAATAATGGTATTTTTTGTTGGAATAAAAAATATGAACTACACTGGTAAACCAAATAGTAACGGAAATCCATACAATTATTAGAAGTAGTATTACTATGATTTGAAGGGTTTCGACCTCTTAATGCTCCACGGCCCTGGGTCAACACCGAACTAAAACCGATTTGGGTTGTTTCGAACCCAGATGCTCCTTCCTAGGGTCCGCACCACAAAAACATTGTATTGTCAATTATGCACGAAGTTTCACTTCGATACAATAATTTAAAGCAAGCTAGAATAGATTTGGGGTGTTTCGAATTTTTTTGTTGGGTTAAAATGGCTGAGTTTCGAATTTAACCTAAGTTTAGCTAATCCCTTGCTTTTTACAGATTCCAGTTATCTTCATTCTAGCAAAAGTTAAGTTATTGTGTTCACAAATATCCGACGTCAACGATACCAACATTGACGCCAACGACAACGGCTTACGCACATAAAAATGTTTCGAAAACGTGTTTTCTGTAGGTTTCATGGTGTTTTACGATAAAATAGACTAATTCTGAGAAAAAAAAATTGTGTGCGATTGCTAAACTTATCATTTACACTACGTGTTCGGAAAAGTAAAATATATTAGGTTAAGATCCGAAAAATCAGTATTTTCGAATTTTGTCAACTTTAAAGGTCACAATGTCTTTTAACCGATGCGGTCGCTGCATCTATACAAAATAACCTTCGTAACCTAATTGAATTGAATTGAAAAACTGTAATTGAAATCAATATTAGCCCGTATAGAATTATTTTATCTAATGGGTAAGTAAGTCGAAACACTGGGCTCGTTATTTAAAAAAAAATTACTATTCTGTGCTTTTCTGGGAAAAAAAATTAAACAGCCATAATAAGGGGCATATTATTTGTGTGTCTTACTTTTTAAAAGCTATACAAAATTCCGCTTTAACTACTAAGATAAAATGGTTTAATTGATTAGCGAGGCACAAGGAACGTTTGAACTAACTGTTAAATTATTTGCAGTCTAAAAATTGATAAACTATTTTTATTTTTTTGGCTAAATGGAAATAGTGGTGATCTTCATGCAAAGTTTAACATTATTTTTACATTGATGGCGTGGGTAAACTTTTGGAGCCTTGTTTATGATATCCTCATTTAATTTGATTTATTTTCTTTTTGTTTATTTAAAGTTTGACGATATGATTTCCTCAAATGAAAAAACAACATTATCATAGATAGATCATCACATTTTCAGAGTAATATTATACAAAAAGTTTGAAAGTTGAATTGAACTTATAGCATATGTGTGGTGTAAGTAAATACCTCAAATGACCAAAACATGAAAACAAATCCAACATCTTCAACATAGATAGATACGAGTGGGTATGCTTAAATCTTTTTCATTGAATATCCTGCTCACTTCAAATTCAGCTACAAACGTTTCCCTTATACGATCCCTGCTGACCATCAATAAAATCCGAATATGTCCAAAAAAAACCATAAAGAACAACCCATAGTGTTTCTTTTGAATAAACATACATTTAAAAGCTTCCTCCACCTAAGAGGCCCTCTATCAATAAAGAAAACAAGAAGAAGAAGAAAAAAAAGACGCAACTACAAGCAGGATATAAGAGGGCCGACAATGTCTGAAAAGAAAACACAACTCAGGGATATACAAAAAGACACAGAGGAAAAAATAAACTGACAACCTGTCAATTTGCCTTTCCATTGAATGTACTCAACTAGCCACGTACAGTGGAAGGCATAAGACACACACAATAGGTGATCCACATCAACTTGGGTATCGATTTGAAGTAGATTAACTGAGTCTGCATATACGAGTATGAGTAGACTTCAAATACTACATAACGTAGATAGAGTTTTCAATTGAAACAAGGTAGCCGGGATATGATGAGTTCCAAGTCCCCCTACCTTTTGTAGGTTTAGGAAGTGGGACCACTGAATATATTTTGCAGCATCATCAATATAGGCTGCCTTTCTCTGTCTCTGTCTCTCTCTCTCTTGGTATATTCCATTAAATATTTCTGCGGCAGATTAACCATTGAAATTCCACTCTTTCATGATGGAATTGGAAAGGTAGCTAATCTTGCACCATCCATTTTCCATATAACTACTCGTCCTCATTGCTACATCGATCCATCCAAGCTCTAGAAATTATCCTTTCTCCTTTTACGAGTATGCACATACTAAGGAAGAAATTCAAGTTGCAGGTAAAGTGGGGTTTTTGATGGATTCTACAGCGTTCATATCCTTTTGTGTTGGTGATGCAAAAAAAAGGAAAAAACTTCAAAACACACACAAGGCATGCAAAACAGAAAATAATGTTCTTGAAAATGCTTCCCTATTTTGTTGTGCCAACAGTAGTTTTCTCCTCTGTGAGTTTGTTTGAGCTTCGAACGTGCCCCAGTTGTATGGGCATATATCTTTTTTTGTATAGGTTAGCTGGTGGAACAGTCATGGATATGACTCGATTCTTGTTTTTTTTTTTTCAACTTTTTCTGCAAAATGACAATTGAAAGCAACAATCGCAGCAATATTTCAATGCACTCGGTTGCACCAACTACTTCATTATGGAAGAGCATGGCATCCAACGACCATACGATACGAATACTATACGTAGTCAGGGACGTATTTTTGGTAAGAATCGTCATTGGCCCGAGGCAATCATTTGTTGTGTTTTGCATGTTTTGAAATTAGTTGACAAATATGTACAATGAACATCTGTGTGCAATGTACAAGTTATCTGTTCATCGAGCTTGAGACTTAACGGTTGAACGGATTCATTTCAAATTTGGTTCCAAACATTTTTATTTTTTTATTTATTTGGATGAGGTTTTGGTATACCCGTCTAATTTAATTAGTAAGATTTTCGAGAAATGGGTTTAAACATTTTGATTATGCTTCGATGATCTCAAATAATGTTAAACTCGTTTAACTAAAATATGGTTGGTACTTAGTTTTTTTTTTCAAAATTAACCTGTTATTAAAAAACTTTTCAACAGTTTTATCAATGCTACACTAAAGAACGAATGACATTCAGTTTTGTTGTACACACTAGCTGACCCAGCGAACGTTCCTCTGATTGACCAAGAGTCGGCAACAGAGTTTGGGTGTGAGCTATAACATGAAAGAAATAATTGGTATTCTTCTGTATTCGTAGTTTGAGTACATGTTTGTGATGTTGAATTCTTGCAGATTCTATAGGGCGATTGCAAGTTGAACTGCAATAACAGTATATAGTCTTGCACTTTAGCAGTTGGTAAAGTGTCCATCTATTAAAAAGAGAGAATTTTTAAGCAAAAGACAGCGAACAAAAAAGGGTATGTTCAATTTAATAGTGAAATGAACAACAACTATAGTTAGTAAGTTTCGTTTCAAAAATTGCATTAACCTTATGTGGCCATTACATTGATTTTCTAAGAAAAACTCATAAATGCAATTAATTAATTTGAATTTTGCTCACAATTTTTGGAGAAATTAATGTTTATTATGTAAATCGATTTCCACAGTCACAAAATTATTTATTTCGAGTTTGACTCTGAAATTGTGAACGACAAAAATTATTTCAGTGGCCAATTTTTAGTGAAAATTGATCAAATTTGGTATCTACTTGAAGATTTCATTTTGCAGAACATAAGAAGTCTGCAAAATTTAGTTTGTTTACAAAATGGCGAAATTAATTGATGCCAACAGGATGCTAAGAGTGAAATTCATAGACGAATCTGTATTTATCTTTTTTCAAGGGACAAATAAAAATACTGCACGATACCGTCAAGCCAACGCAGATTTGTAAAAGCTAAATAATTCTTATTGCAAAATGGAACTTATCTTCATCCTTCCGCAATTATTTTAATTAAAGCCCCAAGAACTCTTAAACAACAACAACAACAAAAGCTACACAAATGCGACCCTGGCTCTGGTGTGTCACTTTACCTGCCATATGTTTGCATATATAGACATATCAAATATTTGTTTGTTTTGATGGTGCACCTGAGCATTTTGCCTCACAATAACACACGATAAAAATTCAACTGGTGATGGTCCGGATGGATAGGAAAGATTTCCCGCATCCACTCCTTCCCATTGTACTTGCACAACAACTCTCACATCCCATGTGAGGAACTTTCTGCTTCCCAAAGAGGCCGCAGCACACAGCACACATCTAGATTTGTATTATTTTGCTTGTGTGGGCCTGAATCCATCGTATGGTCCCGGTGCGCCTTGTGTGCAAATAACCTTTCTCTCGGCACAACTCTGAAGAGGAGGACGAACACATTACCGTAATATGTTGACAATTTTCAACCAAAGCAGGAGGTGGCATTGGGCCGAATGATGGAGAATGGGTGGAGTAGATGGATGGGTTGGAATCGGATGGAATGGGTTGGTGGGTAGTCGTGTCCCCATTTAAATGAATACCATTATGAATACTTCAATAGCTGCTATAAAGGCGGCCACCACGTTACAAACAATAACCCCAGCAACACATTTGTTTGCAAGATGATGATGATGATGATGAGAGCTCACCTCGGCTACATCAGCTTCGGGTTTGGTTGCCGTTACCGTTGCTGGTCGTGCTATTTGTTGCAATAAGGCACCATCAGCATCATCACTGCGGGTGTCCTTCGAGGGGTGGAGGTAGTGGTTGGAAGGCGTGTTAGTGGTTGTATGAAAATGAATATTTGCTCACGGAACATGAGGCTTTTGGGCTCATATATGTGAGTGGCAAATGAAAATGTACGAGCACATCACATCCACCATCCTCCTTCAAACCACTCTCTGGCCTGTCGGTTTTAGATGGGATGAGAACGACTATACCATCGTCAGGACGATGATGATGACAAGTGGGAGTGTCAATGGGTTAATGCATCTTCTTTTTGCACGAAATAACACAAAAATAAAAGATATAATACACAAAATTTCAGTGTGGTGTGCCTTACTTCTGACACACACGGGCTACCCACTTACCCAGTATTGTTTGCTTTCGGAACAATATTAAATGTACAATGCGAACTCATACTGATTCAAGTGGGGTAGCCTTATATTTCTCGGACTTTATAAGAATTTAAGTGTGAGTGTACTTTTTTTTTGCTTTATGTTGCTATACATTTGGTAAGCCAGTTTAATGTGTAGAAAAGGACTTCATCTCATATCCGTGCGGGAAGTTTCCTTAACAAAATTGTGTACTCTCGGATATAACACACACAATAATAGGATAGGGAGACTATCGTAAAAGTAAAAGATTAAAAGATAAAAAGGACGAAGTGATGAAGTGAATGCATTTTAACCAGAAATGGGAGGTTTTTCCTCTTTAGTTTTATTATTTTTTGTTTTTTTTTTTTCATTTTTGTTTTATTCTTTTAATGAAAACTCTGATTTGAATGGCCAAATGGGAGTATAGTAACCCCAAATGGTCCAAAATTTTAATCCCATTTTGAGAGAAACTCCACAAAATTCTGTTGAAAATCAAATCATACACATAAAAGTTTTTTTTCTGTGTGGACTTTGCCCTCCTTTAATATTCACACAGAAGAAGGGTTTTTGTGTGGATAATATTGAGTCTAGATGAAAGAGTGTTCCTATTTTTGGGTTTTATATTAAGAGGAAATATATTTTGGGAATTTGTAAAAGCCCAGAGAGAGATTTAGTGGAAAATGATATTATTATTTTGGACGATTTGTTTATATGAACACATACGGGTAAAGGCAAACAAGTATATGTAGGTATTTTGAGTCAGCAACTTTTTGCACTTAGACCAAATCCCTTAACCTATTTGGGGTTTTTCTTGTTATTTTATTTAGGTTTAGAATTGTTTCATGTTTTATTTTGTTCGAATGAGGTTGTTTGGCTAATTGGACTTGTATTCCTTGGAGATTTGTTAGGGTGTAACCTTTTCTTTTTTTTTAAATTGGTTCATGTCTTAAGATTTACCGTCCTATAAGAAACAAACAATCTGTTTCCATACAAAAATGTTTTATGTAGGTACCACTTTATAAAATTACGAAATGTGAGTATGAAAATATTTCTATTTCTATTCATTGAATATTTCGATGGCCTTGAATTGCTTAATCATTTTGACATAAAACTTTCAGACCTTTGATATGGTTAAGACTGGAAAACCTACGAAAAATCTAGTCAAAAGAAACTCAAGGTCAAAACGCACAGAGCTAAATACAGGTCATGGAGAACATTCTGTTATATATAAGGCAAGGAATTTATCCTTCAAAGATCTATTAAGGAACCTAATGAACATTGAGCAGAATCGTACAGAATCGGTCTCTTATTTGGGTTTCTTATAAATTATCAATGCATGGAATCATTATCGTAATTGCCAAAATAAAGTCCTAAAAATATAATAAATCTCTTCTAAGATTCTTTCAACGCTTTTATAACCTAAATTCGGATAACACTGGTGTGCAAAAATAATGTGTTTTTTTTTTTGTCCTTTAACTAATTTTTAGAAATTATATAAGAGCTCTCATAAATTTGGTTGACCTGGTAAAACTTTTAAACGGTTAAACCGATTCAGCTTATTGGAGTACTTATACCTTTTTAGATTGGTATTTATTCATTAATCTATATTCTTACATTTTAAACCGTTATAAAAAAAATTACCATAAATTCAGATTCAGATTAAGTATGCCAAAATCCTTTAGAAAAGTTTGAAGGCGTTACAGACCAGTGTTATCCTTCTTCTTCTCATAGAATTAACACCTTGGGTAGAGTTTCAGAGTTCAAATTGATTTGATTTCTATACCATATTGTGTTCTACAAATATTTGCAAATTAATATTGGAAAAGTATTAAAAAACAAAAAAAACTTTAATTAACAACAGTCTGCTGTTCTAAGGGGTCACTATGGCGTATGT
Organism: Meliscaeva auricollis; assembly: GCA_948107695.1. Lineage (NCBI taxonomy): Eukaryota > Metazoa > Arthropoda > Insecta > Diptera > Syrphidae > Meliscaeva > Meliscaeva auricollis. The sequence goes on along the minus strand of OX403616.1, from coordinate 115,143,407 downwards.
GTAACATTTTTTTCTACTGAAACTTTTGAAGTTAATAAAGCGTAGAATGATAGCTTCTGTAATTGAATCGACCAAGAGGGCTAGAATTTAAATATGTGGTGGAATAGGTCGATCAAAGAAATCACTGAGAAGTTGCAATATCTTCTGCGGCGAATGCTTCCAACAGCAGTGCTTATTTGGATGTGGATTACATTACACATTTAAACTAAATTTTCTAACATAAGCCTTAAATACGAACATCCCCCATTCCATCAACTCTTATTGGTCAAATTAAGGCTGCGTGGTGGACATTTACAGAGAAGTGCTTTCAAATCGTGCTAGTGGAAGATAAATTCAATCGATTTGGTGTGAGTATTTGGAGACAGTTCTAGCTGGAAAACCGGATTCATACAGAACTAAATTGAACTATAGCTTGTCATTCTAAGTTTAAATGTACACTGCAACCAGTAATGACGAGGTGATGTCAAAGTTTTGTAAAGATTTCTCAACTTAAATGGCAAAAAATTGTGAAAATTTCAACATTAAGTAGCTTTATGAATTCAATCAGACAAATTTTTTTAGATTTCCGAGCTTCTGATCAAAACGAAATTAAGATATTCACCTCCAGGTCAAAAACGCAAGCGGAGCATCAGCAAACACATTAAATTTCTTCTTGATAAGAAGAACACAAATTTTGTAAAACATATTCTGATCAAAAGAATGATTTTTTTTTACAAAAGAGCTGTTAACAATCATGCATGATCACATCATTTGATGTGCCGTCGTCGTCTCTGACCTTTTTACGATGCAATTTATTTACTTTTAATTTGATGAAACCTTCCACTTTGATCCAGAAAATCCAACCATATAAGGACTTCATAAATTCTATCATATCCTCATGTCATAAAAATGTGCCAACGTGCTTGTACGATTCATACAAAAATCTTATCCCAGTAAAAATGCTATAACTATTTAAGCCTTTAACTTAGCAGTGTCAAGTTTTTTTGTGAAGTGTAATAATGTATACATACACACACATATTACCGCTAAAGTCCATTAACTCGAAGCTGAAATGAGTAAATAATTAATTAAAAAAGAAAAAGTAAAAACTTAACGAGGGGCAACCACTTCCCTCTATCCTTTACAAACAATTACAAAAACTCATCAACACTTTAGACGTGATGCCATGGCAAGAAAGAAGAGCACCGGAAGTATTGTCAGCATGTAGTAGTTAGTGATTTTGTTTTCCTTAACCTCTTGAGCTTACAAACAAATCCAGCAATCCGTGTGGTGAATTACTTGAAACAAAGATCTTATAAGCCTTGCTGACATGTTTTATTGGTAATACAAAATCCTCAAATTTGATAGCAATTTTCTCAGGTTACAATATAAACGTTACCAGAATTTTGAATCTAATCAATCAACAAAATCAAAACACACCACAATCACATATAATGTGACTGGTAGGTAATAAAAAACAACATAACAACCCACTTATCAACTTAGCAGCTTTTTATCCATGATTTAGATTGCTCGCTTTTCATCCCAGATTTAGATTGCTCTCATGTTTTGTCGTTTTGTGTCTATAAAAGTTAAGGTATAAAAACAACAAATATCGCATTATTCTCAAACCTTTTTTACCTTCCTACCTATTCCCAACTCACAGAAAATCAATTAAATAAATCTATCTTAGACTGATCCGTGCTTATGCTTCTGCTCCCAAATACCAATTCACTCAATATTGAATTTTTCAAGGATGTAAAAAGTTTAAGTGGCAGGCTTCATAAAACCAACACAACAACCCGAGACAAATACTTTCAATTCAAATCAAAATGATTTTCTTTTCAAAATAAAGAAAAAGAAGAAAAAAAAAACAAATAAAGAATGAAAAGCAATATCCGAGTTATTTTTTTTTTTTTTTCTTCATTTTGTGCTAGAAGAGAAATTTGTGTGCTGCTGAGAAACGAAAATATGTAGGTTTTCGTCTTCTTATCCAGGGATTCTACATTTAACCTTCTTCTTGTATAGGTATACCTACCTTCATTTACCTTTCCCACACATACACTTACACACGAACAAACAATAGATTTGTGTTCCCAGCGCAATAACTTAATGGCTAAAAAAAATAGGTTTTCCATTTAAATTTTCTTCACTTCATCTTTACATTTTGATGGTGACATTCTTACAAGGTAGACAAAGGTAGGTACCTACATACATACTTCATATATGTATGTACATTGTATAAGGAAAATGCTCTCTCATTGATTACTCCTGTTGCTTTCTCATTAACAATAAGTTGCAGAAGATTCAATTCAAGTTGACATCGCCATTTTCAATTTACATCGGTTTGACATGTTTGAGAAGTGAAATGGTTTGCGGGATTCTTGTGTCTATGTGTCATGCTTACAAATCTACTTGTACACTATTTGCCCTAAAGAGCACTTAAAGGCTACAGAAGGCTTTGATTTACCACCTTGCCAACCACCTACAAAATATCTGTACATCTGGGGCCATTTTCAATCGAACTATATACACTGAGGCAAAATTGTGTGTGTTGTTTATTGAACTGAACATACACACATTAATGTGTTACAGAAGTTAGACTCTGTAGGCATTCGTAATATTCTTTCTTTAAAATCAGTCAATGCACTAGATTAAGTGCAATCTAAATAAACATTGCACTTTCAAAAAACATCAACTTTGTGACTCAAGAGATTGGGACAATGGTATGAGCTTGTGAAAACGTTGTATAACTTAGCATGTACCTAGATTTGTTGTTAAACAGTTTCCAAGAGGGAAAGATTTGGGTTAGTTTTGATTTCTTTTATAATTTATAGATTTAAGGCTATCTACTGCATCTGAAACTGAGGTTTTCCAATAAAATTTCGTGAAAAAACTTAGTCAAAAATGAAAAAAAAATGCAAAGTTTTCAACGTTTTTGCAGTTTTTGGTTACAACATTCAATAAAAAAAAAGGAATATGTTTCGTTAATGTTATTTTCACGTTGAGGTATAAGTTGTTTCAAATACAAATTATTTCCAACAGAGAGTATAGCCCAATAGTTGACAGTCGACTGATAACTCCCGTACCAGTGGTTCGTATACCATGATTTTTTTTTTTGTTAACGCTACCGTATTCCAAGAGTTTTTTTTAATTTATTTTTTCCGTGCTTAGACCCGAACTGTTGACGGTTTACTTTAATTTAAAGTATTTGTTTTCTTCATTCTACGTCATTTTTTCCCCCCATAGTAGTTTCCAAAATACGCTTCTTCAAACTCTATTAAACTCTGAGACCTCTATAATGTTTGGAACCATGTGTTAAAATAGCTTAGTGCAATTTAATTTTGAGCCAGAAACATTTTTACACAAATATCTCTCAACAACATAAAACTTTGTAAAAAATTTGTTTAAAAATTGAAAAATCACAAAATTTTTGTAGTCCTTCAGCCCGTACGATACTTCTTTTTTTCTTATTTTTAATATTTTAAAAAAGGAAACAGCAGTACGGCATGTTTCAAATGGAAAATTAGTGTGTAAAGTGTGTAAAGAATACATATACATATGTAGAAAAAAAAGCCAAAAATGTCAAGAAATAAGTACTAAAAATGTACTAAAAAAATATTATTTTACTTTTTCAGCCATTTCCTGACATTTCTCCTTTAAAACTTGGCACATCATATCATTTGTCACTTTCACTACAAAATTGTTTTTTTTTTAATTTATTTTTATAAAAAAGGTCTTTATCCATAGATATTTCTAATTTTAAACTCTTCCAATTACTTAAATCAAAATTACTTCTCAACACAATTTCGAGATTTCAGAATTTATTTGTTTATTTTGAGTTTTATTTTTTCTATTGATTTACAATTCATTTTTGTGAGTACGCAGACTGTACCTGTTCCGTTTACATATTTTTGTAAGCTTTTAGTGAACATTTCGAAAAAGTTAAGTTCGGAATATATCAATATTCTTAATATCATTCTGTAAAGATCTTAATTTTAAGAATCCGTGAAGTGAATTTTGGAATATTTTTCATTTGCATATTCGAGATTTAGGGAGTACATACTACCTAATCTATCGAAAACGCCTTAAAAAAGTCTTCTTATTGAATATTATTAACATGTATAGTACAATTTTTCGGTCAATTGTGATTCTATCAAATGATATTTTATACAAACGTTATCGGGTCAAACTTGATGCGGGCAAACGTAGATCGGTCAAATGTAGCCAAACCCACACATAAAATATAGATAAGTTTATTTAAGGAGGTAACGTTTGCATTATATTTATTAGCTTTGTTACATCTTAAAACATCATAATTTAGTCGTTCGACACCTCAAGGACAATTATTTATGAAAACGAGAAAAATACAATATGGTGCTGATTTTTTATAATTTATTGTTGGTGCTTCAGATATCAAAAAGAGCATTGTGGTGAAAATTTTCACCAAATTTCAAATAGAAAAAAAATGTTTCTGGGTCGAAATTATAAATGGTATGGTCCTATCTTACTAATCTCTAAGAATACAGGCTCCCTTTCATTTGCTACAAGATTCAGGTCAAGAAATTTCATTTTCCATCCGAAATCATAAAAATTTTCCTCTTTGAAAAATTTTCTTACTGTCTGGTGTGTTCTGGGTCATGATCGTGTTGGAATAAGCTGTTTTCAGGGATTTTGGACCCCAATTTTCAAATAAAAACACAGAATTTCCCTATACGGGCAATCATCCTGGAGCTTACTAATCATGTTTGGTCCATTTGCTGATGGGACAGTTAACCATTAAAAAAACCTAAATAAAAATTTAATTCCATCAGTATTTTGATTTACTTTCTCTTCACCCTTATCGATCCTTTCCCATGTTTAACTGCTGGAAAAGGTTGACAATTTATCCCGCGATGTTTTTCACATAGCGAATGTCACCTGGTAGAAAATATGGGGTGTACCCTACCAAATTTATAATATTGATGGATTTCAAATTATTAAGCTGATGGAACAAATAAAGACAGAATGGGACTAAACTTATTAGTGTCATTGATTGGCTCTAAAGTTAATATGTAGGTTAAGTGCCATTTTTGCAAATAGTGGGTCCTAACAGAACATTAACATGTTTAAATACAATATTTTGTTCAAAGAAAAGACAAAATCTGTTTTTTTGCTCCCGTTCAAACTTACATTTTGGAACAATTTTAATATTAATAATTGTTTGGAGTAAGTTTCGGTAAAAATCAATTTCACAAATGTGTGCAAAATTTCTAGCTATTACCACCGAAAATAGCTTAATTCTTGCTTAAGACAGGACCATACCATTTCGTTTGCATTTTTTTGCTCGCTACTGTATACGGAAATAACTAAAAATTATTGAAAAATTTCCGTAAAGCGTGTTCATCACACTTTCGTTATTCGATTTTTTTACGAAAAATTAAAAACGCAGTATTGTTTCTATCCCTTATTACATAACATACACCAAGATTAATCGCAATCGTTTTCGTTTTCGAGAAAAATCCAATAACTCGAAGCCCTTATATGGGAGGTATTCGTTCTAATCGAGATATTCAAAAACAAAAAAAAGTCCAACCTTGGAAATAACAAAAATGTTATCTGTACCAAATTTCAAGCAAATCCGTCAACCCGTTTAGGCTGTGGCTTTTTGTACAGATGGACGAACAGATGTACTGACGGAATGACGAAAACAATTTTTTTGGACTTCTCCGTCATCGAAATGTTGTTTTTATTTTAACCTCGACTTTTTTTTTAACACGAAACCAATACTTGCAAGTAAAAAACAAAAACTAATGTTCCAAGAACTCAAAAATTTTGATAATTTTGCAGTTTTTCACATATTTTACTATGCTGCACCACGAAATTTACGCTCAAACCTGGAATTGAAGTTGTTCGTTTTGAACTCACATTTTAAAAGAAAAGCAACCGACGTCAAATTTAAGACTATTAATATTTTCTCATGAATTTCAGTGTCAGAATTAAAATGGGACCCTATTGGGTTAGCCAGATTTTAAATTTAAAAAAATAATCAAAATCGATTCAAACATAAAAAAAATTAAAAAAAAAACACAGTTGAATTGATTGGTTGAATTGAATTAAAAAATACTTCAACTTGCCTTAATTAGAACAAATCTTTAACTTTCTCAAAAAATCAGCTATCACCCAAGATATTTTGTGTGTAATTTTCTGATTCATCATTTTTAGAGTAACGGCATTCTTTGTGTAAAATTATTTTCAAAACTTCCCCAAACCTTTGATAGATGCAGAATTCTACAGGGTATAACAGAAAATACATCTTTTTCTCAAAGTGTAAATCTGCACATATACTCGTAATAGGCCTACCCTACTCATAGCTATGTACGTGGTAGATTGTACCGATAAGTTGAGGTAAAGCAAGGATGATGGTTTTAAAGCTTTCGAATTGGAACCCTCTCTCCCCCCATCATTGTAAGTATCTTGTTCAATGGGTTCGCGTGAATTGCTTTTACTTCATCTATAGCTGCTACAACAGGTATCAGTGCCTTTGATTTCATAGCTCAATAAGCTTTCGTATCGATTGCGCTTTGTATTTCTCATCGTCCTTGATGGTATTTCGTACACCCAGGATCGTCGTTGCCGTCGCAGGCTATATAATGAAGGCATAGATAAACAACATAGGTAGATACTTTGGCGGTGCGATAGGCATTTATTTTTAAACATATAATTGACGTTTATAAAGTTTCCAATAGGTATCTACGATTTGTGCAGAACAAAAGCAAACAAAAACCAAAACAGTGTATATTTTTTTTATTTGTTAAGCCCCTCTGCAATCGATATTTTATAGACTTCTTATGTGTTGGTACTGAAACTCGACATTAGCTACTTTATCTTAAGCACAAAACATACCTATTATGGGCTTCTGTTTTGAACAAGATGAAAGCACCACAGTACCATTGAATTGAGAGTTCAAGAATAGGATTCGACAAAGTAATTTGTATGTTTTATGAGTTGGTATAGGTACTGCCCCCCCCCCCCCCCCCCCTTCTGCATCCTAATTTTTCAAGTGTGATGATGGTGCTTTTTTATGGCTGAAAGAAAGTTGAAGGTTGATTGATTGGTCTATTTATTTTGTTCAAAATGAAAAAAAAAGTCCTTTCGTAAGCCTATAATTTCTCATTACGTCGTCAATTATATTTGAAACTTGAACCAAAGAGTGAAAATTTATTCAATGAATTATTATGTTTGCTTTTCGTTCCAGATATCGGCTTACTCTCACTTATACTTACATATTATATCCGGTTACCTATATATATACGTAAAGGACATATCTAACTGTAACCACTTATCAAATGGATGAAAACATATCTCAGGGGGTTGTTGGAACGAATTACGAAGGATTCAATTTTCATAATAATTCGAAAACGATTTAGGGCGAACGAAGAAAACACGGTGGAACGAAACGAACGGTGGAATGATGTAGCTGATGGCTTAGGTTGGGTTGTTTTCTTTATTCTGAGGAGAAAGCACAGAATTATTGAATAATTCTATAGCAAAGAAGAAGAAGAATAAGAAGAAGATATTAACATCCTGCTTCTGGCTGCTAAGTCATGGATCATCGATATGCCGATATAAGCGGCATTGAAAGCTCCGAGGGGTATATTAATTCGACATTGGATGCCAACAACAGAACTAATCCGATATTTTCAATCAAACCTGACTTTATAACGCAGTGGTAAGTGGATGTTTTGTTTGTTTATATTACGGTAAGTATATTGATTGGCATTATGCCAGGATTACAGCAATATGAATTACTTAGTAGCTTAAGTCATGTACTTAATAATAGGATAGCGAAGGTTTATATTCGCTCTACTATTAATTTTGTATAATACATATTTGATGATCAATGAAAGGTCCTGCATATTTTGTTCCAAAGCAAATCCTATCGCTTCTTGTACCTTATCTCTTTTTGTGTAAGCAGTGGTGTCCTGCCTGTCTTAGCCATTTATATAGTTACTTGTGCAAACGTTACCAAAAGAGGACAGAGGGATTTGAATATGTAGCTATGATGAATGCTCAAGTCATCAAAATCTTCAACGGTAATAAGGTTTTCTTCTTCTCAAAATTTTACGTTGACAAATTAGCACCACAGCTTGTATGTATAGGAAAAGAAGTGGAGGTAAATTTGGTTATGGGGTATACGGCAGGGAAAAAAGAAATGGCCGATACAATTGTTAAAGAATGTTTTTGGAAAACGAAGTGAGGTTTTGGGGAAAGGCTGTTTTTAAGATGACCAGTTTAACATGCGAAAACCAGCAACATAAAAAGTTACGTCAACATTTTTATAATTTTTGTATAGGTAGTCTTTATACTACTGAGTATAGATAATCCACAAGTCAGTCAAGCCTCGAATGGTGGCTTTGGCGGCTAGTGGCTCCCAAGAAGGGAAAATGAAAATTTGACTTAAAAGTTAATCGATAATCCTTCTTCTATTATCTATTATTATTATTATTTTGTTATTTAAATATATTATATAAAAATCAATCGCTGTGCGTTAGTCTTGTTTCGTTTCTGCCGTGCTTCAGATGGAAGAGCAGACGACGGAGAGTTGTCTTTAGAAAAATAAAACAAAGTGTTTAGTTTATGCTATTTATTAAAGTAAAAGGCCCGCTGTCTCTATGCTTATGGCTGCAACCTTTACTCTACACTATGTTAGATCAACTCTGCCCTTCCTCGCATTTGGTTCCTCTTTTATACAATTTAGAATCTATCCTCCCTCTAAATACCATGCCCTACAATCCATATGTCATTTGACATAGTAAGAACTATGTCACTTAACAATGCGTTTTGTTTACCATAACCAGGCCACACATCATGATCTATATTTCATAATATTCATAATATACCAAATTGTACTCGTCATAGCAACACAAACAATGTGTCATATACTTCAATGCATTAATTCTGCTGATCGTATGGTGACCCACTCAAGTACTTCGGTGTGTGTCATAATCGATCGCAGTTTGCAGTTGGAAGGTGTCACATTACACAATGCACTTTGAAGAAGCGCATTGTTTTGTTTACGTTGTGTAGGCAAACCAATGTTCTATAATTAGTATTTGTTTTGTTTACATAATTATGACGAGTATGGATTATTATTCATGGTCAAGGTGTTTCCGGTTTCTGGGTGGTTTCATGCGCGTATGGATTATATGGAATGTACACAAAAAGAGGTTTTGTATGGGATTGAGGTTGGTTGGGACTGCGGGTCACAACATCCTCCCCCTCTTGAAAAAAGAAAATTCATGGCCTAACGAAAAAGGTTAGGAATTTTCGTAAAAAGAAACGCGTAGAGTTGAACCAAGTGCGAAGAGGTTAGAGCTGTAAAAAAATTATTTAACATTTGTATTAATGATTATGTATGTTTGTATGTGTGATACTTATGTTAAATAGTGTGAACAATTTTATGCTTAGGTACTAAAATTACAATTCATAAATTTTTATTTTTTTTTTTTTTTTTTTTTTTTTTTGTAAGTATAATTAACATGGAGTTTGCATTCTTTTTTTTTTGTTTATACGACAGATATTTTTCAATGTTATTATTATTAATTTTTTTTTTTTTTTTTTTATACATTATGGATATCGTTATGTCATCGAATTCGTACATGTAAGTACATGTGTACATTTATGTATTATATATTTTTTTTTTATTTACATTTATTAAATGATATAGATATGTATTTTTTTTTTATATGTCACTGAAATTTAATATATTTTGAATTTATTGATTCTTATGAGTAACTTACAATAAAAATTGGTTATTCATTGATATCTTAATTTTACAATGTTTTTATTTATTTAAAAAATTTTTTATTGACTCAATGTGATAGGACAAAAATTGGCATTTCATTACTATTTGTATCTACTTGGACAATCTTACCCTTCTCTATGCTCTTATTTTTCGAATGTTTTAGTTTATATATTTGGTAACGCTTGTAACAAAGCGATATTAAAAGAATTATGAAAACTATATATATGACTATATAGTGATGAATATCATGTTTGTCTATTGTTAAAAAAGGAGTTCGTTCTTTTGCTTTTTGAAACTTAATGTTTTTGGATAGAAGTTTTAGTTCATCTCGACTAGAGTATTTGATGAATGTGACTTCTGGGATAGTTTCGTTTTTCAAGTAATTAACCTTTACTTCGGAAATATTCAAGGCAGGAATAAATGAATTATAAACATAAGTCAATTTCTCGTTTTTAGATCGTATAGTCAGATCTTTCGACTTTAGGAAACAATCTCCTGTAAGTTCTAGAATAGATGTTCCTTCTAAAGAATGAGTTATGATTTTGTCTTGGCATATTTCGTCTATGATATATTTCCCTAAAGAAGAAAATAACCATGTATTTGGCTGTGATACTTGTATAAAAACAGTTGAAATGTTAGATTCTTTTATTTCGCAAGAATCCGGAAAAGATTGGACTCTTTGCAAAAGTTGAATTTCACATTGAGGGTTATTGTTATTTGTGTTGAATAATGGATGTGTCATTTCGCATAAAAAATTGTTATCCAAATTTTTACAATGGTTCATTTCTTCACTTTCTATATTATAGAAATGTTCTTTTTTGAAATCAATTATAACAAATTTGGAAGTTGGTTGTACGAATACAAGTTTGTTATTTAAACGAGTTGGTAAAGGGATGATTTTGTATAGTTGGAAATGTTCTCTGAAAGGTAGAGGGATTTTAAATTCGTAAATAATTTTTTCTTTTCGAATTGTTGCACTCATGCTGCTTATTTCATAGAGAGGTAAAATATCATTTGTATTGTCCAAATACGGTAACTGCAGGTCACCAGGTAGTTCTTGTTTTATTTTTAACAAAACATTTTTAAGTTGTTCAGGTGTAATGATTGTCGGATGGGGTGTGCCGTTTTTTGCGTTTATTAACACGTCTAAGATGTCGGAAATGGTATTTTGATACCTTATAATCAAAAGAGTTAAAAGTGAGGTAAGAGATTCTACTTTTAATAAAGTAGATTGGTCAGACGTTTGATTGGCGAGTCTGTCAACTGCTTCTTTCACGTCTCCTATCTTTGAGTTTATCGCTTTAAATTGAGACTCAATAGTGGTTTCTGATTTATTAAACATATTAGTTGTTGTTTCTATTATTATTGTTTGGTTTTTTACTAGGTCTAAAAGATAATTCTCATTGTACCTCAATTTTTCTATTTGTTTATCGTAAAACTTAGCATCATCTTCATCCAGTGTTCCGAATAAAGTTTTGCTGATTGTTCCGACAACATTTACCAATGCCCTTTTACTTCTAGATTTAGGTTTAGGTTTTGACTGTATAAGGCTAAACTTTAATTTTATGTCTTCCATTAGGTGCGATACTTCTGTTACTGCACTACTACATAGAAGATCGAAATTTGGTTTACCTTTCAATTGCTTACACAGGATATTTATTTCATGAACATAAAATTCCGCGTGTGTTAGCGCTCCATTAAACAATGTTAAGTCGTAGTATGCCACTAGTTTCCATTGTAGCTCACGGGGAGAGGTCCTACTATGTCTAGGGCGACTCTTTCAAAAGGTCTAACACTAGTAGTAGTGATTCTCATTGGAACTGGTGGATTTTTTCTACTTTTATTCCGTTGACAGGATGTACATTTGTTGACATGATTTTGTACATCTGTTCTCATGTTGGGCCAGAAATATTTTGACTTTAGCCGGTTATACATTCTTCCAACACCTTGATGTCCTCCGAAAGGGGAATCATGGTACTCGGATAGAATTTTAGCTATAGTTTCTGAATCGTCTAGCGTTATTCTTTCATCGATGTGTAAATACACATCTAATGTCATATCCCCGAAAACTTTACTCAATATGTTTTTGAATATATGTTTGACTTGATTATCTGGGATAGGTAATGACACAGAAATAATGTTTCCCATATTGACTTGCTTTTTAATTAATTGAAGACTTTTTTCAGCAGTCTCTTCATCTTTTTCCGTTCGGAATGGTATGGGTAATGTTATAACAATTATAGAATCGTAAATTTGAATTTTGCCTATGGCGGGTTTTGAAAAATTATCTATTTTCTTAATTAAAGTTTGCTCATCTGTTGAGTCAATCATTGGTAAAATTATAATTTTTAGGCTTGAATTTTTGTTTGTATAAATGGATTGAAATTTTTCAATAACGTTGTATTTGGGTCTCGAGTCATTAATAGCGACTGTATTACTTAGATTATTGTCTTCGTTCAGTTTTTGCTTTTGACCTCGAGTTACAACCATTATTGTATTTTCTCCATTTTCTTGTGAACCTATGTTTCTGCTTAAGGCATCTGCGTTTAAATTTATTTTACCCGGTTTATGTTTAATTAGATACTCGTATTCAGATAATAGAATTTTCCATCTTGCTAGTCTGGACATAGGATCTGTTCGTGCAAATAACCATTGTAAAGGTTTGTGGTCGGTACATATTATAAAAAGATTACCGTAAAGGTAGGGGCGAAATTGAGTTATGCCATAAACAATTGCGAGTAATTCTTTTTCAGTTGTATTGTATCTGACTTCTGCCTCATTCAACGTCCTACTTGCAAAACAAATCGGTTTGTCTTGTCCGATCTCACCTTGCGACAGAATAGCTCCTATTCCAACACCGCTAGCATCTGTGGTAACAATGAATTTCTCTTTAAAGTTAGGGTAAATTAAAATTGGAGGATTTATCAATTTATTTTTTAGTATTCTAAAGGCTTCATCGCAGAAGGCATCCCATTTAAAGAAACAGTTTTTCTTTAACAACTTAGTTAGAGGTTTTGCTATAGTGGAAAAGTTTTCGATGAATTTCCTATAGTATCCTACAAAACCAAGAAATGATTTTATGCCTTTAACATTTTTAGGTGTTGGATATGTTTTGACTGCTTTAATTTTTTCTGGATCAGGTTTTAGTCCTTCTTCAGAAATAAGGTGTCCTAGATACAACAGTTCATGCTTCAGAAAATGGCACTTTTCAGGCTGAAGTTTAAGCTTGTGCATACTTATTTGGTTAAGCACTTTTCTTAGTTTGGAGTTATGATCTTTAAGATCATATCCATAAAGAACTATATCATCCATGTAGACAAAACAGTCAAAGCCTTGCAGCCCAGTTAAAACGTTATTCATGAGACGTTGAAAGGTAGCAGGAGCATTTTTCAAACCAAATGGCATTCGATTATACTCGTAATGACCAAAGGGAGTGCTAAATGCGGTCTTGCATCGATCTTTCTCGTCCATTAGAATTTGATGAAATCCTTTAGCCAAATCTAAAGTGCTGAAATATTTTGATCTTCCTAATTGATCGAAGATGTCGCTTATATTTGGCAATGGATAAGCATCACCCACGGTTAGGTCATTCAGTTTCCTGAAATCTACAACCACCCTCCAACGTTTGCTTCCATCACTTCCAGCCTTTTTTGGAACGAGTAGCAAGGGTGAATTCCAGGGACTCGAGCTTGGGCGAACAATGTCGTCATCCAACATTTCTTGTACCTGTTTATGAATTTCTTCCTTTTGGCTTTCTGGAAGTCGATAAGGTTTGGTATAGAGAGGAGGTTTGAATTCGTCAGTGACAATCTTGTGTGTCATTGAATCCGTATGGGTGAGGTGATCTCCCTCAAGATAGAAAAGATCGTTATATTCCCTACAAATTTTTAAAATGGATTTTTTTTCCTCTTTATTGCAATGGTCTAATACCAACATGGATTCTAACTTTTCCAGTCGTTTTTCGATTTTGTTATTGAAATCTTTTGTATCAGACTCATCGTATTGATCAAGATTTTCATAATTTAGATTCAGGTTGTTGATTTTTATAACTTTTTCTGTTTCCAGAGTATTCATGGTAAGAACCTTGATTTTGTTCTTTGTAGGTCTTACTATTGACTCGCCTACATATACTCCTGGACAGATTTCCTTTTTTTCTATAACGATATCTTTAATTTCGTTATTACCTACGTCGAATGGAATTTCAACCATTTGATGACTTCTAGGTTTAAGAGTTATATAGAAATTGGAATAATTTTTTGATGTAGTCTTATGGATTGCTACTTCTTTATGAATAATTGCTTTAGTTTCCTTGCTCTTTTGGGTGTCGTTTTCTAAAGTCTTATTTTTATTCTTTGCTGCTTTAGTTTCTTTGCTCTTTTGGCTGTCGTTTTCTAAAGTCTTATTTTTATTCTTAGCTGCTTTAGTTTCTTTGCTCTTTTGGCTGTCGTTTTCTAAAGTCTTATTTTTATTCTTAGCTGCTTTAGTTTCCTTGCTCTTTTGGCTGTCGTTTTCTAAAGTCTTATTTTTATTCTTAGCTGCTTTAGTTTCCTTGCTCTTTTGGCTGTCGTTTACTAAAGTCTTACTTAAATTTTCTTCTTTTATTGGAGATGGTGATGCTTCTCTGCTGCTTAAATCAGCATCCAATTTTTGCTTATTGGAATCTAAGTTGATGGAAGCTTTGGAGTGCGAAACAAAATTGTTCTCCTCTGCCTTTACATCCCCTTTTGAAACCAAATCATAGCCCGTAGACACCACCTCGAGAGGGGTAGCTTTTTGGATACCTTTTTCGGCTACAGAGTCGACACTTAAACTCATCTCGTTGATTTGTAGAACTCTTTGTTTGTAATTCACCTTACATTTATATTTCTTAAGGAAATCATTTCCTAATATACCATCGTAAGATAGGTTGATTCTTTCCGTTAGGACATGGAAAGGGTGTTTAAGTGAGAGATTTTCTATCTCGTTAATTATTATTTTACCAGTTATCTCTCCAAGGGTGAAGATTGAATCACCTGAAATTGTTGATAGAGGTAGAGAGCAGGTATTGTTCAGGTTCGCGTTTGCCTTTGGTTTGTATTTAAACAAACTGATTTCGGCTCCTGTGTCGACTAGGAATGTGGAATATTTCTTGTCAGAGGGCTGAAACTGAATTCGTATGACAGGTTCGTTGAATTCTGGGCAAAGCGTAACTGTTATGCTTTTTGTTTTTATTGTTGCGGGTCGGCATTCTGATCTATCCGGGATGGATGACCCATCTCTTCCTCCCGAACATATGCGTTTCCCGAATTTTGGGGGTAAAAATCTTCACCAGAACTCCAATTCGTATGTCCTGGCCTAACATTGTATTGCCGGACATTCGTTGGATTTTGATTAGATCTATTGTGGGAGTTATCCCTAAATGGGTTTTGTGGATTTGGGTTAGCCTCTGACCGTTTAAGTCTGCAGTCAACTTCTCGATGGTTGGGTTTTTTACAATAACCACAGGTGAGACGCTGCACCTCTTTCTTTATGTGAATAGGGTTTGGTGAACTGTTTTTCCTATTTGGATTAGTGAAACAATTTTCACTAGAGTGACCAATCTTTTTACAGAATTGGCAAGTGGGGCGTGTCGAAGGTGTATAATTTGAATATTGATGAGTGTGGTTGGAACTGATAGAAGGTCCTACTCGCTCTAAACGATTGGAGTGCTCTTCTGCATAAGCAATGGATTTTTTCAAATCTGTTTCGCCATGCGCTTGAACCATAAACCTTAAGTTTTGGTTTCTTATGCCATCCTCGAAAGTTTGGATAGCCAGTTTGTCATTTTCTTTAAAAAGAAAATCCCTAACGGCCTCTTCCGTGGAGCTGGAATAAGTTGCAGAGTTTAATGAATTTAAGAGTTGGCTTATGCGGTCGCCAAACTCTTTTATGGATTCTTTCACTCGTTGGCGAGCAGCTAGAAGCTCATTCTGTGCAGAAGATCTTGACTTAACTACCGTATATTCCTTCTTAAGAGTTGACTGTAAATCGTCCCACTTTTCTACAGTTTTAAATTGGATAAGTTCAAAAGCGGGACCTTCGAGCCTAGTCTTGACTATACTCAAGAACATTTTATGCTCAGCCTCCGTTTTAACGGATTTGAATAAAATGTCTCCGCATGCTAAAAACTTGGGTAAATCTCCCGGTTTCCCGTTAAATACCGGCACTATCGCGATTATATCGTTTAAACTGATTTTATACTCTGTGGTAGTCATTTTTACTTCTATATGCGAATGAAAAGGTAATTCCTTAAATAACGAAACCTTTTGAGATTGATTACGCGTAGTAATTTTGGCAAATAATTAAACAGAAAATTGAAAATAAAAATAAATGTAGGCGTTCCTACTCAAAAAGCAAGGGAATGGTAAGAGCAAAAATAAATTTTTTTTTTTTTTTTTTTTTTTTTTTTAATTTGTCCAAGTGATATATATATATATTGATATTTGTATAAAAATTTTGTGTATGTATTGTATATGTATATAAGAAAAATAAAAAAATTTTTTTTTTGTTTTTTTTTTTTATAAGTTTAAATAAAGCTTACTTCTGTTGGTTTTGTTGTTGACATTGTTGTTGATATTGTTGTTGGTATTGTTGTTGATATTCCTGTTTGATGTTGTATACTGCCCAGTAGGCTTCGCGCCCTAAAGTTGTATATCCCTGGGTCTTTTTTCACTGCCTGCCGTTGGCCAAATGCTTTCGCTCTAAAGCTAGCAAGGTCTTACGATTGCAGGTCTTCTAACACAAACACAAATTCACAAACACAAAATTTTTTTTTTTTTTTTTTTTTTTTTTTTTTTTTTCTTTTTTTTTTTTTTTTAGTTTTACTTGCACTTTTTTTTTTTTTCAAAAAAATTTTTTCTTTTTTAATCTGGTGTATAGCCCCAGATACGCCTCAAGAGTCAGATAGCTCTTGTATAATTGGTAGAGAGATTTTGGTAAATCCCACCGCTGCCACCAATGTTTCGTTTCTGCCGTGCTTCAGATGGAAGAGCAGACGACGGAGAGTTGTCTTTAGAAAAATAAAACAAAGTGTTTAGTTTATGCTATTTATTAAAGTAAAAGGCCCGCTGTCTCTATGCTTATGGCTGCAACCTTTACTCTACACTATGTTAGATCAACTCTGCCCTTCCTCGCATTTGGTTCCTCTTTTATACAATTTAGAATCTATCCTCCCTCTAAATACCATGCCCTACAATCCATATGTCATTTGACATAGTAAGAACTATGTCACTTAACAATGCGTTTTGTTTACCATAACCAGGCCACACATCATGATCTATATTTCATAATATTCATAATATACCAAATTGTACTCGTCATAGCAACACAAACAATGTGTCATATACTTCAATGCATTAATTCTGCTGATCGTATGGTGACCCACTCAAGTACTTCGGTGTGTGTCATAATCGATCGCAGTTTGCAGTTGGAAGGTGTCACATTACACAATGCACTTTGAAGAAGCGCATTGTTTTGTTTACGTTGTGTAGGCAAACCAATGTTCTATAATTAGTATTTGTTTTGTTTACATAATTATGACGAGTATGGATTATTATTCATGGTCAAGGTGTTTCCGGTTTCTGGGTGGTTTCATGCGCGTATGGATTATATGGAATGTACACAAAAAGAGGTTTTGTATGGGATTGAGGTTGGTTGGGACTGCGGGTCACAACAGTCTCGCATAAACTCAAAAACGGATCCACCGATTAAGATGAGTGTTTTTTTAAATTTGTTTTTCTTATATCAGGGGTAGTTAAGGAGATAAGACATTCCAGAAAACCCTTAAGGAAAAGCAGGAAAATTAGAACAGCATAAATTTGCTTCTTGTATAGGAATCTACGTAAATATTATATAAAAATCAATGTTTGTTTTTACTCAATGGATGCTCCCTGATATTAACACACAAAAATTGAAAAATGATGTAGGTAAACTACGAAAAGATTCCTGCGTTAAAAAAAATTGCAATAGGTGGTGCTGTTGTAAAGTTATATGCAAATTTTCTTGGCATTAGGTTTACCGACAAAATAATTCAATCAAAAAATAACTGATTGAATTTTTTCTATGATGGTTAAAATAGCAGCACAGAAAAAAATGTTAAATACCACAGAAATAATTGTGGAATACAGTAGAATACAGAAATAAACGTTGAACATCGTTTAATACTGCTGAAAATAGCATAGGAAATCTAGAAAAAAAACGGGGAGGAAGCATGTATGTATATCTTGAAAAAAAACGTAAAAAGTCACGACAGAAAGCATCAAAAGTCAATTATGGGACAATTAGTGAACTACCCTGTGGAAAAAAGCGTGAATACTGGGAGAAGATCGAGGAATACTTCGAAAATAGCAAAGGAAGTCATAGCGGTAAAAAGTACGGAGGATTACTGCGCAGAATACTGTGAAAATAGTGCGAAATACAGGTGAAAGATCGTGGAATATTGGGAACGTAGCATGGGAAATCATGAAAAAAACCTTAGCACCGTGGAATGAAACGAAAAAAGGGCTGGAAAAAAAGAGGGAAGATTGCGAAAAAAGCGTGAATAGCCAAATAGAATTTCTAAGATGGGTGGTGGTAATTGAAATAGCGACACGGAAAATTAGTGTACCATAGATAGAATGGGAAAATAGCATGGGAAGTCATGAAAAAGGATGTATTACTACGGGAAAGCATACTCAAACGTGAAGAAAAATGAAGATTGTCTCGAAGAAAAGCGTGGAAGGTCGTGGACAAAGGGTGTAAGGACGTAGGAAAATATGCGAGATTCTACGGGCTACCACGGTATGGAATATTGTTGAAAGAACTTAGAAACAATGCGCTTTCAACGCTTTTTTTCTGTGGTATTCTGCACATTTTTTCGCAACCTAACACATATTTTCTGAGGTAATCCACGCTCTTTCAACGACTTTTTCAATTTTTTTTCTTCGACACATTTTTGCTTCTTATAAAAATGTTTTTGATGTCGTTTTTGACCTGGGAAACGTAGTAAAATAGTGAATCTGGTAACTGCACTGTCAAAATTTCTACAAGAAATATTTACCAGAATATGGTAAACTTTTCTACACAAATTTTTTTGGTAAAAGCTTACCATCTGGAAATGATTTTTGTGAAAAACTTTTAAATTTTTTTAAATTTTGGCCAGCTTGGATATAACGAACCCCTATTATTTAGCTAGTTTACGAAGAAAGAATTATAATTTTATCCAAATAAATTCAAGTATCAATGCATAATTTACATACTAAATGTATCAATTTGATTTTAAGGACACTCATGAAACATGCGTGGTAAACTTTCTATTTATACCAGATAGAAAAGTTTACCAAGTTGCATGAAAACCCTTAATATGACGATAAGATTAGTTTGAAGTTTTTTATTATGCTTACACAAAAAGTGAAAGGAGAATGGCAATGATTACCCTTTGCCCAATAACTATAAATAATATAATATATATCATTGGGAAATAACGTTTGTTATTCGTCCCGTAAAGTAAAGTAATCATCGTGTCTTATTGCGCCTTTCTAAACCTCAAAAATATTGTGAAAAATGCTTAAACCAAAATTTGTGTTTTTATTTGTATGTTTTACAAAAATAGTTCGATTTTGATGCTGATGGGCTTAACTGTACATATCTTTACGGCTTTTACTTATGTAACAAAAAAATTATTTCCAGCATAATATAAAATTATTTTATTTTTGAAGAATTAAATTCAAAAAAGTTGACGAAATAATTTTGTATTTGTTAAAATTTGAAGATGCCACAGTACTTGTGTAAAATAATGTCAAAAAATGTTTTTTTAAGATCGATATCTCCTTAAATGACATTACTGTCAGAAAGGAATGGAAAGAAACCAAATTAAATCAAGCATCAGAATTGTCTTAACAAGCAAAGTTTTTGAGATCGTATTTTGAACTTCCAAAAAACAAAACTGGTTTAAAATACTGAGAATTCAAAAAAGGAGAAGGTTCTCAATTCGACTATATTTATTTTGTAAGGATTTTTACAACAAAACTTTTGACTGGGTGAACCGAAAAGCACGAACGAATTTACTTAGTCTTAGCCATTTATCAGTAATCAATACACCCAACTTAAAGCGAAACGAGTAACGAGGCAAAAGGGTTATCTTCATACTAGATTTGTTCAAAAGTTTCTTAATTAAAAACATTTACAAACAAAATTTATTATGTAAATTCATAGAACGTTTTTGCATTTTTTTTTTTTTGTTCTCTTTTAACAACAGGAGAATACAAAAGGAACAAGAAAACATTTGCAAATCCCTATACCAGCGAATTGTCAAACACACCGAATGTCAAAACTATCTGGCCCTGTATCGTTCATTGTTCGAGAACGCTAATGAAATTCCAGGTTGGAGCAACTCCGACAACGACAATACCCTCTATGACAATAAATCAGCAAATGCTACTGCTGCGGTGACAGGAAAAAATAATTCATCGGATGATGATGGACCTTCATTGGTATTGCCACCATTTGATTTGTGGCAGACGATAGTGATTGCCGTGTGCCTGGCGATATGCATTATCCTTACAGTGGGCGGAAATATTTTGGTCCTGCTGGCATTTATAGTCGACCGCAGTATACGACAGCCGAGTAACTATTTTATTGCTTCTTTGGCAGCAACGGATATGCTTATTGGTATTATATCGATTTCATTGCACCACAATTTATAAGTTTTATTCTTGAATTGATAGTCTTTTTGTTTACTTGCAGGTACGGTGTCTATGCCGTTTTACACTGTCTACGTTTTGATGGGTTACTGGGATCTGGGACCATTGTTGTGTGACCTTTGGCTGTCTGTGGACTACACCGTTTGCCTGGTGTCACAGTACACAGTTCTTTTGATAACGATTGATCGATTTTGTTCGGTAAAAATTGCCGCAAAATATCGCAGTTGGCGAACTAAGAACCGCGTCATTTATATGGTCACGATAACATGGATCATTCCAGCGTTACTATTTTTCATATCGATTTTCGGCTGGGAGCACTTCACTGGCAAACGTGACCTCCTTCCAGGCCAGTGTGCCGTGCAATTCCTCAAAGATCCCGTCTTCAATACTGCCCTCATCATTGGGTACTACTGGACGACTCTAGTCGTTCTTTTTATCCTGTACGGGGGCATTTATAAAACTGCCTACGAAATGCAGAAGCGCAGTGAGGCCAAGCAACGAAAGATGCAGTCAATGGTGGCTCTGAGTGCAGGTGCCATGACTGGCATGGCCGGTCGTGCTGCAGGTATTGGCATCAATGACGGCTGTGCCGGCCAAAAATCAGGCAACACAGCTGCTGCCAATAATTCAATCATGCCCGCATCCAATCAAACGTCATCGACTTCTTCAGATCAGAAAGAAGCTCCAGCTGCTCCTCGAAAAGAGTCGACTCATGCAGAATTACAACATGCCAGCGACCTTGGTGCAAACACAGAAGAAAAGACGAAACGTGATGTGGCCGAGGCTGAGAAAAGCGAACGCTCTAGCAGTCCGGCATTTGACTCGGATGACGAAAGTTCGGTAAATCAGATTCAAGCTGCCTCAAGTCAACAACAGCAGCAACAGCAATTAGCAATGTTGCGAAAGCGTTCTTCAATTGGTCTTGTATTTGGAGCACAAGCAGCTCTTCTTGCCACACGAAGTAAAGGTAACGTCATTTCCAACCCTCTGCCCGAGGAAATCCGCTTGAAATCCGATGCAGAAATGCTGTCCTACATCCCTGAGAATTTGCAAGGCGATGACAATAAAAGCTCTCCACTATCCCCCGTTGACATTGATCCTATTGAAGTGCCCAAGGAACAGGTAATTCCATGCCTGGTCCAGGCTATCCTTCCCCCACCCGAAGGCTTTCAGTGTCACTCACCTCTATCCGAAGGCTCTGACAAGCAACTAGGAAGCGCAACCAGTGATCTCACAGCCACCTATTACGATGTCATGAAGAGCATGGACGGTGCTGATCTGCGTTACATGGACGAAAGCTCCATTATTCTCCCATCACCGAATCAAGAAAGTCTCTCAACATCCTACAGCTTCCCCCCGCATAAAATTCCACCAGTTAATGCAGCTGCCCAAGCTAACCAAACGGTCACCAATCCAACACTCCTGCAGAAGGCTCTCATCCGAGCGGCTGCCCAAAGCCAGCATGCACCCCACCATCATCATCACAATCAGAACCCCAAGCCCCAGTCCCAAATCGAAGTTGAAACTAATAAAAATAACGATTTATCTTCACATCCAGGATCAAGCAAGGACATGAATGTCAAGATTTTGGAAAATGTCCAAGAAGTGCCCATAACAACAACGGTCACAACAACCCTGGTCTCTCAAGCACCAGCAACGAAGCCCCAGCCGGTTGTAACCACCACCAATAAAATAGACTGCAACACCGACAAGGAGCCCTCAAAAGCTGCACCCAGTACGAGTTCCGGTGGTTCGACATCAATCGGCGGCAAACCGACCCAAACCGATGACTCATCACCCCCAACTGGCATTCAATCAAACCGAACTTCTAGTAAGCGGGATTTCATCCGCTCCATCGGACAACACTTAAAAGGCCGAAAAAAAATTCCACTCAGCATCCGAAGGCAAAAGTCCAAATCGGAGAATCGAGCACGCAAAGCCTTCCGCACAATTTCATTCATTCTCGGAGCATTCGTGGCCTGCTGGACACCATATCACGTGCTAGCCCTGGTTGAGGGCTTTTGCTCCAACCCACCTTGCACAAATGAGCACCTTTACATGTTCTCGTACTTTTTATGCTACGCAAACAGCCCGATGAATCCCTTTTGTTATGCCCTAGCAAATCAGCAGTTTAAGAAAACCTTCACCAGAATTCTCAAAGGTGACCTTCATATGACGTAAACGACACACACAAGCACACACAAATATACACACATTTTTTAACATATCTAAAAAAAAAAATTACAAATAGTTAAATTAAAAATTTTTTTGGAACATAATAATCAAGTCAATTGTCAATTTGAAAAATTAAATAAAAATAAAATTATTAACTATAAAAATATATATATATATACATCAATTATCAAAATTATATTTTTAGGATTAAAATTGTAGAAACAAAATTACATAAATAAAATATTTAACAAAAAAAAAAAATATTTTTAATTATACTCGTATATAAATTATATTTTAAACAAAAAAACAAATAGACAATAAAATTTTAAACTTTTTTTTTCTAATAAGTAAATTAAATTATAATTAATTATTTATAATTAGAAAACAAGCCAAGTATTTTCTACAGACAATTATAATTAAATATAGAATTTTAAACTAAGAAATTTTAAATTATAAGAACACGTTAATTGTTATATGCACTTAAAGATTAAACAAAAATTTAATGTGTAAGCATAAAAGTTAAGAAGTATTGATCATAATATTTAAGAAATAATAAAGAATAAATAATATATATCATATAACTATATATTTGTGATATTATTTGTTAAGAATTTTTAAAATTTGTTTTGTTTTTAGAAGAAAAAAATAATGCATGTATTGTTTTACTTATATTTATTAGCTTTGGAGTAGAGTACCCCTTGTGTCTATGTTAAGATGTAGGATGGAAGTTTTAAGCTTTATTATTTTACTTTACTTTATATTTTTTTTTACTGTTATTCATTGCATTTTTTAATTTTTTTGTTATTTTATTTTACTTGTTACGAAATTTCGGGTTCCGATTACTATTTTGTTTAAATATTATGTACATTCCTGTATTAGTTCTCTAAAAAAAAAAAAAAAAAACAATTATTGTGGAGTAAATTTTAATTTTTGACTGCAAATTATCTATTTTTAACAAATTTGCACTCGAAAAATAAAATTCAGGAACTCAACAATAAAAATAATTTTATTTTTATAAATGAATTATATTTTACATTTTTAATTTAATTTTTGTATATGCTTACATTGTGACTGAAAAATGACAAATTTTGAGGGGAGAAACTCTCTAGCACTTGACATTCAGATTAAAATAACTTCTTCTGCTTCTATGAGCCCAGAGCAGAAAAAGTTAATTTTAAAATATTAATACTCATGTTTTTTTTTATATAATATATTTTTTCGCATTTTTCCTTATAACTTTGGAAATAATAATGTGTCCAAATTTTTGGCAAAAATGTGTTCAAAATATGTAGCAACAATAAAAAAAAAAAAACATAATGTATAATCTCTCTGTATACTTTTTTTTTTATTTGAACTTTTATTTTGAATATTAATTTCCTTAAAAAAATAATAATATAGAACGGTAATATCCGAATCAAAATTTAAAATAAATAAAATTTAAATTAGAATTAGAATAAGAAAATTGAAATTGTAAATTATATTAGGTGTAGGATATAAAACAAAAAGAAAAATTAAAATTATACTTAAACACCAGAGACTATAAAAGAAATACATAAATGTAAACATAAATTACAGTGCTATAAGGATCTTAACTTCCGTAATTTGATGAAATTGTTGTAAAGGATGCAAAGAAATTAGAACAAAAAAACAAAAGAAATAAATTTAGAAGATAAACGTATTTAGTACAATAAATTGGAATTGTTTTTATTTAAATACGAGAGAAATGTGTACTATGTTTTGGTGCACTAAATTGACTGTCAAATTTATGGAAAGTGCAAGAAAAAAAAACATAGGTAATGTAAAAACATTCTGATTCGAGTTCTTACTTTTAAGTTACTTTTTTCATATCACAAATAGAGCCCTATTGCAAACTTAAACTTAAACTTATCAAGTTTGACATTTAATCAATGATAAAAGCGTTTTAGAATCGATGTCAACTTTATAATGTGGTGGATTTTGGAAAAACAATCAGCCATTAGCTCAGGGCAATTGGATTTTGAATCGAACAAAATACTTCAAAGCATTTTTATTTCGTTTCAATATCAACACAAGGTTTGTATGCTATTGAGATTTGAATCGAGGTAATGCGACTACTTTAAGTGACAAGTTAGCACCACCATAACAGAAATTCAAAAATGTAAGGATGCAGTAATTTTTTGGTAATTTGTTACCCCAATCATCCGAAGGGGAGAAAAATTTCTTGCACCTCCGAAGGAAACCTTAGTATTTCGCAGCATTTTTGGCAACATCGAATATGTGTTCGTTCCACAAAAGATGGTTTGCAACGCACATACCGAGAATGGAAAGCTATTCGGTTTCCTCAATGGAGGTGCCACTCATGGATAGTGACCTACTCTTATTCCCCAGGTTCCGCTTTAACGATAGTAAGCAGCATTGTGTTTTAGAAGCATTAAATTCTACGCGATTTCTTACTCCCCACTCGACAATAGGTACTGTCGAGGTTAGAATTTAATGAGCCTACCATATTTCGCCATTGAAGTTCCACATCCGAAGAACATGGATGTGAATCAATAAATGAATATGAAAAGCTGAGAGTACTATTATCAGCAAAACAATTTAGTGGGTTAGATGTATCAGACAAGAGATCATTTATAAAAATGAGGAAGAGAGTCGGAGACAAGACGGTCACACCAGCATTTATTTTTATAAAGTTTCAGACTGGAATCCATCCAATACGACTTGTACTGAACGATCCGAAAGATAATTTCTAATCCAGTGAAGAAAGGATTCATCTACACCAATTGCACACATTTTCGATAAGAGAGCTTGATGACAAACTCTATCAAACGCTTTTGAAGTATCAAGTGCAACAACCTTACTTTCTCCAAAACGGTGTAAGGATTTGTTCGACTGTTCGGTGAGATATACCATCAGATCACCAGTGGACCTATTGCCACGAAAACCGTATTGCGGGCTATTAAGAAGTTTTCGTTCTTCGAGATATTATTTGAGTTTGTAATTGATTATCGTTTCCATGACCTTAAAAAGAACGGAGTGAGTGCTACATATGTAGGAATTTGTTGCTCGTGAATTACACCATTCCCGAATTTGTTGCTCATCCCCTAACCCCCCAAACGCATGGCGGTGCTTACTTTAGGTAAAGTTAGCACCGCTTTCCTCTAAAATCTAAATTTCAAAAATACAAGTATGCAGGAATCTGTTGCTAATTTATTACCCCAATCTGGAATTTGTTGCTTCACATTTTGACCTTGAAAATGAATTTTCAAGGTTGAAAGAACAAAATTTAACAATGTCAAATTTAAACATTGTCACTTTGTAAAAACAAAACTTTGTAAAAACAAAGTGACTGAGCCCTTAGCCTGAACCTTTTTTGAAGACGTCACTCAAATGCAGTTGGACACATAACTTATAAAAACTCAACAATTTCGAAAATCTAAGTATAAAGGAATTTGTTGCTGATTCTTTTCTCAGCTGCCCCAGTTTCGATTTTTTTGCTCTACCATTTGACCTTGAAAATGCATTTTCAAGGTTGTAACAACAAAAGTTAACTTTTTCCTAGGAAAGGTTTTTGTAAAAAAAAAACTTATACAGCTTTTAGCTTGCATTTGTTGTTC
This sequence comes from Meliscaeva auricollis, assembly GCA_948107695.1. Classification (NCBI taxonomy): domain Eukaryota; kingdom Metazoa; phylum Arthropoda; class Insecta; order Diptera; family Syrphidae; genus Meliscaeva; species Meliscaeva auricollis. The sequence continues at coordinate 115,117,173 of OX403616.1, read as the reverse complement.
TTCAAAAAAGTGCGTTTCAAATTTCCCACTCCTTCCCACTAAAAATCCAAAACAAAATTTGTATGTACTTAAATAAATAAATCTGTGGCAATTACAGAAATTTCCCAAGATATAACTAGGACCCGAATAAATCGAATATATGGTCAGTATAAAGGTAAAAAAAAACCCTTCACTCATGATACGCATGTGGTCTTTTGCAATCTTAATTCTAATCGGATTATTTTTAGGAATTTTCATCCATCTAACATTATTTTTACAATGTGTCCCAATCCCCAATCAGGGGATTTTAGGGGACTTTGGACCAGAGATAGAGGATGACATAATTCGTCGATATCAATCAAAAAAATTCATAAATTAATTATATTTACCTTATACCTTAAACCCTAGCTTTCCTGGTCTAAAATGTTGTTAGCGTTAAACCCGTGAAAGAACTAAACACATTTGATGGCTTTTAACAAAGAAACTGTTCGGAAGATCGACTTGAAACTTTGCAGGATTTTAAGGATAGCTGTAATTTAACCGTTATTTGTTTAAAAGTTCCTAAATATCCCTTTTTAAGGATTTTTGTTAATAAGTTAACTGTTGACCTAATAAGGTTATAACTTTCGTTCGTCGGATCGTCATGATATGTTTACTCTCTTTAAATTCTGCTTTAAAAAATACCTCCCAAATGAAATATTATTTAACCCTTCAACGCGATTTGACCATTGAAAAACGCGAAGTCAAACACTTGATTTATTGTAATTTTTAGGTATGTTACAGAATCCTAAAAAAAAGAACATGAAAAAAAATGCCAACTAGGATTCATTCCGCAGTTTACCACTTTTTTTTCCTTATTTTACTGTAATTTTAAGTAACTTTAAAATGAAAGATGCTGATTAATTTTTTTTTTAAACAATCAGTACATATATTTCTGTTTTAGGAATACCAAAAATTAAAAAAAAAGCTTTAACATATGTAAGGAGCATTTATAAAATATCTCTTTATCTTAAACCATTAAACTTTAAATCATTTGATTGGTGCAAAAGAAACTATTGTAAGGTCATACAAAGGTACTCATAAACAAGAGGTAAAAAAATGAACAATCTTAAAATCTTAACACACAAAACTAGTCAATTTAATTCAATGCTTGTACTGCTTTCTGCGCAGCATCATCTAGATCTGTCGCCGTTTTAATAGGAAGACCAGAATTCTTAAGAATATTTCGAGCCTCATCGACATTTGTTCCTTCGAGACGCACAACAAGTGGCACATTCAAATCTAGTGCCTTCGATGCAGCAACAACTCCATTGGCGATGGTCGCACAGTTGACAATGCCACCGAAAACATTCACCATGATAGCTTTGACATTGGGATCGGATGAAAGAATTCGGAAAGCTTGAAGAACTTGGTTCTCCTTGACTCCGCCACCAACATCAAGGAAATTCGCTGGACTGCCTCCATTGAGTTTAATGATGTCCATTGTAGCCATGGCGAGACCAGCGCCATTTACCAAACAACCAATATTACCATCCATGGCAACATAGTTCAAACTGTGCTGTGCAGCTTCTACTTCTCTGGGATCAGACTCGCTGGTGTCTTCCATTTCGAAGATGTCCTTCTGACGAAATTGTGCATTATCATCGAAATTCAATTTGGCATCCACTGAGATTACCTCTCCAGCGTCTGTCTCTGCCAGTGGATTGATTTCAATCTGAACGGCATCAACATTCTTAAAGAGATCCCAAAGTTTTTCAACTTCTTTCACACACTTATCGACGAGTGGACCTTTGAATTCTAAGAATTTGGCCACCTTAAGACTTTGTTCTCGTGTCAAACCTGTATCAATTCCAATGGGAATTGTGAGTATTTTTTCAGGAGTTTGTTCCGCAACTGCTTCAATATCAACGCCACCAGCTGGAGAAGCTATAAGTACTGGACCATTGTGTTCTCGGTCCATTAGAATGCAGAGGTAGGTTTCACGAATTATGTTAACACTACGGGCAACCATCACTTTTTTGACTTGAATGCCATCTTTTGGGGTTTGTTTTGTAATGAGCCGATGTCCAATCATTTTCCTTGTCAGATCAAGAACTTCATCTTTTCTGTGGGAAAGAAATAGAATAAGTTATTGTATTAATCATATTATTTAACAGGAATAAAAAATTAGAAAAAAAAATTATGTATGCTTTTAATAAACAGCTTGCTGAAGAAACCCGTAAGGCTCATTACCGATTATTTGCATAGAATTGCCAATCAAATCGTGTATTTACTTACTTTTTTGTTATGTGAACTCCTCCCTTGAATCCATTATCAAAGTGACCCTTTCCTCGTCCACCCGCTAAAATTTGAGCTTTAACTACATATTCCGGGCATTCTGTAACGATAAGGGAAATTATTTGTGTTGAAAATAGTTATTTTCATATTTGATAAAATTTCTCTGAGGAATCAATAAAAACCGGATAAACTTAAGAAAAGAAATTTAAATTGGTAGGTAACTAATAAGAAATGCAATCTGGGAATTATCATTCCCTTAATGGCTAAACTGTCTAAATAGTTAGAGACTCATTCAAAACTATTAACTACGAAGTTTCAAGAAAACCGCTTCAACGGTGTAGGCTGTTGCTTAAGATACAGTCACAATTGCGGAACCCACTGTATCGCATTTTCTATCATTATATAATATGTTTTATTGTAATCTCGAAAAGTGGAAAGATTGTTATTATCGAGCAAAAAATAGATTTATTTTCAAAATAAGAAAAAAAAATGCAATGCATTGATTCAACACACACAAAAAAAAATCAGAGATAAGTTTGGTGCGATTGCATACTAGGGGTAGCGAAACACCAAACAGCAGATATACATTGTTTGATTAAAGACTCAGTTTATGATTGATTATATTCACATTATCTATTTTTTTCAAAAACAAAGACATAATTAAATCAAGATACTTTCCAAAATTGAACAATTAAAGCCAAGTAAACATGGTGTTTGTGTTCGTGTTTAATATCTGAAGGTCTTAGTAGAGCCGCTAAATTATTGTACCTTAACTTGATAGCAGCGGGGATAGGCTCTGCAGGAGCTAAAAGGAGATTTAAAAAAAAGTAAAGCTGCATTTCTCCAAACCCAAGCAAGAGGTGAAAAATACAAGGCAAAAGCAGAAAAAGCTTGATCAAACACCACAGTAAGAGCTGGCAAAAAATGACAACTGTCCTACGCCAACACAACTTAGAGTGTGAGAATTTCTATCACGCAAGACTGCGATTTAATTTTAAATCACAAATTTGGTTACGGACGGTTTAAAACTGCATGATGAAACAAAGCTAATAATGTTCCATGTTCTCCTGTTTTCTGTGATGGGTGGTAACTTTCGGTTGGATTTTAATAACATTCATGTTTTACAATCAAATTTCTTTTTTACTAACGTCCACTTTGCTAAATTCAAACCAGCAGTTTTTAGCCCTTGGCAAACCCGAATATGTTGGAGTGATAAAATCATACCGTTTTTGTAGTTCCCCTAAAATTCGAGATTTCGAATTCAACCTTGAGTGACTGGCAGGCAGTCAATTATTTTTTTAGAAAGTTGGTAGATGTCCTTGGGGTCGTTGACATAAACATAAGCTTGGCCTCATCGGCAAATGACAATATATATTACATTTTCAAGGGCTTGGATATAATAATCTTATATCCAAAAGATTCGCCCAGCTTCAGATGCTGAAAAGCATTTCCAGATCATCAGACAATCTACACCATGTTTAAGTGTGTATTTTTGGCATTCTTAAGAGTGAATTCTGAGTTTTTTTAACGTCTTACGTAATATTTTACATCGAAAAGAAACAAATTTACCTAGGTTTTGTCAGATTAGGTGTAGGTGTTTCTTTTCAGACTTTCCGTTTGTGAATTTTTTTTTGCGTAGGAATTGTACTTTTAATTTACTTCTTCTAAAAAAGCTGACTTCGTTTAATCTGATTTGCATCGCCCTACATGTGAATGTAGCATTTAACTTCTTTTTCAAATCCCTTGATGATTTTATTTTATCAAAAAATCGTTTGTTTCTATTATTTTTTCTAGGCAAAATTGTAGGTAACTTTTAAAGATTTTTTGTTTGAAAAAAGCAAACCAACAATTTTTCACAGATAACTATAACACCATTTTGAAGTACTATGGAAGCCTGAAAGTGGTGTTATTTGAATTTTGAATTGATGTTTCTATTATTATTTCCATAACTCTATTTAAGGGGCCAACCTATAGAATCCGTCGCGTCCGTTGTCCGATGGAGTTCGGCCACTTTTTCCGTCGCGTCCGATCTTATGGGTCGCTTCTCATAAGAACGTGTGTATTTTATCGAGCAGTCAGTCGAAAACGTCAACTTAAAGCACGCAACGGATTTTATGGGTTGGCTTCTTTAGGCAAAACAAACTTTCTCGCAGCACAATTTGTGGCAATCTCTATGCTAAACGAGAGCAAAATGGCATTGCCTGTGCTTGAAAGCGTCTCATTCAGTTCAAGAATTTTTACGAAAAAAAAAGAATCATGGAAACTCTTATAAATCTACAGATCTTCAAATATCTTGAGAAAGGTAAACTTTTTAATGACAACCAACCGAAAGATGAAACTAATCTTTGCATCGTTGTAAGCATTTAATCGTGTTTGGCATCAAGTTTTCTTATCAAAACAGAGTTGAGTGCATTTGGTTTTGAAGATTAGATTAGAAATTACCTTTGTAACCGTTCAAAACAAGTAGTGTTGGAGGGTTTATACTTGTTCAACAATCTCTTAGATTTAACTTCTAATTCTCTTTATTGTTTAGCTGATGACAGCACCCCTAGTTCATCTATGTTTCCAAACTCACCTACCCACCCATCGGTAATAAATTTAATACTTTGCTTAAGATCAACTCATAAAACAAAGGGGAAGCTAATTTATGTTGAATAAAGTAATGACAAATATTTTCTGAGCTACAGATTAAGCTGTCTTTATATTTTCAGTTTTATCACCGGGTTTCGGCTTTGCCAAGCAAATTCGAGGCGTCTTTGAATCTTTTGTGTGCAACGGGTATGTAAAGGTAATATTCGATTAAAAAGACGTTGTTGTCAGTGCCGTGCACGTATTTCTCATCTCCGCCAATATGAGAAAATGAAAACCAATCTTTAAATATAGAAACACTGCCTGTATTATTTAAAAACTATTATTAATCGATAAGTTATTATGCAACCGAAACCAAAACATCATAATTTGCTTTTCACTTTGTTCGTATACACATTTTGGACTTACCAAACTCTTTGAGCACAGCACTGTCGATCTTTTCATCAAGAACTTTGAACTCCTGAATTGATACCGCGTATTTTTGAAGAAGATCTTTGCTTTGATATTCCAAGAGGTTAAGATACCGCACTGGTACAGAATTTACCTAATGAAAATCACGATTTATAAGATTGCATAGAAAAATACACACACTTTTTCTTACTTTTTGATAAAGAGCTCGACTGGCACATTGGCGAATGACTGGAAACATTTTGGTGATTTATCTGAAATTAATTGTAATTGTTATGCCAATTAAATTAAATAAAATCTATAGTTCTGGATGTTGAATTAACCTTGTTTTGTTCTATGCCGGCTAGTGTTTGAGGTATTTTTCAATTATGATCTGATAAATAGACTTTGAACTTTGACCGATACTAATGTTTTTAATGTGCAGAGTTTATCTAAACAGATTAAAATTAATTAGGCAGAAATATATAACAAAAGAAATATACAGTTACACCCTCCGCGAAACCAATTTATTTTGGAATAACTTTTTTTTCAATAAATTTTTAGAAGTGATAAGAAAATTTTGACAGATTGCAAAATGTGCATTGAAAATCGCATGAAAGAAATATTTATTTGACAGCAGAGAGTGGCAGCGTACAGCGCTCGTTTCACGTTTGAATAATAGGTCGATAAGGAAGTGCGTATATTTGAATCGTTTTCGTTATCCAATTGATTTAAGGCTTGTCCAAACCAAAGTGCGACAGTGCGTCACGACATGTACGACACGATTTTTATATGAAAAACGTTTTGGGCTTAATCGCATTTGGTGTGGGTATTATCATATGACGCTGTGTAAATAAACTTTGGCGTTGTCGTGTCGCACTGTCGCACTTTGGTTTGGGCAAGCCTCAGACAACGCCAAAATATATTTACACAGCGTCATATGATAATACCCACACCAAATCACACCGAGCGCAAAACGCAGTTTTCAGCAAAAAGTTTTCGAAAACTCGTAGACCGTTCACACCGCATATTAACGTGTTTTCGTTTGACATTTCAATTGTTTTGATTCAGCAAAGCACATAATCTCTGACAAAAAATACAAATTATTGAAAAAATAGTAATTTTTGTTGTATTCAATTGTTTTTCTCTAATAAATACAAATGATAGCACTTAATAACTCATCAGCGATAATTTAATTCTTGCCAAATTAATTATATTTTTTTGTATTAGAAGGCCTTTTCCTTCACACGTCAAACTAGTAGGAGTCAGGAAAAAATTTAAAAAGCATTTGTTTCTTGTGGTCTTTTTGATGCCATATAAGGAAGAGAAAGACGAAGATAGTTTCTCGAAGATCCAAATTGAGCATATAAAAATCGTGTCGCACATTGGTTTCGGCAAGCCTTTAGTTTTTATTTTTCCCAGCCGTGTTGTTAAGAAAACTATATACTTTTAATACTTAATTGCGATAACATAGGAATGTAATCCCACATTCTGAAAATATAGCAGTGAGGTTTATCCACCATCTCCAAAATTTTCCTCACACTTCAATAAAGTACAAATTTCAAAATTAAAATGCAATTTAGTTTCCGTGGTAGCCAGCCTCATTTGTTGCTTACGTTTAACTATTTCCTTTTAACAATTCCTAATAATGTTTTTTTTTTAAATGAGTTTATTCTTTTTACCTGCAATGCCAATGTAGCAACTTTCTCTTAGAAAATTATTTACTTTTATCTCATTAAAATTCACACCTGTGAAATTAAATAATGCTTTTTTCTCTTTTTAATTTTGTTTACAATTATTATTACACCTGTTTCAAAAGCACGTGCAATCATTCAGAGTTTTATTTTTGTTTATTTTATTTAATAGACGCTGCTCCATGCGATCATGTTTTGTGTACCTGCTGCAATCACGTTTCACCGGCAAACAAAATGCGCTTCTTCTTCTTCTTCATCAAAACGTACCTCATGCCAAGAAAATTAAAAATAAAATAAAAATGCAATTTATCTTTTGTGTTTTCTCTTCAACGACGAGAGGCGATAAGATGCAATCGATCAGGAATCAATTTATTTAGAAAATTCATTCGCATCATTTGGATAACGCGAAGCATCTCGGGAAAAAGACGTCCTCTTCAAAATAAGTTCAACTTTTTTTTTTGTTTTTCTAAAAGTTTTATTATTAAAATTATTTTATTGCAAAAATGGTTGTTGATATAAAAATGTGTCGTTTTGATAACGTACCTTGGGGCTTCCGGTTAGTTGGTGGAGCGGATTTTGAAATACCTTTAACGGTCGTCAAGGTACACAAAAAATATTATCTACAAAAAATTATGAAATAATTTATCGACTGAATTATTGTATTCAAACACTAGTTTAGAAATATAACATCTTAAACTTTAAACGGAATCTTAGTAAAAATTATTTCAAAGAAAAAAAAAAAAATGTTACGTAATAGTGAAAAAAATCAAAACTTCTAGAGAAAATTAGAGTTTAAAACTTTTTTTAAAGTTCATTCTATTTGTTACCATTAATTTAACCACCAATAATGCTTTCTGAATAATTTTATCGGCTGGAAAAAAATTAAAAAATATTGAAATTTATTTAAAACTTTTAAAAATATTTGTACACTCAGCTTGAAGAGATAAGATTCTCAATTTTTGAGCTTTGAAAAGTATTCAAAAACCATTGTGTGTTATTATTTTAGTATTTTAAAATTTTGAATACCCATAATTTTCCTTAAATATATATTATCTACCAGTTCTTTCAACTTGGCAGTGATTCAAATAATTACTCGATAAAAAAAATAGTGCCGTTCGAAACAATTAATTTATCAACTGAAATTGCATGCAAATCTAAAGATATCGACAGATTCAGTGAACTCTTGGCCCAGATAAGACATTCAATTACTTTGTATACAGAGAGAGAGAGAGAGAGCGAGGGAGAGAGCGTTGTGATGGACATTATTTGTTTATTAAATGTCGGTCAACAAACAAAAGACGAATAAGAAAAACAAACAAACATAAGAACATGTGCTTTCTAGTATAATCTAAGAGAAGTTGTTCTCTTTAAAGACGATTCTATTGTATTTTATCAATCTAAAAAGAATTTCAAAAGCGAAGTTGAGAGAAACTCATTTTTTACTGTACCTTATCTTGTGTTCCTTTACTTTTGTCAAATGAGAAACAAAATGTTTTATACATATGAAAATCAAACAATGACTAAGTTTATAAGTAAAAAAAAAAAACGTTTTCACCCAGAGTTAAGACAGGCGGGTAGAACTAGTAGTATTAGAATCTTTGGTCCTTACCAATAATCAAATTTAGATGGGCTTTATAATTACAAATAATAAACCATATATGTTATGTCCATTTTGTTTTATTTCCTCTTCAAAATAATTGGTTTATTATTAATATTGTACCTACTTTAATATTTAGGTCTTAACATGTATCGTTTATCAATAAGAGTTCATAGCTCTGTATGTAGATCAATTTCACACAAATAGGGCCCACACAAGTAAGGCCCATTGTCTTATGTTTTTGAATGTATTCGGGACTAGTAACTCATTGGCCGTTTTATCAACTTGTATACAGAACAAGATATTTTTAGTTTCTAAAAGTAGATATTCACTTTTCGTTGGTATACTGGGTATCCTTAACAAAGTTAACCTTTTTGTACAACCCATTCCAGAATTTTTATATTACATATCAGTAAGTTGGTACAACTTTTTTTTAAAAAAACTAATACATACTGCATACTGCTAAGATAAACATTTGACTGTACAAAAAAAGTGAAAAAATCAAAGATCCTTACGGCCTAATTTTTGCCCAAAAAATCAGGGAAGGAAACCACACAATGCATTTCTGATCCTCTGATTGAAAAAAAAAACAAAACACATGAACATAACGAAAAAAGTTTGTTTGTTTGTTTCTGCACACGCTAAAGCAATATAATAGCAAGTTTTGTTACTGGAAAAATGATTCATAGATGTCCAGTTTTGAAGATCTTCGGGGGGTTTATTTTTATATCTTTCCGGTGATCGTACCACAATATTTCAGCCTCTCCATAAAAAGCTTGCAGTGAAAAATACTCTGTTAAGATTTTGGATATTGTTTTGAAATCTTGAACATTAATTTGCAGGAGCGCCCAATTGAGGGGTCCAGGGCATAAGTCTATTCAAAAACGCAATTTAACTATAATGATTTTGGTTATGTAACTCATGTAATAGAGTACACATTTAGGATTCTTAATCTGTCATTAACTAATTTTTCGAGAAATTGGACACAATCGGCTGTGGTTCAAATCTCTCAGTGATGCTATTTTTAATTCTTTGAACCACTTTCTCAAAAGATTTTAGAATAGTTAAACTAAATATTTCTTATGGAAAAGCACTTTAAATCCATTTTTTTTATCTTTGATTTTTAAATGTTTATCTTCGAAGCTAAATCATTCCTTAAATAGTGAGATGAAATTGGTATTCATTGATATTGTTTTTTTCGGTTAGAGAGAGTTTACGTATTCATGTCCGACTTCTATCAAAAGGCTTTATTCAGAATCAATTTGGATGTTTTAAATTAAATACCTAATAAAAACGTTACAAAATGTCTGACGATTTTATTTTTGTGTACTCTTGTTTTAGCAATTTGCACATTTTTTACAAGCTTGCACGACAAAACTATTTAAGTTTGACTTTTGTAAAAATAATAAATGAGTACAAAAATTTAAAGAACAAAACTACAAGACCAGGTCCACACAAATTTTACACAATATTTGGATCAAAGTTTTTTTTTAAGTTTTATTCACGAGTCTTTACTGAATTAATCATCTCTCCACTTAAATCAATTTATTATGCACTGTCAAAATTAAGTTTTAGCAAAGTTCTGCATCTTCAAACTTTTGAGCGGGTTTTCAACTTAGTTTGATAGAGATACACTTAAAATTTTAATCAATTGTGGTTTGGAATTGTACATAACTTGGATCTGTGAACTCAGTTCTGTGATTCTATTACTTCAAATCTGTAACCTGTTTTAATTTTAAGTACTGCATTTTGCTTAGTAACCTAAACCAATATCTTTACAGGTTACTGAAGGTAGTCTAGCTGAGGAAGCTGGTCTCAAACTTGATGATGTTATTGTTCGCATTAACGATGAACCCACAAGTCCAATGTCGCATGATGAAGCTCATAGGGTTATTTCAAGTTGCGGCAACGTCTTTTTCTTAGGAGTTCAAAGGTTAAAACAAAAACCAAAAAAAAAATTACTGTCAATACCTTTTTTAAAACCTTCTGTTTTTAATGTTATACCCAACAGAGAAGAAGAACAAACTGAAACACCAAAGATGTTTCCAATAATAGGGAATCAAGAACCTTTACTCTCCAAAAGTCCCGATCTTCTGCAAGACATATCTATTCAAAGTCAAATCGATGATTTATGCAAAAGCCCAACTCCAAATATTGACGCAATAGACGGTACACTTACAGATGAGCCTTGTAATCAAATTGAAGATGAAGAAATTGCTAGTTTATTGTCTCCTGAGCCAGAAGACCTCGATGAACAAAATGTTGTGGGGTAATTTATTTAATTTCATTCAAAACCAATTACAGAGGAAATAAAATTTAAATTTTAGTGTAAATATTAATAGAGTTTTTCCGAAGCCAGGAGTTTGCAATAGTAGTGAGGTGATTCGTGAACTCAATGCAGAAGCCATGAAAACCAAACAAGAGAAAGACTTGGACAAGAAGAAGTGGACGACTTTTATGCAGAAACCGAATAGACCAATACCTAAGAGTAAGGCTCAAATTGAGGCCGAGGCTCGAGCTGCCAATGCATACAAAGTGAAAATAGTTAAGAACTACAAGAAACCTGAACCCGTGCGTCCTCCAACTCCAGTTGTAAGTTTTTGATAAATTTAATTTGCTGTTGTATTTTATGTGCAATAATTTTTGTTCAGCCTGAGTCGGAACCAGAAGTAATTGAACCACCAAAAGCTGAGACTCCTCCCCCAGAAGTTGAAGAGGAACCACCGACTGATACCGAGGTGCCAAATTTGGAAACATTAGATGGGACAATATCCCAAGGAGAACCTTTAACTGAAGCTGAACTTGAATTTCAAGGTGATGAGCCGAAAGAAAGTGTTACTAAAATTGATGAAGTTGAAAATATCACAGATGAGTCTGCTTCTTATGAGAGACGTGACATCGAATCTGTTGATCGTGAAGGAAAGTCTCCGTCTGAAAGTGGATCTCTGCGAGAAAAGACCGAAGAAGAACTTCAACTCGAACAACAACTTGCAAATGTCCAACAACAACTTCTTGCCTTGGCAAACTTGCCTTCCACAATTCAAAGTACTCTGGACGCAGTAACTAAACAATTAAGTGAACTTTTGCCAACATTTAAGTTGCAACCCAAAATTGTGAAGGAAGCTACTCCAGAAATTAATAACGCAGAAATCAAACAAGAAGAAGGTAAATAATAACATTCAAGATTCTAACAAAATTTCTTACGTACAAAATTATTTTTCTAGGAAAACAAGTTACTGCTGATGAATCTTTGGAAACTACAATTATTGAAAAGGAAACAGTTGAAATTGAAGAAGAGTCTTCTGAGACAATTGCAACTGAAGTACGAGAGTCATATCACGAGGAAACTACTGTTAAAATTGAAACGGAACGCAAGCAAGAGGTCACAGTTCAGGAAATTGAAACCAGTTACAGAAATATCGAAGAAGAGCAAATGGAAGAAGAACAGAATTTGAAGAGGAAGAAAGTAAGTTTAACTTTTGCTATTATCAACTTGAAATTTATTATCTTGCAAACATAAGTATACATATCTATATCTGATGTACCATCAAGCTATCTTATTTATATGTTGGTACAAAATTGTTCTTCTGTTCTCTTATTTTTTTTTTATTATCTCGTTCAATTTTGGCAAGATGGCAAATTTTCAAAACTTTATTGCTTTATAAAAGAACTCTGGCATCATCGCAACTCATCTTCAAATATTATTTCTCAGGTTTGGCAATACTTGCAAGCTGTTCAGCAGAATTTAAGCAGCCCAAGACCGAAATGGCCAATACCTTTGATTGATTTTGAAGATAATAACGCAAATGATATGTTGCCAAAAGAGTTGGAAACTATTACTGGTGCTTAGTTAATGCACGCACAGTCATCGTATTGAAGAAATTCAATAAAATCAAAGCCAATACATGCCACAACAGCTAAACTAGCCAAAACTATTTAGTTTGTAGAATTTGAAAATTGAAAATATTATTAAAACGAGAATCTACTCGTATGCATTCAAGATGTTGTTTTATTTTTAGATGTGTTTTGTTTTTCATCATATAACATGGTAAAAATAAGTCCAGTCGTTGCAGTTGTTTGCTGGAAGGTTATGAAAAAGGTTTTATTAAGCCTTTTTCAGGGAAAATATTTAACGTTTATAGCACCCACATTTGTTTCAGACGTAAGTAGCGTAACTTACGTCTGCAGAAAAATCTCTAAAGTTTGAGCTCCTGGAAACAGTATGATGAAGTAGACCTACAAACGCGTTTGCATGTTGTTTTGTGGCAACTAACTGCGTTCTAATACAGTTAAGGTTGTTTGCAACAAAACGCGAAGCTTAAGCAATATTTAATTAGCTTGACTAATGTCTTTCTCCTGAACAACTTAACTGATTTCATCGACTTTTTTGTATACAAATGTTTTAAAGTAGCCTTTATAATTTTTTTTTTTTATTCAAAAAGGTTTTTATGGTTGAAATAATTTTTTTTTTAATTATGTGTTTGTTAATATAAGACGCGTTCGTTATTATAAGATCAAGCTCCAAGGTGGAAAAACTATTTCTAAAAACATCCCCTTATTTTCTCAGATTTTTATTTGACCACATGAGACCCCTCCAAGCGCTTAAAGTTTTTTGCGGGAAAGATATGGGATTCTTTGTATGTTTTAGAATTCTATGCTTCAATATAATCGAACAAAAATTTGAAATTTTTGGAAAATACTCCAAAATATGTCACTTTTCGAGTGCATAAAGAGGTCATAACCTCGATTTTATCAAAAAAAGCAATAGGGTTTCAACTTCAAGTGGAGTTTTTGTATATCTTGATTATGCTTACCGCTCCATTTAACATTTTGTCAACATTTTCTGACTCAGGTTCAGGAATGGGGATGAGAAGTTATGTTGGATTTTACTCTTTCAGAGACGCAGGGTAGCGCACCCTAGTTTTGGAATCTTTTCGAAACTGAAGTTTTGTAAATTATTCCTAACTTATTCCTTTTTTTAATTATTGGCCTCCTAATAGGATCTCCTTGTCCCTAACATTATAGAAATTTAAAAATTATTAAAAGTTTTATCTTAGCTATCTTATTTGAAGGCAATATTTTACTTTTCTTTCAGCATCTCTCCGTGCACTTTAATTTGTAAAATACATACCTAAAGCTGATTTCATATAAATTATTTAAGCGTTTTCAAAAAAATTAGGTTTTTTTTTTTAAATTCTACATAATAAAAAAAATTATTTTTTTAAATGCAAAACATCATGGTTCTTTTGCTATTTTTTGACTCTTGAACTCTTCGCAGGAAAATGGTGTTATTGAAGAGCTACAAAAGCAAATCGAACACAAGGAAATTCAAAAACGTAAAAAGTCAAAACGGATGTTTGGTCCGTTGGTGCCCCAAGAGCGACCATTAGTGTTGCCCGGTGGCAGACGATGGTATCGCCCCAAGGATGCCTACAATGATGAGTTTATTGCTGAAACTTTGACTGCTCAAGCAGAACTTATTGCTGGCACAGCTGTTGGGTAATTGTTTGAATTATTTTGTGATTCATAAATCGTCAATCATTGCATTCTTTTTTTTTTGTTTTTCTTTTACTATCATTCAATCGTATCATCAATACATCATCTTAAATGGTTTATATTGGCAGTTATAAGTTTGAGAGTCCTTTATTGGGCTATGATGAAAGGTACTAGTAGCTTATCATTGTTCATTCTGAAATCTTATCTTTGCATTTTTGTCTTTGCTTGTAATGTTTTCTCTATAAATGTTGTTTTTTTTTAAAGTTGATTTCTCATCAACATCATTCCGTAAATTTTTGTAATCCCGTGACATTTATTGTGTACCTACAATTTACATTCCACAACCTTTTTTGTTTAGAAATGTCCTACTTTTAGACAACACATGAATTTTTTCTACAATAGATGGTAAAATTTGCAAACGAAATGAAACAAGTAAAACTGTTCTTATGGGTGGAAAGTGGGAAGATATTGTGGAACGTATTCATTTTTTTCATTTAACAAAAGGTAAGTACTAGGTTTTAAGCGGTTCACACCAACAGCACTTTTGCGGCACCGGTGTCAGTAACATCCAAGTTAATTTTTTTGTATTTAGTTAGGTGCACCAGCATTAATAATCAAGAAACTTTGATTTTACTGGCACTACTGTGTGCACCAGTATTCGGTATTTCTGATGAATCCAAAAAAAAAACACATTCCAGATTTCACTGTCATTTTCATGCCTTTTTTTCACATTCGAATACATTCCAAATTCTTCAACAGGTCATGTTTTTAATTTGTTAACTTGTTTTCATATGGGAATATCATTTGGATTTTGAATTAGACTTTCTTAAACAGTTAATTTCCCTGTAGATGCTGTAAAGTTTGAGGTTGAGAATTTCACTTGGAACATAAAGTTAGCAATCACATAATTAAATTTTTTTTGAGTTCAAATGACACATTAGCCTGTCCTTAATTTCATATTCATGTGACTAACACCCGACATTTTTCTGTTGTTTGGTTTTAGATTGCACTCTGGAACCGATGCTTCAATGACAGGCATTTGTCCCGAACTTTTTTCAGGTAAGGATTTTGTAATTTTTCTTTTCGCTCATAAAGCCATTTGCATGATTTTATTCTGCTACAATTATTATTATTATACTTTTAGAGAAAACAATTGTGGCTCAGTAGAAAAGAGGTACAAATATTTTCATTTACCACATTTTTGTATTCATCCTTTGTCATCCTTATAAACTGCTTGTTAAATAAATAAATACAATTTACAGATTTTTTCACATTTACTCTATTTGTCAGGGTTAACTTTATGAAATACCAGAAACCAGAGAAGAAAGTCGATTTGGATAAGAGCGAAGTATACAAAATCCTTCATCATTTGGACAGATCACCAGTTAGAGGAATTGAAGTTCGTCCACCTGTTGTTGTTGCTGAAGCAGATATAAGGAGAGCAGTTGAATCATAAGACTTAAATACATCGTTTTAGAAAGAAATGAAGAACCAAACTATATACAAATCACTTTTAATGTTCATTGATCTTAATATTTGAAATAAAACACTTTAATGGAATTTATATTTGTTTCTATGATAAAATATGTGATTACTTTACATAAAGTAGAACAGAAGGCTCATGGTTTCATTCCAAAGAAATAACAAACAAACATGACATTATTATGACATAGAATGCGAAAAGTTAGTCAGTTTTTAGCAGGATCTGAGTTGTAGGGCAATTTAATTTAAATTGTATATGTAAGGGGAAAAATAAACCCCAAAAATTGATGGAAAGGGGGTGGGACAAAAAAACAAACACGCTATTCTAATATCGATTTTCCGTACATGACAGAATATTAGGCAGCAAGAAGTGGACATAGAATACAAATTAAACCTTTGCAAAAGATTTTGATCCTTTTAATTCGAATCTAGTGTCAAAATTGCTCTAGTCTGCAAAGTTTTTGAGATATTAGGTTTTTAAATAAACAATTATAGTTTATATTTTTGCCAATGCAACATGTTAACGCCGAGATACTCACTAAACACGAATGTTTTTTTTTGTGTTTTCATTACGAGATGCCTATATTTATTCATGGGTTTCTTGGTTACTAATATTTGTAAGGACTTAGTTCGTACTTCAAATTGTGAAAAGAGCTACAAAATTAATAAAAAAAAATTCATTACAATATGACCTTTTTCCGAAATATAATTATGAAAAATCGTATTTTTAAAACAAAAAGAACTGAATTCATTCAAACCTTTAATAGAACTGAATTTAGTTTGCTGCATTTATGTACGCATACGGAATCATTTGAATTAGTCTTAGCTTATTCAAATTTGGTTATTAAGGGTGTATAACGAATAAGGAAAAATTATTTTTTTTCAAAGACGGCTCTTACAATTTCTATTAAAAGTTGCCAAGGCATCGGGTATTACAGTAGATACCTCCATAAGAACCGTTTTCTGTTTTTTTTCATATTTTTTGGCTGAAGCTCATAAAATCATAAATTAGTTAATTTTTTTTATTTTTGTGTTTTGATCAGATTTACATTTTCTTCAATACCTGCTCTATAGGGCAAGTATTGGTTTCGTGTAAAAAAAAAAAATTTGAGGTTTTATTCAAAACCAACATTACGATGACGGAGAAGACTAAAAAAGTGGTTTTCGTCATGCCGTCCGTCGCGTCGGTCTGTGTGTCCATCTGTACACATTTCCACTGCCCAAAGGCGTGAACGGATTGTCTTTAAATTTGGTAGACATCATTTTTATGTAATTTCGAAAGTTTTTTTTTTTGTTTTTGAATATCTCATCTAGAACGAGTACCTCCCATACGACATTTTTGAGTTATTCGAGCTATCTCGAAAACGTCTCTTACGATTTTGATTAAACTTTTTGATATGATTTCTTCTATAACGATAAATTTTTAGAAATTTTTTTTTTGAAAAATCTATCGAGCCGTTTTTTTAAGCTAAGTTAATACATTTAATAGCTTTGCACTTCATAAGCAAGTTCGTGCGATCCAGTCGTGCATTTTTTTTTTTTTTTTGATATGCCAAATATGACATAATAGCTGACAATATGGCTTGGGACGCAGATCAGTGAAATGTTTTGTAAATATTCCACACGTGCCAAATCTGAAATTCGTTATCCATGTTTCATTTGCTATAAGGTTGACTACATTTGGATCATCGATATCTGAGGTTTATAATTGATTTATAACAAGGGTCTTACTTGTACGCGCGAGCAGTTGCAGGAGCACTAAACCAAGTCCTTTAGACTCCAAAAACAAGGGATCGGTTAAACCTTATTTTGTTATAGAACTTTGTGTGCTCTAAACACGTAAGAGTAGCGTATCTATATAAGGTGTTCACCAAGTAGGTCAAGCTTTAACTGGAGCTCCGCAATCGCAAAAATCTGTTGTACTACCATCAATTGTTTGTTCAATGTTACTGAATTTTAAGTTATTTAGACAACAAATGCTGTTTGACTATCTAAATTTTTTTTTCATAAAATTGAATCAACGTGGTAAAAAAATAAAACAGATTTTCTCAAAAGTCTGTACCCCTTAAATTCTATGGCTCTAAAAATATTCATCATCTCATGACTTTGGCAGTAACTCAACAAACATTATGTACAAATATTTAGTTTTAAGCTTTTATTTGGCTCATATGTTTTTGAAAATAAACAAAATAAGACATGTGATATAATTTTAAAACAGCACGCGTTTTAACTGATTAGAGTGACAGCAATGAAAAAAAAAAACTAAACAATAAAGAAGCTTAGGTACTTTTTTACCTAGATGTCAATGAAATTCACACTCTTGTTTTAGTATCAACTAAAGAAAGATCAGTTGTGTAGTGCCTTTGGAATACATTTTTGAGAAAAATTAATAAAGCAATGTTATTAGTTTTCCTTTTTTCTGCAGTTCTCTGCTTGGTACAAGCAGAGGAAACTTATGTCACGAGAGCCATGAAAGAGGATAAGATCATTCCTGATGTAATAAAGAATGGTAATCCTCAGTTATTGAAGGTAGATTTTATAAGAATAACTCAAATGAAAAAAATAATAAAAATCGAAATTACTTTTAAAAGGTTACATTCGAGGACAATGTTGAGGCCGACCTGGGAAATGAAATAACACCATTCCAGACTAGAAACCAACCGAAAATCGATTGGGATGGGGATGCTAATCAAACTGATTACCATATGCTTTTTACTCTTGATCCTGATGCACCTGGACCAGATGATCCTTTTAATGCGCTCCTAAATACTTGGATGGTTGGAAATATTCCTGGAAAAGATGTTAATGCAGGTGAAGCATTGTATGCATATCTTCCAGCTGCGACACCAAAGGGAGTTGGATTCAACCGATATGCCGTTTGTGTTTATAAACAACCAGGAAAACTTGAATTTGATGAAAAGCGCATAGACGATAGTCATTTCCAAGGACGTGAAAAATTTGATCTGGAGAAATTTATAGCCAAATACAATTTAGAAGGTCCACTATATTGTAATTTCTATAAATCTCAATTTGATCCTTCTGTTTTGGCAACTTATGCAAAGATAGGGTGTTGCCTTGAATATAATAAATTTTAAATTTTGCAATCATACATTTTATGGTAAATCTTCCAATCCAAAAACTTTAATTCAAATAAACTCTTGCAAAACAATGAGGATTTGTAGTTTTTTTTTTTTGTTTTGAATAAGGAAATATTTTACTTTGATAAAAATAAAATAAAAATACTCTGTCAGTTTTTAAGTCTAGAAAATGTTCTTGCAGTGTGCTGGGATAGGAAATTGATAGATTTCACTGATTTGAATGCGCTTTCCTATAATGCTTCAATAGACTACCCTACTCTACAAAGTAAAGCTGTAAAATAAAAAAATCTCTATAAATCAATCTGATAGCTAGTTAAGTTATAAAGCTTATACTTATGACAGCTCGCAAAAATTCTAAATTTTATAATTAGATTTTTAAACTCGTGTAAACGAGTCAACGTAGAAATTTTTAATAGTATCTTTTATCATACTACAAGACAATTTACGTAATTTATAACCTTACACCATTTTTTTGCACGTTACGTCAGAAATAATTAACATAAAACAAAAGGTTTCTTGCCATACAAAAGCTACCAGTCTCCTTTAATTTTGAAATAAAGCCAAATATTTTTTCAGTTGATACGAAAGGGCTATTTCCTTTTGCTTTGGAAAACAATCCCTATTGTGATTTATTCATTAATCTTTATTCAATTCAAAACAGCATTGTAACTGTTCATAAACAGTTAAAACGAAAGAATCGTATTGAGTGCGATAATAATTAGCGGCCACAGGATCACCCAATTCATATTTGGATACAAAATCCACAAATGGGAACCTTGCACGTCCATCAAAATGGAACTTATCTATGCGATGTTCATCAAATTTAAGAATTCCTGGTTGTTTATAGACAAGAATGATATATCGGTTTAAGCCACGTCCCCTAGCTGTTGCAGCAGGAATATATTCAAATATAGCTTCTCCAGATTTAATATCTTTCCCAGGAATATTTCCAACCATCCAAGTATTGAGTAGCGCATTAAAAGGATCATCTATTCCAGGTGCATCAGGATCAAGATTTAGAATTGTGTAGAATTCATTTTCATCAGCATCCCAATCTAGAGTCGGTTCATTCTTGGTTTCAGTTGGTGTAATCTCATTTCCCATGTCGGCTATCACATTATTTTCGAATGTAATCTTTTAAATTTATTTTAGATTAAAACTAATGATTCAAAATTTTTCATAAAAATGTACCTTTAATAATCCAAAGACACTTTTCATACTGTCATCCGACATAAACCCATCATCCTCCATCACATTCGTGGCACCAGAGTAAACAGCATTGGCAAAGCCTAAGAGTACTGCACAAGTTAGAACCAAAATAAAAATTATCTTCATGTTGGTAAGAGGAAGGCTCTGATCACAAGAACCCTTTAAGAACTAAAATTAAAGTGCACAAAGTTAAGCCTTTTATTTGACAAATTGTTTTTAAATTAGGTTAACCTCACGATTTATATATAGTTTTATTTGCAATTCGTGCTAAACTCAATATTGGTTGTGATGGAAGTAACTATTTTATTTGATAAGATACAATTTTACTGAAGTTATTTTTTTTTTGTTTTTTTTTTTCATTTAAACTAGTTTATACTTTTTACACCGATCTTGTATAATAGTCCACCTTACTACCAAAAAGTTACAATATAAATATAATCTTATCCTATTCTGCGATCTTATCTTTTCCCGTAAATTTGAATATAGGAATGGAAAAGTTTAAAACTTCAGTTTCTTAAATTCGGTTACAACAAATCCAATTTAAAAGCACTTTCGTTACGTGCTCAACATTTCTGAAAAATGCAAAAGAATTTACTCTCAAGTGCTTTAGTTAATTTTTACTACGAATATTTTTCTATTTAGACTAATATAATAGTCACATCAGTGTATATAAAAGTTGAAAGAAATTTAACTAGAAATACCGAGTCATACCGAAAAAATTTTAAATCAACAGAATATATTAAGTGACACAGACCATTATTGCTTTGCCATACAAACAGGGTATAAGGAAATTATAGCGATTTTCTTCAAAATTTTAATTTTCAGAATTTGTGGATTTCAGTATAAAAATGCATGAAACGCAAAGAAAACATATTTTGGTACATTTTCCTGTTTGTTCGTTGTCGTTGTCGTCGTCGTTGAAGTTGCAATTCCAATTATCTTGTCTCTAACATTATGGTATCGTTCCGGAAATTTCGAAACCCATATGACGAAGACATCGGCTCACGAAAAGATAAATGTTTCATAAGGGATTTTTTGTGTTTCATGATATGAAATAGACCTATTTAAAAAAAAAAATTGACAATCGTTATACGCCTGCGAACCTAACTCCCCCTCCATGGATGTGCACATGTGTATATTGGCTAAAATGAAGTTTCCAAGAAAAAACCACCTCAAATCCAAGTTTTTTTTGTACGTGCCTGAATATTATAAATTGAATACCAATAATTTACCTAGGCTAAAAGATCCCTTATTTTGTTTGAACTAAACTAAAAGTTCAAAAGCAAAACAAAAAATTATATTTCAAAGTTAAATGATAGTATTTTTTTATAGTTTTCTCGTTAGCAACTCAACGGATTTTCATTATAATCTATTTACAAAAGGGTCTTAGCTATTTTCAAATAATTTTATATCAAAATTTTCAATTTTTTATTTTTTTTTGCTATAAAAAAAAATTTCAAAATTTTCTTTTCAAAAAATGACAGCGGACAAATTCAAGAAAATTTGCAGGCACCCCAAGTTGAAATTCCATGCCTCAAGAGTAAAAGGTGCATCGCTGGCCACATTAAAATAACCTAATTACGATTAGTTGTTGATATTCCTCGAGTAAAGCTTTAACTTAACTTGATCTTCCATTAGAATATCAATTGTATAAACTATGGTTAATGCAGTTCCGAAGAAATTTATCAAATATGTGTTTCACCGGCAACAATATGAATAAAATGCATGACTAGGTCGCACACGTATACTTGGTCTTCTAGATAAAGTAACTATTTATGCTAAGCCTTTTTAATAAAAAAAATTGTAAATGCAGTTTTAGAAAAGCATAAAATTCGATTTTCAAATGACTAATACAGCTTCTTAAATGAATTTAACCTCAAAACGAAGTATGCAATTTAATTTCTTTTATAATGATACATTCTTATAACAATAATAAAAATTTTGAAAGTCGTTAAAGCCGTTTTTGGTTTTCATTTAAAGAAAGACCTTTTCCAAAAAAACTACCATGATTTTTTTAATCAAAATCGTAGGAATCATTTTTGAGAAAAATGAGTTTTTCTAACACCGGTATATACCTGCATATACCGGTTTTAGAAAAACCGGTTTTTATGGTAAACAAAAAATAATTCAAAAAAATGTCTGGGGATAGTCTCCAAAAAACTCTACATACTAAGTTTGAAGTAAATCGACCCATCCGTTTAGGCTGTGGTCTCTGATTCATACAGACAGACAGACAGACCGACAAACAGACAGAATTGTCCGACCCACTTTATTCTCATTCTCTATTATAGTAATGTCATGTTTGATTGTTATCTCAACTTTTTTTTTGTACGAATAACTTGATATATAGTACATACATATATCGCAAGTAAAAAGTTGACAAATTTAATTGTTGCGATGTATTCTGTTGCCTTGGCAGCTGAATCTAAAATCACTAAATCGATGAAACAGTTCAAAATCATACCAGATGTTGTTCCCAGCAATGTTCCGGAATTATTGATGATTTTTTAAACAGAATATTGTTATTCACTTAATTTTGTTTCCCTTTTAGTTTCTAGGTCATTTTCAATAGAAAGACATCTGTTGAAATGGGAAACGAAATATCACCTTCGGAAGCAAGAAAGCAAACCTACCGTACAATGCAATACTGATTAAAATGACTACTATACAATATTATGTCTTGATGCTGATGCACCTTCACTTTCCTAAGCATTCTTATAACTTGGATGGTTGGAAATATACCTGGTTATGATATTGATTCAGGACATGTTCTTGCTGAATATTTTCCTGCTTCACCACCAAGAGGGACAAAATTACATTGATCAGTTTGAATTTTGATGAGAAACAAATCGGTAAATATACCTACTCTAGAGGGACGAGCAAACTTTTCGTTAAAAGAATTTTTGGAGAAGTACGGGCTTGGTGAACCAATCGCTGGGAGCTTTTATATATCTAAATTTGATAGTTATGTGTGAAGTGTATAAAAGGATGAATTGCTGTTTTGAATATAATGCACCAGAAGAATTAATGGTTGAATATCAGTTTTTCAGTAAAATGCGTCTATAAATACTTGCAGTGGAGTAACTAAAGTTTCAAAAAGAGGCGTTATCTCGAAACCGGCCCGAATTCCTCCGATTTTAATGTTTTTTTCTTCAAATAGTGGTATACGAAAATTTTATCTTTAACCAAAGATTTTTAATGTTTCTGCGAGAAACTATAGCTATTTCTTGATGTAATGCAGAACAACTGTATAGGGCAACTAATATTGATGACTTTTAAGAGTGACGTCATTCCTGCAAACAATCATAAAATCAAATTTTTATCAGGGCAAAAAAAATTAGTTAAAATTGTTGTAAAATTTACTTGTTAAAATATTTTAACTCCGACAGTGATCTGAAATGGTTCTTCCACTTTGAATAGCTTGACAGAAAGCCGTTGACTATTTTTATATCACTGATTCAAACAGCATGAATAAAATACTTATCATTCTCCTGATAGCTGCTGCTTCCAAAGTTTGTTTAGCTCAAACAATAGAATCTACTATAACGAAAGCTTTGAAGCAGTTCAAAGTTATACCCGATGTTATCACTGAAGATGTACCGGAAACCTTAATGGTAGTAGAACATAATTAAAAGGTTCTATTTGATCTTCTGATAAACTCCAATAATTTTGATAAAGGTAACATTCAATAGCGGAGCATCTGTGCACATGGGAAACATAATTATGCCCACTCAAGCTAAGGATCAACCCGTTGTCGATTGGAATGCTGAAGAGAATGCTTTTTACACTTTATTGTGTATCGATCTTGATGCACCTTTTCCAGAAAACCCATTTTTAAGTGAATTAAATACTTGGACAGTTGGAAATATTCCTGGAAAAGATATTCCCTCAGGTGATGTTCTTGTTGAATATATTGGATCTGCACCACCAAGGGGCGCTGATTTAAATCGATACATTTTCTTGCTTTACAAACAACTCAATCAACTTCAGTTTGATGAAACACCTATTGACAAACTTACAATCGGAGGACGATCAAACTTTTCAGTAAATGCATTTGCAACCAAATATCAATTAGATGGTCCTGTAGCTGCTAATTTTTATCGTGCCAAGTTTGATTGTTATGTTTTATATTTTTATAAGAAATTGAATTGTTGTTTTGAGTATAATAAACCAGAATAAAACAAAGTACGTTAGAGTCCAGTTCCACTTTGTGTATTATAAATTATTATTTTTAATGGTAGGGGTAACCCCCAGGTATAACAAAGTAAAAGAGCCACGAGCGTAAGGCGGGAGGGGGAACAAAGGTCTATCTTTTTTGTTTTTCGTAAATATTTTGAAAACTGATCAATTTAAATTTTATAAATTGGAATAGTTTAAGACGAGAATATATGAATAAACAACTTTTTATAAATATAGATAAAAAGAAACACAATTTTGTAGTGAAAATAACAAAAAAAAGTGATGTGCCAAGTTTCAAAGCAAAAATGTCAGAAGAATCAGAAAAATGGCTTGAAAAAGTAAATTTATTTTCGTTTTTAGTACATTTTTAGTACTTATTTGTTGACAGTTTTTGCTTCTTTTGTACATATATCTTACACACTCACTCTTGATGTGTTTTCCTATTTCAAACATGTCGTACTGCTTAGTTTACTTTTTTTTAAAATATGAAAAATAAGAAAAAAGTATCATATGGGCTTTAGGAATTTGTGAAAATTCATGACAGTTGTACGACAATAATATGGTTTTTCAGATTTGATTACATTTTACCTACCGTATCTTCCTTGATATTGCTTTTAGAGAATAAGTGATTATGACATTTTTGTAATAAATTTAATTAGCTTTCTTTTTGCAGAAGATTATTTTTCCATAATACCATCAGTTTTCCAAATACTTAAGAGGAAAAAAAAGGGACTTTTGTTCTCCTTCCCGCCTAACGTTCGTGGCCCTAGCGTGGGGGCTTTTACTATGGTATACCTGGGGGCCACCCCAACCACTTAAAATAATAATATACACTACACGCTTATATGCATTTTATAAGTGTTCGTTGATTGGACTATTAGTTCTTATCCCATGTGGAATTATGTTTTAAAAAACATTAATGCGCATTCAAACCTGCGCACAATGGGGCAGAATGGCCTAAAAGCTGGCATTAATTCAAAAACGAAAATTGAAAATATCTCTTAATTGTTTTTATTTTTCGATAAAGAAATAGCCAGTTTAATAAAAAATGTATTTTTTTTTTTTCAAAACATCTCTTATTTATCACAGTGGAGTTTCGTTGAAGCTTGATTTTTTCTCTTTTGATTCAAAAAAGATTGGTGTTTTTTTTTTTCATTTTTTCATTTAGGCTGAATTTTTTATTGGTATGAAACTTTAAACATTGGGTATGTAACAATATGCACAAACAAAAGAAAAAAATTGAGTAAAATAGAGGTAAAGTTCTGTGATAACTTTCAAAAGAGTTTTTAAAGAGTTCTAAAATCCCAGAAGTTGTGCTCCGAGTAAGTCCGAGTTAAAATTTGTATTTTTTTAAACTTGTGTGGTTTGTATTTTATATTTCTGTAAAAAATCGTGCTACTTTTCTGCACTTTGTGTTATATTTGGTTTTCTGTATGTTGCCTTTTGGAGACATTTTTTTATGTTATTTTATTAGTTATTTAGGATTATTGAATTTTAGGAGTTATTTAGGCGCTCAATAATAATGACAAGGATGACAGTGATTGTAGTGATGATTTTAAAGTACATTGTAAAACTTTGTTTGTTTTATTTTGTATTAAATGTTTTTTTGTTTTAATTTTTAATTTTAAAAAAACATTAATAAAAAATAAATTTGTTTTTATTAATATTTTTTTATTCACTATTGATAAGTAAGGTAAGTGTAGTTGAAATAAAATAGTTCAAAAGAAAAAACTTCTTAAAGTTTTTTTTTATTTCAAAAACAGGCACATTTCATAAGAGTGGGGGTTTTAGTGGGCGTGGATTTAGGACGGATTTCTAAACATCTTCAAAAGTACAAAATTTTAGCTTTCTAGCTCTAACGGCTGATTTGATACCACGTTTTAGGGCATTCTGCCCCCCTTGTGCTGCGCTGGGATTCGCGCGAACTCGAATCTGTAAACCAGGGTTAGTTATCGAAATTGAATTTTCAAATACATTTTGTTAAGCAATGGAAGATGGGTCACTGTGGCGTATACGCAACATTTTATATAGTTAACAAATTAATCCCTATGATTTCAACCAATTGATCTTGTTAGACTCTTTTCTGATCTCTTAAATGATATTTGATATTCTCATAGGTTAAATGAAATTCTGGTGAATTTATCTATAAAGCTTTCATATATAAAAGCAATGTTGAAATGTTTATCTATGGTTCTAAGGAACTATTTTAAAAGTATTTTTTTATTAATAGAAAAACTATTTTAAAAGATAAATGTTTTTGGCATTTTATAGTTATTATTTTTAATCTGATAAATTTTATTTGAAACTAAAAAAGTGCTTACTTAAGAAATTATTTATTAAATATATACCGTTTATGATTACTAAAAAATACGACAACTTCGCTTCTTATTCATTAATACACCATTTAATAGATTCTGGAATAATGCAAAAAGTGTCTTTATTAATATAGGAAATGTAGGTATTAGGTATTTTCAATATTTCACGATAATTTTTAATCAAATAAAATTTTATGTTTTAAAATATGCCACTGCTTGTTTCCCTTACTCAAATGGCAGGTTTTACCCATTAAACTTTTGTATTTTTGTTCAAACAAACCCATCGACGCCAAACTTCTAAACCTAACATTAAAATTGCCAGAGCAAGTGTTTTGGCTGAAAAAAAAACATCTGGTACAACATCTGATAACAAATACATATTATTTTTAATTTTTCGCAATTTTTTTTATTCAATTCTCATTTAGAGCTGATCAGAGAAAGATCAGTTGATTGAGATAAAATAAAACTTCTAAACTAAAACATATTACATAATCATGAAATCCTTCGTTTTCGTAGGGTTATTGACTATTGTCATAAGTTTTGCTTTCGGAGCAGATTATAATGAAGCAATAGGAGAAATTAACGAAGCCTTCCCAGGCCTCATTAAAGGTTCTCCAGAAGTGGTTAAGGTAAGTTAACTTTTTTGAATTATTGTTTAAGTCAATTTAGCATAGATCACTTTGTTTAACTTTAGGTTGTTTTTGACAATGGAGCTTTTCTGGATTTAGGCAAGAATATCACACCAACAGAAACGAAAAACCAGCCTGTTATTGTAGATTGGAATGCTGATAAAAATTCTTACTATACACTAATGGTTGTTGATCCAGATGCACCATCGCGAGAGGATACTCATATGAGAGATACTTTAACTTGGTTGGTTGGAAATATTCATGGAAAAGACATTGCAGCAGCAGACGTTTTAGCTGAATACGTTGGTGCTGCTCCTCCAAAAAATATGGGCATGAACCGATATTTTTACTTCATTTTTAAACAGCCGAAGAAACTTGTATTCAATGAGACACGAATTGATAAATATACAATTGATGGACGTATTAATTTTTCTGTTCCAAATTTTACCAGTAAATACCAATTGCGAAGGCTAAAAAGTGTTAATTATCTAACAGCCTTTTGGGATGAAGAAACTGATAACCTTTACAGGCAACTTAATTGTTGTGAGCAGTTTATTATTTAATATTGAGTATTGAATTGCTTGAAAAAATGTTCTTACACACAGCACAGCAAAATCAAGTAACCCCCATTGTAAAATTATTCACACATGTAAATAAGGACGCAAATACTTATTAAACTGCATACTCGAATTCCAAAATTGTTTTTTTTATGTTAGATTTTTAAAGTGCACTATTTTTGATAAAGCGAGCATTATATTCTAATGATGCAGCATATTGAGAATACGAAATTTTCTAATGCGAGATTTTATAAGAGATCGAGATCGTATAAAAATGAGTGCCTAATATTTTCCCCCGTTAATTTTAATTTTCATTTAAAATAAAATTGGTTTAGCAAATATTTAAAAAAAAACAAAAACAAAATTTAATTTTTTTTTTAACTAAATATTTATAATAAATAATTTTCTTTCATAAGAAATTAAGAGACTGACCTTTAAGCGCAACGTCACATTTCATTTGAGACTAATGTTCTTCGTATACACTCAAGAATCAAAAACACCGACTTGCATGTCATTTGTTCATTAATACTTTTTAATATGCGATGTTTTTTAAATGTTGTTTTAATTTATAAATGATACGCTCATAACATACTCTACACCCCTGATTTACTATAATTACTTTACTATTCCTCTTTGGTCATGATCATTGAAATTTTATTTAAGTTTAGCATTGACATTGATGACGAAATGCAATCGAATCAAATCAACTGACCATGAGTTTCCTCATTATAAATACCTCGAAAAAGACCAACATTAGTTTAATTGAATTTTAATCGAATTGTTTAGAACAAGCGATTATCAGCAATAGAATCTGATTTCGGGTGTATAAATTCTGAAAAGTGATTATTTTTTACCGTGAAACCTCTTGTTGAACCTTTCTTCAGCGAAGAAAAAAAACTTTTGAATTCCTAAAAACTAAAAAGTATGGATTTTCGAAGTTCCCTTTAAGAATTTGTTTTGTTGGCTTATTTCGAAGTCTGAATTTTATGTCGTTTCTTTTTAGATAAATTTCGTTCAAAAATGAGGGTTCCAAAGTATACATCCGATGCCTTTGATAATGTGGAATACGAGGTGCGTATGACGTACACTCTTGAAACAGATCGAAGGATTATGAGCTTTGTCGATAGCCTTTGGGGCATTGAGATTACTGGTGGCACCGATCAGTTCGAGCCACTTACCGTAATCGGAGTGACGAGAACAGGCCTTGCTCGCCGAGCTGGTATCCGCCTGGGTGATGTAATCACTCAAATTAATGATACTCCTGCTGATAATCTTACTTTTAATGAGGCGCAAGCCTTGATTCGAAAGTCAGGAAGATATTTGCGGCTTTACGTAAGAGGGTGAGTTTTTTTTTCGAGTGTTTTGCTCGGGTCGCAAAATAAAATCTTTCATTACATAATCATTTTTCTTCAACCTCCTTCTAGTGATGATGATGCTGACAGTGATGATGAATTCACAGTTGACTTTTGGTTCAAACCACGCAGACCATGGAGACGTGATTTTACTCCCATCCAGTGGGTCTTCCCTTGGAACGATAGACGTAAACCTATCTATCGTGAATCCAATTGCTTCATGGTATACAGCAGAATGGAAGAGAAAATCAGAACCCGTCGTGCCGTTACCTCTAGAATAGGAAACAAGGAACCAGGACCACCGAAAACAAGATCACTAACGCCTTCTCCACGCCCTGCCAACCAGCCAGGTGAAAATCTCCTAAATACAATTCTAAAACCTAGGGATTCTCGATATTGAAAAGCGATTAGCCAAACCATTTACAATATTTCTTTATTATGTTCGTGAGAGGCTCTTCCGCTTCCGTAAAGAATTTATTTTTGTATAAAAACTTTAGTATAAGTTCTATTCCATTAGGTTTAAGAAATATCGACAAGACGACAAAGACTTTAAGTGCAGTATAATAATAAAAAAATGATATTAACACAAATTAAATAAAACGAGGTTATCTTTTTTTTTTCAATGTTTGTCGAAGGCCAAAGGTCATCTAAACTTAGATCACATTTTAATCGATTCGACTATAATAAAATCAAACAATTGATTTTGTTTTATTTGAAATGATTCGTTGGATAAACATTTAATTTATTTTTATTGCATCCGCACTTCATGACAAATAAAGATATTTATGTACATCAGAAGGTAATGTATTTATTTATTTACTATAACATTTCATGGTTCATTTTCTTGATTTAAATCTAATAAAAAAATCGTAAATCGTTTACAAAATATGTAGGTCTACAACAGTTGTAGAGTTACTTTAATAAATAATTAAAAAAAAAAAAACAGCTAAACATTGATATTTTGTTTCGGTTATTAATGTAATTGGATCTTCTTAACCAAATCTTTAGTCTAAACAGACCGCCTTCTATGCGCAACCTGAAAAGCCTTTACACATTGCTCATAAGATGCTATCAAATCATAGTCCAGAACTCTGTTTAAAAAAATAAAATCAAGTTCAAAAGTTTATAAGGTATAAAACCCACTTTATGACTTTTTTTAAACCCGATATACCGACCTGAAACGGTTTTTTTTTTTTTAATAAAGGAATTTTTCCGTCCACTCCATTTTTTTACTCGCCTTACATATTTGAATGCCACGACTACAAATGGATAATTTCCATAAATTTTCTCTTGCAGCAATTTTCTACACAATTGGTAAAATAATTTAATATCTCTTTAACTTTTTTTGTTAAAAACAAAAACACTTTTTTTTTAACCCAAAATTCGCAAAATATGTATGGAAACCATAAGGTAAACTTTTAAAAAATATTGCAATAAGATTTTAAAATAGTAACATTTTTTACTATGACTAGAGTAAATAGGTTATAATAAGTGCGTATATGAAATAAAGAGTGAGTTTAATAAAATAATTTACTTGGTTGCATTGTTTGTATTTTAACTTGCGGTACGCCCATTTGTACACATTTCAACTGCCCAAACGCGTGCACGGATCATCTTCAAATTAGGTAGAAATGATTTTTATGTAATATCGAAAGTTTGTTTTAATTTTGTTTTTTGAATATCTCATCTAGAACGAGTATCTCCCACATAACATTTTTCACCTATTCCAAAAGCTAAAATTTTTAAGCTAATTTAATACATAATAGCCTACATGAGCAAATTTGTGCGATCCAGTCGCGCATTTTATAAATTTTATTTTTTTTTTCGGAAAATGTATGTGTGTATTCTTTCTCACTTTTTTATAAAAGTGCCAATTTTAGTCAACGCTTAATGTTTCAAAATATTATTGTAAAGTTCTACTAAGAAAACAACATATATTTTGAGTTAATTCTTCATTCAGGGGAGTTCCATTCAACAACATGTTCATCAACTTCTGTCGTGCTGTCGGATTTGTGTAATGTGAATCCACCTTAATGTTTTGGGTTCTGCGGTCTTAGATTTATGGATTTGAAATTTCATATGTCAGAGGATTTGGCATTTCCAATTGTTTTTGTATTATTTTTTTGAAAAATTATTTTTTCTTAAATGTGTCAGTGATTTGTTTTTAAAATTAATTTTTGAGGTGTTGATAAATAATATCTTAAAAATGGCATAACAAATTTTTTTGGAAAAATCGTTTGCAAATTTGTTATAAAGAAAATACATTTGTTTTAAACGGCTTTAAAGATTTTTCAAAAAAAAATTCTAAAAATGTTAATTTATATAAAAAAAAACATCAAAAAGTTTAATCAAAATCTTTTGAGCCGTTTTCGAGAATAGCTGAATGCCTCAAAAATGTTATACATATGTGAGGTATTCGTTCTAGAAAAAAATATTCAAAAACAAATACTAATACACATTACTTTTTAAACAATTGTAATTGTATTCGCGATTGTTAAACATATTTATCCTCTTCTTTAAGACTTCATTAAAGTAATATATTACAAAAAAATTAAGCTTAAACTTTGTTAAATAAAAAAATAAAAAATTATAGTCCAGTAACCTTGTCGTTTCCTAGATAGGAGACCTTGCTTCGCCCCGAGTTTCAAACGCAACATTGCATTGGTTTAAATAAAAAAAAAAAACGATTTTTTGAACATTTTCCAGTAAATGGCATTTTTAGCCATGAAGGGCTAGTTTTCGACTATAAACTATGTTCTACGGTTTCACCATTAAAAAATATTTTTTTTTATTTGAGCCGAATATCATTTCTGTAGATTCAATAGATTTCAAGATACAGCTTTTCCAAATAAACCAATAAAAAAATTATACCAGAAATTAGAAGAAATTAGAAGAATATTAAGAGATTCAGAATGTTACCCAAATCAAAACAAATTATTTTCAAAAAAGAAAAAAAATCATGATTAAAAATGCCCGACAACTGCGTAATTTGCATTTTTACTAATGTTGCGTTGGGCGCTCGATGTCAGTTTGGGTTGAAATTTATGCTCGGTACTGTAAAATGTAGTATCGAAAATAAAATTGTTCCACATACGTCACAGTGATTATTTAAGTTTTAGAAGCAAGAAACATATCCTAACCCCCTGTGGTGCATGTTTCAGATTCAAATTCAATAAATTGGTTTGTGTCTTAAACTGCAATAAAATAATTCCCAAGACACAAACTAAATTTCATCTTTCTTCACCTCCTGGATGTTGTAACTCTAAATACGTCGTCGGTCACGCAACAAACAAATTAGAAACGTGACGACAGCGATGGGCGTTCTGATTTGAATTTCGTACCGCATATGCTGCGAGCTTATGCTCCACATAGTCAATTGAAATCTCTTTAGTTTCAGACAATCAAGCAAAGATACGTTTCTATCGATTTGTTTCTTTTTTTAAACTGAGTCATTTTTGTTTTTATTTCTTCGTTTTTTATAGTGTCTGTAAAAGATTTGTAACAAAAAAATGTAACTAATTAAAGATCAGCGCCTCACTGATTGCAGTTGAAAATATCTGAAGTTTTTCTAGTCGCGCCAATGCATTTGCCAGTGCCAAATCAAAAACATAATTGTTGCACTATTGTGTGAAGAGATCTGCTAAGTTTTTGATAAAATATTAATTAATGCTCTCAAACTGAGCCAAATCATATCAACGACATTTGGTTATGAAGTGATTGTGTGTGTTTGTTTTCTCAAATACAAGACAGTGCATTTTTGTTCAAAATAAATAAGGTTTAACCTATAAGAACAAATTATAACCCTTTCTTATGTAACTTAACTTTTTTGAAAGGAAAAGTGCTCGAAGAAAAACTTTGTTTTTCAAGTGAAAGTCTTTTTGAGTTAACCAGAAACCAGAAAAAGGAAGTTCGGTTCTAAATTTAGAGCTACATAAAGATATTTTTGGATTGTGCAACATATCGTGAAAATAGATTTGGGATATAAAAAAAAAATAGGAGAATAACGACAACCAGAAAACATGCCGGAAGCAAACTTGGGTATCTATGCATATGCACCTGTGGAAGCATCAAAACATCTTCCCATCTTGAAAGCCTCAAGCGGTATCGGAGATACCGACGGATTTCCAGCATTCGATGTGGAGTCAGAAACTTATGCGGCGCCAGATGATCCTAAATGGGGCTTCCGCATAACTGGCGGTGCTCAATTTCACATGCCGATCACAGTCTTTCAGGTAAGTGTGACTAATGCCAAGTTTGTATGTTTTATAATTTTTGTTTTTTTGAAAATTAAGCAACAAGAATAACCAAAACCTCTTAAAATTAAAATCATGAGAAAAGTTTAAAAGAACAATTAAGGCGCTCGAAAGGAGAGAAAGTGACATTTTGTTGTGTTGTATACACTTTGTATGAAGAAGAAAAAAAAACTTTGAACGCTAGCGGTGATAACTCAAATGTTTAAAGATTTTACTTAACAATTTTTTCATAGCTAATTTTATTTTAATAAAATGATATACCGACAAAACCACGACTAACAGGAGTAAGAAATCGGAAAAGCTTTTTGCTATCTTTCGCGCATTAAAAAGAAACAATCGCACAAACTTTCTCTTGTAGCTAAAAGTTTCTTGGATTGCTAAGAATTTTAACTAAGGTTTTGTAAATACAGATTTAGAAAAAAATTTGGATTCGATTTCAAAATGATTAAAATAGCTTATTAAATGAAGACGCAGTCTAAATATTAAATAAATTCTTCGGGCCTTTTTCGAAAAAATGATATTTCTTAAATTAAAATATACATTTTCGAAAATGTTATTACTAAACTTTTACTGCAATTTAAAAAAAATGTTGATATCGTATGAATTGCTTAGAACCAGAGTTTAAAAAACGGTTCCATGACAATTCTGTTTGTGTTTTTTTCAACAAAAAAAAAAATATTCACGATAAACGCGTTAAACCGAAAAAACACATGTTTCTCTTCTTCGCCGCTAGAGTCATTTTCTAAACTGTTAGAGATACGAAAAAATGTATAGAACCAATTTTTTATAGAATTCAATAAGCTTTAGTTTTGTGGAACAAAATTACGAAAATTTGTTTTTGAGATAAACGTGAAAAACTGAAAAAACTCCATGTTTCTCCAAGCTGCCAAGCTGCCGAGCTCACGTCGGATTGTTGGGAATTTCTTTGGAACAACACCAGGTATCCTTTAGTAAGTGTTCCAAGTTTTAAAACTGTTGGATTTTTTGTTAGATAAAAACCTTTATTAACTGGATTAATGTACGTATAAGAAGATAGGAAACTTTCGTACTTTTTACCCCGCAAAACCCGATTGTTTCCATTGTTGTATTTGTGATAACTGTGAATCAATGTGAAAAGACAACAACAATGTGCGACGCGTTTTAACACATACTTAGCCGAAACTATAATTTTAGTTCACATACTAAGCCGAAACTAGTATTTTCATTATGTACAATCTTCTTAAAACTAGACATCAATTTGTTTGAAAGATACATTTTCAGCTTCTTCAACACACTTCAGTTGCTCGTATTATGCTATCCAAAGATGGTTTCAAGTCTTTTCATATAAAATATTAATAAAAAGAGGCTGGGTGCGACCCACACTTGAGACTAGATATTATTTCAGTTTTTAGAATAAGTATCGTCATTTCAAGATCTTTGAAAATCGTAGCTAGTGTTCAATATAAAGTTAGGTGAAGACCAAATATATGGGTAATCTGCTGTTGACTTATTTAAATTTTGAACTTTTTTAACAATTATTATCAATTGAATTTCCTTCGAAAGATCATAAAAATTAAACTACCTACGGCTTGATTTGCAGAAAAAAACTCTACCGGAGCCGTTATCTTTATTGATTCAACTATTTTGAATATCTCGATAAGAACGATTACCTCCCATATAACGGTTCTGAGTTATTGGGTTTTTCTCGAAAACGGCTCTAACGATTTCGATTAAACTTGGTGTATGTTATGTAATAAGTGATCGTATCAATACTGCATTTTTAGTTTTTTCTCAAAAAATTCAAATTACTATTAGTTTTAGTTTTTTTTTCGTATTATATTATTATTTTTCCAACTGATTTCGTTCAAAACTAATCAACTAGCTTCTTCTAGTATCATTCATTAACACTTAAGCATCTTGTTAAATAAAAAAAAACTTCTTACGTTTTTTTAGAAAATGTACCATTTTTTTAAACATATTAATAATAATATGAGGCCCAATTCTGTCAATTTAAATTGATCCAATTAGTCATTTACGGAACCGTCATTCTTTTATGCGTGATTAAACTTTTGACACAAATAAAATGAACATTTTTTTGCTCGTCAACTTGACGTGATTACAATCACTATAACATTCTTCAAAAAAAAGGTTTTTTTCACAGTTTCATGAACCAAATGAAAAAGAAACAAAAAATGAAAAATTTTTTTAAAATAAATATTTTGATAAAAATAAATAATAATAAATAAAAAATAAATAGAATTATACATATGTAGGTAATCAATCCATTTTGACTTTGTTGTTATTTTTGAAAATTTTGAAATTTATTTCACATGTTACATAAAGTGATTACAATTACGTCATGTTAAGAAACAAAAAAGTTCAGATTACTCTTTTCAAAAGATTGATCTTTTATACAAAGTTAAAGTTTTTTTACTAATTGCCAGATACAGTCAATGGAAAATCACTTAAAACTTCAAAAAAAATTCTTATTCTCGTAATTGTTTGGGCAAGACTAGTGCACTGTACATTAATCGGTTTGGTTGCGTTTGCCCTCCGATAAAAATCTTGTGTAACTAAATCCCGCCAAATACTACCTTTTTTTAGCGGTGTATTTCATATAAAATAGGTCACTCGATTGAGAATCAATTGTAACGAAGTTTCCTTATTTTTTGGAGACAGCGCTGGATTGGAACTCTGATTTCAATGACTCAAAGTTTTTTGGCTGAATTTCGTTACGCGGTATTGTATCTGGCGGGATTTTTCACGGTTTCTATTAATCAAAACATCAATTAATAATACCAATTTGACTCTTTTTTACACGAAGATGAACTTGATAACATGGAAAGTCTTCTTAACCCACTGAAAGACTGCAAAGTGTTAATCGATACAGAAAATCGTATACTCGCTTTTTGATCTGGCTTTAATCAATAAAACGTCTATCCATCTAAAACTTAAGCACAATGTTCAGATCTGGACAAATCACTTGAGTCTTTTGAACGGAATTCAGAGACGAGCTTATAAAATGTTTGGAGCTAGAAACTTAACA
Source organism: Meliscaeva auricollis (assembly GCA_948107695.1). Classification (NCBI taxonomy): domain Eukaryota; kingdom Metazoa; phylum Arthropoda; class Insecta; order Diptera; family Syrphidae; genus Meliscaeva; species Meliscaeva auricollis. Next base: position 115,081,055 of record OX403616.1, on the reverse strand, counting down.
CATTTACGCCAATGGAGCATCTAAAGTATGCCATTTCAATTTCTAGAGACAATGCTTCAGCAAAATAACCAATTCTAAAACAAGTCACTGTAATATTTTTCCGAATGAACTCTTTCGCAAAAATGTTTGGAGACATCAATAATTAGCAATATTTAATGAACTATCAAAACATAAAAGTGTTCCCACTTGAAAACTTAACACCACAAATCATTTAAACAAGGAAATAATTTCGTGCGTCGTTTGCTACATTATGTGAAAGCCAAAGCAGCCGCAAGTATATTCTATTTTTAAAACTTTTATGCCAAACGTCGAAACAATTAGCATTTTTTATTTAAAATTTCAAAACAAAAAGTATTGAAATGAATCTATATTTTTGAGACACACGCCAGTGCTGAATAAAGCAATCACATTTTATCGAAAAACCACACGACCACCGCCTGTTAAAATAAACTAATCAGTTGAAAAAGACAGAAATATATAAAAATATATATGTATGTTCAAAACCGAAATAGTATCCGTGTTGTATATTCTAAAATACGTTTTTGGAATAGCCAGCGGCTTCATTAATCTTTTAAACCGAAAACACATTTTACTAATAAACAAAGCACAGCTGCAGCGGTCTATTTTGAGAATCCATTTGGCAAAAAAAGAATTAAAAAAAAAAAAAACAAAAACAAAGTAATGCGAAGAATCAATATTCATTTACCACAACAATATTTCGGTTTTTTCTTTCAAAGTCTATCTGCAATCACTTTCATTTTCAAAAACATTAATTGGCTCAATCACCACCGTTGTTTCTTAGGTCATTCACACCTGTTCGGAAACAGGAAACTACAACTAGGTGAATACTGAATATTAAGTAGCGCTAACCCTAATACCCCATTCAGCTTCAGCTCCTAGGAGTGCAGCCAAACTAGATAAATAAAAATAACTAATAGTATTAAATGCGAACGAATATTTTTTTCATTTTTTTTTTGATTTTTTCGAAAAATAAACACAAATTGTACAAGAATATTATTTTCCGAACCAAAAGCCTCATAAAGTAGGTTATGTATGACGATCACAGCAATTTGTTGGGGGATCTTCGACTGAAAATCTTTCAATTTTCATTATTTTCTGCGTCTAGCTAATAGCTGTGGTCAGTCCGTTTCAAGACTTTTCGAAAACAACACTACTTGTTCGCATCCTAGAAATTGAAGAGCAAAAAATACATCAAATCTTTTATTTTTATTTTGGTAAAATTTGTTTTTTTCTTTTGTTGTTGGTAAAATAATAAATTTCAGAATTGAGATATTTCGATTAATGAATGTCAGAACTGTTTTATTATATTTTTGGCAAAACAAACAACACAAAAAAAAATCGAATTACGAAATTTCTGTGCCGGTTTCATTTTAGGTAACAGAAAACGGTCTAGCTGACAAAGGAGGCATTCGACTGGGCGATATTATTGTTGAAATTAACGAGATAGACGTTACAAATTTGCCACTAGCCAAAGTGCAGGAAATTATAGATTCATCTGCAAAGAAAATCTTCTTGATTGCTAGAGGGTAGGTTTTTTTTATATCACAAAATAACAACCGTGGAAGTAATGAAATTAATTTATTTTTATAAGAATGGAAGACGAAGAATTCAACGAAAACCCACAAGAAGAGGAGAAGGCTATTACCTTGAGGATTCCAAAACCAATGCCACCTCCAAAAGGTAAGTACCTAGCTGCGAGAAATTTAAAACAGTTGTTTATAAAAACCATTAAGTGTTTTAATTTTTTAAATTTAACACTTTTAATATGTGTTGTGTGATTAAAAATACTTCTTTTTGTAAATATTTTTTTTTTAATTTCATTACAAATTAGTAGCAAATACCATGAATGTTATTTAATAAATCAGCCAGTGTTTAATATATATAAAAATAAAATAATTTATTGTATTCATAACAAAATCTTTAAAATTTTTGAATGCATTTATTTTTAAACAAAAAATTAAATAAAGAAAACTTTTCTCACTTTTGTATGCGCAGAAATTGTAAATACTGTGATTTTATCCTTTTTTGGCCCTATAAAGTGCTTTCAAATAACTATTGCATAAAAGTTGTTTTGCTAAGGTTTAAAATGTCAAAAATGTGTGTATTGAGATAGAAAAAAAGATTGCATTCTCAGTTTAAAAACAACAAAAACTGATTTTATCCCATTTTGAAAAGTCACTCCTAAATTGTTTTTAAAAGATATAACCAAACCACAAAATTCCAATTTGTCAAAATGGCAGCCAAATCCCAAGCTGCAATTGTTGGCATATTTCAGATAAGAGTAAGGCAATTATTGTGAACAATTTTCAGCCTTAGGCATGTGGCCCTAATTACACTGAACGGTATTTTGCGTTTAGCATCAGATTTTATGGTTTAGTTCCAGACCTTATCTAGGCTCCTGTTAGACTTTAAATAAAATGCACGACTGGGTCGCACGTACTTGCTCTTATAGATATAGTTGCTATATATGCTAAGACTTTTTAATTAAGTTTTAGAAAACAAAATTAAAAAAGCATAAAAATTCGATTTTCAAATGGCCGATTTTCAAAAAACCTCTTCTTAAATGAATTTAACCTGAAAACGAAGTATGCAATTTGATTTCTTTTATAATGATACATTTTTAGAAAAAAAATTTAAAAAAACTAATTTTTTTTTATATAAAATTTTGCAGGAATTTTTATAAAAAAAAAATTGGTTAGATATTATTAATCAATTGTCAACATCTAAAAACTAAAACTTAAAAAAAAATATTGAATAGTTTTCGAAAAAATGATTTTTCAAACAAAATATTTCAAACTTTTTTAAAAATCTAAAAAAAATAATTTTCGAAATTTTTTTTATTAAATAAGGAGTAATGAAGGAGAAAATCAAAATTAAAAGGTTTTTAAAAAAATGGTTTTCATTTAATGATACACCTTATAAAAATTACCTTGATTTTTTAAATCAAAATCGTAGGAACCATTTTTTTTAGAAAAATGAGTTTTTTTTAACCCCTTATATGACGGTCCAAAAAAATAATTGAAAAATCGTCTGGGGATAGTCTCCAAATACGCCACATACCGTTAATCGACCCATTCGTTTATGCTGTGGCATCTGAAAAATACAGACAGACGGACACACAGATAGACAGAATTGTCGAACTTACTTTTTTCTCAATCTCTATCATCGAAATGTCATGTTTGATTGTTATATCAACTTTTTTTTTTAGGAATGCATAACTTGATATATGTATAGTACCTACATATATAACAATTAAAATTCAGATGCTTATAATTGCGGACCTTAAAGTTATGACTTATATCGTGCACTCAAATGTATAGGAAAAGTCGTTATCGTAAAAACTGAATATAAAGGGAATCCCGTAGTTCGTATACGATCTTTTGAGAAAAGATTTGTAACACTATATTTTAAGAAATAAAATGCACGACTGGTCGCACGTAATTGCTCTCGAAGATAAAGTTCCTATTTATGCTAAGCCCTTTTAACTAAAAATTTTTAAATGCAGTTTTAGAAAAAAAACAACTAAAAAAGCAAAAAATTCGGTTTTCAAATGACTAAAACAGCTTCTTAAATGAATTCAACCTCAAAACAAAGTACGCAATTTATTTTCTCCTATAATGATACATTTTTAGAAAAAAAAATTAGAAAATCTTTAGAGGCGTTTTTTTAAAAAAACTATTTTTTCCATATAAAATTTTGCAAGGACTTTTATAAAAAAAATTGGTACCCCATTTTTAAGATATTATTTATCAACATCTAAAAACTAAAACTTGAAAAAAAAATATTGAATAGTTTTCGAAAAAATAATTTTTCAAAAAAAAAATTTCAAACTTTTTTTTTAAATCCAAAAAAATAATTTTCGAAATTTTTTTACTAAACATTATTACGGCAAATAAAAAGCATTCATGTAAAAAAAATGATTGAAATTGATTGAGTCATGAAGGAGAAAATCAGAATTAAAAATAACGCTTCTATGGCAGGTACCGTTAGTACCGATTTTTGAAAAAAATGGTTCTCATTTAAAGATAGACCTTACCCAAAGAAATGACCATGATTTTTTTAATAAAAATCGTACGCACCGTTTTTGAGAAAAATGAGTTTTTCTAAAACCGCTATATGACAGGAACCGTTATTTCGTGTCCAAAAAAAAAAAAAATTCAAAAAAACGTCTGGGGATATTCTCCAAAAAACGCCACATACCAAGTTTGAAGTAAATCCGTTTAGGCTGTGGTCTCTGATACATACAGACAGACAGACAGAATTGTCGGACACACTTTTTTATCATTCTCTATCATCGTAATGTCATGTTTGATTGTTATCTCAACTTTTTTTTTTGTACGAATGCATAACTTGATATATGGTACCCTACCCATATCGCAAGTAAAAAATTGTATGGGAGTACTGTCTACCTCCTATCTAGATTTGGAGAGACGTGAAGACTTACGATACTGTGTCATAATTTTTTTAAAGCAAATACTTCATTCTTTAAATGTTTGAATCAATTTGTTGAAATGAACTGTTTTTCAAAAATCAGATTTCTAAGTTAAAAATCAATATTTTTATTTCTTTTTTTTTTCCAAATCATAATGATTAAAAAAAAATTTTGTATCAGGAGTGCAACAGAATTGATTGTGATATATTCAACTTTACGCTTACAAAATTTCATGCCAATGTCTTGAAAAAAAAAATTATAGATTTTTGATCAGCAACGGGCCCATATTTTCCATAGTGCATCGGTCTCAAGCTGACTTTAATCTACAATTCGGCAAACATGCTAGATTTAGAAAATTTTTGCAAGTACATAGTTGAAAATTAATTTTTCTGATATCGAGCGTTTTAAAAAAGTCAGAACGCTGAAGTTTATTTCGTTTAGTCAAAAGCCAATCTATTTAACTTCCTCAAGAAGACTTTTGTGTTAACTTTATAGATCAATATATTTCATTCAAGTTGTATCACTGAATACTCTTACTGTTAAATAATAATTCCAAGGGATGTCTCAAACTCAGAGAAATATTTAAATATTTCTAAAGAATAAATAAAACCTAAATTACGTTGCAAGAAAACATTTAGTAACGTCCATTTGCTGATACAATACTTATATAAAAATTAATGTTGGACACGCTTATGATCCAGGTACTTTTTATCTATCTGTCACACCTGGGCTTATGTTGAACATAAATGCTTAAGTTTGGTTTTAGAAAACGACTCTTAAATGTTGCTTCCATACATAACTATGTAATGATGATGTATCCTACATATACATAATTGTGTGTATTTTCTTTAATCCCGTATTAAAATAAAGATGTCCTTTTGATGTTGCATTTAAACAAGCTCATAATCTACAATCCAATAAACACTTTGTAAATAATGCTTTTTTTTAAATTTGTTTGTAATTTTAGAATTTACCCCTACCCCATTGCTTGGCACAAGAGTCTGGCATCCTATTATGTGGCAAGAACCTCCACCACCCCCAAAGGAGAAGAAACACAAGACCAAAGTTGAAATAGTCGACGGCGAAGAAGTTGTGATTGAATTAAGCGACGAAGAGAGTTCCGACGAGGAGGAGGAGGTGATTGTCATTTAACCATTGTTTTTTTTTTTAGTTCCTTTTTAATTAACAATTTTAACTTTTTTCCTCTCCCATCATCAATAACAGGAGCTTCCACATCACAGAATTATTCGAAACATTAGACGTTTCTTTACTGAAAATAAAGATAATACCGATCTTCGAAGCCGTACAATTGAGGATATGTTATTAATTTTGCCTGGTGCATCAAAATTGAAATAATAATTTAACTTGTAAACTTTACTTACAGTCATACATATTTAATATTTTGTTTTTTGGAATTTTTCTTTTTATAAACGCTTTCTTAATGTTACTAATAAAATTCTTTGATGAACCAAAATTGAAAGGAACTCTTTTCTTAACTGCTCTTCACTTTAAAAGATTGGTTTTGTTCTTTTTTTATGTTAAATAATGTAGCTAGCATTGAAGAACGACTTCGTGAAATGCAGCGTAAACTATCGGAAATTGCTGAAATTCCCAAAATACTATCATCAACTCTCGAAACTGTTTCCCAAACATTCGACAAATTTCTTCCACCAGAGTCAAGCTCATGCAAACAACAAAAGATAACATATGAAAGTGATGAAATGGATTCGATGAGCGATGAAAACGATGAAATTTTATCTGAACCCGATAGTCTAGAAATTGAATGCAAATATAAGGATTTAACTCCTGAGTCAGACTACGTTTCTGAATCGAATGACTATGATTTGAATGAACAAACAGAAACCAATGAAGACGACAGTGACGAAGAACAGCAATACACTTGGAATTCAAGCAATGTACCCGAAGTAAATATTGAAGAAGAGACAGAAGATGAGAGAGAACCAACAGAGGAGGATTTAATTAGACTTGAAAAGCAAGAGAAGGTAAGTGGTATGGGAGGAAGTTTGTAGCAATTAACATTTCTTTGATAGTCCACCGCGTAGAGATCAGGGTTATAAAATAATGCAATTTTTTTTTAATGTAATCTTCAATGGCTTCAATGGCAGTCTCTTCCTTCGTTGAATTCAATTTAAAGACTTCAACTTCTATTTATACAAGCAACATTCATTTGCCATCAAAAAGATTGCAATCTAAAGGAGTCTTTGCAGTCTTTGTAATCTTTGCATTATTTGGCATTCATTTCATATTTTGGCAATCTTTGTATATCTTTCCAATCCTTATTCTTATGAAGTTTTTACATTTTCAAAATTCTTTTGCATTGATTTTCGTTGTTAAGCTCTTGAAACTGTAAAAAAGTAGCGAAGAACTAAGAATTAAGTCATAAATCATAATGCCATTATCTGCTTATCAAGTAAGAACTACAAATATAAAAAAGTCCTGCGGTTCAAGAAAAAAAAACTCAGCAGTAGGGTTGATGGAGCCACAGGTTTAGAATGTTTATTTAGGATCGTTCGGAACGTTGCGGATCGTTCTTGGAAAGATTACATACATTTTATGTAATTTCGGCCCTCATGCTAGTAAAAAAAATGTCTTTTTATCAGTACAATGGACACAACCTTTTCGATTTTTGTCAATTGATCAACAGAGCCCATAACAATATTAAATCTATAAGGGTGCTTTTTCACATGAAATCAGAAGTAACACTCCAAACTACTACATACAAAAATGTTCATTACCCAGCACAGTCCGATAACTTCCTCCAAACTGACCAGTTATTGATAAACTTCCAAGAAATGTTGAGCTTTTGAAAAATATTTTTCCAGTTGTAATATATCCTTCGTCAGCTCTGTATAATTTATGATTCTTGTAAAACTTACAATTTACATGTTTTATTTCAGATGGAAAAATTAGAAAGAGCTTGGCCTTGGGCTGACCGTGAAAAGATTGTTTACAGGTGAGCATTATTTTAGTAATTTAAATAGTCAAACCAACTTTTCTTCCTTTTCTTGTTAGACAATCAACTTGTCACCTTGTACCTAGGCAGCCGCTTGGTATCGTTGAAGACAGGTAGCTAAAATTTTATTTATACAAAAAAAAATCTTGTCATAAATTCTTTGTTTCCTTGTTTCAGAATTAAACTCTTAGCTAAGCAAAATCTTTCAGCCTTATATGAACGAAAGCAATCAAAAATTTAAATTTGATGTAACAACAAATGCCAATCAATTTGGCAATATTTTCTGCTAAAATCACACACCCGTGGTGTTCAGTTTAATAATTTTATTATATAAAATTTATACTATAATCTTAGTTTTGAAATATTTTTTCCTTTAAATTCTACATGCATACATTATATTTAATTCATATTGATATTCATGGTTTTCAAATAAAGTTATTCCAGTACAAAGTATTGTTCATTATTTTCATGGACTACCTGCTCGATTCTGTTTCAAAAATAAAAAATGATTGTTAATGACACTCATTACCAAAACAAATTTAAGCTATACAGCACTGTCGATTTCTGAAGCACCTAAGTGGGGCATAAAGTCCAAAATCTATTTGTCAGAATTCCACAGGAAATTTGTGGGGACTTTTGATGTACGTCCGTCAGGAGTCCACAATGGATTTTTGGATTTATAACCCCCCAAGTGGATCAAAAGTTCATTATGAACTTTTAGCCTGTGGAAGTATGACCCTGCGTGGTTACCGTATTCGTATATCAAATCGATAAGGGGTACAGAATAAATATTATTATATTCAGGTATTCAGGTATTCAGGTAAAAGTTTAATATAGGTATATTGTTAAAAGCGTTACTTGAAAAATGTTAAAGCCATCCCCTCCTGAAACTATATACTAGCTATGGTGGTGCTGCCTGTGAGGCCTCTGAATGGAAATTTTTAAATGTTACTTTTTTCCTTTTTATGCACCGCAAATTCTACAAAAACTTCAAGGTTCAAGGTAACAGGACAATGTTTTCAGTTGAGGCACTACCAACTCATAGTTGGTTTATCTATCTGGAGGTGACTACCCTGAGTCAAACCATATTTGATGCATTATGATATAATTAGTAATTATTTTCGTGATTTTTGTTAGTCACTATATCAATATTGTTTTGAAACCTTGGACAGTAATAACAAGCTAAATTTAAGAATTCATTTCAGCTTTGCCTGAAGTCATGGCGTGCGATTTTCTGATTGCAAGAGATTAAATTAAAATTAACAACAATGAAATCAAAAAATAAATCGATTCCACTTAAAATTATGTCACAGAAATCAAAAATGGCATGATCAAGAACATAACTCGATGGCCCCATGCAAAAATATACTAAGTCCAAATATGCTATTTTTCAGGAGAGAGGTTCAAAGTTTTTTGAGTATATTTTCAGTATAACTTTTTTCATACTTAATTGATTTCTGAGCTGAATACATCAATAATTTTATTATTTTTATCCCTATTTTTGGAATAAAACGCCAAGTCTGTGTTAATGCGTCTTCTAGGTTAAATTCGAGTTGGTATACTTAATTGTGTTTAATTCGTAATTTAAATGATTCTATATCATGTTAGTATCAAACTGCACGGAAATAATATACTTAAAATCTATTTTAAGTTGACTTAGTATGAAAGTGGTTGGAACATATTAAGAACATAGAGCCCTAAGTGTTACTTAGAATTGTTTACCTTGTAACTTTTGCATTTTTAATGTATGATTGATAGAATAAACAAATTATAAAAAGAACGATTAAAGATTAACTTTTTTATTTTTATTAAAAAAAAGAAACAAAAACATAAGAAACGACAAGTTCATATTGTAAACATAATATAATTATGTTGATTTAGTCATCATTTTCGGTATCTGATGGAGCTGGAACAGAAGATACGGTTTTTAATGACCTGTATGGGTTATGGGAATAAGATTTTGTTCGCAAAGCCAAAATAAATCCAAATATTTTTCAGTGGAAACGGCAATAGGTTCCTTGTAGACTCGTTCAAACTCTTCCTGCGGAATTTTTTTGTTTTTTTTTGTTTTTGCAGCGTTTAATTCTCTTATTTTGAATTCATCATCAAAAAAGTATTTGTAGTTCATTTGATAGTGTTTGTCAGCATTGAAATATACTTCACGAATTTTGCTTATTGTCAGTTTTTCTTTTACGGTATTTTTGATCCAGTTCAGTGAATTTGAAAACGTTTTAAAATCTTTGAAATCATCTTGTATCATTTCTGTTACTTTGTAACGAGGTTCTTTGGTTTTTGTATTCCCTCTCTTAACTCATTTACTGGCCTTAAATGCTGCCCTCTTTTATCTGGACTTATGGTTGTTCCATTATTCATTGCAATCTTTTCGAAAACGGTACGGATAGTTTGTGCGGAGATCGAAAACGTATTAAGGAACATTTTTTGGCAAACTTGAACTTTGCGTTCACTTTTATCTTGAATTAAAACTAAATTATACTTTCTGGTGCATGTCCTTTTTGAAGTAACACCAACAAGAGCTTGTTTTTTATCATTATTTTCTACAAGCCTGGCCAAGAAATCCCACTGCCTTGTTCTGCATCCAAGTTTATAAAAGCTTTTAAAAAGATCATACCTGGCCTCATCTGAAATTTTGCTTTCACACTTCATCCTGCAGGTGTCTCCACATCCTTTTTGCACTCGTTTTTCTTCTCGTGAAATACCTTTTTGGGAGGTGAAAGACTTTCCTGGATTTTTTGAACGTTTAGCTTGATTCCGTTTCCAAAGTTCTCGATTAATAGGGCGCTTTCTTCCAGATTTGGCTTTAAGATTTTCGGGAGTGTCATACTGATGGTTACGATTAACAATATACTTTTGGGGTGGTGTCAAAATACTATGTGCTGGCGTTGAAACGCTGGAGTCAGACGAATATTCATTGTCTGGAGCATATTCGCTTCCACTATCTTCAAAGGGCTCTATAAAAAGAAGCAATTAATTTAGAGCAGGAAGTTTTTTCTAGCAAGTTACCCAAAACATCAAATTCTTCACAGAACTCAAGGGTATTTGGAGCTGCAGGACAAGTCCGAACACCTACTCAAATAAATTGTTTATTTTTTTTATAGAAAATTGCCTTTTTAAAAGATAATTTACTTGTATCAATGGCGTCAATCAACTGGAAATCACAGGTTTCGTTCTCAGGACAACTTATAGTTTCATCTGAGTTGAATTATATTTTGTACATAGTTTTCCAACATTACAGGCTTATACTTACTTATTTGATTATATTTCCTTGCAAGATCAAGCATTTTACTCGCTCTAGATGCCATAATTTATTATTTTTTTGGAAAAACTGTAGCACTAACTTAGATCACAAACAAGAATGTGCAAAATTCCCCCAGGCATAAACATTGTAACGGTACTAAGAATATGACATGGAACAGAATGAAACAGTATAAAGCATACTAACACCTTCTTAGGTGGCATCTTCGATCTCTTTTGCACACACAAAAGAATACTACTTGGCACTTGAGTGTATTTGACTCTTAAAATTTCCAGGCAAAACAATACTGTGTCAATATAGTATACATGTTACAAATGAAAATTTCCATAATAAAAATACTAAGAGCAGTTAGAATGAAAATGCTTGGAAAAAGTATTAAACAAGGGTTGTATACTATGTCCTATTAGGGCTATAATTTCAATATTTTTTGTTGGATTTGCAAGAAAAAAATATGAAAAATAGAAGCCCATACGGCGGTTTTAATGACATAAATAACTCGAAACCATACTAACTTGACTTAGTATGTTCTTGCATGGGACCATCGAACTGGTATTTGTATTTTTTGAAATGCAACTGCATTTTCAAAGAAAATTACAATCACTGACTTACAACTTGAATTTATAGAAGCAAGTGCCATTTTAATATTTATTTAATAATTTATGTTTTGAGTCTTGGTAAATTTGTATAATACTACTTTTTTGTTTCTGGATTCAATCCTGCTAGGATAGTATCAACATACTCATCATATTGAGCCTGGAAATAATTTCCAGCAATTGGATTTCCCATGGCGTATTTTGTAATGTAGTCCCTGGTCTTGATATTGGCTCTTCCCTCTCGAGTTCTATTCAAATTGAAAATAATGTTATATAACAATGGTTCAGTAATAATTTGTACTGTTTGCTTACGTTTTTGAAATAAATCTATCAGTTGGGAAAACGGCTTTTTGTTTGAATACCCAGAAAATATACCTGTGAAGTCCAGTGCCTTTAATAGGTCCAGCGCCAACATATTCAGCCATTGTCTGTCCCTTCGATAAATCATTTCCAGGAATATTTATGACAGACCAGAGAAGGAGTTCTCTTAGCTTTGGATCTGCCGATGATGGAAAATCTGGGTCGACCATCACAATAGCATAAACACCATCAGCCTCTGCTTCCCATGTTACATTGGGGATATCTTTAACTTGGGTGGGTGTTAATTCCTTACCGGTTTCAACAACAACTCCAGAAGGATAAGTTACCTTAAAAAACAATCAAAAATTAGGTCTTTGTTAGATTATATTAAATAAGAAATTCTTACTTTTGCAATTTGACTTGGAACAGAGTCAATAACATCAGGAATAATATTATTAGTATCCATATTTTATGTTATAATTAGACAACTTGGTTCTCACAGAATTTTAAACAAAACTGATTTCAAATTGATTAATTTTTGTTTTTATATCCAAACAATAAATGGTAGCTCCCAAAGAATGACTGTTTTGATAAGATTGGAAGTACATAGATAATAATTTAAAAGTCATGATGAGGAATCAGTACTGCTTCATTTTTGGACTTATCATTGCATTTGTTGAAAATTTTTTGTAGCAATCGCATCATCTAATCTGTTTTTAGTTAACAAACTGTAGATTTTGACAAAACATCACAACCGAACTGGTTAGTGACGCTAAGAATTAAATGCTCGCACTTTTACCATGATTTGAACAGTGGCCCCTTATCATTACACAAAAGAACGCATACTAGTGACTAAGTTCCAATGATTGTATATGGCTTTAGTTTATTTTTAACTTTTAGCAGCGTTACCAGATTTTTAATTGTACTATCATGACTAATGTGAAGATTGTCAGTGCTGAAAAAAAACCTAACAAAAACAAAAACAATATCTTATTATTCAATCGAATTCTTCTGCAATAGTTTGGTACTTGATACTACTTCCCTAATTCTCCAAAAAAGAACATGGGTTGGAGAATTTGTAGCGACTGCATCACATCGTCGTCTTACATGCGTTTTAATTAAGTTATTTCAAAACAATATTTAACAACCGAAAGTCAATTATATAAATATATCAGATTACCAAAAGCTTAAATTTTTAAGCAAAGTTAATATATAATAACCTTGCGCTCCATGAGAAATATCCTTTATTTTGAAGAAATAGATATTCTCTGTTGTTAGGTAGAAATGGGTACAGTCACAAAATTGTATCATTGTGTTACAGTAGCTCTTTCTCCTCTTTCGATTAGTACCTACTAAAAAAATGACTTAGAGCAACTCCTTCCTACTTAAAGAAACTGATAAGTCTTAAGTCGATTTGCATGTTTTTCTAAAACTTCAATATTAACCCCTTTCTACCTAACGACAGAGAGTTTTCAAAAAAAAATATTTGTTGAATTAAGTAGGTACGAGTATTAAAATAAAATGCACGACTGGATCGCATGAACTTGTTCCTATAGTTCCAAGTTATTATAGGTATATGTATTTGTATTTGAAAAAAAAAATAGTTTTTTTCATTTAATTATTTTTTCATTTTTTTTTTGTTTTTAACTACACAAATACTATTTTTTAAAAGGATAAGAACGACCTGCTGACAAGTTTTGAACGAAATCAGTTGAGTCATTAATGATATAATACGGAAGGAACTAAAAATAATGAAAACTTTCCCGAAAATCGGGCATTTCATATTTCCGTTATTCGTATTTTTTTGAGAAAAACTAAAAATGCAGTATTGGTACAATCACTTATTACATAACATCCACCAAGTTTAATTGAAATCATTAGAGCCGTTTTCAAGAAAAGTCCAATAACTCGAAACCGTTATATGGGAGGTATTCGTTCTAATTGAGATATTCAAAAATAAAAAATAACCAACCTCGAAAATTACAAAAAAAGGAATCTAATTTTTATCTTTATTAGTTTAATAGATTTAATTTGTACATATAGTATATATACCTAACTATTAAAAGTCTGTAACGAGCTTTCAACTCGAATTGACGAATAAATAAATAAACAATACTTGTAATAGTAAATATAAAAGTAAAAATACCAAGTTGTTTTGTTTTAGAAAATTCAATTTTTCAAAATGGGTTTGCTAATTTTTACTTGCGATATATGTTATGTAGGTACTATTATATCAAGCTATGCATTCGTACCCAAAAAATAAGTTGAGATAACAATTAAACATGACATTACGAGGTTAGAGAATGAGAAAAAAGTAGGTCCGACAATTCTGTCTGTCTGTCTGTCTGTCCGTCTGCGTGTCTGTATGTATCAGAAGCCACAGCCTAAACGGATGGGTCTTTTTACTTCAAACTTGGTATGTGGCGTTTTTTTGGAATTCTCCCCAGACGTTTTTTTAGTTACATATTTTTTTTACGAAAAATAGCGGTGTCTGTCATAGGATTTTGATAAAAAAACCATAGTCATTAAATGAAAACCATTTTTTTTTCAAATACAGGTATTAACGATACCTGCCGCTGCCATAGAACCGTTTTTTTTTATTAATTCTGATGTTCTGCTTCATGACTCAATCATTTTTTTTACATGAAAGCTTTTAAGTTGCCGTTTGGTAAAAAAAATTCGAAAATTATTTTTTTGAATTTTTAATGGTAGTTTTTTCTTTTTTTTTGAAAAATAATTTTTTCGAAAACTACTCCATATTTTCTTTCAAAATTTAGTTTTTAAGATGTTGATAAATAATATCTTAAAATGGAGTACCAATTGTTGTTTATAAAAGTCTTTGCTAAATTTTATATAGAAAAATTAATTTTTTTCTTAAATGTATCATTATATCTAAAAATGTATCATTATAGAAGAAATCAAATTGCATATTTTGTTTTGAGGTTAAATTCATTAAAGAAGCTGTTTAAGTCATTTGAAAATCGAATTTAATGCTTTTTTATTGCATTTACTGCATTAACAAGTTTTTAATTAAAAAGGCTTTAAAAAAAAAAAAACTTTCAACCCACTAACTGGTGCATTTTATTTCTTTAATAAAATTTACCGCCTTTTTAAGAACATTTTGTTTTCACAAAATAAAAGGAGAAATTCTTTTTATTTACTTTATTGAAATCTTTTTTTAATTGTGTAGCACCAAGAAAACAAAAAATGTATGTGATTAAAAACAGTTTTTTTTTTGTTAGCTCCAACTTTTTATTGAAATTCATAATATAATCACAGCAGAATTAAGGATCTTATCGAGTAAGTAGGTGATACCCCTAATATTGTATGATAATCGCTGCATTCTGTTAACAAGAAAGTTTAATTATTATTTCTAAGGTTTCAATGATGCCAGAAGTATATCAACATATTCGTCGTATTGCGCCAGGAAATAGTTTCCAGCTACTGGATTTCCCAAGTTGAATTTTGTAACATAATCCCTGGTCTTGATGTTAGCTCTTCCCTCAATGGTTCTATTTAAAAATTTATATAAAACAAACTTGTCAAATTTTAACTGGTCTGTTATACTATGTAACTTACGTTTTAGATACAAATTGATCGGTTGGGTAAATAGCTTGTTGCTTAAATACCCAGAAGATATATCTGTGGGGACCTGTGCCCTTTGATGGTCCAGCACCAATATATTCAAAAAGCGTCTGCCCTTTGGACAAATCATTGCCAGGAATGTTACAAATTGACCAGTGAAGAATTTCTCTATGTTTTGGATTTTCACGTGATGGTGCGTCTGGGTCAACCATCAAAACAGCATATATACCATCAGCATCTGCATCCCATGTTACATTTGGAATATCTTTTACTTGGGTGGGTGTTAATTCTTTGCCCGGTTCAACTCCTACTCCAGAAGGATATGTTACCTGAAAGATATTACCTTTTTTTAAATCGTTTTTTATATTTTAATTAAAAAAAAAGTTCTTACAACTGCGATTTGATCTGGAACGAAGTCAACAACATCAGGAATTATTCCGTTACTGTCCATATTAATAATTTGAAGAAATAAGTCTTGGTATATCTGAAGGCCAAATAAGACTCAAATTAAAAATAATTAATTTGATTGATATACAAAAGTCTTATCATTTCTTTTATTTTAAAGCTTATTTCTTTATGCTTTTAAATTTGTATCCAAGTTGAACAGTAGACCACGAATGGCGGTGGAATCGTAAATGAGAAATAATAAAAAAGAAAGGAAATCCAAAATCAAACAAACTGATAAACAAAGAAATCAAATCTTATCGTAGATTGTTTTTATGATAACATGGTTACCAGCTCGGTTTTTCGTTTTCGAATTTATTTCAAAAGTATTGGCGATGATCTAAGAACTCACAAAAAGAAAGCGAAAATTCTTTTTCTATAAGCTGTTGTTAGTTACAATTATTTTTTAAGAGAAATTCATTATTCATTTGTTAAATTAAAAAAAATCTGTTTCTTTAAATATTGACTTCAAGAATTAATATAACTACAACTATCAAAATATTTCCAAGAGAATCTTATGAGTATGACAAATCCACTTAATTTGTTTTCGATATTGGTAATGGTCCGCCTAGTTGAGCATGAAGAACCGGAACATAGTCATCAAATTGTGCTCGAAAGAAGTTTCCAGCAACAGGTAAGCCCAGATTGTACTCCTTAATAAGATCACGTGCCTTTGTTCGTGGACGACCTTCTCTCGAACTAAAAAAATATCAACACATTTTTATACATAGTATTCCACTTTAAGTACCGTTTGCTGTTACGAAACTTAAGTATTTATTTTAACTTAAGTTTTATCACAGCAAACGGCTGTAAGACAAACAAAAAAAACTTACGTATTTGGAACAAAAGTATCAGTATCTATAGTTTCTGGTTGTTTGAAAACAAGGAAAATATAACGATGTAAGCCAGTGCCCTTTGGAGGTCCAGCACCAACATAATCGTAAATGATTTTTCCTTTTGAAATATCCTTTCCAGGAATATTGACAATCAACCAATGTCGGAATTCTTTGAATTGAGCTGGTGCATCAGGATCAGTCATAAGAATTGTATAAAGGGCATTTTCATTGGCACTCCAATCCAAATTGGGAACATATTTAACCAGCTTTGGAGTGAGCTCATTTCCTAGTTCTGCCTTAACGTCACTGCTATATGTGACCTTAATAAAAGAAAAAAACAATCATTTAACTTATCATAAACTTCTTGTAACTACTAAACTTATATAGGTAAGTACAGGCAAACAAACTCTGATTTTTTTTTCCTTAAATTCCTATCTTAAAACACTTTAATTTTAGAATTCAGCTTCTACCTATGTGCTTCTTGTTCAACCTACCCACATCGCGAAAAATATTTTTCAAACATTTCGAACATACTTTACTAGAAGCTCAGTTTACAAATTTTTTTAAGTACTCGTACATGTAGTGTAGGTACCATGTCAAAAATGATAGAAGAAAATCATGTACTTATAATGGTGTGGACTGTGGGAACAGAATATAGGAATACGTTCCACATTTTACCCCGAACGTTTTTTGACATGAATTTTTTTCGAATCGGTTCAAAAATCATCACATTCTATTGTTTAAGGTTATGAAAACTATTTTTGTTGTTGGTTCTTGATACTAGGTTGGAGTTACATTCTACTTAAATTTTTGACATGTATTGTGTTTATAATTTCTGACATAGTGTGGAGGCACTTTTGAAAGCATTAACTAACATCATTTGCATATCTGATTCCTCTTCAGGCACACCCATGCACTACAATACCCACTGGTTTGTGGAATTTTTTTAATTGATTCCAATTGAATTTACATCTCAAATATTATTTTTTTCGTTAATTAAAACAATATAAAACAAAAAAGTTTGCACTATTAAAAAAATTAAAGCCCAACACGTCGTGCAACTAATGTAGTTTTATTGACTCGTGCACGAGTATATTCAGTGCGGAAAAACATTTCCTACCTGAAGTAATTCATTTGGAGCTTCATCTATCACATCGGGCACCACACCATATTCTTCCATTTTCGATTTCACTGAAGGTTCACTACCTAAAGTGTAACCAAACAAAAAAATACACAATACAAAATTGAAACGACCCATTTTTATCCACGATACAGTTGAATGCAACTATTAAACGAATTATAATGAAGCTCAGCTCAGAGTTGGAGACTGACTAAAAAGAAACTAATTTCAATATAATTGAGGAGATCAAGGTGTTATGGCATTAAAACTGGTTTCGAGTATAATGGTAAGATATTGGGTTTGAATAAAATATTTTTATTTTAATCTAATTTCTGTTTTTACTTGTTTTACCTACGGTACCATAGTTTTACCTAATCCATAGTTTCATATAAATTATATTGGACATAACCGGTACAATTTTCATGCGACAGACTCACTGTCGCATGAAAATTGTAACGCCGGTTATGTCCAATATAATTTATATGAAACTATGGTTTATTTTCTTCTTCTTGAGAAAAGTAAAAAGTCTTTTGAATTTCAAGGTTGAAGTTCATATGTTAATATCCCAACTGTTCCCAAAAGTAATCAGGAGTGAGAGCAAAATAACCACGCAAATCAAAACCCTTGACAGGTCACACCAAATCTTTTCCGGGGAAGTCAGTAACTTAACGGAGTTGATCCGTGATCTTACCGGAGAGATCCGTGATGTTACTGAGGCAATACATGATTTTACCGGAGTAACCCGTAACTTTACTGGAGAGGGAGAATGTACATAAGTCCCCGAGACATTGGTATAGAATTTTGTTTTGGGGACTACTGTCCCACCTCCGTGGGCCATAAGAAAAAAAACTTCGGGACTGTCCTATCTTCGAAAGAAAAACATCGGGACTTATGATCCGATTAGAATTTACAAAAGTCCCAAAAGTCGGGCCTTTTGACCGGCTGAGAAGGGACAAAACTAGTGTCCCAGGGACTTATGTCCTTGCGCTGATGTTTCCAGGGAGACCCATGATCTTATCGCGGTGAAACCCACAATTAAAGCCGGACAAATTCTTTTACTATTAAAAAGCCACTTAATGAAACAAAGTTACGCGTCATTTACTAGCCAAAGGGGAATCATCAGTAATTTTACTATAGCTTTTCCAAACAAAATTTGTTTCACACTTTTGCAGCTCGAATTGTTTCTGAAATATTTAAGTTTTTGAAAAGGTCATCCGTTTGTTTTTAACCTTTTTGTCAAAATGTGTTTTGTTATGGGCCTTCGTTTTATATTAGCAGAATCTTGAAGCTATTAAACAAAACTATTCGAGCTGCGAAAATGGGGTAGGGTTTCATCTATAGTTCGATGTGACTATAATTTTTTGGATTAGATTGGAAGCTAACTTTAAATCGTACTCTTGTAAGCCAAAACATTAATATTTCAAAGATCTTTTGATTTACATAATTGGGGCCTTGCCAACAATTTAAGTTCTGAAAATCTATGAATTACTGGCAAAAAAATTCGAAAAGGTATTTTTTCTTAATTTGGCTTCAGCGGAACGAATTGCACTTTTCAGTTTTAAAATTGAAATAAAAGTCGTGACATTTTATAATAAAATCGACTAATTCTAAAAACAAAACTTTAGGAAAATAGTTAGAACTCGCCCTATACCTTATTTGTGGATACGGACAAGCAATGTTTACGTTTTCTTTCAGGTAATAGACCCCTTTCATCCACGTATACTATGCTAATGATTTTCTCTTTCACTCCCGTCTCAAAATTTGGTTGGAAGTACCCAAAAAAATATCCCATAAAATATCATTTTTTCACTTAAAAAGTATAAAAATGTCGTTTAGATCACTCCAATTACTCTTAATTTGTATTACAATAAAAAAGTGAGTTATAATAAATACAAACTTGAGAGAATGTTAAATTGATTTGTTTGATATTATCACAATTTAAAGCTATATCTTACTAATTTAACTTCTTGTCTTACCTCTCAAGTATCAACAAAAGTTACTTTATCAAGCACACAAAAATCAAGTTATACCTATGGGTATAGGTAGTTCCAGCAATCAGGGAACAATATTTTCAATTCGCTATCAACATAAGATAACAAGAAGTACCAACACGAGTAGTTTATGTATAACATTTCTGACTTCTAATATTAGTTTTGTATTTCTCGTCAAAGTGTTTGTGGTTATTTTTTGAGTCAAGTTAAAAATGCAAAAAGCCGGTATTATACCCGATATAATTAAAGTAACTCCCACACAAATTTTGAAGGTGCAAAACTAAGTTATTAAGTCATTGTTCATCATCCAGAAAAGAAAACTCACAATGCTCCGGAATTGCCATATTACATTGATTAAGCCCTTTAATTGCAGATCATTAAGATTTTTGTTGTTTATATTGCCTTCGACACTTAAATTAGCTTTTCAAATTATTTAAATCGAATAAAGTCTGTAATTGTCCTTAACAAATGTTAAAACATAGGTTTTTAATGTCAAGTTTTAATAAATAAATTGATACATCTGATAGATAAATATTTCCGTTTGTAGTTTCTAATGTATGTAGTTGCGTTATTGTCGATATTTGGCATTGGAAGATTAAAGAAATCTTATCTTTTAGACAGCAAGCGATATTGCTAAAAATATCAACCAAATACTGTGTTATATTATGAGAATGAATATCAGTATTTAAATTAATGGATGAAAAAAGGAAAATTATCAAAATTTGTGCTGAAATCAAAAACTTCCGTAGATCTCAATTGAATCAATTCATATTCTGATTTGTCTTACTGTTCATCTACATTATGCTATTAAAATTAATTAAAAACTTGAACTTCTAAAAGACAACATTCACCTAGGTCACCTATCCAAGTGGAGTAACAGTTAATGAAGGAAATGAGCTTACACCAACTCAAGTTAAAGATCAGCCTTCGTTGATTTGGGATGCAGAAGAAAATGCACTTTACACAATCATGAAAACTTCTCCGGATGTGCCAGAACAAATCAGGGACGCAGTACACTGGTTGGTAGTTAATATTCCTGGAAATAATATTTCCAAAGGTCAGACTGTAATGGAATTTGCTGGCTCAGGACCACCGAAGGGAACTGGTAAACATCGATATATATTTTTGGTTTTTAAACAATCAAATCCAATTAAAACGAATGTTTTCATTTCGAACACGTAAGAAGATATTTCTACTTGAAACTGAACATTTTTAACTTAAACTTTTATTAATTTTCATTAAATAAATTTCAGGGAAATAGAAGGAAGATTTAGAGTCAAAACATGTGATCTGATAAAGGAACATAATTTAGGCGTTCCAGTAGCTGGGAATTTCTTTCTATCAGAATATGATGATTATGTTCCTATCTTGCATTCAAAACTTAATTAACCGAAAAATAAATTTATTTCTTATTTTTGTTATTTTTGATATAAGTAAATTCTAAGCGTTATTGGCAACTTATTGGTTTACCCTATTCGTATTTTTAGTTTTAAGATAATTACATATTATCGGAACGAAGAGATCTGTAAAGTTTACTTTTTTATTGGATGCGAATTATGGCTTCTGTGGAGTGGCGTTGTGAATATTAAGAACTCGCTAAATGAATTTCAATTTTTCCCATACATTTTGTAGAGGAAATTCATGGTGTTTTTTTTGTTTTGTCTAATGCTCAGCTCCCTTTGAACCAATTTTAATGAGTACTTTAGAAAAATATTGAAATAAAATTAAAAATCTAATTTTAATTTATATAAAGAGAATCACCCCTATTATAGAATCCGACGAATGCGTTGCGGCAGGATTCACACTTATTTCAGCCATATTTTCTCCTGCAGAACTCGCAGGTGAGGAAGTGTGTTAAAGGAAATGGTAAAGTCAGAAAAACTTGACAAATTTTGATGTTTTTGGTGCACTATACAGTTGTAAACTTGATTTTACATTACTGGTGTCTATCATAACAACATCCCAAAAAATCAGTTTAGTGCAATTTTAACTTAGAATTTACCCAATACTGACCACTCAAAATTACATCAACATTGAATTAAACGGTATTAGGTGTTAACATTTGTAAGTAAAACTGGTACTTACAAATGTTAACATTAAATGTTTTTTACGATTTTTTATCCGCTTTTATTAGCTTCACTGAAAAACTAACTAAATTAATCTTAATAACAAATCTTAAAAGTCAATTTTGATTCTCTGAATTGACACTTTTTGCATCTGGTAATATGGTGTGGAAGATAACACAATATTTTAGTGTTGCAGATCCAGGGGAGAGGCATTGTGGGGTCGAAACACCCCAAATCAATTTTAGCCTACTTCTAATTATCGTATCGAACTGAAACTTTGCACATGTATGAAGTTCAAATGACAATAAAATATTTTGGTGGTGCGGACCCAGAGAACGGGCATTGGAGGGTCTAAGCAACCTTAATCAATCTTAGCTTACTTCCAATTATCGTATGGAATTGAAACTTTTGCGTTTGGATGACATACACAAAAAACTTTTTGGTAGTATCAATAACTAAAATTTGATAATTTGTGAGATATAACCTTGTTTTTTATAATGAGCGATAATATCTAAAAATGAACATGGGTTACTTGCTAAAATCTGGACCTATATATTGGTAAATAATATAAAATATAATTGAATTTTTCTAGATAAACCACCATCATCTGTTATTTTGAAAAAAATGTGCATTTAATAAGAGGAAATAACATACATTATTAGGACAGTCAAATAAGTCGAAAAATAGGGGCAACATCACAAAAAATATTTGCTAGATTTTCTTTGCATTTTATTATTCCGTGAAGTCTAAAGTATAAGGAATTAAATTGCGGAATGCCTTCCCCTCACCTCCTCACCCCCTCCCCTTCCCCTCATTTCAGCCATTTAACTTTTTAAAACAATGTATTTCAATTAATATTGATCGGAGAAAACCTACGTACGTGTGTAGGTGCCCTTAAATAAGTATGATTTTAAGTTTCAAAGTTTCACTCATTAGATATTATGTGATTGTTTTTTTCATAAAACTCATATTCTCACAATTACGATTGGTTCTGACAAGCTTTGTTTTCTTTCTGTTTGATTTAAGATAGCAACAGTGGGTAGGAGAAGTCAATTGATTGAATTGGTTTGCTTTTAGTTTTCAGGGCTTGTTCGTATACTTTGAGACAATTTTGAAATGCAAGAGGCAAGAATCGTTCCCGACGTTATTGACGTTGCTCCAACTAAAGTACTTCAGGTGAGAATATTTTTCCACTTTTAAAGAAAATCGCTTCGTTTTCATAAAAAACTGATTTTACCCATTATGATTTCCAAACATATGCAAATAAAATGTAGATTTTTTTCATAAAAAATACTGATTCAAAATGTGTAGAGTGTCAATCATTTACTATTAAGTATTTAAAATATTTATTGATAAAATTGTTTCAAACAAATGAGCTGATTATAATATTTTGTATCTCCTTTTTTACATACGAGTATTTAGTGCTTTATCTTTTTTGCAGAAATTTATCTTTAAAAAAATGACTCAAGATATTAACGTAATGATGGATCTAGTGAATACAAAAGTTAATTATTTAATATTTTTCAGATAACTTATCCAAATGGAGTAGTGGTTGAACAAGGAAATGAACTCACACCAACTCAAATCAAGGACCAACCTACACTGCACTGGGATGCAGATAAAAATGCACTCTACACAATTTTGATGACTGATATAGATCCATCTGGAACAATAAAAGAATTCTGTCACTGGTTGGTTGTAAATATTCCTGGTAGCAAAATTTCCGAAGGACAAACTGTTATGGACTTTGTAGGTTCAGGACCGTCATTAGGAAGTGGTAAACATCGTTATGTGTTTTTTGTATTCAAACAACTAAATGCAATTAAAACTGATATTTGTATATCAAAAACGTAAGACCTTTAAAGGCCAAATCACTGTAATAGTAACTACACAATTATATTTTTCAATTTCAGAACAATAGATGGACGATTCAATATTTTAACACGAGATCTCATCAAGGAATACAATTTGGTAGAATTAGTAGCTGGTAATTTCTATTTGGCAGAATATGACGATTATGTTCCAATTCTTCATGCTAGCCTCAATCGATAAGAAATGGACATTGCAAGATTTTGTGAATATTGTCCAAAAAAATAAAAATAATGCAATATTTGCACCTATCACGTACTTTGTGTCTGGTATGTTTGACTTCTTGTCATTCTTAAAATAACTAAAATAAATTAATTAATGATTTTGAGCTCCATGTCCATACTAAATGCTTTTTGATTTCTTCTGTATACCTTCAATTTTTGTATTTTATAAAAGCATGGTCTCTCTTAACCCGGTATTACTGAAGTAAAAAATTATGCAGACGATGAAACCACGAAATTAAAAAGATAGTATGTTTTTAATAAGTATTTGGGTAATAAGAAGTATTAACGTTGGAGGGTCATAGTCTTACTTACAGTTACAACTTAATATTAAACTTGTTAGAAAAAGCTAATTTATTGATTCTTTTTGTTTAACATTTGTAGCCATTAATACAAATTACGCAAAAAGTACACACACATGTAGGTGCCCTAAAAGTAGTATGCAATTTTAAGTTTCGTTTGACTCAATTGAGTTTGAGTGTTTGTGTTGATGAATCTCAAAGCCTCACAATTGCTGTTTACAGGTTTTGTTTTTAATTTCTGTTTCTCTGTATTCCTATCGGGTTCAAGAATAGATAACAACAATGAGTGTTCGAGTACTAACTATTTCGATTGTTTTTAGTCTGTATTTATCGTTAGAAGTGGTTTGTCCGCATAATACTTGAGATTATTTTAAAATGCAAGAAGCTGGAATTGTTCCCGATGTTATTGATGTTCTTCCAACAAAAGTTTTGCAGGTGAGAATATTTTATTTCATATTACTATCATTAATTATTATTTACAACCATCAATAAATAGATGTAATTGAAACCAATTATTCCTTTAATTTGTTTTAATTTTTATTAGCTAATCGAAATGAGTTAAGTTAAAAATTCTCAATTTCATTTATTTTGCTTTTCAGCTGGTTTCCGATTCGCATTGAATGTTTAATTTTATTTTGTTCTGCTGTTCTTGTATCAAATGTTGACAATTTACTTTTCAAACTGTTCAATTGATTTCAATTTATTTAACTCAATTCAATTTTGTCTTATTGAAGTTTCGTTTAATTCGATTTGTTCAGTGTTCACCCTAATTTCAAGCAGAGTATGTAAATGTAGTTATGAAAATGAAATTATATGCGTTTATATCCAGTAGCTTGAAAGGACTTACAGACCGTTCGTCCGCTCTGGACAATATGAGCAAAGCCACCTCTTTAACTTTATATTTATATGAGTCCTTTTTAAAGCTCCTACAAAATTTTGTGCACATGTACACTGTGGTGTATACGTACTTTTTTTAAGATCGTTTTTTCCCTAAATGTTTATTATATTTTAATATGTATTTATAATTATTATAATAGAATGTGGTAAAAAGCAACTATAGTTAAGCTTGGTTTTATTGTAAAATAAAGTAGTCTGATGTATTGTAGGTACACATCTCTTCGCCATGATTTGATTCAAGATGAAACATTAACTAATATTTAGTAAACTTCTGTACTTTAGAAAAAAAAAATGTTTATTTAACTAAACAAAAAAATAAAAGGAATTTGTATTTTGACTTGGTTCTTGGGCTTTAATATCGTTTAAGATATCGTTTAACAATTTAAATCATTTTTTGATAAAAATGATTGATTGATTAAATTGAATTAGCTATGCACATGTTTGCACTCAATAATTAATTTTTCAATTAAGTAATTTCAATATATTATATAAAATAAGTATTGCTGAGAGTTCGAAATTCGACTGAAGACTCACGGATAACGGTAAAAATGATATACAAATTGAAGCAGTAGAGAAACTGTCTGTACATTTAAAATATGAACTAAATCATTAAGATCGTTTGTAGTTAAAAAAAAATTCAAAAAATGAGCAATAGAATGTATGTTAACGTATTATTTTTTCAATTGTATATTCCAGGTCACCTATCCAAGTGGAGTAGTGGTTGATCAAGGAAAGGAGCTCACACCTACTCAAGTAAAAGACCAACCTACACTGCACTGGGAAGCAGACGAAAATGCACTCCACACAGTTTTGATGACTGATCCAGATGCCAGTGAGGCAGTCAGAGAAGTAAGACATTGGCTGGTTGTAAATATTCCTGGCAATAAACTATCAGAAGGACAATCTGTTGTCGATTATGTTGGATCAGGACCACCATTAGGATCTGGAAAACATCGTTATATCTTTTTGGTTTTCAAACAACCCAATGCAATCAAAACAAATGTTTACATTTCAAAAACGTAAGATTCTTTTAACTTTTTTAATGTTAAGACATAAGTTAAAGAGGATATTTAAATTTACTCATTTTATAGAACTAGAGAAGGACGGACTAAAACAAAGGCTCGTGATCTTATAAAGGAATACAATTTGGGAGTTCCGGTAGCGGGAAACTTTTATCTGGCAGAATACGATGATTATGTTCCAATTCTTCATGCAGGCTTTACTAACTAAACAAAAAGAAATAAAGAAAAAATAAAAAAAAAACATGGAAAATGTTCGTATTTCCTTGTGTGAATTTAGGCGTGCTTGTTCCGCTTCAACGTCAATTGAGTCCACTGCAGTTGATAAAATAACTCCCCTTTTTAGTGATATACTGCAGGCCGCATTAAATTGCTTCCTAGAGAATAATTATATTACCTAGCCTACATAAAATTCGAGTTCCAAATTGGATATGTAAGTACGGTATATCTGACGGTTAGATACATAATAAGGGTATTCATGCAACGGCGTAAGTTTACGATTTGTGTAAATCCGTAAGTTTACACAAAAGTTAGCATGAGCACCTTTTGAAACCGATGGTGTTAAATCTAAGTAATTAAATCAGAAGGATGTTTTTTTTTTGTCTATTTTTACTCATTTGTTTTATCAAAAACATAAATCCATTAAACTATTATTCATCTAGGAAGAATATACATAAGTTTGGTGTTAGATTATAATAAAAAAGTCAGAATGACATTTGGTTAAGTTTACCCAATCGATTTACGCAGCAAATTCGTTTGGGAATTTGTTTAATTCATTGCCTATACTAATTTTGACAGTTCATTAACCAAGTGGAAAAATTACACAAATGGTAATTTTACTCAGTGGTTTAAATCGCTCTTATAACAATTCGATGTTTTAATTTCTTTTTGGAGAAAACCCGGTTTTCACCTGAATGAAACTGGGTCATTTCCGTGGCGCTTGGCAGTAAGTACCTAGACTTTTTATATATTTGAACCCAATTTTGTTAAATCCTTAAGTTTGGTGGAGCTTCGGGCTTACTAAGAGAAAAAGAACGGAAAGAATGCAAACGAATGCAAAGACTTTAAAAGAATGCAAATGAATGCAATGACTGCAAAAGACTGCAAAAAGAATGCAAATAAAGTCAAAGACTGGAAAAAGAAAGCAAAGATTTGAAAAGATTGCTAAGACTTCAAAAAAATGCAAAGACTGAAAAAGAATGCAAAGACTGCCAGGCAATGGAAGACTTCAAAAGAATGCAAAGACTGCCAAAGCATGCAAAGACTGCCAAAGAATGCAAAGATTGCAAAGTAATGCAAAGACTGCATGCTTTCCCAAAAGAATGCATTCAATTCACGACTGTTACATAATTGGGTACAAAAATGAATGCAATCATTTTGGTGAAAAATGAATGGTGATTGCACAATTGGAAGTCTAAGTATCAAAGTTAAGTCAATGAATGCACTTTTTGTATTGAAGTCATTGAATGACTTTTAAAGACTGCATTCACAAAAGATTGCATTCTTTTACAAGCCTGCGAGATAATGCTATATTTTTGAGTTTTAGATACTCCGCTAAAAATAAAAACAAAAAATGATGAGTACGCTAATTTTGTTTTGTTTTGCGAATAAAGTAGAACACTGAGTAGCTACTCAGTGTTGAATAAAACACGGCTAATTGTATGCATTAATTGTGCAAAAATATTGCCTAAGAGCGAGTCGTCTATGCACGACTCAGATTTACTGCTTAATATTTGTAAGTGTTTTTTTTTTATTCTGTTCATTGGAAAAATATTTAGTACAATTTCGAAAAATGTTAAATTTCTTTTAAAGCCTACAATATACTGTACAAACTAAGATAATTATGCAGTAGGTTCGCCCTTACACGATCAATATTATTATTGCGCAATCATATTGTGTGGTGCAAGGCCATATTACACGACATAAAACTATTGCGCAAAATTGGAACCGGAAAAGTGATATTCGCTTTTAAATTTGAATACCATACAAAACTAAGCATTTTAACTGTTAAGAAATATTATTGGTACTAAACCTGTTAAAATATATTTCACATTTAAGAAAAATTTACAAGTTCTGTTACTTGATGTTAACCAGCTTGCAGCTATTGGATAGGGTGTTGCGTTTTAATGGCTGTACGGTGGAAATTTGTTTTTCAAAAAAACAAGTATTCATACATATTTCGATACTACAAAATGTTCAAAATATAATTTTTTCACACTTTGCATTATAAAACAAAATTAAAAGAGTTTTGCATTTTTAAGTACAAATGCTATTTAAAATTTGTATTGAAAAATATTAGGCGTATTTTTAATTTTGTGAAAGGTGATAAGCACTTTTCCGAAAAAAAAAAACACGCGGATAATTTCAAATATTAGAGTTACAATCAAAAACATGGATATTTTTAAGATAAGAAGTTGTAATCAACTTATAGTTAAATACAATCTTTTATACCAAAGATATTTTAACTTTTAAAAAAATCACATTTTTCTTTAAAAGTAAATTGAAAACTTATTTAAAGAACAAGTCTGACAGCTATTTAAATTTTGTAATGCCTTATTTCTATTGGTTTTATTATTCAAAAATTGCAAGGAAATACCAATGGAATTCATGGAAAACGTAAAACCCAACTATTAAAATATATTAAATTGTATATTATATTATATTCAACACACAATTAAAAGAAGAAGCCGACTATAAAAAATACCTGTCAACTATTATTTATTAAGACTAGAGGACGAGAACATTATTCTATGACTCATTAATTGTTTTTTCAACACTATTAAAATGCAAAGTAAAAATTAAATCAAAATCACACCATTACCAGCATCAACACAAGGTACAAATTGAATTTAACAATCCAAAAAATAGAGTTGTTGTGGTTTTTAAAGAAAAATTATACTGTTTACCTTCCTACAATATAAATGTCAGTTAAAACAGAAACAACATAAAAGAGAAACAACATACAAACTGCAAGCGTAAATAATTGCAAGGTCAAACATTTGTCACCAACCAGTTGCATGAGTTGTATCACCTGGTAAAATACAAGTATAATGTCATACTCCATTATTATTGTTTCATGGTGAAAAAAAATAAAACATTAATGCAAATTCAAGTCTTTAAACCGGGTAGATAGCGGCACCTGTAAATTAATTAATATGTTACTTTCATATATTATTTCAGCAGAAAAAAATACACCCATAAATCAAATCAACGCAAGATCTAACTTTCTGTCAAACCAGTTCGAGTTCGAGTTACCGAAACTAATATATCACCATAATATAAAATACTTCTTGCATAACTGATTGCAAGATCAAATAACAAAATCCAGTTGATGTTAAAAAAAAAAACAAAAACAAAAATTAAAATTAAAATATAAAAACAAAACTAATTTGAATAATTTCTGCAAATTTATTCACCCTTAATAGAAACACTTAATTAAATAACAAAACTGACACCGTAACACCTCTTAAAATCCTATCTGTTTGTGGACTGTTGGTACATAATCATCGTACTGAGCCTGGTAGAAATTAGCTGCCTGAGGAGCTCCTAGTTTGTACTTGGCTGCGAACTTCATGGCTGAAAAGTTGGCACGTCCTTCAGCGGAATTCTTCGAGATATGTTTCTCGTCAAACTCTAGTTTCTTTGGTTGTTTGTAAAGCAGAAAAACGTATCTATGCAAACCACTGTCCTTTGGTGGACCCGAACCCACATATTCGGTTAGAACTTCCCCAGCGCTGAGATCCTTTCCAGGAATGTTGACCACCAGCCAGTGATGGAATTCACGCATCTTTGGTTCAGCTCTACTCGGTGCATCCGGATCGGTCAAAATCAAGGTGTAAAACGATTCACCATTTTTCTGGACCTTCCATTCAACTTTAGGTTGATCTTTCACTTGTGTTGGTGTTAATTCAACTCCTTTGTCTGCAAAAACCCCACTATCGTAGCTTATCTGTAGAAAATATCTTTCATGATAATGTGATTTTTAGAATAAGTTCAAATGATCAACCTTCAAGAAATCAGATGCACCTTCAGTGATAACGTCAGGAATGACCTCCAAATGTTTCAAAAATTTAGTTACATCCGAATCACCCGCCTCAACTAGTCCAACCGCTACTACCGCAACAATTCCAACAAAATAGAAAAGTTTCATTTTGCGACGCAAGTGTTGTTCCGTCTGAGATCAATGCTTGAAGAGAAATGATTCAACAGTTGGGCAGACGAGTGACCAAGTGAACTTTCTGATCCCACTTAACACTCCGTCGTCGATGTTTAAGCTTTGCTGGTTATACTGCCCCTACGACTTTGTGTTGTGTTCGTTTGTTAATTTGATTTTGAAACGTAGTTAAATACATATTTTCAGATAAACTGGTCGTTTGTCAACATTTAGATCAGACATGCGTCCGCCCGTTCGTTGTTGTTGTTCTTGGTCCCGCATGAAACCGGCTTTTGCTTCGAATAAAAATAAGTCATCGCACATTGCATTGTTGGCTATGTAATTTTGTTTAACGCAAATTGTAGGTGGAAGTTAAGAATAGGTGCATGCAACTTGCAATAAAGAGGTAAGTATTTGTAAAATAGAGGTAATTGCGATTTGACGTGACAAATATTATCGGTCAGAATATGTTGGGTCTACGATTGATAATTTTATATAAATTGAAAAATTTAAGTGGAGTTGAAATATTGATGTAGAGACGCATCCGCTTTAATAGTTAAGGTTTATTATTAAAGTTGAATCATTATTCATTCACAATCATGATAGTTGAATTAAGTTATTATAGACAGCGTCATATTATTTTCTATTACAGTAGGAACACTGAGAGAAAATAAATTGTTGAGTTATAATTTTAGACAGATTGTTGCCTTTTAATTGTCGCTTTTTAACCACAGTAGATTAATGAAACCGAAATAACGTGTTTTAAAATAAAATCAAACTGACTTAGACGTAATCCCCGAAATTTTGGGGCCCCATCATTCTGGTTTCTTGACGGTTCTATAAGTTCCCCCTCGGCTACGGCTTTTTCCAAGTCATCACATAAACTTGTATTTTGCCATGACTTACTTTGCCTGACGTGGTATTCCCTGCCACACGCATGTGATATAACTTTACATCACTGTTGCAAAAAGGTTTCTATTGTACTGAATTCAGTACTATTAAGCCTTTCCAAGTTTAACCTCTTTTGAATTCTCAGTACTATTTTTTCAATTAAAATTTTTGAAGAGCCTTAAAGACAAAACAATCTAGATATATTTGAAGCGCTTAGTAATTCGAAGTATAATTTTTTTCAAAAGTTGCTTCTTTTTCTTACAAAAAACTTCGAAAAAATCTACAATTTTGGCGTCATCATGTGTTGGAGTATCACCTAGATTCTTTTTAGTCTAAGAAAATGAAGTTTTTAGATTTAGAATTGGTTAATCTAAGAACCATGTTATGAGATTGCGGAACCGTAAGATTTGATTTCAATCACATTTATTTTTGGACGTTTTTCAAAGCTGGTCAAATTTTGGGTGGTCAAATTAATTCAATTGTATATTTTGTTTTAAATTTTTTTGGTGATTAATATACAAAGAGCTCTTTTGAAAAATTAAATATTGGAAAAAATAATTGTAAAGGCTGTACAGCTTCTTTTCAATCTTCAAATTCTTGGCTTAAATAAAAAACATTGCGGTAAAAATGTGGGGTTTTGGCTTTTCGAAAATATAATAATTTTCTAAATTTCAAAACAGTGACAACATTTGTTTTTTAAATGCATTTTCGTCATTTTAAGTGTTTTTTTTTTATTGTTTTCAGAAAATTGCCCCTCCCGCCGAAACGGGTGGAGATAGACCCCCTTTCTTACACAAGGAAATACTTGTAGTGAAATCTTCTACAAAACTGTGTTTTCATTTTTTGCTACCCAAGTTATCACAAAGTAAAATTGTACTCCACATATCGTCATTTTCGGTCCCATGAGAAAAATTTCAATAATACTTGTAAAGTGTATCCAATAACCAAGTTTCAGTTCAATCAATCCAGCCGTTCAATTTGTAGTGCCTGGGTGCATATAAATAGACAAAGAGCCGGACATAGCTGATGTACCTTCTGTTAATGTGCTCTTCTTCATTGGAATGTCATATTTGGTCAATATATTTTGACATCAAGTTATTTCAGAAATGAAAATACTGTACCAATACATTGCAAGTAAAAAAAAGGCTTAGGTACTGTTAAAAGTTACCAAAAATTTTATTTTTAAATGGTTAAGTTTTTGAGTGGATTTTTTTCTGCCAATTGTTATCAGAAATTTTTTTGTAGCCCATATTAGAACGTCTGCTTTATTTTCTTAGTACAAGTCTAACCTCTATTATTTTCCAGAATTGAATTTTCAACAATTCAATCGTAATTTTTCAATATTTTGTAGGTTAGTTCTTTTATTTTTGGTGCTATTTTTGTTTATATTTTTTTTAAATAATTCATTTTGATAGAAAATCTTATTTCCTGTGAAATGTTTCTTGGGTTAAATTCTTAAATTTGGCTTAGTTTTCGAGCTATCCCGAAAACATTAAAAAATTACCAGTGTGACATTCTCTCAAAAATGTCTGGACAAATTTAGTCGAATCTTCTGTTTTTAGCATGCTTAGATATCACACACGAATATTCAAAAATAAAAACCCGTAATCCAATTGTTCCCTACTAAATGCTATATTCAATAGACTAGTATTCCTGTTTGAAAATCAAAAACTACGATTTTTTTAAGCAAAGTTTGAAAGCGAGATGATTTGTTATCGCATAATTTGTAACAGTTTCTGGAAGCACATAAATTTTCTTCTCTCAGACAGAGTTTAAATCCTTTGATAACTCTTTTCTTTTAAAAGAAATCTTAAGATGATAATGTAATGTATTGCTTTAATACATTTTCTCGTAAAAAAAAAGAAATGTTGAAACATGTATTAAGAAAATGGAAAATTACTAAAACAACTTTTTACAAAAATAAATAAAAATATAGTATTTATTAACATGAACTTACATAAAATGGTGATTTTTAAATTCAGCACATTAAAATCTATAAGAAAAGTTACTTTTTTTTAAATACCGTTACAAAGCCAAAATTTGTTCCCTAATGTTATCACTAAAAATTATAAAATAATTTTATTAACTTAATACATATTTAATCGCTTTTTAGTTTTGTGTACCTTCTCCTTCATTGTGGAAATAAAACAACGTAGAATAAAAAAATACGGAGAATTATCCGATTTCATTCGAATTGGAGTATTTTAACTCTTCGAAAGAATACAAAGCATAAATTCTCTGATTCGTGTCAAATCGGTGAATTTTCCACTCGGACTAATAGGCGTGGTCTGATAATTTTCATCCATCTACAACTACAATACCTACTCTGTCCAACAAATATGGTTTTCACATCGAACTATAATCTAGATTTCGTGCAAAAGTACGAAATCTCATCGCAATCTACTAGATTTCCCATACATTTTCAGTTTATAGTATATTGTTTGTAATCTAGATTACGACGAAATCTACTTGTTTTTGTTAGCGGAGACACATTAACACATTGTTCTCTTTTGTATAACAGTTATAGCATCTTTTAGCAGCAACCCAAAGGAATTGTCAAAAAAATCTAGTTTATGTGCGGTAGGAACGGTTCAACGCGATTTCGTTATCTTGTTTCGAAATCTGTATGCGATATCGCATGTAAAAAGCTTGAAAAAAGCTTCCCATAAGATGTTTACTGACAATCTTTGTTGGACAGAGTATAACAGTCACCATCGGACAAGGCCTGTCCGATAAGTTTGTCAGTGTGAACAAAAGAAGATGAAATTACATTCTCCCACTATTATCCCATTATTCGAGCTGTCAGAGTGACAGTTTTGATTTTTTTTTGTGACACAGGACAAACTGGTAAAAGGAAAACCACATAAGAAGATAAAGAGTCAAAGCACCGCAATAAAATTGTGTAAAGTAGGAAGCCAAAAGATTAAAAAAAGCGCCATTCCTCATCCATTTGTATTTTCTTATAATTTAATTTGGCATACCAAGCAAAATAAGTAAACTTTTAATTTAAATCGATATAAAATGACTGAAGAAGTAAAACTTTCCCGAAGTGAGCTCATTCTCAAAGCAAAAGAAATCTACAGCAAAGGTTCCAGAAACTATCTTCTGAAATGCTACAGTGAATCTGCTGATGAATTGAGCGAGGTGTGCGCACTTTACGAAGAAATCTATGGCGAACTTTCCGATGAGCTTGGAATGCCATACTTGTTATATGCTAAATCCTTGATAGCCCTCGCTTTAGACGAAAATAAAGTAATCGATGTTCCCGATGAGGAAGATGAAGACGATGATGAGGAAGAAGAGGATGAAGCTGAAGCTGAAGACACCAAGGAAGTTTCAACAAATAAGATTAATCAGGAACCAAAAACGTCCGAAAGCAATCAAGTGAATAAACAAAAGACTGAATCAGATGAAACAAAAGAACCGGATTCTACAGCAGACTCGGCAGACGAAAAGAAATTGGTCGACAATGTTGTAACAAGCACAGAAGATGCAGCCAAACCGAATGGGAATGCAGCAGCGGAGGAAGCAGATAAACCAAGCACTTCAAATGGCATAGCAGAAGCAGAAGATGTCGAAGAAAATGAGGCAGCGTCTAGCCTTCAATTAGCCTGGGAAATTCTTGAGCTTGCTGCTAAAATATTCACTCGGCAAGGTCTATGCGGCCTCCCTAACTTGGCCGAGGTTCAAACTGAATTGGCTAACATTGAATTTGAAAACAATATTCTGGACTCTGCTCGTGAGGATTATGAAAAAGCACTTCAGATTTACCAGAATCTCGACAGCACCAAGTATCGCAGAGCCAGAGCTGAGATTCACTACAAAATTGGTCTTACCTATCTCATGCAACAAATGAACCAAGAAGGTGCCGAAAGCCTTAAAAACGCATGTGCCCTCATCGAAGATGAAATCAATGAAATGAAAGCTAAAGATAATCTCGATGACAAAAACACTGAGCTCATTAAGGATATGGAAGAAACTAAGCAGGAAATCTGGGCCAAAATAGCTGAAATCGAAGAAACCAGACAACAAAACATTGCCGAGGTACGCGCCGCTTTGGATAGCTATATAGGGCCTGCTAAGGGCAAACCAGCAGATGGAGCCGGTCCATCTTCATCCGCATCCAGTTCATCCGCTATAACATCATCATCGAAGCCCACAGATATTACTCATTTGATTAAAAGAAAGAAACCAGATACACCTCCAAACTCCGAAGCGGAAGCAGCTGCATCACCCGCCAAAAAGGCAGCTGTTTAAATGATTATTTTTGCACTCATGCTCAAAATAACTTGTTCCAATTTGAAATCTTTTTTTGTTACTTAATTTAAAGTTAATATTAAAGTCGGTTTAAACCATTTTGTATGTTCTTTTTTGCTCGTATCTATGTTTTAATCTTTTCAGAGTTAATTATTTCATTTTTTTTTTTTAATTATAAAACAGAAAACTTGTAGACACATAAATATTAATGCTAAGTTTTCTGCAAACGATTAATAAATATGTATTACATTAAAAGTTTCGTTGTTTATATTAAGAATTTTTTATTTTAACTATTTTCAGCAAAATCAAATTAGTGTACGCTTGGCAAAAGGGTACTATACAAACATGAGTTCCAGATTCATGTCAGCCATGGCAGCTTTCCATCGTTTTCGATCTAAGCTTGATTCTCTAGTTTTCCAGAACACGTGCTTTTGCACCTGCTATGGTTTGGTCCTTGAAGTCGAGATTCGATCTTCCATTTCAACTCTAAATTGGTGGTTAGGTTAGGATTCGAAGATATTCCTCGCTCGATTGTTTTCTTCAATTAGCTCGCTGTCCCCGAGTCAATATAAGCTACGTGTATTAATTTTTATGCATTACATCCACATATTTGTACCGTTTGTTCTCCACTCATCTTTTTTAAGAGGCCTTACGACTTTTTTAACTATAAAATTTAAAGCTATATGCTAGCTTCCCAGGAGAGTTGCCATGATGAAGTGAGATGGTAGCGAAAGCATTCTCTAGATAGAAAGGTAGAGTCACTAGTTCAAGTTAGAATGAACATCTTGGTGAACATCTTATATAGGCTTCTCTGAGGTACTCCCATAGTCCCAGAAGGAGTGGTTTTGGTTTTCCAGCGTTGCAGTCATTGAGAGCTTACCAGT
Organism: Meliscaeva auricollis; assembly: GCA_948107695.1. NCBI lineage: Eukaryota > Metazoa > Arthropoda > Insecta > Diptera > Syrphidae > Meliscaeva > Meliscaeva auricollis. Next base: position 115,044,926 of record OX403616.1, on the reverse strand, counting down.
TCGGGAGCTCCTGTCGATAGGGTAACTCCTCGAAATAAAAGTTACATTCTATAGTTGACATCAAACGTAGTGTCACTGCGTTATAGCGATGCTGATGCACAAAGCAACTGATGCTAATTCGATAAAGTAACAACCACGCAACAATTTTCTTATCGCTTTCGTTTGAAGTTTGCGCATAAGTTAGTGAACATTCGCCTCAAAAAGTTGCTGATTTTGCATCAACGTTTATGAATTTACGCATAAGTTGAACAGAAAATTTAAAATTTGAAGGTGGAATGTGGGAACCTTAAACAGACTTTTAAAAGCTCGGATTCGAAATAAATATCATCATTTTTATTCCTCGTGCAATGTCATCTCAACACTAGGTGTAAAAGGTATAAAGCAGTCATATAACACCAATCCACGAAGGAAGGTGAAAAGAAGCGGCAGTTGTGTTTTCTATAAGAGCCAGGCTTAGCTAAGAAGTTACATTTATGTACTTCTTCTTATGCATTTGCGACTGCCTTGTCAGAATGATTATCATCATGGCCAAATTTAAGAACACCACGGTGATCTGTGCCTACGCCTTGCCGAGGATAAATATAACTAGGAGATGGTGACTTTAACGCTAAGATCGGTAAAGGACCGTGCACATCAGAGCGACCAACAAATGCGCGAATGAACTGTCAAATAACATTTGGTAAATTTCTAAAGCCATGAAAATTTTAGCATAATTTTAGTCAAAAAAAAAAAAATAGTATAAGAAATGTATCAAATTTAATTTGTTCGTTCATTCGCTCATTCGTTGGTCGTCGCTCTTATGTGAACAACACATCCCAAATCGGACTGGTTGACTTTGCGCCGAAATATAATCAATGCATGCACTCGATTGCCACACATCAATAAATGTGCTCAATTTACTTGGCGATCTCCAGACGAACTGTTAACCAAGTTGATCATGGGTACGTTCCGAGAGTCGAACATAGTTCGACGTGGTTATTGATGTATCAGATCACTTTTTTTTCGAATGAACAACTCCTTCGAAATGAACTGTTTGTGATCGGTTTTTGTATATCCATTTAATGGGTTACTTAACTTCATTATTTTTTATTTATTTTTCCTGCTTGCCTGCATTCTTTGAGTGCATCTTGTTTGGCGGTAATTCCTATGACATTAAATGAATCGATGAGTGTAGGAACCGTAAAAGTCCAATTTCTTAATTTTAAAAACAAACAAATGTACAAGAGTTCTATTTTTTTGGAAAGTAATGTTAGAAGAAGAACCCACATCCAAATTATCCCATACATTATTTTTCGAAAAAATTGTTAGTCTTTATGTAAAACTCTCAAATATTTGTTGTTTTTTTTTTTCTCTAAAATAAAATTTGGACTTGAATTTGTTTTACACTCACCAATTCAATTTTTGTGAACGTGTAAAAACTCATAAGAATTTTCATAAGATCAATAGAAATTTAAATTAAAGAAATAGTCATTGTTGATTTTTGTCAGTCTTTCTGGTAAAAGGCGCTATTTAAAGCGTCTTGGACCCTCGTATATTGTATGAAATAAAGATAGTCTGCTCTCATTGGAATGAAAATCTATTTATGCTGTTAGAATAAGTTCCAAATTCAATTTTTTGTTTGCATCTTTCAGGCAGAATGCTGCACGTAAGCGTCTTGGACTCACGTTCTTATAATAAGGAGATACCGCTCTATCATTAGACAGAAGAATTATCTTGCAATCGCAATTATTTCAAAAAATCAATGTTTTACCTCTTTTATTTAAAACGATTATAATTTTTCTGTCGGCCCTATCGAGGTATCGGTTGTAGCGGAAAGTTCACCGATTTATACGAATCGGAGAATTTTTGCTCTGCGGAAGAATACCTCGAAGCGAAAATTCTCCGCGTCAAAAAAAATTCGATGGAATTGGAGAATTTTTCGCCCCAACGGATACCTTGATAGGACCGATACCAAAAAACCGCATTTAAAATGAAGTTTTGCTGAGATACACCCCAGCTAGAGTTTGCAAGAACTCGATATTTGAATATAGAAAGTAATGATCTATCTTAAAGAATTATTGATCTTATGCTATCGCTCACACCCAAAAATTGCTGTAGGCTCCTAATCTAATAGCATTGTTTCTTTAAAGTGGCAAAATACTCACAAGTAGATAAAAGCCACATTTTTGTGCCCACACAAAATGTTAATTTTGTTGCAGTCGGTGTATCTATCTAACGTCAAACCTCTAAGGCAGAGCATTCGCATGATTCTATGGCAGTTTGTGTTTACTTAAAAGGTTGTCTTCAAGCTCTAGAATTGATATCTTCAGTCAAATAACATAAGACATGGAAAACTTATTCTTCTTGAAGAGGGACGAAATCTTTTGTACAACAAAGAACATTCGATAGGTACTTATGGTAAATTTGTGATTGGTTTTATTACAAAAAAAGAAAGTTATTCATTGAAATATCTTAAGACCTAGTACGAGCCAAATTTGGTCGTTTTTTTTTTTTTAATTACTTTACTTTCCAGCTGCTGTTGCTAGAGGATTACGCAAAACCAAAATTACAGAATCTCCGCGCAAGAACATCTTTGAAATGAAACGATCTTTGTTTACCGGTTTAACCTTCTTTTTGCCTTTGCCGGTACGCGGCAATTCTGTCCACATTTCTTTTACATTTTCCAAAACCATGTTGCAATGACGATCAAAAGCCTTGACACGTCCGAGGAGTTTCTTATTGTTGCGGCAGTTGATTAGGACTTGTGTGTTGTTCTTGACGGATTGTGTGAGCACGGACAACGGCCCGGTATTGAATTCTTCCTCCTCTTGACGAGCCAATTCCTCGGGGGTTAGTTCAGACTTTGGTTTTACGAGAGCCCTACAACAGAATATATGAATTCATATTGAAATGAAAATAAGAATAGACTGTGTATATTTACATATTTTGTTGATGATTTTATGGATAAAACAAAATTATTTATGAATTTATGACGAAAAACGCTTTAGTGGAAAAATACAAAACGTTTTGATGTCCAGAAACAGATACACGCCACTTGTGCTTTTTTTTTTGTTACCAGTTTGACATTTGATGTCACTTAACCACGGATATTAAAATAAAGATGGATAATTTTTGTTACAGGTAAAATGTAGTAGATGATTATATTCTAGGTCACGCTTACACGATTCGAAAGTTGGAGTGCTTGACCAGTGGACAAAATCAGAACACTGTTCACAGTGGGCTAAGTTTCTAGCAAAATGTTAGCTAAATAATGGCACTAATCAAACAAAATCGGTTGATTAGCGCAAAAGCATGTTTCGATTAAAGAAAATGAGATGATTTCGATGAAATTTGCCAAAATGAAATAATTTTCTATACAAATTCTCAACTCTAAATGAGATAACTTTCACCTCGGGAATTAACTAAAATATTTATGAACACATCCTATAAATTTGTTCGGTATTGGAGAGAAAGAAAGAAACAACATCCCAAACACAAAAAGGTGCGTTAGAAAGAAGAGTCACAATATAGTTAACAGGAAATGAGCTGTCAAAGGAAATGAGATAATTCGTGATAAAAACACTACTTTTTATCAGATTTTCTAAATTATCTCATTTGGGCTCTAGTCAAAACAGGCATACCATAATGACAAACTTAAACTTTGGATTTTTTTTTCAAGTGGAAATTCGATGATTTACACTTGGTTGGATGATCAAATGTGAACAAATTGGCCAAATTGTTTTCATTACAAATTATGGCATGTCGTCATTTCTGCCCCTTCTTTCTTACAAATTTTTTTGTGTCTGCCATGAATTTTGTTACCTTCTCACCTGTACAGAACACAGGAATTGCAGAAATAGGTGTTTGCAATGTGAACTAATTTTGTGCAAATGAAGTGGAAATTATCGCATTTCAGATTTGAAATTTGTACTTTTTGGCAAAATTGATCGAAATCATCTCATTGGGCATCGGGGGTCCTTTTTAATCAACTCCAAAATTTTACTCGTTTCATTACAAATCCTCACTTCCCTCGCCCACAAAACTTCATTTTCCCCCGATTCAATTACACCAGTGTGAGACCTGCTTTAAGAAAAAAATACTCACCCTGTACTTATATATATTATATGCTTAGTCTGGAACGCACCTCTACCAATGACATTTCAAATGACATTTTATAATCTGTCAAAAGTGTTTTTTGGTCCACGCGAAAAATAAATAAAAACCCAAATCTAATGGAACCCGAAGTTAAAAAAGCAAAAACCTCTAACAATGAGGAAAGTGTATCTGCATCATCTGCGGAACCAATATGCAAACATTATGTAAAACGAAAGAAACGTTTCTGCAAAATGACAGTTGCCAAAGGGAAGGAATATTGCGGTGAGCACGAACCCCAGGTAAAAGAACCCGCCATCGATGGTGGTGAAGAAGTTTCACAAGGTGCACGAATCCCTTGTCCATTGGATGGGAAACATTCCGTTCACAAGAAGAATCTTCGCAAGCACCTCAAGATTTGCAATGCTAGACCGATGGAGAATCTCCCTCCATACATTGTTCATGGTGTGAATTGTGGCGATGATGTTGACAACGAATGTTCTCCCACAGAATGTCCAAAATTAAGCGAAGTCCCACCAGCTGAGTTGAAAGCTATAATTGACAAAGTGAAAGAACTCTTCACAAAGTTCGTGGATGGCCAAATCATTCAAATGGATCACACCCACGATGTCCTCAAAGAAGAACTCTCTAATGAAGAGTATGGCTTCGAAACGAGAAAGCATTTGATACAAACTTCCGCACTTCTTGGTTGCTTGAATGAGTATGGTCTCTTTAAGAACTCCACGAGTTTCATTGAATTCGGAGCTGGAAAAGGGCATTTATCGTACTGGTTGGCGCAGGCACTCGCCGGCAATGAGAGTTCCAAGGTCATTCTCATTGATAGAATGTCCCATCGCCACAAAAAAGATAACAAAATCGAGGACCGTGAAATCGTTCATAGAATACGAGCTGACATTGCCGATTTCAAGATGTCAGAATTGGATTTACTCCAAGATTCCAAGAGCATCGTTGCTGTAAGCAAACATTTGTGTGGTGCTGCAACAGATTTAACTATCCGATGCATATTGCAGGACAACACAGAAAAAACCGATGCCATTCTGATTGCTCTCTGTTGCCATCATCGATGCGAATGGAAACCTTTTGTCGGGAAGGAGTTCTTTGTCGAGAATGGATTGAATCGCAAAGAATTCGCTTTGATAACGAAAATGGCCAGCTGGGCGATATGTGGCACTGGTTTTAGTAGAGAACGAAGAAAGCTTATTGACGAGGAAGCTATTAGTGAGGAAGTTTCTTTGAATGATGTCGCAGTAAAGGAAAGGGAGGAAATCGGTTTGCAATGCAAACGAGTTCTTGACTACAGCCGAGTCGAGTACCTGAGAAAGAACGGATTCACTACTTCGTTGAGATCGTATGTTGTTAGGGATGTGACACTGGAAAATGTTTGTATTTTAGCTTTAAGACCCAAAATGCAATAAAATTTGTTTTTCTTTGAACTTTTAACATTTCTGTTCCACGAAGATTACTAGAAAAGTAGAGATGAATAAAGGCATCTCAATAGTACAGGTCTGACTAAGCTTACGTCGGGTATCGACTAGTTGATGAAATCATTTACTTGGTCTGCTCTTTATTTACAATAAGAGCATGACCAACTATTTCTGCATTTGTTTGGGTTTGGAGATCCCTTTTTAATCTTTTTATCTAGAAGTTTTGAAAAGCATCGTAATTCCTTTTGTTGGTTAGGTACTAGTGAATCGTATCGTCTATGGTCTTCTAGAATTTACATGCAGATGAGCGTACTTTTTGCCCCTTATACCTACTTTGAAGCTTCAAAATATAATCATTTATTCTGATTTTGTTTGTTCATCATAATGAGTAAAAACCCTAGCACATCTACAGGGAAATTATAGACCATATACTCAAGCTACGCCTACCAATACCAATTTCTTCTTCTTAAAAAAAAAATATTCCAGCAGAAGGGTTTCAACAAAATGAAATGATGCTCATCCAAAGGGACGTAATATCTTTAATAAACGAAAAACTGTTCCATTTAACAATTTGGTTTTATTTTTCATTTGTTTTAATTACCAAAGTGAACCTTTTTTTTATTATGGAGGACGACGATACTTACCTCATTAAAAGAAGAAAATAATAGGCAGCTGTTGCTTCATTTTCTGAACTCAAAAAATATTTTAATTACAGATCACAATTAATTCAATTTTCAGATGAAAAATGTTCTTCCTGTAAGTGAAGTTTATTTTTTGTATTCCAATGAGCATGGCGCGTGAATTTAAAAATGGATTGCATTTTTTTTTTTATTTTCATGATTACATGAGTGAGAGTATATTATAGTGAGCGTCATATTTAAGATAAGACTATTACTTCTCTAATGTTTAATCTGAGACAGAGGATTTTTATACAATACAAAAATTGATTTTTTAACGAAAATGCTATTGGTCAGAGTGAGTTTGGTGTAAAATTTCATACCTAGACATATGTATCTGCGATTATTAAAACACTCGACTCGTTATCTTAGGTTGAACTAACAAAAAAGCTGATGTGACAATGAAGTGAAAAACCGGTAAGAATTTTTAATCGAATTATCATTGGAGGCGATTGCAAAACATGATCTCATCATTATGAAACTGAATTCAAACAGAGTGCCTGCATAACACAAAAGGGGTGCAGACCCTCCGAAGAGATTCTATTTTACTCCGTCTGCCGGGAAGGTTGATTTGGGGATCAAAGAATTTTTACTGTGGAATGCTTAAAAAAAAAAGTCTTCAAACCAAAAAAGATGCATGCGCAAATACCTCGTAAAATCCTTGAATATTTTTTTTACGGAAAGAAATTTACTGACCACATGTGTTTTCGATGCCATGACGTCGAATTTTAAAATTCGGCTTTATTTTGCATTTACCGAAAGTGAAATAATGCCGAACTTCAACATTCGGACTTATTGCACTTTGCCAAATGAAATAACGCCAAATTTGAAATGCCGAATAAAAGTCCACTTAGAAGAAAATCAAGTATTTTTGTAAGAAAATCAACTGAAATTTACAGTAACAGTGAATCGCGCAATTTTTTTAATTTAATTCTATCAAACTTTTTCTCTGAAATTCTCCAAAGCTTGTATTTTATAGTATTAACTTATAATTTTCTATTGGTCAGCGTGTGGACTTAATGCATCACTTCTTTTATTATTTTGTTAAACGCAGAAGCTATTTCATCCTGGATCAAAAACTGAAAAGCTTAAGTATTTTATAAACATGTCGGTTGTACTTTGACGTTCCATATTTGTTACATTTTTTCTTTTAACTATGAGGAATAGAATATAAATCGATACATCAAAACTGGTTTATACATTATATTCATCCTAGCAGTTTGAGTGATACAAATTTATATTTGTTGATGATTAAAATAAATTAATTTGTTTGCCTTTGATTAAGTGAGTTGGTGTAGCGAAATAATTGTGCACTCTGTGAAGAAAGCATGAAACTTCCACCGTTCTTTGTACTCGATATAAAAGTAGTTTGGGAATATTGAGCCATTTTGAATTAATCTTGAAGGGAAGATACACACTCGTACCTACAAGAGTTTTTCTGTCTTGCACTTGTTATTTTGATTTTCAAAGTACAGGAAATGTCATCTGTTCGCATTGAAAACATTTTCACTAATTTTTAAAAATATATATATTTTTGACTTGGTGCTGGGGCACCATTTCTAAAGTGTTCTTTCACCTCAGAAAAAAAACCCCTTGGCTAATGATATTTTGATGCACTCACTTTATTATTTTTTCGTATCGTATATAAAACTTTCATACTAAATTTTATCAGTCTACCACACATTTTCCAAGAGTAATCAGTAATATTCTGTCTATTGTACACAAAGAAGAAGACTAAAGTAAACGCTAGTAATAATTAATTTGCATGATGGTCGGATCACATTAGTTTTGGATTAATAGATTTGGCGTTAAAAAATACCCTAAAATTATGTATTATATGAGTGCGGACATTTCATTTCTTCGTACAATGAAATTTAAAATATGTAAGAAAAAAAAATACAGAAAAACTCTTGTATCTTCCCTTCTAGATGAAACCTTCCATCTCAAAATCTCTTCTATACCGAGTTCCGAGTACTACCAACACTGAAAATCTCATACTTTTTTTGCAAAACGCACAATTGACATTTTTTCAATGCTAAGCTACCTCTCCAATTTGAATGTTCCTAGCTGACGCAGAAAAAATGTAGAACTTATAATATGACCCGATGCGGGGAGATAAAGTCAATAAAGGCCTCATGACCAAATTTAGAAGAACAGAAAATCCAAAGAAAATTTTCGGGACGGACGTTATGTTCCGACGACGTGACGTCTTGTGATATGGATGGTACCTAAAAACTTGTTCAATAATTCTAAATTTCTTAGGATGGTACTTTCCTTAGAGAATATGATAGACACCTATATAATTGAACAAAAAAATGCCTGACTGGATCTCATGAACTTTCTCATGTACCTCAAGGCAACAAAGAAATTCACTTTGATTTCAATATTATTCGGAATGATTTAGCTTAAGATGAAAATTTGGAAGCCAAAATGGAACAAAGCATCATGCCTTTAAAAAATTAATGATTGCACGTTTTTCGTCTTTAAAAAAATGCTTTTAAATAGGTAAAATAGAAAACGAAAACATCCACCGGGAGATTTTCACCAGTTTCGCTTGTGTTCCCAGTCAAGTGTAACCTTTTTTTGTTCTGACAATTTTTACGCACTTGCACTGTTCTGATGGCTCTTTTCGCATCTAGTTTTTTCTTTATTACATCCTTAACTATTATTTGTTTGCATAATTGCGCGTTTGACACGTAAAATATATCCCCCGTATTTCCTTCTTGATTAAAACGCTTTAAGTAAATTAATGTATTTAAAAAGTACCAACCCTCTAATACATGTTCATTATGGCGTATACGTACTTTATTGTAGTTTACTCAATGCATTTCTAACATTCAAATACTCGACTGCAGTACATTATAAGCACATAAAGTGTATTTATATAGCGTTCAAAGGTGAAAACCCTATGTTTTAATGTTAGACAGGGTATTAAAAATACATAAATACTCCTTCCTTTAAAACAAATCATGGTTAAAAGGTATATTTTGTCTATATAATTCTGTCAGTAAACTCTCGATTTATGTTAATAATAGATTTGGGTGGTCAATCTAAGAAATTGCAATTATAATTTATATGTTAGGATTTGACACTAGGTTTTAGCTAGGCAACCCATATATGCATGGTCATCATATTGGATTGTTGCCACCACATTATATGACATGCCGATATTCATATCATGAGAATATTGTCCAATGCAGACACCGAGTTAGAATTGGGAAGGCAAGTGATATCGTCTGATTCTATGAAAATAAATTTTCATTAGCTATTCTCAGATATCTAATTAGTTTCCATAACGAAAACCATTCCGCATAATCTGATAAACCTTATCTGTTAATAACCATGAACTCCTGAAATAATGACAACTAATAATTATGCTCTTCAGTCATACCGATTGAATTATGTAAGTGGCACGTTAGGCGCATAGGCTATAGGCAGACTAAAAATCTTCTAAAAAAAGAAATAACTAAATATAAGATAAGCTTGTAGATAAAACAACAATGAACTTAGAATATCATCTTCGACGTGCGTCGTTGTTTTCGTTAGCATTCTTGTGGATATTTTTGAAATTTGATGTAAAAGCTTCTGAAATGGAATGATTTATTTTTAAATGTCCATTAAGGAGGAGGTATTATATATAAATTTCTCGGAAATAATACCTTGAAACGAGTCAATCATTTATAATGATAGAACACCCCCACGATTCATGATTGGATAGTGGGTACTTTAATTCTGTCGTAAACAAAGATATACATATCAGATTTAATATTATTGGGTGGAAATTGTTAAGGTTTCCTAGAAACTGATTTTCATTTTCATACCAACAACGCAAAAACTGTAAAACTTAACATAAAAAAAAAACTTGCGAATTCAAAATAAACTTTGCAATGCAAAATAATAAACAATCAAATATCAAAGTTGCTCTCAATTCAAACAATCCAGTAAGAACTTCTAACAACCTTTTTTTAGGCTCAGCTATAGTTCAGGAAAATTGATAGAAATTCTCTGGAGAGTTCTTGTTGTTATTAATGACGCCTCAGAGACCTATTAATTCTAACTTCCGTTTCCAGATTTTATCCAATTTTGTATACTTTATTCATTTCTGCAATTGATGCCAAGTAATTGAAATATATAGTTTTAACAAGCAATTCTTTAAATAGACTGTCGTTCTATTCTCAATTTTATGACAAAGCCATATATATTTCGCAAGGACTTGTCGATATACCATCAGTCTTAGCTTTAAGAGCCTTAAGCCACAAGAATATTCAGAATTATTTGGTATAAATTATGACTCCCCCATCAAGTAGCCATGCACACACCAAAAACAAAAAAACATATACATAAATCGATATGTTATTGATCAGAGGGAGTCTATGACAATAAAAATGCAATAAAATGTTACATGAATTGCTGGAATAGTTAACTACTATCTATTTGTTTCGATACAATAACATTTTTGCAAAAAAAAAAAAAAAAAAAAACAGACTGAAATAGATTGACATTCGAAGTTCAACAGCGTACGTTATGGATGTGAAAAAAGGATCGTCGATAAAAAAGCTATTCATAGTATCGTAGAATATTTCTGTAATTTTTTTTTTGTCTTTAGATTGATTGATTACAAGGTGTTCCAATCAGAAGTATTTCATGGTATTTGAGTATTTGTTATAAGACTTCGCAATGTGTAGCTATTTCATTGTAGATGACATTTAAAGTTTTGGTTTTAGAAAAGAGATTCCTTTTTAACAACCTGTTTCTGATTCCAACCTTTTTCTCAATATTTTTTTTTAATAGCCCATCCGCGGAGGGAAATAAACACCCTTTTCATACGAGTGTCGAAATTTACTATTTTTTATGTATCATAAGCATCAAATTGATGAAAAAGGAGTATTTCAATGGTGCAGGGAAATTACTCCAAGCTCCACATGGGAAATTAGTCTTTCTTATGTGAAAATCTATTCAAAGTGTTTCGTGTGGAATTATTGCCCACCAAAAATCTGAAAAAAATAAAATGGTTTCTGAATATTCAAAAGTTCCATTTGAATTATTTTTTTAAATTCCACCCATGAGCGTTTAAACAGTAAAGTACAGCCTTGGCCAAATGTATTAGGCACCCTCATAAAGTTGTTATATTTTTATAACGATGAATAAAAAAAAAACAAAGTATGCAGAATTGTTGGAAATCTTTTTTTACTAAATAAAAATTAATATTTAGTGTTGCCACCCCTCATTTTTATGACAGCTGCTATCCTTTTATGCATAGACCTTACCAGCCTACGGCACTCATCTGAACTTATTTTGTCCCATTCTTGTTGTAAAACCTTTTTGAGCATCTCTTTTGATGTTGTTGGGTACTTTCGAATGTTCCGTTTTAAAATTAAAAAAAAAAAATTAAAATGTTTCAGAGAATAGAGCGAAAAACAAAGGGTGCCTAATACTTTTGGCCAAGGCTGTATGTATGGAGGGAGGGGGGGGGGGATTCCATTCCTCTGCAAACCCACTCCTTAGAAACACTTTAGGTAGGTGCCAGATTGGGTTTATGCAAAGTTTGTTTTGCATTTACAGAAGAAGAAACTTTGATTCTATTGCATACATCCACCATTCAACATACCCCAAATGCTATGGTGATCCCAAACAGTAGGGTTGCCCCCACCCTATAAATACTAATTGTCAGTTTTGTTTTGTTTGCACGCAAACTCCTTCAAAAGTTATGATTTTTGCATCCAAAAATGAAAATTGCGACCCCTGTGGTTTGCCGTTCAAGTCAAAATAAATTGAACAACAATTATTGGAGGCATGTGTCGTTTCATAGAGAATAGTATAAACAAATTCTTCTTGCGACCCTATTGCAGAACATAGTCACGTGCATGTTTACTAAACCTATCACTTAAAACAAAGATTTGTATATTATACGTATCTCTGACTAAAAAAGATTACACATTTTGACTATTAACCTAGCAAGGCTAAACATGCGCCGGGCCGCACCGTGTTATACAGGTCTAAGGAAGTTCCATATTTAAGACGCAGAAATAATGTCCTCAATTTACATTTGCTGAACTTTTATTAAGCTTAATAATTTAAGTTGAAGAATACAAATTTATTATTCATTGGATAATGGTGAGACTGTTAAAAGAGAGAATTAGCTTTTGTTATATTTAAGTCTCAAGGTAATAACAAAATGTAATTCTTTCTGCCTTATTCAATTAGCACAAAAATTCCGTCAATGGTATTTGTGGTATACTTGTTGTTAAAGTTCATAAAGAATCATTCATCACAAGAGTTTTCTTTTACTGACAGATTATTTTCACTAAGCTCCTTGATTAAACTGAACTGAACGAAATCAACGAAATAACTTCCCAAAACAATTTAACTTTTTTTTTAAAGAAAATAAGAAAAACCAATTACCTATTGTGTCCTTTAGCTATATGCTATGTTGACACGAGAAAAGATAAGAAACAACTTCTTCAATTGTCGTTTAAAATATAAAATCTTAGCCACCCTGAAGGGCTATTATAGAAGTGAAATATTTGTCCTTGAGGTCACTGTCTCATTCTTTCTATGGTATTGTTTTGTTGGTTAGATATTCGTATTTTTGTCAATAAATAAAGTTTGGTCCTTGACATTTTAGTTCTGTTTGTTATGATGACCTTAATTTATCTGCATTAAGGAATGATTTATTTAGGTTGTGTTTTGTTGGTCTATTTTTCTTGTAAAATTATTTATTTTTAAAAACTTTATATAAGAAGCTTTAACGTCCACAGCAACTTTTACCCTAAGAGCTAGTACGTGTGACACCCAGTCGTGCATTTTATTTTATTTTCAATGGTAATCGTATGTATCAAGATTACCTTCTGTTAGGCGCGCCCCTTTTTCAAACACCGTAAGTCGCACCTGAGAGGTGTTTTTTCGATATTGTACCAAAAGACAATTTTAAAAGCACCCTACCGTGTTATTAGTTGCATATATAGTATAAAAGAACAATATTTATGAAATTACAAATTAAGGCATTTGAAATTGAACGTCCTGAGAATATACCTGAAAAATTAAATACTCGTTAAGTCGCGTTGAACCTATTACCTAAATAGTTGAATTATTGTTTTAAAACTATTTCTTTTTTGTTCTGATAAAAAAAGACCTTAAAGTACATATTCACAAAACAAATTGCATAAAATAAAGAAAACTAAATTAAATTAACATTTTTCAAAAACTTACATCAATAGTCGCTCTGTGAGGTGCTGATTGGTCTTTTTCACTACTGAGACGACGTGGGCGGACATCACGCCCCTTCTGATCTCTAGAGTAACGGATATTAGGAGGGTAAACTAAAGGACGGCGCAATAGATCGCTGTGCATGACTTTGCTGGAGAAAGTAAAACTGTGGCTGTGAGGTACACGCGCCTAACGGAAGGACATTGAGAGTACCTACATTCATAAAACTAAAGATTCATAATTCAATTTCTTACTTACTTCCCTGAATCGTATCATAATTAATTTAAAAGGTGCTTAATAGGATTAATTGATTTTAGCCGTAGGTATAGTCACAGATCAATTTAACTATGTAGTTTAAATATGGAGCCATTAGCAATTCCCTTTTTGTTTTGATTATCAAAAGCCATTAGCCAGGCTCCAGGTGAACACACAAATTAACGACACATCCTATAATTCTCACAGTCCAGTTAACTAGAAGCATCGCATGTGGCAAATGCATCGATTCGACATTACATTTCTTCTGGTCATGCAAACATCTATACATGCCTGGATTCATTATTCCAACTTCAGAATTTAAGAGCAGAAAAGGGATTTTTTTATTATTATTGTTATAAATTATTTTAGCAACTTCAGTGGTAAATGACAAAGGTAATTGTTCGCATGTCAATTCCTTGGATTGACAGCCGATGAGAGAATGAGGTTAAAAGTAATGTTTGACAAAGCAATAAATAGACCCTCTTTTAAGTAGTAGGCTTTCTCCACTTGTTTATTTTTTTGATTAAGGCCTTCAAAAAAACAATTCAAAAGCCGGGACCAAAGCCCACGTAGACAACATTGCGGTTGATTAGAAAACAACCTTTCAATAATATTTCAAACTTCAGGGCCTTTCACAGTTTTTTTTAAAGTCTGGGCCTGCAAAAGTGTCCATGAAGTATATGATTTGATTGCAATGGAGTTTAAGTTGAAACAAAATGTTTCGTTTCCTCCTCCAATTTGCTTGCAAAAGCATCCTTATAGCCATATTTGACACTATAGCACAGTTGATTTGTATAGGAAATCTATGTACATATATACTGACACTTAGTTTATGCCTTTCGCAGAATACACAACTATTTATATCATAAAATTTTTAATTTTATGCATCGACAACTTTGTTTATCCTCCAATTTAAGGCATAAGTTCTTATTAAATGTCCATAAAAATGATTTTCATTTGATTTTACTCGAGAGACGTTTTTTATTGTGACGTCTTTTGTCGAAGATAAGGTAAGATTTTTTTAAGATTTTTTTCTAAAGAAAGTAAAGTGAAAATTGATGTGAAAAACATTGTTCAATTACTAATTTTAATACTACGTTTTTGGATACTGGAGTTAAGTCTGCATTGGGAGGATTCAAGGTTGTTTTTCTTTTTAGCTTTCGATAATCTGTATCACACGTTTTTCTGAGAAGTATCGAGACTTGCTTCGGTAAGTTTCATAGATTCCTCGAGTACGCATACCATGTTCCCCGACAAATGTCAAGGAATATCTTGGGTTGCCCCTCTATATGTGACCGATTTCCCCCGTAAATATCACGCGTTGCTCTAGATAGTATCAATCAATTCAGGAGGTATCAAGGGTTGCCCCGGTAAGTATCACAGATAGAACCGGTATAAGTATCACTAGTTTCCTCGTTAAATATCAGTAATTGCTGTGGTCAGTATTGCGGGTTGCTCCGGTTAGTATCACAATTGCCCACATATGTATTACAGAATAAATGATCAGTCCAGAATAAGAACACCTTTTAGGTGGGGGAAGTCATATTT
This sequence comes from Meliscaeva auricollis, assembly GCA_948107695.1. Classification (NCBI taxonomy): domain Eukaryota; kingdom Metazoa; phylum Arthropoda; class Insecta; order Diptera; family Syrphidae; genus Meliscaeva; species Meliscaeva auricollis. The sequence goes on along the minus strand of OX403616.1, from coordinate 115,029,724 downwards.
TAAATTGGTTGAGACGAATTTTGCCTTAAATTTTAATTTTTTAAATAAACCGTGACTGAAAGTTGTTTTTACAATGTGGTATTGCGTTTTCTTATACTTCTTTCCTACGAACAGGAAAAGCCAGCGGTTGCCACTTATCAGTCTAAAACCCACACTTATTTCCACACCCAGGTGAATGTTTTTCCAATATCAAGTGCTGTGTAGACGTTTGTCTTTAACAACAGGCAGAAGGTGGAATAAAAACTTTTTCAGAATGAGTGTAATTCAAAAATATGGTATGTTTTGGTAGGAGGGCAGGAATAAAATTGTAAGTTGTACTTGGATATCGTGATTGCATAGATAAGTCATTGTACTTAAACTGATACAAGTGTTATGCAGCAAAAGATTTAAATTATGTACACAAAATAGGAATGTAGGAAAAGTATCAAAGGAGCCCAGGATGATATGTTGGAGCTGGTTGAGATAACTTCTTGCATTGTGTTGAAGGTCTTTAATGTCTTCGGCATCTGAAAATATAAATTGTTAGATTTCATTTGTCTGGAACCTACATTAACGAAGTCTTTGCAAGTGCGAAGTGCATCACTCTTCTCTTGAGCACCAGACTGGGTTTCTGATAGTTTCCACGAATTTCCATTTATACATTTGAAATTATATACATAATGTATGTTTAATGTGCATTCAACATAAATCCATTTCGAATGTTCATAGCAAAAAAATCATTTGCAGGAGTAACAGAAACGCATTTGGCTGTCAAATTCAAGTTACCAAGTGGTTTTCCTATAACACCATGCAGTTGACGTTGCAAAAGTCCCTTTGGTTTGTGGCAGCCTCAATGCTTGATTATAACGATGCAGTTCATAGAATTATTTGTGTGATGGGTGACTGGTAAATGCGGTGTTAAAAAGATCTTATTAACTTTCGTCGCAAATTGTGACTCTTATCAACCAGTTTTTTTTTTAATTTTTATTTTTATTCTTATTTGTGGTTTTTGCTATTTTCGTTTGATGTGAAAACTTATAAATCAAATTAAATCAAAATATCACAACAAACTTTTTAATTCTTTAATCAAAAACTGTATTTAGTTTTGAAAACCACTGGCTCTTCCATACATACAAATATTTGTTAAATGTAATTTGTTTCTTGTTATATTAAAAGTCTTATCTCAAAAGCATAACACAGTTTTCAAATTTTGTATTCCCTAGGACTTTTTTCACGTCATTACACATAATTATCAAACTTCAAACCCCTCCATAGAGGTGGATTAAATAAAGTATGGAATTTTCTAGACAGGGAATGCTAAAGTGCTTTAAATTTGAAAATTAGTTTTTTTTTAGTTCAGTTTTTTACTTGCTCTATAGAGCAAGTATTGGTTTCGTGTCAAAAAAAAAAATTACGATAGTGGAGAAGAAGAAAAAGTGGTTTTAATCGGTCTGTGCTTCTGTGCGCCTGTACATCTGTGCGTCCAACTGTGCACTTTTCCACTGCCCAAACGCGTGGACGCATTTTTTTCAAATTTGGTTTACGTAATTTCGAAAGTTGTTTTTTTTTTGTTTTTGAATATCTCGTCTAATATAATACCTCCCATACACCGGTTTTGAGTAATTGGGTTTTTCGGCTCTAACGATTTTGTGTATGGATTATGTTCAGTAATTACAACAAAACTGCATTTTTAGTTTTTCTCAAAAAACTCGAACATCGGAGAAACAGCGTTGCCGTTTTCTTTTTTTGCAAATTTTTTTTTATTTTGTTTTTTTTTTTTGTGCCTTTAAGCATCTATTTATGTTTAAGAAAAAAATATGTATTAATTAAAAAACTAAAAAAAAATAAAAAGTTAAAATTAGTTTTATTCTTTTTAAACATATTCCACTTTTCTTGTAAAAATATTTAACTCAAACAAAACCCTATATTTTGTTAATTTCTAACATAGTTATTTATTTTTATAAACTTTATATAAGAGGCTTTAACGTCTATAGCAACTTTAACCCAAAAGTACGTGCGATCCAGTCGTGCATTTTATTTTAAATACATAAAACAAATGTTTATTTATCCTAGCTAGATATTTTTGTTGTGATTGATTTTTATGTATGAACCACATAAAGGGTCCGACAATTCTATCTGTCTGTATGTCTGTCTGTCTGTCTGTATGTATCAGAGACCACAGCCTAAACAAATGGGTCGATTTACTTCAAACTTGGTATGTGGCGTTTTTTGAATTTTTTTTTTGGACCAAAAATAAAAGTACCTGTCATATAACGGTTTTAGAAAAACTCATCTGTCTCAAAAATGGTTCCTATGATATTGATTTAAAAAATTATGGTCATTTCTTTGGATAAGGTCTATCTTTAAATGAAAACCTTTTTTTTCAAAAACCGTTATTAACGGTACCTGTCATAGAACCGTTTTTTTTAAATTCTGATTTTCTTTTTCATTACTCAATCAATTTCAGCCATGTTTTTTACATAAGTGCTTCTAAGTTGCCGTAATAATATTTAAATTTTCTTACAATTATAGATTTCGTGGGAGTCTCTAGGCGATAGGATCGGACCTTCTTTTCCGCAGTGACTTATTAAGATGCTTTCAAAATGGCTATGGAGCTTTAGGTTTGGCATCCACGTATAGTTAAAATTAAAACAGGATAGAAAATTGATACCCGAGAATATTAACTAACTCAATAACCATTCTTATTAAAAACACTAAATTCTTTGTTCTTGCCTTCAAAATTTGCATTTGATCCAATTAAACTTGGCATTGTTATTTTGGTATTATGGTTGACTTTGGCCTAATTTCCATCCCAAACACGAAATAAGGTCAAATGCTTTAATTTGGCTTTATTTCAGATAGGTACCTTTTTTTAAAAACTGACTTAAAACCGAATAAATTAATAACCCGCATCAAAAATTTAAGTTGAATTGCCGAGAAAAAAAACATGTTTAGATACATTTCACACTAAAGTTAACCCCGAAGCTAGACAAAATTTGACATATGTAAGTATACAGTATATTTGTTCTCATTGGTTTAATCGATGAGTTCGTCAAAAATATTTAACATCAGAAGCTCACTTGCAAATACATTCAATCATTTACACCCTTGAGGGCATTAAATTAATCCATTAAATTTCATAATTTTATTTGTACGTCGAAAAACAAATGAAATTCATGCTGATGCAAGTGTCAACAACATTTATGTTAATCGTTTAATTGATGGACAAATTCACGGAGATAAACATAATTTTGAAATAATAATTGCCGCCCTTCCAAACTCTCAATTACATCCCCCATGGCTATTTAAATTGGCAAAAAGGGCATTTTTTTGTTTATTGTTCATTTTCAGTTGATGATTGTTTTATTTGTCCTCTTCACCGTAATTATTTCCAACTTTTGTTTGAGGGTTGGTTGTGTAATGTATTCTGTCTCTTCCTTCATATTTATATGAAAAATGGTTTATTTATTCACACATCCCATACATTCCTTGAGGTGTATTTTATATGTAAATATATTTTATACATTTTTCTCTTTCAATGAAGTCTAAGGTATACGAACTAAAAATTAACATTTAAATTTTACTGTTTGTGACATATTTTGCAGCTCAATTACTTTATTTGTCTTGTGGTTGGATGTGAAATGTATGTGTCTCAACAAAAAACAAGAAATAGTTGTTTCTGTTAGAGAAAGGGTCATTATATTACCTTTCATATAAGTTCTGTAATTCCATTTTCATTCCTAAGGATTTATACAATTTTCTAACAGAGTAAACATAAATTACAAAATGAGGATACTCGTATGTGTGTTTATAATCAAACAATTTATATCAATTTAATCCCAAAATTCAATCAAACTTTAAATAGAAATGTAATCTTATTTTGAAATCGTATATTATTTGCAGGGAGCACATGAAATGAAGGCTTTTAATTGAATTACCTTCTGATTGTTTGTTTTTTGATAAGGGGGTTTTAAAACTTTTCGGGAATATATTTCATTTGACTGTTTGATTGCGAAAATTATCGTTTTAGTTGTGCTAGCTCAACTTCCAAATTACTCAATTTTAAGAGGGTGAATTATACATGCACAAAATAATACAGTCAAATAAGGGGAAAAAAGCGTTTAACTATTTTTTTCAAAGGCTTGGTTTTTGTGTTCTATAAATTGCCTTAAAAGTCACAAAAAATCACTCGTCTGCGTGTTAAGGTTTTCAAGGTTAGAGAAGATTAATAAAATTTAATAAATTTTTTTTTTAATAAAGTGGTATGAATCATGTTTCAAGTGTACCTATTTGTGTGAAACCGAATCCTAAAAAAAAATAAATTGCACGACTGGATTGCACGTACTTGCTCTTATAGACAAATTTACTATATATGCCAAGCCTTTTTAATTGAAAAATTGTAAATGCAGTTTTAGAAAGAAAAAAAAAATAAAAAAAGCATAAAATTCCATTTTCAAATGACTACAACAGCTTCTTAAATGAATTTAACTTTAAAACGAAGTATGCAATTTGATTTCTTCTATAATTATACATTTTTAGAAAAAAAAAAATTCAAAATCGTTATAGCCGTTTAAAAAAAAAAAACTATTTTTCTGTATAAAATTTTGCAAAGACTTTTATAATAAAAAAATTGGTACGCCATTTTTAAGATATAATTTATCAACTATTAAAACTAAATTAAAAAAAATATTGATTATTTTTTGAAAAAAAATAATTTCTCAAACAAAAAGTTTAATTTTTTTTTTTTAATTAAAAAAAATAATATTCTAATATTTTTTTACAAAACATTATTACGGCAACTTAAAAGCCTTCATGTAAAACAAAATGGTTGGAATTGATTGAGTCATGAAGGAGAAAATCAGAATTAAGAAAAATGGTTCTATGGCAAGTACCGTAAATACCGGTTTTTGAAAAAATGACTATGATTTTTTTAATAAATTTTTTTAATAAAAATCATAGGAATCATTTTTGAGACAGGCAGAGAAACAGAGAGACAGAATTGTCGGATCCACTTTTTTTTCATTCTGTATCATCGTAATGTCATAAAATAAAATAAAGAATTATTCTTATTCAATACATTTGCAAAAATGTATAAGTTATTTGAAAATTTGAATAATTGATTTCATAATATTTACAAAAAAAAAAATTTTGTCGGCTCAAAACCTTCATACTTACCTTCAATTTATTTGAAAATTGAAAATAAAAAAATCCATTAGTAAATTTTTGAGCATAAATTATCATTTTCGTTTTGTTTTATTTCATTAATTTTTGTTTGTAACATAATTAAGTACAACTTTGTATATGTACATAATAATTCTTAATCTAATTGTTTCTTATTTAAACTATTTACATGGGTAATATATTTATTACTTGGGATCACATTATTAGAAAAAATTCGATTTCAATTTATTCTTTCTTAAAGAAATTTTAAGAATAAAATTTTAAAAGATTTTGCCTTAATTTAAATTAAAATCAGTTTAACATATTTATGGGTACTTAACATTAAATTATATTTTGTATGTAAAATATTTCTTTCTACTTTTTTTTTGCATTTTGATAAATAAAACTTATTTTTAAATGTAAATTATATATTTGTATTACAAAGTTTAATGCAAAATTTAAAATTTCGTTGTACAAGAACAAGTTGACTTAACCAAAAAGTTGTTGGTTATTTTTATGTTATGTATTTATTGGTAGGTTAAACATTAAACACGAAACCATGTTTGTCCTTATTTAATGGTGAAGTAGTAAATTTTGTTTCCGTTGGCATTGTCTAAAAATAAGCAAGGAAGTAAGGAAAAAAATTAATCAAAAATGTTTAAGTGATAATTAAGCTTTATTTAACGCAAGAAAATGATAAAATTTCTTTGATTTTATACTTAAAGGAGAAAATGTCAGAAGTATTTCCTAAAAAGTGGCAAGAAATTTTAAAAGAATATTTTGACGTGGGTATTTCAGCTGATTCCAAAAGTCCGAATAATTGATATTTATATGGACTACCTCTCTGTTTTCGTTTGATACTTAGTAATGAGTTATTTTTACTTGCAATACCGGGTGCCCCACAGACACCGCCGAAGGCGAAAGCCGCCATGGGTTCCTCGGGTTATTCAAAGTCGAAAATTTTCTGTCGCCAATTTTCGCTTCGTTTTCGAGTTATTACGGCGTTTATGCTTTTAGTTTTATTTTCCTTTAACTGGCCTTATCTTTGACGTTGATTGAATTAAAGGAAAAAAATTACAAATCGGAGGCCGTTTGTCAGAGATAAGGCCACTCAAAAGAAATAGAGCCAAAATCATAAAAACCGCTATAACTCGAAAACGATGTGAAAACGGGAAAATTGCCTATTAAGTTGTCCGTGTTAAAATAACCTCAGGAACCCATTGTTTTCGTCTGCAGTGGTGACAGTGGGGCACCCTGTATAACATTAAAATCACAAAAATTAAAGGGTTTTCGTGTCATCTTATTGCTTTTCGAAGTCTAAAACATAAAAAATAAAAAACATTACATATTCCCCTCCCAGCACACCGCTATTTCCCTTGATTTTTGTAATAGATTAATGTGAATTAATATTGGTTGTAGATAAAAAGTTTGCAAGAAACAACCATTCAGCTTGACATTTGGCCATAAGATTTTCACAAAAATCCTTTTTTTCCTAATTTAAGATAAAAAAAAATATGAGCAGTAAAAAATTTAAATGCAATGTTTCATGTTTAAAAATAAATATATCACCCCTTTTAACCCCTTTTTGAAATGGTTTGACCCAGAAACATTTTTTATAATCTGATATTTGCTGAAAATCGTCACAACACCAACAAACGTTAATAATTTCAGTTTTTTTTTTAATCTTTGACCATAATAGTGTTTCGAAATGTTGTTGGAAACTCTAAAATTTGGATTCAGCAGCCCCAAAAATATAAGGTATGAAAGAAATTAAAACTACCCCAAAACTTTCTTGGTAAAAACAAAATTTGACTGGATTATTAGGAAACCCAGCCATATGGGGCGATAAGCCATTATATTTTGCATTGCAGTAAGGATGTATTACGTCCACTACATTTCATTTTAAGCCGGCTTCGTTGCGTCAAGGACATTATGCAAATGATGTTAACATGAAATTGATTCTAACTCGTAAACTAAATGGCTTCACCCATAGAACAATAAAGCACTATATAACCAGGCTAACCGCACACGAATAGACCACAATTTTGTCTGCAAAATAATGCCAACGACATAACAAACTAACGATGTGGCAAAAACACTTACCGACAAACCTTCGTAAATTTATGACTAGGTACTCTTATGGAGGAGTTGTTGCCTTTAAGTTGTTTACAACGATAATAATGCCGAGGAAAAAGAAAATGGAAATAAAACTGTAACTATGCCTATCAGACTTCAGGCACAACAGAACAACTTTATCAAATTAAGTTTCTCAATTACGAAACAACAAAAGATCAGTATTTATAATATTGACAAGAATTTGATTTTATTGACTTGCCGTGCTTATGCTAATATTCCGCATTCTTTTTGATGACTTCTATAAAAACTGGGTAAATTGAAATAAAATAATAATAAACAATTCATCAAAATGTTTTTTTATTCATTTCCATTTTGTATGGAAAAATTGGTAAACAAACATCCTGTCCACCGCAATGTCTGTTTTGTTTCGAAATGGAATTTCTTAAGGAGGAAATCTCTCTCCTACACATAGTTTCACGTGCACATTATACTTATGCAGGAGGTAGCTACTTTATCGCACGTACATCGATAAAATTTTATATCTTTTGGATTTAGCCACTTAAGTTAAGTGCTATCACGAGTGAGGTAAATTAGCAATTTGTATGCCACATATTTGAGGTTGGGAAAGCTACCGCGACTTGATATAATTTGGTGTCTTGTGTGTCCTTACTTTAGAGAAGTAGTTTAATCCCTTGAGTACTTTGTAAACAAAAAACAAGGATTTCTGGGTTTTAATCGAAGTCAATATCTTTTAATTCGATATTTGAGAGTTTAATAAAAGGGTGTTTTTTTTCGAAAGAATGGAAAGAAATGTTTAAGAAAAAAAAGTTAGGAATTAAAATATTTACTCTCACCTCAGAAAATAAAAATAAATCCAGAGTTGTGGGTATACTCCACATTTACTTTTATTAGTTGTAATTGGGAACGAGAACGACTAATTGTTGCCTAAATATGCGTTAATGAGTTAAAAGGTAAAAGAAATAGCTTTTGGAGCTTCTCTGAACATATTTCCCATGATCTAGCCAAAGAGAGAGCCATAACTTTGTTAGGTATTCTATAAAAGCATTGACTTTTGACCCTTTTTACTTGCGATATAGGTACTATGGGTATGTTTAGGATTCGTAAAAAAAATCGAACTCGAGATAACAATCAGATATGACAAAACGATGATAGAAAAAACTGGGTCTCGTAATTCTGTCTGTCCGACCTACAACCAAACCCCTGAAGCGATTTTCTTCAAATTTGGTGGTTAAGCGTCTTTGGTGATTCCCTAGAGGTAAATTTTTTGGGTCCAAAATTAACGGTACCTCTACCATTTAATGAGTAAGGAAAAGTTGAATTTTCTCAAAAATTTCTCCAAAGATTTTGATAAAAAAATTGTAATTAAATACTTATGTTAGAAAAGCCGTACTTTTAAAATGAAAGAAATATTTTTAGAAATGTCAGTAACGGTGCCTACCATAGAACCGTTTTCTTCAATGTTGAGCTTCTCTTAAACGACTCAACCAATTTTGATAAAAAACTTTATATGGAAGCTTGTTAATAACCCTAAAATTATTTGATATTAAGAATTTTGAAAATTTTTGAAATTTTGGTTTTAGATGTGCATTAATATTTTCTTAAAAACGGCATACTATCTTCTTTTTTTTAACAAGGTTCGACAAATTTTATATATAAATAATAATTTTTTTTTAAAAAGGATGATTTTCAAATTTCTTTTCTAAAAAATTGTCTTTCTTAATCAAATCAAATGGCATACTTAGTTTGTAGCACAAAACAATTTAAGACGAAGTTATGTCATTTTAGTAATATTAGATTTTATTTTTTCTTACACTTTTTCAAAAGATTTTTTGTATAAAGTTATTTATTTTTAAACACTATGTATAAATTGTTTGCATGTTTCAGAGTTTTATATATCCCTGTGCTCAGTATACTCCAAATAATCGGAAATGAATGAAAAATGCCACTTTTCGAGGAAAAAAAACGTTTTCTTTCTAATATTTACATAAAAAGGCAATTTTAGACTTTTTATGTAAATATTAAAGACATTGTTAAATAAAAAAATACATTTTGTTTTAATATTTTCTTACAAATAATTAAAAACAAAATCAGTAAAACTTGCCTTTTTTCTGATAAATTCGAGGTTATGACCTTCAGAAATATTAAACAAAATGTTTCCGTCGAAGAGTGACATAATTTAGGGTTCCAAGCATTTTCATTTTTTTTGGACAATACTGAACATAGGAATAAATATAAATATAATGAAGCATACGAAAAAAAAACTTTAAGCGCCCACAAGGGGTCAAAATAAAAATCTAAAAAAATTAAGAGGTTTTTTTTTTAATCATTCGGAATATTTTTTCCACCTTAACGCATGATCCTAAATGAAATAAAATGCACTACTGGATTGCACGAACTTGTTCTTGTAGCTCAAAGTTAAAATATATTCGTTAGTAATTGAACAATTCAATTTTTGTTATTTGGATATTGGAAATTATCAAAAAAAATATTTTTTTATTTACCTAATTTTTTACATTACTTTTCAAAATCACAATATGAACCTGTTGCCAAATTTAAAACGAAATCGCTTGATGTATACGGAAATAACTTAAATTAATGAAATTTTTTTCCGTTATTTGTATTTTTTGAGAAAAACTAAAAACGCAGTATTGTTACAATTCCTTATTGCATAACATACACCAAGTTTAATCAAAATCGTTAGAGCCGTTTTCGAAAAAAAATCAATAACTTAAAACCGATATATGGGAGATATTCGTTCTAATAGAAATATTCACAAAAAAAAAACAGCCTTGGAAATTACAAAAAAGTAACCTGTACCAGATTTCAAGCAAATCTGTCAACCCGTTTAGGCTGTGGCTCTCTGTACAGATGGACGCACAGACGAACAGACGAACAGACGAACAGACGAACAGACGAACAGACGAACAGACGAACAGACGAACAGACGAACAGACGCACAGACCGACGGACGGCATGACGAAAACCACTTTTTTGGACTTCTCCATCATCGTAATGTTGGTGTTGGTTAAAATCTCAAATTTTTGGTTTACGACATATATGTATGTAGTAATAAAAGCCAATAGGAAGTTTAAAGAAACAGTTTGCCTCATTATCCATCAAGGAGGATTAATATATGTACATTAGGAAATTGGCTCTATCGGTTGGACTCAACATTAACCCTTCCAAAAAAACAATAATATTATTTACCAAAAAATTACTTCTATCTTTTATATGAAAACTATAAGTTTGGATTAAGAAGTAATAGAAACACTGAAGGAGCTTAAATAGTAACTCCTCTGGAGTCCTCTGCTTGCCAAAGCAAGCAATATTTGGGGCTGAAAACCACATATCCCAAGATAATGGTAAGACCTACTTCTCACATATCATAAGGTAGTTTGACAAAAAAAAAAACGATGTTTAAAAAACTGAGAAATCACTAAATAAAGCGCAAGAACTCCCATGCGTCTGCATCTGGATCATTATGGACGTTAAAATATATCCTGCGACCATAATTCGGACATCAAAAAGTTGACTAATGCGGTACAAGCTGTCTGATCAGTGATCAGCCGTTCATCAACAAAATAGACTAAGCACCCAGAGCGATTTTTGGGTGTGAGTGATAGAATAAAATCACTTGTTCTTTAGTATAGATCCTTACTTTCTGTATTGAAATATCGAGTTCTTGCATACTGTAGCTGGGGCATTTCTGAGCAATGCTGCATTAAAAATGCTTTTTTAAGGCACTGAAGATAATAGGAAATGCAAAATCATTATCGTTTAAAATAAAAGAAGAAAGCGCCCTAGATATGAATATGGGAGTCAAAGACGTTTTGCATGTGGCATTCTGCCTGCAAGATGCATTTAAAATAAAATGCACGACTGGATCGCACGAACTTGCTCATGTAGTGCAGAGCTATTATATGCATTAACTTAGCTTGGAAATTTTAGCTGTTGGTTATCTGATGTGTATGAAAGAGAATGAGCAAAAATAAATATTTATTTTTAAACGGGAATACACTTTGAATTTTTTTTTTCGATGTGACTGTGACTTTTTTTCAAAATTTAATTTTTAGATGTTGATTGATAATATCTTAAAAATGGCGAACCAATTTTTTTTTTTTTTAATATTTTTATTTTTTAAAACGGCTCGATAGATTTTTCAAAAAAAAATTCTAAAAATTTATCGTTATAGAAGAAATCATATCAAAAAGTTTAATCAAAATCGAGGAAACTCGAATAACTCAAAAATGTTTTATGGGAGGTACTTGTTCTAGGGGAGATATTCAAAAACAAAAAAAAAAACAAAATTTTGAAATAACATAAAAATCATTTCTGTCAAATTTGAAGACGATCCGTTCACGCGTTTGGGCAGTGGAAATGTGTACAGATGGACACACGGACGCACAGACGCACAGACGCACATACCGACGGACGGCATGACGAAAACCACTTTTTTAGTCTTTTCCCTCATCGCTATGTTGGTTTTACTAAAACCTCAATTTTTTTTTTGACACGAAACCAATTTTTTCCCTATAGAGCAAATAATAAAGCAAAACATGAAATAATTGCGATAGCAAGATAATTCTTTTGTTCAATGATAGAGGCGCCTTACCTTATTAGAGGAACGAAAGCCCAAAACGCTAAGAATGCGGCATTCTGACTGCCAGATGCACAAAAAAAATAGAATTTGGAAATATTTAATTCTAACAGCAAAGATAGTTCTTTATTCATACGATAGAGTAGAGCATCTTTATTTGAATTTCTCTATTCCTTTTTTGAACTTGACCTTGCGCAAGCTTAGGAATAAAAAAGCAAAACTATCGGAATGATATCAGAAGAGTACGAGTTTGTATAAAATATATAAGGAAAATGTGGTGCTCTATGGCGTATACGTACTTTTTGTACACAAATTTCATGTTTTGTTACTATCAATAGTGAATCACCCCATTTCGATCAAAAATGTTACAGAAAGTTAGTTAATGCAAAGATATCAAGTCAAGAACCGAATTAGTTAAAAGCATTACCGTCAAGGAATGACGAAAAAAAAATTGAATCGTTAAACTTTCAGCAGATGCAATATCACATAAATTTAGACTGTCAGTGGCACATGGTGAATTAACGTCATTACAATTTTATTTGAGAACATGACTGTGCAATATTATATATCCTTTTCATATAGCCAGGTGTACTATTGTTTTATCCTTGTTCAAAACAGTCTTCCCAAGGGACATCGTACATTTTCATGGTATCGCAAATTAAATCTTTAACTTAAATACATATATGTACGTTTATTTACTAACACACAATTATTCTTCCTGTCAGAAGTCTTTGCAATTCTAACCTAGTAAAGCTATGAGGCCAAGATCATGGCTTCCATCAGTTGTGGACATAATTTATTCACAAAGTTCAATGGTTTGGATTGGCTCTTGGGATTGCAATAAATTTGAAAAACAAGATATCATGTTGGAATATAGAAATTATATTTTATTTGTAATATGATTCTATTTTATGCTTTCCTGATTTTTTGATAACATTAAGACCCTAGAGCTCAAGAAAAACAGAATTTTAATTTATTTAATGCCAGCCCAGTAGGTATTTTTTTTTACAATCAGGACTATACCAGAACAAACTCCTGCTAAACACAGTCTTTATATTTATATTTATTTTTTTTTTTTTTTATTTGTATGAACTTCTTGACAAACTTTTTTTATTGCTATCGATTTCACTTAAAGTTCTTCTATTTTGCGATTTATAGCAATCACAGATGTTTTCATCTTCTTCATTTAAAAACTCAAGTACCCAAGTCGTCTTTCCATATGGTCTTCATAAAAAAATTCTATGACTTTTTTTTTTCTAAAAAAACACAAAAAAAAAAAAAATTTTCTATCCATTTTGTCCTCTTTTTTTGTGTTATCAACAAATTCTGATGTACAATACATGGATTTGGATATCGGATTTCTTGGTTTCTTGTAAATAGCTTATTGTTTGTGATTCAGTAGATTTCTTGGTTTTACATTTCAAACGTGAATTCTAAAGAATAATTTAGACTCGAATGTCCTTGTCAACAACATACGTAACATTTCCCTACAAGCATCATTTATTTTACATAGCCTATGAATGGCGATGATTTTTTTTAAAAAGGGTGAAAACCCCACTAGTTTGAAATTTAAAGTGACAAGAAAATTCTGGGACCGAGCAATATAAATAAATCGAGGATTTTCTTTTCAACCATCATCGCATCGGATAAAACCCATAAAATCAAAAAACTTTTGTTACTTTAACAACAGATATTTTGTTATATTTCAAAAGTGAAGGATAGGGAAAGAAGCGTAACCATAATAACTTGATTTAGGTTCTTAGACACACAAGACAATGAATGGCCCACAAGAAAAATTTTCGATAAAGAAAAACGGAAATTGCAAAAACAAGGCTTGAAGAAATTGATGGTCTGGAATGTAAACAAAAAGGTCACAAATAAAAAGAACACCTTTTGCTTTTATTTTGGCAAACAATTGGTATTTGCCACAAAATTGGATTGGCTATTGTCATAATAGAGGTCGTGAGAAAAGAAGGTTGTAGTTTTGGAAACGTGCTTTTGAGTTTATTTTAGTGCTTGTTTAATTGGGCCGATTTATTTGCTACATCTTATTCAATCATTTCGTGACCACATACATACATTAGTTTTGTTAAGTGAAGATAAAAGCAGTTCTTGATCCTTTTGTTCTCAAATGAGTTCTAGTTTATTGAACTTTCGAAGAATAACTTTTATTAACTAAAGTACCGCCGAGAGGTAAAAATTTTACAGCAGAATCATGATATAAAAACTAAATTGTAGGAGGAAGGCTCCTTGTACCTTTCAAATAAGGCCAACATTATTAAAATCAGTTGCCGGTAAGTTAATTAAAAAGGGAGAAATAGAAATCGTGTTTACGTATTAATATAATGATTTTTAAAGGCGAGCAAAATCGATTTGATTTATAAAAAATCTCTGCAGAAAAGTATAAACAGACATTATGTAAATAGATAAATGAATCACGCTACAAAGTAACATTTTTCCATTTAAAAGACCTCCAAGAGTCTTACAAGACTAATTTTTGAGAATGAAAAACGTTATCTATTCTTTTCAAGAGTACGATAAGATTTGGTTTTGGTAAAAAAAAACCAGAATTTATATTATTGTACCAGATTTTCAGGTTTTTAATGAGATATTTATAACAAGAGTTTCTGTGCTTTAATGAGGTGATAGGAATAGGAATTTTTAGAGGTTCTAGTTCAATAGCGGTAATCAACCAAATTTATCAATAATTTTCTAATCAATTTTGTATAAAATTATGTTTTGTCAACAATATTGTCGAAAAATTCTGTAAAAGAAAATTGATGGAATTCATCCATTTGTAGTCGTGGTATACAAAAACGTAAAAAATAAATGCACTGACCGAACAAATTTACATATTTTGAATTGGTTCCCTTTGAGATAGTATTTAATTTCCAATTTTATAGCAGTTAAAACGTGGGCCTTACGCCATTTCTGGATTATCCAACGTTTACCGGATTCCCTGTTTACAAACTTTTAGTCACTGTGGCGTATGAGTAACTTTTTTTTAATTGTCAAATTTAAATGCAGTATTACCTTTCCTAACTAATGAACTGATAGATTTAACATTTTTTGATATCGGAGCCATACTTATTAGTCGATTTAATATTATAATTAAAAAAAAAAAAACGGCCAGAGCTGTTATTTTTATCCAAAAAGCACAGTAAGTAAGTAATTTTGAATACCAACAAAAAAATTAATTATTTCAATTGGAGATATTCGGATCGGTTCACAGACATAACCCCTTCTGAAATTAAAAATTAATTGTATCGTCATTTTAGACTATCTCTGATTTCCTCAATTGTTCATTTATAAACAAACTATTTCAGTAATATCAGTTAATGTTAGACGGTATTAATGCACCGAAAAAGGCACAACAAAATAATCCTTTTCTTGATTCAAACACTGAAAAAGAGACATACGAAAAACAAATACAACTCGATTCAAATTTTATTATTGGCCTGAATGCTTTTTTTGAAATTTTAGTTATTCCAGTAAAATGTACTTATTTTTAAGCTGAAAACATGTTTAAGGAGTTGATTAAGTCATTTTAGTGTCTGGCTCAGAGTGTCAGTTACTAGGTCTTGATTCTACGGGCCGCAAAATGTATTTATATTTGATTTAACGAGCCCACAAACTTAAACTATACCTAAGAGCAAGTAGGTCCCACCTTGATGTGCATTTAATTTTCCTAAGTAGACTTCTTTCACTAAATGCAATTTTCAGAACTTAGAGACTTTTCGAAAAATATTATGTCTCCTTGTGTTTTCTTTTTTATTGTTCCGATTCCAAGTACTGAACGTTCTCAATATCAATTTTTTTCTCGACAGTACCTACCTACCGTTTGTAGGGAATTAAAAATGTTCTACATCTTCTTCAGGGACACTTACTTCATTATAACTCATAATGAAAGTATACAAAAACATGGAAAATTCTAATTACAAACACTTCTGCAGTTTTACTCTGAATAAATAAACGTAAAGCATTTATTAAATTTCATTAAATGTTAAAAAGAGCCAGCTTTTGTAACATCATTTGATTACTTTTTTTATTTTATTTGCAACATTCAGCTCATAATAATTCCTTTTTACTACACAGAGCATTTGAAGCATTTTAACCTTTTTAATATTCTAAAAGAAAAAAAGAGAAGCGAAATTTAAGAGGGATTTGTTCTCAGAAAACATTTTTGCCTTCCCTTATTCGGAAAGAAAGTAAATCGAATTTTCAGGTGCATCAACTGAAAATTTACTTCAATAAATGAATTGTAAGACTTTATGAATGTACGTAATACCTAAATTTTGTTTTTGAAATTGGCTCCCATTGATGATAGCTCTTTTACTTTTGTTAAAAAATAAATGAAAATATCTTGTTTTTCCTTTAAGCTACATAATCTTGTGTTAATGAGAATAATCAAAAGCAACATTTGCTTTTGAAAAATATTACTTTGTGTTTGTGGATGTCTGAGGTCAAGAAATAGTGGAAGAATATGCTCAGGTCCTGCCAACAAACCGAGATTCCGGGAAAATCGCCGGAAAGATGAATTTTTGCATAAAGCTTTTACAATATACTGACACAGCGAAAAGTCCCTTCGATATGAGTGCTGCACAACACAGTGGCCTGTTTCGATTTTTATGTTTGCAAAAATCATAACTCAAATACAAAAACATTGAAAATTGTATATCTTTAAGGCAATTCTATTAAAATGGCGAATTTAAAGAAAAATAAAATATTGACTTGGGGAAGTGTAGCGTCCAGGGTTTTATCAAGGGCACATAGGTATATGAAAAAATTGACAAACAAAATAAACGAACTTTAAAAGAACTACGAATTTGGTATCCTTTTGTATCTCACTGTGGAAGATTTAATGGATACAGTTGTTTTTGTAGGAAAATTTGGTTTTCTTTTTACACTTGTGTTTTTGTTGTGATTTTTTTTTTTTTTTGAGAAATTTGAAAACAGGCTAAATTATTTTTAGTTTTAAAAATTAAATTAAGTTAAAATTATACATTAAATTTGATTTAGGAATACAAAAGAAACATTGTTTGTTTTTAAAATTAATAAGACCAAGAGTTTTGTTTTAGATTAATATAAGAGTGTTTTAAGTGCAACCAATGAAACGTCTTAGTTGGAAACCCTCAATTGAAACTGAAATCCCCTTCCATTTTTAACAAAATATTTAAGCGAACTCGTTTTGCGTTGTGAAAAGTATTTCTTTAATGGCTTTACATATAATCTCTTCAGTGGAAGAAATGGAATACACAATTTCTTCCTAATTCATTCCAAAATTACAAATCCCATTGATTTATTTTTTACAAGCACCAATATTTTTTGTTAAGTCAAGCAACGAATTAAAAAACATAAATTAATGTACAAGTGTAATAAAAATCTTTCTTCAAACTGATTACTTTTTCTTTACAGCACACATGGTCGGAAAGTGTTTCCCCCAATCTAGATAATTTGAAATCGTAAAATCAATCTTCCTCAAACCCATTTCAAACTCATATTCATGAAAACCTTTATTCATTCCATAATCTTGACTGTTTGATATATTTATAAATTTCTTTTCTTTCACTCTTGTATTTTTTTTTTCTTTTGGATTTTATTTATTTCAAAGAATAAATCAACTTATGTGAAATTCCATAGCGTTTTTGTATCAAAAAGGTCTCCTATATTAATATACGTACATATATTGTACATACAGATGTTTTGTATATGGTTGAGACAATTTATAATGATATGAAAACATATTTTCATCCTTTACAAAAACGCATTTTCTGGACAGTCTGTCAGAAGCTTAAGGCGTAGTTAGTTCGATGGACTACCATGCCAGAGTTCCCAATTTATCTATTTAAATGGTCATAGAATATTTTAAGCACAATTTAAAACTTCAAAAGTAATTCTGTAGTTCATGCTCATTTTTTGGAGTAAAACATTGATAACAAAGCTTAATGTTATCTCCATTTCGTATATTTCTTAAACGGATAATGGTTTCTGACATCTGATTATTATTTCTTGCATATTTCGAGTACAAATATAGTGACTTCTTCGCAAGATCAAATGGTGCGCTCCTATTAATTTCAAATGTGTTGTTGGGGTAGTAAATGTAGTTGATGTAACTGATTTACCTGATGTAGATTTACGAAAAAATGGCCCCAGGGTGGTGTGCTGTACTTTATTTAAATATAACTAGAAGCTCAAAGTGCTCCGTAAATAATGCCTAGTTCTAAGAAGAAACGGAATTTGTTGCAAGTGCAAAGAAATCTCAAGCTTAGATTCAAATCAAATTAGGTAAGATTTCAAATTTCAGTAGGTACGAGTACCGGTACTTGTACTAAAGTAGCTACTTAGTTTCGGTACTGGTACTTGAAAAAAGAAAAGCAGCAGTACTTTCAAATACGTTATCAGACCTTCGATTTGAAAATTTTCAAACGGCAAAACGATACCGTATCAGTTAATGGTTGTTTTTCAAACAAAAAACTGACTTTAAATAATTGCATTTTTATGTGGATGGGCTTAAATAAAAAGATGAAGCACTTAATTAAGAAAATATTATGATTTTTGCTTGATGTAATCATTAAAACATATTTTGGAAATAGTCCATAATATGGTTGTGAGCAACATAAAAAGTAAAAGCAAGTAAGTTTAGCGCAATCGTGTATTTGATTTCAAATATTGTCGAAAAGCATTTGAAATACGATTACACATCAATGTAAATAATTATTATTATTAATGAACGCTAAATCATGTTTCCAAAAGAACAGACAAAATAAATTAAAGAACAATATTATCATACCAATTTCAATTTTATGATGAACAAAATAATTACAATGATTGAAAAAAGGAACGACAAAATGTACTTAACATTGAAAAACGTTTGGAAATTGATATCGATTATTGAAATTGATGTTAAAATAATGTATATTTTATACTACTACATTAAATTATCCTTGATTTTTATTTTTATGCAGAAACAATTATCTAGTCATTGAACTCAAAAAACGTTAAACTTAAATAACGATAACTTCATAGGCCTTAACCCCCTGAATTAGGAATTCAAGAAAAGAAACATAATAAACTTTAACGACTTTGTATTGGGCAATAGAATCCAAACTATACTCTTATTCAAAATTTAATCAAGACAATTGCAGATAATCTGGGAGGTAGTGTTGGTAATAGGAAAGTAGAATTCTTATTCAACTTCGATAATTGTTTAGAAGAAAAATAAAGATCATTTGGGGAAGTGATTCCCCTATTTATCGAACTTAGTTTTGATTATTTTTCTATGTAGTTCATTTTTTTTGGAAAACCAAAATCATAACAAAAATAATTGATGAGTCATTTTCATAGCAAACTATTGGTCTTAAAGAAAGATGCAATTTTTAAGGCTACCTAGAATTCAAGTGTCTAATTTGAAAATTGAAACTGTCAGTAAAATAAATTCGTTTATTGCAAATGTAACTTCTCGATTATAATATGAGTTCAATTGTTTTGAAATTGTCAATACAACAAGAAGACAAAATACAATTATATTATTCTTATCAATTTGGTTTGCTAACACATTCTGGAAGCCAAGAAAATATCTCATTAATTCAGTGTGGGATATCCGATGTAACATACAAAAAAGTTACAGACTACCAACTTATAGCTATAAGTATGTATTGATGTTTTGGAGTGTGAAAAATTCATATATATCGAGACTTCATAGAAATGATATCAAAAGTCTTATCGTTCTAAAGAGTCGAGGAAAAAATAACTACACACTTTATTTGCTGCATATCAAGAAACAAAGAAAAAATCAATGTAAGTACCTATTACATGTGGGTTTGACGATGACTGCTGCTTTAAGTTGTAAACGTTTTATGGGTGCGTGTAGCTAAAGGCTTTTGATAAAAATAATTTTCAAATAACATCTTGTGGGCGACCTTGTATTAGATATGCTCTAAAAAGAAACATACTGGATTTTACAGAAGGAAAACAACATATTATACTCATGGCATATTATAACAGTCAGATAGCTAAAGGGTGTTTTTTCTAGCAGTACGACAAATTTTAAATTTTTAAATTCAAATTTGGTTTATTTATCTTTATGAAATTGCTTTCGTGTCAATTTTTGAATTTGAGGTTTTAATCAAACCAACATTACGATAATGGAAAAAATGGTTTTCGTCATGCCGTCCGTCGTTCGGTCTGTGCGTCTGTTCGTCTGTGCGTCCATCTGTACAGAGAGCCACAGCCTAAACAGGTTGACAGATTTGCTTGAAATTTGAAATTACTTCTTTGAGATTTCCAAGGTTGTTTTTCAATATCTCGATCTAAGCATATACCTCTCATAATAACGTTTTTGAATTTAAAGATTTTACTCGAAAACAGCTCTAACGATTTCGTTTAAACTTGTACCTTATGTTATAAGTGATTGTAAAAATACTGCATTTTTGTTCTTTCTAAAAAAAAAATCGGATAACGGAAATATAGTGACATTATGCGAAATTTAGTTATCTCCTTATATATATTACCTTACCGATTTCTTTCAAAACTTTTTCAACAGGTTCTTGATATGATTTCAAAAAGTAGTGTTTTTAAATAAAAAAAAATAAACAAAAATTTTTTTTAAATGTTTTATTTTTTTTTCTTGTTATAGTTATTCACTATGAGTAACAGATATATTATTACTTTGAACCCAAGTCGTGCTTTTATTTTTCCTACAATCTTACTCCTCATATGACAGCCCTATTCTTTTGAAAAGCTAACTTACAGGTCAATAATTAAATTTAGAGTAAAAACCACCGAAGACCAGGATAGAAAAACAAGCACCACATGACATATAAAAGTTTTAATTGTATGTATGAGATGCGGACTTCTTGCAATTCGCGGCTGGGGCGCTGTGGAGCTCTGGGTATATCATATTTTTGGCACGTAGTGTGCAGTTCAAAACGTTTGTGGCGTTCTCCACCTTCCGATAAAAGATATGAATCTCAAGACAACAGTCATCCTCATCAGTCATCACTCATCAGTGAATACTAAACAGTATACAATGGACCACATTGTGTCGATACAAATAAATATCCGGAACTTTATTATTCTAGACAATTATCTTAAATTTAAAAAAAAAGTAAGAAGCAATTTAACCAAGGCCGTCCACAAGAAAATTAACAGCTTTACAAGGAAAACTCATCCGGCCGAAATTTCACTTCGGCAAACTCATTTTAATTCTGGAAAAAATATCATCTGTGACATACAGCGTGGTTCTCTCTCGCAAAGCAGTCGACATTCTGTGTAGCTTTTGCTGAAATATCAGGTCAACGTCATTTCACGGCTTTTAACAACCGAAAAGAAAATACTATATTCACTCTATTTAAAAGTTGTAAGATAATATTGAGACAAAATGTCTTTAGAAAGTGTTTAAAACTTAAAAATAAAGGTTTGGGCCCGATAAGTCGACTTTTTCGATTCTTTGATCGATTATCAAAATGTCGACAAAAAAATGGCAATAAGTTAAATGGCCGACTAATTGAAACAATAATTTGACAGTCGATATTTTATTTTGCGACATTTTAATGATGGTTCAAGGAATGCAATAAATAAAATTGCAGTTTCAATTTTTTTTGCCATTCACTACCGTGAACTGGGCACTGAGAAGTGCCCATCACCTAAGTAACAATTCCGTCAAAATGGTTGAGTGTTGGCTGCGAGTTTTCAAGCACTTCAATTTGGGATTGCTCATCCCACCTCCACCTAACAATTTCGCCAAAACGAAATTCCATACCGCGAGTGAGGTTGAAATCTCACATAAATATGCCAGTTATCAGTAGGAGGGAGCAGGGAGAAGGGGCTGAAAAATGTGTCTGATAAATAAAGGTATAGTGCAAAAATTGCTGGAGAACTTCTCTGGTCACTACTTTACCCCTTGCCCCTTGACACATCACAAGTTGATCTCTCTCCATATCAACAGAACTTTGTACTTAAAACTACTAACATTTCACGAGAAATATATCGAACTGATTCTGCAAAATTCTTTCTACCTACTTCCCCCGCACCAACGGTAAGGTCTTAGCAACCTTCATAATACACCACAGCTGATCGACAAACGCATCTTAGCGTCAACAGGGCTGAAAAACCAGACCGTTTGCAAGATGTTTCGTGACGGAATAATTTCATCCTCATCATGATCGAAAACAAAATCAAGCCTTAGAAAGCTATGAAATTATCGTCTAAATATAAATAAAAGAAGATGAAATTTAAAATTAACTACAACGTTTTCTGTATCAACTTATCTTTCATTTGACGTACCTAAATTAAATCTCTAATCTCGCAAGTTATGTTATCTGACGGACTATTAGGATTGACAGATTGAACGTCAAAAAAGTGAGATAGCATCGATATAAGCTCCCGGAAAAAGATATAAAAAAAACGATAATTAATAATAAATATATTAAGTTAATTGTACTCTATCAGTTTTCCTAGTTCCAAACTTTAGGCGTTTACAGATTTCAATATTATAAAATCATTGTCCCTGTCTAAACAGTATTCGTGCAGCAAAAGTAAAAGAATGATTTTGATGATTTTGTTTAAGAAAAATTAATTAGTGACTGCACTAACTTCAAATATTCATAGAACAGTTATAAACGATAACAGCAACAAAGAAAGCAGTGATTAAAAGAGGAAGGCTCTACTCGATTCTATTATTATGATGTTTACATCAAAGCTTTAATTAGAACCAAATTCGCTGTTTTGTTGATTTTATCCTCAAAAAGGTCTGGCCAAAATTTTCAATTATGAAATATTGAACGTTCATTCTCGCTAAAGCTTAAAAAATGCAAAAATGGCAACTACTACAGATAGTCGCATCATTAGTCGTTGTTTGGAGCGCTGCTGGCTGCGCCAACATAGACAGTTTTATGAGAACCTATGTTTAGTTTTCTCTGCTTCGCTGGAAGCTGCTCCAACAGAAACTCATACGTAGTCTTACATAATTGCGTTGTGCTGTTTGTGGTAGTTCATTTTGATATCTTACTGTGTTCATTTGCCTGTATAGCTTCAATTTCCACCTTCTCAGTTCTTATCAATAATGATGATTTGACGACCAAATGCTGGCTACCTTAGCCATAGCCACCATTATGATTACATGGAAAATGGTGATGTTAATGGTTATTTGGTGTTTTTGTGCATGGCAACAACTGCACACCATTTTGGTGTCCATTCACTAGGAAAGTTATTGCATATGATTTGGTCACAAGGAAGCTCTTCCGACAACATTTCTGTTTGTTACAGAAGAGACCATGTTCATTAGGATTCCTAGATATTTTATATCCTTTTCTGTGTCTATTACTTCGTTGCATGGGTTGCATGCATGAAAAAAGTCTGTTTTGGATCGGTCGGCGCGGCGGAAAAAGAAATGTTTGAATTCTTCGAACGTCCAGAAAAAAATACGAAAAGAGCCTTGGGTAGGATAGCAATATGCGAACACGAATTGCTTTGTCGAAAGTTCAATCTATATTTGAGAATTTGCACCCAGAAAGAAGCTGTTGCGTGAGTGGCAGTGAGGTGAATCATGATTGTGTTTACACTACAATATTCTATGAACTTTGTAATATGGTGGTTTTGAACACTATGCCTATGGCGTCGTTTCTAAAGTAGAAATGGTTGAATAGGGCTATATCTTTTTGTTATGATTCAGGTTTCAGGTGAATTCACATACCAGAAATCAGCCTTTACTCTGCATCAGCGTTGAAGGAAACGCGTTGTTTGTTAAAATAAATGTTGTTATCCAACGTTTCCACAACATACTGAAATAATGGCTCGTTGATGTCCTTGCTTCAGTCTCTTCAGCTGATTTGGATGAATTTTGATGATTCCTACGGTATTTATCTAAAAATATTTTATCAGTTTGTTTGAAGAGAATTTTGATCAATGAAACTGTCTTCTTCAATTTTACAGTTGAAGTCGAAGAATAAAGAATGAAGAATGAAGTTTAGGAAGAAGTACTTCTACCCACACAATTTTGAATGATTTCAAAAAAAGACATCCAATAGTGATATAATGGGCCACGTTCTATGTCATATTTCAAACTCGAGTCTAACTGAACTGGAGTCTAAAGTATGAATACAGTTTAAACACAACTATTATTCATAGAAAATTTAACAGTACATTGTGTAAAAGTGGGTTTAAATTGCTTATAAATAAGATAAACTCAAACTCTACTTAGCAAAGGCAAAGTAACAACTTATGGAAGAACTATGCGGGGCCCAATGACTGTGGAAATATCGTGTATGAAATCTCTTCGAATATTTTTTTTTTTTAATCTGAACCAACAGACTGTTGGTACGAATACGTTTCCGCTGTAAAATCTTTTCAGTCTCATCCGACTAATCAACTGTCAAAATATGTAGATGATAGATATAGAGTTGTTGTTTAAAGTTTTACTGTTTCCTAGCACATTTCTTCGGGACTGTCATTATCTCTGTTGGTTCCAGTTTTGAGGGAAGAAGAAATTTTTGATTCAGTTGTTTGAAATATGATCAGCACTGGAGGAAGATTTTATAGATCGCAGATATGTGGAAATCCCTTTGATCTTCCGTTGTCGGCGATCTATCAGGTCACTTGATGTCAATGAATATTACTTAAGTATTAACTTCTTCTATATTTAGTTGTAGGGTCTGCTAAATTATTGAAGCCAGAGACGTCAGATCTGATTAGGAAGATTGTGAAGTTCCCCTCCTTTGTTGCAGTTGCTGCAATGTTATTGCTGGCCAACAAACATTTCAGTTTCGGGAATGACAAAGAAAAAACTAAAAATATTTCACATATGTAAATAAATTGGTCAGACATTATTTTATCAGACATTATTAGGTCATATCGAAATTTTCTATTCAGCTGTACGGGAAATGGTAAAAAAAAAAATCCGATGTCGATGCTTCCTCCATTTTCTTTAAGCTCACTTACCGAACCCCTTCTTAACTTTTGTAAGACTTTTTTTATTCATTCTAACGATTTTATAAAAGCTATAACAGGTAACTTTATATAATGTAAAAGACTAATACAAACTATTGCTTGTAAGATCAATAAATTATTACTGAAGCTGGTGTGTTAGTTAGGTGATGATATTTATTCAGGATGTTTTTCTAATGGTTTTGTTGATTATGGTTCAATAGTTTGTAACTTCCTCTGCAACTGGATGTTATTGTTGTGTTTCATAGGGGTTTGAAATTAAACACTTGAAAATCAATGCTAACTACTGTTTGTTACTTGCTGCTGGCTATGAAATGTTTTCTTTGATGGAATTCATTTGAAGACGTCTATTTCGTAAATGCGGAGGAAATTGCTGGTATCTATTACTTATGTCCTAAACACCTTTTGGTTATGCAGTGCATTAAAAGTGATCCTCGAAATTCTTTTGTAATAAATACTGAGTGCTAACGTGAAGGTTTCCGATTCTAGAATGAGTATGATCCAAGTTTGGTTATGCTAAAGCAATAAGTCCATGGTTTTGTGGGAAAGGAATGTTACTGGGGTGAAGTACCACCAACAGAGAACGACCACTAGTGCTTTCCAAGCATTTGCCTTGTAATCAATGACAATAAGTACGTAGAGGTGCTGCGTTTAAGGGTACCGTTTAGCACATGTATGCCAGCAAATTTTAAAATTTCTTCCACAGAAATGCTAACCTGAAGTATATACCCATAAGTATTTTCCCCTATAATATTTTATCGTTATGTAAACAAGTTTGCAACTCAGGTTTCCCTATGACTTCGTAAGTTATTCTCAGGTTCTATGTTCAGAAAAGAACACCCTTTAAAGATCCACATGCTCAAGGGAATTTTATTACATTTAAACGCATCATCGTCATCGTCATCTATCATCGGCACAATCATTTGACAGACAAATTTGTGAAATTGGTGATTCCTTCGAAAACAATATTCGAAATTCGATTATTTGATTTCTTCTCGTGATTTTTCTATTCCCAAGTTGATTTGCTTGAGTGAAACCTTTTTTTTTAGCTTTTGTTCCATTAAATTGAGTGTATGTATTGATTTTTGTTATTTGATGGCATATGAAGAAAAGAAAATCAATTGAATTAGATAAAAAAAAAACAAACAAAAAACAGTCTGCAACATTCAGCACGTGAGCTTATGAGCTTAGTGAACTCTTTCTTAAAGTCATGTTATACTGTCCATGGGATAGACCACAGGCATAATGAATAAGAATTGAGTTAAATTATTTGGAAAGTAAACCAAAATTTCGATAGCCATAATAATGAGGATAGACGATAAATTTCGGCAAAAAGTCGTAAAATTTGGATACGTTATCATTTTTATGTTTAATATTCAACAGCAACTTCGATAGGGTAGTACATTGATTGAAAGTTAACGCTGAGGTATTTTACAGGAGACGTTTGTGTACCCATAGTACCTATGAACGAATAAGTACCAATTTTATGACCCATTGACACTTTACTTACCAGAAAAAAATCGTAATCAATATTTACAAACTACCAACCCTTCCTGATTAAAAAAAGTCTCAAGGTCAAAGCTATTATTCTTCATATCGCCTTGTACCAGTTTATAGTCAAGAAATGATCCATAAATAAACTTATCTGTGCCAGGCAATTCAGAAGTCCAAATTTTTTTTAAGACTTCTGAAATAATAAAAATTGTTCTTCATTGTAAGATATACCACTTTTATATTATGTAAATTTCAATTAAGTTGATGATATTTATTATTGACCAGAATAAGGTTTGTATTTTTATGAACATCTCGAAGATTTCTTATTGAAAGCAATGCAGACTTTTCGCTATAAAATTCAAAATCAATAACAGCATAGACAAATGAAATTAAATTGTGTATATTCAATACAAAAACAAATTAAATTGACATTCAGTACCGCTGAATTGATGGAGAAAATGAATTTGGTGATAGCAAAATTGATTACAGTAGTAAAACCATTGAAGGCTATTAAATTCTTCGCTTACTGTATTAGTGGGCAATTGGATGCCAAATGAAATTTGTAAGCCATCTCGATGAAAGTCTTATAATGTATTATCGAAATTGATTTATTGTTCTACTATTGTAGACTTAAAAGAAGAGAAATATATTAGGGGAAAAAGTTCATTACTCCTGTCCCTGTACTTAAAACTGAATTGTCATACAAATTTGAGTTTCGGTTTATATAACGAAGGGAATCGAATGAACTAAACACATAGGAGAGTCAGAAAATACTTGATAGAAATCACCACCGGACCGGATATTTAGGACGCAAATTTTCTAAAACAGCCAACACTGAATTTATTTTGTTTACATCATACGTTTTGTTTTTAAAATGTAAGTTTTTTAGGGCAAGGAATCGATTAAGAAGATTTCTGAAGTTGCCTGCTACTGCTTGGCACAGATCCAAGAATATGAGAGAAGAGGCGTCGCACACTGGGGCCAACTATATGAAGGCAGTGCTCAAAATGCAAAATTAAAATTAACGGTTTTTGAAAAAAAAGAGAGTTGACATTTACGTGCGTCGCTTGGATAAACATTCGTCGTGTGTGAAATATTGAGGTTTTAAGGTTTAAATGTAGTTTTGGTAATAGAATGTGTCTCTACATTTCTGTGTTTTCCGTGTTTTTTGTATCTATTTTGGTTTCTGAGATTATTAGTGTGCTTTTTGTCGTATATACAAGGGCACTAACGATTTGAGTCATTTTTTTTGTCGTATGTGTCAATAGAAGTCCAGTTTTTCGACGATTCGAAGTCCAATAGAAGTCCAGTTTTTCGACGATTCGATAAATAATTGCCGTACGTGCCTTTTCTTAGCTATGTCTGTCCCATAACAATTAACACAAACGTGTGTAAGAGTAAACAGATGATCTTGTGAACGATTTTCATATTTCCGTTTTGCCGTTGAGCTGATTTTTGTGACTGGTGGCAGACGGGGAGGAGATTTAATTGCGGATCAGTACAATTCCAATATTTTAATAGATCACGCCATTTCTAAATGCTGAATTTACTGGCGAAGATATCATTATAATGCACTACTCCAACTCTGCGCGAGCAAACGTAGAATTAATCAGGGATGTCGATATTGATATTGGACTACCCGGGTATAAGTTCATTCATAAATCATATCAAGCATTTGTGAGACGATCTTAAGCGATGGGCCATATAGCTAAAAACCCCTATTTTAAAAAAATAATGCACTGATGTTGGCATCGGTATAAAAATGGGAAGAATTATCTCAATTAAAAATCACTTACAATCGGTAAGTAGAGTTTTAGAACGCAACACAAAGTATTAAAAATAATAAATTAATCTTGGTTTTGTTTTAAATGAAAAAAAAAATGGTAGCTGCTATCTGCTTCAATTTCAATTTTTACTGTTCTTTCGGGCAAATATTGGTTTCGTGTCCAGAAAAAAGTGCCAGGTTTTAATCAAATCCAATATTACGATAATGGAGAAATCCAAAAAAATGGGTTTCGTCATGCCATCCGTCGGTCGGTTTGTGCGTATTCATCTGTTCGTCTGTGCGTCCATAATTTCCAAGGTTGTTTTTTGTTTTGTTTTTGAATATCTCGATTAGAACGAATATCTCCTATAAAACGTTTTCGAGTTATTGGATTCGAAAACGGCTCTAAGAATTTCAATTAAACTTGGTGTATGTTATGTGATAAGTGATGGTAACAATACTGCGTTTCTAGTTTTTTTAATAACGAAAATGTGATAAACGCTTTTCAGGAAATTCTCCATAATTTTTATTTTTTTTTACCTCTAACTTGCTAATAAGGTAAACAAAATAAATTCACTTTCCCTGAATTCATTTTTATTTATATTTTCCATTTCTGGCTAAGATAAATGTTAATACTGTTTTGTATACTGAACAACAAATATTTATTCGTTTCTAAAAAGAAAGAAATGTGCAAGATTAAAAAAATCATTAAAAAAATATTTCAACTGTACGAACAAAAATTAAACGGAAACCGTACACCTATAGCTACCATGATATTTATATGTATTTTAATTTTCATTTTTTAATGATATTAAGATAATTAAGAGAAAAAGTTATTTTTCTCTGAATTCTTCCCTGTTTGCCTCTGTTCTATACAAAATTAATCAATTATACTTTTGTGTAAGAAAATGAACAAAAAGACAAATATTTCAATATTTTTGAAAGGAAAAATGTAAAAGAAGATTAAAAATCGCTGGAAATATTTCATTTTGTTTTTGTGTAAAAGTTGGTATGTAAGGTACCCATAAGCTATAATATGTTGTGTCACATTGATTGGCAGCGGACACCATTAAAAACTTTCAGACAGTCTCAATTATTTTCCGCTCTATGATGATGAATTTTTATTTTTATTGAAATGAAAGTCCTGATGTCCTGATAAAAAGGCGAATATAATCAATAAATAAAATTTCAGTTGGTTCACAGTTTTTGAACTCCTTTACTATTTGCTAATACTCGAATTTTACATTTGATTGCATTAAATATGCAAAAAGCGTCCTTATTTAATTTTCTCAAACAATGCACTATGTCATTGTGAATTTAAAAAAAAAAAAAAAAAACTTCTGCATGACTCCATGTGTGTCTTAAATTCAAGAATCTGTAAGAAGCAACGACATTTCCATTTCCATTTTTAATTGATAATTTTAATTTAAATTCATGAGTCGTCTCGCTTTGCATGAGTTGATGAGGTGATGATGATGGTGTCAGAATTTGATATATTTATTTTCATACGCTAAAAGTAAATCCTTTTCTGAGACAAAAAAAATGGGGTGTCTGAAGGGCGTTTTTATTTATGCAAATGTTGTCTTTGCTTTTGCAAAAGAATTTTCTAAGAAATTTAATATCATTGAATTCATTTATTTTAAGAAATAAATGTGCAAGCCTATCCAAATTATTAAATATTAGGTTTTAGAATGTATTAAAAAGTATTTTTAAAAGAAAACGAGACCAATTATATCAATTTCAATTACGTACCACATAAAGTAAACACTTCTGATGCAGCTATTCTCCATATAGTTCATGATGTTGCTGTTTTTCTGGTCGGGACTTCAAAGCCACTGTAAAATCAAATCGATTCAAATAGATCTCATCAATGGGTGGTGTATAAAATCCAGCTCTTGCCGAAGATTTAACCGAATTCGACCGACAAAATTGTGTGATTCTTGACCAAATTTTACGCACTGGTTCGCTTGCTGACTTTTTATGTCGCATAAGTCTAATTTCGATTTCTCCATCTCTGCCATAGAGAACATTCAAACTGGCTTCCTTGGATGGCAAGTCAAATTCATCGATTTTGATGATATTATCTCTAATGGCAACCCACTCTTTCGATGCAACACATGTTGCATTTCTATCACAATAAGGTAATTTGGTTAAAGACTGTTCTTCGCCGATCGAATACTGAGCTAGGGGGTGGTTAAGCCGCCATGAAGTAGTTGACTGGTTACTTTCTTCTCGTTGAGAACTGCCTGCAGAAATACAAATTATAAAATATGGTGTTAACAGCAAGTCCTGTGTGATTGATGGTTTCCAGAATAAAATGGAGAAAGACCCAATACTAGGTATATACTCACTTGTAAAATCTGATTCGTGGAGTGCAGTTCGCAATCGCTGCGACCGTGTAAGGTCGTGTTTCTGACGGCTCTGTTCGTCATCGAACGACGACGATGAGATGATCCCCCCACCGAAACACTGGAACGTTTCCTAAATAAAAAAGACTGAAAGTAAATGAAATAATTTTTGAATTCATTTGAAAGGTAACGCATATACAACACACACACGTACACACACAACAACAAACAAAACAAAAAAAAAACACAAGCAAACAAGACTGGATTATTAACTTTATAACTTGCTGTTTCTGCAAACAACATGCAGAACGTTATATATGCATTTTTAATGAATCAACTCTATTAACTTTAGTTTTGCAACATACCTTGAAGGCTCCTCGAAACTTATTGCTCATTATGTTATAGAGAAGTGGATTGATGCACGTTGATAGGTAGTACAGCACACCTGAGATATACGTCATGACATTGTAAAGCTTAATTACTATAGAATTGTGCAAGCCATCACCGCCACCGCCATACACTGCAATTAATCGTTGTGCATGAAATGGCGCCCAACACAGGAAGAATGCAATAACGACCGCAACTGTAATTAGTAAACATGCCAAAAAGCACACACGTCAAAGTTTTTTTTGGTGAGAATAATTTATAATTAAAATACCATTTCAAATGGAAAAATCAATCAATATAATATCCAAATTAAGAGAAAAATACATATTTTGTTCTACGAAACAAACATAAATATAAAATTTAAAATCCCAAATTATTGAGCTTATGTCAATATAACTTCTTTGACTAAATAATAATGAGTTTTCGTTACAAAAAAAAACTTTGTATTGCAATCACCAATTTTCCAAGTACATTTCGGAAATTTATAATATTGGTTGATTGGACACTGCAATATAAAGTTTCCCGCTCAATGCTTTATGAAAATATCATATGAATGATATTTTTGTTGGACATTTTTAGTATATGTATATTTTAACTATTTTGTGTGGAAAATAAATGATTTAGGTCAGGTGGCTGATGTCGTGGGGTTGGACCCCGTAGGTTGACCGGTTAAATTGGACTGGCTGACATTGATGATTGAGAAAAAATTTATTAAATACTGAATAAACCTTAATAAGTAATGACAATTTAATAATAACAAAAAAAAAACTTCTACTTCCATCTTTTATCACATTGCATTACTTACAACTTTGAAAGTTTGAAAATACTACAACGAGATGTGATCGTGCACCTCGACAAAAGTATGACAATTGAAAAGCTTACAATTACAGCTTACGTCAAGATATCAAAAAAAAAAAAAAAATTCAAATCACCCAGAGAAAAACCACGCAAAATCAAAGGAAATCACTTTGATTTATATTTGATTAACTTCAGAGTTAAAAATTTGAAAATAAAAAAATTGAGAGAAGTAAATTTAAAGCACTTTCCCATCAAAATAAGATAATCAAATCAAAATCATTCACCCTACAATATATAAGCAAAACAAAACAAAACAATTGCATCGACAGGATACTAACTTGTGTCCCTTAAGCTTACCCATCTTTACGTTGTGTTATTTCTCTCAGTGTAATGTTAAGAAAAAAGGGAATCTTTCCAAAATCTTCTCTCACCAAATCTTCAAATTTTCTTTTAACTCGTCAGCTTATTAGTTCAAACTTCAATGTTCATATGGTATTTTTATCTGATGAGGAAATTTTTTTTAAATTATAAAACCAAAGAACACAAAAGTTTCTGAATTATATGCCAGTCCAAGTTCATTTATCATTTATGTGTTAATTGGAGTCCTGTGAACTTGGCAAACGATTTTTTGAAGTGGTACACAAGAATTCTTTCCAGGTAGCAACCAAAGAGTTTCTAATAGTAAAAAACAGTCACTATAAGTAAAACAACCATAATTCTAACCAGTAAAAATGCCAAAATTGAAAACAACAAAATTGTTTGCCAACTTCACATCTTTTTTTTTTGTTAGAAAAAAAGAGGTTTGAGCATGGTTTTTAATTGAAAAAAAAAAAGAGTTGTTAACCCAGTCATATTGTGTTTCTACGAAGAGAGTTTTGGGGTAGTTTTGGATTCTTTTATACTTTATGTTTTTTGGGGTTCTCAATCCGAATCTGATTTTTGCCAAAAAAATTTCGTAACGAAACAAGGTCAAAAATTTAAGAAACCGCGAAATTTTCAAGTTTTTGCAGTTCTTAGCCAGGAGCATTGTTTTCAACTCTAAAATCTGATGAAAATGTTCACAACAATCTCCTAAGTAATATCTGAAAACCCAACAAAATTCTTACACTGATGGGTCACCATCTTGAAAAAACCACCGCCATATTGAATTTATCGCACTTTAACCATATCTTGGTATGTAATTGTCCACAGATGTCAGTCGAGCGACAAAATATATTGTTTAAAGTGCTGGATATAAAAAACCTGATACCAAGAACAAATTACCTCCCTTAGTTAACTTATATTCATTTTTCTATTTGGTCTTGTAAATATGTATAACAATGAAAATATCAGATGAATTTCTTAAAAAATAGTGGTATGTGCAAAAACTCTTTGAGGAATCTTTAAATTTTAGCATTCTATAACTAATAAAATATTCATGTCGAGTTTTATAACCGCACCATTATTTGAAGGTGTTTTTTTAATAGTTTACCTGTTGTAGATACTAAAAATATAGTACTATGCGTAAAAAGGACTCTAAGTTAACTTTTGATAGGCGATTTATCTAAATTTTTGTTTTTATTGTGATAGGCTGTTAAAACATATTGACATTATAAACCAAAAAGTTTGGTTTATAATATATGCAGTTGAAGTCAGTTGAGTATGAGTTTTCGAGTGCATATTTTCTGTAAAAGCAATCAAAATCACTTGTACCAATTTTTTTGATATCAAAAAAAAGAAGTTCTATTGTAGTGACAACAATTTCAACAAGATTTGAACAAAATGCACTAATAAAAGGTAGTCGTAGCGATGCCAAATTGAAATGATTAAAGCTATAATAACATGAAATTATTAAACAATTTCATCAAAATAATACAAAATCACTCTCATTAAAGCGTTGGCCATCCCAAGAAGTACATACATCAAAATAGGTATTGTTTGGTCTAAAATAATATAAAAAGGATATATTTATCTGCGTTAGAATTTAAAACACAGCGACTGTACAGGTACACTATCCAAACAATTGTTTCATGCTGAAGTAAACCAAATCAAATAGTTACGACTCTTCCTTGAATCCAACACACACACATTCCATCAATTTGATTGGATTCCGGATCAAAGCGAAAACCTTTTTTTTATTTTGTTACTAAAGACCAATTTAATTTTGTTTATTTCGATTTCCACTGATGGATGGGCTTAATATAATCTCAATTCTTGAAACTGGCGTTTCTATCAAACACTTGCTACGTAGTATTTACATAATTTGATATTTCAGAGAAAAGTTATTTCCATATGCCGGAATAAGACTTTATAGTTCATTATGGCGTTTGGCTTAAAAGAGAATGTCAATGTGCATCGCTCAGACCACATTATGGCGTACTTTGCGTAAGGATCTTGGTTTACACCCATACAAGATCAAGCTGACTCAAGAATTGAAACCGATGAAACATTTGAAGCGACGCACGTTCTCCGATTGGGCTCTGGAGAGATGAGCCAAGATGATGAATTTCATCTCAAAATCATCGTGGCGAAGCTCATTTTTGGCTCAATCGGTTCGTTAATAAACAAAATATGCGTTATTGGTTTTAGTGATAATCCACATTTACTTCAAGAAACACCACTTCATCCAAAAAAAAAAAAACAGTTTAGTGGGGTTTGCATGCCGTCGGCGTTACTGGGCCAAATTGTCTCGTCGACGATAACGATCATCATGTTGCCGTGAATGGCCAGCGTAATCGCGACATGATAACCGATTATTTTTGGCACCAATCGGAAGATATGGACTTGGACGACATGTGGTTTCAACAGGATGGTGCCACAAGCCACACAGCAAACCTTACAATCGAATTATTGAAGAGTAAGTTTAATAAGCGCGTTATTTCAAGAAGTGGGCCAGTCAATTGACCGCCTCGTTCGTGCGATTTAACGCCTCTAGTTTTGATTGTACATCAAATGCGTTAGCGTTTTATTTCAAAAAAAAATTTGTCATTGGAAAAACCTTTAGTTATTATTGACTATTTTAGTAGTCAATTGAAATATTGTATTCCAAAGTAAACTATTTAATAGCCAATTATAACTATTAAAAACACTTATTTGTAATAGAATTCATTAAATAAAAGTGGTTAAAAAAAAGAGATCAAAAATCAAATCAAACTTTAGGTAAAAATCATCAATGAGGCGTTTTAGGCGTTTTCAAGTCAATTTGTTTTTGTATATTTTCAACACATTTAAGAAATATTAAATAACTTAAAGCAAACCAAGTACTTCTGACCAAGTTGTGCATTTAGTTTTAATCAATCTCTTAAGATTGAATTCAAACGGTCACTATGGTGTATGTGTAACATTTTGTTCGGTTGAGAAAAATTATTCAACTTATTTATTTTTCCGAAAGTTTAATTGTACCTACGGTAATTATACATCATACCGTGCGTTAAATTTCTTTAGTTCTGATTTTATGACAGGATTATTACGATGTTGTGGTCAAATAAATAATTCAACTTTCCATCTCGAGTTTCTTACAAAAAAAGAAAATCTGTAAATCGACCTATTGGCTGAGATTTCGTATTCTGACAGACGGATGGTCAGACGGAATTCTGGCACCCACCGTTTTCGCATTCTATTTTATCTTATTGCAATGTGTGAATATTAAATAGGATTATTTTTTTTTTTAAATAGAACCAATATTCCAAATTAAAAGGAAACACTCCATAAAAGATATTATGTCCTCAGGTACCAATATTTTATAAAGTAGATACAGAGTAGGCGACTCAAATATAAAGCACTTTATTCTTTTAATGCTTTTATTTTATTGCATGGTCTCAATTTAATCTGTAGATTATAAAATTCAAACATTTAATTGGTTTTGAACCCACCAATCATATTATTCCAATGCTGCAGCTATTAAATTTTCGATAAAAAATACTTCCGTTCACAAAAGATACATTAAATTGAATGGGATGTTAAAGTAACGATAAGCAACGGAAATAAAAAAGTGTGAATGAAATGTTAACAAAAGAAATTGTAATGGGATACAAAAAAAATATGTATATATATTTAAATACATATACCTACCTTCATTTGATATGAAAAGGGTTTTCGATAGAAATGGCGTCAAACGCCAAAAATGTATTTTAAGAATTTATGTGGGTGTGTTTTTCGAATTTACCTACATACATCATGCCTTTAAAATTTAAACACATTAGAAGTTAAGGAAGGTAGAAGAAATAATACACACAAGTCAATACTGGCAGGACTAACAAGGAATTGATTCAAAAAATGTATTGAAAAAGAATTTACTTGAAAATTAATAGTTCGATAAAAAAAATTATTAGAGACGTGTAAATAAAAAAAACAAATTAAGTTAAAACCTGCGTGCCTAAAAATTAAAATTGCATGTAAAAACATTAACAACGATATCCCCTATAAACTTTATAAGCTTCCTCGCTTATGTCTAAAGCGGATACTAAGGTTAAAAAGAGTGTACAAATCTCCTTATTAGATTCCAGTCCAGCTGATTCATTCTGCGTAAATTTAATAATCATGCCCATTATAGAATTCGCAATTCTTTACTCCCGGGGAGTTAGCGTGATTCGCAGGGTTCGAATTCGCATTGAAAGCAATTATGAACTTGCCGGGTAGAACTACCATACCATTTCCACTATCACACTTTCTCATCTGCGAGTTTAACAAATGAAAATATGACTGGCATTCGTTAGATTCTGTAATAGGGGTGAGTATTTGTATAATTTTTTTTTCTAAAGTAATTTGTATTTCACAAATGTGTATTTTAGGAAACGTCTCGTGAGTCTCTCAAATGAGTGCTTTAGGTAAGGTCTTATTGGAGCAGCTACACAAGGTAGCACCCCATATGATTCACAGCTAAAATTATCCCTTCAGAAACTACAAAAAAGGCGCTAAAAACCAAGGGCAGTGTCGGAGAGTAAAAGCCAATACACGTCACAGACTAAGATCCAACTCTAGCTGCTTGTGCCACTAGTCAACGAAGAATAAATATCAAACAAGCTGGTAACAGACTGTTAAATCTTAGGAAATCATCAAAACTAGTAATCATGTTGAAAGCAAGCTGTTAGTTTTTACTATTGACTCTAATTCAGGATAGCTGATAGTACAGTAGATCACGTATTGTACTATATTCGGGAAAATAACCATAATTAGTCTCAAAAAGCAATCAGAGACAGGCCTCTTTCAACCTCAAAGAGATGAATGTGCACTGATTCCAAAATTCATCCCACATACGTGTGATTCAACCTTAATTACTTCTTCTGCACCAGTTGATGCATAAAGTTCCATCTTACATAACAACAACGACCCCAACTCCCGAAAGTCATGTAAGAGATCAGGAAAAGGCACAGGGGAAACTAAAGGCATGGACTTTTTTGCAAGGTCCAAGTTACGAAAAAGTGCTTGCCGATGATGGGACTTTCACTTTTTCAGTCCCAGGTACCTAAATGCCCACTTTCTAAATGAGTATTTAACTGTCATAGCATGGAAGTTTAATGTTGTCATTTTAAGAATGCGTTCGAACAAAGCTCGCTAAGAGTTGCTCCAATATAAGCCTCTCTTTTTCTTTTTCACACAGAACAATCTCTGTAGTCATCTACAATGGTAACGACGCATGATCACAGTGCAGTAATGTTAAACTTAGAAAATTGAACGTCCAGACGAGTTCAGAAATCTTCTAAATCTGTTTTATTGACACAAAAATGACACATTTATGACATAATAAACAGTTTCAGAAGACTTCTTGACGTCCAATCAAAAAACAACATAAGACTTTTCTAATTCCATTTCTAGTTGGTTTTGTTTTCAAAAAATTGGACACTTTTTCCACAATGGACAGAATTTCCAGGTTCATATTGCCAATCATGAAGAAATTTCTTTGTTTTTTTGTCAACCCCCATAAAAAAAGGCAATCTAAGATGCTGTATGCAAAAGTATGCAGTCAATTCGTAATGCAGTCACTGTAATTGCAGTTAACTGATTTCACTAAAATGTTTAATCTGCAAGTTATTACTGTGAATAGGAACTTTAACTGCAAAATTAACTCTACAAGCAGTTATTTTCTAAAACTCAACTAACTGCAGTTGTTTTTATTGGGTTAAGTACCTACAATCTGTTATTACATCCAAAGTACCTACTTTTGTAACTTTAAAAAAACTTAAAAGTCAATTAACTGTAGGAAGTATCGAAAGGTCTACAGTTTTTTTAAAGCACTTCTTGTGAGAAAATTGAATTTCAAAGCGGTCATCTCCATACACATATGCTGAATTCCCGACACCAAAGTTCTGAGCCATTCAGTATTTGTTTTTCGAGATATAAATATTTTGAATTTATACAAATGCTCTTTGGCAACATAAAAAGCCTATTTCCAACTACCTATACATAAATGTAATTGTACTTTTTACTGTAGTTTCCAGTGAAATTTTTTTTATACTTGTCAATCGATACACAAACTTAATGTTTCCCTTATCGTGTGTCTATACATGCATACAAACCCACTAAAAGTTAAAGGTCATTTATATGCATGCAATTCCCTCCATTTCTGTCCGTTTCATTACTTTTCTTCACTCCTTTCTTCTTTTTTTTCAAGAAAAAAGAAAACAAAAATAATTATATTTACATACATGTTTTCCATTTGAATAGCATCGAACAAAAGTCCTTAGTCCTTACCCAACATTTTTAATACTCGTTTGGTCCCTTGTTGATTTTTGCTTCTTACACTACTTCCGTTGCCGGATCGATACAGAATATTTCCATTCGACTTTAACGAGTTAGCTTGGTGCAATTTGACTCCAATCAGCAAATATAAAACCAAAATGATGGTCATGGGAGCAAAGAAAAACAGAAACGTCGATAGCTGAAACGAGTATTCGACGATTATCCTGACCACTGTGCACTTTTTTACTCCAAAAAAGCTATTGACCCCGAATTGAGCGGCTTGTGGCAAAGCAGTCAGCAAGGATATCAGCCATATCAGAAGGATGATTTTCGTTGCACGATTCAGTTTGGACATTGCGTGTGCAAAGAATGGATGACATATTGCGACGTATCGTTCCACTGTGAAGGCAGTTATGGTTAGGACTGTTGCATTGGCTGAGGTTTCGGCCAATACCCCGCGGCCCACACAAAACACTTCACCAAACACGTAGGGCCATTTAGACCAAATGAAATACACCTCTTGAGGAACACCAGATATCAGGAGTAGAAAATCCGATATGGCCAGACTGAAGAGGTAATAGTTAGTGGCGGTGTGCATTGAGCGATGTTTTCGAATGACAATACATGTGCTTATGTTACCCACTACACCGGTTAGAAAGATAAGGGAGTAGATTATTGTTACTGGTATCACAACATTGAGTGAGTCTCTGGTGGGACCGAAGATGTCTGTTATATTTGGAGTGACGGTGGTTTGGTTTATCATTTCCATAAAGTGATTCAGGGACTCATTTGCACGGTTGTAAGAATTCCATAGTATTTCTAGATCCCATGTTGTGTTGGCGTATTCATCCATTTAAAAGGCGGGTGGGTGTAAGTAAGATGATATCTGCAAAGAAAAGAAGTATTCATTAGTGAAGGTTATAATAGACGAGATAAGAGAATATTACAGCAACAGAGCACTATTTAATGGAATTCTGTGTATAAAATAACATTTTATGTGATACAGTCTAGTGGATAAAATAGTCGTTAGAGTGGTAGTTTTTATTTTCATATTTTGTTGAGGATTATTACAATGGCTGATGGGTTTGAAATCACCTGGGCCAAACTAAGTAATTCCAT
Source organism: Meliscaeva auricollis (assembly GCA_948107695.1). Lineage (NCBI taxonomy): Eukaryota > Metazoa > Arthropoda > Insecta > Diptera > Syrphidae > Meliscaeva > Meliscaeva auricollis. The sequence continues at coordinate 114,990,381 of OX403616.1, read as the reverse complement.
TACACAAAAGAAAGTGTTTGAATTCGCAAAATCGCATCTTTGGAATTATACAACAAACGAAAATTTAAAAACTCTAGTCTGGGCAACTTCTTTGTTGGGTTATATTTGGAAGATTTGAAGAGCTTGAATTGATATTTTTAGATATTTCATTTGGGTGGAATGTACACTCAAAATTAACTTTCGAAGAGATCTGAAAGTAGCATCGATTTACATGGAAGGGCCCCAACTTCCAACATTCACTACTTGTCATTTATTCTATTTTGTTTTTTTTTTTCTTTGTTTGGTATCAACCTGCATAACCCCACACAACTATTGAAATAACAAGCGAAACACTAAATCAAATATAGAAGACTGAATGTAGACAGGCCACAGAGGGGTATTGAGGGATTTATCACACTACCATCTCAGATCAGGAATCTGCAGAGCACCGAAATTGATCCATCTATTGACGCACTGGAATTAGCAATTACAAATTACGCTTAGTCCCATTAACAACTTTTTTTTTTTTAAATCAGTGCTTAGACGAAATGACAACTTTCTTCAGATTTTAAAATACTTTAAAAACTCCGCATCAAGCCATTACACATTTTTGTTAGAGGGAGCAATTTAAAATGTTTGTTAAAACTTTGAAAGTGTTACATGTTCTAGAAAACTAAAGAAAAAAGTTATGGTTTTTAGAAATTTAGAAAGAATTCAAATAGTATAGTATAGTATAGTATTAAGCTATTTTTCTTTTTTTCTAAACAAAAAAATCTTAATTATGATCGCCAAATAACACTACGGGGCAGATTCATAAATGTGAAGTTTATCTAAGATAAACTGGATTTTATCCCATTCGAATAATATTGGATAAACCCCTAGTCTAAAATAAACTAGAGATTAAAAACGACTATGAATACGCTTCTATGAATTCTTAACGAAAAAACAACTTAGCTCATCTCTACAAGAGTAAAATCCGATCCAACTTCTTATTCGCAATCCAGTGTTTTTCTTACTGGGCAAAATATGCCTTGTCATTTAGTCTATAAGCCAAAAAGTGCTCGAAATAAATAAAACATTCACCACTACTAAACATTCTGATGAAAGCAATTTGATCGACACATAAAATCCAGACACCGGATCAAGGATTGTATGTAAAATTGTTTGTTCCCAATTGGATTTTATCTTATGACAGACCGAGATTCCTGTCACGGCAAATGTTCAATGGAAACGGTTTTTATTTTCAGAATAAGTCTATTTAATCATAAGACGTCTTGAAACGCAAGGAGAACACGATTTTGAGAACTTTTTCTGCCCGTGCACCTTTGTCATCGTCGAGTGCGTCGTTGGCGTTGGAAACTTGTAAACATTATTGAATGTGTTATAGTCAAGAAAATTGAGATTTGTAAACTCCAAAAGTTAAAATTTCAGGTACTACTCTACTACTCTACTTTTTATATATAAAAAAAAATTTAAATTACAATTTTGTACTGGTAGACCAATAGCTGACAGCAAATTTTGGGAGTGGAGGTATAACCAAAATCTGAGTATGCAGTTTTATAGGTATACGCGTCCTGATTTCGTATTCGAAAGTCTGGCAGGTTAATTTTTTAGCCTTCTGTGGTTTTAGAAGGGGATAAGGATACAGGATCGGGATTTGAGGAATATACAAAATGTCTCAATTGTGCAAAGGTTGATACAAAGACTTGTCAACTGTAAACCTTTAACTATCTAAGTCTCACATTATTATCTGATATATCACATTGTGTCATTAAATTCAATATAGATCATTTAATAGCTGCATAACATTTGTTCAGGTATTTGTATAAACCAATAAAGGGGCTTATTTGCTAACGTTTGATCCTAGTTCAATAGCAATCAGTTTATATCGATATCTATATCAATAACTACACTGTCCTTGCATAAAAACCGCAGTATGATCCTAAATGCCTGGAATAATTAAATTAAATTCCAACAACAATTCTTGAAAATACCTCGAATTTTCGAGAACTGTCAAAATAACAAAATTTCCATTTATACTCTCTAAAACTATTATCGGTTTCGAATCATAAAGTTACCTTTCAAATATTTGATCCTTTGTGATATCGTGCAAATTCCCAACTAAATGCATTCTGGCTCAAAGCAATATTTGCTTAAATAATGCTAACATTTTGCTTGGATGCATTCATGTGGAAATCTAATTTCTTTTGGCAGTAAATGTTATGCATATACGTACATGAAATGCAGTATGTAGCTGCAAGAATGTGCAGTTATGCACTGTTAATTAAGCCGTGGGTGTAATTATGGAAGGAAGGAATTAATGGATTTCATTGAAAACCAGGTCAGAAAGTATTTAGGGATTTTAAAGTGGAAACAATATTTTGAATTTGATACAAACACGTGTCGCATAGCAAATTTAGGTAATTATAATGTCATAATATTTCTCATCTTCTTGTGAGCTTCGAACAATGTATGTAATGTTGTTCTCTTTTCTCCAACAACAAAATTTTGAATAGAAAATAAATGTTATGTAATATTTTTATGAGCAATTTTTATGACAAGAGAATAATTTAACTAATTTAATGTTTTCAAACGGAGGTTTTGATGTTTTTTCTGGAATCAGCTGGTACCTCCTACTTATAATTTGATACACAACAAATATAAATTTAATAGGCGGGGAAATATTTGTTAAAAAATAATGTTTGAACGTTACATAAGACGTTTTGCGCTACTCAACTGTTTAGAGTTGCTTAGCTTATTCTAATAAATAAGGCTGATAGAGCTTTTTTTTCAGTGCTGTCGTTTGCACATTCCATCCGAAGCAAACCATATTGTGACATTTAAAGGAGTTAATTTTCTTAAACAAGTATTCCCTTTGTTTCAAATTAATTTTGTCTGAAATATTTAAGATTTATCATTTCCCAGTAAGTGTCCCTTGCCTCTTAACAATTCATTTACCAAAATTTACTTTGGTGTCAGATTTGCCAAAGCGACTAAAAATGTCACCGATACAAACACATCAAACGAAATTTTGTAATCTTCTTCAAAGGCATTCAAGTTGAAAATCCTTTTCCCTTTATAAAGAGCGAGAGTATTGTACTCGTATAAGTAATTATTTCACCTCAAATAAAATTAAATAGTTAATAGACAAAGCCTTCAAGGGTCTATGTATCTAGAACAACGATAAAAGTGATGAAATCATGTTTTCCAAAAGATGATTACCGACAATCTTCGACGGTTTCTATGAGAACAACTCAGGTAAAACCACTACACACTCAGGGAAAAAAACGCATCGTTGAAAGTAAATGGTAGAGCCAAATTCAAATTTGTTTCGGTAATGTTATTTTCACGTTGATGTATAACTTGGTTTAAATACAAGTTGTTTCCAACAGAGAGTATATCACAATAGGTGTCAGACTGTAGACTGGTAACTCAAGTAACGGAAGTACGTATTCTGGTGGATACGTTCATTTTTTGCGCTTTTTGCGTATTCAAAGTGGAAACGTTTTTGATTTCAAAATTTTCATGTTTCTACCCAAATTGTTAACGTTTAACTTTTATTTAAAGTATTTTTAACTTCCTATTGGAAGTATTTGTTTCATTCTCCGATGTTTTTTCCCTCAGTGTAAGGGCTATTAGGTAACAAATTAAAATGCCCCTCGTCGTTGGTTGGTTGGTTTGCTCTGAGAACTCATCAATATTCTTCACAGTCAATTAAAAGTTTTAGACAGTCTCAATATGGAGTGTGTAATTTACCAATATTCAAAAGTGTCACTATATTATGATTTAATTAAACAATTATTTTTTTATGTATGGCTTTTTTTTTCGATAATATCTATGTATGTAGTTAAATTTAATAACGTTCAATCAAATATCTTCAATTAGAAAGGGATTACTTTATTCTTTTACTCATTGCTGGCAATTATTGAAGTATTTCAAATGTGATTATGTATTTGACATTAAATGATTAATCGTCGCGTCACGTCCGTCGGTCGTTTGTTGTAATTTTCTGGAGTTCTTTACTCTTTCAGAATTATGAAGAAACGTAAACTTACATTAAATTAAACTTGCACGACTTAGTTTTTTTTTCAGCTGAAAAGCATGATGAATTAAATGGAACAAAGTTGAAAAGTAACAAACTTTTTCATAAAGCAAATTAAATGAAAACATATAAAATAACGTTAAATGGTGAACAAGTTCATGGAAACTTCAAACTTTCATATTTTGTAATCTTGAAATTTAAAACTAAGAAGTTCTGATAAAGAGTTGGCCTTTGGGATGAATATCAAACAAATTCATTTCCATTTTTCGTTTTACACCATACAAATTGATTTCTATGGAACAATAAGGCATATTCTTTGAAAACTCAAAGGGTCTCCATCTTTAGTATTGTTTTTGTTTTACTCTGAAAGTTTGATATTCTAGACTCTAAAGAAATTCAATATACAGATTACATAATTTCAAGAAGGTTAGCTATTTGTAATCAAAGAGGTAGAAACGAGGGTTTCGAGAGCACTTCTACTGGAAATCCAAGTAGACTTACTTAATGTAATGCACCATTTTGAAATCATCATTCTAAATTTCCTAAATTTTGTATGAAAGTTGTTTTTTTTTTTATTGAAGGAGGGTTCAAAGCTACAAAACTTTGGTTTGCAGGATGATGTAATCGAGTAAATAAACTTGTATAAAGAAGCAAATACAAACTTGTATTGAGAAGCAAATAAAAACAAATAATTTAGTTCTGAATTTGTAAATATTTCTGCTTTTAAATGAAAGGTTTTTGGAAACTTATAATCAGAAAACGATGGCTATTTACTTATAATAAAAAACCTACCACATTCTCACAAAGTTATTATAATTTGTTATTTTTGGTTTTTTTCAGTGTAAAAGGTCATGTCAGGTTTTCTATAGTTTCTGAGTTTGCATGATTCTTGTTTGTTTTGCTACATACACAGCCGGTCACTTGAATACGTCCAGTGCTTTGCAAAAAATGTAAGTTGCATTTTCTTCAAACTGGCAGCACTTGTTTCAAACTAACAACAATTTTAAGACATAATATTTAGTTTTATTCGTTAGTAAAATCAGACTTTTAGTAAATACAATTCATTAAGAAAACACATTTCACGCAGGCTCGGTTAAAAAATACTTGTTTTTTGTTTAGCTCAGTAGAAGTAGCCATTGCGTTGGAGAATGTTTTCGGGTACGGGAAAAAAATGAAAAGTGGAACCTACCAACCATGTCAGCCGCTCATAGAAAAGCAATATTCAGAACTGCTTCGAATTCACACGATACTGCTGCAAAAATTAAGGTAAAATCCAATGTTACAGCTAGTCTTTCCACTATCACCTAATCGCAAAAAGGCAAGTCTACTTTTTAGTCACAACCATACGATCTGGAAAAACGTGTGGCATCGGGTTGTTTTTTCGGATGAAGAAACATTCAACATGGAAGGCCCCGATGGTTATAATTATTAATATTATTTCCAAATTTTTTTTTAACTATTTTTCATGATCTTCCATGGACAGGACATACCAACACGATACCTCGCCTATCCATACCGCTCGAGTAATGAAAGAGTGATTTAGATGTCAAAATGTTTCTTTACTTGAGTGACCATCATACTCTCCTGACCTTAATATCATTGAAAATGTGTGGGGTTGGATAACGAGCAAGATTTATGAGTCAGAAAAACCAAGGATGTGCTTATTGATGCCACCAAAAAAGCATGGAGTGACATAAACTTGCATTATTTGGCTAAACTCTATGAATCAATTCCGAAATGAATTTATGAAGTTACCCTTAACCAAGGCGGAAGTACTTATTATTAAAAATTGCATACCAATATAGCCAAAGGTTTATTTTAACGTGTTCTATTATTAAAAATTGCAGAAAGAACTTAATTATTGCAGATAAACTAAAATAAATGAGTGTTTTTTGATAAGGTTATACGTGAACATGTTTTTAAAAAGAATGGCATTTTCTAGAGGTCTGATTTTTCCTAACTACAAAGCTGAATATTATGTCGTAAAAGTGGTTTAAAACAGATGTTGCCACTGTGTTAGAGAAAAATCAATTTAAATATTTACAAAGTACTGGACGTATTCAAGTGACCGTCAGTGTATGTAGTTTAGAAATTGTTAACCTTGTTTATTTTGATAAGCTTTGACTTGCTGAACAAGTTATTTGTAGAAATGAATTTTACGAATTTTGTAGATTTTGATATAAATTAAAAAACAAATTTTTTCTCTGTGTTTTATCTCCTTGGAAAAATTCCTTTCAATTGCGGCTAACAATAAAATGAACTGCTTTAATTATGATAATTTTAGAATTTTTTTTTAGTATTTAAGTCGGAATTCATAAACGGTACTCAATCAAGTTTTTTCTCAACAAATAAGTTGAGAAAAATCTTTAGCAAATGCCCAGCAAAATACATATTCTTAAGCAAAATGGAAACTCTCTTACTTGAGTGGAGAAAAATCTTGACTTGAGTAAAATTATTTCTTAATGAAGCTGACAATTAGTATCTATATTTTTGTTTTACATTTGTTATTTGTTTGAATTACGAGTATTCATAGTTCTTTGTGCTGGGTTTTATAAAATTATAATGTCCGTAGTGAAAATAGTGCATTTCAGTAATAAAAAGAAGGAGTACGGGTAAGTAAAAACAAGCAAGAATTGATATTTTTAACGTATCAAAGAAATCCTTAATCTACAAATAACAATAGCTTCTGACCTCACTCCAGTTTTGATTTCACTTGAAGAGACCCTCAAGTGAAGACTTAAGCATTTCCACACAGCCTCGATTATGAATAAATCCAGTGTTCAAAAGTCTCCTTAAGCGTTCACTAGGGACGACTTGAGGGACGACTATGACTTGCACCCTTAGTATTATTAAAATCATAATTTTGGTTTTATCCATACAAAATTTGTTTGCCAAACGTTTTATTTAGAAAGCAGTTAGTTTTCTTTATAAGAAGAAGTAATATGAAAATTAAAAGTTTATTTTTTAGATGTCAACGAAAACTTTAACAATTTAGTATACAAAAAATATTTTTCGATTTTATTTTTCTAAAAAAAATGTGCTTGAACTCTTTTTATATATCTAAGAGATAAAATTACTCAATAGATTTTTAATAGCAGATATAGATTTTGAAAAGGAAGCATAAAATTAAATCTTGAAAACAATTTTCTGTCTTTTTCGTCCATCTTTTTATCTTACAGATAACAGAAGCTCCGAGAACCGAGATCCAAGACTATGGAGCATGAAAAATTTCACATTTAAAAGATCAAAGAATTGTGAACAACTGTGAAGTTGTCTGACATATTGGTGAGGGATAAACAAAACTATATTAACCCTTAAAATTGTCAATAGAAATAAATGTTACGCATACGCCACAGTGACCAGTTAAGATAAAATTTAAAAATTAATATAAATGTCTGTCGCTTTGGTTAGCGCTAGTTGACCTTTGGTGGCAAATACCTGATATGGAGTGCTCAGATTTTAAAGACCAAAAGTTGTGTATATATGTACAAAAATATGTGTATTTTTGGTAAAAATAAAATAGGTACCATCTGAACTATACAATTCGGAAGACACCAAATGATGCACAAATCGTGTTTGTATGTCATTTGTTGTTCTCCAATTTGTCTTTCAAATTGTTTTGTGCATTTTTGTGGCCAAATTTTTACACATATATTGGTGTTTACACAAATCGTGTTATAATAGCTTTATAGATGCGTCTCCATTTGAGAATAAAAATGCTGCAACCAACGTTCTCGCTTCCATAGAATAATATAATTTTGGGGAAAATTCAACTCTCAGGAAGCTCGAATACTGCTTTAATGTTGTAAAACTCAAGAGTTTAGCGTGAATTTATTCGATTTTTTTTTATTTCCACCATGGTTTTGCTAATAGTTAGCCATTGTCTTCTATTCTTCCACAAGGCATGTTACACATTGACAAAGGAATACGCTGAAACCTCAAAGCTAACAATGAATCATTTGTATTTATAACTTTTCTTATTTATCGAACAAAAAATAACAAAATCTTTTAAAGAAATGATTGATTTTCCTTACAAATTATCTGACCATGTAATGTTCTATAGAATCCTGCTTCGAAGTTGACCTAAGATCTAAACTGTTTGTCTTTCCGGCTACCAATACATGAACTTATACTGAATATGTATGATGTGTTCGTAGAAAAATCACCCCACTGTGAATTTAACTTCAGTCTTTAAATTCCTATCCATCACTTTTATGAAAATACAAAAAAAAAAAAAAACTTAACGTTAGAGTCAGGTTAAAGATGCCTCAACTTTGTAGATTTGTTCTCACTCTCTAAAAATAAGCTGGACACCGGATGTGGAGCAAAAGACAACATTCTGGTTCTGAAACATTAATCATGATCATGATTGTTTTTTTTTGCACTCATGTTTTTGTTTTGATAAGTTTTACGCCATCATAAGGGCAAGCGCATGTCTATGTCCAGGTTGAAGTGGCCTATTACACCGAAAATCGATTTATTTCACCAGTAGTTCAGCAGGTAGCGTTTTCTTTATAAATTAGAATGTTCAACTAAGTTCTTGAGGAGAGACGTAATGTAAAGCAGGTGTCCTATCTTAAACGGCATTTCACGAATGTGGAAAGATTTACTTTTGATTGTCATTTCGTTATTCGTTTTTAGAATTTCAAAATCAATCAAGTATTAATGTATTGAGTTTGCTTGATTTGGATTTTAAAATCTCAACTACTTTACAATTGCCTTCGGCTTCTTTCTTAATTCCTAAAAATGCTAACACTTCTTTAAATTATACATTTTTAAGCTTAGAAGACGAATTTATTATTATCACTTAAAGATCAACACTTCTTCAGGGACTGTAGGCATTTCTTCAAACCCAAAGGAATAATTGAAGTAGTTAAGAGTGTAGATGACAAGGATGCCCTTTCTCAAAAGTTAAATTGTGAGACAGCAAAGTTTTTATGGTTTTTTCAGATTTCTTGAAGATAATAATTTTTGTGTGTTGGTTCTGTAAAACAATATTTTTCCAATAAGGCTTTGTGTGCCGTGTGATGTTGGAAGAGAAGAGTTCATGCTTATATCAATAGACAAGACGGTGTGGTTGAAGATTTATTATATGGAATATGTTTAATATATTGAAAGCCATTACAAAAACAGAGAGAAGGACGACTACATTGATAAAAGATTATTTTGTTTGGCTTATTCTCTATTAAAGTGATTGATGGCATAAAATAAAAACATTGTCACGCATTCATTTATCATTATTTGAATCAAATAATTGTCTATTGAGTACGATTTCCTAGTATTAATGACTATATGGACTATGGAGCTTTTGACAAGCCCAAGCAATATTGATAATTTAATTCCAAGAGATGTAAATTAATGGTGGGCAGAGGCAAAATCAATAGAATTGAAGGAGTTCACTTAAGAGATGAAGTTTCAGTACAGAAACAAGATATTTAATGGAAGGCAGGAATAAATAACGAAAGTGATGTTGTCAGAAAGGCATTTTCAGTCTTCAATCTGCTTGGGAAGTAAGTCATCTTTAACATTTTATTGGAAATCCAAACCTACTAATAGGTATTGAAATAAGCTAATGGATTTGGATTTTATCAGATGCCTAGTAAAAATAAGTAAATTGATATTTGCATCTGGTCAGGATTGAGGAATCAACATCAACACTTTGGGTATTGTTTGGTTGGTAATCCAAATCAGTAATCAGAAAAAAAAAATCTCTTAAAAAATGTGTTGCATTTCTGACTTAAAACACTGACAACCACAAAAAATTGTTCAAATGTGAAATAAATGTTTCAATCAAGGAAATGTTTAAAAAAGCACTCGTGGTTTTCTTTAAAAAAAAAAACATTGTATTGGCAACTATATTGAATCGTGGCACGTTGATTCATGAACCAAGCTTAGTCGTTTATGTGTTTATAGCAAATGAAGAATCTTTTCTTGAATCTTGTTGAATTTTTTTTTTAATATTTCAAATCAGTCCAGCATTTCTTTCATGGAAGTTTCTTAATTCTTACTCACGTTTTTTAACAATCAGAGAGTGTGTTTTCTGATTTTCTAAGTTTGTTTCCATCAGATACGGTTTAGCTTTTAGATTCTTGACCTTTTTTAACAACTAAAGGTTTCCGGATGATGAAAAAAGTTAAGTTGAAATTAATGTATTTTTCATTGTATGCTGGTCAACAAAGTTCCTTGTTGCTGAAAAAAAACTTTACTTTTCTAAAGGTTTTCGATGTCTTTAACTCGAATCCAATATCAGAATGTTCCTATTAGCCCTCATTTTTCATATTTTTTCAAATATTCCCGTTTTGAAATCACAAAGAAACCTTTTTCGCCTCAAGTTAAAAAATTACTCCAAAAACTGTGAAAAAGGTTTTTTTTTGTGATTTTCTAACGGAAATGTCTTAAAATGAGAGGTGATAGGAACACTCTTAAATTGGATTCAAGACATCGAAAACCTTTAGAAAAGTATAGTTTTGTTTCGGCAACAAGAAACTTTGTTGACCAGTATACATAAAATGAAAAATACATTTGTTTTAACTTAAGGTTTCTCGGAGGAAAAAAAAAGTTTTCGAAATGATTTATACTGAATTTTTATCCAGAGAAAAAAAAATCAGCTCTTTCATAATCGAATACAATTTGTACTGTAAGAGGTTACCACGCATTAAAACATCGCTTCAGCATTTCCTGTAATTTTTAACGGGAATATCTCGGATTCAAGTTCAGCAGGTCAAAAACCTTTAGAAACGTTAATCAAAGTTTGGACAACCATAAAAAATTATATTTTGTTGACCTGTGTAATTTTTGAAAATAATTTTGATCTGGTTTGTGTGAGAAATAATGTTTGTAACAAAAAAGCTTCTTCCAGCTAAAAGTGAACCGGTCGGTCTAGCGCTTAAGCTTTCTGATACATCTGCCTTCTTTTATAGAAATACCTCCGTGTACAAAAAATAGATACGAAAATAGTTGACAGAAACATTTTACTAAAATATTAATAGCTCTTTTATCGACTACCCCCATTTCAAGCAGGTTTTAGCCAAGGCCAACTACCATGAACATAAAAACTTCAGAAGTTTCTCCCCGAATTAATATTGTATCGAAACGAAGTATAAACTACACCCCTATACATCCACGGATATTCCACTAATTCAAATATAATTTTATTTCGCTTCTATTGGTATTGATTGACTTCCTGATCAATAACGTATGAATTTGCTCTTGCTCTGCCTTTTAAGGATATTTCGTATGTTCAATGCTTTTTGCATTGGGGAATTATAAATTTATACAAAATAGTTTTGAATACTCTGCAAGAGAGACTCTTAGAGCTATAAGAGTTCCAAAGATTAATGTTTGCAACGTGACATTGTGAATGGTTCTAGTTATTAGGAAAATATGTGACTTTGTCATAAGATTGAGACTAGAATGAGAAATTGCAATCAAAAGATATTAATTCCAATTACGTGTATAAGAACTTGTATAAGAACTGAAACGGAAAGTCGATTTAATAGGTCTCGGATACCTCATTAAAAGCAACAAACATTTTTATTAGATTGCTGTTTATTTTACTGAATTTTGTTTCTTTTTTACAGCTGCACTGAGAAAAGGTTCTGTATGCTGAGGTATTCAACTTTTTAATAGACATTTTTAAGATAATACGGACTGGATATTTATAATTTTACTTTAGTCATTTCATTAAAATTAAAATAAAAACCAATTTTAAATAACTCAATGAATGTTCACCTTATTGCAAAGCAAATTGTTGACTTTGATAATATCCGCAACGAAAGAGCATGACATGATTCATTAAAATATTCCAAGAAAATGAAATATTATACGTCTATCCCATCTTTGTATTAGCATTAACCCATAGTTTCATTTAATTTGGTTGTGCATTGTCAGAAAATTTTTTTAAATTTGTTTTAAGAAAATGTTTTCCCCTTAGCATAACAAAACAAAACAATATTAAAAGAAGGAAATTATCAAACACAATTTTTATTGACATCCTCGAGATGTTTTTTTTTAATAATATAATATTGTTCCAGGTGTATAAGAAGTTGATTAAAGTGGTTATGGTAATTAAATGGTCAGACTTCCAAAGGGAAAACCACCACCTGTTTTATTTTTATTTTTCATTCAAGCTATGGATGAGATTAATTATTAGTTTTTGTTGGAGTAATTTTCCCGATTTTATAAATTACTTGTCACACACCCCAAGTGGTTTGCTTGAAGACTTTAATTAGATGTCATTACCAACTCCATTGGGAGATAGTCTGATGAGGTTCCGGAATCGTTGTCAGTAAACGCATATTTCTTGGACACAATCTAGTTGAAATGTAATTTATATTAATTTAATATGTTAAGAAGCTATCAATTGCGTCTATCAAGTTTTAAATGAACCTTTCTTGGTCGCAGTAAGGGATGAAGGTACTTGTACTCGACACGCTTATCCAACCTATAGGAATGGTATAGGCTTAGGTACTTCAACTTCCTTCCTTCCTTCTATTTGAATTTAATACTTAGATTATTCTTTTCGTTAACACTTTGGGTTGAGGCAGACAAATAAAGAAGAAAAGATACCATGAATGTAAAAAGCTTGAAATATAATTTTGGGCCTTACAATCTTTGCAGAGTAAAATCAATGAAATCTTTTTGGTGCCAAAATTTCATACTATAAACAAAAGACCATGTGGTGTAAAAGGCTAGAGGAGAATTATCGAAGAGATCAGTTAGTTAATATGTGTGAAAAACTTTGAACCTATATTAGTTGCTTTCTTTATCCACCCAACTACGTCTCTTACGGGTTGGGTTCGATATCCCGCTTTTTATATTCCCGTTTTTTAAAATCCCGTTTTTTATAATCCCGATTTTTATAATCCCGCTTTTTTTAATCCCGTTTCTTATAATCCCGTTTTTTATAATCCCGATCCTTTTTATCCCGATTTTGCAATCAAAACAACTTGTTTTGATTGCAAAATCGAAATCATTAAAAAATTAAAACAAACTAAATAACCAGAGATTTCTCTAAGTGCATTTTATTGCAACCTTCAACAAAAAAAATAACATAACAAAAAAGGTATAAAGTAAGGTAGTATTCTCTTAAAACAAAACAAAAAATAAAATTTAATCAATTAACAAAAAGGTACTGTCTTCATAATGTACTTCAGTTCAACTGTATACTGTGAGCTATACGACGCAAAAAACCAGTTTTACTCATTTTTTGTCTATTTCTCATTATTTTTTTTAAAGCTCGTGATTTTAACACATTATTTAGTTTAATACATTTATTTTTTTGTAAAAAGCGGGATTGTCGGGATAGATCGGGATTTTGAATACGCGGGATTTTAGAAGCCGGGATTTAAAAAAATCGGTATTTTAGAAGACGGGATTTTAAAACTTTTTTTGCGGGATTTTTTAAAAACGGGATTTTAAAAAGCGGGATTCCGAAACGCTCCCGTCTCTTACTTTAGCGCACACTTTGTGGTGGAATCAAAAAATTCTAATCTTAGAAATTGTAGCTAATTGAATGTTAATTTGTTGCGCAATCCAAAAATGTTTAGCCTCATGGTTTTTGAGTAATGGAATTTTAAGATAAAATAAGTCTGAAGTAAGCGTACAAAATCTTAAATAATTAAAAAAAAATAATAATTTTGGTTGGCATCCAAATTTGTAGCTTAGTGCTTTTAAGAAACCTAAACTTCGTTTTTGTTACTTAAAATTCCGCTAAAATAAAACTGAAGTTAGTGGACGCAAGTAAGAAAATTTGTATTTTTGTTGTTGTCCAAAATTGTAGCTTTTTAAATATTTGTTGCGCAAAAATTAATTTTGTAGTTAAATTTTCTACTCCAATTTTCAATTTTATGAGAGTACTTCTGGTACTTCTGAAGCCAATAGAGATAATTTAAAAAAAATACCTTTTTTTTACCAGTAGTTGTAGCTTTTTTAACCAAGTTTAGCATTCGTAAAAAAAAATCGAACTCGAGATAACAATCAGGGTTCTATTCCAAAAAAAATAAATTATCCGAACTTCTTCAAGGATCATCAAAATATTTCAAAGTTTATAAAATGAAAGGCAGAGAGGAAACATTTCAATGAAACTTCAAATTTACAAGCCTATTACACGAGTTAAATAATCTCTTAACATCCTTCCAGACACTTCGGCCTTCGCATAAATTCTCCATAATCGTCTAACTTTCATTTCTTTTTATTACTCCCATTATTATTTTTTAAACACAAAAAATATTTCCAAAATGTATTCCTACACATTCTAACTAATACATAAATAATACATTCTAACTGTACAGAATACGTACACAGGCATATCAATTTCGAAACTTTAATGTTATAAGAAATAACCGGTTTGGGACACCCGAACAAATTAATGTTTCATGCCTTAAGGATGTTTGTGGCCTACTCGTATTTAGCAACATAACACACTCTTATGAAGGCTTATGGGAAAAAGTTTCTTTTCCTTAAAGGCATTGGCACCCCGCAATCAGGATGTTAAACGAGAATACAAGTATTCGGGAATCCCATTTAATCTCTAGAACAAAATACTCTCTCGTATTTTTCGTATACGTTCGTAAGAAATAATAATTAAACTAAAATAAAAGGAAGAAAGTCGGAAACAATTTGCCAGTTTACTTTTTTATCATCAATCTAGAATTTTGATTACATCAGATTAGCTGTCGGCTTTGGCGGTGGTGATGGTGAAGTCAGCTGATTTTTGATATTGGCGGAAATTTCGAGCTTAATTATAATTTAATTGGTTTGATAATAACTTGATGACACCGAGATGACGCGACGACTTATAGTAGAGTCATTTATAGGATTGAGGTTTGAATTTTGTTCTACCAGTAGATTGATACTTGAAAACTTTTGAAATATGTTTATAAAGTGTACAATACATATATTTTGTTACACATATCGGCAGTTGGGGCATGCAGGGGGCCCTAGGGGCAAAAAATAGCTTTTTTAACTACTTGTTTGATTTTTAAGCACATTTGATTAGATTTACATAGAAAAGAATTTACTAAAAAATATTAAGAATTCAAGATGGCTGCCAGAAAATGCATCAAAGAAAAAATGAAAAGGGGGATTTGTATGCCGTTTTTGTTGGCATTATAGAAAAAAATAGGCTTTATCCTAAATCACTGAACCGGTTTTCTTCAAACTTGGTAGTTTAGGGTATTTGTTGATTCCCTAGAGGAGAAATTGAAATTTTTTTTAGGACTAAAACTAACTTTACCTGCCATATAAGGAAAAGTTAACTCTTTTCAAAAGTGGATCTAACGATTTTGAATTAATTTACTTACTTTTATATGTAAGGTCATATTTTTGAAAAATGTTTGTAAGAATTCTAATAACGGTACTTAGCATAGAACCTTTTTTTTTGAATTTTTGATTTTCTCTTAAACGACTGAACCAAATTTGATGAGTTTCTTATTCAGAAGCTCCCTGACAACCTTATAATTATTTGATATCAAAATTAAAAAAAAAATATAATTTTTGCATTTAAAAAAATTTTTTTTTAATTTTTTTTTTTTGAAAAATAGTTTTTGCACAACTGGATCGCACGTACTTGCTCTTATAGGTAAAGTTACTATATAAGCTAAGCCCTTTTAATTAAAAATTTATAAATGCAGTTTAGGAAAAAAAAAATTAATAAAGCATAAAATTCGATTTTCAAATGACTAAAACAGCTTCTTAAATGAATTTGACCTCGAAGGGAAGTATGCAATATGATTTCTTCTATGATGATACATTTTTAGAAATTTTTTTTTATAAAAAAAATTGGTAAGCCATTTTTAATATATTATTTATCAACACCTTAAAACTAAATTTTGAAAACAAATATTGAGTAGTTTTCGAAAAAATGATTTTAAATCAAAAAAAAATATTTTCGAAATTTTGTTTACTAAAAATTATTTCGGCAACTTAAAAGCTTTCATGTAAAAAAAAAAATAAATGGTTAAAATTGATTGAGTTATGAAGGAGAAAATCAGTACTAAAAAAAACGGTTCTATGGCAGGTACCGTTAATATCGGTTTTCGAAATAAATGGTTTTCATTTAAGGATACACCTTATGCAAAAAAAATTACCACGATCATTTTAATCAAAATCGTGGGAACCATTTTTGAAAAAAATGAGTTTTTCTAAAACCGGTATATGACAGGTAGGTACCGTTATTTTTGGTCCAAAAAATAATTCAAAAAACGTATGGGGATAGTCTCCAAAAAACGCCACATACCAAGTTTGAAGTTAATTGACCCATCCGTTAGGCTTTTTCTTCTGATAGATACAGACAGACAGACGGACAGATAGATTTAAGAACAGTTTTATGATCAATTACTAGATTTTGTTTATTTTTGAAACAGTGTTCGATATTCTACAAGTAGAACTGCTTCTGGTTGTATTTCAAAAATGGCTCTTCTTTAAAATAGATTTAGGTATCTAACAGTACCTATATCGCAAGTAAAAAGACATTATGCGCAAACGTCGTCGTAGGTAATATCAATGATAAATTCAATTAATTTTATGGATAAACTCAATCATGTTATAAGGAAACATTATGTTGGATGTTGCAACACCAATGATGAACGGTTCGTCGATTTTTACAGCCTTAACCATCTTGTAAGTTGTAATTGGTGGTACGATGCATAACAGCTGGCCATCAATAGATAGGCAATGAACTTACCACTAAATTGTCTACTTTCCGATCAGCTGACGTTTTAGAAGTAGCTATAGTTTCCTGAACGCCAAGAACAAAAGAGGAGTGGTTTTGGGATAGCTTGGGAGCCAGAAGCTTCTGCAAGATTGTGCACGCATTAGCTGAGGAAGTAGGTAATTGATGTGCGATAGCAGAACGCGTTTTATACAGTTATGAAAAAAGCTTACTGTTGTACAAAGCTCAAAACAAGCTAGTTTCTGCGATGCATGGCGCTGCAAAATTGGCTGTTTTCTTGTTTAACTGGACTATATCACTTTTATTACTTGTCAAATATCTGCCAAAGCGATTCTCATTCGACACACGATATAATAGGTATAGAAGCCAAAAGCGTCAAAATCTACTCAAAACCAACCCTTAAACACTATAAGCTGCTATATCTCCATCTCAAAGTGGGTGCTATAACTTTTTTGATTACCTAAAGTCAAAACAACTAAACTTTACCTCACTTTACTATAAAGGTTATGACAGGGAGCCTATTAAATTCGATATTCTTATGGGTTAATGACTTGGGATTGCCTCTTTTTTGATGACCATGAAAATGTGGTCCAATAGAGATAAGAAATATTTCCGTCTTAAATTGTTTTTGGGATATTTTCCCTTGAAAGGATGTCAAAGGAAATCAACAAAATGAGGGTTTCTCTTATAGGATTGCATGGAATGGAGAGGTAAGTGTTTATTTAAAAATAAACAAACACAAACTTTGTGAATTAGGCAATGTCTCTTTGAATTTAATTATAATTAGCAGTCATGTGACAAGAGCAGGACACTAATTAGTTTTTTTTTTCTTCCAAAAAAAGTTATTATTATTATCTATTCCCTTTTTTATGGACGTAGTTGTTAAATTTTCAAAAAAAAAAAAAAAAAGAAATGGTATGGTTAATTTTTTAGACATTGTGACATTCTTAATTAAGTCTGGCAGTTGGTAATTTGTTCAGATAATTCTGTTGTTTGATATTGTTCCCTTCATGCTAAAAGAATAAAGTTTTTGGGGTTTGGTTTTATTTTAGGAACCTATACTAATTGGGCTGCTGATTATAGTTTGATATAGTTATGTAAGTAAGTTCGAAAACTTCGAATATACATAAAAAGTCGCATTTACGTTAAAAGTTTTAATAAGCAAAACATTAGCTTTTGAATCGTTATCAAAGATTCGTGGTGATCAATTTTTTTGTTACCATGAACGAAAAAACATATGTAGGTTTAGGTATAGGTGGAAGCTTTTTTTCAAATGTTGGTATTAAAAATAATTTAACAGTTAATTACCGCTCTTATCGGATTTTTGGGAACAAACTTTTTTTTTAATCAAAAAAACTCATTAAAATTTTCGATAAGAGCGGAGAGAAGCGGACCAGTAACTGTTTAAGTATTTTTGAATATCAACATTTAAGAAAAAAATCATCCAAATCGGAGCAGTTATGCCCAGTTCCGAGACAAACTTAAGTTACTCCACTAATACTAAAATTCTTGTTTCAAATTATGTTCATTTTTCATATCTCGATTACTTCAGGATTATTTTATTCTTCACAAAATGAATTAGAAAACAACTAATAAGATGTGTAACAAAAATAATTAAATCAATAATATTAAAACCGTTTACAACTCAAATATTTCAACAACAAGAGGCCCAACTTTGGTTTTCGCTTTACTTAATTCTAAGCACTTACTAAGGTTTTAAGTTGAATTTTTTGATATACTTAAAACCGCAATAAGATCATATCCTTAAAGTTGCCAAGGGTACCAATGTGAAGTTACCAGTGTGAGTAGCACCCAGCGTCATATATTAATTTGAATTGTGGACACACTCCTAAATGTGATGAAATTGTATAATTGGCTAGTAATGTACTGAATGGTTCTGATGCATACTTAAATTCTAACAATCCTTTCTATTAATTTTAAAGTGATTTTTTTTTTTAAATAATGCTTATTGCCTATCAATTAAAAAAAAAAGAAATTCTCAACGTTCCTTACTACTCTCAAATGTAAAATATAAGTCATCCAGTGATTATCTAATGGTAATTGTAGTTAGTCTATTTTAAGTAAAATGATAAATTGCATTTAGTTTGTCCCTCTATAAACAGAGACGTTGTTCCTTTTAAATTTCTATAATATTCTTTCATTCTATCGCTTACGCTTGGGAATATCGTTAATGTTATTACAAATGAACATGAAGTCTTTCATGTTGTAAAATTATAAGATACAAAAAAACAAGTCATTTAATTGACCGCATGAGCAATAATATTCAATTTTATTGACACTGTGGGAGTTTGAATGTGACAACTTGCTATTATTAAAAGTAATAATTACAAAACATCTTCAAAACTTATTGACTGCTCCGTTCAGGAAACAATGGAAGAGTTTAAATCGCAAATGAATGAAATGTTTTTGCATTTCTTATAAGTTAGAGTGAATTGTTGAAATTTCCAATTTTTTTTAAGGAATTATCTTGAACGTTTGGATGAATTTTTTTTAGAAGTGATAGAAGTGTATAGTACCTACCTAAGTATAACTATATTTTGTATTTGTCATTTTGTATTTGTAGCTACAAAATTATCTGGCCTGCAGTGTAGTGTAATGTACAAAAGATTGTTTAATTAGGATAAGAATAGAATATTTCGATTTGAAGCTTATTTGCCAAGATATTTCGTTCTCGATAGGGGTGAATGGCATAAAGCTCAAGATAAAAAAACGCCAATCGAAGATGTCATTAAAAACGCTAATTCAACCCTTTCGGGAATGCAAACTCGCAACGAATTTTCTTTTTGGGAGAAGAGCTCTCACTCGAAAAATTGCATATTCTTAATACCAGAGAATGAAATTACGAGGGTACGAAATATTCCCAAACAAATTTCCAGGGAATTTACATTCATTATAGGGGTGATTATGTAGCAAAAGTGGTTTACAGTGGTGAGTCCCAATCACAGCAATTCATAAAAAAGAGAAAAGAGGTTATTGCTTTGGACGATCCAAAAAGTCAAAATGAAGTTCGTCCAGCTGTACAAAGTTGAAGTTTACTCAACTTGCACTTCAGTTTCCGCTTCAACTTCGCATTGTAGCGCTATATACCTACACGCTTCAGCTTCACCATTGTGTTCAGTTAGTAAGACTGTTGAATTATATCACCTGCCATTTTTAACAAGTTCCATAATACCTGAATAAATGCTAGATTTCTTGTTATGTAATTTGTAGAACCATCACGCTTTACTAAACATTCGTTCTTATTATCGACCAAATGCTTGCGTATTAGAAAGGGTACAACATCTAACTGATGAGTTGTCCATGGGCCAAACGCATTTTGGAGTTGAGGTCACTTGAACTGTAAAATTGAATTTATTCAATTTATTTATTACTGTTATAGGTTAGGTTATGCAGACAATTATCTCTGGCTCCTTCCCCATTAAGGGGCCCCAAAAAATAAATGTTCAACCGCAAAATACTAAAAGTTAGTGTGTACACTATACTCTACATGTACGACGAACGTACATGCTAAACCGATATGGATTCAGTAGTGTTTAATCACCACATGCCTGGTAGACGATTTTTTATGACATCAAAAAAAACAAACACAAAGGGTGTTGTTTAGATTCCAAAAAGAATGATATTCTGTTAGAAAGTAACTACATGACTGCAGGTGAGTCTTGTCCAGGGCCCCATCAGCTCAACGTACGCCTCTGTCAAGAGTCCATCCTAGGAAAAATTTATGGAAATGAGAAATATTGTCAAATCTTCACAAACTAAAAACTAAATTTTACCATTAAAAGCAACAAGCATTCCCTCATTGAATGAAAATAGAGCTTAGCATAAACCATTGAAGCATAGGCAAAAGTAACGATTTGCTAGTTCTCAATTTGGTTTCAGTAGGTGTTTGGTTAGAAAACATATTTAATTTTCGTAAATGCAAAAAACAGAGAAATTAATATGATCGTTTGCTGAAAGGGAACGATTAATTCTAACAACAAGGCTTGTGACCTTATTCATAAACTAAATCTGAAATTGCGAAACAATCATAGGTGGAAGATTTGTTGTTCAAAATTTCAGTTTAGAGATGGCAATTATTTGAGATTTTGCTGGGCTAAGTGTTAAGCCATTACACAGAGTCCATTTGTAAATCTCTTCCAGATCTTCATTCATTCTGTAAGTTAAGTCCTCCAATAAGTTAAATCGTCGAGAAAGATAAATTTGATCATCATCTGCATAGCGATGCAGCATTACATTTTTACACATTAGTGGTAGGTCATTAATAAACATACAGAATAAAATAAGACCCAAAATTGAACCCTGTGGAACGCCAACTTTAAATCTTTGACAACCGTGTGTAATCTTTAAAAAGACGAACCGACTTTTACTGACACCAGAGTATAAATTGGGTTCTTTTTACAAAGAATACTGTGATTGACTCGGTCAAATGCATTTGTAAAGTCCAGGAAACAGAGTAGCTGATCAAACTGGATTCTTATATCGTCGAGAACTTTTACTTGAACTTTACAAATCAGCAATGCTTGAAGCGTTGTTTTTCTTAGGCACGGGAATAACATTTTCACGTTTCCAATTGAGGAAATGAGGAGGTCATGATACAAAAGTTTATGATATGAGTGAAGGTTGATATGATTTGCGGTAGTATCATTTTAATAAACCGAATTGAGACTTCATCTTCACTTCAGAGTTGGATTTAACAGACATGGCCAATTTGTTTTCAGAAACTACTTCAAAGTCAAATTCTGTGGAAGCTGCATAAAAAACTATGTTGTTAGGTGTAAAATTCGACGACTGTTATAAGCTACAAAACTGTTATTAGGTCATTAAGATTAGAAAAGTTGTCAATTTTCTCTTTTCTCCCAATTACAAACTTGCGCAAACTACTTCAAAACTTAAGTGAGGGTTGATAACGACTTAGTTTAGAAGCAAAATCCCTCTTTTTAGCTCGGCGTGTAACAAACATTGAGTGGTCACGAGCTCGACGAAAAAAATAGTTGAAGGGTTATGTTTCCATATAGAGTCTACGGATAGTCTACGCTGCTGGTAAATGAGTAATACGACTACAGCTCACAAAGAACCAAGTCCTGACTAACTCTCTTAACCATTTTCTGTCTGCGCAATGCGCATAGAAAGCGCAGAAATGGAGGAGGCCTATTTTCTGTCAGCTCCGAGTGGCTATTTGAGGTGCACTTTCCGTGACAAGCCGTAACCTTGGAAGTTTTGTTAATTCCTTGCAAGAGGCAGTACTTCTTAAGTCTGAACAAATTCAAGTTGACATAGGCTGTGAATCGAACGCAGACCTCCTTCGGTGCAGCGCGAGAGTCCATCGCACTTACCATTTTCACCACTACGCCAAGGAGCACTACACCATGGGCTGCTGGCTGCGGATAAAGATGACTAGAGAAAGATGGTTGAGTCCATAATTTATAGAACATGTTTTATTATAAGGAGTAATTTTAAACCTAAAAGGTGTACCTACATCTTATTAATGCTCGACTAATACACTTTCAACTTCAAGCTTAGGTAGGTGCGCCGCAGTTGTGGAAGAATTTTATTATGTTTTGTGGTACAAATGCAAATTTAACAAAAAAATACTTTAACGAAATTTAATTTTATTAAAGTTTTTTGAAAAGCGCATCTCAATATAAACCAGAAGTAAGAGTGAAGTTGTATCATTTGAAATATAAAACAAAGAAGTGATTTCTTAATGTGCTGCAACACATTACTTCTTGACTCTGTGCGCTACTCTTTCTATGGGAAAATTTTCTCCCCCTTCATTAAAAATTAATCAGACTTACCAAAGAATTTCCCGAGGGAACGTACACGCAATCTAAAATATTATTATTTTCTTGCAATCCCATAAAAGAAATTACAACGAAAAGTTATTATAGAACCATCATAAAAAAAAACCTCATACTCAAAAGAAATCTCTATCTACTTCCTGACATTCACCTAGCCTTGCTTTTATTTTGTTAACAAAACTAAAAAAAAATAAAACATTATTATTTAATAGTACGTACAGAAACTTAAGCTTATTACCATCTCATAAATGACAGAAAGTACCTACTTAAAGCATTAAAAGTGAAGAAAAGAAAAAACTAAAAATGGTTTTTAGTAAACAAAAGTTCCATTTATTGTGGTGGCACTCAGTAACTTACTTCTACTTTGCACAAGTAAACGAAATTATTATTATTTTAATTTCCAGGAAAATATGTAGTTTGTAAATCTTTTTTTATTGGTGTTTTTTTTTTTTTTTTTTTTTTATTGTACGTCAACTGTTTTTAATAGCACTCTGTTCAAAAGCTTTGTCGCCAAGCCTCTCTAAAAATAAATTATGCATTCATAAATCCATCTGATTAAGGGAACATACACTTACTGGCACACTACCCATAGCAGTTAGGTACCTTTTACACCTCGTTTACCATAAACTTTTTATGGATGTTCCAACAAAAAGTTCGTTTTTGTAAAACTGCTGCAATGTTTTGTTTACGATTTTCATTTTATTTGAGAGGGTTTTCTCTATTTAGCTGTATGATAAAATGAGGGATCCAGAATATAAAGTATATAGGTATACCCCTCGGAGTACTCATTGATATTAATGTTCGACTTTCATACTTGAATGACTTAATTTACTGGCATCCTTTTCATTTATAAACGAAAAGATTTACGAGTTGACTGAAATTTATGTGACATAACGATGAAATGATTTGTATAAAATTCCAGCACGCCAGTGCCGGATTATTCATAGACGAAAGTAGCCAATGCTTAAAATTTGTAACCAACATGAAGATCTTATTCTTCAGGCAGGTAAATAACAAACATCAGCTAGAAATTTGACAATCTTGAGTTGACTGCTGAGACGAATGTAGGGCCCAATCAATACTCTAGTTCGACTCTGTAATTTTACCTAATCATCTATTGACTTGTGAACCCAAACATGTTTTAACAATTGAGCTATTAAATATAAGAAAGTGAAGAAGATAAAGTATTCGCCGGATATGCTTTTCTCATAAAAAGCAAGCTGTCAAAATGATTCTCCCATTCACAATAAATTGAGAAGATTAAGTAGCGATTAATTCAATAGTCGAGTATCTTTTTTGTAAAATTTGGATCGTTTATAGGAAAACATTTCCGAATATAAGTTATAGAGGTATTATTGAATTTACTGCTCTGATAGTCAAGTACTTTATCTATAATAGTTAAAAGGGTTTGTTCAACTTTTGTTTCTGGATGGTTTAAAATTTTCTTTATTGTTTGTTTCGAAGCAATTTTATTATCAAGATTTTTGGCCTTCCAATGTGTGTAGGTATGGGAAACTTTCTTTTTTTTTCCTCAAAGCTATAAATATTTTCTTAATCTTAAATGTTAAATGTTAAACACCAAAAAAGCATTTAGGATCAGATACACTGAGAAAAAGTATGTTTCTTAATATCAATACGAAACGAAGATGATTTTGTTTTGCAAAACAAACTGTAAGGTTTCTCATAGTGAAAAACTTAGTTTTGAGATGTCTTTCTGGATAAAAAAAAAAAAAGTAATAAACACCACCAGAAGCTACAAAATAGAACAATAAGCTGTATAATAAAGCGGAATAGAAATGCAATAAAATTAGTCAAACAATATCTACCTACCAAAATTGCTATGGAGAATTTTATTATTTTACTTTAAAGGGTATTTTTATGGAGAATTTAAAACCACAAAACTCGAAGAAATAAAATGCACGTACTTTCTCTTATAGATAAAGTTACTAAATATGCTAAGCCTTATTAATTAAAAATTTGTAGTTTTAGAAAAAAAAAATGAAAAATGCATAAAATTCGATTTTCAAATAACTAAGACAGCTTTTTTAATGAATTTTAACTTAAAACGAAGTATGCAATCTGATTTCTTCTACAATGATACATTTTTAGAAAAAAATTTTTTTTTAAATCGTTAGAGCCGTTTTTTAAAAAAACTATTTTTTTCTATACAAAAACTTTTATAAAAAATAATTGGTACACCATTTCTAAGATATTATTTATCAACATCTAGAAACTAAATTTTGAGTAGTTTTCGAAAAAAGGATTTGTCAAAAATAAAACTTCAAATTTTTTTTAAAATCCAAAAAAATTATTTTCGATTTTTTTTTACTAAATATTATTACGGCAACTTAAAAGCATTCATGTAAAAAAATGGTTGAAATTGATTGAGTCATGAAGGAGAAAATCAGAATTTAAAAAAACGGTTCTGTGGCAGGTACCGTTCATAACGGTTTTCAAAAAAAAGGTTTCCATTTAAAGATAGAACTTATATACCATGATTTTTTTAATCAAAATCGTAGGCACCGTTTTTGAGAATAATGAATTTCTCTAAAACCGGTATATGACAGGTACCGTTATTTGGGGTCAAAAAAAAAACTCAAAAAACGTCTGGGGATATTCTCCAAAAAACGCCACATTCCAATTTGGAAGTAAATCGACCCATCCGTTTAGGCTGTGGTCTCTGATACATACAGACAGACAGACAGACAGACAGACAGACACACAGACAGACAGACAGAATTGTCGGACCCACTTTTTTCGCATTCTCTATCATCGTAATGTAATGTTTGATTGTTATCTCAACTTTTTATTTGTACGAATGCATAACTTGATATATGGTACCCATATCGCAAGTAAAAACAAAGTGACTTGAATTGGTTGCTTTTCAAAATTTTGAATTTTGAGTTTAGTTGTTATAAGTTCTCTTAGAGATAATTAAGAGGAATACGTTCCACAATGTCTTTTGGCCATGAAGGAGTTGGGCTTAAAATTTGATGTGTACTTTTTCAAAAAGGTGAGGAGTAGCCCTTTAATTTTGTACTAATCTTTTCACTATACGATCATTTTTAAGCAACTTAGTTTTATTTTATGAAACTGTTTAAGTACATTTTAAGGTCAAAACGTGGAGCAACAAATTAGGGAATGAGGCAAACCAAAAAGCAACAAATTCCTGCATACTTACATTTTTGAATTCCTGTTATGGCGGTGCTAACTTCACGCAACTTACAAATTGAAAACCATTATCAAAATGTTCAATGAGACTTTTTTTTATGATTGGTATTTCAAGATGAATTTGAATTTTTTATGACTTCAAACAACAACACACCAAAATTGGTTTACAAAGTTTTTTCTCAGTGTATAATTCTAAACTTTTATTACACAAAAAAATAAAGAAATCGCTGATACCTTTGGGCTAATTTTCCACAACAGGAAAAAAAAACATACATAAACGAAACCCTCTTTGAATGGGCGATAAATCTCAGAAAACAATCCTGTACCACGTGCATAGAATAAACCATTGACAGTTTAGCATGTCACATAAAAACGACGATAACAATTTTTTTTTTTTGGGCATTATTAGAATATTTTCATCGATTTTTACAAAAACATTTCAACGTTTTTTTTTTTTTTGTCTCATTTATATTTTGTTTTCTTTTTTTTTCGTATATATGACATGTATTGTACAGGTATATGAGTAGAAGAAAGTTAAATTTATTTAAGAATACCAACAAATTATGTGCCTTGCATAATGATTTGCAATAAATTTGTTGAGATTGATAAAGCCCAAGGACATAATTTAATACCAGCTCGTATATCATTTTAACTTTCCATATCGACATTCGACAGTAATAATATGGCGTGACTTTTAACGGACATGACACATAGAACATACAGGATAGGGAAACAGGACATGTTTTTAGTAAATTTATTTGCTCTTACTTTTACTTCGGTCTTTTGGTTTAAATTTTGTTTGAATTTTGAAATGAAAATGAAATGATAAAAAAAAAAATATTTACCAATACAAGTCTGATGTTATTATGACATGCTTTTTTAAATTCTGTAAACACATTAAACGAAGGTTTAAAGTTTTAGAGTTTTAGTGTTTATTTCATCAAACAAAGTTACAATGCTTTAGTGATTACTCGATAACAAAATAATAATAATATATCTACGTACAAAATCAATAATGAATAAAAAACAATAAATAAATAAATAAATATATATTAAACATTTCCACCATTAAGGTTTCTCAAAATAACGAGTAAATTGTTTTTAAAAGAAAATCTACCAAGACAAAAATCGATCATATCGCAAACAGTGTTGGATTCTTTTAAGCACCTGGTTAATGGTTCATTAGCAGCATAATTTGTTCTGTGGAATGGAATGTTAAACAAATTTTGGTTTCTAAGCATCCTCGCAGGAACATTGAATTTAATTAAGCTCAAAATTTCCGAACAATCAATATGATTAGTTAAAACATCACGAATAAACATAACTCCAGAGAACTATGGCCTTAGAGTCCAAGTTATTCGTCATTTTGGGAAAAGATAATAATAATTTGTGATGCTATCTTAGTTTTGGGTATAAGAGGTTTTTGGCTACAACAACCCTACAGGGAATGACATTTTAAAGGTATAAAAAAGGGGAAACGGAAATGAGTTGGAAAAAAAAATAAACAACATCTTACTTTGTTTTGAAATAATAGCCAAACTTACTTAAATTGTAAATGACTCTTGTAGTCTTGTCATACCTTGTGCGTAGATTGTTGTGATCTAGGAAGGAAAATGTGTGTATACATCAACATAAAGGTATAAGGAGGATAGATGTTGCTTACGTAAATATGGGCGACCTTTATAAAAGGTGTGTTTTTAATTTTTTACTGTACCAGTTGGTCTATTTCCTAGGAAAATATGTCATCAAACGCCTTGACCCTAGACCCTAGGGTAATCATTTAGTCATTTGTCTTGTTTCTTGTTTGTATATTTAAGAGGTATTTTTAAGTTCTTTGTCTCCGTATCTTTAACAAATAAAAATGTAGTTGAACTTTTTACAACAGAGTAAAACGACATCGTAAGGTTTCACATTTTAACGCCAAAGAGTTCTGCTATACTTATGAGTGTTATATGTTTTACGTCAGTGACAAAAAAAAATGTAACCGCGAATAGGTTCGCTGATGATTTTTAACGACCGTCGGATATGGATCTGGATTCACCTTTTCAGTTCTTATCAATTTTTTCGTGATGAAGAACCATCATTTGTTTGCATTTTGGATGACTGAATTCCATTTTAATCGTAGGTGAACGTATTATGTCTTGAGTATAAGTTGGTATTCGATTGTTCGGCAAAGCCTTTTGAGCATGATACTTGTTAAGTTAAACAAAAACTTGGAAGCAGTAAGCAAATGAAGTTAGAAGATGCTATAATTGCCATTTTAGTATTCAACTTTTAAATGTTGTCTTCTTCACATATACAGATTGTGTCAATATCATAATACTATTGACATACCAGTGGAACACTTCATAAACTACAAATGTCTGGATGTTGACTTATAGCCCGGTCGGGGGATCTACATTTCACATTGCAAAAATTAAAGTTAAAAAAAGGATGTACAAACGAGAAACGACCATTTTGGTGGGTGCCAAGAACTCGAGAAGACAAACGAATGGCCGTTTGTTTCGTTTCGATAAATTAAGATTTGGGGGTGTTAGACGATCAATTTTTGAGACTTCCTATAAAAAATATAATGCACGACTGGATCGCACGAACTTGCTCTTGTAGTTCGAAGTTATTATTTACATGTATTTTTAAATTTAAACAAAAAAGTATCGAAAAAAATCTTTTTTCGTTGAATTTTTTTCAATTTTGTTTGTTTTTTGGAAAACTAAAAACACACAATAACTTTTTAAAATGATGAGAACGACCCGTTGACCAGTTTTAAACAAAATTGGTCGAGGCAGTAATGATATAATACGGAAAAAACTAAAAATAATGGAAAATTTCCCGATAAGCGTGTTCATCATATTTCTGTTAATCGTATTTTTTGAGAAGAAATAAAAATGCAATATTGTTACAATCACTTATTACATAACACACACCAATTTTTATCAAAATTGTTAGAGCCGTTTTCGAGAAAAATCCAATAACTCGAAACCGTTATATGGGAGGTATTCGTGATCCAATACGGTACGTGTACAATATGTATAAGTACAAAATCAAAATTATTGTGCAGGGCAGGACAAAACGTCTGTTATAAAATAAAATATAATTTGAAAAGAATTTTAGATTTGTAGAATTTATTTTGTATAAACTGTTCATTGAAAATTCTTATACAGTGTTAGTTCCCATGTTGCATTTTTCTTGGTGTTAAACAAATAATAAAGCTTTGTTATATACAATTTGATTTATTTAAAGAGGAATCTTAAATTCAATTAAGATTATTAAATCATAACTCATAAAAGTTCAGCTTTGGCGTAAATGAAAGATAGAATACTATATTTTTGATGTTGTGTTGGAGTACCAGTAGTTCCTGCAAGGGAAGCATACTTTTGTGTATAACATCTATTTAGAGAACTAATGATACAGTAACCCCATAATGTACATGTGTATGTAAGCATGTACAACTTTACCCATACTGTGCTCACAAATAATTGGCTTCTATACTTTCATCCACGTCCACGATAAGTAATGCGATGCGATTAAGGTTGCATTACAAAAACGTTGGTTATTTTATACGCGTCCTGGGATATAAGAGATTCCTTTGATACATTACAAGACCGCTTCTGGTCGCATAGAATTTGAAATGCATTACAATCAATTGATCCATTTTAAAAGTCTGATTTAAGACCACTTGCAGCAACATCTGGCCCTTCAATAGAACAAAATGTTGACACATAAACTTAAATACTTAGTAGCAATTAGGAAATAAAAAAATATGATTCGCAACCACAAATTATATTTAAAAAAAAAAGATTAGGTAGGTACATGTGCGGAGATGACTTTCGGTTATTTTATTGGTAAGTCAGAAGAAAACTTCAATTTACTACACCAATTTATTAACCAACTCAAATACTTCAACTTAATCATTTCTATCTCTATAGAGAAGTTTCCTCCATTTTAAATTTTAATTAATATAATAGATACGTATGTATATTAGCCTCATTTGTTTTCATAAGAGAAACTGGATGATTTGATAAGTTAATTTGCATTCAGAAAATCTTATCGGTAAAAGTCATTTGAAAATTCAATTAGAAAAAAAAAAAAATACCCCAGCAGTGCTGGAGAGAAGAAGAATTTAAATAAAAATGAATAAAGCCCGTATGATACTTCTTTTTTTTCTTATTTTTAATATTTAAAAAAAAGTAAACAGAGCAGTACGATATGTTTCAAATGAAAAATCACATGAATAGTGAGTGAATAAAAAATATACAAAAAATAATACACAAAGCCAAAAATGTAAAAGTAGTACTAAAAATATACTAAAAAAGAAAATAAATTTACTTTCTTCATCCATTTTTCAGATTTTTCCTTTAAAACTTGGCAGAACATGCCTTTTGTCATTTCCACTGCACAATTGTTTTATTAATCACTCCTATTACGATTGTCGGTTTAACTAAAAAGTCAATAAAACGACTTGCTATAGAAGCGACAGTTTACGTTTCAGTAAATCAACTTTAGTTGCAATGGGGAGAAATGTAAGGACTGGAGAGAACTCCGAAGTCAAATTCTTAATTCAACTGCAATTGTCACAACTAGACGCTGTCGTGTTATTGGCGTTTTAGTAAAAACGTCCTAGCTCTAAGCTTAACTTGACATAATAATGGCTAGGGGAGAAAATACTAAATAAAAAAAAAGATAACAATTAAAGAGGCTGCCATCTTAAACCATACGTATACCATTTTAAAATAATCAATTCATAACAATAACAAATCATGTTTAATGCGATCATTCATTTGCATATTCGAAATTTCTAAATCAGGTATTTGAAATTTGAATACAAATAGAATCATTGTTCTGTGGCATTTAGATGGTCTAAGACATGAAACAAACGTAAACCAGATGCTTGCTGAGTGCTGACGTCAAGCAGACATAATACTCCTCAATAATTGAAACACTGCACACTGAAGTAGAAGAGATGGAAGAAAAAGGGAATGAAATATGGGGTGGTTTGGAAAGTTTTTGTTTTTAGTTTGCTCAAACTCTATCAATATTTGTACCTACACAATTACTAAAATTAAAATGTTTAATAACGACATTTCTGAATTCGGGCCAACAATGAATGTATCTAGCTTCATCTCATTTAAAGTTTCTAGGAGTAATGTTCTTTCAAAAATCATGTAATGTGAAAAACAAGAGGAGTTGGATTATACAGTCTTAAGGGTCAATTCTCATATCTTTACCGGAAACAAAAGTTGACATATTCCTACATATATTGAAATAGTAGCCCCAAGGAGAGAACTAGACCATGTGGTTTTCTTTAGGTAAACATTCTAATACTGTTAAAATTTTGAAGCCTCTTGAATTAATTTTTCGTTTCAAATGAAACCCCGTCAAAATCAAATTTGTTTGTGATATATAAAATATTTGATGTGAAGAAGTCGAATTTAGCGTAAAGCTGTAAAGAATTTTTTCACATCAAAATATCACAAATCAAGTATTGCTCCTCTAATATTGAGTTTTGTTATATTTATACCTTCACTTCTTGCAACGAAAGAAAAAAAAGTTTTAAATTTCGAATCTAAATCACATAAAGATCAAAAAACTTCAAATGCCAGTCATCGATGAAGATGAAAAAAAAAAACTTTAGAAAAATGATTTTTTCACGTGATTTTATTTTTAAATTCTTCCACCTTTTCTCTGAACTTTCACATCTAATTTCCTACCTTAGTTGGACCAATTTGCCTTTGATCATATGGAGAGTAAACATTAAGGCTACTGGATTGGCATTGGAAACCAAACACCAAGAAAAAGTCATTACCAGCAATGACTTTGGCGAAATAATATTTCTTTTCTCAAAAAACAAATTCAACCCGAGGTATTACATGGGTACCTATGAATTTTTATCATGTCACTCAATTATGGGTTTGGTTTACAGTCGTCTCGTCATTAAACTGTAGCAGTTGTTGTGTTGGCACTGTGGAGTGTGAAGCATGATGGATGAATAACAAAAGAATGGAAATTGGCATTAAATCATGTTTGAATTTGTTAAAAAAAAAGAATAACATAAAAAACATCGTGATAAAGGCACGAAAATGGCTGTCGGTACAAGCTTTTGCATCATAGAACTTATTTGCCGCTAACACCTTTACATTTACTTACAAAGGTTATTGCTTGGGAATTTATTTAAACCTCTGTCAATTTGTGGCTAGTCGTGATGTTTTTTGAGGGAATGGTTGTGGTTTTAAACATCAAAGTCTGTCTGTGTTTTTGGTTTAACAAAACAAAAAAACCCGATTGAATAGATTTGTTCGACAAAAGAGACTTAAAAGGAAAAGGCTAAATATACTTGTGGATAATATGTAGGATAGTGAAATTATAAACAAAACCTAGGCAAAGAATAAAAATTAATTTTATATAACCTTGACCCTTAAAGAGTTTATTCACTATGAAGAATAGGTATTCAATGTGTACTCGTAGTCAGCTATGTTTTAGTTTAATATGAATTGCAATTTAGTTTTTTAAAACATGTCAGCGTTAAACTATTCTTGAGTGACTTGAAACTTGCAAAAGGTGCAAATTACTATAATGTTTTAATTTCGCTATCAGTTTTGATCTAGCAATTAAAATGTCAAGCCGAATATTTGTTTCCCACAAACTTATTCTCTCTGATCAATAGGATTTTAAATACATCGATTTGAAAAATTAAAGGGGGAAATGGACATGATTTTCCTGATCGCTATAACCGACAATCAGGAAATAATATTCAATTTCATACAATTTCAACTTTTCCTGATGCGTTTTCTTGATCGCTATAACTGGTCCCTAAGGTACCAACAGAAGGCCAAATTTTACTCACAAATTCTATTTTTCTTACAAATCAATCTTAGAACATAGAATTACAAACAACAGTGAAAAGGAAAAAATGGAGAAATACGCTTAGTTTTGTCCATACTGCAAAAGAACTGGCAAATAAATTCTATGCATCGGAATAGCGATGGAAAATAAAATGCACGACTGGATCGCACGATCTTGCTCATGTAGTGCAAAGCTATTTTATGTATTAACTTAGCTTGAATTTTTTTTTTTTTCCTGAAAAATAATCGGAAGTAACTCATCCGTTCAAGTCAATATTTCTGGACAACCGGTATAGAAAGTAAAAGACTTTAAATATCTTGGGAGTTTTGTTTCTACCAAAGGCGGAACCGAACAAGACGTCGACAGCCGTATTAAAAACGCAAAGGCTGCTTTCGGAATGCTGTCCAAAATATGAAGAAACGACGCTATAAGCTTAAAGACCAAGCTGAGACTGTTCCGCTCCAATGTTGAATCCGTGCTTCTTTATGGGTGCAGCACTTGGAAAATCTTAACAACTGTCACAAGCAAGCTGCAATTGTTCGTGAATAGGTGTCTACGAAACATCTTAAGCTTTTTTTGGCCCAACCATATTTCTAATGGAGAATTTCATAGAAGAACGGGTCAAGAATCCATAGACAGTACTATTCGCAGACGTAAGTGGCAGTTGATTGGTCATACGCTTCGAAAAAGCAACGACTGCATTGCTGGCCAAGCGATGCAATGGAACCCACTCAAGAAGGCAGGTAGAGGGTCGGGTAAGCCGAGAATCAAATGTGTTTGGAAACTTGAACCACAAACGTTTAAGCATGTTAAATAAATGATTTGAAATGAGCAATTAAGATTTCCTTTAAGTAAAAATGAACAAAGAGCAATCGAAATTCTAGAGTTCATGCATTTCCACACATGTTGTGGTCCGATGCAGCATGAATGGAAGACGATACTTTCTGTCATTTATTGATGAAGAACAATCTATGAAGTTTATAAAATTTTCAATATCTTGGAAGTTTTGTTTCTACCAAAGGCGGCGTATTAAAAAGGCAAAGGCTGCTTTCAGAATGCTGTCCAAAATATGGAGAAATAACGCTATAAGCTTAAAGACCAAGCTGAGACTGTTCCGCTCCAATGTTGAATCCTAGCCTCTTTATGGGTGCAGCACTTGGATAATCTTAACAACTGTCACAAGCAAGCTGCAATCGTTCGTAAATAGGTGTCTACGAAACATCTTAAGCTTTTTTTGGCCCAACCGTATTTCTAATGGAGAACTTCATAGAAGAACGGGTCAAGAATCCATAGACAGTACTATTCGCAGACGTAAGTGGCAGTTGATTGGTCATACGCTTCGAAAAAGCAACGACTGCATTGCTGGCCAAGCGATGCAATGGAACCCACTCATACAGGCAGGTAGAGGGTCGGATAAGCCGAGAATCACTTAGCGCAGGACAGTCGAAAGTGAATCTGCACAGCTGGGGAAGAGTTGGAGAGAACTACGTTATATTTCCAGAAACCGTACACAATGGCGCGTAGGAGTAGTGGAGGCCCTATTCCCCTTAAATGGATCAAAACGGACTCTTCAAGGTCTGAGGACCAAAGTTAGTATGTAGGTAAGGTATGTATACTGCAAATCCTAGCACTATTTTCTTATCTTTGAGTCAAATGTGTTTGAAAACTTGAACCACAAACGTTTAAGCATGTTAAATAAATGATTTGCAACTAACAAACTTTCCAAACCAACAAACTGAAGAATCCTGCAAAATTTGTGTCCGATTAGTAAGCAATTAAGATTTCCTTTAAGTAAAAATGGACAAAGAGCAATCGAAATTCTAGAGTTCATGCATTTCCACACATGTTGTGGTCCGA
Organism: Meliscaeva auricollis; assembly: GCA_948107695.1. Lineage (NCBI taxonomy): Eukaryota > Metazoa > Arthropoda > Insecta > Diptera > Syrphidae > Meliscaeva > Meliscaeva auricollis. The sequence goes on along the minus strand of OX403616.1, from coordinate 114,956,000 downwards.
TGCAGCATGAATGAAAGACGATACTTTCTGTCATTTATTGATGAAGAACAATCTATGAAGTTTATAAAATTTTTCAGGAATTCAGCACTTTTGTAGAAATTCAAAACAGTAAAAATTAAAAACTTTACGCACCGATACAAAAGATACTATCAATAATATGTAAGGTGTAAATCATCCACTTCATAAAGTATATTTTAAATGCAGGTGAAATCAAATGAAACTATTTTAGCACGGATCAACAAATGTACTGGACAAAAGCCAAATGAACACTGGACCAAATGAACATTAAAAGATTTCAATAAAAGATGAGTGTTCGAAAACAAAATTCAACTTGAACAAGGTTCTGAACATTCGTTTATATAAACAGATCTATTTGTTTAATAATTGTAACATTCTTCAAGTATTTTTTTAATTTTTGCGCATAAAAATTACACCAACGATATATCCAAAGTTCTTAAGGGCTATGCTCTAGATTATAAATTCCACATAAATTACAGAATACCACAAAGACTTAATGTAAGCTCATTTGACTTAGGTATAATGACAGTTACAGTACTGCGCATTAGCATATTGATACCAACCCATTGCTTGAACCTATTTATGCAAAAACAAACAAACTATTTCTGCTGCATCAAAACCCCACCACTACAAAGCCGTCACAACCTAAATCCACTCGGTTGTAAATTTTTTGATTAAGTTTCTAAGGTAAATAACATTTTAAAGTTTACGAGAACGAGAGACCACCCTTTATATTTTATAATCTCTATGCTTTTAATGAAAGGGAACCTTCATTAATCAAATTCAATATCATTATCCTCATGGTTTTTTTTCTTTCTTTTTTTGTGGGGTTAACTAACTTAATTGAGTTGTAGTTTGACCCAAAATTGGCTTAAGTTTCTTTTCTCAACCATAAACCCTAATAATCAAGTTTGCCAACAAATTTGCAATTTGGGATAACATCAGCTGCTACTTTTTAATACAGAAACATTTTTAAGCAAAGGAAAATGATAATTTTAGTGTTTTCTAAAAAAAAAACACAGAAAAATAAAATCATGCATAATTTTTTAGCAAGTATTGCGAACTAAGATCAAACGTGCTTTATTTTCTAAATAAAAAAACACTCAAATGCAAATAGGACCTACATATGTACCTTCAGGATGGTTCTGTCAGCAATGAAAGTTATTGCCCGTTTTTTTTTGTTTTGTCTGGATAGTTGATTTATTATAAGCCTTAAAGGTTTACTAAAGTAGGAGTGTAGTTAGGCACTCTTAACAACACTAAACGATGGACCCTTTTAAATTGGAAATATAAACAATTTTTTGCTTATGGCTTTATTATTTTTATATTCTTTGAAGAAGAAATAGATTTATCGTGCCAACTCATGTGCAATGGAAACAGAAAGTGTTTCAATTATTTGTGTGTGATGAATAATCCCTTGAGCCTTGGCGCTTGGCTATAACTTTCAAAAGCTGATTCTTTGTGTGAAACGAAATTTGCAAATAATGTTATCTGAAAAAGGAGGTAAATGATTTGCGTGGGTTAAAATCAAGTATATCCCTGGGTGTTGGAATTATAATGGAAACACAAGATTAAACACATTTCAGGCAATTCCGAAAGGATTTGAATTTATGCACAGTAAATTGTATTTTGCAACGAGAGAGAGATTTAACTATCAGAAAATCGTAATATTTCGTTTATCATGACACGAAAAAGTCGAAGGTCAGAAGAGAATTTTTAGATATTATAACTCATTAAAACACGAAGCTGGCCTATAAATAAATTCTTTGGTATACTTGTAGGGTAGTATAGGTACTAGACCATAAATTCTTGCATAAGCTTGGATTTGTATTTAATATCGAAAAAGCTTAAACTGACAATTGCTCAGGGATTTGTTGGAAATTTTTGCAGCTGAATGGAAGTATGTTAGAGTAATTAAAATGATAGCTTGGTTGATATAAAGGTGATTGGTTAAAAGAAGAAATTCAGAGGAGAAGATCGATAATATATAGTCTTTAAAAAGTAGTTTTTCACAGCAGGGACATTCAGAGCTGTAGCTAAAGTTGAATTTCAGATGAACAGACGCACAGACAAACCGACGGCATTGACGAAAACCACTTTTTTGGACTTCTCCATCATCGTAATGCTGATATTGATTAAAACCTCGAGACTTATACTTGCCCTATAGAGCAGGTAAAAAGAAGTGGGTACTAGCAACAGCCGTATTGTAACGTACGGATGTTTTCACATGGAGAAGGAATTGACATGAGTATTTTTTCCGAAAACTAAGCATGTGGGAGCAGTTCAAAATACAAGAAAGTAAAGTTTGTAACGATTGGTTTGGGTTGTGAGGAAATTATCATTTTGGTTTGAGTTTTGTGGAAGAAATGGGTGGTTTTGGTTCTTGGAGCATTTTGATGTTATACTTAGGTATAGTAATTAATACCAAAATAATTTCTCAAAAAGAAACCTTTTGATTAAAAAATATGCACCGGTTTTTTTTTAATTTCAAATACAAAAAGTTTATTATTTTGACGGAGGCTTTGACACTTTCTCATGAAATCAAATCCTCCTTCTTGATCTTTCTTCTTAATCGGGACATTTCACATATTTTATTATTAAGGCATCATTCACGATGTACATAATTATGTATATAAAATAACTTCCTGGCCATACTGCAGCCAAAGATTGTAAACACTCGTCAAATACTCTTTCTCAAAACCTCCTTACGTAAATGTCAAAACATCCGACATGGAAGGAGAAATGGATGAATTTAAAGTTCGTACGATACAGTCGTGCATTAAATTTTGAATGCGTCTTCAAGGCAGAATGCACATTGCAAAATTTCTTGCACCCCCATATTCATATCTAGGGCACTTACCTCTTTTATATAAAACGCAATGCCCCAGCTACAGTATGTAAGAACTTGATATTTGATAATTGCAAGTAAGGATCTATCTTAAAGTACCAGTGATTTTATGCTATCACTCACACCCAAAAATTGCTGTGGACTCTTGGTCTCCACCAGCTACTTCTATATGATGTAACAATAATGTATGTTAGGCAAAATAAAAATTGATGCTCGATTCTGAATAGAGAAGGACCACATGGAAGGAAATATACTACACAATACTTCAGCTTGTCCTCCGCGTTTAAGGAAACAGAGTAACATATACCTTCCATTGTAAAGATTAAGCCACAAAGGATTCCAGAGAGCTTTGCATGGATAAATGAAAGAAATTTACTCGGTAACGTGGACGTGTAGGTACGATTGACAGTAATTATGAGTAGCAACCAGTGTTCAGCTTCAGATTTTACTCTATTTTTCAATATGAGTTTTTTCGATATGAGTTTCCACTTCCAAATGTTGTACCTTTGAAGTACCTTGTGTGCATTTATTTTGAAGCAGTCCAAAAAGCCTCCTATTCAAACATCAACTTCATACGCCACAGTTTTTAAGCTGGTGTTATAGGAAGGTGTTATAAATAACGTCTTTAACGCCCTATAACGCCTTGAACGCCCTTTAACGCCTTTCGAAACACTCTTATCTCATCCTTAAAAACTTCCCACATTAACTTTTATTTAATTGCCAATGTGCAATAAGCATTTTCGCTTTTAATGGACCATGAATTCCGGCTATTAACTATCACTGTTTCTCTGTTTCTTCTGAGTTCCGTTAATAAATAAACGTAGATTAGCTGAATTTGCTTCCTACATGTCCTAAAGCTTGGGAGACGAAAAGCTTATATTTTAGGACTTTTTTTATTTATTTGTATATTTTTTTTTTTTTGTGGTATCCTAGTTCAAATCATGTCAACTTTTATTACACATTCCATTTTTATTACATATTTTGGTCCTCAAACCTCCCACTTTTGCGTGTTAAGTTCTTTATTACAATACTTAATACCTACTATATACCTATTTTTATACTTACATTTATGTACAGTAAATCCCTTAGGGCTGTGGTTTTTTCTGCTGTTTTCTTCTGGATGTATGAGAGAAATATGTTTGTACGCTTACAAATGTGACATTCCGCCACTTTGCACTCGATTATGGTTTTGATAGAAGTTGACGCTATTCCTGATTCGGAAGCATTAAGGATATGCGTGGAACAACACGATGGTTTCATTTAGAACATTTTGAATTTAGTGCTTTATTTCCTTTTCGCAGTTTTTTTTCCAGAACAAACAAAAAAAAAAAACATCGTTGATGAAGAGCAATTCGGCGGAATAAATAACAAAAGCGCTATATGTTGGCGACATTTTGACGATGACAATAATGATGACCGAGACATTGTGGCTAGAAATTTGGCGTTTAATTTTATTTCAAACTAATTTGGTTATTAACGAGGACCAAGACTTTATCGAAATGGAAATTAATTTCTATCTCTTACTAAGTACTTCGATTCCTTAGTAGATTTATTTGAAATCACTACGACTGGCGAACGTGACGTGGCAACATATTGGTTTTGTGTATAGATAATATGGAATGTAACAGATAGTCAGGGCGATTCGGTTGAAAAATTCAAAAATGAACTTACCTGAAAAGAAATAAAAAAATATATTATTTGATTGTTTTCTATACAATACAGGTATTTGTCTTAAATTCTCTAGCAGTAAATATCTTTCGAACATTCAAGTATTGTAATAATAGTAAGTACCTATGCAGAAGCCTTCCTCTAAATTTTGAATCAGATTTATGGTGCCAGTCGGAAGGTGAAATTCTGGGAGAAATAACTTTGATTTCTTAGAACTCATAGGGTTATCTCGACTATTCCTACAATTATTAACCGATTGACATGATTTTGGTGTCATTTTTTCTCATAAAAAAATCCTTGTTGTTTTAAGAACTTTCCATTGTTGTAAGATTATGAAATTAAATTTGTTGACTCAACAAAAAGGTCTTGTAGCAACAACTAATTCCTAATTTTTAACAATCAAGTTCTTGATAAAACAATTTTTACATTGTTAATCATCTTCAAAAAAGAAAAATTGTGAGCCCAACAATGAAATTGTTGTCACAACAATTTTTGCTGTCAAAAAATTCTATTAAGAATGACTTGTTGGCCCAGCAACTCGAGGTAAAATGTGTTATTTAGTTAATACAATTTTAATGGCAGTAAGATTTTGCTTTACATAATGTGCGCAAAATAAAAATAGATAATAATAATACAGCCAACATTATAAGTATAAATAATAAAAGCACAAAACATTTTTTTTGTGTTTCATTTCAGGAGAGAAAGAAAAAAAAATACATAGTAATAAAGAAAAAGCACGAAAGGACAATAATATACAAATAAATTTGTTAACAATATACCTTCTTGCTTTCTCTTAATTATTCTAGTACATTTCTTATTTTTTTGTGGAAACATAAATTATTCTGACAGCATTCTTAAATTTTAACAATTTAAGTGAGTTACATTTTCACTACGAAAGTTGTTGACCCAAAGTATAAAATTCTTAACTTTACAATTTTTTTTTTTAGTGTTTGTTGGTAGGGAAATGTAGATTATGTTGCAATTGCAAAAATAGAACAAAATTAAAAAAAAACCTAGGTTGTGTCTTGTTGATTTTTATATATTTTTCTCGTATGTTCGATTTTGTATGTTGAAAGGAATTATACCAACAGTTTATTTTGAATGTAGGTCATACTTTTTGGGCAAGACTTAATGGATGCAGTTGTTTTTATAGGAGGACCTGGCTTTCGTTTTTAACTTGTGCAAAATAGTGATGTGCAAATGCAAAAGATGACAAAATACTGCAAGGATAGAAATCGTATGGGAAAGTGGGGGGAGTCTATTCGCAATTGCTTTCGTTTTAAACAAAATGCTTCACTATAACTCTAAACAGCTTACAAAGCATTTCCAATTAACAATTTCAGTACCGCTTATCTTAACTGTCTCGATTTATCTCTACGACCTCGTATTCATATCCAAACCATTTCTTCTCGAAAGCTCTAAATGTTTCTAGTTTTGTTACGAAAGTATGCTATAGTTTCGATAAATTCCATTCTGTTTCGTTCCTTCAGCATTGTGTGCTCGAACTTCGTTACAATTCCTCTAGGATTGGTCGCCAGAGCAATTTATCATATCCTTCGCATTTTTAACGATGATGTCAACGATACCAGTGATTCATCAGTGAATCCCACATAATTATTTCTGGTTATTGCGAAGTTTATTCCAGTTATGGCGATATTTGTCTTTTCCGAAGGGAATTGAAAAGTCATCTTAAATTTCTTACTTGAAATCCAACACCTTATTCCTGACCCACGTCTGCTGGTGAATGTCAATGAGTCTCTTCTTCAGGTTATGCACGTATTCTTCAGTTGTTTCTGGTTAATTTGTTAGGCATCCATACTTGAACTCACTTTGTAGGCGCTCACTCATGATACTTACAAGCCACAATGGTCGTCTCGTTTAGTCTGACAGACCCACAGACCTGAATATTTGCTTTAGGACCATCGATATGAGAAAACAGCTTCTGCCTTTTGAAGTTGGTTCTTATACTGATGGAGAAATAACATTGTTGTTATTATTACTGTGTTCATAAGAAGCTGTTCTTACCTCCCCAATGTTAGCATGCAGCTCTTTTCGGTGATAATCCGAACATGCACTGGAGACTTTCGGTTTTATTACGGGTCCATCATCGTGCAGGTTTCTTGTTAGATTTTTCGTAAATCAATTCTCTGAAAAGAGCATTCTTCAACTTTGTTGTGTGTCTGGCTAAAAGTGTCTGATAACCAGTAATAAGAAGTTGGATCCATTATATTACCTTAGTAAGATTTATTTAGTTCTTTATTTGCGATCATACAAATGGTGACCAGATAGGTCGCAACCAAAAGGGAAGATAACGACGTTAGCTTTTTGATGTCTGTTTGAAGTTGCTGCAAAGTTTGTCCTCTTTTTCCAACGTGAATACTCTTCAGAACTTTCTCAAACATTGTCCAACTCGATATTGTCGAAAACTTTATTCGCCAAAAAAACTTATAAAAATAAAGTTAAAATTGCGCTCCAAACATCTAACATAACTCTCGGGACTGTTAATTTGAATTGATTTAGATGAAGAACTTAACTCGATTTAGCGTCGTCGTATTTCGTCTATTAATAATGGCTCGCTCCAAAAGGGATACAAACGCAAGTGAAAGATTTCGGTAGTTAAGGGGATATTATTAAGCGGAAGTACTAATAAATTAAATTAGCCCTCTAAATCGTTGGTGGTTTGTTTTTTTGTTTCACTACATTTGTTTTTGTCATGGAATGTTTATTGCAATGAAAGAGTCAATTAAATAAACCATGCACCCTCCGGAAAGATAAAGAATTTGGTTTTTGTTTACAATTAAAAGGTCAAGACCCTTTTTTATACATAAATTCATCATCAACTGGACTAGCTTCGATTTAAAAGTGACAATACACTCAGACTCAGCGAGTTCTTTATCGAATTTAGAAGAAAATTTATAAAAAACTTGTCCCCTTCTTGGGGTGTTGTAAAAAAATGACATGCTATTATTTTTCTGAAATTACTTTCCTTCTGTAGAGTATATTTAAATTTGTTTTCTCAATTTAAATTAAGAGGGAAAGTTGGTCCTTTTTATATGCTTATCTACAAAAAGCCGTCGCCTTATCAATAAGCCCACTTAAGAACTTTTCTGAGGGTCTGTAATTTTTTTTGTGCTCCCTAAGTAAGAGCATGTCTTTTTTTCTCTATATTTTGCTTATTTGAGAAAATCCTTGTAATTCCTTATACCTGTTTAGACGATTTTGTTTAAATAGTGATCCCAATTGTTTCATCTTACCTCATCTCCCACGTGATGTCTCCCGATTTATGGTGAAACGTAACGAAGAGAAGTATATACTTAAGGAGGCATAAATGGCATAAATGTGTGTCATTATGCGTTGTTTCGGAAGAAGGTGGTTCTGTAAGTAGAAACTTGTAGTATAGGAAGGTAATTTAAGGGTCTATATGGAGCTTTGTACTCCAAATAAAAGAAGAATGAGGAACAATAATGTGTTCTAAGGACATTAACTCATTAAAAACAAAAGCATTACAGATGAGTTGTGATTATGATACATACCAACCAACAATCTGCCAACATTTGTACGTAATTCAAATACATAAATAATAAAGATATATTTATGAGCTTGGAATTATGAGGGAATTGGAATTATGTTTATGTATTTACATAAAAATCAAATTCGTAAAATATATACACACATTTTGTTATTTTGTGTAAATCTGTGATATTTTTTTGGTGAAATTTGCTAAGGAGCAATCTTTTTGCGATGATTTTATTGAAATGATTAATTTGAAGAAATATAAAATAAATTCTATTCAATTTTTTTTCCATTTTTTTGATTATTTTTAAAAGAAATAAGATGTTTCATGTTAGGAAAATCCAAGCTCGAACTGTATTAAGTCAAAAATTTGTTAAATATTTTGTGGGCTTTAGGTCAAATAAAAGATGTTCTTTATGCTTTGCGACGTTTCGAACATGTTTATGCTCATCATCAGGCCTTTATTAACACAAATAAATACAACATACATACATATATTAGAAATTATGCACTTTCTTAAAGTGGCAATAAAAATATAAATAAGCATTTTTTAACTCTTCACAACACTCATTTCAAAGTAAAACTACAAGTAATTAAAAGTTAAATTATAAAACTCAATTACAAATTGATTCAAATCTACTGGCAATAACTGGCAGTTTGACTTCAACTTCCTTTTTTCAACAAAACCACTTATATTTGATCTTGTAATTGCATATCGGTCTTTTTTTCAAAGGTCACAGAACTTTATATTTATTAAATCAAAAACGTAATTATTTTAATGTCACTTTCTATGAAAAGTTTTGATTAAAACTAGCAAAAAGGATTTTCAGAAGAGACTTTTAGTTAAGTAGTTTTTATTATATATTTTTCCTAGAAATACATAATGTACCTGTTTATAAAAAGAGAGATTAAATTTCCTGAATTCATATTGAAAATACATTACCTAAATTTTGATCTAAAATCTAAAAAAAAGGGGACTTCGGAGAAAAAGGAAACTAAGAATTTTAGTTTTGCATTTTGTCGGAAAACGCATTTTCTTGTTGTAGCCATTTCATTAGTTTTTCGTAAAAACGAAAGCTAAAAATTTAAGTTTATTTGTTTAATATCGCTGCAGTGGACACAAACAAAAACGAGGAATGGTTGAAAAGATTTGTTTCTGATGTGACAACCACCGCACAGTGGGCCAGATTTTTATTTTTCGTTGCAAAATTTATGTATATCTTTTGAACATTTTAAGATATTAAAAAAAAAAATTTCGAAATCTTTAAGACAAGATTAAGGTTTTTTTTTTTTAATTGTTTGCTTGTTATTTGCAATGAAATCAATTAAGGTATTTTTATTTGTAATAGAGATATAAATTAAGCCTGAATGTCAGCAAATTAAGGGTTTTGCATTAGATGAGAGCAAAAGAGTTATTAAAAAAAGAAAGAGAAGACTACTTTTTAGATTTTTATATAATATACAAGTTTTAGTTTTTTTTTTAAATATAAAGCACATAATGCTTTATAATTAACTTATGACTATCAGAACTTTTTTTAACAGTATTAAAAAAAGGTAACCTTAATGTAAGAAATTATAAGAAATATAAAAAAGAAACATAAAATGCATTACTAAAATGACTTCAATAACTTTTATAATGCTTTTGAGCTCCAAACGAAGTATGCCATTTTGTTTCTCTCAAAAAAACAAAATGAAGATCGTTAGAGATGTTATAAGAAATACTTATTTTTTATATATAAAAATTCTCAAACAGTGTTTAAGAAAAATTGGTTTGCCCTTTTTAATAAGAATTAAATCCGTTTATGAAAAATTAATTTTTCACAAAACAAAAAAATTTTAAATTGTTAAGAGCCTATTGTGTAAAAAAAATTCATCTAAATCCGTTGAGTAATTTTCTCGGAAAATCTAAAAAAAAGGAAAACGGTTATATGGTACCGTTATTGAGCAATAAAAAAATATTTTTTTTTCAAAATTTGATCTGAGTGGATATAATAGTACTTTTTATGTAAAATTTATTTTTAGTGCAACAGAGCTTATTTTTAAGAAAACCTCTTTCCAATAGTGGTACAGTAATAAAATTCGACATGAATGTTTAATTTGCCATGACAAGCACGAAACAAAAGAGTGCATCGAAATATTTTGGTTTAAAGGCTGTTTTTTTTTAAACCAAAAATTGTATTATTGATGCAGTTTTTTCAAGATAGTGGCTAAACCCTAAATGAGATTCGTTAGGACTTTTGAGATATGAGTAAGGACATTACTCCCAACAATTTCTGTAAAGTATTTTTTCCGGGTCAGGCCTCGTTTTTGTTTAATTACCCCGGTCTGAATATTGATTTTTGAATGTCTTCACAAACTAGACATACATTATGTTTTCAATGAAGCAGAAATAGTACAAGAAATAAAGACTATTTCGTGGAACAAAATACAGGAAGTCTGATTTTTTCAAATCTTATAAAAGGGAATTACAAAAAAGCTTAAGTTGTGTTTTTGAAGCGCCAACCATATGACAAAAATCCGCCATTTTGAAAAAAAAAACGCGAATCAATTTATATATTGTTTAAGTTTTTGTATTTTTCTTTATCCCAAGATAATTGTTTCTATGATAAAAAGTGAAGAACACAAAATTGTGAATATTCGAAGTAAGACTTCATTTCTCTATTAAGCAAGTGAGGTTATATTTTTGGTCATTAAATATATTATCTTAATAGTGAATACAAAATTTGCATTTTGTATAATACTTATTTAGCGGGCTAATTTTTGTACATTGATCTGATATCTGAATGTTTGATTTACATTGGAATTAAGAACAGTAATTATGAAGGAAAAAAAAAAACAATTAATTGCTTCGGTTTTTGTCGATTTCATATTCAGTTAATAAATTAGTATTCTCATATACAACAAATGCCCATCGAACTTTCTATCAGTAAAATAAATTGATTTCGTTTGGTATCTTAATGGCAAAATTCCAAATGAATTGTTTCATTTCAATTTGTGAATGTGACTTTTGTTTTTTTTTTTTTTGATACAAGCTACGTGTTCCAAATGCCAACAAATAATTTAATCAATTGAATGCGTTCAGCTTGAATAGGAATCACATCTAGAGTTAAGTTGAAATTATCTTTCGCATCAGTAACTTTGCTTAAAATTACATATTTCATGGAAGCAATTTAATTATACGCAAAATAAATTGATTGAAAAAGAAAAGAATCTAAGTATTTGTATAGATACAGATGATGGATGCAATATGCTTCTCTTCAGGATAATATACTTAATTGAAATTATAAGTTTGTGTTTGCAAAGCTCTTTGGTTCATTCGTAATTTAATAAAAAACATTTCTGTATTTTTTGTTTGTTTGCTATAGCATACGATAATGTATGTGTCTATGAATAAATTTAATTAAATGTACCATTTCTATTTGTCAGCAGGATTTTTTGGAATCGTTAATAAATGTTCATAGGGTTAAAATATAGTGATGCAATGTTTCTACGATAATTTTATGTACGTTAAATAGACCTCACTATCTAATTTTGTTTAAGCTTTTGATCTTGATTTTGTTTGCTTTTTAAACTGACAATTTATTGATAGTATAATGTTTAGAATTAAAACATTAAGTGACAGCCAAATAGACGAGGAAACACAGCATCACGATCAGATAGCTGAGTTAAAATTTTTAATTTATCAAAATTTTGCCAATAATTTTTTGAAAAAAAAAAATAATTTCAACAATAGTTGGATTTTGATGAAACTTGGTTCTAAAGTAGATAGATATTTTTTACATATACAAATTGCAGAAAAATATAAATTTTTGTGTTTTTGACGAGTTTATTTTGAAAAAATATACCAATTTTGAATCAAAAAAGTTGATAAACAAATTTATGAGGTTTGAAAATTTTGAGGTGAATTCTTTTTGATTATATCCTATTTTTGTAGATTTATCAAGAAATCAACACAGTTATTGTAAAAAACGTTGTCAAAAATTGAAAAAAAAACACATCTCAAAATTTCCAAAAATCAAAAATTTTTTCGTCATTTTTTTTGACTCAAAATTAGGCTATCAAAATAAATTCTTGAAAAAACCCAAAAATCAATATTTTACTGAAAACAACATTTTTTCGCTACGAGGTCTACTTTAGATAAAAATCGTAAAAAAAGCACGATTTTCGACACCCAACTCACTTTTTCATCACCAATCTCTTGGGGGGCAATATATGTTTCCCCTTTCATATACCATAAATCGTAAATTTCCCCACCGCCTTTATTCTGCTTATATTTTTTTCAACTTTTGCCCTCTGAAAACTCGATTGGCACTGGTCTATCAGCTTTCATAAGAGAATAATATACACCATAAAAATTATTAATATTTCCTATCAAAACAACATCATCCATAACCATAACCCAGTGAATGATTTTATTTTTCCTTTTTAAAGACACAAAAATATAAAAGTTCTCTTCAACATATAACTGAAAAATTTGTCGTATATAAATCAAACATAAATCCAATTCAAGACAGACACAAAAACACAATCCAATAGGTACAATCCGATTATAAGGACCGAAATGTATTAAATAATAAAAACCACTCTTCCTTGTTGGTTTTTTATAATCGTCTTAATATTAAATAGCAAATCGCGTAAGAAGAGAACCATGAGTGGTGAGGTACATTCGGAATACATATTTTATTTAATAAACGGATATTGAATTTCATTCGCTATCGCATTTCAACATTTGGATAAAAATACATAATAAGTGTTACTTATAAGGGAGTGTAATTATTGTCAAATAATAAGTTTCAATCATCAGACTATTCAATTTAAAGAAAAATAATTTGAATGTTTAATGAATTTAAAAAAAAATATAAAAATCAATATCATACATAGAATTTGATGGAAAAATGGTCTTACGTTCTCAGGTATTAAAGAAGTTATTAAAGAATAATAAGAGACAATTTATTTTTATTTACAAACATTATTTTAATGCTACTAAGCTCTCGATAAATCATAAATTACAGGTATTACAATTATTTCCATTAACACCCAACTAGTTATTGTCTGACAATGGTTTTTATTTAAAACTATTACTCGAATGAGTTGAGTATAGAGTATGACATTTAATTTAAACATGTGACAGATACATGCAATGGGGTAAATGAAGTTAACTGTATAGCATTAAATAAAAAACAGGTTTTCTTATGACGAATAAATATATTCCCAATCCAAAAACTGCTTTGAATTTTAGTAAAGTAAAGATAGTAACAAATCACCCATTTTTTCGAAGAAAAAACAACATATTTTTCATATCTGAAAATAGGATATTAGGAAAGCTTAAACCCTGTTTTTTGGCGCGAAATTCCTCCATATTGGAAAACGATTTATATCTCCTAAACTGTTGTTAGCAGTTATAAGATATACAATGAAAGTTCGGCCAGTTTCCTAACCATATATTATTTGAATACGAGTCTGCCGATGCACAAGTTACATCGATATGGTATTTTGACTGCAATAGCATTGCATCTGGTAAAAAATGTCAAAAGCTAAGTGATTTTAAATAGACTACGAACAATTCTCCCATGGAAATAAATTAGTTCATCAAGTTTGTATAAAATTAGATCAATTCATGGAATATAAAGAAAAAAGTATAATTTTTCATTTAACAACTAAAAAGGTACACCGAACAAGCAGAACTTAGTAAATTTTCTAACTGAAACGTGTATTCATTTTGTTAAAAAGATTTCAGAACAAGTACAATAAGGGTTTCAAATGCGTTTGACTGAGATACAGTCTAACGAAAATCAATTGAAATTTCAGAAAAAATCTTCTTCTTGAATTGTTTGCGACATTGTACTATGTAGTAAATATTTGAAATCAGGAGAGCATGAAACGTTTTTTTAATAAAGTCGATACTTTCATACAGCTATTAAAAAACAGGAGAATATTAAAATGTGTATTACACATCAAATGAAGACCATTATTATAATTTCAGCTTATTAAGCTTCTTTCATTCTTTTTTTTTTTTTTTTTTTTTGAAAAATCAAACTTTCATTCTCATGGAAACGTTAAGAAAACAATCTCCTACATACACAAATTAAGAGTCGTTTGCATTGTACCAACCTATACCTACAAAGTAAAAAGTTAGAGTTCAAAGAACACAAAATTAAAATACCATAACCTACACATTTATCTTGTTTCATATAAAAAGCAACAACAACAAAACAGAACAAAGTAATTAATTTTTTTTTTTCTGTTTGTTTGTTAAGTATTATAATGGATGGAGGTAAACAGAATAATTAAAATTGTCTTGTGGTTGTTTAGAAGCTAACCTAGCGACCTTAACTTCGTTTTAATTCGCCCTTAAAATGCAAAACGTAATTTAAAACATTAAAATAAAAGTTCCGGAATTTGTGAGTATACGGCTCAAAACAAAAAAAACCCAAGAAGAAACATTAAAAACTTTCATAACATACTTCTTATTGATATTAAAAAAGGAAGAACATCAAGTTTTTATTTTTTTTTAACTTGCTTGAAGCAAAAGACTTCGAAGTTTTTTGAATTATTTTTCTTAAGAAATTTGGAAAACTTTGATTCTTGTGTTTCTTACTTTTTGCAGCCTTTAACTTTGCCCCCGCTCATGGACCGAGTAATTTGCACCTAATATTATTGTTTAATGGGTTATTATATTCTTTGCGGGCCTCAATCGATGTTTGTATGTTGTTTTCCTTACGATTCAGTGGTGGATCAAGAGAAGTTGGTAAAATGGGCCCCCCAATTAAACATCAGTGTTCTAAAATACTAAATGTAGAAAAAATGTTAGCCATTTAAAAATAATGTTGGCGTACAGCCTCTATAGTGACGCACATATGAACTTTGGGCTAACTTTATTTGACATATTATGACGTGATGTGATATTTACCATTTTGAGTTGAACCAAAAGCTACATTTGCCTAAAACGAAAGGGTCTGTGAAAATTGTAACAGTATTTTAGTACAACATTAAAGAACAACATAACAAAACGCGTTTGGGACCTTTGAGTTGACTTTATTTTTATTTTTTTTGTAGGTACCTACCTATGTACCTACAGGAAAACTAAAAATTAAAATGAATAATTTCCAGACTGATGGTGATGTACATTAGTTTTGGAGTTACGCGGTCACATGCCCCTGACACTAGTTAAGGTAAGATCACACGACCTGTGTATACACAAGAATTTATGTATTTTTGTTATAAGAATACACAATACCATGTAAACCACAATTCAGAAGACACCAAATGATACACAAATTGTGTTTGTTTGTCATTTGCTGTCATCTATATTGTCGTTCAAATAGTTTTGTCCATTTTTATGGCTTAAATGAACAAATTACCATCAAAACAAATTACCATCAAACAAATTAGCCATCTTACCGGAAACCTATGGACGAATTTGTTGATGCGATGACCATTATGTTTGTTTTCGCCTTAAATTGAACTCAGAAACAGGAGCGTATACAGCTTTGCTTCTGTCATTCTGAAAAAAATTGTGATCAACAGCAATTTATTAAGTTGCCCAGAAAGCAAATATTTTTTTTTCCGTACTCACATAATGTATGGCAATCAGAGATCAGAAATAAATCTCAACCTTTAAAAAGGTTCTGAAATAACTCTCATTAGTTGTCATTTTTAATAAAAGGCACTGAACAACATTTATTTGAAAAAAAAAGGTTTTTTTTCGGTAAAGGACGGAGAGAAACCTTAAAGGCTTGCCCAAACCAAAGTGCGACAGTGCGTCACGACATGTGCGACACGATTTCTATATGAAAAACGTTATGCGCTTAATCGCATTTGGTGTGGGTACTCTCATATGACGCTGTGTAAATAAATTTTGTCGTTGTCGTGTCGCACTGTCGCACTTTGGTTTGGCAAGCCTTAATTTGGTTATTTTTTATGTTTCAGTCAACCAGAGAGATTTATCGCTGAGAAAAAAAAATAAATCTCATCTGCATAGAATGAGTCGACTAATTGATCTACAAGACCGAGAGGTATTTCAAAGTGCTATTTCGCAAACTTAGTGGTGGTTGTGATCGTTTGAGAAAGTTTTGTTTCAAAATGATTTTTTTTTTTAATGTTATACATTGCCAACCACACAATATTTTAAACACAAAACGTATTCAAAATATTCGACATTTTTCTAGCATGAGACATTTTTTATATATTTTCAGCAAAAAAGGTGTTTGACCTTTTTCATATATTTTTATCGTAAAAAACTCAACCATTGAGAGATACCTATTTTAAAAAATAAAATATAAAAAAAAAAACTCTTGTTTTTTTTAGGACATAAAATTGTGTACTATATAGCGATTTTAGTTTTTGATGAGAAATTTAAGCCTAAAAAACAAAAGTTTGGAGGTACCTACCAAACTTTTCCGTATACCGTAAAAACCGTAAAAAGGAATTTTATAGAAGAATGTGTATTTTGTTGTTATTTTTAATTTAAATATTTTGTTCTAATCCATTTATTTTGAAAATCAATATCTTTGGAACATTTAAAAAAAATAACCAAATGTTTGGTAGGTACCCCCACACATAATAATATAATTTTAACTTGCGATGTGGGTGCCATATACAATCTGATTTCTCCTACAATGATACATTTTTCGAAAAAAAATTGAAAATCGTTAAAGCCGTTTTTAAAAAAAAACTATTTTTTCCATATAAAGTTTTGCAATAATTTTTATAAAAAAAAAAATTGGTACGCCATTTTTAAGATATTATTTATGAACATGTCAAAACTAAATTTTGAAAAAAAATATTGAGTAGTTTTCGAATAAATGATTTTCCATTTCACTAAATATTATTCCGGCAACTTAAAAGCATTCATGTAAAAAAATGGTTGAAATTGATTGAGTCATGAAGGAAAAAATCAGAATTGAAAAAACGGTTCTATGGCAGGTATCGTAAATAACGGTTTTTGAAAAAAATGGTTCTCATTTAAAGATAGACCTTACCTAAAGAAATGACCATGATTTTTTTAATCAAAATCGTCGGCACCGTTTTTGAGAAAACGAGTTTTTCTAAGACCGTTATATGACAGGTACCGTTATTTGGGGTCCAAAAAAAAAAATCAAAAAAACCTCTGGAGATACCTATTCTCCAAAAAACGCTACATACCAAGTTTGAAGTAAATCGACTCATCCGTCTTCAAAATCTCATCTAACATTTTTTTTTATAATTTCTAGTAAAAATTTTGAGTTCTTAGGGGGTGGACATGACCCTGTGACCCCCCCTTCCCTTGTATACGTCACTGCTCCGAAACCAATGGTTTTCGTCTTTTGTGGTTGACCCTGCATATCGTATATTGGTATATTACCTAAGAAAAAACAATCCAGCCCTGTACCTACTTTTTTTCTTTTTTGCTTTACTTTATTTTTTAAGGGAAGGTTTTAAGAAAACTTTTTAAATTAACTACATTATTTGCAAAAAAAGAAAGTCTGAAGTTTTCACAAAAAAAAAAAAATCGGTACTTACTCAATTTATTTAAAATTCCGAAAACTTTAGAAATAATTTTTGTTGCAAAAATATGCTTTGCAATAAAACGAATATTTATCATAAATGAAAAAAAGTTCTTAAAAATTTTTCCTGCACTTTTTTTTCCGTTATTAGTTTTGATACTTAACATTTTGTTCCTGTAAGTACTTACATTAATTTCAAAGAATAAATTCTCTATTATGAACATACATATGTATTATGTACCTATGAATGTCGGTACCTATTCATATAGCCATAATAAATTCAAAGAAAAGTTCCTCCTTATAGTTCAGTTATTAATTTTTTTAATATGGAAAGTTTTTCTGGAGTTTTTTTCAAATGCACAACTATTTACGTACTTACTCAAATATATAGTGTCAAGAAAATATGTAAACAAAGACTGACATCATGTGATTTTATACATATGTATATGGAGTTCTAGCAACTTTGGCACTACACTCTTATTTACAGGAACCCACTCAGGCCATTTTCGGCACCCATCTTCTAAACAAATTAGGCCATGAATTTCAAATTTTCAATATTTGTTGAGGTAGTCAAGAATCGTCTACTAAGCTCATAGAAAAAAAATAAATATATATTAATATTCAAGGATTATGCAAGAACTATTTGATTTTAATTAATTGTCTGAGTTATTAAAGAGTCTCATGAAAAGAGAATAAGAGATGTTGAAAACACAAAGTTGTAAAAGTGCACAAAGCTAATTTAGTTGGTTGATTACTTTTTGTTCAAAGTATGTACCTATAGAAACGATCCTTTTTTATCTCTGAGATGATTTAAAAGCATGATTTTTCATTTACACAATAGGAGGCAGACCATTCTTAATCATGGGATATCTTTTCCTTTTTTAAAGCATTCGTATTAATAACTTTTCAAGCAAACAATTATTGTTCTTGATATAAATTTGACGTCTCTTGATCGAAGATTTTACTTTTCGGATAGATAAAGCAAAAAAAACAAAGCTATTTGTAATTGTAAGTGATAAAGCGATGATATTTAGTAATTCATTATTTTTTTGCGAAATTAAAAGTGGTAGGTATTGTGGAAACAGATGAAAAGGAAACAAACTGATAGCTTGACAAAAAAAAAACAAAAACACACATTTTTTTGTTTTAATTTGGTTTGAAAACTTGAGTCTTTTCATGATATCATTTTGCTATTCACAAAACGTAGGAATGAATTTCTTCTGATTTTAAACAGAATATACCTAGCTTAGCTACAACTTCCGTTTATAGTAATTTCGGAAGTAGACGAGATGAAGACATTGAGTGATGGCGATAACCGTATGTAGGAGAGTTGTAGTAGATTGAGTTTAACCCATCCGACTTCTTAAGAAGACCAAATTCATTGTTATTTCAAACACAACTGCAGAGTTCTACTAATCTTTAGATTGAAGAGGAATGTCCGCATTAATTTTACTTGTTTAAATTAAAATGTGACTCTGTGCATATCAATTTTTGAAAGATAATTGAAATGGATTCCGAAGCTCCTGAAGCTCTGAATATATTATCATAAACTTTGTACAGGCAGTTGATAGTTTTAGGTGATTTTGACTTCTAAATAATTTCTCAAAAAGTATTTAGAAAATTTTTGAATACTCTTATTAAAGATGTACATATGTATTTATAATAATTTGAAGCATCGTGTGAAATTATGGTTTTCAAAATTTAATTAAAGCTCAACTTGAGGTTAAAGCACCAAAGTAAAAATTTGTCACACTTATACTTTAAACAATTTAAATTTGTAGGTTATTTTTTCGGTTTTCTTAATTTGATTAAGGTCCAGTTTTTTATTTGTCAGCTAAACAGTCAGTTAGAACTTATTCATTAGATAGAGCAAAAATCTATTTTTCAACTTTCAGCAATAATTATCTGTCAGACTCAATCATAAATTTATATGAAGATGACTTTTGAGTTCAAACGTTTTAAAAAATTCGATGCTACTATCTAATTGTTTATGAGTCTAATAACTTTATTCGTAGAATAAAGAAGATTGAAAAATCGGCTTTAATTCGTTTATGGTTAATGGTTTTCTTCGATTTAAATTTGTTTATAAGGCTTTTTAGTAAGTAATAAAACTTGGTAACAAAATTTTCTAATATTGTTTAGTTTTAATTAAAAAAAATATATTTTCTGTTTTTGGAAATTAAAAAAATTCGAATTTATTTAAAAAAAATTTTAATATTGCTTTTTAATGCAATTACTTTTGAAATGACCTATCAGAGGTTGTTGGCATGACTGAGGAATAATAGTTGAAAAAAACTAATATTTTTTTGCGAAATGCAGAGTTTGAAAATAAGTTGTTCAGAAACTGTTGGCTAAAATAACTTTATTTTAAATACAATTCAAGAAAAGGTTTCTGACTCTAAAGTAAGCTAAATGATTTTTTTTCTAGGTGTTAATGTTGTCTTTGAATAGTTATTTTAACATGTGAAGTATTTTTTTTAGAAAATTGCACCTCCTGCCTGAAAGAAGGGCTATAACCTCCCCCCCCCCCCCTCAACTTGCAATTTGTTTCTTTGTTTAACCTAATCAACACATTCTAATAGTTTGATTAATGTTATGGGTAACATTCAGAATCTCTTTATATACTTTTAATTTCTACTACTCTCTGTTATACATTTTTTATTTCTAGTTGTATTTTTAGCTTAAAGAAAAAATAGCATTTTGATACTATTTCAAAAAAAAAAAACTCTTTCGCTTTTCAATTTCTTTTGTAGTCAGAAGAACGAGAAAGAGACCACAAAATCAGCAAATCCCGATCAAATTGAGGTCAATTTGTATTTTTTACGAGCATAAAATGTGCTGTGCTAATCATTAAAAAACAAGCTGTTTTCAATAAAACTACTCTACTACTTTATCTTAAATTTCTTTAAAATGACTCAAAATTGAATTGGTATGCTAAAACATTCAATTGTTGTCCTCCAAAATACCAGTAAAATTACATATTAAAAAAAAACAATAAACTCAAATATTATCTAGTATTTTATTAAGCAAAAAACCATTTTATTTGTTCAGAATTAATTATTAATACTTACTAAAAAGTTATTGCAATTAATTAACAAAATCGTCAAGAACACTCACTCTTAATAGCATCACAAAATCATAAATCCTCATATATCCGTCACTCAATACTTTGTAGCAACCAAATGAGTTAATATAGGTCTTTCGACTTTATTTCCTCTTGAATTAATCAAAACATCCGAAATTATTTCGCATTAAGATTGTTTATTAAACAAAAACAATACACAAAAAAAAAACATATCTACTCAAGTGCAAGTTAGAAAATTTTATAACCTATCAATTTTATTATTGTTTTTGAGATCTATGGACTCTTAAAATTTTAATGCAAGACTTGTTTTGACCAATATACGTCAAAGAATCATAAATTTATTGCTGACGTCTGACAGAAAGTGTCTGCCGCTCCAAAATAGATACCGGAATAATAATAATTTAATATGCGAGTACCACGTCATTGAGAAAAAAATAAAATAAAATACTTAATGACCTCAGGTCTTTAGACTTATTTTTATTATATTTATTATAGCACATAGTAAAATAATATGCAAACGCCAAAATATGCAAACGATATGTTTAAAATAGAAACAAATCAACCCTTTTATAATTCTTCTATTTTTAAAAATTTGATAAATTTATTAATGACGAAAATGTTTTCGTAGTATATAATTGTGACAAAGAAGATTAGATTTGATTTCGTTACAATTAAAAGTTGAAAATTTTCGTTGGAATGAAAATTAATTAAAAACATAACTTTTAAAGACTTTTCTTCTTTTCATTTAATAAAGTATCGGATTCAGCAAAGTTTAAAACGAAAGTTTGTGGGTTTAATAGATAAATCGGGGATAGGAAAAAAATATTTTATTTTTTTGATTTTCTTTGAGTATTTGCATGTGAAAGGAGGTAAAAGGGCCACAAAATGGCTAAGAAGGAGAGATGGCTTACAAATTTGTGAACTTTTAATTTTGGGTCGAGCTTAATATGATATATGAGGCCGCGAGAACTATTGTGTGGCCTAATTGATTTTTTATTTTTTTGTTGTAAACTTCAAAACTTATCTTAACTTCAACAGTATTCAGTTCTTTTTGAAAATACATTTTTCAAAAGAAACCAATTTTCGTGAAAATTCGCCGTTTGAAAAAGAAATTTCAAAAATCAGATAGGCCACTATGGTTCTTACAGCCTGATATAATATGCCATATACTTCAATCCCAGACCAGTGCCAATGCTGTTATTAGAGGGCAAAAGTTGAAAAAATTACTAGCAGGATAAGGATGGTGAGAAAATTTAGGAAAAATGGTAGATGAAAGAGGAAACATAAATTGCCTTACAACATATTGGGGTTAAACTTTTGCAGAAGATTTTGAGTATTTGAACTCAAATCTGATATGAAATTGCAATGCTTTTGAGATATCGATTTTTTAGCTACTGTATTTGTGATGTTTTGGGCAAAGAGAGATTTCATTTTCAGAACCAAGGCCATATTTTTGGCAAAACTTTCGATGCGCTGAACACTAGTCTGAATTTGTTTAAAGTGTAGTTAGTTATTTGAAATAAAAAAAAAATGTCCAAAACACATCACAAAAACAGTGTTTTTGGGAGTTTCAAAATTCCATATTTTAAAAAACTTCGCATCAGCAATTTTTATACCAGATTCAAATTTAAAAACTCAAAATCTTTTGCTAAAGTTTAATTTGGTTTCTATGACCGAAAAATCGATTGTGAAAATGATTTTTTTTTTTACTGTGTTTTCCACAATAACTGTGTTGGTTTTTTTACTTAATCTTAAAGAAGAGGATTTAACCAAAAACAATCTGCCAATCCAAAATTTTGTCGTCAACTTTCTTGGTTGAAAATAAAGCAATTTTTTCAAAATAAACTCGTCAAAAATACAAAAATTAATATTTTGTGGAAATATATTTTTGTATGAATAAAATACATAGCAATGTATGTTTAAACCAAGTTTTATGAAAATCAGACTATTTTAGCTTCTTATCGGAGTAAAAGTTTCAGATCTTTTTAGCATCTACAACTCTCGTATTAAACTTTTTTCGATAGGAGGTCTACTTTTGATAGAAATCGTAAAAAAACACGATTTTTTACGCCCATCCCACTTTGTAGCCCACCCTTTCCCCGAATCTGTTGGTGGGCAGGTATTTTTTTTTTTTTTTTCATAAACCAATACACAATACACATCTGTCGTTACCAAAGTTTTTTTTTTTTTAATAATAATGACCACAACTGATTACGGTTATGCTTGGGTATATTTTATTTAACCACTGTACAAAATTAATTTTATCCTAAATCCCATCTCAAAACTTTCGAAACAGATTTTTTACAAACGTTGGTGGTTAGAGGAAAACTTGTTGAAATTAGGAAACATTATCTAACGAAAACCAGGACCACAATTTTAACATTAAACTTATTATATCTGTGGCATGAATATGAAAATTTAACCCATGTTTCCTTTTCTAATTCTAGCAATTATATTACCCATGTATGAGAATAAGTTATATCCTTTATAATTAATTTTTCTTTTTTCATTCTAAATAAACTAAGGAACCATTCAGTTCCATGTTGGTTAGGTATTTAACTTGAAACTTTATCAGGTCAAAAGATTTAAATGAAAATTACGGGCATGATGAATTTGGTCTTTTCGTTTTAATGTTTTGTCATTGTCAAAGCAATGAAAAGCTGCAGGCATCCTTTTGACAAACTGTGTTATAATATCTGTGTTATAATATCCCTGGGCCATTTAAAATGTTTAAAATGTTGTCAATCTCTTATCGACATTCTTCATTTCGATGAAACATTTAAAAAAGTTATGTCTCTCTGGGGGTGTTATTCATCTTTTAATGCACTTAAGAACGTTTACGAGTATATATTTTTTGTTGTTGTTATTTTCCTGGAACATGGTTTTAAATACTTTTCTCTCGGGCACTATAGTTCAGAAAGTTGTTGGTTTGAATTGATAAAAAGTAATCTTTTTTTTTTATTTCTCCTGAAATCGTAAAATGCAAACAACAGTATAAGATCTCTGACCAGAAAAGCTAACTTTTTATCAAACAAAAGATAATTCAATAGCATTGAAAAAAAAAAACCTCTGGGAGTTGTGAAGGAATTGAAGTAGAAAAGGGTATATCCTTTGAAAAACTTTAATAAACAAAAAATAAGTTAGTTGATGTGACGGAAGTTCAGTTAATTTAAAGAACACTTTTGATGATGAGTTGATGGAAAAGTTTAATAAAGTTCTTACCTCTTTTGATTGATTAAAATTGTGTGTTGAATGTGCCAGAAATTATTTGAATATGGATAAAACTTCATTTCGTAATTACATTTTTGACTTTTGCAATAATAATAACTGAAAGTATACATGAAAATCTTATATAGATTTAACGATTTAATCGTGTACGCACCTTTTGATAAAATACCTCGTACATAAGTTTAGGCTTTTTATAAAAAATTGCACACCAGAAATAGAGTCCTTAAAATCGATTGAAAATAAATATGTAAATTAATTTAAGCAAAATAAATCATTTCTTTATGATTAAAAAAAATAATAAATTTTATGAACGAGTATTTAATACAAAATTAAATTGTTTGTCCCACAACAACCAAAAATTCTGTTAAAAGAGCCGACCAGAAGTTTCAAGGTTCATCAAGGATTGGCATGACAAAAAAGTGACAGTTTTAGTATGCATATAGATTATGTGATGGAATTTAAGGCTTTGCTGTTGTGAAAATATAACAAAAAGACAAACCTCGAAATGTTTGTTTTGGCACATGGAAGTAAATAATGTGTCTGCGTCAGAAATTATTCATGATCAAATCTCAAAAATAATGTTTTTTTCTCATTAACTTTTTAACCGTGAGAGCATTGAAAAGTAAGTATTTCATCATACTCTTTTAGTATATTAACACAAGAACTCAAATAAAACATTTATGTCAAATTTTATCACTTTGCCATTATTTTGAAGGAATTTTGGGTAATGTTTTGCCTATTGTACTGAAAAAACATACCTTTGCATTTGCATTAATGAGCTTAAACTTTTTATAGGGGTTTCAGATCGTCTTTTTATTTTTTTAATTCAATCCAGACAAAATTTTTTTTTTTTTTTTCTACGAGCAATCGTTTAGAAAATATTGCGATATTAAAATGTGTCAAATGGTGAGTCATATTGAAAAGTTGTTTTGAAAAATTTGTAGATTAATTATTGCTCTACATTTTAAAATAAAAAAAATTTTGTTTCTTTTATCTTTCATTTATAAAAAAATATTTTTTTTTTAAATTTGATCAAAACTCAAAAATTGCGAGTTTTTGTACTTTACTCTTAAAACCTGAGGTTTTACATTGTAGACTACAATGTTTTACACAAAAAAGGATAGGCTTTCGTAATCATATGAAAGGTAGAACGCTTAAAAAAGAGGTCGAAAACATCGGTTTTTTGCCTATATTAATTAAATGGTCAATGCTATGAAAAAAACAATGTTATAAGTATTTGTAAATTATGTGTTTTCCTACACAACTAAATTTAGTTTAAATTTCTGAAAGCTTCAATTAAAATTAAAAAAATTATTTTAGATTTGGTCAAAAGTCAAAAATTTTGGTTTTTTGTACTCTTAAAAAGTGGTTTTTGAAAAATATTTTAAGTTTCCTACATAAAAAAGATAACAAGGTAATTTTTTCGCACTTGCTATCATTTAAAAGTTAATGCGTTACTGCGAGGATTAGTTTTTTTTGGCTTTTTCGCATAAATTTACGACGTTGTCCAAGAATAACTTATGCGTACTAAGATTGTAATATATCCTTTATTTGTAGAATCAAGGAAAAAAACTGAAATTATCTTCGACGTTGAAAAAAATGAAAAGCATCAATTAATTTGGTTCAATCTTAACGTGAAAACTTACGGAACGCTTGAAAACGTCAGTGACTTGTGTGTCATAGGAATGCCAAAGTTCTATCACCAAACACACAAACATTTCCAAATTTTTCAAGTCTACCAGTATATATCTTTTTTGTGTAGCTGTAAAGCGAGGAGCTACTTCTCTTAGTAATAGATGTATGTATGTACTTATTTTTGTACATTGTACAACTGCTTTTCTCTTTGCTTTCAGTTCCAACTTCTTTGAAAAAAAAATACTAGCAATTAAAAGTGATGGTAGTGTAAATCACGTTTTGGCCTGTAGTGTAAATAACTAACTATTTTTCTAATAAAACAATATTCTAAATACAAATTATTAATTTTTTATTTTTTTTTTCATTGTAGAGAGGAAGATCTTAGAAGTTTTAAAGCAACCGCACAACAAAAGCGCATTATTGCAACAAAGTGATAATTAAAGAATCTCATATATTATACAACTAACGATGAAACTTAAATATTTTGGTGTCAAATGTAGTGCAAATCACATATGGAATTGCCCTGGTGCCTCCCGTTTTCTGGCTATAATGTATTTAACTACAATAATATTGATTGTATACAAATGATTATGAAGACATGATTGTTAATGTAAAATTGTCACTCTGTGGGAATATGATAATTGTATCTATAAATCTCACATCTGCTCAAAGGGCGTGAAGGCTCACCCGTTCAATTTAATGTGAAAAAATGCTAAATTTTGCGGGAAAGTCATAAGTGATTGTATAATATGTGGCGCATGTATGTATATAGTATATGCCACCATTGAACTACAAAATATATGTATGATACTACTGTGTTGTTGATGATGTTGCTGGGAGATGATATCTGCGTTGCTAATGGCCCTGGGAGGAACAAATCCTCTATTATCTGTACAGAAGGTTTTATGAACCAACTATATGCTATTGATACTGCTTTTAATGGTAGTCATATGAATTGCATAGTAGCGATAATCTCAGAATTCATGAATTAAGATGTGTGTACCTTTTTGGATTTATCAAATTATAATCTCAATTGAAACCCAAACCTGGCTTAACTGTCAATTATAACACTCATCTCGCAACAGAATAATTGAAATGCAATTAATACATGGTATGTCGTTAAGAGCATTGAAAGGGTTCGTGGGATTATATACATATTACTGTTTTATTCCATTCAGGCTTACTCAAATTCACGTGTAGATACTATGTAGTAATTATTAAAATTGTTGTGTTTTCGATAATTTCGAGAGTTGTTAAGTAAAGGGAATTTTTGGATTTAACAAATTATTTTATGTTAAAATGTTGATTCAGTAGAATTCAGAAATGTATTGAACCCCCGGCAAAGTCGCACACTACAGACTTTCTGTCGGCCGATAGTTTTCGTACAGATTCAGAGCTCCACCAAATTATTGACCCACAGAATTTTCTCATTTTGGATAAATGCCTAGGAGCCTAACGCAACATGATCAATTGGTAAATCAGTAAATTAATCTGAAGACCGCTTAGTCCCCTTGTTAATAGTGGGAATCAAGTAATTGCTATGTGACATTTTTCTCCGCGTCGAACAACAGGCGTTAAGCGGATAGAAATATATACCGTCATATTTTGGACAATATTTCAAATGCAACCTTTACCTTCTTAATACGGATATGGAGGACTTGTTCAGTTCAGCCTTTGGTAGACTTACATTACTTATGAGTTATCACGAGTAAGAAAAGTAGTTACCTATTTAAATTCATCTGACAACCTCCTTTAAACAGAACTTGACATTTGCACCCATCGCAAAGGTGCTTTAATAATAGCAAATAACTTATTTGGAATACCCCTCCTGCATAGGGCAATCCAAATAAATTCTCTGTTGAAGCTTTTGAACGTTTTTTTTTTTTTAAATCACTGAACAACAGGTGAAGTGGAGTGAGGATCGATATGAGACGCACTGCTCAATTATGATCCTCCAGGTGTTAATGTGGTCAGCACTGGATAATCCATTGTAAAAACTTGAGCGTGTCTTATGTTCTTTCATTCGCTTTAATGCCCACCTTACACGACAAAATATTATTGCGCAATAATATTGTCCAAAAATATTGTGCCAAAAATTGGTCGTCCATACACGACTCGATAATACTGTGCAATAATTCTATGTTTCTTTGCTTATTCTGTAT
Organism: Meliscaeva auricollis; assembly: GCA_948107695.1. Taxonomy (NCBI): domain Eukaryota; kingdom Metazoa; phylum Arthropoda; class Insecta; order Diptera; family Syrphidae; genus Meliscaeva; species Meliscaeva auricollis. Next base: position 114,928,358 of record OX403616.1, on the reverse strand, counting down.
CTGCCTTGTTGTAGAAACGAAAAATATTGAGTAAAATTTCAGAAAATATTGAACTTTTTTAATATCACTCAATATATTGCTCAAATCGAAAATATTGTGCAATACAGCCCTCACACGGTCAATATACAATACTATTGTATTGTGCAATATAATTGTGTCGTCTAAGGCCGGCATAACACAACTTGCTGTGCTATTTTGGTTACCGCAGGCCGAACGCAAACCTCTCTCCAGTTTCCACAGTAGTCGATTGCTCCACTATATGGTGTTAATCTGGTCAAGAGTGGATTGATACGTAGATCTCCTTTTTCATGTACCGTTGTGAATTTTAAAATGTTATTTTATGACATGATGACAATTCTTCGCCCCACAGAAATATCGATCAGCCTGAATCCATTGTTGGCGATTGTGTCGTGCAAGCAATAAGCAAATTATGGTTATGTTGGTGAGTTTAGATATGATGCGGATCGTTGCTTTTCACTGGACACATTCCACATTCAAATAGCAAGTGCCATAATAGATATCTTTCTATCTTTCGTGTGCCTGGCACGTCCCATTAATTCGAATCATCCGTTGACTTACTAGGCCACTGGTGCTTGTGTCCTCAGAAATGCACGTGCTGGTTATTTCAAAATTAAATCATCTCATTTCGTTTATGTTTATCTGGCTTACTGTTTAACTTTACTCGTGCTCTTTATGTATACAAACCACAATTATTCATCAACTATAAACTTTTCTCGCAATATACATAGGTAGTTTATTTTTGCGTAATGAATAGCATTATTGGCCTTTCATTATTTTCAAGGAAATCAAAGGAGCCTTTTGTATGATTGTATAATGTTTTTTTATTTTTTTTTATAATAACAAACTCGCATGCAGAAATACTTATGATAGAAATATACCAATTACTACTACCAGTTGTAGCACTCTTATGTATAATGTTGGTCTGATTATGTATATTGTAAGTTGATATGAACGGCCAAACACTTGTAGTGAACATATTATGTTCCTATAAACCAACAAATTAACAAAAATCAATCGAAATTGAGAATATATGTACATACTTTTTGTGGTTTGGTTATTCCATTATTGTTTCTATTGAACAAAACAAATCAAATTTAACTCATACAATCACGTGCTCTTGACATGAACTAAGTACTTAGTTTTCGCTAAAAGTCCTTTAATTTAGTTTAAAAAAATTATGGAATGTGTATAATTGAAATTGAAGCAGAGTTCTTGGTTTTTATTGTTTTTATTGTTTTTATGTAGGTACTACAACAACTTTTATGTTCGGGAATATTGTTTTTTTCAACTGTTATTGCAAAAATAGTTGCAGTCACAGGAAAAGTTTGAATAACAAAGTTGTAGTAAATTAAATTTCCAATAAAAAAGTCTCAAATTCTATATATCTTACCTGTGTTGCTTAAAGTTAGTAAAATTTTTACAAACATTTCATTCATATCAAAAGTATGACCCTACCAACAAAAGCAGACACAAAAATTTTAATCAAAATCGTGATAGCCATTTTTGAAAAAATTAACTTTTCCTTAATGGTTATATGGCAGGTACCGTTAGTTTTGAACCTAAATCACTAAGGATCTTTAACCACCAAATTTGAAGAAAATCGCTTCAGTGGTGCAGGCTGTATCTCAAGGTAAACACAGACAGACGGACTGACAGTCAGAAAGACGGACAGACTGAGTTGCGAGACACACTTTTTTCGCATTCTCTATCATCGTAATGACATTTCTCATTGTTATCTCGAGTTCGATTTATTTTTACGAATCCTAAACTTGCCCTATAGTACCTTTATCGCAAGTAAAAATCATAGTCATTTTTTTGAATAAGGTATATCTTTGAATGAAAACCATTTTTTTCAAAAACCGGTACTAACGGTACCTGCCATTAATTCCAATTTTCTCCTCATGATTCAATCAATTTCAACCATTTTTTTTACATGAAAGCTTTTAAGTTGCCGCAATTATGTTAAGTACACAAAATTTCGAAAATTACTTTTTTTTGATTTAAAAAAAAAATTAGATTTTTTTTTTTTTAAATCAATTTTTCGAAAACTACTCAAATTTTTTTTGTTTTAAGTTTAGTTTGTACATGTTGATAAATAATATCTAAAAATGACGTACCACTTTTTTTTATAAAAGTCCTTGTAAAATTTTATATTGAAAAAATAGTTTTATTAAGTTTAGTACAATTTCTGTAAAGCCAACAGTTTCCAAGATACGAGTGATACTTAAAAAGTAACCAGTTGCCAGAATGACTATAACCATTTTCTCTGAATAATCGTATGGTGCAGTAATAATAACCAGTAAATGCAATTGCTTTTTTCCTCCCTCTCATATTCTAATTACATTCAATAGCTTCCATGACTGACTAATGGAAGCAATTACTGATTTTGAGCATAAAATTATAATTAATAATATTAGCTTTTGAAATTTGTGGCTAACCATTTTATATATATGCTGGTTTGATGATTTTGTGTTAATTTGCATGCCCTTTGTTAAAGTGAACAGAACACAATGCTTCTATTAATAAACCAACAAAATATTAATTATATCCAAAATCAATCAATATTGATTATATATTTATTATTTTGTTGGTTATTTATTGGTTTTCATTGAATAAATCAAATTTAACATAAAAGCACGCATATACTTGACATAAGTATAAAATAACTTTCAATAAGGTATCCTTGACATTTTTACTAAATTGGAAATAATTTTGAAGAAGGTTTATGTGAATTAATAAAATTCTTTAAACTTTTTAATCAATAATAATGATTTATATTGCAGAAGTGTTGATAACACTACAATTATTGTAACATGGTATTTTTTGAACAAGTTTTGTGGCCGATTTAATAAATTATTATTAACGCCTGTGGTTTGAATATTGTCTAGCATTTGGAACAGGGAAATTAATTCGAATGAAGCAGCTTACTAAGCAATATCTATTAAAATAATTCTCTTCTGGTGAATTTTTTTTTTTCATTTTAGCTCAAAAGCCCCAAGAGTATTTGAATTTAACGGGAAAAAAATAAAAAGGTTTTAATGTCACAAGTAATACAAAGTGATAATGGATTAATCACCCAAAAAAAAGTAGCAGGAGGAATTTTCGTATTCTTTATTCTGGGATAAGGATAATGTTATAACATACACTTATGTAGGCAAGACATAACCAGCAGGTGACTAATACTCCATGGGAGTAAACATCTGTAGTCAGGTCACAATATATACATAATGTATGGATGGGGGTTTTGTTTAAAATCTAATTTTTTTTGTATTTTGTCTTAGTAACCACCTTTTTAAATATTTAGATCCGTTTAAAGGTAGTTTTATGTGGGAAAAAAATACAAGTAGGACAGCCTTACACGACACAATATTATTGAGCAATACTTAGTATTGTGCAATAATATTGACCGTGTAAGGGCGTACTGAACAATATTTTTGTTTAATGTCACTTATATTGAATCGTATATGGGTGACCCTTTTTCGCACAATACTTTTGGATAATATTATTGCGCAATCATATTGTGTCGTGTAACGCAGGCATTAAACAATCAAAGCGCAACAAAAATGTTTGATTATTTAAACACACAAATTACTTCAATAAATATCCAATATTCCATTAGATATATAAGAAAATAGAGCATTCAAACCTGGCTCTATAATTTGTACACCTCTCATACAAATTTTTGAATGAACTGTTCATAATGAATTAATTGGCTCGATTGATTGATCAGAATTTAGTGTTTAATTAACTGTCAAAGTTTTTTTTCTATAGAAATAAAAGTTACGCATACGCCCCAGTGACCATCTTGTATAGAGGGTGATGCGTGGCGCCGGCTTATGAGGTGCATGGGCCCTGGAGCACAGAATATTTTGGGGTCCTAAAAAACCAAATAAAACCAAAGTTTTTTTGAGTAATGCTCGGAAAGTCAAACAATATGTTTCGATAGTTTGTACGGTTTGGATCGAATCAGAAATGTTCTTTTACATTTCGTTTTCGGACAAATTTAATCCACATTTTACAAATCCCGATAGGTCAGCGCACACTGGGGTATCTTTTCAATCCACTTCAAAGAAATGGACTAACTAAGGGCGAGAATAACTGTCATAACGTGGCTTTAAAGTCTGTAATAAAGTTAGCTGCATTAATTAAATTTTTGGAATCAAACCATAAAAAAATATGATGTTTTGAAACTTCACCACCCTCAAACTTCTTGATAGCGGTGTAAAACTAGCAAATTATTTGGGACCGATCTAAACAATTCCGTTTTTGATAATGATTTTTTTTTTTTTTGTTCAAAAGTTGGTCTTTTGAAAATTGTGGTTTAAATTATTTTGTATGGGCCAGACCTCTAGGTATGTAGAATTTTATTAACAATATACACTGGTATTCACTTTTTCGGGCCCCTATCAGCGTGAAGCCCTGGACCCGGGCCACTAGTGCCCCTATGACTAAAATTGGACTGGTGATGCGGATAATATGTGATAAAGGTAAGAGCGGAAGAGTCAAAACAAGAAATATAGAATGCATGACTGGAACGCATGTACTTGATCTTAGGGTAAAAGTTGATGTGGATGATTAATCTTTTTTAATAAAGTTTTTAAAAATAAATAATTTTATAAGAAATTTTCAAAAAACATTAAATTTGTTAATAAAATGACTTAAACCACTTCTTAAATTGTGTTGAGCTTCGAACTAAGTATGCCATTTTTTGTTGTCAGGAAAATATTAATGGAAATCTAAAACCAAAATTTCAAAAATAATGGGATTATTTTTCAGGTATGACGATGATAAGGATAGTGGGTCTCACAATTCTGTCTGTTAGTCTGTTAGTATGTAAGTCTGTTAGTCTGTTAGTCTTTGATCTGTTAGATTTTGATTTAAATTTTTGTGTGCACAACAATAGGCAAGGTCATACTTTTAAAATAAAAAAAATGATTTTTATGGATTAGCAACGGTACCTCCCATTGAGCCGTTTTTTTTCTGATTTTCTTTTAAGCGACTCCACTGGTTTCGATGAAAATTGTTACACAAGACGATCTTAACACTTTTAAAATTATTTCATATCAAAATTTCCAATTTTTTTTTTTTGGGGATTTTTAAAAAAAAGTTACATATTTTTTTCTTAGATGTTAATTAAGATTAAAATTTAAGATGTCCAATAATATTTTCTTGAAAACGGCATACCCATATTTTTTTATTTTTAAACATGGTTTAATTATTTTATTAACGGTTCTAACGATTTTAAAATTTTTTTTTCTAAAAACTTGTTTGGAGCTCAAAACAATTTAGAATTGTTTTAAGTCATTTTAGTAATGAATTGTATGTTTTTCTAACATTTCTTATAAAATTATTTTTTTTTTTAAATGTTAACTTAAATAAATAAAAAGACAACCGACCTCTGATGATGAGTTTTCTCGTTTACTTTAATAAACGAGAAAACTCATCATATATTAAGCCATCAATCCAAGAAGTTATATAGAATATAGAGTACATAGTATAGATTTACAAAAGTGTTATAATTTGGTAAAGCTTTTAGTAGAGAGTTGCCAAGTTAGATAAATTATTTAAATCTTAATTCATTTTTGTTTAACAATATATATAAGAGACTTTAACCTGTATAGCAACTTTGACCCTAAGAGCAAGTACGTGCACTCCAGTCGTGCATTTTATTTTTTGTAGTTTCAACATTTTACCACTTTTCAATTATCTCATAGCCAAAAGTTTCATTTTGTAGTTAACTTAATTATATATACTTATATTTCAATCTTGGTAGACTATTACATGGAGCTCCGCACACTTAAAATTGAAAAAAATGTATCACACTAAGATTGATTGTTAATAATTTTTTTGCTCCGTAAGTATTAAGTACCAGGATCGAAAATTGACAGGTCTGGATATCTGGAATCAAAAATCAAATAACTAACACAGTCAACCTGTTTACACCATAGAGTGATATTAAAATTTTACGAAAAACAAAAATTGATTGCTTCATTTTGTTTACTATTTGTATATTGTTCATTTGATTTTGTTTGGGTCCGTCCACAAAAAAAAATCAAACCATCAACAATAATCAATATTTTGCTTTTTCTCTGTCCTTTAACTGTATGTGGGCTATTGTATGAATAATTTTGTGTTCCATAAATATTATGATATTGAGAATCACAATACTCATGTGGCAGAAACAAATGCTTGCATGTTTATCTACCTATAGAGGTAGGTGGACATCTGTGCAGTTAAAAGAAAAATTGAAAATTTTAGAACAATGTTAAATCAATAAAATGGAAATTTCTATTGAATATAAAACAAACAAAAGTTAAAATTTTATTTGATTTATCGAAACATATTGTAGCTGGATCGTTCATTCTACTTAAATAAATAAAGATTTTTATTAACGGAATTTTTTTCGAATTTATTGGTAATTTAAAACTACACCAATACTTTCTGTACCATCCTCTTTCTCGTCGCACTCGTCCTTCATCCTCAGACAACCTTTGTTTCTAATGGGAACTGGGTATGATTCTAAGAGCTCAAAGCGGTAAGTGGTTCTAATGCAGTCCCCAGTCTTGCTTCTGTTATAACGGCCTTCAGTTGTTTACGGGAAGGTCTATTGTATTTTGACAGCCAAAAGTTAATATTTTTGTTCCGATAATTTTCTTCAAACTGTGTATTCAAGTAAGAGTATTAAGTGTATTTTTTATGTTTGAAGTGAAGAACGTGTAATACAAAATGGTGATAAGTTCTGATGTGGCATTATTGTTAATAATGATATATAAATTTTTTACGATGGTTTAAACAAGAAATCACAGAATGTATTATTACTTTGTCTTCCACTTTTGTGACTCGGCATACATATATCCCAAAGCTATATTTTTACTGATTTATGACCCATTAAAATTGAATTAACTGTTTCTTATAGTTTCTGCTGATTTTTATGTTTTGCTGTTTTGTTTATTAATTACTAGAAATTTTGAAACATAGACTACATTTAACGAGCAAAAGTAGTCAAATGTTTTGACTTTTTTTTGATACAGTTGATAAAACTAAGCGTTTTACCATCGTTTGTTTTCTTCAATAAAATTTAAATAAAATGTTTCATAATACCGAAATAAAAACATTTGATTGGTTTCGGGACTTGTCCAATTTGCCCGTTTTGGAATACAATTCTTGTTTCAGTATTATATCCACGAAGATTTGTTTTTTTACCACTTGTAAACATTGCCTTGACATACTACCTATTAAATGGTGAAGAAAAAGTTTAAAAAATCTGCCATATTTTAGCTAAATTCAATCTCAAATCCCATTAGCGTTAGATTTATGTTTTTCGTATTGCCCTCAACATTGCTTTACGATTGCAAGGAAATCCTCAAAGATATTGAGTTCAGGGGCTTCTGTTGGCTATGTTGCAGTCTAAAATTTCTATTTTCCGACGCATTTCTTGACAATTGTAGAGGGTTTTCTGAGGTATTAATCTACTTCCCAAAAATGTAGGTTAATTGCATCGTATTATGCCAGGATAACGTTCCTTGTTTATTATTCTCTCCTAGTTAATTGAAAATCCCAAAGAATTCTTTGAAAAACACACCCAAGGCATTAGCGAACTTCGATCATTTGAGTTTGTCCTTAATAAATAATAATAAATAATATTTATTATTAAACCCTAACATTGACTTTTAGACCAAGAAATAAAATCTAACAAAGTCAACCCAATTATTCAATTAACTAGCAATAATTTCAATAAAGTTTGGTCTCCCTTCAAAACAAAAGAGTCCAAAAATACTCCCTACCACCTGGTCTCTTAAATAAACTTAGCTACCCCAAATTAAAGAGGTGTCCTTTCCATTTAAAAAGTTTAAATTATATTTAATTGTTTAAAATTGGTATGACTGGAACCAAAAACACACCACTTATAGCTACTTACATCGTCGTATAGCCGTTGCCGTGTCGTAGCCTTTAATTAGATACATAAAACTGGGTTTCTCAAAAGTATGTCAAAAGTGTGTCGCGGTGGTAGGGTTGCTAGCAATGTAATTACATTGGAAATAGAAATGCTGCTCCACCTGCTTCGTCTGCCACAGGACACCTTTTTCTTAGAGAAAATAAATTATAATAATATACCGAGAACAATGAGTATTCCCCCACCTGAAACCATCATAATGACACTTCTTTTGCTCGACGGAACTTCGCACCAAAGCAACAAACGCCTACATCGTATACAAACAAAGCTCTAAATGTTTTGCGAATTTACTGTCTTCATATTAAATTGTTAACATTCATTTACGTTTATTCATCAAAACTGTTGCGCCATCTTCTTATTCAAAGGAGACCAGCACCACATCAACATTTATTTGAGAAAATAAGAAACAACATAACACGAACACAACTATGTGAAAAGTTAAACGCACCATCACGCGGTTCATATCCGCAACTGGGCCAAGTTCCAACAAAGGTTATATGTTCCGGTTGGTGATGCTCCGTACACACAAGGTCTACTATATACTCTAGTGAAAGATACCCAAGTTAGAATATTCATTCACGACCTACTTAGAATAAGGCGGAAATCAAGTCAAATCAACATACGGACGACTTAACCCAAAGTATATATTAACCTTATCTTTTCTTTTGGGATGAAATGGCTTTCATTGTCACGACTTTTGTCGCATTTTGATTAAATTACATACATTTTGATGTTTTCTCGCACCTTATTTCGAGTTGCAAAGATGTTGGAATCATATTGCCTGCCTATGACTGAGGTGCGTATATTCCTCGGTCTCAGATGCTGGTTGACAGGTGCTGAATGTGTTTATTTTTTTAAGGCAACATTATTTGATATCACGGATTTGTGAACAAAAAAAGTTCGTGGAAAAAAAATAGATTACTACTGAGATCAATGATGAGTACTGCGAAGGTAGATACGTTCTACAGCCAATGAGTGGTGATTGAGTAAAGAAAAACACTCCACATCACTTGAGTAAAGGTGGTTTCTATAAATCAAAAGCGTTTGCAACAAAGTTTTTTTCCAACAAAACTTTGACCGTCGAAGAAATTTCGATTACAGATTTGTGCTAGATTCAGGTATAATAAAATACACGACTAGTTCGCACGTACTTGGTCTTAGGTTCTAAGTTGCTGTGTACGATAAGGCTTCTTACAAAAAGTCACTCAGAAAAAATTGTAAAGTTAAGAATTTTATACTTTGGGTAAACAACTTTCGTGGTTAAAATGAACCCAAGAACTTAAAATTCTTAATTTTAAATCGCAATCTTACAACAATGGAAAGTTCAATGCTTTTTTTGTAACAATGTTTTTTTTGCTGAGTGGTTTTTAATAAACAATTTTATAAGAAATGTTAAAAAAAACATAAAATTCATTAATCATGACTTAAACAACTTCCTAAATTGGCTCCAAATAAGGTATGCAATTTGATTCCGTTAAGAAAAATAAATAGTTACAAAAAAAAATTATAAATCGTTAGAGCCATTAGAATAAATGAAAAAAATTGTTATGCTATTTTCAAGAAAATATCAATAGACCACTAAAACGAAAATTAAAAAATAAATCACAAACACGTTTTCGAAAAATTGATTTTCAAAAAAAAAAAAAAATTGAAACTTATATAAAAATCCAAAAAAAAGTTTGATATGAAATAATATTAATATCCGTTGAATTGCTTACGAGAAAATCAGAAAAAATAAAAACCGCTCTATGGGAGCTACCGTTATTAACCGATGAAAAAATATTTTTTTATTTCAAAAGTACGACGTTGAAGAATCGAATCCCGCCTTTTCTGAAAAAAAAACAACTTCCATCGTCTTGGAGAACAGGTTAATATTAATTTTAAGACCTGAATACTTATGCAGGACTTTTATTTCAATTATTTTAAACCTTTTAGTGGGATTCATCTAAAATACAGAAAAGAAAATATAAGGATCAAACTAAAATATGTGTCAATAAGAGGTACCCCAAAACGTGTGCAAACGCCTACAGGAAACTGGATGTGTGACAAGACAACCTATATTAGGAAGAATCAGAACTGCCACAAAAACTGGATCATCAGGACAACTCTGGGGTAAGGAGTGTACGTCAATGAGGCTTACAAAACCAACTGCGTCCGTCTTCTGGTGGTGTGCTATAAGCATTCGACTCAACAAGGAAGGTCACAATTTCATTTTGTATTGTTTATTGACAAGTAGTGTCCATCGGACAGCCCTTTTAAGCAATTTGTAATCTGAGTGGGAGATCGATTACTGGAATTCTTTACAGGATAACGTTACGGCAAGTGTCTTTCCAATCACAAAGGATATCGCGTGCGGAAAACAGAAGGTAAACGTTTTTCATACTCATGCGTTCACGGAAGTGACCATTTAGATGGGGACAAGGTATTTTGGTATGGGCTAAAATAACCTTTATAGGCATGGGTAGGATAGGATATGGTATTTCTATAGTAACAACTGTAACCGCCATAAGCTACCTACAAATAGTAATCCGACCTCACTAAAAGTGTATAATAGTTTTTTTTTCGTCCTCACACTGCCATTCTAAAGCCAATATTACGCTTTTGGCATAGAACGTAATTGAATATTTATGGAATCATTTAAAAATTAAGTCTCACATTAATTTGGTAAGAAAAGCTACGAGTATTAGAGATGTTTAAACTTTGTTGAAAACGAATACCCCAATGAAAAAAGATTGGGCATTTTGGTGTACTAGCGTATACAAATGAAATATACATCAGTTCTTAAAATTGACTTAACATCTTTAGCTTTTCTCCGTGCGATTTAGTTCATTTTGGTATTTTCGAAATGAACGTAAAATAAATGTCTGTGTGTATCAGAATCCACAGCCTAAACGGATATGTCGATTTACTTCAAACTTCGTATGTAGCGTATTTTGGAGACTATCCCCAGACGTTTTTTGAATTATATTTTTTGGACCAAAAATAACGGCACCTGTCATATACCGGTTTTAGAAAAACTCATTTTTCGCAAAAATGTTTCTTACGATTTTGATTAAAAAATCGCATTGTCATTTTTATGGAAAATATCTATCTTCAAATGAAAACCATTTTTTTAACGAATTAACGGTACCTACCAAACCATGATAATGTTAAGTAAAAAAAAATTAGAAAATTATTTTTTTGGATTTAAAAAAAAATTGAAATTATTTTTTTGAAAAATTATTTTTTCGAAAACTACTCAATATTTTTTTCAAAATTTAGTTTTCAGATGTTGATAAATAATATCTTAAAAATGGCGTACCATTTTTTTTTATAAAAGTCCTTGCTAAATTTTATAAAGAAAAAAATTTTTTTTTTTTAAACAGCTCTAACGATTTTCACAGATTTTTTTTTTAAAATGTATCATTACAGAAGAAATTAAATTGCATATTTTGTTTTGAGATCAAATTAATTTAAGAAGCTGTTTTAGTCATTTGAGAATCGAATTTTATGCATTTTTATTTTTCTAAAACTGCATTTACAAATTTTTATTTAAAAAGGCTTACTCCTATAGTAACTTTATCTACTTATAAGAGCAAGTACGTGCGATCCAGTCGTGCAATTTATTTTTAATCCATTTCTTCTGTTAGTTTGATATTAAGGAAAAATCAACCTCAATTTAATGGTGTAGAGTGTAAAACCATTCATCCTTTTTTTGTTAATTTTGTACGAACAGCAGTTGGTATAGATTTTAAATTTGATGTTATGTTGGCCATACCTTGAGCGTGCGAAGATAAATATAGATTCAAGATTACGGTTAGCTTCGTTTGTTATTACGTCTCTGTTATCGGTAAAGCAGGGGCGTTAGGGTTTGCGAGTAATGGAATCTTATATCATCTACAAATGCGTTTTGGCAATAGCTATCTTGCTTCTTTTTACGTGTAGAATGTCTTTAAGACTCTCATAAAAAAATATCAAAATATTTTAATGGAAAGAATTTAGACCATTTACCCTAATAGACACATTCTGCGATATACAATGTTTATTTATGTCTCAAAAATGTATGTTTGGATAAATCATTGAATTTAGTTTTATTACAAGAGTGTAAACTATAATCTTTAGTACCTTCTTTGTCAAAAAATAAAGGACGAAATAATTCAATCGATAACTTTAAAGTATTAAGCTTCAATGAAAAAGGGTAGCTTATTTAAGTCTGTTGTTGTTTCTTTTACAAATTTATTCTTGTCAACAATCAAAAGAAAGATTAAAGAGATGTCTTCTCTTACAAAAAAAAGCATTTCAAGCATCTTCAATTTGTATTTCAATAACATAAAAACCCTCAGTTTTGTTTTATGACAGCTACTTAACCCACCAATAAAAACAGGAGAACAAAAATTAATTTCAGGTTCACCTGTCTTAGTCTTTTGTTTGTTTTACCTTTTGTGCCTATAATTTTATAGCTCTTTTATATGAAAATTGGATAAAACGTAAGTTGACAAATATACGATACTCACAATCTTATGCTTCGTAAAGGACCAAATATTAAATTCATTGGCGAGGTAGATAAGGTTAAATGTTCATTAAGTCTGACAAATGTTAAAGATTAAAATTAATTCATAGAAAGAGCGGGTGGAATATCTTCTCTGGGTTAAGATTAATCAACATCTTTTTAGTCTTAAAGTTTCCCGAAGACGACAACGATATGATTACAAATATATGTAATATAAAGAATCTTGAACCCTTCAAGCATCTTCAAAAAAAACTCAAAATAAGAGAGAATTGCTTTGGTTATTTTTTGGTAAAAAGTTCACTTACAACATTCAAGGTTAAATTTTGGTGGAAGACGGTAATTTGTTTGCTCGTGATTCAATTAATTTTAGGGATTTTTAAAAGGAAATCTTCCCCAACCACAGACAAGAATAAAATACGATTAAAATGCCTCATTATTCTAAGGTCTCACATCTCGATCTCCTCAACATGTGAGTTTAAATGGAATGCAAAATCTGCTGGCATGGAAGGTGACCTCTTCTATCCAAATTAAAGCCTTATGTTCTGGCACAGGAATAGTACCTTTTGAAGGATGAAATGTACATAAATCATGCTTAGTGATGTGTATAAGTATGTACACCAGGTTTATAATTTAATTAGTAAGACTGAAATCAAAGTCTGTCATCTAATTTACGATTTGAGAAAAAGGTTAGACCTGCATTAAAAAGAAATTTTAAACCATCAAAACTTAAAAAAAACTAAAATGTGTCCAAAATACGTTATTTTAATCACATGATCTTATACCATTATAAACGTGCCATCAGAAATATTTCTCAATAAATTAATAATCTAGGTTATGTAGGTAAGGTAGAGTTATGTACATTAAAATAAGAGTTTTGTATAAGTAAAAATAAAAAGTTATAGAAAACGAATTCCTTTTGTTTTTAACTTAACGGTATTCTCCAAACATTGTTTTACATTTTTTTTGACCGAAAATCATGATGCATACCTGCCATATACCGATTACAGAAACTCCTACGATTTCGCGATTTAAAAAATCATTGTCATTTTTTGGATAAAATCTATTTATTTTGAAAACCATTTTTGGTTTCTAAGACCGTTATTAATGCTACCTGCTCTAGAACATTCTTTTTAATTTCTGTTTTTTTCCTTAATAACTCATTCGATTTCAATGTTTTTCTAAAATTAAAGGTTTTAAGTTTCGGTAATTCTAGAACATTCTTTTTAATTTCTGTATTTTTCCTTAATAACTCATTCGATTTCAATGTTTTTCTAAAATTAAAGGTTTTAAGTTTCGGTAATTCTATCGATAAGAGTAAAAATAATTTTTTTTTGAAGAAAATGTATTTTCGTAAAATTTCTTCAAATTTAGTTTTTAGATGTAACATAACATTAAAAATGCCATACCAATTTTTTTGTTTTTTTTTTCAAAAATATCTTTGAATATTGTATGTGTAAAGTAGAATCTCGATAACATGAACTGTTCAGAAAGATGAACGCTTTTTTCCCCACCAGTTTAAAAAAAATTTCAAAATAAGTCGTTTTTTTTAAATTCTTATGATAAACAACTTTTCTATTTTTGTTATGTTTTGATTTTTTTGTTAAATGAAATGAATTGTTAATCTGTTTTTATTTTGATAAATACAAGGTTTTTATGTAAGACTATATATGTTTTTCTTAAAATTATTCTCCATGCTTGAAGATGATTCGAAAAGATGAACGGAGCCTGTTTTATATATGTTCATTTTTTCGAGATTCTACTGTATATGCACTTTTTTTAAACGATTTTCAATTTTGTAAACCTCGATTTGAGGTCAAATTAATTTAAAAAGCTGTTTTAGGCATTTGTAAATATATTTGAATGTTTTTTTTTTCTTTTATTTTACCAAATCCTTAGCAACCTAAGTAAATTTATGAATAAGAGCACCTACGTGCCAACTACACCAGAGATAATACAATACGGAATTCCCTCGCTCTCGCAACATATGGGACGCGATATCGCGTCCCACATGTTAATGCAAATATATGTGTAAAAGCAGATAAAATCCAGAATCTGCGTGGAACTAGACTTTTGTTTTGCTGAAAGAAATGAAGTCAGTTAAGGTACTTAATTGTTTTCAGCAAAAGAAAGTCTACTTAAAAGCAGACACATTCCTTGATTTAATGAAAATGTTTATAGTGTGCAGAGCTCAGAAACCAAAAATTATCAAAGAAATATTAATCTCTTTACTATTTTAAGGGAAAGTCACTAACATTATCATAACCTGAATCCCAGGTTCAAACAACTGCGAAAAATTAGAAGTATATTTTGGGCGACTGTATTCAACTCAAGATTGTCAAAATTTAGCTATGGAATCAAATTTAGTGACATTTTAACGCAAATGACACACGGACTTAATTTAAAATTTCTTTTGCGTAACTATATTTTAGTATCTTTTGATTTATCGCTGAGTAGTAAGTCTGATATGCATAAAATAAAAATTGAGAGCCAATTATACAAAATACAACTAACTTTTGCTTGGTAAAAGTAAAATCGTTTGTTTTTTATTTTTTATTTTGATGTTTTTTTTTTAAATGAAGAATTTTTTCAATAAATCAGATATTTCTGAGAATAAATAAATATTTGGAATTTTATCAATAATAGATTTTGACTGTCGCTATTGTAATAAAATTTATTGCAAATATGAATTTCCATACAAAACTCAATAAAAAAAATTATAAAGTATTTTAAATAAAACACATTCGTTTCAATAGAAACATGTGCAAAATAACTGGTACAAATATTAATATGCAAAAATCATATTTGCATTGTCTAACAGTCCTTCAAATTGGCTTCATTAAAAGACAGAGTTCGAACAAAAATTATGCAAACAAGATATCGTAATTGAATATGAAATGATTTTACTTTAAAACAAAATTAATAACAAAGGGTGCACAGTATTATTGCTCTGAAATAATATATTCTCCTATGTACTTTATTCCATACAAAAATCTTCTTTTATTTAAGTGTTTTTTCTCATTTTCATGCGATGATAATGAATTTGGAGAAAAAACAAAATATGAAATATTAAAAATCGCTTAAAAAATGATTAATGGAAATAGAAGTACACAAAATTAATATTGAAGCAATATGAAACAAATGAGGTCCAGGGGGAAAAATATCATAACCCATCGCAAAAAATTTTATTACTGATACAACTTAGTAGGTACTAAAGGTACGTCACGTTAGGATATCTTATCATTAGTTTAATATTGACAAAAAGTGGACATTTGCCGCGTTTTTTCCTGGACTTGTAAGCATATTGCAGACATTTTTGGACCCGATATCATTTAATTAATAAAACACAGTGCAGTGCAATAACACCTGCGACTTTAAGTCCGGCGGGGTCACTTACACAAGAAAATAAATCGAGTCGGCGTTGTTATTTCCACTGGCAACATTGATACGTGCCTGGTGAATTTACATACTCTAAGCGCATGTACTGTACATACCTAAAAGCACAGCAATGAAGTTGCATAACCGGGACTGACCCCCGAAAAAGCAGTTAAAATCCTGAGAACCTGCAAAGTGGGAAACTTACAGATACAGTACAATTAATTCGAAAAAACAATTGCCTGGCGAGTTGTTTTTTTTTTCAATGAACAGAGCTGAAGATTGTTCGATTAATTCCAGGATTTAAACTCCTCACAAGAAAAATACAATTAGACCCATGTTTTTTGTTGCCACTTGGGAAAGGCAATAACGCCCTATTTTTAAAAGACGTTATTGCCTTTTCAAAATGGCAACATAACAAAAACCACGGGTCTATATAACCAATTAATAGTTTTCATGAATTTTTGTTTAGTTATAAAAAAGTCACACTTTAAATGAAAAATTCAAAAAATCAATCAACAAATTTATCACTCCATGCCTTTTATATATAAGTCCGTTTATGTTGTTTTATTATTATCCTTGCAAATATTGAACTTATCTGGGGATGAAAAGTTTCTAGGCCAACAGCAAAAAAATAGCAATACTCTAGGATTAACTGAAATAAAGAGGAACTTCATGGAATAAGTTTTCTAAGTTAATGCTCCAATTTAGTATTTTCATTCTGTGATTTTCTTATTTTTTACTATAAACTCAATAATATCATTTCAAACGCACCCTTGTTAACAAACAAAATACAGACAAAAAAACTGATTCTTATCGTGATATTCCGTCTATGTCTGCGCTTCGGTTATTTTTCTCTGGTAAACAACGATACTTAATTAAAAAGAAAAAGAAATAACCTCTGGATAAAATACAGGTAATCCTTAAGAGGAAAGTCTCCATGGAGAATTAATTTATAATTCTAAGATTTTCAGGTCAACAAAATCTCTTAAGCATTCAAGTACGAATGGAACTAAATTTATGTTTCACTTATTATTGCGAAAGTATTTGAGGATTTATGTTTTCAGAAACTTTGGGTTTGAGAAAAACTTTACCGAAAAGAATTATAACCTCAACATTAATAAGAAAATGATTTGTTTTCTTGGCAATGTGGTGAGATTTGTTTAACAAAATATATGTATTCCTACTTACCTTGAACTGTGCTCAAAGTAAGATTTCTGAAAATTGGGAAATAACTGACAACAAATAAGCTGACAAAAACGGATTTATAAAACTCTTGCATAATTTATTTCAATAAGATACCAATTTAAAATTTTGTAAATGAAATATGAAATATTTTTATAAGTTTATGCAAGGCAAAAACGCGAATAAGGAAGAAATACAAGTACACAAGCGAAATTTCAAAACAACGCCACGCTTCGTTAATGATCTTATACTCGAACATTCTAATTTATCTTAAAAATTAAAAAAACAAACAAATTAAATTAATTTTTATCACAAATTGCACTTATATTGCTCATTTCATTATGAACTTAGTAATTTCAAGTTATTTTTATATTTTAAGATTATTGTTAATAATTATACTTAACTAATTATTTTTCTGATTTTAATTATATACATTTGCAATGCACAAAGACAATTACTACAAAGTTAATTATTATTATTGTAATAACTTATAAGAAAACTATCGCGTGTGATCAATTACGAATATTGCCATCAGACAAAGGGTGACACAGGGAGAGAGGGCACCTGGCCACCCTTCAAGTTTTTGAAGTTATACTTCTTAACCGAGGTTGCGGCAAAAATGCAACCAGTAATAACACATAGACTTTTTCAACGTTTTATTACTGATTTTCCACATACACACTATAAGTAGGTGAACAACATACTTACAATTTATACTGCGATTTTTTTCATTATTTGCACACAAAAAATATATTTAATTACAGAAGTCAGCCATTGTTATTGATAAAAAAATACATCAAAAGATAGTATTGTGTTAGGTTCCGATAAAACGGAATTTTTTGGAATTGCACCAGGAAATCAGGGTAAAATTGGGTAATGTCAAAAAAAAAGTTTTTGTTAATCCGAAAAGTAAAAGGGATAGAATAATGAAGTAAATTTTTGTAGATAGATTTTTTGAAATGATGAAAATTTTTCTATAAAATCACGTTTTTAGGTATGGTTTTTTTATGAAGATCCAGTTTTTTTTTCCTTAGACCTTCTAAAATGATGTGAAAAAAGATTAGGAGTATAATGCGGATTTTTTTAAACTTCTCAATGTTTTTGAGTTTTGAAAACAACATGCATACGTTTTTGAAAACTAACTTGAGTGGTTTTTATTACTTTAAAAATCGATGAGTAGCGAAAAAAATATAAGATCAAAATAACTTTTAGATAATTATATTGTTATTATATGAAAGAAAGAGTTGGATTTGTAAATTTTTTTTTCAATGAGTTACAGTAAAAACAAGTTTTTTGAGCATTTCCAATCATTTTTGATTTTTAGCTTTTGCTTTCTGTTTAGGGTAAGTATTGGATTTGTGTCGAACATAAATTGAGATTTTAATCAAAACCAACATTACGCTGATGGAGAAGACTAAAAAAGTGGTTTTCGTCATGCCGTCCGTCGGTCTGTGCGACTGTGCGTCCGCGTGTCCATCTGTACACATTTCCACTGCCCAAACGCGTATACGGATTTGGTACAGATGATTTTTACGTAATTTCGAAAATTGTTTTGTTTTGTTTTTGAATAACTCATCTAGAACGAATACCTTCCTTAGAACGGTTTTCAGTTATTCGAGTTTTCTCGAAAACGGCTCTTACGATTTTGATTGAACTATTTGATATGATTTCTTCTATAAATATAAATTTTAAGATTTTTTTTTTAAATTCATTGAGCTTTTTTTTCTAAAAAAAATATTTTTTTAATTAAAAATTTTCAAAAAATTTAAAAAAAAAATCGGTATGCCATTTTAAGATATTATTTATCAACATCTTAAAACTAAATTTAAAAAAAAAATACTGGCCCCATATCGAAAAAAAATATTTTTTTCAAAAGAAAATTTAAAAAGTTTAAAAATACAATACCTAGTCACATCAGACCACACGCTTAAATTTTCAACCTAAGTTAATACATAATCAGGATTAGCCTTGGGACACTTGAGTGTCAATTTGACACCATTTCGGTCACTCGGACACCTTTTTTTTTAAATAACCACTTTTGGAAACCTTTTACACTTTAAAAAATATTTTTTTCGAAAAATAGCTAAATGACCCTTTTTTTTGAAGATATTTTTAAAATAAAAATTACAGAACATTTCTGATTCAAACAACGAAACTGAAAAAAACGTTGACTTTGTCGCTTAAGCTGAAACAATAATTTCCTGATAAAAATCAAGTTGACTAAGAAGTTAAAAGTTAAAACTTATTGCGTTTTTTGTATAATACAAAAAATCAATTGAATGTCGTTGCATTTTAATTAAAATTTGTATGGGACACCTGTTTTGGGCACTCTTCGAAAATTCTTTTGTTTTTTTGTTTTGTTTAATTACAAAATGTATTCAATCTACTATAGAAAAAAGAATTTTGACTTATCAAACAAAGTAAAGCTAAATTCCTACGTTGGCGGCCTTTATACGTAGCCTTACAAATCGGTCGTTGCTGCCTTAACCACGTAACTACACAGTAATTTTTGATTAGTTTTGAACTGAAACCAAAATCGAATTAACTGTAAAACATATTAATTGATGTTATTTCACAATTTATGCTCTTCTTCTTTACTTATAGTTTTTCAGCGGTGTTTAATAATAAACAAAATCTTTTAATAAAATGTAGTAACGAGGTTTTTTGTAGAAACGGGACGAAATATAATGCACTTTGTCTCTGTAAAAATGAAGGAGTAGAAGGACTACTCCCGAAGGTTATCACTTTGCATTTAGTATTGTTAAGCTCCAAAAGGTTTTTTTGACATCAAATAAGGAATTTATATAAGCTTGATTGCAATAATTGAGCATCTTCAGCCCAGTTAAAATTTCTTACATAGAAATTGTGGAACTCAAGATTTTATTTTAATAAGTTGGACATTTTAGAATGACAAAAAATCCTATAATGATGGTTGACTTAATAAGTAAATCCATAAAATGAACAAAAATGGTAAACAAACATTATTAACTTATATGATTATATTGTGACTATGAGACATATGGACAAAACCTTTGTAACAAATCGGTTTTAAACTCCATCAAATTCTTTTTACTTCCTTATAAAATACACATGTAGTGGACACAAACTCCATAAGGTTAATGGTTGTGAACCTTTACTAATATTTATTAAAAAAATTATGCTATTTAGAAATAAAACGGCTGCTAGCAGTGAAAGGAATAGTCAAAGAGTTTAGATATGCACCAAAAGTTTTGCAATCAGTCCTGACAGTTAGTTATGTACATCATTACGTTAGCTACTCCATTTTGAAAAATATTCTAGCGAAACATTGGCAACGTCCAGAAAAAGAAGAAAATGTTTGATTTTATCTAACTGGGCCTTTTTTGATGGTGCAGAAGGATACAATCTCTCTGAAGTGAATGAAAACTATCTCTCTCGAAGAACCATCAATGCTCAAATCCGTAAAGTCATCAATGTCAGCTCACATGACAGTTTTAGTGATCTGGTTAAAGGTGATCTCAAACGACCTGAGGGTTGAAATTTTATATATATGGGTAGACATTGACCTGACTTGAATGAGATTTATGAATGCTTGATTATTTTCCACAGAACCATATACCTATAAATCTTCCCATTTCAACTTGAAGAAGGACTTTTAATATTCTCCGCCTGTATCTAACCAAAACTCACTGAACAAATGCCTTTCAATTACAAAGTCCTTCGTACGAGCAAAAATTTTAATAGAGCTATAAAATATTCGGTTCAGCTGACCAGTGATCCAAGATAAAAACACTTTTCATACATTCTATTATAATTTAATATGAGAATAAATGTGAAATTCTGAAATACTATCAATTTCTTCCAAAAAAAATACTTGATCTGCATTTTAATTTAAAATTTTCCTACAACCTCCATCTATCACATATCAACATGATTAAATGTCTTCATTTAACATAAAAAGAAAACCCAGCAGCAGCCAGCCAAGCCAGCCAGCAGAATACCTCTACCCGTATAGCACTTCAAAATTCACCTATACAACACACAAAGTTTGTAAGGGATACATTTTTGAAACGTGTGCAAAAGAAACCAAATCAAAAACTGTATTCTACGGTACACTTTTACCAAATCTCATAAAATTTACGCCTAAATCATACAAGGAAATATATTCTTAGCATTTCATATCACGTTGAAGGCTGAAGAAGGAGAACGAGACAGAAAGATGAAGCCTTTTTGTGTATTCACTTCACTAGGCTTAATGTGATTGCGTCTCTATTTACGGATACGGAAGGGTACATCCATCATAATATGAAGACGTATGTATGTACGTACAGCAGAGGTATGCAAAACTTAAATGAAGAAACTCGTCTAAGTATATCAACCCGTATTCCCGATTCCCATTTTATATTACCTAGCAGCACAGCTTGATTGCCATCTTTGTTTTTTCCTACACATGATTGAACTAAATACCTAATAATTATTATTTTTATTCTAATGGAAGAAAAATAAATAAATCACGTAAATGAAGGTCATTTTGTTTATTCTAATTAAGGGTTTTTGATAATTTTCTTACGAAAAGTATCCAATAAGAACTTATTTTAAGAAAAAGGGATAAAGCTGACATTTTTGTTCAACTTGATATATCTCTGCAGTCTTCCCAAGCACATCCGGAGAAGGATATACTCATATTCTGGTAATTATTTCATTTTATTTTGACATGTTTTCCTGGAAAAAGCATGCCTAAGTAATAATAAGCCAAACTTCAATAATAATTTCAAGAATTCGTGTTCAGTTTTAAGAGCGTGCTATGCTTTAAATGCCACATATGAACATTGATAGTTTGACAAAAAAAAAATTGGGAAGCTCTACTGTTTATATTTCATCAGATAAGTTTTGCACATAACTTTTATGTTATTCATTCCTAAACCAATTTAACTTTATTTTTGCTCATCGGAATTTCAATTTTCTTTTAATTATGACAAAGGTACGTTACAGATGGTAATAAGATTGCTTTGAAATTTTAATAGAATAAAAAGAAAAGTTGATAGCTTATGCATAGTGTGTATTTTTAAAGAAAAATCTTAGTGGTTTTTTGGAGAAAAACTTATTTTGAAATTCATGAATTTTTCCATGAAATATCATTTCGTGATGAAACTAATTTTAAGAACATATGTATGAACTTTGCCATATTTATTGCTAAGAGAACAAAAACTTTATTCAAAAGTTTACATTTCAAAGTAAGTTTTTCTCTTCAAAATATGTATCATTTCGTTCATTTAAGGACTACCTCGTACTGAGATTTGAGTGACTGAGCAACGAGAGATTTAGCGACAGACACAATTAAAATATGAATTCATATAGCCACGTTTTTGCTAAGTGACTGATGATTTTGTTGAGACCGACAAAGTGATTGACGCTACATCACTCAACACTCACTTTTGTTATAATTTATTTTTTTTAGTTTATCCCGACCACAAGTCGCACAAAAAAAAAGAAAAATAGAAAAAAAGTTGCTCATACGCCACAGTAACCCATGGTAATAATTCATATTAATCTTTCTTTTTTTTTGCCATCACTTACACACTTATGGTGGTATTCAACGGAGTAAACAAGCATAGAGGAAAGCATTGAGGCCAGCAACGTGTGTTTAAACGGACAAAACATTTGTATCTTAAAGTGAAAACAAGATATTTCATAAAATTTATAGATATGTATTTTGATAAAGCATAAAATATCATAAAGAATGTTGTGCTTTCATATGATCATATGAAGAATGGAAAATTTTAATTATAATTTCATTTAGTTCTGAAGATAGGACACACAGTGGAAGAGATACAGTAGGAAGAGAAACTAAATTCCACTACATATATTACCTTTCTATTGTTAAAATGTTTCATTCATATTCTTGGTCAACCATTCAAAATGGTCAGATACAATACTTAGTTGTTAAAATAAAATTTATATAATTAAGACAATATCCATAAAAAAACAAGTAATTTAAATTAAAAGACAAGTTTGTGAAAAATAAAATGCACGACTGGGACGCACGTACTTGCTCTTGTAGATAAAGTTACTATTTATGCTAAGCCTTTTTAATTAAACATTTGTAAATCCAGTTTTAGAAAAAAAAAATAAAAAAGCATAAAATTCGATTTTCAAATGACTAAATGAATTTAACCTCAAAACAAAGTATGCAATTTGATTTCATACATTTTTAGAAAAAAAATTTGGAAAATCGTTAGAGTCGTTTTTTAAAAAAACTATTTTTTCCATATAAAATTTTGCAAGTACTTTTATAAAAAAAAAATTGGTTCGCAATTTTTAAGATATTATTTATCAACATCTAAAAACTAAAATTTGAAAAAAAATTAAATTTCCTTCCAAAATTTTATATAGAAAAAATAGTTTTCAAATTTTTTTTTTCTAAAAATGTATCATTGTAGAAGTTAAATCAGATTGCATACTTCGTTTTGAGTTAAATTCATTAAAGAAGCTGTTTTAGTCATTTGAAAATCGAATTTTATGCTTTTTTCATTTTTTTCTAAAACTGCATTTACAAATTTTTAATTAAAAAGGCTTAGCATATATAGTAACTTTATCTTTAAGAGCAAGTACGTGCGACCCAGTCGTGCATTTTATTTTTTTTGTACGAATGCATAACTTGATATATTGTATCCATATCGCAAGTAAAAAACAATCGAAATCGTTGCCTCTCATTTTATGCAAATAAGGCTAGCAACGCTATTAGATCCTTATGGGTACTTTCTGGACTGAAATATGAAAATTTTACTTTCTTAAATAATTCACTTTTTTATGTTATTTCTTTTTTTTTTATTGATTTAAATTCCTTTTCTGAATAAAACTTCACTTTTATTGTGGCATTCAAAAATACACTGATGTTGTTTTTTTGTTTTTTATTTTTATTTTTTTGTTTGTTTTATTTCTGTATCGAATGACTTTGACAGAACTCATATTTTTGCCCAAAGAATATCTATCCGCTGACTTTTTTTAAGAAGGGGAAATATATAATTTCTCTCTCATTTGGACTCAACAATTGTAGACTGTCGTTGTTTAAACGGGAATTTAACGGGAATATTTGAAAACTAAGAGCTGACAGGAGCATCTGATATTGAATTCAAGTTAAGCACATTGAAAACCTTGAGAAAAATATAGTTTTGTTTCGGCAACAAGAACCCAGTATAAGATGAAAAATACATTAATTTCAACTTAAGATTTCTCGGAGGCGAAAAGAGGTATTGAAATGATTTAAACTTAATAAAAAAGAAAAATCCTATTCTTTCATAATCCGTTACAATTTTTGCTGTAATAGGTTACCTAAAGTTAATACATTGCTTCAAAAATATTGATAAATGCTATTCCTGTATTTTTGTAACGGGAATATCTAAAAACTAGAGCCAATTTGAAAATTCTGACTTCGGATTCAAGTTCAACGCATTGAAAACCTTTAGAACGTTTATCAAAGTTTAAAATTTTGTTGACCTGTGTTATAATAGGTGTAAAAAAAAAAAAAAAACATGGCCATTGTTGTGAACATTTTCAGCAAATTTCAAAATTAGGGACACATGTTCCTGGGTTAAAATTAAATATCACTGAGCTATATTAATAAATAGTGCTATGTAAACATGTTAGGGGTCTCAGAAGTTGGTAAAGTTTGAAGATACATATTTTGAAAACTATCAAGCCTTCGTAGTCAATTTTGGACCATTATTAGAAGTTTTTCTCAATCTAACATTGGGTGTTATCGGTAATAAAACATTCCATGGGAATGTTTCCCTCGCAAGAAATTTGGGAATGAAAAACAGAGGGAATGTTTTCCTCCGAATTTATTGGTATCATAATTTCCACTAAATTTTACTTGTAAAACCAACAATATATATTTTAAGAAATGAAAGTAAAAATTCGTTAAGTCACTTATGAAAAAGTCATATGATAATATTGATTACTGTTCATGTTTGTTCTAAAAAGTATTCTCGCTTTAACTCTCTAGGGAACAGCAAAACCCTTAACTATCAATATTTTAAGTATGCTGTAACTTGATACAAACATACGAAATATAGACAGACACCTCGAATTGCAGGACCCACTTTTTCACATTTTCTATTATCTTAATGATATTTATCCCTTTTCTTTACGAATCCTTAAACTGCCATTATAATAAGAATATCATTATATCGGAAGTGAAAATAATCAAAAAGAAGTTATTATAGCATTCCTCTTTGTAATGTAAAACTTAGAACTCAATAAAATTTCCACACTTTTTGTAAGCAAATAAAAGTTCCACCAACATTCGCCATTTAATTTTATGTATTACCAATTATTGCTTGCAATCGGCAGGTACATACATATATGTACCTAATGGGTTAGAGTATTGGGGATCATAATAATTATTCCTTCATATAAAGCTAGGTATTAATAATTCTAAAGGTCAGTGAATAAAGAACAAAGTTTAACTAATTTCATTTGGTCAGCGATAGAGTTTTTGTTTTCTTTCTTGATGTTTAACTGAACAGGTCACTATGGCGTATGAGTAATTTTTTTCTTCAATTGACATTTTTTTTAATAATTTTTTGTTTCCTAGTAGTCGAGTCAATGATTACATAATACAGGCAATTTTCGGAAGTCCCCAAAAACAGCTCAGATTTTTATATTTTTTTTTTCTAAATTCTTCTTTTATTATAATATTTAAAATCAGAAACAATCACTCAAAATTTAAAAAAAAATGAAAATACATATGTATTTTTAATTTAATTTTTTTTTTTCAAAAATTTGTGTCACTAAGCACTATTTTCGTTTGTAATATTCAATGTTTCTATTAATTAAAAATTAATTATTAAAAATGTCAAACCTAGATGCTTAAATTGTTTATAGTTTTTGAAAAAATATAATAGTGTTAGTTTTAATAAAAAAATTATTTGTCTGTGTATTTTGATTGTATCCAAAGCTTTAGGTAACTAAGACCTATTTATGGATTATTTTTCAAAACTAACCACTATTTTCATCTTTTGTTTGTAAATGAAAATAGTACTTTATAACGAAAAATTTTGAAAAGAATGTCTTAATTTATTTTCACAAATAATATTATTATTTTTTGATTTTTTTCAAAAACGGAACAATATTTAATTCTAGCCATGTTGGTGGTAGTACCTTCAAGTTGTTGTTGTTGTTCAAAGATTAATTTAAGCATCTAGTTTTTACATTTTGACTTAAAATTAATAGATGCATTGAGTATTGTTTTAAAAACAAAAAAAATTAAAACACAAATTTTTGAAAAAAATCATATTAAAAAGGGAAAATTGCAATCATTTCCCCCTTCCATAATATTTCTGATTTTAAATAATATAAAAAAAAAATCAAAATCGGAGCTCGAAGGACTTCCGATGAAAATGTTTTTTTTTTTTTTTAATTAACAATAAGATATTTTTAGCGAACTGTTTAAATTAAGTTATTTTTCAAGTTTAAGTTGGGAAATTTATTTTGAATTAAAAGTAGTTTTTATTGTATTAAAATAAATAGATGTAATTATTTACACTTTACATACATTTTGAAAGTTACAAATTTTGCACTCTACCAGATCGGTGATCTATAACAGTTCGAGTGATAATAAGCATAAAGAAGGAGCTTTTTTATTAATGTCATTTTAGTCCATATTCCCGTACATAGCATTTGACATTACTTATATTATTCGTCGTACTTAAATTTTGCAAAAAAAAAATTAACTTACCTACCAATTAAAAATGTATATTGTATATTCATTATTATGGAACGATTTTTAAAACCAAACAAAAACACAAACACTATTTTTGCATTTGTAAATATTGAAAAAAAATGCAATCTTTAGTAAAGCATTTAATTATTTCGTAAATTCATTTTGTAAAAAAAATTCCTACTCTTCCATTTTTTTTTTTTATAATTTTGAATTAATTTTTTTTTATAGGTTCATATAAGGTAGGGTTGAAAGCCAAAACAAATTTCCAGTAAATTCCTTTAAAATAAATTCCTTGTAGGTAGGGTACTACATTTAAGAATTCAATTAAAAAAACTTCAAAGTTCAAAACCACAATAAACTTCCATTATCATTGTACCTACATAAAAGTCTTCTTTTCCTTAAGAAATTTCATAAAACTCAATGTTGCGAAATAAACACCATAATGCACTTTCACGGACTTTTTACACAAACAACGATTCAGTTGAAATACAAATTAATCATTCACCTTTCAGC
This sequence comes from Meliscaeva auricollis, assembly GCA_948107695.1. Lineage (NCBI taxonomy): Eukaryota > Metazoa > Arthropoda > Insecta > Diptera > Syrphidae > Meliscaeva > Meliscaeva auricollis. The sequence goes on along the minus strand of OX403616.1, from coordinate 114,901,121 downwards.
GACATTAAGTTGCTAAATTGCACACATATTCTTTAAAAAAAAAAACGAAAAAAAAAATAAACAATTTTTATCGCAAAAACTAAATGACACGATGATAGATTTGTTGGACAGTTTTCTATTTTAAATTTAAAAATCCATTCAAGGCCGTTCGAAATGTTTTTATAGGCATCAGCTTTAATTTTAAAGGGAAATAGCCTACCTGTTGAAAGACGAACAGCAACAGCAAAAACAGCCTCTAAATGCGTTTCCGTGACTTGTGCAGTAAATCTATATCCTATGCAATTATCCAGCACATTTTGTGATAAAAATATAAATATATATATTTTTGTGGCTAAACAAAAATAAAAACACAGCACATTAATTTTTAATTTTATCAGTAGGTTGGTAGTATATCCACTATTTATTTATATTTTTTTTTTTCGTATTATTATTATTAAAGCTCTTATTATTGTCAATTCTACCCAAGTGATCACGACACGCAAACTTTAAGATACATTGTGTACAATTATCGCCATATCCGCGACTATCGTATTTTTTTTTTTTTTGTATTAAACAAAAAGTCTCCGGTTTAATTCGATGGAAGTTATTCAGCCCGGCGCCGTTCGAATTGAACTGAATCATGGAATCCGTAAAGTTATATGAACCAGTGTCGTTCATGATAGTGCAAGCTTTTGTTTTGCTTTTATAAAAATAGGTAAAGGACTTTGTATCTTTTACTATACGACAAGTACTCTGTCAGCACATGGTGGAATGTAAGTTGTTTTTTTTTTGCATATTGTGGCGCATGTCAGGTGAGTTTGCCGGTAAAAAAATGAATGAGATTGTATAGCTGAAAGAATTGGAGTAAAGCACGAGTTTAAAATTTTGATGCCTTTGTGTCAAAGCTTTAATTGCAATAATGAATGAATCTTAACTCGTTTATGCAGTTATAGCCTACTGTATCGGTCCATATCCATTCAAAGGTAGGTACTGTAGACAGTGATGCAAATAATATGGGCCAATTATTTTCTTGAATGTTGGCCAAAGTTGGTAAAAGTTTTCATTCTCAATAATCAAAATTGATTTTACGTTTTTACCATACATTCAATAAGGTTATTTGAATCGGTTCTTTTGAAAAGAGAATGAAAGTTCACTTTATAACAAACTACCTAAATGATTAATTAAAGTATGTTCAAGGCCATGACCCAAAAAGAGGAATGAAGCCATTTAACTAAATACTTTCATAAAATTAGACGACTTATTTGTTTTGACATTGAAATTACCCATGTAAAGTGATAAATGAATGCCCTGAGAAAAGATTCTTTCTGTTGTAAAATGGTTTGAAGAAATTAAAACATAAATAACACCTTTGCATGTAAATGTATAATGTATAAAGTAATTTTCAAAACAATTTAATGTTGATTTTTTTTTGTTTGGGTCGGCTGTGGTCAACACTCTTACAACAGACAAATTTATTTAGTATTTATGCCGGCAAGGTGCGCAGACAGCAAATTCTATATTTTTTGTTTTTGTTTACCTCACGTAAAAATTACAATGCGTGAATTAAAATTGCTTCGTAATATTATGCAGTACGCAGCAATATTTTACCACTTCAATATATTCCGATGGCTTTCGGAAGTTCAACTATGTTTGAACTTGTATGACCTAAATAATAAATGCAGTTATTTAACAATAATTTTCATAATAAAATTACTTAGCTTTTAACAAGAGTGTGCAGAGAAATAATCTATAAATGCATAGACAAAATAATTGCAATACCAATTCTTCAGTGTATTTTGGTAAACTTGTTTGTAGATCAAATCATACACTCAGAAAGTATAATAAATTGTAGTTCCAATAATTTTATACTTTGGGCCAACAACTTTAATGGTTAAAATGAACCCAAGTACTTAAAGTCCTTAGCTCATCAACGTTAATGTTTAAACTTCAGAATATACCTAAATGTTTGCCTAAAGAATAAATAATCCCGTGATAGTTCTTGTAATTTTGAATTCTTTCATAATCAATGTTTTTCTGGGGTGCTAAATCCGAATCTGAGGTTTTTTTAACAGAATTTTGTGATGCAACATGATCAAAAATGAATGTAATGAATGTTTTCAGCAAATTTCAGAATAAAAAAGAACTTCTTGGTCAAAATGAAATTGCACTGAACTATATTAATACATAGGACTTAACAATTTAGGGGTCTCAGAAATTGATAAAATTTGAAAAGGCGTATTTTATAAACTATTTATCGCATTGAACATTTCGCCGATTTTGCATTTTTGACCATGTTGTGTCACGAAATTTTGTTGGCAAACCTCAGACTCCAATCCAGCACCCCAAAAAATCATAAAGTATGAAAGAATTCGAAACTATTCGAAAACTAAACTAAGAACAGAGCTCCATCTTAAATAAGTAAGTAAGATAATTTTCGAATCTCTTCGTTGGATGATTTTTTTAATTTTGGTATTCAAAAATACTTAAAAATACTGGGGCCTTACTGTGTAACTTGATGCTACTTTCGCATCTATTCGAAAGTTAATTTTGACTGTTTATTTTACCCACACGACAAATCTAATATCAATTCAAGCGCTTCAAATCTTTCAAGTATAGCCCAACAAAGAAGTTGGCATGACTAGAGCTCTTAAATTTTCATTTGTTGCGGAATTACAGAGATGTGATTTTACGAATTCGACCGCTTGTAGAATCGAATTACAAAGTTTTCCCACTGGTAACTATTAAAGTATTTTTGAATACCATCATTTGGAAAAAAAATATCATCTAAATCGGAGAGGTTTTGCCCGGTTCCGATGTAATCCATTTTTTGAGCTTAAGTTACTGCAGTATGTGCTTTTGCAGTGGTTAGCTTTTTTGTGATCAGATTTTTCTATCACAAATATCTTTATGCGCAAATACTTTTACAGATATTTGTGCCGCACTTGCAAATTTACTTGTTGCTACAAGTCTGGGATATTTCTATTTATTAAGCCAATATTTCACGGCTGATGGCAGCAAACGACACACAAACATGATTTTGATTGTCATCCGAATTGTGTGATGTAATTGTGTATTTGTATTATAAAAATGTATCTAAAAGTTTTTTGATTCACTCAAAGGACATTTCTTATAAATGCAACCCATTTTATATATAATGGTTTTCTATTTATTTTTGGTATCTAGCAAACTTTTCTTTGCTATTTTAACTACGTAAGGGAGAGTTATATAGGATTTGTCAAACCTCTTTTGCGATTATCAACTTTCAGTTGATAATTGATCAACTTTCAGTTGATAATTGATAAATATTAAAATTTGTTACTTTAAAACCTAGTAAATTGAAAAGTCGAACAACTTTTCAGTAACATTTCTCAATTTTATTTTGAATGAACCACAGTTATCAAAACTTTTTCCAGTTGAATAGCATGATTCCGGTTTTTAATTTTTATCAACTATAAATATTGATAGCTGACAATCGCAATAGGGATGAAAGACCATTGACTGCTATGAATTGATCTTTTTAAGATATCTTTCGTGGTAAGCTTTAAGATTCATCCCTTCACAAAGATGCATTCGTTCGCTCAAATTGTCTTAGAAAATACAATATTTTCAAGAAGTATTTATCACTAATCATTATCATTTCCTCATTAATAAATAAACTATTAAAAATATTACATCAAAAATGTCTTTTTTATTTCACTCAGTGATAACACATTTCTTTTTCTGAAACATACCTACAAACATGTACACATAAAATAGTTTTACAAACATTCAAACATACATACAAACATTAATAAGATAAATATTAAACATTAACTTATGTTAATTCTCAAAAAAAAACAAACATAAAAAACGTAAACAAATGCAATTTAAAAGCAATTGCACAGTAAGTTTTTGACAACCCTTAAATTCTAAACTTTCTGAGTCGAATCTCGTTCCTTTAAGCGATCCAGCAAGGACTTCTTCTGTCTCCTTAAAGTTACTTCATTGGTAATTGGACGGAACTTAGTTTGCATCCAGTCAACAGCACTCACCTGTGATAAATCGCGGCAATTCTCAACATTCAGTAATCGTAATCTGCCCAAGCCACTTGTCAAAATTTGTACAGCTTCAGAACCCAAACCTTTGCCACTACTTATGCTTATTTCCTCAATTGTCGGACAATTTCGAACCAAACCCAGTAGTCCTAGAACAGTCATCTTCTCACAATTTGATATGTCAAGGAGTTTCAGCTGTGGCATCTTTAGACCGCTGGTTAATGAGAAATCTGTGAGCTCTTTACAAGACCTTAAACTAAGCGTTTCAAGAAACTGCAAATTCTGTATCGAGTTCCCAGTGGTGATGCCTAAGATTCCGCTGTCAGTTAACTTGCAATTATCGATCTTCAAGCCTTGCAGTTTTCTTTGGCAGTCAAATATTTCTTGTATCGCTTTGTCAGTTACAGCCTTGTCACATCCGCTAAGGTTAAATATCCTCAGGTTTGGCAAGTTATTCGCACAAAAGCACACATCTGATTCGTCTATGTTGACATCCTGCAAATGCAATTCCAATAATGACCAATTCGGTGTTCTCCCAATAATTCCATGAATACTCAGTGAGGTTAGTTTGTTGCATCCAGTGAGATCAAGGATCTTCAATTGTGAAAGGGTTGCCAATTGATTTACGCCTCTATTGGTGATACGTCCGCAATATTCTAGTATGAGTCTTTCAAGCAACGGTAGCTTTCTACCGATTCGAAATAGATAGTTATCATCGACAGCAACAGAACCCTTCAGGTCTAACGATCGAAGCGACTTTTGAGTTTCTATACCACGAGTTACAATATCGGGATGGAAATTTCCCTGTAAACTCAATTCCGTTAGTTTCAATTTCTCAAATACATCTCCCCATTTGGTAGCATTTAAAGGAGTTCCCTCATAGTAGCGAAGGTCTAATTCATGCAGAGACTGAGAGTGTTTTGTCAAGACTTGTAGGATATTCGTTTCATCTCTGTAGACAAGTTCAATAGTTAGAACCTTCAATGATTCTGCAGTTTCCACACTGTCCAATAGGTATTTGTTCACAATCGAATCATTAGCAGTCAAGATCAATTCTTTCATCTGAGGTAGTTTGCCACTGATAAGCCAATCAATATGACCAACCAATGACGCCATCTTAATATGGCTCACTTTTAAATACTGCAAATGAGGAAAATACTTCATGGTCATGGGAAGGGCAGTGTCAATTGGTACTAGTTTAAGAGTAAGTGATTTGAGTGAAGTACCAATGTGCTGGAACAGTTCGTCGGCTTCTCCAATAAAAACACCTTTTAAGTATAATTTTGTAATTCGCTTATTCATTAGTACTTTGGCGGCAGGATGGTTGCCGTCCAGGATGTCATTTGTAATTTTGAAAACTCCACTTGATTCAAATTCTGGCAGTAGTGTAACGGCAAGCCATTGCTTGCAAGATAACTTCACGGCCTGGATGTCATAAAAGTCCAAGTATTGAAATATATTGATCAATATTTCGGGCGGCAGGTTGGCATACATTAAATCATCCATGGTGGTATCTGGAAGAAATGTTTTTTTAAGAAAGGTAAGTTTTCTAATGGAAATAGTTTTTAAAAATTTTGTGCGAAAGTTCTTAATTTATCAAAAGTTGCAGTAAGAATTGTAAAATTATATTACTGAACCAATTTTTTTTTTTTTTGGGAATGAAAAACAGCATACTCACTCAATCACCCTGGGGACTCAAACACCCTCCCCAAGCCTCAAAAATCATGTTATTATTTCGGTGATTTTATTATAATTATCATGATTAACTAAAACTTTTTCGTAAATCTTAGAGATTTAGAGGGAGATCAGATACTCAAGCCCCCCAAACATTTTTTCTGGATACGCCACTGATGACAAGGATAAAGTGAGTGAATCCTCAAGTCCAGGTATATCATTTCTGTCGGATTTGAGGGACGAAAGTGATAAATGTAGTCATAATCGGCCCACTTTCCAACTCCAATGCGAGGAAACAAGGAAACATCTTGTGTTTTTCTTATTTCAAAGTAATTTAGCTCGTAAGTTACATCATCCTTATTTTCAATGTTCCTCACCAATAGTAATTGTTTCAAAGAATAAAGCTTTTTTTTTATAAACTTTTAAAACAAAATTGTTGTGCATTTTTGTGCATTTTTGTGCCAACTCTAAAGTTTGCTCTTTCAATTTCTTCTTTTCCGGGAGTTGAAAGAATCTGAAGTTGATCAATTCGAGATTTAAACATCGAAAGTTAAAAACGTCAACTTGTAGTGAATAAAAACAAATTCACAAGTTGAAAATAAAAATCCTCAAGTTATGTTCAACTTTGATTGAAAAAAAACCGCCATAATTCTTTTTATTTGCATAGGTGAAAGTTTTTTTCTAAAATTGTGTGGATAAGCAATTAAAAGTAATATTTGCCAATCGAAGATGTTGCCAACGATTTAAGTGGATGGATGTATTAGATCAAAATCTACACGAATTGGGGTTTCCCCTGACATTTTTTATATTTTTCTAGCACGTGGATGTTTTACCTTTGGTCTCGGTAGCGATGAAATATATTTTTTTTAATTGGATGAAATGTCTATGAAAATAAACCATTTACGCTATAATTATTACAGTTATTTTTTTTATCCAAACCACGTTTATTCTAAAGCAAATAGTATCCCAGATATTATTAAAATGAATATTTCAGGATTTGAATACAAATTTTAATGAATTAATGTACATAGTTCGAGAGATCATTGATCAGCTTATGTCTATGTTGTTTGCATTGTATATATATTTTTTAGTAAATTAATACGTCTAGCTCAATAACCCTAGAAAAACTCAAGTTGCAATGGTTTTATTTAAAGTATTAAGCATATTTTTTGTTTGTTGGAATTGCGAAATCATTATTCTTTATTGTTTTATATATGTATGTACTTAATTTTCCGAAATATTATACGAGTACGGGGACCCAAATTATAATCATTTAAAGAACTTTTGTTTAACTTAAACAGTCTTACATTAAGCCAATGCACCAACTGCAACTGTTTAATGGATTTTGCCACACTCTTGTTGAACCTTGTTGATTATTTTGATTCTAACAATGTTATAACATGAGTTAAAGGTGTTAATTAAATCGACTTTGCTTAATCAATTAAGCATCTAAATGTATATTATGTTGACAATTAAGGAAGTTTAGCTTGAACTTTAGATAGATACCTATTTAATTATACGTTGTCATGTTATTACTATAAACTTAAGTAAACTTCTCAGCTTGGTTTTGTTTTTTTTTTTTTTTTCTACAGCATCGGAAATTTTACAATACATCATAGAAAATAATTATTGTACATTTATGCCAATATATTGAAACACAGTTTATTTTATTCAAACTTAACTAAAATTAATATTGGAATTTAAAAAGAATTTAATTTAAGTGAGATAACTTTCAGCTGCAAAAGAAATATAGTAGTAAGCTAACGAGATTGTTTGTTTTCTATTCAAATAACCTTTATTTTTTACAAACAAAAAAAAACGGGATAGTATCATAACTATGGTGCCAAGAAATGATAATTGTGTTTTGTAGAACACTTCAATTAAGAATATTTTACTATGGGACGGGGGGCTGGTTCTATCTACTCCTTACAAACCCTTCAATCCTGTCTGTCCGTCTGTTTGTCTGTCTGTGTATACCTCGAGCTACTGCCTAAACCGTCTTGAAACTTGGTGATTAAAGATCTTTGGTGATTCTCTAGAGTGAAAATTGAATTTTTTTATGACCAAAACTAACGGTAACTTTCATATAACCAAAGGAAAAGTTAACTCTTTTAAAAACGGCTCTAACGATTTTCATTTTTTTTTTTTTTTTGTCTCCTTTTGTTAGTAGGGTCATACAATTCCACTAACGGTACCTCTCTCCCACAGAACCTTTTTTTTTGCTTTCTCTTAACCGACTCAACCATTTTTTTTTTCCGGGAGCTCCTTAACAACCTTTAAATTATTTGTTATCAACATTTTCAAAAAAAATTGTAAAATTCGAGTAAAATAATTAATTGTTTTTACAGCTTTTTAGGAAAGGGCAGTTGATGGTTTAAGCAAACTGGACAATTTAGCATACGAGGAATTTCGCTTGAAGCGGACATACTTAAAACTACATTTTAATAAAAATTTGTCTATGTAATACCTGTTTACACTATGTGCTCGACCTAAGCAACAATTTTTTTTTTTTGCAATTAAAATGATGGTTGATGATATAAAAGACTTTAAAGTTTTTAATTTCAGTCAGGTATGTTCAGTGGACAGGATTTTGACAAGTCAGTTATAGCAATCATTGAAAAATTCCTGTCCGTGAACAATTGAAATACCAAATCTAGAAGGCATTTGAGGTTAGAGTTGATCATTTAAAACAAAACTGACAGGTAACAACAGAAAGAGAATCGAACACATCAGTGAAACGATTCTGTTCCAAATTCAGAAATAAAAATCATTTGTTCATTGAAATCGATTTTAATCGTTGAAATAATAAAAGTGGATTAAAAAAAAAAGTTTTAATCAGAATAAAGTGTATTTCTTTCACTAAAAAAATTCTAGAGCTCATAAGCTTCAATTTGATATCAGATACATCCATCGTCTCAAAATATGAAATCAAAATGTTCAATGATGAATTTCAATGATATAACTGGCCCCAAATGACCTTTTTGACCTCATTTTTGAAACAAAGTTAAAATTTCGTATGTTGATTATCTATGTGTACCTACTGGTCAACACGGTTTTTGTTTCTCTTAAGGTTTACGAATTCGAAGTCAGGGTTTTTCAATATTTTTGAAGCTATGGTCTTAACTGTGGTAACATTTTACAGCCAAAGAATAAGAAGATAAGGAATGGGTGTATATCACATCTACAGTGTATAGCAGTGAGGCATCGATTTGTTTGGGTTGGCTGTCAAAATTAGATATTAAGATGCACAATTAACTATATTTTCAACAGTTCCGTACTGTTTTATTTGCAACATTAAGTTATGCAAAGTGATGTTAAAAACATAAAGTAAATATCTTAGAACCATTTAAAATTGTTTTCTTTTAAGTATTAACAACAAACATAATATTTTTCCCCAAAATAAAAGTATACTTTTTCATCGAATCAACCAATCACATTTTAGATATTAACATGTCAAATTACGAATTTCAGGTTCAGGGGCGCACTAATTTTTGTTTGGTTTTGGTAAGGCGCTGCATCTACAAAATACTTTTAAGGGTCGCATTTGCAAACTTTAATTAAATTTCAAGATTCAAATCAGGTGAGTGTTTCTGACAAAAACCATAAAAATCGTTTTGACACGGAGTGGGCGCATTTCGTGAAAATACGCGAACTTATCAAAAAGAGAATTGAGAGGGATCGAACATGTAATAAACATGTTAAGTTAAAACAAAATAAAATGAATCTTGGAGCCTTGCGAGTTGCCATACAACTGCACTCCGGCCCTGTGTAAATGCATTTGTGTTTGTGCAACTCACACTACTTTGTGAAGTGCCTCACTTTGTTCGCCAAACACCCGTTCCTGTATTTCTTATTCTTAGTTTACAGCGTATTTTGAAAGAATTTGTTGTCTTATATAATATAATATTTTAACTTAATGCCTGTAAGAACTTGGGTCTTTTAAATGCGACTTGCATGTCACTAGTTAGAAAAAATAGAAACATAGGAATGAATTTTAGCTGGTAGGTACAGTAATTTGATTAAGATGGTTATCATCTTGTTAGATCTCATAGCTTACCATCCATTCAAAGCTGGGGTATAAAGACAAACAAATTGCTCCTTAGGATGGGGCTCGAAACCTATACCCTAACAGACCTAGCAATCTATTCCTTCTAATGTTTTCTAATGTCCTTTTTAATTAGACGTCTAGAAAAGTCAGAAGCCTTTTGAAACTGTTTCGATGGCAGTTCGGATGAGAAGAAAAGCTTGCTTCTGGACTCTTCTGTACTTCGAATCGAAAACGGCATAAGTAATTTTTGACGCGAGGCGGAAAAAGTATAGTACAGTATACCTTGTTAATCAGTATAAAATGAATAATATGTAGGAACAAACAAAACACAGAATTAATCAAAAATAGTGTTTTGCTTTTTTATTCGTATCCAGAACCGGAGAGCTTTTCCAAAACGACATTATTTTAAAAAGTTATTCTTAAATACTATAGTAAATTTTGTTACCCAGAAAAAACATAATGTTACCAAACATTAAACAATCTACCCTATATTTAGTTGGGCAAAGAAGTTCCAATGAAAATAAAAAAAGACTCCAACAAAAACTGAAAATGATAAGCTGATCCAGATTTATAAGTTAATCCAACAAGTTGCATATAAACAAAAACAAACTATTTAAATGTTGACGACCTTGACACAACAAAAAAAATGGAGCAGATATTTTTAACATATATAAATATTTCTACTTTCAAAACAAAAGTCATAAGCACCTTCAAACATAATGAAATTAGTTCTAGTTGGATTTTTTTTCTTTTACAAATTCATCACAGAGGTACCTACACAATTTTTTCTTATGAGAATATTTGTTCAAACACTTTTTTTAGGTTTGTATCTTCGAAATTATTCAACCAACTACAATTGTAACTCACCGTTTTGTTTAGATTAACGTTAATTTATAATCCAAGTTGTTTTTATAATTAAAAATTCAGTTGTCCGCCAAAGTTTAATGACAATAAAATATAATTATCCGAGACGTTGCAAAAGAAAAACTGAAATGCGCAACTCAATTTTCTTGTGGATGTATCTGCCGAATGTAAAATGTCATTTTTAGATACTTGCGAAGAGCTGTCTCTGTCTGTCTTTTCCGAATGAATTTTTCTCCTTTCTTCTCTAGTTGAATATTGAATTATGGGGATTGTGGTTGCACGTAGGTAAACAAGCTTTTATCACGGATAATAATTAACAAATAAATAATTGTGCGTCCTTAGATACTGTTTACATAAACAAAATATTTATTGATTTCTGTGTGGGGTAGTTATAGAGACGTTGTCAAACAATTTATTAAAAAACATATCATGGTAACTGGACTGAAGTGATACGCCAACACAATTTAAGAAAAAAAAAACACTTGTTTTGTTGTCATTGCACTCATTCCCATTGGAGACAAGCAAGAAAAAGACAGAAAAAAAGTGAGATAGAATATTCTTTGTTTGTAAACACTGAAAAGGAAATCACTCAAAATTTGAGTAACAAACACAAGCACGTGTTGAAAGAGAAAGTGATGGTCACATGAGTGGGAATGAATTTGAGTGGTTAAATAGCTACAACATAGTACAGTCGATGTTAAATATTTTCGAACTGAAAAAAAAACTGAAGAATATTTTTATCGAGTTTTAAGTTTTCGCATCGAATCATTTTATTTTAGTCAATTTAGTCAAAATATAGTCATGAAACTGCATTTGGCTCAACTTTTCTTTGAGGAAGCACGAATTTTCACACCCGGATACTTTTATTCGGTAGATTAGCACAAGGCATCCCACGCTTCTTTGCATACACCTAACCTCGCACAAATATAGTGACCCCAAGCAGGGGGCCATCAAGATACCCCCCTCCCCATATATACCATTGTTTTTACGCCGTAAACTTGGCACAGACACCACTACAGTAGGCCAAAACTAAAAAAAAATAAAACTAAAATTGGGTTAAAACTATCTACTAAAAATTATACGCGTGCTTCCTTAGGGAAGTCGGCCCATGCATTTTTGGCGGGACAATTTTTTTTAAGGAACGTGTTTGGGTACATCTTATTGAAAAGTCTATTATATTTCATTTTAACACAAATCGACCAAAGCTAACTTATTAACAGTAAATAAAAAAGATCATGATTGGGGTTTCCATACCCATGCTTAGGAAAAATGACCCATTAGTTGCAATATTAAAAATGTTAATTTAAGGGAATTGAATTTATCTTTCTCGGAAGAATTGGAACTGTCAAGTTTTTTAACCCTCTTAAAACCTTAAAACCAAAGAATACTGCGAAAAAATCTGTAAGGCTTCCTAACTTCAAATCAGGACATAAAATATACAAAACTGCATAGGTATACTCAGATTAAGGATATCATCAGTCCAAAATTTTCTGTCGGCTCTTAACAAAAACTATTTCTCGCTTTTCATCCATAAATCGTAAACTTTGGATTGCTTGCAATATACACAGTGATTTGGACAGGGGGTCCCGGGGTTTTATTTTGATTTTGTTTGTTTTTCCCCATCTTTTCTTCATCTCATCCATATTTTTTTCTTTTTTTCATCCATTGAGCATGGATTTGTGAAAATTTATACCTTAACAAACATGGCGCAAGTTTTTGAAAAGATAAACCAGTGTCGGCGCGCCATTCAAAGTTTTTATTAAAACATTACTATTCTCAGTCGAGACATATTGATGCATTAAATGGGCTCTATATCTGGTATCCGGTGGCGTTTGCCCCCCACATAAAGAACTGAAGTACTAGTAATAAATTTTACTTTGAAATATATTTAAATTCTTTTTTACCCATCATCCTTTGTACACTATTTTGTAAAAATTCTCTTGGAATTCGTCTTGCTCTTTTACTCCTGATGTTGGTACCAACAAAGCAAAACCTGAACCAAACAACCTGAATCAAAAGTGAGTAATTTAAGGAAATATTGACGAAAAAAAACTTTTTTTTTTTTGAATTTGGTATGTCTGTTTTAAAACATTTCAATTTCTCTCATGGCCGACAGAAAAAGAATAAAACGTACACACAGCATAACGAAACCGCCAAAAAAGAACGGATTTCATAAATATGAATCATGAAAATAAGCGCTTATGGGCTACCTTTTCCTATGCGTAAACTGTCACATAAGACTTTATGTTGAACATAAAAGCTTGAGTTTCGTTTCAGCAAGTCGTTTGCTGAAACGAAACTCAAGCTTTTATGTCAGTCATTTTATACTAATTTATGCAAAAACACGAGGGCTTTAATATCTCTTTACCCTCATTTTGAACATCTTATTGAACAAATCATAAATTCTCTCAAAAACGGGTTAATTTCTGGCAAATAGGCAGAACAGCTTAAGTCATTTTTGTCGTTTTGAGTAAATTAAGTTTTAATATATAAGCTTTCGCACAGATGTTTTGAAAAAGAATTAAGAGGCCAACCCATAGAATCCGTTATGTCCGTCCCGTTTGGAAGTTTGGCTACTGTTTCCTTCTCGTCCGTTCTTATGGGTCGCTTCTCTCGTTTGTATTCTATCGAGCTGTCAGTTGAAAACGTCAACGTAACGCACGCGACGGATTCTATGAGCTGGCTCCTTTAAGGTTTGTGTTAGGCACATTGTATTAAATTGTTGTTGTTCTTCCTATTGGCATTACAAAAAAAATCCAGTAAAAACAAACACTTTTTTTGACATTTATGGACTTATGATGTTTTTCCAGAATAAACTGTGAAAAAGTGGACTTATGTTGTTATGAAATGTGTTGCTTACAGCTAAACTATAATTGGAACTGTTATGTAGAGCATGTACTAGAGTACACACTTGGGATTCATAATCTGTCAAAAACTCATTTTTGCGAAAAATGGACTCATGTTGTTCTGCCTATCTGCCACAGATTTGTAAATCGATGTTTCTATCTGTTGTATGTGTAAAGATGTACCCGCAGTTTTAAGAAAGATTTTATTTCCGCATCATTTCTTCGAGAGGGTATTTTTCAACACAAGTATACACAAGTATACCTTCCTCCAAATAAATTGTAAGACCTTCCGTTACTTATAAAATTCCATTGGATGTTGAATGAAACACTTTCTTAAGCTCTCAAGCTCCTTTGTGTTCTATATTGAATACTTTCTTTCGTACACATTCAAATAATTAACATATACATAATTTCTTATAAATAAATGGTAAATCTTACAATATTTTTGTGCCTCATGTAAAATATCATTACTACGTACGATCAAATACGACGGCTATTGTTCCTAAATGTTTTCTGGGGTTACTGGTGTTGTGTGAAATACTAATCCATAGTATCTTACAAAACCATAACCAACCATAACCCTTCACAACAAAATGCATTGCAATTCAAGGTCATCAATTGGGCCAACAAATTAATGTTGTAAACACCTGAGCAATGATTCAGCTTCATAATAAGCTAAAGCGACGCCAGGTCGACGATCCAGTTACAATGCATACTGGATCGTCACAATTTAATGCATAGCTGAAAAGTGCTGAAGAAGCAAATGACGTCAATGGACAATGGAGCGCGATGTATGGGGCGAGTAAACTAATGAATATTATTGCAATATGCAATAATAATAAATGGAATGTAGGTAAAAGAAATATCCAAATTGCAAGGTATGCAATATTAAACTTGTATGAATTGTAATTGAGTAATTCCTTTTAATTTAATATAGGTCAAGAATTACAAAATAATCATAGCACAGCTTTATGATTATTTGTTGTTGTAAAGTAGGTTAAGATTTTAGTATAAATAGTTATATGAAAATAAAGAAAATTGTCAAATACAACTGAAAGTTAACACGAACGCTGTCTTCATTCTTTGGACTCAAGTAGAAAAACCATTCAAGGTGAATTGCAAATTCCTTCGTGAGTATATTAACCAAAAAATATATTTCTATCCCTTTTTAGCTTAAGTAGGCCTCGATGCCTCTAAAATTTACTGGCCCCAACAGCCACTAAAATGTTGGAACATTAGGGAACATAAGAACCGAAAAAGTTCGATTGGATCTAAGATCCAATCATTTCCCATTACGGGACAAAGACTTAGGTTTTTGGTTTAGATCAACTGATCTAAACATATAGCCCTATTACGGGAGAAATGTATAGTTCTTTTGAGCCCTCACGGGTTGAAAAAAGAATTATACAACATTGGCGCAGCCGGTAGGATGGTGTGGCATTTTTGGAGTAAAACAAGCCTTTAAAAAACTGAAGCACCCTCCAGCTTCAGCGCACCATCCACGAACCCTTCCAAAAAATAGTGGGCCGGATTTCTTTTTTTTCCGACCTACTAAAATTAAAAATAAAAAAAAAAAAAAAAAAAATTAAAAAAAAAAAACTTTGAGTTAAAGGCGATTTATTTTTACTACTGTTTTGGATACATGAATATTCTATTCCCTTTTTCTTTTTTTTTCTGGTGATAAGGAAAACTTGTTTTTCTTTTTCAAATCATTCTGTTTAATTTTTTTTGGTTCAACTGCGACTCAGTTTTTCTTTTTCAATTTATTTTTTTTTGAATTCTTACTTTTTGGTTTCAACTACGATTCATTTCTTGATATATATATATATAGTTTATGGCTCCTAAGTTTGATACAAATAGTAATATCCAGGAACTGCTCGATGAAATTCAGCAGTTGAAAAGCGAAAATAAGGGTCAACTTCAGGAGATTAAAAATTTTAATCAAACCTTACTAAGTGAATTAAAATCACTAGTAGGAAGAGAAGTTTATTTATTGAAGTTTGACCAATTTAGCATTCAATGGGGACAATTTACAAGTTTGGAAACGACAGATGCCATTCTGACTATATATATTGAGAATATTAGAAAACAGCAGGAAATTCAAGAAGAAAAAATTGAAGAATTGAAAAAGGAAATAAAAAATCAACACGGAGTTAAAGCAAAGTTGATTTCAAACCAAAGAGAGGCAGAACAAACAAACCTCCAGGCTGAAAAAACCATTACAGAGTTAGAAAAACAAATAAAAACCCTGACCACCAAAGAACAACAAGCCCCAAAAGAGCTTTGTTTGTTAAAAGAAAAGGAAGACGAATTAATTCTTGAAATAAACAAACTAAAAAATCAAGAATCGGTTTACCTCGGACAAATAAAATTTTTAAAAGGTGAATTTAAAAAATTGAGAGAGAGAGTAAATACTCCCTCAAAAAATAAACCTTTGCTACTGCCACTCTCATTGGAGTTATTAAACGCAGACACGCCAACAAAATTATCTGTCTCTAAACCAATTTCATCAACAAAGAAACTTTTTAAAATGCCTTTCGGGTTTGAGAAACTTCTGAAACTATCACAGGGCATTCCTGAATTTTCAGGAGGTACTGACCCTAAAATAGCTCAAAAACTCCAGACATTTCTTACATGTATCCGACCAATCGTAAACCATATTCCTGCTGAGGATGAAAAACTATTTATACAAATCCTTTATACTAAATTACGAGAGGATGCGCTTGACCTGATTGAAACTGCAAAACCAGAAAATTTCAAAGATTTCGAAACCACTTTAAATCGGGCTTATTTACCAATTGAGGACTATAATGATCTAGTTAATTCTTTAATCACTAGTCGGCAAAGTCAGTTCGAAACTTTAAACATATTCATTAGCAGAATTCGTCATTCTCTAACTCAATGCCGTGAGGCAGCAGAGATCAAATATGGCCACAAGGCTGACATTGTCAAAACTCAATTATCAGATTTCGCGAAATCAGCTCTTGCATCAGGAATTGCAAACAAGCAGTTAGGTCAATATTTGTTTACCCTCGGAACACAAAGTTTTGAGGATCTTGTAAGAACAGCATTAAGCATGGAAAAACATGTTCAGAGAGTAGAGTCAATGCCACTTTCTCAAGCTTCATGCAACACTACTCAAGCGGAAGGTTTTATTTACAATGTATCACGTAATACTCCCATAAACCAAAATGAACACACAGAATATGGTAAGGCAAATATAATTTGTAGTTTCTGTAGCATAAAAGGCCACACCTACAGTGAATGTTTAAAAAGACAAAACACCCCAATGTGTCAAATATGTGGAAAGTACGGGCATGAAGCAGCAACCTGCTACAAAAGCTTCAATAACCGTAGCCAGAACAATTACAGGGGGCAGCAACAAAATAATAACAATAATCAACAAAGAAACACTCAAGATAATAATAATAGATCAAACCCATTTAGGGATGACACAAAAAACTCTCAAAACCGAACCGGTAATAACAACGAGAGAAGAGAAACGGTATGTGAATGGTGCGGAAGATATAACCACACCATGAACAACTGTTCTTTCAAGAACAAATGGGAGAGAACCCAGTCGGGAAACTCCCAATAGTCGACCGAAAGCTCCCCGGTGCGACTCTAAATAGTATTAAGAAAAATTTAGGGCAAAATAATAATTTTAAGCACCAAGTACCGCGAAAACTTGATCCTGTACAGAATTCAGAAAAAATATTTTTAAACAAAATAATAAAATTACCTTCCATAGAAATTGGAATAGGAGTCGGAAAAACCAGAACAACACGTTTACTGGTAGACACTGGCTCAGAAGTTAGCCTCCTTAAAATAGGAGCGTTAGGAAATAGAAAATTTTTGAATACTAAAAAGAAGTTGACCATTAACACACCATGTGGTTCCGGATTTACATTAGGAGAATGCATAGGAACAATTGATATACCCACACTACCCAAATGTGAATTTCAAGTTATAGAAGATGACCTAGCCATCCCAGGCGATGGAATTTTAGGGTATAATTTTCTGGGAAAATACTGTAATGTAGATGGTCCCAATAAATTATTAACGTTTTCGAAATTACGCGAAAGTATCACAGGTTTACAGTTAGATGAGGTATACAACGTCCCACTGCTAGAAACCGATGTAACTAAGGTGAATGGGCTTACCATTTCGCATAATGGAAGTTGTTTTACGAGGAGTAACTCGTACGAAACACATGAACCCATACACCAAGACCATTCGCAAAAGGTGGAAGATAGTTCGATAAAAACCATACTAAATTATGAAAAGAATTCACTTGAAGATAATTGTATTTTGCAGCGCGACAATGCGACTGGCCTAGACAATGACTCGGAAGGTTTTTCACTTAAAGATGAATGTATTTTGCAGCGCGAAAACGCGACTGGCCTAGACAATGATTCTGAGAGTTGTTCACTTGAAGACAAATGTATTTTGCAGTCCGACAATGCGACTGGCCTCGACAATAACTCTGAGAGTTTTTCAAGAAATTTAGATTATTTGAACACAATTGACGCTATCAAAATACCCAGGTCCCAAGATCCGCCTCGCAAAGTGGAACAGGGAGACAACGGGCGAAGCAATATTGTGACTGATGGAAATGTTAAACTGCATAAATTATCAATGCGACGTGGCACTGATAAGCAAGGAAAACATGACCCCAGACAAAGAAAAAGGAATAGAACGTCTTCACAAAATGGTAAAAACGTCGAAAAGTTAGAAGAAGAATTTAAAAACCTAAGGAAGATAAATATATCAGAAAATAAAACAGAAAATATACAAGAAAATATATCGAAAAATAAACCAGAAAATAAATCAAAAAATATATCAGAAAAAATATTAGATAACATATCAGAAAATATATACGAAAATATTATTAAAAACGACCATCAGCGTCACAATTTATGTACTGCACACACAGATATAAAACAATTAGTGCTGCTCCCGGCAGACTCACAAAATAAAAAAGTTGTTTTTAATCAACAAACAGAAAAAACTATAGAACAAATAGTTAAACTAAATCAATTAGTAGAACCTCAAAGGCTACAAATGACAAGATTGTCTTTTCAAAAAATATATAATGCAATAATAACATTATTATATATAATAATACATACTTTTGTGTTAACTAGCACACCCCCACAGGTTAAGAAAGGTAAACAGAATCTTAAACTGGAAACCCTGGAAAACGTAAGCGAAATAAATACAGAAACTGTAAGCGTAGATTTAAAAGAAGGAATACGAATTCCTTCTAGGACAAAAACCATTGTAGAACTTCCTATAAATTGTGAAGAACCAATGATATGTCTTTCAAAACAAATAAAAGAAGGGATATTCCTAGGTAACTGTTTAGTACCTACAGGTCAGTTTAGAATTAAGGTACCAATAATAAACACCCTGCAAAATGCAATTAGAATTAAACACATTAGCGTAGATTTAGCGAAATTGAACGAGTATGAAATTGTAAATCTCGATCATGATAGTATTAGGCATAAAACCAAACAAAAAACTGCATCATGTTATTTTACCGCAACGGACATAAAGTATAGAAATGCGAGGGTAGAAACCATAAAAACACAACTTAACAAAGACGATACTTTAAACAGGGAAGAACGAAATGCCATAACGGAACTCTGTACACGGTACAATGACATATTCCATTTACCGGGAGATATTTTGTCCCACACACATACAATGACACATGATATCCCAATCAAACAAGATCAGGCCCCAATAAATACCAAAATGTATAGACTACCTGAAAAACAGAGAGGGATCATTAACGAGCAACTCGCTGAAATGCTCGAAAATGATATAGTTCAACCGAGTAAAAGTCCTTGGAACTCGCCACTTTTAGTAGTACCGAAAAAAGCAGGGTCTGACGGAGAAGTGCGATGGAGAGTAGTTGTTGACTTCCGTAAACTTAACGAAAGTACGATAGGAGATGCTTTTCCATTACCCCGCATAGAAGATATCCTCGACCAACTTGGTCACGCCAGGTACTTCACAACTTTAGATTTAGCTAGTGGATATCATCAAGTATTGGTAGATCCAAAAGATAGAGCCAAGACAGCTTTTAGCACCGCATATGGACACTATGAGTTCAAACGCATGCCTTTTGGACTAAAAGGTGCTCCCGCAACTTTTCAACGTCTGATGAACTATATTTTGACAGGGTTACAAGGCCTTGAATGTTTTGTATATCTTGACGATATAGTAATATATGGGACAAATATAGACGACCATAATAATAAGTTACGATTAGTTTTTGACAGGTTGCGCGAACACAATCTGAAGTTAAATGTTGAAAAATGCCAATTTCTCCGACGGGAAGTAATATATCTTGGACATAAATGTTCTTCTGAAGGAGCATGTCCTGATCCTAGTAAAACAAGTTGCGTCCAAAATTTTCCCGTACCTCGAACAGTTAAACAAACGCAATCTTTTCTTGGTCTAGCCAATTATTACAGAAAATTTATTCCTGAATTTTCAAAAATAGCTCGACCATTATCAAATTTAACTCGCAAAGACGTTAAATTTAACTGGACAGAAAATTGCCAAGAAGCTTTTCAAAGACTAAAAGACTTATTGATATCTCCCCCTGTGTTAATTTACCCCGATTTCGAAAAAGATTTCATCTTAACCACTGATGCTAGCGACGAAGCAATAGGAGCAATACTTTCACAAGGAAAAGTCGGTAAAGATAAACCAATTGCATATGCTAGCCGATCTTTAAATAAGGCAGAACGAAATTATTCCACTATAGAACGAGAAATGCTTGCTGTAGTTTGGGCTACAAAAAATTATAGATGTTATCTTTTAGGTAGAAAATTCACAGTTTATACGGACCACGAACCACTAACTGGTAATTTTAGGGTTAAGGATCCGACATCTAGACTTATTAGATTCCACCACAAATTATCTGAATATGACTGCACTTTAAAATACAAAGCGGGAAAAACAAACGTTAACGCAGACGCACTCAGTAGAATACCAACAATTGCATCCGAACAGGAGGAGAACTCAAGTGAAAAAATCTGTCTAGCAGTTACAAGGGCTCAAAAAGCTTTACTAAACACAGACGCAGAGGACAAAACCAATAATAGTTCCGATACTGACAATGAAGACTCACACATTAACAGAAACGACTGTAACAAAACTTGTATTGATGAACGAATACCTACCATAAATACAGATTCTAGAATTAATAAAGAAACAATAGATACCCCTGAAGAAATATTGACTATACTAAAAGACTATCATGATTCTCCATTTGGTGGACATCAAGGCGTAATAAATACATACAAGAGAATTCGACAGAGGTATGTCTGGCCTAAGATGTTCAGGGACATTTCAAGATACATTAAACGATGCCCAAAATGTCAAAAAATGAAATCAAGCCCCGAAACAAAAATGCCAATGATAATCACTGATACTTGCCAAACACCATTCGATAAGGTATATCTAGACTTAGTAGGTCCACTACAAGATTCAAATCTTGGAAATAAATATATACTGACATTTCAAGACAACCTCACAAAATTCGTAGACTTTTACCCATTACCAAATCAAGAGGCAGAAACAGTCGCCCACATATTCTATGAACAGATAATAACGAGGTATAGGATACCAAAGAAATTGGTCACTGATCAGGGAACTAATTTTCTAAGTAAATTATTTAAACAAGTATGTAAACTTTTAAAAATAGAAAAACTCCAGACAACAGCGTATCACCCACAGTCAAACGGTGCACTTGAAAGAGCTCATAGACCTTTAGTGGAATATTTACGAACTATTTGTGACGAAAATCCAAGATCATGGGATCAGTACCTAAGAACGGCTGCATTCGTTTACAATAACAGCGTTCATGAGGGCACTAAATTTACTCCAATGGATTGTCTTTTTGGTTTTACGTCTGACATACCTTCTAATTTAAAACGAACACCAGAACCAGTTTATAATCACGAAAATTATTTTTTCACCCTAAGACATAAACTCCAAACAACGTATGCCATTGCCAGAAAAAACTTGATAAATAGTAAAAAGAATTCAAAAAACTACTATGATCAAGGCGTAAAAGTCAAAACATACCATGTTGGAAATAAGGTACTGATAAAAAATGAAAACAGACAACATAAATTGTCTGAAATATGGAAAGGTCCTTATACAATAGTAAAGATAACTAACCCAACAAACAGCGTGGTTCTTATTAAAAAGAAAAACGTTACAATTCATAATAATCGTCTAAAACATTACTACGATAGTGAAGACGAAAGAGTAAAGTAAAAATTGTATTCCCACTGTCATAAGAAATTTTAAGAAACTTCAACTGTACTGAAATGTATACACATCTATTTTATTTTTACAGAAATCAATCTATAATAAAAAATGTCAAATTATTTGAACAAAACCCAAATGCACCATTTTTTTAAGAATCTGTCCGGAGCCAAATCTGCGGTCAACTTGCAAGCGTTGTCAATTCCCATTTTAAAAGGGGAATATAACCAGGAAATGGTAAATTGGATGGGTGAGGAATACATTTTCAAAAAAGAAGTACTTTTCCTACCAATTGAGGTGACCGGGTTTCACTGGTCCTTAATAGTAATAAACAATAAGAAAAAAACGATCAAATATTATAATGGAGTAGGGACACCCGGGTCGGCCGCATTGGTAGCGACAAACGAATTCCTTAAAAAGGAATGGAAGAGGAAATACCCATCCAATAAATTTCCGACCTATGCCACAAAAAGTGTTATAGTTCCCCAAATCCTCCAAGGAATTGACAATGGGAAACTCACTTGCATGGTGGCCCAGCATATTATTTCGGAACAGGATCTAATAGGAGGCAGAGAAGACCTTTTACTGTTCGAAAGAAGACTGAAGGAATACATCGGAGAAATAACACGGTATTACCAGTGCTAACTCGGTAATACCAGGACTTTTATATACAAAAAAAAAAAAAAAAAAAAAAACATAGTTAAAGTAAAAATAAACTAAGAAAAAATAAAATACATAAAAAAAAAAAGTATATTTTAAGCAAAAAAAAAAAAAAAAAAAAAACAACACAATTAAATTAAAATATTAAAAATAAAGATCCCAAAATAAAAAAAAAAAAAAAAAAAAAAAAAAAAAAAGGGAAAAAAGATATATAACGGAGGGACAACTTAAAAAAAAAAAAACAAAAAAAAATATAAAAGAGGGAGATAGTGAGCCCCAAACTAAAAAAAAAAAGAACTACACAAAACACACATACATTAACACACACATACACATACACATCATACACATATACAGAAAAACACAAAAACAAAAAAAAAAAAAAATGGAAGGTATTAAGTCCCAAACCAAACCAACAGTCTCTCAGGCCAAACAGAACCAGAAGAAGGAGCAATAACATATCATGCGTACTAGATCAATTAAGAGGACAACCCTACCTCCTAAATAAAAAGGACAATCTGATGAAGTTACTCACAATCAACATTAAATATAAAAAAAAAAAAAAAAATAATTCGAATCCTTTTTCTATTTAAAAAAAAAAAAGAAGAAAAATGTTAATTAAAATAAAAATTATTCGATCCCATGTTTAAAATTAGATTTTGCTTAAAAAAAAAAAAAAAAAAAAAAAAAAAAAAAAAATATATTTAAAGTGTAAATTTTAAACTATAAATTATATAAAAAAAAAAAAAAAAAAAAAAAAACTTGTACCTATCATTGATATTCCTATTTTTTTCATTCCATTCACAATCTGTAGCTACGCATATAAAAAATATTCATTTATTGCTCGCCCAGATAATATTCGTTCATTGCCATTGAAAGCATTCCACTCAGCTATTTTTGTCTCTTCCAAACAAAAATGCATTTTTAAAGGGGGGAGGTGTTGTGTGAAATACTAATCCATAGTATCTTACAAAACCATAACCAACCATAACCCTTCACAACAAAATGCATTGCAATTCAAGGTCATCAATTGGGCCAACAAATTAATGTTGTAAACACCTGAGCAATGATTCAGCTTCATAATAAGCTAAAGCGACGCCAGGTCGACGATCCAGTTACAATGCATACTGGATCGTCACAATTTAATGCATAGCTGAAAAGTGCTGAAGAAGCAAATGACGTCAATGGACAATGGAGCGCGATGTATGGGGCGAGTAAACTAATGAATATTATTGCAATATGCAATAATAATAAATGGAATGTAGGTAAAAGAAATATCCAAATTGCAAGGTATGCAATATTAAACTTGTATGAATTGTAATTGAGTAATTCCTTTTAATTTAATATAGGTCAAGAATTACAAAATAATCATAGCACAGCTTTATGATTATTTGTTGTTGTAAAGTAGGTTAAGATTTTAGTATAAATAGTTATATGAAAATAAAGAAAATTGTCAAATACAACTGAAAGTTAACACGAACGCTGTCTTCATTCTTTGGACTCAAGTAGAAAAACCATTCAAGGTGAATTGCAAATTCCTTCGTGAGTATATTAACCAAAAAATATATTTCTATCCCTTTTTAGCTTAAGTAGGCCTCGATGCCTCTAAAATTTACTGGCCCCAACAGCCACTAAAATGTTGGAACATTAGGGAACATAAGAACCGAAAAAGTTCGATTGGATCTAAGATCCAATCATTTCCCATTACGGGACAAAGACTTAGGTTTTTGGTTTAGATCAACTGATCTAAACATATAGCCCTATTACGGGAGAAATGTATAGTTCTTTTGAGCCCTCACGGGTTGAAAAAAGAATTATACAACACTGGTAATTACAATTTGTGGGCCTTATTTTCGAACTTACTCTTTTCGACAAGAGTATTTTAAGTTACGATTTTATAAAACTTTTCTTTATTTTTTTCAATAATATTAATTTCAAGACTAACTGAAGGTATGTAAGTCCAATGGCGTTCACCCAACAGAGTTTTTTTTTTTTAATTCAAACAATTTCTACTACGAATACGAAATACGCGAAACTATAACCGAACATAAAACACCAAACAATAAATTTTACAATTTTTAAAGTAGATTAAATTGCTTTTGCATAAGTGGACAATTTATTGAGCAAAATTATTTTTATTTCATAATTCCTCTATTGATGAAAAATACATCAAGTATAGAATGTGAGCCAAATATTTTTGTTTTTCTTTTTTCAAAAATTAAATTTTACTCGGAAGTTCTAGTATTTGTGGATTTCGAACGTTTTCTTGATGATGTTGAAATTTTTCGAACTCGCGAATTTACCAATGGACCCATTAGTCGATCGGGATCATCTTGTCCAATAACTGCTAATGGAACATCTTGTCCTAAGTCAATTGGAGGCAACGGTGATGGTGACCAATCTGACCCGGAACTTGAGCTTCCTGGTGACTCCGAACTGCATCAAATAAAATAGAAATTAATTTAAATATAAGTTCTGCTCCAACAACTTACCCTGCTGAATAAATTGGCGGTAGTTTTCTCTCATAAAACGTTAAGCCTGATGAGCTGACAGTACCAGCATGGATCTCTTGTTGATACAGGGCATACAATTCCCTCAATTCATCTGGAAGGTCTACATTACCATCTTCAATTAAACGCCTTTGAGAGCTTATGATATCTTCGCAAAGTCTTCTCTGACGTTCGGCACGCAAAAGTTGTAAGTCTCTTCGACGTAGCTCAGCCTGACGTGCTAATCTCTCTGCTTGCAAGGAAACTTTATCGGCTTCTAGTTCATGCACTCGACAAAGAAGAGCTGCAATTGGATTATGTTTGGTAAAAAGTTGTTAATCTTACTTTCAAATGGGTAGAATATTTAAAAATCTGTAAACAAAATTCAAAAACAACTGTATCAGGCAGGCTTTAGGCTTTAGCATTTTACCAGAAACAAAACCTTTCAAATGACACAAGGAATTCATTAAAAACCTCCATGGAAACCATTTATTCCTTTAATTAACTAAAGCCATCAGCTTAAAGTTCCAATTCTTACCCAAAAGCTCTCGTTCTTCATCACTGCTAATGCGTTCTGGGAGTTCCTATATTTTAAAGCGTTAAAAAATGTCATAATCTTCAAAACCAAAACTATTATTCTTACATCTTCCAATTGAACGCCTTTTTGTCGACACATTTCCAATTCCTGTTCGGTTCTTTCTCGGATTTCCTTGTATCTTTTGGATTCTTTTTCAATTGCAGCCAATTCACCCCAGGCATTTTTGAGAGCAATAGACCCTTCAGATTCTCCATCTAAAATCATTCAATGTGTCCCTAAGTAACCTTTTTTCTGGAAGAACTTTACTTACCATCTTCAACTAGAGTGTCATAAAGCTTTCCCATTCGTCCTTGCCAATGAGATATGATCATATGCTGTCTTTCGGCATCAAGTTCGAGACCCAGTAAATGACTTTCAGCTTCCAGCAGCTTGCGTCGCAGTTTCATTTGTTGTTTGAAAGTTAGAACAATCTGTTCTCTCAAATATCTTAGCTCGGATTTGCGTTTCTCATCATCCACAGCGGTACGGGCTAGGGCCGCACCACTACGAGGCCGCTCAGTTAACATCTTTGACCTCAAGCGTGTCACCTCTTCACGCAAGTCAGTTACCAGGCTTTGATAGTGCTTCATGGGAAAATCTTTCACTTCGTCAATGTATCCAGTATTTTGCAAGCGAGTTGTTATATTGTTAGCCCGATCGGCATACACCAAGGTGTTCTTAGTTTCATCGCGATGCTTTCCCTCTGGAGCAACGTGAGCTATCATAACTGTCTTGCACTTGCCACTCAAAGCTTCTTTCAACAGCCGAGTAAGCTTCGAGTCACGATAATTGACATATCGAGCCCCTCCGGATAGAGCATTGATACAATTCCCTAAGGCCAAAAGACTTCGATTTATATGTGCCCCTTCCTGTAATCGTTTGCCTCTGTTTTTAGTTTTCTTAGCTCTTTCCGAACCAGCCAAATCAGTGAGGAAGAGTCGCCCTTGCTTTGTACCAAGTGTGGTCCTCATTTGAACAGTTATACTCAAAAGAGCATGACTTCTAGACGAAGTCTGATTTGCAGCTGTCGGCTCCATGGTGCGTGCCTTGTTACCCTTCAGCAAAAGTGAAATTACTTCTTGTCTGCTAGATGCGGTAATTTCCGACAATCCTGCCACAGTTATTCGTTGTCCACGGTTATCTTCACGCAATTCCAATGGTCCCCCAGGATTCAAAAGATCCCGAATAAGTTCATTGTAGATTTCCAAATAGGAAATACAAACCTTTGAATAATAAATTCATTGATTAAGCAATTTCATTTAGCTTTTGTTGTTGGTATAGAGAGTATAATGAAATTATGAATATGAATTATAAATTGAAAAAAGGCAATTAGTCAAATAGTTTTATGTGAGAGGGCAGGTAGGTGTTGTAATTATATGTCACCACGTGCGGCGCGCACTCTACGCGTTTGTTTGAAATGAAATAAGAAACTTATGAATGGACGTATACTTATTGTCATTTGATATTCCAAAACTTAAAGGTACAACCCGCATGATACCTACTAGAATGAATGTTTAAAAATTTATAACTTCAGAGTGGCATGAAAATATTGCGCCCCTTATAATAAACCTAAACTTAGTGACATTCCATCCCTTGAGGCTTGACGTAGTTTTGAGTTTGTCACTTTCTCATTAGGAAAGGAATAGCTTTGCCTTTGGATCTTGGAAAAATAGTTAAATTTTAAACTATAACGTGGTGTGTGGGAAGTCTTATTTATTCATAATGCTTTCTTAAAATAAAATTCTACCTTTATTTTTAGAGTTATAATGCACTCATTCAAGACAACACAATATGCATTAAGTCACAAAAAATTGCACTTTACTGATCTTTTGGGATGTTGTAAGTTTGGATGTTTATAGTGTAAAACGTGTGCTAACTTCCTAACTGCTGCAACGAAACTTTGTTGGACTTATACTTTTTTGGCGTATACATACTCCGAAGAAATGTATCTAGAGCATACCTCTTCTGATGTATAAATAAACGGGTTTGTCTTCAAAAATTCATCTATTTGCAATTCATTTCTCAAACTTTAATCGGATTTTCAGGGAAATGGCAATTTCTGACTTCCCTTAGTACCGAAATCAAAAAAATTATATTCGTTCTACAGATAATAGTATTTCTTATCAAAATTGCGATAGTACAATTGGTACATGACTTTGATTTGGTCAATAAAAAAAAACTTGAATTTCCACTTCCATAACACCATCAACCCATTAATTTTGGCTGTAGCTCAGCTTATTAACAGATTCAGACAGACACAATTTCGGGACCAAATTTTTGCCTTCTTGTGGTCTTTATGCCATATTTGATTTTTATCTCTAGTTCTATTTGTCTTACTAACCCTAAACTTGACTTGTAGTAGGGAAACGTGTCCTAAAATGGATGTAAAATGGCCCCCTAGCTAGAAATCTTAGAATCGAACACAATTAAAAGATTTTGTGAACACAAATCATAAGCTAATTTAGCTTTACCGACAAATACGAAATTTAAATTTGACAGGTCAAAATGTGTCCATCTATCTCTAAAACTAGATCTAGTATGTATATTTTTGTGAAAAAACGGACTAAATGGCCCCCTTGACATCCGGGTAAAAGGCATAAATAGCCATATTGTACTTACCATTACATTTTTAGTTTCTTTATAGGGAATATTTTTGGATCTACTAACGGTTAACTGACAAGCAGCCCTGTAGGCAGGAGGAGGACTAATTATCAAAAGCTCTTAATGCCGTCCAAAAACAGATATAGGCAGGAAGAAAGCTTTCAAAAAATTTTCAGAAACTACCCTACCCGACAAAAATTTAATTTTAAATGGCTTACAGATAGGTTTGGGGAGATTTAGGACCACTTTTTATGAGCAAATGAACAAAGCAACTTGTACATCGGTATTTATAAACTTGCTTACCAGGTGGATAAACAAAAATACACTTTGCATTTTAGTATGCCATAAAAAATATTAAATACTTTTTAGAATTTTTTAAACTTTATAGCTAAAAACTTTAAGCGTTATTGGTTAAACTTTGAAAAATATATAAAATTTTAAGTGAAATGTCATTTTTTTACCGAGATATCATTTACCATTACCATTTTAGACCACTCTCCCCTACTAATAGAATATTAAAATTTCGAGTTGATAAATGCATCAACCAAATCTTTTCCATATAAGAAAGGGTGTAACAATATCTAACTGATGAGTCCACTGTTGGATCTCGGTTGAACGCGTTTTGGAGTAGACGTCACTTTAAGTTTTAAATTGAACTTAACACTGTTATTTTTGATGTTCTTTAAATATCAAAGCCTGTTAGGTTTGCTGCAGAAATCAATGCAGAATTCTCTCGCAATTTAAGATCTTAAGCCTGAAGGACATTTTTCAGACATAATTGACATCAGTTACTTTGACAAATCTTTATTCTCGATCTAAATCTTATACCATTTGATCTAATTTAAGCCCATATCCCATTGTATTACGTTTGTATATCTTCCCAACGTTTTAAAATTTCAAAACCAAGCTTCCTATCATATTCTCAGTCATTCCAAACCGTTTTATTCTATTAATGTTGAATGAATGGAAGTTCATAATCGAAATCGAAATGATAAGACGAGAATTATAGAAATGAAACCAATAGAATTGAAAGATTCGATCTTCTTTAATGAACGATTTACACCGCCTTTCTTCCCAGGGTCGGTTGTACGACAGTGATTCAGCAGTGACGTGAAATAAGACCACATTTCAAATGGGGCCTTATTTCAATGAGTAAATTGAAATAACGGTCGGGTCGTATTTCTAATGTCTTTTAGAAATAAGGCTCCTTTCAAGCATGTTACATATTCCAATTCTAATAACCTGAATAAACAGGTATTGGGGGGGCATGCTACCTCCCGCACCCCTCCCCTTCTTCCCCATTTTGATTGGGCACACTATAGGATTTGGGGTAGTTGCGAGGTTGGCTGTATGCAAAGTTTCTCTCGCATTTAAAGAATCTGAATATAAAGAAACTTTGTTTTTCTTTTGTTTAATAAACCGTTCTGTAGTACTGTCTTAACTAACAGTATTTACCCTTCAGAAAACAAAAAAAAAACATCATTTTTTCAATTAACTTTTTCCAAATGAGGTGGGACATTATGGTAGGGAATTATGGTGTTATGGCCCAGTATGATTGGACGGACATTCATAAGGCCATTATGAACTTATGTTACTTAGACTTATGTCGACACTTTCTAGTACAAAATTTCTTTAAATTTCTTCTACGATTCACCACGGAAATGATTCCTGACACGATATTTACTAAAGTACCACTGTGCACCGCCCATTTTGACTATTTTGGTTGCAAAAATCAACTCGGTATAGTTATCGCTAAAAGGGAATTCCTAAAACTATTTAGTAGGTAATTTTTGAAAAAAAAACCCTCAGGAATAAGCATAACAAATATTTACATATACATTTATTTCAAATGTCTTACTTTAAAAGCGTTTTCTTCTTCTGCCATTTCGAAATGCTCAAAAATCTCATCAATAGCTCGAACCATTAGACCATTATCTGCACTACTAGTATCTCCATCCGTATATGAACTACTAGCCGTCCGTGGTGGATGGTCTGGTGGATGTGGTGTTCCAGATGTATTTATACCTGTTCGTCTTTTATTAGGACCCAACATTGTATGAGTTTTACCAGAACCAGTGGCTCCGTAAGCAAATACTGCAGCATTTAATCCATTGAGTACGTCTTTGACAAGTGGAGCTGTTGTTGTTTTGTAAACAGATTCCTATAAATATTATTTATTATTTGATTATTTCAAATAGAAAGAAATATTTTTAAAAAATGGCGCCCAACATAAGTCCACCTAAACTAAAACTGATTTATATTACTCTTTAACCAAAAATTAATTGTTTACAAAATTAGAAATATTATAACCTTAAATTTTGAAAGTTAGGACAAAACACTTATAGGCACAACAGTATATCAAGTCAGAATAATCATCGAATAAAATCATTGAGTTTACTAATTTTTAGTTTCTATCTATGTATAGCTAAAAATATAAAAAAAAACTTTCTTTGTACACGGTTCTATATTGATTTTGATTTTTTTTACAAAATGGTGCCGAACACAAAATTAATAAATAAATAAAGTATTTTAATTAATTTTTTTACCAACCTGTGTATCTTCTTCTCGAAAAACATGATCATATGCGTATTTTCTTGGACGGTTCTTACTTCCATCATCAAACAGTAAAGCTTTCCCCGATATAACCTCAATACATCTATCACTTGTTTCAAGAGTGGGTCGTACACGTACTGCTACCTAAATAACAGACAAAACTTGAAATCATTTCGAAAAAGAAATGTTTTTAAAAAATATGTACCACTAAACGCTCCTCGCTTTGTATCGTACTTGTACCAGGTGTATTTGATGATGAGCTTCCACTTCCACTTGACCAATTACCATTACGACTCATTGTTGGTCTAAAAAAATCAAAATATATCTATTTATTCTGCAGTTACCAATGAAATAGCCTATTCGTCGTTAAAATTATTGAAAAGTTAAAACCTTTTGATTTTAGGTAAGAGGAATTCCTAAAATAGCAACCCTGAATTGAAAGTGACAGTTAACTTTAACGAACCTTTTACAGTCTATTCAATTTTAATGCCAATCTTTGCAGCGATAAGGGTGCCATTTTGCTGAAATTCCTTTACTTGTGTTGTGGCCAAAACAAGCCACCTCAACAACCCTTACTTCATAATATTACCTCGCATTGTTCAACAAAAAGAAAGAAGAAACTAACTTCCCTATTTTATCGTCTATCGATATTCATAGGTGCAATAAAGTCATTATATTATCTTAATTTCGTCAGCTACCTATGCTATTAAATTGATGTTCAGCCATTTTATACCCCACCCTACTTATATAGGGACTTTTTAATATTTCAAGCGATTCGAATCTATCAAAGTGGCCAGTCAGTCCTTGCAAATGTGGTTCATAGTGTTTAGGCTTTTGTTTATTTAAAATAAAATCGATTTCAAGTTCTATAGGTAGGTATAAGTATCGGTGCGGTTCGGTTCGGTGGGTGGCTTCGGTAATGAACAAAATTTCCATTTCTAGGCTTTAATTATCCATAGACATGAAAACATTTGGAATCACTTTGCTCCAAAGTGCTACTTCTTTTATGAACGCGTAAATGTGGTTTCATTAGATGACACGTTTGTTGGGGCGGTTTTTGTTTCCTGTGGTATGCATTGTTGACCATAGTTGCGGGGCCGGTGGCGGTGTGGTATTCTTGTTGTGCTTCTAACCTATTGTTCAGTATTGATTTTCTTTATGTTAACATTAGAATACCCATAGACTTTATATAAATTAAAAACTAAGACGAAAGAAAAAACTGGATCTGAGTTTTCGGCCGAAAGGTAGTTTGACGCAAGGGTTTTCCTATTTCTCATGCGAGAATGAATGTTTTGCATTTCTTTTTAGGGCTAAGCAATATTTATTCCGACTTTCTTTTGCAGCCAATTAACGATATGACACGGAAGAATTTCAAGAACTGGGTCAACAATTAAGGTCAAGATTACGAATCTCATGACCAATGTAATATTTCTTAAGCTTGATCAAGATTTCACAAGAACAAATTGCTTTTAATTTCCATTTGACGGTAAACGTTTTATATTTTTTTTTTTTCCTTTTTTCACTTACATAAATTTAACACTTTTTTTTTTTAAGTTTTAAACTTTTAAATATGTTAATGTGTTAGAGTTGAAGTTATTTATGTTATTTGAAGTTGATTAAATTTATTTTATATTCTTAAAAATTTGCACTTTATTTGCACCTGCGAAGGATAATCGTGTATTTGTTTTTTTTTTTCTATTTTTTTATATTTATTTATTTTGTATGTGTACTTTACTAGACCAAGCACGGCATTCGACTAAAGGATCCTTTAATATGGGGTCAGTTTTATATTCAAAGAGGTAAAAAAAAAGTTGGTGCCAGGACACTATTGTGTTTAAGTTGTTCGTAAAGGCAGTTGGTACGAGTATACTGCACGAATTTGATATGGAAATGTGATTAAATATATGTATGGACATTTATATAGAGCGATATGAGGTCGGAATTTCAAAAGAAGACTGAGAAAAAAAATTGTGTGATACTGACACGAAACATACAATTTAGTTTGTTTGCAACTAAACCATCCAAACTACAACAAAAACACAAGTTTTAAAAGAAAGCCAAGTTCTCCTAAAAACACAACATTAAGAAAGTAAAAAGTTTTTAACTATACATCTCGTGTATTACCAGTGCCAACAATATAGTTTAAATATCTAAAATTTCGTGTAAGTATTTATATAGTTAAAAAAAAAAAAAAAAAAAAAAAAAATAAGAAAAGTTATCTCTATAAGTGTTTTAATAAACATCCCAACAACTCTAGAAAAGGTCTTACGAAAAGTTGCTATTCAACAAAAACACTTTTTTAGTAATAGTGTTATTTATAATAACAAGGAAACACCTTTTTTGCAGTATACTCTTCAATTTATTTAAAAAAGTTTATAGGATAATTTAATCAAATGAATTTTGAGGAAAAAACTAAAACAAATTAGATTTCTGTTCACAAGACAAAAAATTAAAATCTACGTTAATATACAAAAACTCTGTCTCCAAGCGAGAACAGGCAAGTATTATATTGGGTTTGGTTCAAAATTCTGTATGTGCCAAAATTTGGATTCCAAAATTCTGTCTTTCAAAATTCTGTAATTTAAAATTCTGTAAATTCAAAATTCTGATTTTTAAATTTCTGTAAATTCAAAATTCTGTGAATACAAATACAATTTTTCTTTTATCATTTACAGAATTTTTGGAGTACCTATAGATAACAGTCTTAATGAAGCAGATGGAATCTGCTTTGTTTATTGATATTACTAATATTTTCGTCATGGTAGATCATGAAATCTTTTTAAAAAAAATTATTCAATACAATTTTCAGTTCTATGATTGGTTCGCTTCCTACCTAAAAAACTCTTGTCAAAGAGTGAAGATTAAAACATATTTAGTGCTCAAAAAAAAGCTCTGTCTTAGGGCCAATCTTGTTTTTAATCTTTCTTAATTCACTTTCCTTATAACTGCTTTGTGTTACAGTAGTAAAAATAGTTTGAACCAATCTGTTTTCATGAAGCACGACTTAGATTTGCTGCGTAAGTTGGTTCAAAATACATAAATTGGTCTCAGGTGATAAAATAAAATTTATGATTATGAATATAAAAGGCAAAATATGCAATAATATGTCATTAAAATATCATTCGCCCAGCTGTGAAAAATTCCGTTTAAGAAATACTTGCTCTCACTGTTATAATACACTCGGCTTACGTTCAGATAGCTGCTTTAAAATTGAATGCGATGAGAGTTTTGAATACTTGGGTGTTACGTAAGATTACAAAATGAGCTGAACTTACCATACTTTGTTCATAAAGCAGTTATAAGTAAGACAGTTTTTTCTCCTTGGCCAAATACTGTGGTTTATCAGTTCTAAAGTTACGGCCATTTCAAATCCAAACTTCAATACGGTATAGTCTGTTATAAAACAAAAGCATGCTATCCGTATTCTGTGCAAAGTAAATTGTCTAACTCCAAGCTTTGAGTTGGTTAAGAGTCTTGAACTTCTTCCATTATGTTTTTTTGTATTTTTACAAGGTTTTAAAAGTATTTTTCGAAAATTTCGGGTATAACTCTTTCAGAGTTTATAAAAATATAAATTTACCCACCATCAAAAAAGCATTTTTTACACTTTTATAATGTAACTGCTCCTCATCTTTTTAATAAGCTACCTGAAAATCTAAGATGTGAAAGAGTTAAATCTTCCCCAAAAGTAACAAAAAATACTGAATCCATTAGATATAAAGTTGTAATTTTTCACTGTTACTTTTATTTTAATTTAAATTACTGTTTTTGTGAATTCTTGAATTAATCGTGTCCCCATCGATAAATGCTTTAAATTAATTAATACTTTAGTATAGTACTTTCGCATCTTGTTTTCGAACATCAGATTTAAGTTTTTTGAAAATGAAATAAAGTTAAAAAAATAAAAACAAAAAAATTCATATTATGTTTTTGACTTGCAGGCTATATTTTTACATATTTCAAACTTTTTTTCTGGGTGTATAAGAGCCATCTTTGCCTCAGTATAGTTTTTTTGATTCAAGTAAAATAAGCAACCGCTAAGTTGTACAAATTGCGCGTTTCATCACACAAGAAAGTCCTTGTTAAGTTAAAGGTTTGCATAAAAGATATAACTATTCGTAGAAGGACATATTCTTGTTCTTTTTTGTGCTAACATTTCTAAGGTAAATGAACTTCTTTGAATAAGGTGTCTAAGGAATAATGAAATAATGTCATTGATTTGGCAAATTTCATAGAATCAAGCAAAACTGTTGCTTTAGCAAAACTTTTATAAAATAATCAAAAATAAAAATGAGCTAGAACCCCCAATTAAATAAATTGTATGCTTGTTAAAGAGTTTGATTTAAATAACTAATTCAATTTTTTTTAGTGGAGAAGCAAACATCATTAAACGATTGAAGTAAATAAAACAATTGTCATTTCTGGGGAGCAATTTTTTAAACCCTCCCTTTGGATAGTTGATTCTTTATTGCTTGGATATTGGGTATGCAGAAGACGAAAATAAGGGGGGGAATATTTGCATTGCGACCATTAACATAGAAGATACTAGAATATTTTTTTTTTTATGTTTTGACACGATTCAGTTCACACAGCACACAAGGCGATAATTTATATGAAAAGAAAAAATATATATTACTCATACGCCACAGTGACTGACCTACAATTTGTGTCTAGTTAATAACTGTACTAAAGCATAAATTATGTTTTAGAATTCCGATTAAAGATAACCTTTTGAGCAACGTTTAATTATGAAACCTTTTGATTTTCATTATACCTAAAGGAAAAGTTTCAAACTCGAGATATTAATCAAACCGAAACAGAAACACACAAAAAAAGTGGATTCAATAATGCCGTGCGTATTCTTATCTACATATCTGTCTATCTGTTGATCTGCAGCTCCATTTTTATCTTACAGAAGGGAAATTTAATTTGTATAAGCCCAAAAAAAAAAAAATTATCTTAAACTATTATTTTTTTTCCTACTTGTACTTTAGTGACTCAATTTTGATCAAACACTGTAGATAATAAAATTATTTTAAATCATGGCATTGCCACAAGGCAAAGGATAAGCAAATAATCAAGCTTTGGAAAAGGGCCAGAGAATACCTACAATCTTCAAAGCATCTAGCAGGTTATTTCAAGATGTACGATAGGGGAGTACAAAATAATCTCGGTATCAACAATTCAACATGATACTTCTGTTAAATAAGAAGATAAATTGCATTTTTCGAGGGAAAATTTTGTTTTCAGGGAATCTGTTGTTGGAATCATAGAGGTGCGGTAGCATCCACCCACAGTACCTACACATAATGCAATTTGTTCCACACTCGGTCTGAAACTGCCAAAATTTCTAAAATATACTCAAAATTTCTTGATGTTTTAATTTCGACGAAACTTCGAGGGGCTAGCTAGCGTTTCTAAGTTATAAAACCTTTCACATATAAAAATCAGCTGCAGATATTTGCGGCCCTTGAAATTACAACTTATATATCATGCACTCCAATGGAAAAACGTTATCGTAAAAACTGAATATAAAGGAAATCTCGTAATTCGTCAACGATCTTTTGGGAAATGATTTGTGACTATAATTAAAGAAAAACATTCTATGATAGAGCCCCCCCTAGTTTTGGAGAGGAAGGCAAATTAAAGAAATTAATTACTTATTATGAAAAAAGTTTGAAAATAAAGTCCGGTATTACATGGCCGCATGTTTAGTTGCGCATGTATGAAGAGCAAAAGAGAAAGAAAAGCAAATAGTATGAATGTTTTATTACCTTTCTCTTTTGCTCTTCATACATGCGCAGCTAAACATGCGATGTGTAATACCCGTCAAACGAAAAGACTTACGATGCTGTATTTTTTTTTTCAATACCATAATAAGTAAACAAATATTTCGTGTCAAAATTAAAACAGAATTGATTGTGATATATTCAACTTTATACCTACAAAAAAGTTATAGATTTTTGGTCAGCAACGGGCTCATAATTTCCATAGTTTATCGGTTCAATTTCTTTGTGCATTTTCGTCACGGAAGTGAATTTTAATTAAATTTTTTGTGTTCGTTATTTAATTTTTGAATAAAATAATTTTGCGTATGTGTTCCAAAATGACAGACATTCTCGGAGATCATTGTCATAAAGTGTGTTCAATGACGTTGTTCTGGACTGTTCGGAACAGAAAAGTACAACTTTTTGCTGTTGAAGGAGGTTTTTCTGTTCTAGACTGTTCAGGTTTGCTGTTCAATGACGCTGTCTATAACAGCTTAGAACAGGATTTTCTGTACTTGCTTTTAAGTCAGAACAGATCAGAACAGAGAACGTGAGAACTGTCAAATGTGTTTGTTGTTGTTTTCGGTTCTTACGTTTCTCACGAAAATGTCCTGATCTGTCCTGTTCTGATGTAACTATTTCCTCGTTGAACACAGCTATAATTTGACACTCAATTTTTGACAACCTCCGAAAGATATTACCTTTAAATATGTGTTCTGTGACGGCCACCATCTTGGAATGGAGGTTGGTTTTGTTTTTTTTTATTTTAATGACTCCATTTTGTTCATTTTAACACAAGCTTATTTAACAATAAAATTTTACAAAAAATGAGCCATAAACGAAATCCATTAGAAGATAAAGTTCTAAATTATACATATATGTATGTAGTTAGCCAAAGTTCACATAATGCGTTTTGTCATAAGGGTAAAAAGACATTGTTTCATATATCTAACTAACTTGTGTTTTGGATAGCTCATTAGGAATGAGTAATCTACTGCTTTTAATTAGCTATAAAATGATTCCTCAAACATTATTGTCACATATCTACGTAATCTGCAAGCAATCCAACGTCAAAATTGACGATTTATGAATAAAAATCGAGAAATAAAACCAGTTTTCTTTGAGCAAATATTTGTGCGGTGTGACAGCCAAAATCTGAGTATGCAGAAAAAGTGTCGATTTTGTGAACCTGACAGCTAAAATATGGGATAATACTAGCATAAAAAAAGCCTAGTACAGATTTTTTTCTGACTATTGATTTTAGCAAGATTCACACCTACTTGCCTACGGACTTTCATACACACTTCTACATTTGACATTTATGTATCTGAACATTTCATTTATCACAAAATCAGATTTCATCTTCCATTTGCCACCAAAAATCTGGAAATTTCAAATATATATTGAAATTGTGATTGGAAAACGACATATGTAAGTGTATTAGCTTCAAGTTGGAAAGTCTAGCAGCTTTTATTATGGTATTCTATGGTCTTAGAATAAATAAACATTTTTAATAACTAACTGATGCACTGTCATTTTTACGATGTCTGGAGACATCAATCTTGATGACCCGATTAATAGAACTCAAGATAAACAATATTTGAGCGAAATATTTTTGGAGAGTGGGTCTTTTGTATATCTTATTATACGCGCAGTTATGCTGCCTTATTCCGTCAATGAATGAAACAACAACAACCTATGTGTTTTACCACCAAGTTCACAGGTAGGAATTTCACAGGTTGCCACATTTTTTTTTTATATGAGAAAATGGGAATTTTTTTCATAAATCGCTAAATCTATTTTAGAATTTTTAAATAACTTGTTTAAAAAAAATAAGCTTGCTATAAACTTTTTCTTCAGGGCTAAAAAGCCGTTTTTTTTTGTGAATTTTGAAGATACTCCCGCATTTTATAACCGATTTAATTTTTTTAAACTTCTAAAAAAAGGAGACAAGTAGGTATACCTTTTCAACCATATACTGCATATGTCCTATCAAAAAAAGAAAATCATGGTCTTTGAGTCAAAAGAATTTTGAAACTAAGATGTTTTTTCTCATTTTGTCATTTTCAACTACATTTTAATATATTATACAATTTAAAATTTTAAAATTATTTCCATTTTTCTAAAAGCCTATTCGATTTTATGTCAAATAAAATTTTCTTGAAGAAAAAATATTGAAAAAAGACCGAATAATTCAAATTTCAAATCCAATAATTAAAAATTCTATGATCAACTACAATGGCAGTTTTAATCCCATTTTAAGGAGAGAGAGGCGTTAATTCCCATTTTGGGACGAGAACCGAAAACGTCGTTAGTTTGCTCTACGTAACTCAATTACAATCGTCGCGAGTATTGCGAGCGACACAGAGTGTGTTTGAAATATCATCGGGCTATCACAAATGATAATTTACATTATTTTATTTGTGTCTGAAAGTTTATTATTTATTATTTATTCAATCAACAGTCCCAAAAAAAAAAATTGTTTTATCTTTTTGTGTACAATTTACTAAAAAATAAATTCCAAACGATACCTTTTTAGCTAGCGTCCAAATGCAATCATTAGAACGACAGCGCTATGATTAGAATCGGGTTACGGAAAGCGAATTTTCAATCGTTAAAACGATATCGCCAAGACGATAGTGATTTTGAGAGTTACGTAAATCAAGATCAATGTTTAAGATATCGTTTGGCGATAATCAAATTACGGAATAATCCTACTGGTAGAATTTGTTGGCCTTTTTGAAAATATTTTTACTATTTTTACTATTTTTTTTACTATTCAAATGAAAAATTGTATGCTTTTAAAACATTTCTTTAAAAATTGATTTTTCTTTTACCACTCGCCACAAATCCACTACTTAACTCCACT
The DNA here is from genome assembly GCA_948107695.1 of Meliscaeva auricollis. NCBI lineage: Eukaryota > Metazoa > Arthropoda > Insecta > Diptera > Syrphidae > Meliscaeva > Meliscaeva auricollis. Next base: position 114,861,867 of record OX403616.1, on the reverse strand, counting down.
TCAAAATAGTAGATATTATAAAATTAACTAATATCTTATAATATTATTCTTAACTTTAGCATATTTAACATAGTTTTGAAAAATCATCTGACGGTACCATATAGTGATTCTTATCCCCTAAAATGGGATTTTAGGGGTATATTAGAAATTAGTTGTATACCACTGTACTCAGTTTTACAAGACCTACAAAATATGCTAGGTCTAGGGACAAGTGTATTTAGTTTCAGTTTTTTTTTGTTACACAGTGTAATAATAAAACTTTACTGATAGGGTGATAGGTAGAGCCATGAAGCATTATTTTTCATGTATCGAATTATTTCTATTATTCCCACAAATTTTATTAATTTACAATTTAGCCAAGTCCCTCCTAGCCTTTGATAATACCATTTTAGGTGATAAAAATCCTTACAATCCTTGTAGCATGAATGCAATCTACATATTTTAGTTTTATTTGTATTGCGTGACGTATTGTTTTCATAGATCTGGAGGGAATAAGTATATATTTTATCTTAGTTTTATTGCTTAATGTGTATACTGATTATGGCCAGAGATTGTTATTCATTTTGTTATAATAATTTAATAGCATAATTTTATGTATTTTATAGTGTTTTGAGGCTTTGAATTGCTTCTTGAGTGGTGATGCTAACGCCTAGCCACGATGGTGGGATGATCCAGGTTGAGTAGTGTAAAAGTTTACTGCCTCGGCGTTGATTTCTGCAACAATATTCTCCTTCAGGATTTCCATTACTGACAGCTACCATGGCTCGGGATGTCTTTGTTTAGTGGTCATCGTTTGCATCAATTAATTGGAGTGGTAAGAGATGCTTCCAACAAGTTTCTTTGCTGATAGTAGTAAATATACTTGTCCAGTGGGATGGATTTTTTTTTTTTAGTTGAGTCGTTGGTTGCTGTAATGTTAATGCCGCTGTCTCAGAGCAATTTCCTTTCAAACTGTTTAAGGTCCTTCATGACTGTTTTTGAGATTGTGTACCATCACAGTAAAGCTGTATCTGATAACTGGACCAGTTGGTTGGGTCAGTCTGGTTCTTATTTTCATCAAGGGATATTCGCGATGGAATACCAAATTGGCTTTCTTTCATCACATCCTTTGAGTATTGGTTGAATCGCTGCAGCTGGTTGGAATTGATGCTTATAGATACTTTGCGTTGCGTTTAGCTGGCAATCTATCCATCTGGGAGTGTCAGTATGTGATGCTTCTACGGTTTCCAGTGGACCGTAGAAGCTTCGTCCTTCATGCAGACGCAGACACAACTAAGTGCATTTTAATACTTATGAGTTATCCAAATATCCTTAAACCTTATAGGTCTTCAAATAACATCGTAGAAGTTACAATAAAAGAAAACCTGAATAATTCAATGAACATTTTAAACAATTAAAAACATCAAAGCTTAAAAATGTGTACATAATTATGAAATAAAGAGTCACTATTGACACTGTCATCGTCAATAAATACATAAATCTTATTATGAAAACGTAGACACACCACCTGCAGAAGAAACAAAGCATTCATTGATTCCAAAAATCGAGCATCTAAACCCCATTTGCTCCAAATCAAATAACCTTAACCTTGAACATATGTAGAAACCTCAAATGTTTCTATGCATTTTGTAATATTTGATCAACTGAGCTCCCATTTTTCTGTACCGAATATTTACTCCAATCCAAAGTATAAAAAGTCAGTTGTTGAGCTGTTCTCAGCTCAGTCATAATTTAAAGTTAAGTGTCTTACAAAAATGAAAAACCGTGTTTCTTGTGGATTAATTTTCATGCTAGTGCTCGGGAGCATAATAGAACTTTCATTTTCATTTGAAAAAGAATATAATGATACAAAATTAAGAAGAATTTTCAATCTAAATTTGGGAAACAAGTTAGTCGGCCTTCTTCAAAAACCATCGATTGTAAGAAACAATGAATATTCATCTTTAATAAATCGGTTTGCTTCAAGTGCCAATACAACGGATATTAAAATATTTGAAAAAGTTGGTAATATAACGGGATCAACAATGTCAGGTATTAAAGTAAAATTTAATGAGTCAAAAACAATAATTATGGACATGCTTTATAATAAACTAACGCAAATGTCCAACGATTCCGAGACTTCCATTCAAACTTATTTGTACAACAAAAAGAACGAGTCCGACATCTTCGCGGCATTACTAGCCAACTACACTAGTCCCTTTGAGAAACTCGGAAACAAGTCCAGCTCAGCTATGTATGACATGCTGACGAAATTCAATGAATCCAAGACTTCATTCATGGACAAGATTTACGATAAACTTACGCAAATGTCCAACGATTCCCAGGCTTCCATTCAAACTTATTTGTACAACAAAAAGAACGAGTCCGACATCTTCGCGGCATTACTAGCCAACTACACTAGTCCATTTGAGAAACTCGGAAACAAGTCCAGCTCAGCTATTTATGACATGCTGACGAAATTCAATGAATCCAAGACTTCATTTATGGACAAGATTTACAATAAACTCACAGAAATGTCTAACGATTCCCAGACTTCCATTCAAAGTTATTTGTACAACAAAAAGAACGAGTCCGACACCTTCGCGGCATTACTAGCCAACTACACTAGTCCATTTGAGAAACTCGGAAACAAGTCCAGCTCAGCTATGTATGACATGCTGACGAAATTCAATGAATCCAAGACTTCATTCATGGACAAGATTTACGATAAACTTACGCAAATGTCCAACGATTCCCAGGCTTCCATTCAAACTTATTTGTACAACAAAAAGAACGAGTCCGACACCTTCGCGGCATTACTAGCCAACTACACCAGTCCATTTGAGAAACTCGGAAATAAGTCTAGCTCAGCTATGAATGACATGCTGACGAAATTCAATGAATCCAAGACTTCATTTATGGACAAGATTTACAATAAACTCACAGAAATGTCTAACGATTCCCAGACTTCCATTCAAACTTATTTGTACAACAAAAAGAACGAGTCCGACATCTTCGCGGCATTACTAGCCAACTACACTAGTCCCTTTGAGAAACTAGGAAACAAGTCCAGCTCAGCTATGTATGACATGCTGACGAAATTTAATGAATCCAAGACTTCATTCATGGACAAGATTTACGATAAACTTACGCAAATGTCCAACGATTCCCAGGTTTCCATTCAAACTTATTTGTACAACAAAAAGAACGAGTCCGACATCTTCGCGGCATTACTAGCCAACTACACTAGTCCATTTGAGAAACTCGGAAACAAGTCCAGCTCAGCTATGTATGACATGCTGACGAAATTCAATGAATCCAAGACTTCATTCATGGACAAGATTTACGATAAACTTACTCAAATGTCCAACGATTCCCAGGCTTCCATTCAAACTTATTTGTACAACAAAAAGAACGAATCCGACACCATCGCGACATTACTAGCCAACTACACCAGTCCATTTGAGAAACTCGGAAACAAGTCCAGCTCAGCTATGTATGACATGCTGACGAAATTTAATGAATCCAAGACTTCATTCATGGACAAGATTTACGATAAACTTACGCAAATGTCCAACGATTCCCAGGTTTCCATTCAAACTTATTTGTACAACAAAAAGAACGAGTCCGACACCTTCGCGGCATTACTAGCCAACTACACTAGTCCATTTGAGAAACTCGGAAACAAGTCCAGCTCAGCTATGTATGACATGCTGACGAAATTCAATGAATCCAAGACTTCATTCATGGACAAGATTTACGATAAACTTACGCAAATGTCCAACGATTCCCAGGCTTCCATTCAAACTTATTTGTACAACAAAAAGAACGAGTCCGACATCTTCGCGGCATTACTAGCCAACTACACTAGTCCATTTGAGAAACTCGGAAACAAGTCCAGCTCAGCTATGTATGACATGCTGACGAAATTCAATGAATCCAAGACTTCATTCGTGGACAAGATTTATGATAAACTTACTCAAATGTCCAACGATTCCCAGGCTTCCATTCAAACTTATTTGTACAACAAAAAGAACGAGTCCGACACCTTCGCGACATTACTAGCCAACTACACCAGTCCATTTGAGAAACTCGGAAACAAGTCCAGCTCAGCTATGTATGACATGCTAACGAAATTTAATGAATCCAAGACTTCATTCATGGACAAGATTTACGATAAACTTACGCAAATGTCCAACGATTCCCAGGCTTCCATTCAAACTTATTTGTACAACAAAAAGAACGAGTCCGACACCTTCGCGGCATTACTAGCCAACTACACCAGTCCATTTGAGAAATTCGGAAACAAGTCCAGCTCAGCTATGAATGATATGTTGACGAAATTCAACGAATCCAAGACTTCTATCATGGACAAGATTTACGATAAACTTACGCAAATGTCCAACGATTCCGAAGCGTCCATTCAAACGTATTTGTATAACAAAAAGAACGAGTCCGACATCTTTGTTGCCTTACTCCCAAATTCCACAAGTCTATTTGAGAAATTTGGAAACAAGTCGATCAACAAGATGTATGACATGTTGACAAAACTTAACGACTCCAAGACTATGCTTATGGACAATAAATTTACTCAAATGTCCAACGTTTCCGATAATTTTCTTCAAACAGCTTTGTACAACAAAAAGAATGCGTCGGACATTGTTCTAGCATTTCTCGCAAATTCAACTTATTCAAAAGAATTCAAATTATCTGAGAAGATTGGTAACATAGCGAATTTAACAATGTATCAAGCGTTGCATGGAACTGATGGACTTTTGACTGAATATAATAAGACTTTTCTCATGCATAAGAATGAATTAGAGGAAGATGACTACACTGACGAAATTGGTTATATAGTTGTAAATTAAAATATTATATAAACTGTGTTGTTTTTTAAATCATTTGCATTGTCATTTTTTCTTTTGATTTTTCATATATTATATCTTATGTCACAAAAAAGAGTCAATTTTGTGAATCCAACAGCTAAAAAGGAGGATAATACTGGTATAATACTGGTAAAAGTGTGATTTTAGTGTCCCATTTGCCACTCCCAGAGTCAAAAAAGCCTAGTACAAAATTTTAGCAAGATTAACTTGCACTTTCACACACACTTCTCAATTTGACATTTATCTGAATATTTGTTGTTGTTAATTTTTGACAAGGTTTTTTGTTACAAGAAAAAGTATTGCACACAATCACAAAAGCAGATGTCATCTTCTATTTACTGCCAAAAATCTGAGATTTTCACATAAATCTCGCACTTGCGAATGGAAAACGACGTTTTGGAGTTTTGATATTTAGAATAGGGAAGGAATACGTGCGTTCAATCAGAGAATCCATTGTCGATGAAGTTAAAAGTTCGGCTGCCTCTTTCTACGCATCCAATAATTAATCACAGAAAGTGTGTATTTTTTCAAGCTGTTAGTTGAAAACGTCGACGTAACGCACGCGAGCGATTCTATAGGCCAGTCCCACCAATTAAAAAATCATTGAGAAATCTCCGCAAAATACATGAAACTGACCGCTGAGATTTGTTGACCCATTTAAAAAATCTTGGATCCCTCAGAAATCTCTCTTTGTGGGACGCGCATTATAGGTTGGCCTCTAGTGAAATTTTTGACGCATAATTACTACTTTATTTAACATTAATGGTTTTTGTTGTTTATTTTTGACAAGTTTTTTTTTATGAAAATATATCGCATATACTTTTGTATCTTGATGTAAGATTTACGTGTGGCATGAAAACCTCTCGTTACTTTTGAAACCAACCACTATTAAATATAAACGGAATGTTCAAACATACAATACTGGTAAACAATTACATAGTAAACAATTAAAAACACCATAGATAATTTATCTCTGCATTAAATGATTTTATTTATTGTATTTGTCTAAAAAAAATTGTAAACCTTACGAGGCAACTTGTAAATTCTTAACTTCTTGAATATATTATTAATTTCATCATGTCTATTGTTATTGTTAAAACATATAATTGTATATCATTTTATTTTAATTTTTTTTTACTTTCATATAAATGGGAATAGCAAAATAATAAAGTAAAAGCTATTCGAAATGGTATTTTGCTAACTAAGGAGAGATATAATAGATTTATAATATTCATTTATTTATTTATTTTTTGTTTTTTAACTTTTATTTTTGTAATATATTAAACGAAGCTAAATAAAATGTTTAGCTTTTGATTTTTTTGTAATTAAATTTTATATTTAAATTTGCCAAAACAATTGATAAAAAAAACGCATTTGTAAAAGAAGTTCGTGTGTCTTTGAAACAACATAAAACTGTGTGTTTTGTTTTGTGTGGTTTAAAAAAGCCTCATTTACCCTATATAAATTATACAACATCTATAATAATAAAAATGTTTTTTTTTTTTTTCTTTTGTTGTTAAATAATAAAGAAAAGAGTCAATATAGCAAATAACTTTTCATCATCACCTGAAAAAGTTTAAGTTAATTATTAAATTTGTGTTTTGAATATCATTATGCTGCTTAATTGTTATTTTGTATTGATTTTGTTTTTTTGTTTAACTTTTATATTGGTTTGGTTCTATTTGCTTTTTTTATTTTTAAATTCCTTTGACTACTTTTTTTTGTTTATAAAAAATGTATTTTCTTGTGAATTTGTTTGTTTTGTTTTTTTTTTTTTTCTTTTAAAGGTATAAAATTGATATTGTCTAAATGCTATTTTAATTTATATGGAATACTGGAAAACATATAACGCTGTGTAGTTATGAAGCATTCAAACACAAGGTTCGACATAATTTCCTGGAAATAGACCGGTTACGCCGTCCATGACACCCTCCCACCAGCCGTCGTCGTTTTTCTTGAGCACATACAGAACAGAACTCTCTTGGAAACTCAGCTCGTCATCTTTGTCGGCATAGTAGTCGTAAATAGCCACAACTAGAAAAAGATAATTTTGTTTTTTTTTTTTATTATAAAATTTTAATATGAACTATTAGAAAGAACAATAATATAATTAGGAACAATAATTGACAATGAGCTTATACAAAGTATGAAGCTATGAAATTATGAAATATTGACAAGCATTTTGTAAGCAATGTGACAACATCACCAGTGAAGAATTTTAAAACAAACCATGATAATTTTTTTGCCCGAAGATCATAGGGAATCTAAGCACTTTCCATCATGTTGGGCAATGTTTTAGAGATTGAATGTGTAGAAAGGGTCAACTTGGTGACACTCACTGATCCGCAAGTTTTTTCTAGATCAAGAGAGATCAATTATGCTTATTTTATATAGATTCGATTGGATTCTATTTTTTAATAAACTTACGAGTAATAAGTAATAAGTTATTTAAATATTCTATTAAAAAGAAATTTTTATTTCATAAGAAAAAAAATAATATCACTTCATGAATGTTTTTTTTCCTTTGCAGCTGGGTGCCGCTTACATGGTATGGTACATTTGAATGCCACAATAAGCAATATAGTAACGAAAGGCTTAAACATGTTATGGGAAAACATTGCGCTGGCAATTGCTAAGACAACGGCAAGTATTTCGCTCATTTCTGCAATTCTCACCATCTTGTAATTGGTAGTGGTAGTACTATATTTGAACACAAGTAGCATCGTACCTTCCAGTAAAGAAGAGATCATCGCCGCGAAGATCACTTAGAAGATAAACGCGACGCCTAACAAGCAGGATCCCCGTCGGATCATCTTGTATTGACTACATTAACACTACATTAAATCTGGAGCTCAAAGACCAATGTTTTGCTCAATGTTGAATCCGAGCTTTTAATGCTATAACATTAACACGTGGAAAATTAGATCTACTATGACAAGAAAGATGCAAACATTCGTGCATAGTTGTCTACGAAACATCTTAAGAATTTTCCTTTTCTGGTTTTTCTATTAAGTTCATTACATAATATAGGATTGGGTATATCAAATGACAGTACCAATCGGCCAAAAACGCCATTAAAATAATAAAAAAAAATAAAATTAATGCCAATCCAAGACAATAACTGTTTTTTGACTGATTTGAAGGGGAAATAAATCGATTTATTTTTATTGGTATTTAGTGTAGTATTTTATTTTGAATGTTACATGTATCCAACAATTGGATTACATGTTATGCTTACTGTGAAATGGTTCTAGGGTTTCGAAAACTGAAAAATGTGTCTCCACTTATTAGCAAATAAAATGATTGATGCTGACATAATTGATTCGGACATTTATTTATTATACAATTAAACGTATACAATGTAACGAAAAGCGAGTGATATAGAGGGATATAGCATGGTGCTTAAGCAAAGAGATGATGATTAAAATTGATATTTTAATTTATATACAAACACACATGGATCAATAGAATATGCTCACCAAGGCCATGTGTTGTGTATTCCAAAACTTAATGTTTCGAAATAAGAAGTTTATTTTTTCCTCTTGAGAGAAATGAAAATCGACTATTCCGTTGTTTTGCAGCTTTGAATATCAACGAACAACAAATCAATTAGCACATTATATTTAAAAAGACAATATTTATGTCTAATGAAACCAAATAAGACTCAGCCGTAAATGGTTTCTTAAGAATTGTGGGTGCGCTTTCGCTTTTATCTGGTCATTCGGTGCCGATCTCAAACTGAATAATTACATTTCAAAGAGGTCATTTTAATTGGTATGAAAAACCAGTACCGTTACGAATATAACCGTTCTTTTTACATTTGTGAAGCTAGTATCACACGATTTGTGTATACACAATCATTTGTATATTTTTACAAATTTAAAGCATATATTAAAAAGTTAAATTCGCTAAGATTCCGATTTGTACAAAAATGGTAAAATCAGCAGCACTAAGCATTGAGGTTTGGACATCTATTGTCGCAAGATACAATTTCGGCGTGTTTGTTAAACAAATCTGCAGATAGCTGTATGTAGCCAATTCGGTACAAAATCTACCATTGGCCAATAAGCTTGGAACTGGAAATTAGATCCCTCTAATCCATGAAAATACCAAAGATTAAAATTCGCGATGAACCAAAGAAAATAATGAACTATAGACACATAGAAAACTCTTTCATTTCAACACGATGATGTCCCTTACCTCAAAAGCAATATGATCACCAAATTGTTGAATGAACAAAACTTAAATGTCAAACCAAATTTCTTGGTATATATGGCAAATGATTTTTATTTGAATGTTTACAAACACAAATACAAAATTTTAGAATTGAGTGCGAGCGATTTGACCTGTGCCATTCGATTTCAGAATTAATAAATCCCTGAGTGAAATCAATCGAAAACGTTATTAGTCTTGTAAAACCGACTCTTAGCAATAGGGCTTTTTAGCAAACAGCAATATATCGCTCTCTCAAACGCCAAACTCTTCACTAATTGACAAAGTTGACATCTGTTTATCATTCAAAAGTATAGAATAGAAATAGTTTTTAGTGTTTCATAATGAAAGAAATTTAATTAAATCATTTTTTGTAATAAGTCGGCCACTGTTAGATAATAATTTTTTAAAAAAAACTTATTAAAACATCCGATTTTATTTTCATTCATTTTTTTATTTGGCAGATTCGACAAGAACCCTATTGAATTATAAGTTGTGTAAGAACGGAATAAATAGAATTGATATTTTAGGAATTCGGCGGTATTCTTATCGCTATTGTGTAAATAAGTTGTCTCATATGTCTTGCCCGGCCGAGTTTTATGGGACCATGAGATATTCTCACTCTGAAAGTGGAATTTTATTTGTCAATGTTCACAAATATCGCAAAGATATTCTAAAAATGGGAGTAAGCAAACTTTCGAATTTCAACTTTGGTATTTGAAATGAAAGAAGTAAATAAAAACAATTTTCAATTTGCAGTTTAACTCACAATTATAATGGATCAACTCCATAATTGATCAACTTTGAAGATGAAGTTTTGCTTAAAACTTGAACAAAAATTAATAAAATCAGATTAACTTCGCTTAAATTAAAGGTTTTGAATGAAACAACAACAACCTGTGTGTGTTACAACCAAGTTCGTTTAAAATTATTTATGATTTTTCAAGTTGTCGATTTTAATTTTCACCTGATAAATATTTTTTAATACAATTCAAATGCTTCTGTGCAGAATTGAATATTGTATGTAGCCAAAGCCATTCCGCGAATTAAGCAATACTCTCTAGGTCACTTATATTACGAACGAGCAAACTAAACCAGATAAGCTACCTGTCAAGAGCCATGAAAACAAAAGCGAACATTCAGCTCTTTCATCGGATAGCTCTGAGTACCCCAGTGCTGTGCTTCAGAGTGGGATTACAAAAACATAAAGCTATACAGATAGCTTTAGCTTAGTGTGAGTTAAGACAGATAAGATGGACCAACACAAAACATGTATCAGTCGGAGAAAAAAAAAAACAGATTGCAAGCAGTATTTACCTTTTTCTATATAGTTTTTGGGAACCCAACCAGGCAGATTTTGATCATCTGGAACAATTGGCGCTAATTGTCCGTGTGTAGTAGATGTTCTTGGTCTACCAAAGTCTTGATGTTCATCTTCTGGTGGTGGTGGAGGTGGCAGTGGTGGAGACTGCGAGCCTGGACGAGCAAAGTTCAAGCTGCAATTTAAAATTTTTATTTAAAACAAACATTTCATTTCATAAAAGAAAAACAAGAATAACAAAACAATACCTATTGATGTTTCTTCCAAGAGTATGCATGCCAACGTGACTTTGCTCTGTGATCTCATGCGAAACAGTTAGCGGTGATGGAGGAGCTATTTTACAAACAAAAATGCATAAATTGCATCCACATGTTAATAAATTTTAGTAATTTTAACTTACGAGGCATACTGCTACGATCATCGTAGGTCGTTGGCGGAGGTGGTGGCAACGACTGCATCATACCAGCTGATGGCAAATTAACATGTGTGGCAACTTGTTGACTTGGCGGCATTGGCAATGAACTGTAGCCCGGAGCACGATCACCACCAGCCGAAGAGGAGGAGATTCTCTTGGGATGTCCAATTGGATAGTTGGGGGCATAGTGCGATGGGACTTGTGGTGGATTAACAACCGGAGGAGTTCGATATTCACGTGAACTCTTGCCAAGTGTCCCAGTATTGCTGACCGATTTTCCCAGGGTACCGGTATTACCACGTGACATCTGTGGTGGAGTTGGGGGCTTTGTGGTCGGCGGTGGACCAACTGACACTGAATTGTTGGTAGCCAATGATTGAATCGAACCATGAGACGATCCACGATGTTTTTGCCTTTGTTGTGTGGAATTTATTCCGTGACCGATTTCATCCAGAATTGAGTAATCAATTGGCTTACGAACATACTTTATTGGCTTTTCAGGATTGATAGGGGCTACGATTTTGAATTGACGAGAACTAACTTTGTTAGCAGTTAGTACACCAATTTCTCTGCAAAAATAAATATTAGATTAGAAAGGATATTGTACCTCTCAATTAAGAATTAAGAATTATTATCCAAAATCTTTGTTAATTACAAGGATTTTGGATTAATGATGCAGAATTATTCGTTTTACCATGCTTCATACTGTGAAAAAGATTCCTAGTAATAATCTTGCCCATCTTCCCCGTTAGATGCGAGAATATACTATTATTTAATTGAAAATATAACAATTTCAGAACCCTTGCCACGAGTTCGACAAAGATTTGTCCCATGGAGTCAATTGTTAGCAAGTGGAATGGTAGCAAATTTCGATTTGAGAAGATTAGCTTTATAAATAAAGCTAACAAAGGATTGTCATTTTAAACGAGCGTTGGACCTGAGAAAGATATTTTTTTTTACAAATTACCAAAATTTTTACTACCTTTGGGACATCGTTCTATTTTTTGCCTTACATTTTTGTCATGCAAAAATTTGTTTCACCGAATATATGCGTTACAGGTCTTTTTGAATTTTTTAAATCTTTTTCGGTTTTCCTCAGTAGGATTGAAATATAAATATGTATGCGATGTTTAATGCTATGAATATAGCCCGTGGAAACACTTATTGCTTGCTATAAAAAATTTCATATTATATATTGCTCGGCCCATAGCATGCATTGATTTTATGCTATAAAGAAGCGATTTGATGTTCGTATTTTTTCTTAAGAAAATATATTTTCTTGTTTTTTTTTTTCTTTTTTTTTATGATTTTAATGCTTGAAGACGAAAAGTCTTCAAGTCTTCAAGCTATGAAAACCTAAAAAAAATATTTTCGTTCTTTCTTTCTATGAAAAATGCTATGTTCTTGTACTACTGTGTACCAACTGAAAATATCTCTGAGAAATGAATCCACTTAAAAAATCTGGGATCCCTTAGAGATATCTCTTTGTGGGAAGGATTGGCATTTGACTAGCATTGCCTTTCAACAACTTAGGCAGACAAGTACAAGGAAGAACCGCTAGTGAATGGAAAATTAGAAAACGACTTAAAGAAGCGAAGGTTTTCCCTAAACTTCCTCTTAAGGTACCAAAATTATCTATGAATAACCTACAGTAAACGTATTTATGAAATAAATCTTTAAAAATCTTGAATGCAACTGTACGCATTTTTGTATGCGCTCATAGTAACTGTTTTGATTTTATCCCCTTTTGATCGGAATACATGATATCGAAGTTCAATATCTGTTGGATAAAGAGTGCTTTGCTGAGGTTTAAAGTGTCTAAAATGTGTGTTTTTAGAAAGATTTCATAAATGATTTACTGGATGGTCCAACCTGCATATGTTTGTATAAACGGCAAATCTGTTGATATAAGAAGTGAATGCTACATTTGGATAATGAATGTCCTTGGCACTCTAGTGATCTTAACAATTTTGAAAACAATGCATTTGGTCAAGTGCTAGCATCGATTCACTTATGTTAAACTCAATTGCCTCCTTGTTTCAAAGTTGAGGCTAGCAGGGGTACAAACCACATTTTAAGTTTACCATACATGATCAGTTATGTCTCCAGTTTTTCATGACCTGATTGAAATCCGGACCGTTTGTGGTAAAACATCGGCATACAAACAGGGTGATAGAAAGTTTTATTCGTCCTCTGCGTCATGTATGTGCACGCATCTGGTCAGGTCAAACGGACGCAGATTTGTCTGCTGAGTTTTGACTTTTCGTTTAACAAGTGAAGCCAGTCTTAGTGTTGAATGATGATACCTGGGTGGTGGCTTCAGGGACCCTACACTTTTCGAGATCCTATAAACAGTCTTTTACAAGCTCATGCTCTGTTTCTACACGATTTTTTTACAAAGGAGATGTCGCCCAAAAGTACTTTTATACTTAATCAGTGTCAGAAAACTAATGAAATTCGCTAAAATCGACATTAAAATAGACTTTACTCCGCGCTTCATAGGTTTAAGCCAAGTGGCTTAAATAGAGAATTCTGAAAGACAGGCAAATGTTCGAGATATGATAAAAATGCGCACCAACACATCTAACTTATGCGTTGAAGAAACGGAAGCGGGCTAACCCAGATTGGGAAATCACCCATCATAGATGTAAAGACCAAGACACATTTTAAAATTCATTCTGAATTCAAAATTGTTTAGGGAGCAAGCTCTTACCTAATTTTCCTCCTAACCCATCCCGTTTTTCTACTTCTTTACCCCCCAGGGTGTGCAATGGATCTATTAAGCCTTACATGCCATCCCACTTTTTTCACAGTTTTATTATTATCAAGTCCAGTAGCAATTTTTTTATAATTAATTTTAAATTATTTCAGTTTTCCTTTATCGACAGTTGACACTTCCATAAGGGCTGGAAATATTTACTAAATCTCTTATCAAGGAAGTCGACTTATCATAACTATGAATATTGTTGACCAGAGATAAAATTTAGGATTTAAATTAGAATAGTTAAAAGTTATGCGACATTTTGGTTATTATTTGAGATAACAATAAAGTTTAATTACCTTCGAGCAACCTTCTCCTTGTGAATCATTACAGTTTGAGCGATATGATTCATTTGCGACTCCATTTCATTGAGTTGCGTCGCCTGAAGCTCCAGCAACTGCATGTAACTATACGCCAGCGTATTGATTTGGTATGCAACACTTGCTAGCGACTGAGTGGTGTAGTTCTTTGTTGCTTCCAAAGCTGCTTTCTTATTGTCAGCTCTATAGAAAAATCAAAATTCATTATAATTTAGGACAATCATTAATTAGAGAAAAAAACAACAAACCTATAGTAAGTGTCCTCACAATAGTCAGCGACTCTTTCTAAATTTGTGAAACTATCCCTCAGGCTTTGACGGCCATCGGGTATTTCGGTACGAGTCAATGATGCTAATTCGTCCATTAGATTTTCACTGTCCATGACACTATGGTGATCCTGGTAGGAAGAATCTTTAAAAATATACAAAAACCACTAAAAATAGCATTTGGAAACAAGACACAGTCAGTGTAGGGGTAAAATAGAGAAAAATAGATGGAAAGCAAGTTAGGTGGAGTGAACAGTGAACACTAAAGTTAAATAGAATAAATTAATACAAATTGATGGTTATTTAAAAATTATATTGGTCACTTAGGGCGGCGCCGACACCCAAAATTACCAAAAGTGAGTTGCAAGGTTTTTTTTTTTTTGCTTTTTGTTTCAATGAAACATCACTTACCTGTGTTGTATGAATACCTATTCATAATACAGACATTTATCACACACTTTATATTATTCTAATAATTTGCTTTTTGGGGATAATTGAAAGGGTTTAATTCTTGAAATTATTTTTGTAAATTTTCAGCCACAGGCGACATTTTCCGAGTTTACACCGATTTTTTGCTATTTTTGACGTCACTTTTCTTGTTCCATCAAAAAACACAAAAGAAATTTTGACTGCTAGAATTTTTAAATTATTGCAGTTAGGTTATGATTACACTGTGAAAGATTTGACTCGATGTTATGGGGGGTCGAATACTGCATACGAAAAAGAAACCAACGTAAACGTATTGACGATTGCTGTCTACATAATCTCTACAAAAATATAAAGAGGCAAATAGCAAATACGTTTACGTTCACTCGTTTTCGTATGCTACGATTCGACCCCGTGATTTTGATTTGCATTACCGAATTTTTCCAGTGAAGATTTTCCTTTGTACGTGGGATTTCGTTCCACTGGAAAATTCTATCCTTCTTCCACTGACATGATTACAGCAGGACCACGTTCAAATATTTTATGCAATTTGCACTTGAAATCCTGCAACTGGAAATAAAGGAAATCTTCACTGGAAAATCGCGAATGTAAATTAAGATTATGCACACTCTTTGCCACCACATTTCCATTAAACCACGTTGACGTGGTTGCATACCCTTAAACTGCACACAAACAATTGCCATTAAAAACAGGCTTAAGGCTTGCCCAAACCAAAGTGCGACAGTGCGACACGACAACTGCAAAATTTATTTACACAGCGGCACAAAGCGACACGATTTTTATATGAAAAACGTTTTGCGCTTAGTCGCATTTGGTGTGGGTACTCTCATATGACGCTGTGTAAATAAATTTTGGTGTTGTCGTGTCGCACTTTGGTTTGGGCAAGCCTTTAAATCTGGAGTGTAATGGAAAACCACACTAAAATTTCCCTCAAAGTGTAACGAACACCTTAAATAACACGCAACCTAAAAACATTCTCTCTAACTAACGAAGCACCATCTATTGCAGTGCCCAAACTCTAAATGTGAGTAGTTGGCTGACGTTTCTTTTGATATCTCAAGTAGTAGCGTAGCGGTGGGGTGCGGAACCATCAGTGAAAGAAGGTGATGATTTTTTAAAGAAGAAAAAGTAAAAAGTGGGATTATCAATTCTGAACCGGCTTAAAAATTTTGATCTCTCTTCATATTTTGTAAATCAATTCACATACATGATACAGCAGCAAAGTAATCCTGAATCCTTACCAGCAAATAGATCCAACAAAACTGTCGTACAAAAGCAATTTTACTTATCTTGTGATAGAAAAATGCAGCGCTCATTCCACTTTGCGTTCATCGTTCTTTTTGTTCTTAGTTTAAGTAGCAATTTGGACGAGGCTTTGGGGTCAATTCCACGTCCCCGAGGTGTTGCAATATCCAAAGCAAGTCTCTACCCACCCGGCGAGCATTTTGTTTGTTTCAATGGACTGAAAACCATAAACTACCTCCAGGTAAGCTACCACACATCGAGATCTTTCGGGAGAGTTACTATTCGTTTTCTTTGTTCAGATAAATGACGACTTTTGCGATTGCCCGGATGGCAGTGATGAACCCGGAACATCAGCATGTCCAGAAGGAAAATTCCATTGCACAAATGCCGGTTTTAGGCCGAAAAACATTCCAAGCTCCCGAGTGAATGATGGCATTTGCGATTGTTGCGATGCCAGCGATGAGTATGGAATTCAAGATAGTAAGTGTATCAACACTTGTCTAGAGCTCGGCAAGGAGGAACGTCAACTTAAAAAGAGCAGAGAAGAACTTGCCAAACGGGGAATCACATTAAAGGCGGAACTCAGTTCAAAGGGCAAAGCGATGCGAGATGAACGGGATGTCAGACTTGCGGAGTTGCAAAGTCGACGCCAAGAAGCCGATGCCATTCGTGAGGAGAAGCAAAATATCAAGAAACAAGCGGAGGACATTGAAACGGAAGCTTTGCAAGTGTACAAAGAAATCCAGGAGACTGAGAAACAGGAAAGAACCAAGCAACAAGCGTCCGAGAATGCCAACGAAGCACAAGAGACATTTATAAAGTTTGACTCGAACAGCGATGGATTTATTGAACTTGCAGAATTACAGACCAGAGCATCATTCGATAAGGATCGCAACGGAGAGGTGAGTAGATTGAAAATGACAATCCTCAATGGGATCATTTTTTTAGGTTAGATATTTGAGGGAGGAGCAACAGATTAAACTCAGCTAACTTGGAGATAGGATTCGTAAAAAAATCGAAATCGAGATAACAATCAGACATGTCATTACGATGATAGAGAATGCGAAAAGAGTGGGTCTCGCAATTCTGTCTGTCTGTCTGTGTATACCTAAGCCCCTGAAGCGATTTTTTTTTTTAATTAGTGGTTAAGCGTCTTTGGTAATTTCCTAGAGGGAATTACCAAAATCGTGAACATTTCTTGACAAAAATTGATGAAATTTGTTACACTTAAAGAGAATACAAAAAGTCTACCAACTGTTTGTTTTGCAGACTAAGCAATAAATTTGATAAACTGAAAACAAATCATTCAGTAAATTTATCTGAAGTATGTAGATTCTAAAATGTTAACTTGAATGCAAAGCTAGTATCACAAGATTTGTGTAAGCTCCAACATTTCGCACAAAACGACAAATTGGAGGACAGCAAATGACATACAAACACAATTTGTGTATCATTTGGTGTCTTCCGAATTGAGGTTTAGATGGTATTGCGTATTTTTATTACAAAAATGTAGTCGTGTGATCTAAGCTTAACCAATTAAATATCAGTTATAACAAGAGAATAAAATAATGAAGAAAAATAAGTCCACGCAATGTATACAATGTACTCTCTACCACCTAATATTTGCACTATTAATTTTTCTTTATTAAATACAATTTCGAGGTCGTTTTTATAAAAAAAATACTAAAAAATTGAATATTTTGAAGTTATAGTGTTGCCAATTAAATTTGAATTCAACGAATCAAAAATGCGAAATAGTACATGTCGTTTCAAATCAAAAGTTCTGTGTCTCAACATATTTTCTCCCTTCCAATATAATTTAAAAAAATAAAGAAACAAATCACGCCCACAAAAAATGCAGGCAGATTAAGGTATTCGTCAGACTACCTGGGACATTCATATGAATCTGTGACCTCTCACGCAAGAAATCTGCTCCCGGCTTTTGATTTGAAACGACCTTTATAATATAATAATGTATATATTTTTCTGAAGGATTTTGGTCTGTTGAGTTCGAATCTGAAGTCAGAAAAAACTATGAGGTCAATTTTTTGAGATAAGGTGTTATTTTCAGCAAAAAATATCTCAAAAGCGCGACGTCATATTTTTTTTCTGACTTCAGATTCGATACTCTTAATCTGCAGTACATGTGTGAGTGCAGAAAAAACGATTCTTTCAAAATCTGCGAGATCGGGTTTTTACTTACTCTATAGGGCAAGCCTTGGTTTCTTGTCAAAAAAAATTCTAGGTTTTAATCAGAACCAACATTACGATGGTAAAGAAGTCCAAAAATATGGTTTTCTTGCCGTCCGTCGGTCTGTGCGTCTGTTGTCTGTGCGTCTTTCTGTACAAAGAGCCATAGCCTAAATGGGTTGACGGATTTGCTTAAAATTTGGTACAGATTACTTTTTTATAATTTAGTTTTTGAATATAATTTCGATTAGAACGAATACCTCCCAAATAACGGTTTCGAGTTATTTCATTTTCAAACGGCTCTAACGATTTCGATTAAACTTGGTGTTTATTATGTAATGAGTGAGTGTAACAATCAAAAAAATCGATGTGGCCTGGTGTTTCTTCGTGTTAGTTGCAGAATCTGCATGTGGCACTAGAATGCTTATATACGTTTTTAATTTGCAATGGCCCATGAGAAGATCCGTAATCATCCTGAGTTTATTCCTACTCAAGCTGATACAGAACTTGAAACGCTCTTGGTTGTAGTTCCCGAGAAGCATTTTGGCCTACCTCCAGTTTTGGTAGTTTTTCATAGTCCTTTGTTCTTTCGGTCTAATCGCCTTGTTTTATTATGTTTTTTATGACATTTTCTACTATACCGCAGAAAGGCTCGGATCCCATTAGAGGAGCCATTGTTCCTGCTTTTGCTAAGGAGTCCGCCTCCGGACCCCTATGTGCCCAGTTACCCAGCGGAGAGTGACTTTGCTGAGCTTGCCAAGTTCATTAAGTTTTTCTATACACTAGCTTGGAGTTGATTGTATGAGCTGACTTCTTTTAGGGCCGCATGACTGTCGGACATAATAGCTATGTTTTTGCTCCGTTGATTACCTTCGAAATAAAGTTCTTTTTTCTAGAATTAATGTTTGTATTTGTTCCATAACCAAAGGTCTTTATTATGAAATAACTCCTTACGTATTTAGGTCTGTCATTTTCAATATTTCGAAACACCCCATCAAGTTCATCTCATAATGCCGTCGTCGGTTTGTCAAAAACTAAGTCCAATTCACTTATTCTTTTGCAACCATTATATTACATCCAACTTCCAATTGTGGATAGTATTTTCAGAAACTTGATCAACGCAATGTATTGAAATCGTGATATTGCAGTTAGTATTCTATAATGTACCATTTGAGCATTCTTCTCTTTGTCTTTAAGATACTCATCAGGGCAGACATTAACTGTAATAAAAAAAAACGCAAATATCCGTATAATAAAATAATATTTTCCGTTTAATTTGTTTTCTCCTTAAGGTATCTGATGAAGAAGCACGCTTCTTTCTCGATGAAAAGGATCGGGTCGATTTAGAGCATTTTGTTTCGATTTGCTGGGCCAGAATCAAGCCATATCTCATGCTTGATGCCGGACTCTTCAAACCACCACAACTAGATACTGAACAAACTGAGGACCAGCACCAAGAAACCGATACAGAGCCCCAATACATAGAACCATCTCTTGATGAGGAACACCACGAAGAAGAAGAAGGAGAAGCAGGTTATGAGCCCGAAGAAGAAGACGAAGAGGGTGAAGAAATTGGCGAAGGTGCTGCTGAGGAAGTTACAACATCAAAACCAGATTATGATCCTGAAACACAGAAGATCATCGAACAAGCGAATGCAGCACGAAATGATTTCTCTGAAGTCGAACGTCAACTGCGTGAGATCGATCAAGAAATTAAAGAAATTCAGGAGCAAATCAGCAAGGACTATGGAGCATCAGATGAATTTGCTCCACTCGAAGGCCAGTGCTATACATTTGAAGATCGCGAGTATGTTTACAAGCTATGTCCGTTTGATAGAGCATCACAACAGCCAAGGAATGGTGGTTCCGAAACAAGGTGAGAATAATGAACGTATTCTTGTGAATTTCTATCATAAATTTTTGTTTCTTTCTTAGATTGGGGTCATGGGATCGATGGTCAGGATCGCAATACAAGTACAGCCAAATGCTCTATTCCAATGGAGCCTCATGCTGGAATGGTCCACAAAGATCTGCTGTCATTCAATTAGAATGTGGACTGGATCATAAGGTGACCGGAGTGTCTGAACCAAATCGATGTGAATATCATATGGTATTCGAGACTCCAGCTGCCTGTGAGAATCCAAACGATTCTGCCGACGGTGATATGCACGATGAGCTCTAATATTAAGAATCGATATACCCAGTTTGATTTCTTATTTATTTAAAACAAACAAACAAATTGGTCCAGATGGTTTTGAAAATCCCACCATCATTTTTATTAATATTATCCATCATTCACAGAGAAGAGTTTATTTTTTTTTTTTTTCAAAGAAAACAAATTTAATTTGTCATTTCAGTTTTTTTATAATATTTTTTAAAATCTTTTCAAGAAACCAAAATAAAAACCATTCCTCTGTATAATTACAGTTAGTTAATGTAAACTTTGCGTATTTAGATCTTTATATGTATATCAAAATTTAAATTAATTTTTGTTTTCTTTACAATTATTTTAAATTTTAAAACATTCATTTAAAAATTATAAATTCATGTGAAACGTCGTAAAAAAATGCACTTGTTTTCTTTAAGAAATGGAAATATTGGAATTGATTTTAGTGTTGGGAAGATTAATGCACACAAATCAAAATTATTGATAAGTCCTCTAATCACCTAGAGTAGAGGTCTGTTTAAAGGGAAAGCTCAAAAACAAACCAAATCCCATTTGATTGGAATTTTACAATCAGTCCGACTCTCTTTTTATTTGATAGGTTAATACTTAAGCTAATAGATTCCGGCATAATTGGCCCTTTTATTTATGTTTTTTTGTCCCTGAAATAAAACATCGCAGTTAATAAAACAGTTTTTGTTTTCAACTTGTTTGACTATCATTAACTTTATTAAGTACATCACAAAACATTATTATTTGGTTTGAATTCTCTTGCTGTTATTTAACAAAGTTTTTTTTGTCAACAAATAAACAAATATTGACTCAATTCATTCGCATTGTTCATTTAGGTATAAAAAACATTTTATTGGAGCTCATTTGCAAGGGTACCAATGACGGAAATATATCAATTGAATTTGATAAGACCAAAGGCGAACTATAATGTTCGACCATTACCGTATAAAAGCATTGTCGGTGTAGCCTTCGGCTTCAGCAATACCGTCATTAATTTTTGTGATTCAATTGAAAAGCACCCGTATCGGTATTACAATTGTCGTTTTGACTAAAACACCAATAAAACGACAGCTTCTAGTAACGGCAATTGCAGTTGAATTAAAAATCTGACTTAGAAGTTCTATCCACTATTTACATTTCTCCCCATTTTAACTAGAGCTTATTGGTGTTTTAATTAAAACGACAATCGTAATAGGGGTGAATAGTTCGACAACTGATTGGTGATGTTGGATTATTATTATTACTTAAAAATAGCATAGTACCAATTTTTTTTTTTTTTGAAAAATCCTTTAAGAACGAACGAGAGAGAAACATGAAAGAGACGAATAGCCATAGCATACTTGTAGGAACTTCTAAAAATGCAAGTCTATTCAATGCAATTGATGAACGATAATCCTATACTTGGGGATTCGGCGAAGCAAAGCATGTGGATGACGTGGCGTAGTGCGTAGTGTACTGGCCTCTCCTAATCCTACCTGGGTATAGGAAAAAGTTTTTCGATTAAAATGAATAACTTTACGGCTTAGCTCCACAAACAAAATGGAATTGACGGAAAAAGGAGTCTGATGAGAGGATTGGCACCCTTGAAATAGCTATAACTCTAGCCATGTTGGTGGTAGTACCTTGAAGTTGTTGTTGTGGTTCAAAAATTAATAGAAAAACGAACGAATTTAATGTTTTTTTTACGGGTAGGCAGGAGTCTCAATAGAACAGGATTAACACATTAAAGTAAGCAAAAAAAAAAATAAACTAAAATCAATTTTTTGCGGTGGAAAATAATGTGTCGTGCAGTAAATTGAGAGTACAAAATGAGTGAAGACTTTTCCAAATAATTTCAATAATTTAAAAATTTCATCGGTCAAACTGCAAATAGAAAAAGTCGAATTAAATTCACCACAGCGCAAGTATATGGTACACTAGGTCTGGCAGTGCCTCCATCAGCTGTCCAAATGTACTTCATTTCCGAACGCGGCCCCAATTTTATCTGTCAGGTGTCAAACAACAAGAAAATTTTGTTTTGGAATTTTGTGGTGTATCGTGTTATGAAGTGCTTCCGTTTTTCACGTCCCACTTATGGCTAATTGGACGAAAAAACCTCCAGCAGGTTCGTCCAATCGCAGAAAATGGAATCTTGAAGGTAACCATCACCCAATCCACATCACACGCGCTTACATATACTTTTTCCTCCCATTTCGTCCCCCAGACCGAACCTCGCTGAATAATCTGAAATACCACTTTGCAGCAGATGGTTGTTCCGATGTCCAATACGATCTGGCCAGGCAGTTATTAGATAGCAACATTGGTAAATATTGTTAAATTTCATTGTTATTTTTCGATTTCCATTGTGGTTTCATTATATCATATTCCCATAGAGCACAATGAAGCTTCATCGCATGTCCAAGGCGTTCACTGGCTTCTCTGTGCTGCCCAACAAGGTCACGAAGACGCCCTGCGGCTACTTCAAGAATGTTTCGATAATCGCCGAGGCATAAGCGATGCGAACATCGATGACGTAAGAAGCTGCCTAGGGATGACAACTGGCGAACGAGCTGCCCGCAAAGCAGCCCGGGATCTCTTTGCATGTCTTTCCAATGGTGGAGAGCACATCACTCCCAAGCAACTTGAACGCAAAATGCGTGAGATATACAAACTCCAAAAACGACGAAAACGCCACAACGACTCAACCTCCGAAGAAGAAGAGGAAACTGAACAGCTGGAGGATGTGAACCATGTGAATGGCGACATCTATCCATGCGAAGGGCCCGATCTTAACGTTTCCCATCCCGAGAGAGTGATTACTGAGGCGAATCTGGTCACTGCAGCTGTAAACTACGCAAATGGCCGTTTGCCTGCAGTCAACGATGAACTTACACTCTCCATTCCTCACCCAAACTCGCTGGATCATGTTCCGTGCTTCCATCGGATTATTTTCCATCCGATTGTGTTTTGCAGGCTACTCTACCATCGCTTGATCAACTTGATTTCCGCCTTCCCAGGCTCACTCTCGCCCAGCATGAAGCTGGCTCTAATTTTCCTCATCTACATTGTAGTTTCCAGCGATAACCTCACAGTTTATCTCCCCATATGCTTCTACTACCTGTGCTTGGGAGCAATGGTCTGGTCGACGTGTAAGATGCTCAAGTCTAAGCACGATTTTATAGACTTCCGGATGTGGTCGGGTCTTTTCCTAAGCTATGGCGACAACAATGTAGAAGCAGGCCCGTCAGAGAATCGTTTTTTGAAAAACAACATGAAACCCTATTTGTATTTCTTTTGTGCTCTCGTTGGCAATCTCATCGTCTGTCCATTGATTAGCACTGAATGGCTGCCTCATTCGGAGATCACTATTCTCTCCTTTGTCATGGTATTCATTTCGATGGTGGCATTTATGTATACGTCCTCCCAGCGACGTTTTCCCGATGTTCTCGTTCTCTTCTCCTTCGGTATCAATGTTTTGGCCAAATATCCATACGAAATGGATGAGGTTGTAAGCACAGGTTGGAGATTCCTCGACTTGAAAGTTCCGACTTTCAGCTCATTTGTCATTGGCAACGGCATTGAGTTTTGTTTGAACTGTCGCACCGTCTTGTACTTGATGATTCCATTGTTTCTTGTGCATCTGGCCAAACGGTCCAACTGGCATGGCACTTACACATATCTCATTCCACATTGTGTCACTCTTAGTTGGCTCCAACTGTGCATTACCAGCTCGCAGAGTGCAACTATGTTTGGGGTTGTACGAGCTGCTCTAGGACTGGCTGGGATACTTCTTTTCCTGCCTCTCTTCGGCATCGTCTCGTTGATGGTGCCTGTGTTTCTGGCAGTCGAATACGTTGGCTTGACAGATCCGCGAATGCGTTTGGTGACAACAATTGTAGCCGCAGCTTTTGCTCTGTTAGGATCCTGCTGCATGGCTATCAATCAGAGCACTCAGAAATACATCACATTCCTTCAGGTGAGTAGGAATATCTTCTCAAGAATTCCATTGATTTAGAATTAATTTTGCAGGTTGCTGTAAGCATTGTAGCTGCTGCTGTCCTCACACTGCCTTACATGACGTCTAGCTTTAAGGCAGTTCACACCGAAACATCACTTTATTCGAATCTAATCCACGATAAACCGATCATCACGTCTGAGGAGGACACCCACCGTCACATATCCTGGGAGAAATTCTATCATATGTGTGGCCAGCCTTCGTGGGAACACAGCAACAAAATTAAAACCCAAATGCGATGCTCTTACCTCACTGGATCTACCGTCTCCTGGGATGGTACAATTACAGAAGTTCAAATCGCCAGAGTGATGAATTTCCGTGCTGAACTTATCAGGGACTATCTGCCCTCCTGGTTGGCGAGCATTGTCGAGTGTGTTTACGGGGAGTCGAATATGCTGGAATGTTCGGATGGTGATGTGTTGTGTGAAGAACTGCGCAAGACAACTAAACTTCAACAACGCTGCAACTTGAACCGATGGAATGTCTACGAATACGAGATGCTCCTTCGGATGAATTCTGGTCTTCTGAGTAAGCCCATCGATGTTCGAGTGCATGCCGATGATCGTTTTCGCAACTTCACCACTCTCTTACGCAGCGGCGATCGAGTTCATATATATGGAAAACTGATGAATACTCGACATTCATCCAACGCCCCTAGGGAAGATTTTGTCCTTGGTTCGGGCAAGCCTTCTGTCCAGTTGACAGGTATCGAGTGTACTGTTTGCACCGAAAAGGATATGCCAGCACTGAATTTCAACAAAATGACATCCGCAGTAGATGCAAGAATGCGTGATTTAACACGGGGCATCAAGTATTTGCTCAATGTCCTCCTCAATCCATTGATTACCTTTAAATAAAAAGAAGGTAACATCTAACCGGATTCCCATGACAGATGGCATAGTAAATATATATTAGAAATAACAATATCAGTATGTGTGTGTTTAGATGATTTATATGTAGTGTACACGCTTACCAGGAACAAAACTAAATTTTTGATTTTTTTTTAAGTTTTGGAGTTATTTATACCTTGTTTGGTCGGATAAGCTGAATAACGTAGTACCTAATGCTTCTATAAATGTAATGTTTTAAAAAAAAAGTAAAAATATACAAATATTTGTGGATCATTGTATTGCAAATATAATTTATGTTTACATTATTCCCAAAACCACGGCTATTAATTATTTAATAATTAATTGCTTTATTTTATTAAAAATAATTGTAATGGTATCAGCATCAGCATCATCGAAATCGAAATTGTATTTCATGCTGGTGTACTGGAATCTGGATGGAGTAAAAGTCCTCAGACCTTAAAAAGTCCGTTGTGATCCCCTTAAGGGGCATAAAGCCTCCACTACTCCTACGCGCCATCGTGTACGGTTTCTGGAAATATAACGTAGTTCTCTCCAACTCTTCCCCAGCTGTGCAGATTCACTTTCGACTGTCCCGCGCCATGTGCTTCTCGGCCGACCCGACCCTCTACCTGCCTGTGTGAGTGGGTTCCATTGCATCGCTTGGCCAGCAATGCAATTGTTGCCTTTTCGAAACGTATGACCAATCCACTGCCACTTACGTCTGCGAATAGTACTGTCAATGGATTCTTGACCCGTTCGTCTATGGTGTTCTTCATTAGAAATACGGTTGGGCCAAAAAATCCTTAAGATGTTTCGTAGACACCTATTCACGAACGATTGCAGCTTGCTTGTGACAGTTGTTAAGATTTTCCAAGTGCTGCACCCATACAGCAGCACGGATTCAACATTGGAGCGGAACAGTCTCAGCTTGTTTAAGCTTATAGCGTTGTTTCTCAATATTTTGGACTGCATTCCGAAAGCAGCCTTTGCCTTTTTGATACGGCTGTCGACATCTTGTTCGGTTACGCCTTTGGTAGAGACAAAACTCCCAAGATATTGAAAGTCTTCTACTTTCTCTACCGGTTGTCTAGAAATATTGACTTCAACGGCGGAGTTACTTCCGAGGCTTTTTTTTTGCCGCGTTAATTTTCAGCCCCACGATTTCTGCTTCTTCACCCTTGTTGTCTTTATATAAGAAGCTTTAACGTCTACAGCAACTTTGACCCTTAGAGCAAATACGTGCGACCCAGTCGCGCATACTATTTCCAAATGCTTCAAAAGCCGCCTCACTTTTATTCTTTTTTTTTACAGAACATCTAAAGTGTGAACAGAAAAGTACAACTTTTTGCTTTCGAGGTTTTTCTGTTCCAGACTGTTCTAGTTTGCTGTTCAATGATGCTGTCAAGAACAGTTTAGAACAGTGCGAACTGTCAAATGTGTTTGTTGTTGTTTTCTGTTCTGGTGTTACTCACGAAACTGTTCTGATCTGTCCTGTTGTGATCTAACTATGTATTTCCTCGTTGAACACAGCTATACATGCCCGCTTTTAATAGACTACGAGAAGTCTAGAGAGCAGATTAAAACCGTTAAGTTATTCAAAAAATGGTGTAAGAAGATAACTTCCGGTTTTCGCTCATACGCATATTTCACCATTTCGTAATCATTTGTGTGGTGAGAGGTGATTTTTGCGCAGGTGCATAAATAGCGGTCAACTGACAGCTGACAGCTGTTGCTTTCTATTTTCACACCAAATGACAGTTTTCCAATTCTACAAAAAATAAATACACTGAAACTGAAAAAAAGCCGCTAGTGCTTTTTCGATGTCAAATAGAAATTAGACACTACATAGTAGATCAGAAAATCGACTCTCATTAAACAATTAAACATATAATGAGCCTAGCTTAAAATATTGAATAAACAAATTGAAAGCAAAAAACACAGCCACGATGTACAAACCACTGGAAGAGCACAATAGATTAACAT
Organism: Meliscaeva auricollis; assembly: GCA_948107695.1. Taxonomy (NCBI): domain Eukaryota; kingdom Metazoa; phylum Arthropoda; class Insecta; order Diptera; family Syrphidae; genus Meliscaeva; species Meliscaeva auricollis. The sequence continues at coordinate 114,834,821 of OX403616.1, read as the reverse complement.
TTAAGTATTTCCAAATATTTATGGTTGTTGCTTTATATTGGTAAGCTAATTAATTTCTAAATTAAAAAAAGAAAACTAATTAAAATTCATTTGTTTTATTACTTTAGGGTTGTATCAATCTTAACAGTTTTTGTAAATAAAGCACTCCTTAGCAGCAAAGATATAGATTTGGATGCCCCCTTATTTGTAACTTGGTTCCAATGTGTCGTCTCTACGATAATATGCTTTGTAATGAGCCGACTGGCTCTACTTTTTCCAAATACGATAAGTTTTCCAGAAGGAACACCGCTTGACATTAATACATTTCGAAAGGTAAACATTTTTTTCTCTATCTGTACTTATAATAGTTTCGTTTTTAAAGTGACTTTTTTTCTAGATGTTACCACTTTCCTTCGTGTTTACATCCATGATTGCAACAAATAATATGTGCTTGAAGTATGTGGGTGTTGCATTTTACTATGTTGGAAGATCACTTACCACTGTATTCAATGTAATTCTCTCTTATGTTGTATTGAAGCAAAAGACTAGCTTCAAGAGTATTATGTGCTGCAGTGCCATAGTTCTTGGATTCTTTTTGGGAGTTGATCAGGAGAGTTTAACAGGTGATTTGTGCATTTAATATAATTTGTTCTTTTTATTCGTCATCACCTTGACTGGGACTTCCTGTAGCATTCATATGAATTGGTTACCTCTCACGTAAGAAATATGCTCCGGCTCTTAGACTATCAATTTCATCGCATCAAATGTCCTTGTGTCATGTATTTTTGTAGCTCCTGTGGTTTTATTAAGACAGCTTTACATGTATAAGCAGTATTTGGGGAACGACAAATTCTAGAATTTGTAATCTCGCAGTTTAACGCTCTAGGATCTAACTGGCACCGAGTCCTAACTAATACTCAGTGACAAATTCACAGAACTTGGGCCTAGCACTTGGGAGAAGAAATGAATTGATTCCGATTTGAATACTAACTTAAGGACTAGGGCCGGTTCTAGTTAAGACTGAAGAAATTGGCTTATTGTATGTCAGATTTTTGTCTATGAAGTTAAAACTATAATAGTTGGTAACGAACCGAGCAAAAAAAAGTTGCAACTGCACTTATTCGAATTTATTGAGGTTTTCTAACTTTTTGTGCTTTCGGAAGTCAAGAGCGCTCCTCGACAGCATTTTAGGTAAGAAAATTTGCAAACTGCTCGCAATTGATGTTAACAAAAGCAAAATTAACTTCCGACTCATCAATCCCATTTATGTCAAAATTCCCTTGTGCTTTATCACAACCAAACCTTCGTCTGATGGCATATTTTTTGTTATTTTGCAAAATTGCCGCTACGGCCAAATAAGTATTTATTACTTAAGAACGGTTCTAAAAGCAGCTTTAGCAGAAAATCAAAAAATAAAATTCCATGGATTAAAAAAACAAATATCGTTAATAGGGCCGATTATGAGGATAACTTAGAATTTTTGATTTCTGACTTGGTTCGGTTCAGCAATAGACTTTTCATATCGTCTCGTTTCTGGGTGGACCGCGTATCTGCACAACAAAATTTGTTTAGTTATTTTTTTATTTAATTTAAGTTTTTCTCGCAATTGAATATTTGGATTGAATAAAAAAAATCGAATTAACTGTAAAACATATTAATTTTGAAAAAAGGATCAATAATAATGTTAACATCAATTTGGATTAAACATTTATTATTTTTATTTTTTGCTTTTCATAATGCAAATTTTAGGGCAGACTTAATGCACCCGCCGCGCATTCTTTCATCGACCTCCAGCTAACATTTGTTTACTACTCAGTGACTTATAAAATTAGTCGTTATTGGGTTTCCCAAATCCCAAAGGTTTTTCCCCAGGGAAACTGGACATGGTGTTGTTTTTCTTATACATGTAATCCTGATCAGAATCAACCAGGAAATAGTTCGATCAGAACAGTTTCGTAAAAAAAAGGTCAGAAGAGAAACAACACGTATGACAGTTCGCACTTATCTGTTCTGATCAGTTCTGACTTCTTTTGAGTCAAGTCAAGTATAGAAAATACTAAAAGTCTGGAACAGAAAAACCTCATTGAACAGCAAAAACTTGTACTTCTCTGTTCCGAACAGTCCAGAACAACGCCATTGAACACACTTATTATTAAGTCTGTTTGGGTACTGGTGAAAACAACAAATTTTGAGCCCAAGTACTGTCCAGTGCATTGAATTGACAGAAGTACCCAAACTAAATTATTACAAAAATTACCTGACGCTTGACACTTTTCACTCCCCGGGTTCAATAATGTCGTTTTTGATTGGTAATCCGCAAGGGAAAAACTCTCCGATTGTGGATGCGAATAAAACAACAAAACACTTCTCAAGTTTATTTGTCACTGTGTTTGTGATATAAATACTAGAAAAAAAATAGTTAGAAATATTTTATTTAACTTCGAAAACCCTTATCAGTTATTTGTTGTTTATAAATTTTATTTTATCCGCAAATTCTCTTTCACGAATTGAACAAAATTGAAAACAAAAAACTCAACTTTACAATTTTGACACTTAAATTATGTGTGTGTTTAAGTTGCTTCTGGTTTCGATTCTGAATTTAAATCCAGAAGGGAATTTCTCTTCTATCCAGAAAAAAACTGTCATCCTAAGCAAACAAAAAATTTTCTGAAGTGGCCAGAAGCATTCCGAGTTACCAATCAAAAATGACATTAGTCCCTAACGTTTCCTGAACCTATCCATTAAGATCAGTCAAGTTGAGAAGCTCTAATTGGCCGAATGTCACAAATAATACTTTTTATGATATTTGGCCAATCAGAGCTTCTGGTCTCTGTTACCGGCCAATCACCTCAAGCGTAGGTACACAAAACCTTGCACTAAACTTTACTCGACAACTTTATAGAACAGTTTTAAGCAACATTTTTTTCTTATGCAACACAAAAACCTGTATATTCGAATAAATATTCATTAACTACGCCTAATAAACAGACGACAGAATTTTGTTTCAATATAAAAAAATGTTCCACATACGCCACAGTGACTGCCTCGTAAAATTATGTCGCTGACCAAATAATTAATCCAGTTTTCATTCGCCAATAGTTTCATTGACCTTTTTAGTTATAGTTTGTCCCACCGAAAAACTTGCGTTCCATTTTTCTCCTAGCGTATTCCTCTCATTTTATATTATTTTTCTTCTTGAATTTGGGAAACGAATAAGAATCTACTGCAACGGAAAAATGTTACTTGCGTTCAGGAGAAACTAATAATAACTTTAATTTTCAGGCGAACAAAAATATTTCAGGTAAAAAGTTTTTTGTGAACGAAATTTTAATATTTGTTTTGTCTTTTCACACAGATAGTTTTTCATGGCAGGGTACTATATACGGAATTGCTGCATCACTGAGTGTATCAATGTTTTCCATCTATACAAAGAAGGCATTGCCACATGTTAACCAAGAAATTTGGTTACTAAGTTACTACAACAACTTCTATTCGAGTATATTGTTTCTTCCGTTGATCATAATCAACGGTGAATTAAATGCAATCATAACTTATCCAAACTTGTATTCGGGATGGTTCATTTCGGTAATGGTTGTTGGTGGTATTTTTGGATTTGCAATCGGCTATGTTACAGCCCTACAAATTAAGGTAACAGTAATTTGTCTTTTTAAAATATAATGAATAATTTAATTTAATTTTTTTAGGTTACATCACCATTAACGCACAATATTTCTGGTACAGCTAAGGCATGTACCCAAACAGTTATAGCAACACAATGGTTTAACGAAACGAAATCGTTACTTTGGTGGATTTCAAATGGAATTGTTCTAATGGGCAGTGCGAGCTATGCTCGCGTCAAACAAGTGGAAATGGAACAGCAGCACAATAGACCATCAATATCAACAAAAATTTAAGCAAAATACAACACAAATATTTATACATTAAACTGACTTATTTTATGTCCTATATTACGTAATAGAATACAGTATTGAAAATTGTTTTGTTTTAATTGGCTGCTCGGGCCTTTTCATCTTCCTCTTCTTCTTCTTCGACAACTTCCGACGATTTGGTTTTCCTCGAGTTATTAAATGAACCCTGTTCTGGTACATAGAGGAAAGGATTGATTTTCAACTGTTCACTGCTTGGAGGACTCTTTAGAAGAACTCGTGTTATGAATTTTCCTTCACGTTTAGGACGCATCGAGTTGACATCTTTTAATAGAGCAGCAAGGTTTTCTTCCAGTTGTTTGGCATCCATATCCAGCTAAGGTAATGATATGGTTTTAATTAAATAGTAGAAGAAAACAAATTATCAAAAATTATTTACCGTTCCAATACATGTTTTGATAATTCCAAAATCTTGTTGGTGTTCATCTTTAGTGGCAGCATAACTTACACCATCCGAGAACTTTTTGATCATTTCGGTGAGATTTGTTCCAAGAGTTTCACTTCGTGGATTTGGAAACTTTCTCTTGAGCAAACCTCGAAGGCTAACTAGTTCAGGCAGGATGTTTGAGTGTGCAATTATGAAATGATAGTCCGTAAGCAAAAGATCTCCGTTTGTAATGTCTTTGATCAACTCCACGCCACCGACAAGGCTTGCGCCTGCTTGTCTGGCTTCTGCAATAAGGTTCTAAAAAAGACATTTGTTTGTTATAAATAAATCATTAATTAAAGATATTAAAAACCCTCATATATATATTTAAAAACATCAAATGAATACAAGAGTTGAGCCCATTATATTCCTTAAGACATTCGGAAAGAAAATATTTTTTACAGTTTTTTTGATTTTTGCTTTTTGATTTTAAGAAGGCAACATTGACTCGGACCACTATCTTGTGGACAACATGCGGATGCGAATCGCAAGAGATCTCCACATCTTTTACCGACTGGCTTTCGAGTAACTACTAAAAAGGTCTTGATCCTCCAGCAGTAATCAATAACCAGTAGAAACATTACCAAGAAGCCGTCTGATATGGCCTCTGACATGCTTAGTTTCACAAGGTAACGACAACGAAATCCTTTGTTTTATGTCAAAGTGAGCCAAGCACATGCAGCTAATAAGAAAGCATACAAAGTGGTGCTGCAGAGAAAAACAAAAGCTTCCAATGATTTCAACAAGAGGTAAAGAACAGATTAAGACCGGCTTCGGCTTTTCATAAAAAGAGGCAACTTGAAAAATGAGGGATCAAAGAGTCAGAATCTAGACCCGAACTGGAATCTGAAAAGACGACGGAAACGTCGTAGTGGAGTCGATGTTAAATAATGGAAAAAATCTGCCAGGCAAACTGCAGCATTTAACTTTGACGTAGACTCACAATTCAAAATTTCGTGTGGAGAGGAAAAACTAAAACATTTCAAAATATAAACTCTATGCTACACTATCACTTACATTTTCTTTTGTGAATGCAAGAATCTTCCTTTCATCTCCGTGATCAAATTTGTGTGGAATCATAGCCATGCGATTGAAATTGTCCACGAACCGATTCGCTTTTTCGGCTTGCATATTTAACTCAATTTCAACGTCGAGTGGTGCATTTGGCACATTGTACATTGATGGATCATGAGTTTCTCGATGGCATTGGATAGCTTCAGCAACGGTATATTCGGTCCAACGATAGTACTTTCCAACATAACAATTATCTTTGGGAATAGCCTTCCACGAGTCGTCAATGTGCTTACTCACTTTACTCAGATTTAGTCTGGAAAATACACCAATAAACAAATGCCTTAGAAAAGAATCAATAATTCATTTATTACCCCTTGTTCCTTTGGTTGTGTGGTATAAATCCAACTTTTTTAACTTCTACTTTGACTTTCTTCTTGCGAGCCTTCTCACGGGTACCTTTTCTTGCTGCTTCTGTGACAGCAGATAAATGAAATTCACGAGTAGAATTAGATAACTGCGATCTAACAGCGAGTGATCGCATTAAGGAAACCACTGTTATCATTTTTATTTATTGTCTTTAAAGAATAACTAAATTATAATTGAAAAATTAATTTATTTTGAGGATCAAGGAACAAAATCGACTTAAGAAAGAAAAAATTTCTTCATTTGTGACATAACCTAAACATTGAATTGTCAGTTTTGTGATATGTCAAAAATGTTGTATCTAGCGGACAATAGAGGGCTGTAGATAAATTACGTCAGACAACATTTGACACGTTACGTAAGTTTAAATGTTCAGCTAGGAGGAAACAAAATTTTGAAGCGGAAAATATTTAAATTAGATCTTGAAGTATTTCAGTTTCTTACATTTACACGAAGAATAAATAAAAGGGGTATTCAATGGAGAAGAAAGATAGGGTCAAGGATCAAAAATTCATTTTGTATGATATGATATATCGATGCAGAATTTAAACCTTCTATGGCAGTCCAGAAGGTCCCCTTATTTTTTTTTATGTATCTAAAGATGGTTAGTACGAGTGGGGGAGGAGGGATCTTTATAAGCTGAAGAGTTTATTTTCATGCAATGCTCGATCGAATAACACACTGACCGATATTTCGAAAGATAGAGCCAAAAAAAAAACACCCTCAATTTTCAATTTTGATTAATTTTCATTTTTCTCTAGGTTTCATGTTTTTTTTTAAAGTTATAATTAAAAGAAAAAACTTGGTAACATTTTTAATTTCTGCTTTTTAAAAATAGTTTCAAGTTTTTTTTTGTTCTAATAAGTTTTTTTTAAAACGGGTATATTAAGAGTTTTTTTATTTTGAAATTTTTGTTCAAATATATAAAAGAATCTGCTTCTTATTACTTTTTTTCATCAAAATACTTACCAAAATTTACAGTTTTATGTAGGTTGTTAGATACTACAGTTATGTACTTTTTTAAAATGCTACAGTAAAGAATTACGTTGATTTTTAAAATGCTGGAGATATTCAAGGAACCAAATATTTACCTACACATAAGAACCCTCAAGAAATTATAATGTTTTGTAGAAAATGTACCCATAGCAACGTCACTTAGAAGTACTAATGTAATTATTAAGTATTTTTTTTAGCAAATAATTGCTACTCAGAGATTTGTATTTCAAAGTAAAAGAAAACCAATTGTGACACTGTGGCGTATGCGCAACTTTTTTTTTTAAGTTTTCAATATTTTCTTTTGGGTGTAGGTTTGGTGTTATGTATAAACAACAAATAAATTTAATTTAAACTTTGAAATATACATAGTTCATAATCATACAATAACTAAAGCTCATAGTATTACCATAAACGCAAGGTATTAGAAACTACTTTTTATTGTTTAATTTTAGTCTTATTTTATTTGAGGAAAACATTGAAAAGAAAACAGAACACACCTATTTTGTGTTATTCTATTTTAATAATTAAAATTTAAATCATATCTTTTAAAAAAAAAAATTACTACAAAAGGGTCTTAACATTCGGAGCAACTTTGAGAGCAAGTACGAATGACTCAGTTGTAGATTTCATTTTCTTTCTTTTTCCGTTGTCTGTGGCCTTATTTCAATGAGTAAACAATAAATATAACACCCAACGGGTCTTATTTCCAATGCATTTTAGAAATAAGGCCCTATTTACAACATAAACAAAATAAGAGAAATGTGGACTAGTGTTCATGATGCCATGAGAATATTAATACTATTTTATAAATTATATTTTATGGAATTTGTAATGATCGACTCCCGGGGACTCCCCACTTTGGTAAAGAAGGTGACATAACTTTTTTCTCCCACGAGATACCGACTTATGTCGATACAAATTGATGGACTAATCGAGACCTTTCTAACGATAGGTCATTATGTGTTACACTAATGGGACTGAAGCGCCCACTGTTATAAAAAAGCTTACTAATGTACTGTATACAGTACTATTCGGCCTTTCTAAGCAAAAAAAACAACATTGAGAATTGATTTATCTAAAAACCATTTCCAGTCAATGTATAATAACATTGCGGAACCGAGACCTCAAAGTCTTACACTTCTTAAAATTTATATGAAATTTAATTTATAAGATTAAAAAAGTTTTACATTGCATTTTTGCAGATTTGGTTTCAATGACATATTTTTTGACGTTATTCAAAGTTGTAATTTTGAATGGTCAGATTATTTTAATTGTACCTATATTTTATTTTAAATTTTATTTTCGGCGAAAAACAACAAAATTGGTGTAGAGATCTTTTGAAAAAAATTAATATTAAGAAAAAAAATAATCGGAAATATGCTTCTATTTACGAGTTTTTGAGGGCTTAAAATCAATCCGACAAAAGCGAGAAAAGTCGTGGAAAAAAGTGTGAAAAGTCGCGGAAAATACCGTTAAAAAGTGCGGAACACCATGAGAAAAATCGCAGAATACTGGTGAAAGATCATTACAAACTTTAGAGAATAGCAAGATAGGTCACAAAAAAGGCGTTTAATACCATGAGAAAAAGCGTCAAATATCGCGGAGAAAGTCACAAAGAAGCCTGAAAAGCCTATGTATCCAAAAGCACTTGAATAAAAAGATTTAAAATGCTAAAATTATGAAGCTAATAAAAAAGCTTGTGGGTCAGTGGCTAGCCAATTTTATAAATGATCGTGTAAAAAGACAATAAATGCAATTACAAAATAAATATCAATGTGCAGGGCAAGACAACGTCTGCTGGGTCAGCTAGTAAAAAATAAACATCTTATACAAAATGGTGTTTAGGAGAAATTCAATTGATTACATTCGACATTAGATAGGCTAAATTCCCCAACCCAATGTAGTATTTATTTAAATGTTGTTGAAAATATCTTTAACAAAATATATGAACTACAACTTAGTACTAAAAGCACATCTTATCACATTTAAACACTACGAGACCACATTATTGGTTTAATTTTGACAAAAAAATACACATGTTCCGTTTTCCCCTAACTCCTTCATTCATTCTTTAGTTTATTAATCACCAATTCTAAGCAAAACTAACAAAACTTTTCACTTTGCAAAACAAAACTTTTTCATTTTTAAATTTGTGTTTGATGAAACGAACGATTCTTTTAAATTAAGTTCGCTTTAGATGTCAAAACCCTAGCAAATTTCACTATCGTTATGTTACACATAGCGAAGGTTTGTTCTTTCATTTTTACAATTTCCTCTTTGCAAATTTCCCCTTGGTGATACGAAATTTGCAAAATAAAAGTGAAAAGTAGCAAAGTATTTGGTGTTAGGTCCCGGGTCCTGATATATCATGTACATTCAAAGACTCTAGTTAATGGCAATGAAAACGCCCTTAACGTAAGGAATTTCTCGAGAAACATAAAGGTCAGATTAGATACTCATACGCGCATTCACTAATAGTGACTTCGTAGTAAACTCATTTTGATTGGCTGACAACTACATACATACCAAAAAATGAGATGAAATTCCCCCTCCGACGTAGTGTAAAAATTTCGACTTCAAAGATAGTTGTCATTTCAAAATCAGCTGTTAAAAAAAGTTTTGTCTTGGTTTTTGTTTTGTTTTTTGATTTGATTTTGGTGAAAAATTAATTTAAAAATGAAATTGACGGTGGAGAAGATTCAGATGAAATATTTAAGAAATTTTTTTTGTTTTTTTTATGCAATACGCATAAAATTAAGAAATAATTAAAAAATAAGAAATTTTATTCAAAGTTCTCAAAACACAAATGTTTCTGTTTTCATGTGTTTACATCTATCAAATATGACTGTAGTTAGAATTGACTAGCTTTGTAGTGCAAATTTTGCATTCAAAAAGCTAGTTGATTTTCGACTACGTAGTCACTTGATTAGTGAATGCGCCCAATGTTCAGCAATGAAGATATAATATATTCGAACTATACGACCAGTTAAACGAACGGCGATGTATCACAGAGAGGTCAAGAACCTATTAAACATTTTGAATGGATTTAGGCATGTAGAGCTAATCAACATTGACACTTTAGCCCCTAGCATGTCTTCAATGCCAGTTAGCGTAGATATGTAGAATTTGATCATTATTTTTCGGAGAATAATTTTTCATCATTCCCAGAAAAAAATGTTACCTTAATTTGATATCATCCGTATATTAAGTATTAAATAGAACTTTCGCTGGTTGATGTACATTATTGTATTTAAAAAAATACTTTTTTTTACCCAAACCCAACAGAAATAAAAAGAAATAAAATAAGAAACTAGAATTCTTAAGATTCAAAGCTTGTGATTCATAGTTACTGAAACTTCAAAATGCTTATAGAAATAAATAAGTAAAGAACCAGCATGGTTGTTTATTATTTCGGCCAAAATTTATGTTCATTACGGCTAAAAATATCGCCAAAATCATAAAGATCCATCGCATATATACTTATCTAAACACAAAAACACCCACAATTTCTTCATGACTTAATTTTGTTGAAACAAAATTGATTCTCCTCAAAAAAGTTTAAATTATATTCTCAAAAAAATTAAAAGAAACAAAAAAAAATTTAAGAAATTAAAATGTTAACTACACGACCACTTCACTTCAAATAAACAATAATTATAGTGCCTTCAGTCAGTTTAAATATTAATTCGCATTATAATGAACCTAAAAGTCTCATGTCGTCTCGTATAATAGTCTTGTTGACCGACCGACCGACATAGAGCGAAGAGAAGTTGCGCGGTACCATACGTTCAGAATCTCAGGAACTGGAACTGGACAGTGGAATGTTTTTCCCCCTTTTAATAATCCTATCCGTGTTTATAATTCATTTTCACTAAATAAACAATCTTCTTCGACTATGTACACAGCAGCACACAGAGAGGCATCTCATAAAGTTATCTTTAGTGGCGATGTCGGAGCAGAGGACAGAAGAAAGGACAGTGGAAGAATCATTCGAAAGAATGGATGGATACTCAGAGGAAATATCTAAATATCTTGTTCTAATTTTATATTTATTTCGAATAAACAAAAAGTGTTAAGTTATTGGCAATTTATCTGCTATTATATGAATTAATATAGGCTGCTGGGTAAACGTTATGGTTAGGCAGAATTTAGGTTTTTTGTTTTTTAAACAAATATTTTACTAGCAGGCAAATGCAAAATGGTTATTTGGAACAATATAAATTGTAAATTGTACATAAACATATGAGAAGGGGATTTTTTTTTCAAAGCTAGACTATGGTCATAGTGAATGAAAATTTAATAAATAATCTTTCGAATAACATAGTGTTTTGGTTTCTGAAGATGTATATTAGTTGACTTCAACTCTTTGTTGTGCGATTTCCATCTTTTGGTAGCAACGCAAAGTCTATTAATTCCTTTTTCTAAATAAAAGACTTATTTGATAAGAGCTTCATAGGGAATGAAGTATTTTACAAATTTTCTCAAAACAAACATAGAATAGAATACTCAATATTAAATAAACAAAGTTATTAAAAACTTAGTTTGATACGCAAATGGTTATATCAATAAAGTTTAGAAACGAGTCCGTCCAACAGAAGACCTTATATGCAATTCTTTGGCTCTAGAAGAAGATCAAATAATTCTTCGCCAATCACTACCAAGTGTGAAACAACAGCCAAGAAGAATCTATTAAACAAATAAGTTTTATTTCTTGAAATTAATGATATGTACCTATATTAATTTTGATTCATCTATTTTGATTCAGATGCTTATGCCGCTAAACTGTAGAATTCATGGTCTTAGCAAAATCCAAGTGTTTTCTACTAATAACTGGTACCAAATCATTAATACTTCCGGCTTAATATGTTTGTGGAAAAATGACTAGGTACCGATTTTAATGCAATTATAAGCATCATAATAGTAAATTGTGACGAACCGAAGTTCCAAGTAGTATTTTATAATTTGTCGCAAAATAAATGCAATTTTTTTATTTTCTATATAATTTCAGGTTCTACACTTTCTTTTGATAACGAATATGTGGGACGAAATTGTATGGGGCCGTCTGCATACAACAAATAAACATTCTATTCTCCTTATTAGAGAAACAAGACTCGTTTAACATGAGGCATTCTGCCTGCAAAATGGTGTCAAAATACAAAAAAAAAAATTATTCTAACAACAAGAGATTTTTTTTTAACCATGATAGAGCAGAGCTTTTTCATTACAAGCATCAAGGGTACTTGATCTTTTACTTATAAATGCAAAAATCAATAATGATTTTTTGTTAATATTCATTTCTATTGATCTTATTACAATTTTTATGAGTTCTTACATATTCTGTTTTATTTTCTTATGTTTCTCTATTCCATTTCTGAGCCTGGCCTTGCGCAAGCTTATAAATAGAAAAACTAAAAACTAAAAATTGACGTGAATGCTAAGTATTTTAGTAAAAAAAGCATTATTTATAAATTCGGAGTGATAACAAACGAGTACGAGTTTGTATACACTATATAAGAAAATGTGTGCACTACGGCGTATACGTACTTTTTTGTATAAATTTTTGTTTTTATTTTTTGTTAATAAATGTTGGGCGGTACTAGGACAATAATTATGGTGAGGGATGGGAAACTTTATCATATGGAAATAGAATTATTTTGTACCAAAAAATAAAATCTTTATATAAAAAAGGTGTTCAAAAAGGTTTCGTCCTTGGTTTTGTAGACATGCTAAAGTCCGTTTTTGATTATCATTGCGAGTATTAGTTGATGCTACCTGCTCATTTTTGATGATATTGGAAGATATTTAACTAATTCAGTTACCTTAGGCATATTACCAACATGGTAAAGCTCAAGCAGTATGTATGTGAAGCTAATAGGCTAGATGATGAGTACGGTAACCGATCAAAACAAAGGAATGCACAAGTTCAATGACCTGAAACACCTCCCCACCTAACTTTGTTGGATTTTGTTTTATAGGGCAGAATGAAAAATTTTGTTTATTCCACTGAAAAAGAAAGTCAAGTTAAACAAGTATAGCTTCTTGGTAACCTTGAAAGGCCATTAAAAGTGAGTCAGCATGCACCAAGAGTAGGTGTTTGCTTAAATCATCCATAAGTAATATCAACTTTAAAGACATAACTTTACTGTAGAATATTTTTTTTTCTTAGCATATACTCTAGATCACCCCTTAAGTTTTTCTTGACTAATTACGGGATACCCTGTTTAATTGTGCTGAATCTCCGAATGTATTAACTTTTTTTGAAACAGAGTTAGTTTTTGTTTTATTCGATCTAAAATATCCTAATAATCATTCCGGAAACGCTCCCATAACTCAAAACCTTAAAAATAAATAAAAATGAAATGAAATTCAAGTGACCAAAAAAAACACTAAAATTATTTAAATTAAGCTACCTATAAGAATAAGCATTACTGAGGCTAAATTTTCTTCAAGAATTCTCAATTGCATTTCAAGAAACTGAGAAGAATTGTAATTTCTATTTAAATAAAAGTTGTCCGAAAAAATATATCTCAGTGTAGTTACAGTGACAAAATATCAATTTCTTATTTGTCTAAAATGGAGATGGCGATACAAATAGTCTTTCCGGTATGTCGTGGAATTGGTTTATCGTTACTTATAACCTCAATGTACTTACTATTTCTTAAAAAACAACAAATGTCTTACTATACTAATGTTTATTGAATAAATACAAATACAAAAATACAAATACATAAATTATTTTCTTCATAAATTGAGTGGTAATTGAAAATAAATTTGATATATAAGTGTACATCAATTTATTTTATAATGGAATATAAAATAATTTTGTGCCAATATTATGATGTAAAATCTAGACCACTACAAAAAAAAAATTCTTAAATATTTCGTTTGATTGTGTTAGAAAGAAAATAAACGATAATAATGAACAAAACCGTCATTTTCGGGAATGTCATTTCCGGTAACGCTTTTAGTAACAGTATTCTCGAAACAAATCTAAATATTTTTGGTATTTTAAGTCAAAATCTAATGCAAATATGGCTTTAATATGGTGTCTTATCATAAAATTAGTGAAAAAACTTAATAAAAGTAAAAAAATTATGTATTTTTTATGTATTTTGGAAAAGCAAAAAAACGTATTTTTTTAAGAAATAAACATAGACAAACCGAAAGTAAGTCATATTTGATTAATAAATTCAGATCGACATAGTTTTAAGACCCACCACAGTCGTTTTGGGAACATATTCATCATTTTCTTATGCCTTCATCATTTAGGGGAACGTTATTTTACGCATTTTTAAAAGAAAAATGTTAAATTTTTATAAAGTAATTTAACAAAAATTGAATACACAATATACACGTAAAAAAAGAAAAACACTACTATTTTCTAATCCACTAAGCAAACCTAATTATCCACAAAACTCCATTGCATCATTTAAATATCAATTTAATAACGCGTAGATTAAGTCTACCACTCATATTATTAAAGATCAATAAGAAGAAACAATATAGAATCTCTCTCTTATATGATTCACTTCCTTTCTTATTTCCTAAATTATAGATCATTACCAACAAAAACAGATTAAATTTATTTCAACAAACAAAAAAAAAAAAGTTTAAAATTCCCAAGAAATAAATATCCAAATTCATCAATATCATTGCGATGTTTGAAATATATTCCACACCTTAGTCCGAACACTTTTTGTACACATCGTAAAACACGACGCTTATAATATGTATTTCTAATTCCATTATCCATTTCCTCTAAAAACTAAACAATTTGCTCTTAATATCGGAAAGTGCCTGTCTGGCATCCGTACGCATCAGTCTGCTTCGAAACTTTGTCGGGTTTAGTGTATTTTCATCCAATACCGCCTCGTATAGTGTAATTCCCCATCCTCGAAAAATACAACAACAAAAAAGTTCAACATCAAAAACACCTCCAAAACAAAACGGCCGTCTCTCTTTTTCTCTCTCGCGATTGTCTGAAAATAGTTTAATCGTACACGCAGAAAAAATAAACAAACGAAATCGAAATTATTTCCAAGTATTTACATCGTTTTCGAGTGAGTTTTGTGTGTAAAGTTAGCTAAAGTATGAAAAACAGTTGGTTTTTAAGATCATTCTAAGCTTTTTGAAAAGGTTAAAACAATTTTCGAAAACTCAGCTATAATACAAATTTCGGTGGGATAAAAGCGAGCATTCGTATAAATCGGTTAGACATTCTGAATCGGTTGATCTTAAATGAACCGGTACGACCGGCGCGGCGCGGCGCACGGCACGACGACGGCGTACTAAATATTTATTTGAGAATTTATTTATATCGCCCAAATGATGCGCTAAGCTTTTTTTCGAAAGTGGTCAAATGATTAACACGTTTAAACCATTTTCTCTTTTTATTTTGTGAACAGCAGGAATACAGAACGTTCACCGCTGGAGCAGTTCGGTCTCGTTTCTTTTTACCTAATTTTTTTGTGTAAGAAAAAAATATATAAAATTTTGATATCCTCGATAATACCTCTCTATCCAATTCAATAAAACCTAAATTTCTACGATTTATCTGTGGTAAAACCCCATTTTTGAAAAATCACTTTCCCTAAAATTACTATGTGTGGTGACTTTGGAAATTTTTGTGTCTGAATTTTGTGAAAAATTAAAAAAAAAAAAAAATGGAAAGTACTCGTTGTTCGATTATATAAAATTAGCTCTCTGTCTGTCCTATACGAGTGTGTGCAAAAGCAATTTTAAACAAAAAAAAAATTTGAAGAAAGTGTTCGAGTGTTCGAGTTTTCGAAAAATAAAAAAAAATCACAAAAAATCATTCTACGAGTATTTGGAGAGGAATGAAGATATTTTTTTAATTATTATTTTTTTGTTTTTGAAAAATGTGTTCTCCTCGGCTATTTACAATGTTTGATCTTGTGTTAAGAGGTGCTGTTGTGGTGAATTATGTTGATGGATTGTTTTAAATTTAGGTCATTGTTTTTAATTTTGTTCTTAAATATAAACTTTGTGTACAAAGAGTTTGCTATTGCGTTGGAATATTTGCGGCAACGACTACTATAATACGGCGGCAGGGGATTTTTCGATATTAAACTCGCCATATCACCACTCGAAATTGAGATAGAAAGGTAGGTGGAATGTTGTTTAGATTTTATTTGAATTCTTTTGGAACACCGAGTTTGTTGATGAAACGCTAAAATAGATAAATAATTAAACTTTTGTTTATAATAGTTCATCACGTAATATTCAAATGCAGAAGGAATATGTACAAAATTGCGTGAGAGTGCGTTATTTCAGAATTGATCAGCGCGGCGGCGGCGGCGATGAGCGAAAAAGCGAAAGTTGTTTTTGTTAAGATTCGAATACACGCGGTGTGTGAAAGCTATATTCGTTTGTAATAAAAGATAAAAATATAAGAATGAATCTTATTTTGTATATCAAAGACTCTTCGAGACTGAGACAAAATGGTCTTCGATGAAAGCTATAAACTGGGTATAGCTAGCTATACAGTTAACACCAAGGCGACTGAAAAGATATTCATCTCTGCTTTCTCCATAAAGATGAAAATCAGTGATTTCAAATGCATTGTAAACATAATTTGTGTGTTGTTGATAGACTTTCAAAAAAAAAAAATTGTATTTTTGCAATAATGTGGGCGTGGAATTTTTGTTTTTGTTGTTTAGTTCTAATTTGGAACATGGAATTCTTTTAGTTGAGAAGTGTTGACAGGTCTATTGAGTTAATTCTAAATATTACAAAATTTTATGATTAACGATACGAGATTTCAAGTTGTTTTTTTTTTTTCTTTATTCTTCTTTGAATAATAAAGGCTTTGATGGGTATTGTCAATTAAAGTATTTTGAAAAAAAGTATTTTAAAAGTAATTTGAAGAGCAATAAATTGTGTTAAACGAAATATTTAGATGAAATCGACAATATTTCATTTAAATTGGATTTATGTATTAATAATAATACTTATGTTCATTAACTTTTTTATATAAATACTTAAATTAAAACGCAAATTTGGAATACAATATTCAACTAGTAACATATAAATAAACAAAGAGATTATTTTAATATATCCCATCATCTGAAGCAGTCATGTGACTGAATAAATTATGAAACCGTGGTATAGGCTCTTTTGTCTCGTAGAGTGCATCAAAGATTCCCTAAAATTTCAAAGCAATTACAAGAATACAATACTAATATAATAATCATTTCATTACCGACATTTTTACGTAACGAATTCATATGCATATGCAGTCAAATAGAAGGTTTTACTTCTCCTTTCGATTGGTACATCAAAATTTTCTACCCTAGAATATTTGAAATATTGTATTATACTTGTTTCAATCATAGCACGAGTTAAAAATATAATGTTGAATTTTTCTTCTCGTTGACAGTAATTGTACATTATTTATTTTAAAATTCAATTATTTCAATAAAATATTAATATTAAAAACCAAGATTACAAAATTTAGGTATCCTACCCATGTGATAAGAAGTCTGAAACACAAAAGCTTTAGTCGTCTCAAAAGAATAAAAAAAAAACCGAAAAAAAACTTCTTTAACTAACTGATATTTTAGCAAAAATTTGTTTTAATATTACTACAAGTGAGTTTATTTTAGAGGCCTTTTAAGAGGTTGAATAATACTTTTGAGCTATGGTCACAAATCGTAAATATTTTCCAATACAAAAAAAAAATTACGCATACGCCACAGTGACCGTGTAATCTGACCTGGTAATGCTACCCTAAAAATTCGTAAAATAAATTTATATCGCTGCCAAATTGAAATCAGACCATTTAAGCTTTGTTAACAAAAATAAAATTGCTAACAGCAATCTGATATCTTTTACTTTCAAAGTCTTGAAAAATTTTTAGTAGTTGTTTTCTTGTTAAAAAACACTGGACACACCTGGAGTCGAAATCAGTATTTGAGTTACCCAGATATTTTAAATGGGAAAATATAATTTATTTTGTATAAATCTGTTCTTCTGGCATAATGGAGAAAAATAGATCTCCCTATTTTAATTTTTTCTTCACACACACACACATAACTAGAGTAAAAAAAAAATCTCCAGGCACCGAGTCCAAAAGTTTCGTTAAGCTAAAAAATTAGCCTTCAAAAGATCTTAAAATTACAGTTTAATACGCGCGCAATGCACTTTTCGTTTTTTCATACAAATTACAATGTAATTTTTTTGAGTTTTTACTCTAAGTAGCAGTTTACAGTTGTATTCAGAAAAAGAAAACTCAAAGTCTACTGTTGCATATGATGAAATCACACACCACAATAGTGCACCTCGCTTCGGCATATGGTAGGCTGCATAAATGATGGTTCCTTAAATAAATATATCCATCATCTGGACTATAATCTACGTTTATTCATTTTCCTCAGGAATAACCATCGTCGAGATTTCATTGCTATAATTTTTAACTTGAGGTCTCCAGACTAAGAACAAAACTAACTAACTAACTCACTTTTACATTTATCGTGCGATTTTGACGCAGTAAGGCTTTATAGTTTTGTAAAATCATATCTTTATCCTGAAATCCTAAAAGTATTTTTTATATTTTTGTTTCCTCTCTTAACAGAACGATTGAAAACAAATAATTTTTCAAAAAGGTCGAAAAATCATGTACCCTTTGAACGGCTGTTACTCGGATAAACACAAACAATATAGCGTTGGAAAGTAAAATGTATTTAAAAATTAAAGTTATCGTTATACTATCATATAAAAATATATAAAAAAGCATGTTTTTTTTACTGATATCTCGAGAACACTTCTTTTGAAAAATAAATGAATGTCATTTTCTTGTTCAGCGACCCAAAATTAATTTTAAAAGTACTTTTTTGAAATTCGGTACTTTAAAATCTAAAGCCTAATACTCAGCTGAAGCGAAACGAAATTTGTCTGTAAGTGAGGCGGCCTAGCGAAATAATTACTTTGTGAAGTAAGCAAGGTTATTTGGTATGAACACCAAGCAAAAAAATAATAAAATAAGTGCATCAAACAATTTTGGCTAAAGGGTGTTTTTTCTAAGGTGAAAGAGCAATTTGGAAATGGTACAACAACACCATGTCAAAAATTTATGTATTTTTAAAATTGGTGCAAATGTTATAAATACTATAAAAATCATGAACTAAGCAATATATGGATATTTTTTTATATTTTGAAACAGGGAATTGAGATGACTTAGCAAAACTGGAACAACAATTGACCAATTTGTGATTAAAGTGTCAAAAAATTCGTCAAATATTGTGTGCAATACCCCAAAACATCCAATTTTAATAAACGTACCATTTTTCAGTCACATTTGATCGCATTCAAAAAATGACTAAATTAAAAAATGTCCAAATTTAATTTTACACTTAATGTATTATAGATATAACTGAATTTTTTGTATTGAATTTTAATACAAAAGGTATTTACTATATATATTTACTTAAAAACTGTAAAAAAAAAGTAAAATGATAATTTTTTTTAAGAAAGCATTGAAAATTCTTAAAAGAACTTGTACCCATGTGAACCTAGGATAGATTTTGGATATTACTTAGTGGAATAGCTCACAATTGCGTATTGACAAGGTGCCTCACTAACAGTGTCAACTGATGAGTCCTAGTGAGACCCACCTGGACGAAACGCCAAAATTTTGTATGGACTAAAGGCCATAAAAAGCTATTTTGAATCTTTTTTAATTTCTATTAATTGTTTTTGTAAACATACTGCACAATTATATTTAATAAATTTTAAAGATATTTGTTTTGATAGAAAACTAAATTTCCTAGAAAAAGTAACTTAAGCAAAATTTTCAGCTCTAGGTTTGTTTTTCAGATATACATATACAAAATTGTTAAAAGTTATTAAAAAAGTCGAATTTAGCTATTTTTACAAACAAACGTCCAAAGATTTCTTGCAAAAGTACCTTGTATTCTTTGTCAACAAGACCATAAGGAAAAAATATGAAAAAAATGATGAGCTTATTTATTTATTAAAAACTAAAGATAACATTTGTCCATCTACCTTACTCTAAGGGAAACACAGTGGGTCATAAAGAAGCCGAAATCAAGCGGGATTTGAGAACCTGGTATAGAATTCCCTATTCCTAGACTAAATATAACAATTTTACCAGATTTCAATTGGGTACCAATTTTGTTAGATATGTTTTGCAATAGTCCTGCTTATTGGTCTTCGTCTCAGAAAAACACCCGTTCATATCATAAAGCAAATGATATTACAACATTTTTTCAAACGTACAATTTATATTATTGGTTTCTTGGTACAAATCAAAGAATTTGCTTTCTCTTCGAAAAAAAACCCTTCCACGAGGTATAATTGCATGAACTCTTTAGGTTCTTAATTCTAATGGCAAATGAAACATTTTTATCATTATCATTTTTTTATGTATTATTATTTTTTTCGGTACCAATCCAATATTTTCGTTTCCATTAAAAAATTATACAAGACTGGATCGCACGTACTTGCTCTTAGGGTCAAAGTTGCTGTGGATGCTAAATTTTCTTATATAAAGTTTTTAAAAATAAATTAAACAAAAACACAAAATTTATTACTAAAATGACTTAAACAACGTCTTAAATTGTGTTGACCTTCAAACTAAGTTTTGCCATTTGATTTCGTTAAGAAATATTAATTTTTAGAAAAAAAATGAAATTCTTTAAAAAAAACGAAATCAAAATCCATTTACAGAAAATCAGAAAACGGGTCTTTGGGAAGAACCGTTATTAGCTGATGAAAAAATATTTTTTAACTTCAAAAGTACAACATTTAAGGTTGTGGTACACATAAAAATTTTGAATTTTTCGTCTTTAATTCAAAATTTCAATTTCCCCTCTAGGAATTCACCAAAAACCCTTAACTACCATGTTTGAAGAAAATGGCTTCAGCGACTTAGGCTGCAGCTGGAGATAGAGAAAAACAGACCGAACTGCCGGACCCACTTTTTTGCATTCTCTTTCATCGCAATGTCATGTTTGATTGTTATCTTAAGGTCAATTTTTTTACGAATCCTAAACTTGTACTATAGTGTACCTATGCATATCTCAAGTAAAAACACCCTTCCACTCAAAACATTTCAATTAAATCTGCAAACTCTTGGTGTCTTTTAAAACGTCATAACCTCAAACATACACCCCGCATATAAGCACATGCAGAGCAAATAAAAGTCAATTATGTTACCTGCAACTTAATGAACAGGGGAAAGATAGACCTTTTAGAGAGGTTCCCTCAATTTTCGTGTCAAGCAAAAAAATTTGAGGTTTTAATCAAAACCAACATTACGATAATGGAGAAGTCCAAATAAGTGGTTTTCGTCATGCCGTGCGTCGGTCTGTGCGTCCATCTGTACACATTTCCACTGCCCAAACGCCTGAACGGATTGTCTTCAAATTTAGTAAAGATGATTTTTTTGTTGTTTTTGAATATCTCATCTAGAACGAGTACCTCCAATATAACATATTTGAGCTATTCGAGTTTTCTCACAAACGGCTGTAATGATTTTGAATTAACTTTTGGTATGATTTCTTCTATAAAGATAAATAATCGTGGGAGCCCTTTTAGAAAAAAACAAAATATTTTTTTAATAAAAAAACCATTTAAAAAAAAATTGTTATGCCATTTTTAAGATAAAATTTATCAACACATAAAAATTAAATTTTGAAAAAAAAATCATTAACTCATAATCAAAAAAAATAATTTATCAAAAAAACTAAAGCTAAAATTTTTAATTTAAGTTAATTCATAATAGCCTTGGACTACATGAGCAAGTTCGTGCGATTCAGTCGTGCATTTTCTATCCTACGGCAAGATATTTTGAGATATTCATTAAATTCAAAATGGTAAAGCAAGCCACTAACAGTTCCAGCATTTATGTGGAACACTCAGCGATAACCCACCTACCGATTTTTTTCCTAAAATTTGACAAGCACATTGTTCAACAAAGACCTCTGCCTACTGGCTTTCATATCCATATGTAAGCCTTAGTCCAGATAAATAGACATACAAATATGCAAACCCAGAAATAATTCGCATAGAGCTGAAAATTGGTACAGATAATTGAAACATCATAGATTATAATATCTTTCACAAAACAATAAAGGACATGCTTTTGGTAATAGCTATCATTTGAAAGGTAGGGCGCTTATAAGACAGTTGTATGTCGAAAATATCGTGTTTTTGCCTTTTATCATAAAATGGTCAATGCTATCAGAAAAGTGGTCTAAGTATTTGTTTTTTTTGTGAAAGTAACATGTTTCATCGTACATAAATTAAATTGCATAAAAAAAATCAGTATTCATAACCAACATAAAAAAAAAACTGAATGAATATAAATATAAATTGAATTATAATAAGAGATAAATAAACATCAACGGTTGCTGCGCGACACCCTGTATAATCAATTATTTGAATTTATTCAAGTTCAATCATCAATATCAATAATAAAAAACTAAATCTTTTTTTTTACAGATAAATTAAAAGATATAACAATTCCATCTCAAACTAATAAAACATGGAGAAAGACGAAAGACCACGCTCAACACCTAATAGCCAAAGATCATCCTTTACCAAAGAAAAACCTACTACACCTCCAAAACCTGATCAAGATGTTTCCGAATCTATGCAAAGGCTTTTGGGCTTTGAAGAACGCAAATCGACCTTCTATAAATCTCTAGAGGAAGCTTTAGCCTTAGATTACAATAAAATAAAAAATGACGTCGAAAACGACAGAATCCCAGCCCATTTGCCAAAGTATCCCGCCAAAGAAGGCGAAACGCCTACAATCGAAGAAAAAACCAATTATTATTGTAATCTCTTGAAGAACGAATGTTACGAATATATTGAACCATTGCATGAAGGATTAGGTCTATCGATTGCTGCTGCAATTGAAACATCAACTGCTTTCGATCATTTGAATAAATTGCACGATTTACTGGACAACATCTGTGATATGTTAGATCAGAATTATAAAATGCAAGTCTATATGCATGATTTGAAAACTTTAACTGATTTGAAAAATATTGAGAAGAAGGTAATGTGAAATCTATTAAAATCTAT
This sequence comes from Meliscaeva auricollis, assembly GCA_948107695.1. Taxonomy (NCBI): domain Eukaryota; kingdom Metazoa; phylum Arthropoda; class Insecta; order Diptera; family Syrphidae; genus Meliscaeva; species Meliscaeva auricollis. The sequence continues at coordinate 114,811,964 of OX403616.1, read as the reverse complement.
AATTTATCGTTTGATTCTCTTCTTTTTTAGGATCTAAGTGAATACGATGATATTGAACTCTCTGATCCTGAATCTGATCTTGAAGCTAATATTTCTCTACTAAGTTCGATTCTGGAATCAGCTAAAAGTACGTCAACGAAAAGGAACACAGCCAAACAAAGGTACTTACAAATATCCACAGATTGTTTATGGATGCAAAAGATATTTCACAGATAGTTAGGTTAACATAAAAGACTCCTCTGTCGTTATTAATAATGATTTTCAGAGTAGTGCTTCCCATTTTTGTAAAGATTGGGTCAACCTAAGTAGACAAAATAGTAAAAACTAATTTAAGGGTCCAATTTCAAGCCTGATACATTACTTAGATTGACATCATCTTTGTTTAAGAAAATCGATCACTAATAGAGCGATCAAGATCTTTTATTTTACATTGCAAAAACTTTGTATTTCAGAGCCCGGGAAAGAAGTAAATCTGTGTTTGTACCGGGTGCTAATCAGCCCACAGAAAAAGATCCCAAACCACCACCCATTAGACGTCAAAGTGCCTTCACGGAAGGCAAATCAAAAGTTTCGAAATGGACCAAAGTTAAAGCCGCTTTCAAATGGGAGAAGGCAAATGTACCCGCCCTTAATGAATGCAAAAGTTCAGATTCAGGTATTGGACTGCTTCCAATAAATCATGAAGTCGCTAGATATTTGCGAGTCCCGTCGGTACCTTGCGGTGGTAGCTCAGCCGATAGTATCTTGAGTTCATCATCGGGACATCTCCTCAGCGAGACTGGCACACCGGGCACAATTAGCTCGGCTAGTTCTGTCGATGATATCGAACGTGCTATTCAAACGACGAGTAAGTATAGTATTCGTAATAATTTAAATCATTATTTTGAATTATTAATAATTCTTCGATATTCGATAGCGAAATGAAATGCACTCGTGCATTTTGCAATAATAATTATTTTGAGGAACCCATTGTAATATTTTTTGTTTTCTTTTGTAATAATTTATTGAAAAAGGAAATTCACGGAATATTCTTAAATGAACGTAATTTATTTAGGTAAACAGAGGCAAGAACTCAAAAAAAGGAAAAAAAAAAATGTTTAAATATTTTTAGAATTTTTGTTGATTGAATTGTTTTGTGTTTGCGTGTGTTGAAAGCTGAAGCGTGCAATTTCATTTGTAAAAATCAACAAAAACTCTAAACAATGAGAAAGTATTTTTGTAAATACAAATATTTAATTTTATTATTTTCCGAAGGATCAATTTTTCTTTTGTGCAAAGCATGTATTTTTAATATTTCTTTGCTTTATTTCGATAAACAAAACATTTATTTTATTGGAAAATTAAATAAGCGACTATTAGGTACCTGTGATTTTAAATAATACAAAAAATATTGTTCTGTGTTTCAGAACTGCGTGGAAAGTTTCGATTTTGAATTAACCTGTTCTTAAAATGATGGTTAATGAAAGGGCTCTGTAGGGCCTAGACAAGTTCTAGCAATTTTGACACTGCACCCTTATTTAAAGGAACACACTCAGGTCATTTTCGAACCCTCTATAACTTCTGTACAAATTAGGACAGAAATTAAAAATTTTCAATATTTGTAGAGCCAGTCAAAAACTCTCAGCTTAGCATATTTCATTCACTTTGCATGAGTAGTTTTGGTATAAGAAACAGGGCTTCAAAAATTGAAAAAACGTAACTGACTCACTGAGTCCCTTATTGCGATTGTCAACTATCAATTGATAGATAGGGCGTGACTCACTGACAGATCATCAACATTAGAGAGCGCTTCCCGTCACCCTAGAAACTTGAAATTTTGCACAATGATTCCTAATATTTTGCAAAATGGTTGGATTTGTGATATATATGAACAAATAAAAGAACGCTCTGAAACCGTTTTTGTTATTCGTTTGTTTTTGAAAAAAAAAAAAAATTCTTACGAAAAAAATATTCATATGCCATTTTAAAATCCAATAACAAAGCCAAAATTAGTATGAGTTGTTAGAATTCGATAAAATAAAGTTTTTGAATAACCTGAAAGAATCAATGTTTTTTGTACTAGACCCTTTGAAAAATAAGCACAGGACGAGTCTTCTCAAAAATAAGTGAAGCACTTTTTCACTAGTGTAAGTTGCACAAACAAATATGCAATGACAAAGGGTCGGAGTGCAGTTGGATGAGAAACAGGTGGGCCGCCAAAAGAAATGTTACTTAGCATTCAATGAAAAGAAAAGATTGTTTCAAAATGGGTTAACATTTATCTTATCAGATGAATAAATGATTAAAATTATAAATAAACTTACAATTTTACACAAAACATTAAAATCGACTGCAGCAAAAGTGATTAAAAAATTCAGTGACTTCTCGTCACTAATAAAAATTAATGCGCTCCTGAAAAAACTAGGCCGGAAAAATGACAGATCGGGTACTATTTTGACAGATAGGCCACCATTTTGACGCATAGGGAAATAATACCGCCATAATTGGTGCTTCACTCACCAACACTGTAGGTGCAGCTTACACCCCTTCCTGTTCTTCTTATTCAAAGACTAGACCCAGTAACAATTAGTAAACTGGGCCCAAAACACGTAAAATGAAAACGATACGACGTTATCGTCTTATCTTATCGTTTTCATTTAACATGATCTTCACACATTGGCAATAGACATGCCAAGCACACTTTTTTTGTTTTCTTAATTGTATCTTTTTTTCTATAACAGAAACTACATCGAGCGTATTTTTCAAAATTTATTGATTGAAGAGCTATTATACTGGTCGTCTAAGAACAACTAACGTCAACTTCTCACTTGGGTGTATGGTACCCTACACAAACTTTTACGGCAAAATTTAATATCTAAACAATATTTAAACTTCTCAAAACGGTCGTTTTCTATTACAGAAAATGTAAAACTATATTTACATATAGGCATGGAATGGCTGAGAAAAAATTCTGATGGTTATGCCTCGGCTTACAATTGTATGCAAGGTATCTCATACCCCCAATGGGAGGACGGAGAGGTATAAGTGCCATATTGATATAATGTTGAAGCAAAGAGTTGACAAAATGACAGACCCTAATAGAGTTAAGCCTTGCGCAAATTTTAGCACAAGATCTGGATTTTTTTTTTTTTTATTTGGTCCGTTACAGCTGTGGGACCTCCAAATATGACTTAATATCGGTTAGTCTATCTTTTATTCCTTAATACATTTTTCTGCTATTCCAAAATACATAGAATATGTTTAGTCAAATATTTTTCAATTTTGTTCCCAAAAATAATGTTATTATTTTTGGATTTTTTCAAACTTTAAAAAAAAAAAACATTTCAGCATCTGGTTTTTAGTTTTCTACTAAGACTTAATAAGTGCATTGAGTATTAAAACCAAGAACATTACTTAGTTTGAAAATTTATTTCCAAATTTATTATTTGTGACTGCCTGTCACAAAAAGTGCATCTCAACTATATGATCGGAACCGGCAGAAAATTGTAGGTCCGCCCGATTCCTGCTAAACTACATCAAATATAAAGAAAACGGTTGTGAGAGGCATTCAATAGGCCTTGGCTCTTCGTGAGCTAGTCGTGTCACAAAATTTATTTATTTTTTAGAAGTTCTGTAATCAGTTGATTGCACTTTTTAGATAGCGGTAGTCCTAAAGTAAGCCATCTCCGAACCTTGTTCAATTTTTACCCCTCTTCAATGACCCTATTAATTTCTTTTTATTTTGAATTTAATTTTTTTAAGGGCGAGATTCATCGAAAAGTGACTCCAAATGTGAATTCCGAGTTACAATTGAAAGTGATAACCATCGCAGTCATTCCATTGATGGAGAACTAGGATCACTTTATAACAGACACGTAATAATTCAATATTGGTCAAATATTGTGTTCTGTTTCAAGTTTCCAAGTTTTATTTATTTTCTTCAAAATATAGGAAATTAAAGATTCTTCACCTTTTCAAATAAAACACCAAAGAAATATGAGTGAAAGCTCAGAGCACAAAAATAGTCCAACAACAAGTCAAAGCTCATTGGATCGGCTTGTTGACGTTGTAAAGAAACCCGCAAAATCATCCTCCTTGAAGGGCATGCGCAAAAGTAAAATTGTACCCGATTTCGAAGCACTTCCTGAAGATGTTATCGTTGATATAACCAGCAGGCCCAAGCGGGAAAAAACCCTACCAAGTCCTTTAAATTTGAATTTGAGACATGTAAGTTAAGAGTTATTTTATTATTTTTTTATAAATTTTTTTAGACCTTATAATTTTATAGGACCTTAGTGAATCAGATTGTGCAGAATACTCCCAATCTCCTAGTGGAATAGCAAAAAGCCCTTGGGAGAAAACGAAAAACCGAAAATTTCAATCGCCAGGAAATTCTTCGGTTCCCAGCAGTCCATCACGACACTCTGAATTCTTCCCCGAATTTGGTAAGTTTATGTCTATTTCAATTAAATTCTATTTTTTTTTAACTTTCAATGATGTTTCCAATTGTAATTTAAGAAAGTGAAGACCTATCGAGTGGTGATTTCTCCGAACCGACTACTCCGCATAACAAGCTATTTTCAAGCAATAGTCTGCACATGCAACAGGAGGAGATAAATCAGCGCTATAACGCCCTCAGGGAGAGACTTAAAATGGAATTCGAAGCTAAACGACAAGAATGGGATAAAATTCGAAACATGTACAGCAATACCAAGACATCTGGTTTCTATAAAAATATAAATTTAAATACAATTAAAGAATTTTATCAACTTTTTGTTGCTTTTGCTTGCAGCTTATTATGCATCAGTTGGAAGAGAAGATCCGCCACAGCAACAGAAGGAGCAAGCGAAAATTGTCTCAACCAAAGCACTCGAAGAGAATTTGACTCCAGATTTCAAAAAGAAACTTCACAAGTGGCGTGTGAAGAAACAAATTTCTCTTCATGGAAATGCATCTTGCAAAGAACCACAAACTTCACCAACCAAAGATTCTGAATGTAAGAAAATTGATTGGAATTTATGGAGAACGGGTCAAATAAAGTTGGAGGGCCAAGGACTAAGTCCTTTGCCAGATCAGAAAGATCTTCCAGAGGATTTCCAAAGGAAACTCGGTAAGAATTTTAGTTCAATAAATAAATCCATAATGCAGAGTAGACCCAGTAGCAATTATTAAATTGGGCCCAAATCACGTAAAATGACAACGATACGACGATATTGTTTCAAATATTGCTCTCTTGTCCTCGATATCGTCTTATAGTCCAGGGTCATGTTTCATGAAAACATTTTTTTTTATTTTTAGAGCAAATTGTTGCCCTAAATTATATATATAATAGGCACACTTAGGATAAAAGTAAGTCATAGAAATTGACACTGCGGTATTGTCCATAGATTTTGATTGAAGTTGGCAAAAGGAAAATGAAAAAACTGTATCATCAGACTATTTTTTTTTGTTTTAATTTGCAATAATAAATGAAAAAAATTTTTCACCACACGTACGACGTACATGTACGACGTACATGTACGACGTACGTTCGTACGTTCATGACACTTTTTTCGTTCCCCATATCTCGAGAACGAGTCAAGATATTAACTTCGGATCGATTTTATTTAACAACTTATAACCTAAAGATGCAAAAAGGAGTTTCAAGAACATTACAAAAGTATTTTTTTACTACTGCAATTTGAAAAAAAAAGTTGTAAAATGGCTTTCGTCACAATTTCCGTCCTTTAATTTTCGAGAAAACTGAAAATTATAATTAGATCAGTAATTTTAGGCAAGTCATCAAAATTTCAAACAACAAAGTTGTTGGCCTGTAAATAGTGATATAGATCTCGTTATATTCAGTTATGTCGAAAAATAGACGACTTGCATGTATTTAAAACCTAAAACAAAAATGGTATAGTCCGAGAATTTGTAAAATTTTTGTAAATAATAGTTTAAACATAAGAGAACAGATTATTTTTTTTTTGCAAAATGCAGAGTTTGAAAATAAGTTATTCACAAACTATAGGCTTAAATAACTTGATTTTAAAATAATATTCAAGAATAGGTTTTCGCCTCTAAGATATGCTATAAAGGTACTATAGGGCAAGTTTAGGATTCATAAAAAAAATTGAACTCGAGATAACAATCAGACATGTCATTACGATGATAGAGAATGCGAAAAAAGTGGGTCTCGCAATTCTGTCTGTCCGTTTGTCTGTCTATCTGTCTGCCCGTCTGCTGTGTTTACCTCGAACTACAGCCTAAGCCGGTCAACCGATTTCCTTGAAACTTGGTGGTTAAGGGTCTTTGATGATTACCTAGAGGGGAAATTGGATTTTTTTTTTTTTTGGATCAAAACTAACTGTACCTGCCAGATAACCATTAAGGAAAAGTAAACTTTTTTTCAAAAACGGCTCTAACGATTTTGATTAAAATTTTTGTGTGTGCTTTCGTTAGAAGGGTCATACTTTTGAGATTAATGTTATGTTTGTAAAAATTCTACTAACGGTACCTCCCATAGAACAGTTTTTTAACTTTCATCTAAACGACTGAATCAATTTTGATGATTTATTTTACACGGAAGCTCCTTAATAATTTTAAAATTATTTGATATAATAATTTTCAAAAAAATAATTTTTGGATTTTTGACAAATCTTTTTTGAAAACGGTATTTTTTTTTAAGTTTTTTGGGTTTAGATGTGCATTAATATTTTCTTGGAAACGGCATACCAACTTGATATTTAAACGAGGTTTTAGATTTTTATGTATACAAAATTATTTTTTTTTTAAACGGCTCCCCAGACATTCGCAAGTTCAGCTGTGCACCGCAAACAGGCAGCGTCTCCGGAACTATAGACATTCCTTCTGCGTTTTCTTCGTACTCCGTTCCTTTCGCCGATTGAATGTAAACTTGTACAGAATTAGGCTTAGAATCATTTTATACGCCATTTATCTATAGTTCTGAGAAACTATACTGATTCCCGAAGTAAAGTGACCATTTCCAGACCAGAACGCTACCTTAGGATCGATACTAAGCCCACCTTAAAGCCTTAAATAAGCAGAGATTAGCCCACCCTTAAGCTTTGAATAAGCAGATCAGAAGTGCAAATGAACAAATAATGAAAATCAAATTGGTTAAAAAAATAATTGCAGAACAATGGAATAAAATAAAAAGCTCAGGACCCGCTCATAGTGGCCATGATTTTACAAGACGCTCAACAAAATGCGAACTATCCAAGAAGTCCCATGAAGATGATAAGCAAAAATCAGAAAAAGATAAGCCTAGAACAAATGAAAGAGATAAGCTTGAAAGGTAATACTTTTCTTACTTATTATGACTATAAAATAGCAAATTGCCTGTATAATTTATTGAAGGTGAAGAGATTAATAAAAAAACGTGTACTCTAATTGTAGGCTCTCCAAATTAAAAGCTATTGTTGCTGATCCTCGAGCGAAGGAAATTGAAGTGAAAACCACAGCCGGAGTAATGAAATTTGAAGGAATATCAAGAAAGTTTACACGCAAACTATACGAATGGGAGAAGGCTCGAGGAATTGGACCAGAATCATCGACTTTTGCTCTTTTGCATCCCGGCTATTGTCCAATTGATGTTGGAAAAATTCCAAAAGAATGTAAAAAGAGTAAGGATTTATATGATATTTAATCAATTTAACACACTACAATGCCATTTTTTTTTTTTGTATAGATGAAAATTCACCAACATTGAGTAGATCACTGTCACTTGATAGTATTGCACCCAATGCCCCACTTCCGATGATATCACATCAGACCTCAAGTCTATCGTTAAATGACGTCAATGATTTGAATGAAGCTGAAAGTACTGATGCTGAATTAAGGGCTGAGTGTGATTTAAAGCAGAGAGATTATCCATACGAGCCAGAAGCTGTAATGGTTGAAGTAGAAGATGATATTGTTGAGACAGCATGTCCTTTAGTCGCAATGTTGCCAATGGCTGAACACCAGACACCTGTTTATAAATACGCAGAAGTTACTTGCAGTGATTTCTGGTAAAGTATTTTTTGACTTAAACTAATTAAAATTGATTTTCAATAAAAAAAAAAATGTTAAATGTTATTTCAGTAAATCTCGTAGTGTACAAAGCTTCGAATCGCATCACAGCAGTGAAGGAGATAAGATAAAAACTCTCAACTACATAAACGATCTGTGGCTTCAATTGGAAAGTAGAAATGAATTTAGCGACGAGAATCTGAAATACTTTCAAACTGTTTTTGCAACAATGCGAGGTTCGTTTTCAGATTTCGAAAGTAATTTAAATAGCAGCGGAGCTAAAAGGTCTTTTGCCAAGGCCAAAGAATTGGTTGAAGATTTGTTAAAAATTGTAAATATTTTTTGGAGGTCTTTAAAATGTCATTTTACACATTTAATTTGTTTTCTTATTTAACAGAATAATTTGTTGCTACTAGATGAAGCTTGCTGCCAAGAACTAATAGATGAACGACAGACGATATTTAGAAATAAGCTTGATGACCTGCATACGACCCTTAACGAAGTCCGCCAGTTTATTGGTATGCATTCAAATTATTTTAAATTAAAACTATAATTTGAATTAAAAAAAGTTATCAAATATAATTTAGAAAAAAAAAATCAAATTAATAATTCTCCTTTTGACAGTTTTTGGCCTCGGTTGGCCCAAAACTTTAGTCCAGTAACTTTGTCTTTTCGTAGGAAGAAAACCTTGCCTTAAATCCGGTAGTTCTGAATATTTTGCTGATTTTTTTATGATGTTAAGCCGATGTTAAATCCAATTTTTTGACCTTGAGTGCCAAACACAACATTGATAAAAATTCAAAAAAAACGCGGTTTTATGCTTTTTTCCAGGAAATGGCATTTTAAGCTATGAAGGGCTAGTTTTTGTCTATAAACTATGCATTTCGGTTTCATTCTTACAAAATGTTCTTTAATTTGGGTCTAATATCATTTCTGTAGATTCAACAGTTTCTAAGATACAGCTTTTCAAAATATAGCAATCAAAAATGTATAACAGAAAGTATATACTCGGATGTTGGTGTTTTGTGTAGACGAAAGCATCGTCTAAGGCACTGCCTTTGAAATACCTGAATCTTTTCCCTTTAAAATAGGGCAACATTGAATTACACATGTAGTGAATTGCCTTCATCTTGCTGTCAAGTCGACTGCTATAAAACAACAATTTCTTCAGGGCAAATGGCACTAGCCATTTGATTTGATAACCTCAAGTTTTAGACCTGATCTATTCCTGATTAGATCGTTGGCATACGCAATTACCAGAGGTCGCTAGTTTAAATGCTGAATAAAATCTGCGAGTTTACTCCTTTTTTCTGTCTTCAGCAAAGTTGCGGTAGAAGCTACTTTGCCACTTTTGACAACAAACGTTCAACCATTTAGAATGCCATAAACCATATAAGAAAGTGGTTTGCGGAGCCCAAGTCTGGAGGTCCAGCACGTGTAACATGAAACAATCGAGTAATCGAGTTGAGTTGAAAGAATCAAGCATTGACAGCATCTAATTTGATTTAATCGAGTGTTTTTCACTCGAAACAGTCGATTGATCCAAGTTACATGCTGTCAATGCCCGTTTGTATCGACTCAACTCGCTTGTTTTAAGTTACGTACTTGTAAGCTTCTGATAAAGGCCCTCTTACCATACGCTGTTGAAATACTTCTCCAAGTCAACCCGACAGGCAGCCGTGCATTATTTTTTATTGTAAATCAGAAGCGGGCATGAATTCCGAACTTGTATGATATTTTTGTCCACCGCCCACTTGAACAGAGCTCTATTGAAGCACTTTTCAAATAATTTGCTTATACTCGGAAGAAGACTTATTGACCGTAGATTCGACGAATTAGAGTTGTCCATTTTTCATTTTTCGGGAGAGGATGTAGCACAGCTATCTTCCATCGCATTGGGCAATATGCATTATTCAGTGCGGTGTTTAAAAGTGTGGTATAAATTTCAATTGCTTCCTGCGATAGATGGCATAGTACAATGTTGAATATATTTCTATATCTTTAATGAACCGAAGATTAGGTGTAAATATAGCTTCGTAACTGCTCAGCAATTATGGCTTTTACCAAGTAATCTTCATTAAAACCGGTGAAACCAAAGTTTGAACTGGTTAAGCAGGAGCCAGATTCCGTAAGAGAAAACTATCGAACGATATCGATTAGACGATTGCTGTCCTTATTTTTTTTTTTAGATGTGATAGAGATAGCTATCGTCAAAACGATATCGTTCGGCCATAATCAAATTACCTCCAATGGTCTCGTTTTTTCAGGTCATGACTCGAGCAAAAACAGGTAGAAGAGCTTGAAATGAACCATGTGGGTTAGAAACCTTGTATTAGATTTGTATAGAAGAATATCTCATAAAACAACTGGGTCGCACGTACTTGCTTTTAGGTTCAAAGTTTCTGTGGACGTTAAAACTTCTTATATAGCTAAAGCTTAAAAGTAAATAATTTTATAATAAATGTAAAAAAATAATAAAATTCATTACTAAACTTACATAAGCAACTTCTTAAATTGCAAAGATCTCCTAGATCCGTTTGCTGAAACGAAACTCAAGCATTTATGCTCAACATAAAGTCTTATGTGACAGTGTACGCAGAGGAAAAAGTAGCCCAAAAGCGTTTATGTTTAGCATAAATATTTCAAGTATCGTATTGGGAAATGGCCCTAAAAAAGATAATATTTTAGAATTTTTTTTTTAAATCGTTGAAATATTAATGTACATCTAAAAACAAAATTAAAAAAAAAAAATAAAAATTGATTTTTCAAAAAAAAAAAATGTAAGTTTTTTTTTTAAATCCAAAATATATTTTCTTGAAAATTTTGAAATGAAATTATTTTCAGTTTGTTAAGAAAATTGGTTCAGTCCTTTAAGGTATCGTTATAAAAAATATTTCTTTCAATTTAAAAAAACGATCAAACGAGAAATCAATTTCACCTTATCTTGTGAGGTATCAGTGATGATGGGGAGAATCGGGCTGTTAATCAAATTAAACTATCGGAGTTTTTATCATTAAATTCTTGAAATCTTTGTTCATAAATCCTAAAATGAATAAAATTAAATTTTAAACTTAAGGTTTTAATTTTTATTGCAGAATCTGAAAGGAACAACCCTCAAGCTATTCCAGACATCAATGTAACCTACGATGAAGGAATTGACGATGACTGCTTTAGTGTATCTTCAACGCTTGCCAACACTGCTATGGCCCTAGCAGCAGCTGCCTTTTCAACAACTATTGATGCATCCGATGATGTTGCATCACCAATTCCTGAAACTCCTGACTTGGAAGCTGTTCGGAAAATTGGCAACCGAAATGGTAGTACGAAAAAGAAGCTACGCCTCCGTAAAATGGGCTCAAGGCAGAATAGCAAAACGGAGAGTGATAGCACTGATGGTGAGTGTGGAAGTGTTGTTGAAACTCCGCGAAGAGTCAAACGAAAACCAAGCAGTCGTCTAAAGCAACAGCGATCTTTTGACGAGGATAGGAAGTCAGCCGAGGAAAATCGTCAACAAGATGATTCAAATGCCGGCGAAGATATTGTTTATGTCTTGAAAGTGAAGCCAGGTCAACCGATTGAACAACAAGAAATATGTCAGGACAAAAGTTCTAAGCTTTTGATTTCACCCACCGAATCATGTGTCCAACTGATCCACAATCCACAACCGGAATGTCTTTCTACAGCAACAAACAAATCAAATGTTTTCGTCAAGACCAAACGAAAAGTCTTTACTACGGTCGAAGATCCTGATTCGGCTGATAAATTGACTGCAGTAGCAACAGAGTTAACAGAAAATATTCAAAAACCTCAGATAGTCCCAAGCGTGACCCAGTCTGTTAGTAAAACTACACACGAAAATTATACCAATAGCTCTGTGAAGTCATCAATTTCTCCAGGAATCCAAAATATGATTACCAAGCTTTCGGAAAGTATGCCATTGGAAAAAATCGTGAGTTCATCAAATCGAAGGCGTTCAGACTCTTTTCGAAACGAGTATGGTCACATTTATAAGTCTGTGAGTGCAAGCAGCATTTTTGTGGATTTGCCAGATGATATCCAAATGAAACCCGAAACTAACTTGACTGCCAAGTCATTGAGCTTCGCTAACCTTAAAAAAGGCTGGGAGTTCTACCAGACTACAAATCAAGCCTCGCATCCTCTTAAGACTCGGATACCTCTAGCAAATGACAGCTTCAGATTGCTTAAGAAAATTAATCCAACAAGAAACTCGCGGGCATCACATAGTCCTGGCCAAGTCACCGAAAGACGGGAGCATCTATTTCGAAAGAATAGATCTGGCAGTCCAGTGGTGAGACTAAGCACTAAGGGCAAACGTATAGAATCCAAATTGGCGAAATCTGTCACGACATCAGAAGTACCAGGTTATCCACTGTCTCCAGATAAATCCGACAATACAATTCCTAGAATCACAAGGAAACTAGAAAACAAGTCCCTAACTCCGACCACAAAGAGCTCATGTTTCTTTCAAGAAACCGTTCCTGTACCATCTGCATCAGAACCTTCCACACCGATGACCGAAATCCATGAAAAACCACGTACTCCCCTTTCGGAACGAGCTATAAGATTACAAAAAGCCAAAGAAGAATTTCTCAAAAGTGGCGCCCTACCAAAGACCACCATTCGTAGGGAAGAAGTCGATGTGCAGCGAACTCGAGAAAAAACTGAAAACAGGCGCAGCCATCAGAGCATGTGCAGTGATGTGAGTACCAGTGGTTTGGATGAAATGATCTTCCTCAAAAGCATTAGCGTAGGAGCACTCCCAGCTGACTCAGACTGTTCGGAACAACAACCAGGAGGCGATGGCTACGATTCCTTACCACGTTCTGTCAGTCGTTCGGCAAAACTAACTAGCAAGTTGGGATTTGCAACATTAGCATCGAAATTGCGAAAGGTAAAACTACGTAGAGGAAGTAAGGACAGCACAAACCAACAACCGCCACCCATAAAGGAGAATACTTTATCGATTTTATGCAGGCAAAGCCTTTTTGTAGATCTTAATCCGGTCACGCAACAGAATCTCATGAAATCTCAAAGCTCACAAGCTGCCATTGGTGGGATGAGAGCTAAACTGGAATCAACGAATGCTGAATCAGATAATCTTAATAAATCAAAGAGCGAACATTTTTTCCCTCTTAGAAAAAAAGAAAGTTGCGTTTAAAATTTAAAAAAAAAAAAAATATATGAAAAAAAAAAATAAATAAACTAGAGTATAAGGTTTGATATTGTAACTAATTTTTATTTTGATTATTGTGTAAATAATAAAACCAAACCAAACATTTAAATTCTTTAAAATTGTTAGTTTTGACAGAGTTTTTTTTATTTTTTATAATTCACACCCACTCAAGAGTTAGTGTATATGATCTTCATATTTTTTTTTTACGGTAGGAAGAGGAGGCCCCAGAAAATAAAGTCTGCTCTCGCTTGATTTTATTTTGACGTTATCTTTTAATCAAAGATAATCATAAATCGCTACTAGCTTTGGAGTAGTTGTAAAATTATTTTGATTAAAAATAAAAAATCGAAATCCATTAATGCGTAGATAAGCACGGCATTTTAGGTTATCATTAAAATGAACAACTGAAATTTTACGCTAAAAGTAGTTAACTCTTGACTCTCTTGAGATTTGGAAGGTTGTTCTTGACTTATTTATATTTTCAAACTATGAAGTCGTTAATTGTATTAAGTCTTACAATATTTCTCTTTGCAGTAAGTAAATGTAAAATGATTTGTTTTATTTAAAGCGGTGCGAGCGGTGACGGTTTTGTTATGAAATTTATCAAAAAGTGTAATAATTCGGAAACCTGCATAACTTAATTTTTAATCATTTTGTGCAGAGTAGGGTTCTGTTTGGACAACTTATAAGAGTACCTACTTATTTTGCTGAGCGTGAACGTATTGAAAATGGAAAACATGGAAAGATTAGTCTCCAAAGCTTATTGGTGTTGTTAATTATGACTGAATTAATCGATTGGAAATATTTATATTAATCTAACTTCACTTTTGGCACATTTTTTGTTCCTGAGATATCAGTGATTAGCGAATTTTTTATTATTCACTCCTCTGGGCATACATTTTATTTTTTTTATTTTAATTGATTGTATGGGTACAAATTAGAGTATCTACATATTTAAATTAGCATTTGACATCACAAAAATTTTTAAAAGGGTTTTCATTGCATTGTATTGTTATATTGGTAAAACAAAAAATAAGTGAGAAGCAAATATTCAGCTTGACATTTTGAAAATATCATTCCTGGGTCTGATCCTCTGATGTTAGCGCCAAAAAGATAGAGAGATAGAGGGCAGCAAAGCTCTCAACAAATAATAATTTTTCATGTTTTCACAAAAAAAAGCAATCAAAACAAAAACAATTATGTAGCTACAATGTTTTCGAGGTTTTTTATACACTCAGAAAAAAGAATCTTTTTGTATCGAGATCTTTTCATTGTTGTATGATTGTGAATTAAACATTTTTCACTCAGAAAAAGTTCTTGGACCAACAACTTATTCTTAATTTGTAAGAAACCAGTCAGTTTTACAATAAAATTCTTGATAGAACGATTTTTTGTTAATCATTTTCAAGGATGGAAAATAGAAATAAATTCTTTGGCCAAGACATAGAAATATATATTTTCTTGGAAAGATGAGGATAAAATTTAAGCGAAATGTCAAATTTATACATTGAGGATTAACATAACCTGGGAAAAATTGATATTAGTTAAAGTTAAACTGGAAATAAATAATTTGAATTTGCATTATTTTGAAGGGAAAAATGTATTAATTTTAATCGCAATAAGATTTTGCCTTACATAACATGTGAAAAATAAAAGTAGATAAAAATGCAGCCATTATCATAAAAGTATGAATACTAAAAGCAAGACATTTTTTGTGTTTTATATCGGGAGAGAAAGAAAAAAAAATTATAAAGAGAAAGCAGGAAAGTACGACGCCATTTTCGTGTTTTAATGATTTTGGCGAATACCCATGTTTTTTGTTTAATTCGATTGTAGTAGGTATTTATAAAATTTATCAGACAACAACTTTGACGTCTGATTTAACTAACCTTAAGTTTTGGAGTAAAATCGTGTGAATTCAAGCAGATCTGAGGATTTGTCTTTTATCGCTTCTATGTTTTCCTATACCAGGAAATGTTCTTCAGATACCTCCTGTTAATACCGTTTTTCTGCAATTTTGGGGTTTGGTAGTCCTGAATCTTAAAACTTGCAATTTTCCTCTTTGTAGAAAAATATAATCAAAAACTTAAATGCTTGGATATATTCTGGTAAGACGACTAAAACAATTAATTGACTATACTTTTTTCCACTCCTCGGTAAGGAACTTGAAGTTTTAAGATCTATTAGTTAATGTAGTAGCTCACTAGACAACGCATATTTGCGCTACTGGTCTGCTGTTAAGTTTCTGTAGAGTCGTACTGCCTTTTTGTTGTTCCTTATTGTTTTAATTGCAGACCAACAAAGCTAAACATTCCCCCATTGTCACTGCTACTGCTGACATATTTTGTTTACATAACACTACCAGAGCCCTTCGTTGTTATTAGAAACCTACAATTATGATGTCTCCGCTGTGTGTTGTTCTTTTTTGCCATCAGACGTTGGGGCGTATAAAGGTAACACTCGTATACCACTGTGCCAAACCTTCCATTCAGGATCCTGCCATCTAGAACCTAGACGCCCCACAAAATCAGGTATTGGTAATTAAGCTAACAGGTACGCTTCCGGGAAAAAGTAGTACAGTCTAAAGTCTTGTGGTTTATATTCACCACGAGTCTAACAATCGAACTTCATTTAGCCCTAAGATGTCAAATTTATTTCACTTTCATTTTGAGAAACGGTATTTCAATCTTTGTCCGGATAAGATAGCCAAAAGTCGTCAAAAGTCATAAAATGCACTACTGGGTCGCTCGTACTTGCTCTTAGGGTCAAAGTTGCTGTGAAAGTTTAAGCTTCTTATATAAAGTTTTTAGAAATAAATAATTTTATAAGAAATGTAAAAAAAAAACATAAAATTCATTACTAAAATGACATAAACAACTTCTTAACTTGTTTTTACCTCCAAACTAAGTATGCCATTTGATTTGGTTAAGTAAGATAAATTTTTAGAAAAAAAAATTTGCAATTCGTTGGAGCCGTTCTTAAAAAAAATAATTTTTTATACATAAAAATTGTCAAACCTTGTTTTAATACCATATGCCATTTTCAAGAAAATAATAATGCTCATCTGAAATCAAAATTAAAAAAAAATACAGGAAGAGAGATTTTTTAAAAATCCAATACACAGACAGATAGACAGACAGACACACAGACAAACAGACTGACAGACGGACAGACAGAATTGCGAGACCGACTTTTTTGGCATTCTCTATTATCGTAATGACATGTCTGATTGTTATCTCTACTTCGATATTTTTAAGAATCCTAAACTTGTCCAATAGTATCTATGTATGTATATCGCAAGTAAAAAGTCTTTGCTGTATGAAGGTTTTAAAAACTTTTTTTCTTTGTTTAATTTTCAGCAAGCATACAGCTTATCTTCCATCACTCCTGCACATGTTAATTTCTTTAAAGAAGCAACGCTTAAAAACTTCAACGAAAGTGAACTCGAAATTCTCAAACCAATAATTGATGTCCTACAAAGGCAATACAATAAACTTTCAGCCTCCATTGACCTTAGTCGAAGCTTCAACGCAGACAACAACATAATTGATAACAATGAATCATTATTAGAATTGAAGGATCTTCTTCTAACAATTCATCCAGAATTGCCCAGTGATTACGAATCTACTTTCCATTACAATGTTAGTCTTCCTAATATCAACAAGTTGACTAGTCCCTATTCCAAGGGAATTTCTGCTGATGAATCAGTTGACATTCAAGATATTTTCCAGGAGAACATCGATGATGCCCTCGGAACAATTCAATACCTTATTGAACTGTCAAATGAAACTGAAGCCCGACTGATAACCATCAACATAATTAAGATTACTAAATTCATTTATGGAATTATACAAAGAATTTATGGTTTAGGAATACAAGGAGGAAGAACTGCATACTGCACCTATTCAAGTGTTCCTGCCATAAATTCAACTCTGAAAGAAGGAAGCCGTGATATTGGGTCATGCTACAATTACACTGAGACATCTATTGGCAAACTTCGAAAAGATGTTAAGACAGCTATTACCGATATACGTGCCAATGTTAAGGAACTTGTTGGTATTTACAGGAAATTTGCAAAACGTCATTCATTGCTAGGAAAACTTCTAACACTTTTTCTAAACATTCAAAAGATCACTAAGGATATTAAAGAAATTAAAACAAAAGCCATCGAAACAATTGAAGAAGTGACGACCGATGGACCAATAATTGCAGCTAATGTTAAAGAATGCGCTACAACTTCTATTCCTGACTTTGTTAATAAGTTAAATCAAACTATTACGGATCTCATATTTTGCATCAATTTTGTAGATGACTCTACTCAAGGTCCCGAGGTAGAACCCGAAAGTGTTGAAGAAAGTTTTGAAAATATTTTTTAAAAGACAGATTTTGTAAAAAATAAACAGAAATTGTGTCAAATTTTTTTATTGTTCGATGTTTTGAATGCAGGTCTGAATTTTATTGAAGAGTTCTACAAACTCTTTATCGAGGTTCTTGATTCCCTTACAGTGTGTTGCAGCAAAAACTTCAATTTCTTCGACTCCATGATTGATGAATTCCTCCACAAGAAGATTTGCTTCCGATGTCATAAGCTGAATTTCAGCAACGCGTGTAACTATGCAAAGAGAACTTACAGCTAAATCGACTTCTTGAGGAACACATTCTTCAGAAATGTCTTCAACTTTACGGGGAGCATTCTTTATGAGATTTATAGAATCTTTCATGGCTGTTAGTTTTTCAGCAACGAGTTTCTTAACTTCCTGAGAACACGAGTCATAGGTGCTTACAAGATTTCGCATAAATTGAGCTAAAGCTAATTCATGTTCCTTGATGCATTGATTGCCCTCAGCTTCAAACGACTCTAGCTGTTTAGTGAAAGCGTTTTTGTTCTTCCATTGTTCAACCTTTTCTTTAATAGAATGAAAGGTTTGATTCATTCTATTTGTAAGATCGTTTGCAAACATGTGGGTATGTTTGGCGGCTTCATCGAGTACAGAGTCAAGACCATCATAGACTGGACCATTTGGGTTGTGTTTAGATTCATAGTGGCACTCAACTAAAATCTGTTTTAAGAATATGTTGTATTAAATATTTGAAGTATAATTTGAATTATTAACGGCCAATTTCTGGACAAAGTTCGAAAATCAGTTTAAAACTATTATTTTAAGCTCTCAGTTTTTCTGAAGAAAAAAAAAAATAAAAATGAAACAATTTGAGTTTTAATTTTTCTTAAACCGAATTTTAAGAGCTAGAACTTTGTCAAGAAATTGGCCGTAAGGCAAACAAAAAAATACAACTCACAAGTAGAGAGCAAATAATTGCAGAAATACAGAGTATTCTCATTTTGAACGAATGATTGAATGATATTTCTGCAGTAAAATCAATGAAACTTGAATTAAAATAAAATTATTTACGTTTATATACTCAGTGGGGTGCTATTTTTATGAATCGCGAAAGGTGAATACACAAAAATGTATTATTGTCTTCCTAAAAATAACGAAAAACAATTTTTGTTATCGCAGGAGTAGATAAAAGCGAAACGTTGTAAGACATGGCTGATAAAAATTGACTGTTTTTGGGTGTGCTAATATTCGTAACATTAATTTAATAATGATATTACATTGTTCTATTTTTTAAAAATTTGTTTTCATTATTTTACTGTCATTCATTCAGAAAAAAAAAATATTTTACTTTTAGGGCCAATTGCTCAACATAAAATCGAATGGTTTACATTTTCCTCAGCATAAACTGTGTGCTTGTGTTAAACTTTCAACTTATGCTACCTTTACACGAATAAAAAGTTCTCACAATATCTTCCATTTTCCACATTTTCCAACCATTTCGAAATTTATCATTCAAATGGTTTGATATTTTTAATGACACATTCTTTTGCCATAAAAGTTACGAGTATTTAAACAAAATTAATGATTAATTAATAAATCGTGGTTTTGTAGGTATGATTTATATAAAAAGTAAACCTTTTTCTATTGAAAAAAATTTAATAATAGATTCGAAGATGGTAAAAAGATCTACAACTTGTGTTTAGATAGTTTTTCTATGCATAACTTCAAAAATACTGAGAAAATGCCAAAAACATTTTTTTTATTACTTGCAAAGGCAAAGATCGGTTTCGTGTCAAAAAAAAAATTGAGGTTTTGGGTTAATAAGTTAATTTCCGTTATTGCTAGTAAATTGTTCTTAGCTAAACATTAATATGTTTAAATACAATATTTTGCTCAAAGAAATGAAATTATCCATTTTTATTGCTAACTTACCTTTTGCACTAATTTTAATACTATTAATTTTTTGGAGCAGGATATGGTAAAAACGACTCGGTTTCAATAAATACGATAAATTCCACAAATGTATGCCAAATTTCAATAGCTTAGTTTGTATTTTGCTCGCTACTGTATATGGAAAGCAACTTTTTATAAACGCTTTTGTCATAAGCGAGAAAATTTATCAAGTATATCTTTGTTTTCTTTTAACATGCAAATTTTATTTTCAAGTTTGTAACTCCATGCAAAAAAACACACCTTATATTGAATATGAACATTTATATACACTGAGAGAACAAATCGATTTTGTGCAGATGGACGCACGGACGCAAAGACGCACAGACGCACAAACTGACGGACTGTAGACGAAAATCACTTTTTTAGTCTTCTCCATTTCAAACAAAGGCTGTTGATATTGCGCCACTTTTGTGTAGCCAAAAATATGAAAACCACAAACATAGAGTCAATTAATAAGAACATTTGTTTCCTGCAGTCATTTGCTGTAAATGAATTGTATATTTACACCAAAAGTAAAGTTTTTTGAAACAAACTACTTCATTGAGAGGTTCTTCACAAACTATTCATTCGTTTTCTGCAAACAATAGAATTTTCTAATAAACGAAAAGGTGTTTAGATGTGCGAAGTATTTTCGTTTGCCGCAATCAACTCATGAAAATTACCTCCAAACGAATGGGTTGTTTTGTATTATTTTTGCTGTAATAGAATTATAAATATTGTCAAATGTAATACAGTTGCTACAAATGAAAAACTTTTGCGGGGATTGTATTAACATTCCAGCAAATGATTTTC
Source organism: Meliscaeva auricollis (assembly GCA_948107695.1). NCBI lineage: Eukaryota > Metazoa > Arthropoda > Insecta > Diptera > Syrphidae > Meliscaeva > Meliscaeva auricollis. The sequence goes on along the minus strand of OX403616.1, from coordinate 114,791,693 downwards.
ATTTAATTCAAAGGATATTCACTAGCCGCAAACTAAAACAAAAATAGACATGTTTTTTTGCACGCTAGAAACAAAATACTACAATGCTGTGCCTTAATATTTAAAAAAATAAATACATAATTACATTTTTCTCATTGAGTAAGAAAATGCGCTCTCGTTCTATGGTCATATTGATTTATTTTGAGTATTTAGAAACTTGGCCATTCCACAAATGGCCAAGGACCAAAAAAACATATTTTCCATTTAATTTTTCATTGCTAAGCGAACTCAGTACTCTCAGTACCATTTGCCGTTGATAATAATTACGCATGAATCATTTTTAAGTTAAGTAACACCGCTACAAATTACTCTCTGAACAATTTCCAAAACAATCACAAGCAGGCAAAACAAATTTTAGATCTTTTAAACGACAAAAACATAAAAAAAGTTCTATACATAAAATTACAAACAAAAAACAAAACAAGCTCAAAGTTATGTTTTTGTAAATAAAAATTATTGAGTAGGTATTTCTAAGCTTTTACAACTTAAATATTGAAACCATGAAAAATTCACCCACAGTGCGTTTGATAAATGTAAGCAATGTAAACATGAGTTTTTAATTACCAAAATATATCACAACAAATTATTTGTGTGATCTTTTCCGAAAAAAATACAAATGCGATAGCAAAATATTTTTGTAGCAAAGCTTCTATCTAAATACCATGTTTTCGTAATTTTTGTTTGATGTTATCTTTCCTTGAATTTTGTCTATATAAAGGAAAAAATAATTTATTGACAACAGTTCTTATAAATAAACACAATTATTCGTCTTGATTTTACAATACTAAGAATGCAAATGCAAGCTTTGTTTTTCGTACTTTGTGGTGTTCTCTCCGTAAGTTTTCTATTTATTTATTCTTTTTCATAATTTAATTTTTTTTTCTTTAGGTCAAAGGTACACCTTTTTATCCTGATTCATCTGTTGATCTTTTAAAATTCAACGAATTAAATGAACAACTTGAGTTAAATTCGAAGAACTTTACCCTTACAGCTTCAAGTTCTAATGAAACATTAGAAGTTTCAAAGCCTGAGGAAACAAGTGGCGAATCTGTTGAATCGGCTCTGATTGTCGAATCAATAACTGTTAAAGAAGAGCATAATCATGACCAAGGCCATAGTCATGGACATGGTAATAACCATGAACATGGACATGTTGACAATCATGGCCCAAATCAAATAGGACCAGTTGAATTAGGTCTTCGAAATGTTATTTCTGCATCAGCTATTGCTACTGAAGAACTTTTTATGGAAATGGCTGCCCTGAGTGGTGAAACATCCGAAATGATCAGCACAAAATCGGAACTTTTGACAGCACATGCTATGAATAAAATATTTAAACCTTTGAATCTGGTAGAAGGTGAAATTAAGAAAAGCGAGGAATGTGGCAAACAGTTTGTGGATTCTTTTAACGCAATCCTCGGACAAATTAATAGTAATCTCAAGTCTTGTATCCATAATCTTACCCTAATTGATGAGAGTTACAAAAATCAGAGTGCACAAATTTTATCTTCAATGTCAAACATTGCTGAAGACATCCAAAATTTGCCAGAATCATGTGAAATTGCTGAAAATTATGCAATTGGAACTTTTTGCATTGTCAATAATTTAGCTGAAATAAATAACCGCGTTGTGTTGGACGTAAAGAACATCAAATTTATTACAGCTGTTTCTAAGGAGGTAGTTTCAAAAGCAGCTTCATCGGCTGTTGCTTGTCAAAAGAAATTAGTTGAAAGACTTTCTGAAAAATTGGAGACACTTTACTATGAAGTTGACTCAAAATGCAATCAAGAAACCAAGCTAGAAACTAATGAAATTTAAACCTTCAATGTGAAGAAGGTTCTGTTTAAGCTCAGCAATTGTAATTATTTTCTAACAGAATTTAAAATAAATAAAAAAAACTAATTCCTTCTGTTTTTTTTTTTTTGTATTTGATACTGGGAACCTTGCTCATGCACAATGCACTGCTTGACATATAGAAATTAACCTTATGAAAATAATAAAAACAAACAGTGAACGCATGCCTCGATTCTTTTTCCAAGTGTTCACGTGTTTGAGAGAGTTCTCACTCTTAAGAACTTGAAAGGTAACTAGATTTATTCCAGAAAGTTCCCAGAAGAACCAAATACTAAGATGTCACCAAATGTCCGTATATTAAAAGAACAGCAGAAAAGAATTTTATTTTTAATGGAGCTGCTTTTTCAGACATGGCCGTCGGCCAGCTCACGAAGAAACAAATCCTAATGACTGACACTCTCAACTATTTCCTTTGCGGGGTAGTGATCAGGAATGGAGGGGAGCCTATAATTTAATGTAAATTCTTCCAATGTAAAATTTTACGTGGCACCGGCTGAGAATCGATCCCATACCCTCGAGCGTGTTAGTCTATGGCATAAACTATTACGTCAGGGGGTAATTCTTTTTCTCCTGTTTAAATTTGCAAAATTTACTACTGCTGTGTAGCATGTAAATTCCATTCAAAAATATCACGTAACAATCAAATCTTACAAAAAAGAAATAGCGAATTCCAAGATGTCTATAAATTTTTCAGATGAACTAAAGTTAATTCGTTTTGATAATTTCTTGTTGATTCACAAGATACCACGAATGCACCAAAGGAGCAGAAGCCAAAGGACTTTGTGTTTCTTGAAATGCAACGGCTTGATTCCAAAACAACATATGTTGCAAGGATCTTCGTCGTCGTCTTCATCGTCATATGGTGTTACAATTCTTGTTCAAAAAATATACATAGGTATACAATTTTTTTTTTACTCTTCATTTGTATCCGTCGATTACACTTTTCGAGAAGATTGCAAAGAGACCCCATAGCCCAATGAGCAAAGAAACACTTTTTTGGACAATTTTTTTTTTTTGTTTGGCTCTTGTTGTGTATAGTTTTGAATTTTAGACAACACCATCAGATACCCATACATGAATTTATTTGGAGTACATAAAATTTGTTGGCTTCTAGAAGGAAAGACAAAAAAATTGTTTTTGATCTGAGGTTGAGTGCCACGAAACGGAACAGTTATACAAGAGAGAAACAAAAAAAAAGGTTTCCGCCTTGATGCAGGATTCAGGAAGAAATAATCTGAATTGCTACAGTGGCACACGTGTGTATACAAATGACGGCGTGTGCCAGATGGTGTGTGTACCTTTTTTTTGGGGAGGATAGAAAAAAAAATTCAAGTCATTTTGGGATCACGATCAGGATCAGCGAGATGCCGAAACATTCTTAGCCAACATAATTTTAATCGATTGTAGGTATTTTGATTAATTTAAGTGAACAATAGAATTATTTGAAACATCCTCAAACGGTCTGTTTTTCGCTGTACAATGTTGTTTTTTCTTCTTTAACACTTGCAAATCTTAAGTTTTATATAGTTTGGTTATGTTAGCTTTCTCCAGGGGCTAATCATTAGTAGCCCGGGAGGTAGCAACAGTTTCAGTGAAGTCATCGAAATGAGGTTCATTTGGTTTCTACGATATTTTAGAGGTCATAAAAATAAAATGGTAGTCTACCAGTCCTTTGTTGGAAGTCTTCTGGAAAAAAAATTATCAAACAAACATTCATAAATGTGTAACCACAATAAGGCTGAAATTTTTTTGTGAAACAGCTAATACTATAAGACAACCAAAAAGTAGAGTCTACTCAAAACAAGGCAAGCGCATAGCGGGAGCGAGAAAATGGAGGTTATCGAGAATTTTGGTATTTTTTTTCTGTAGAATTTTTGACTACCATCGTATATGACATAAAAATATACTCAAAATCATTAGTCTACCGCAGCACAAGTGTTACCATCTGACGTTTTCAACCATTGCAAAGTGGTAAAAAAAACTCATAATTTTACTCTACCTAGTATTTTAACATTTTTTGGCAAGGAATTCTTCAAAGCTGAAACTGGTAGTAAACACTTTGGAAATATATAGTTTACTGCTGCAAAAGTGTTACCATCTCAAATTTCATACCGATTGAATGTGAAAACACATTATTTTATTTTATTGAGAATATTTTCATATTCTTCTTGGGATTGCTAACATACAAACTGATACTCATATAACTCATAGATAATAAGAAAATACTCCCGCAATGAATATTCTATAACAGTACAAGTGTTACCATCTCAGGGGTACCACCCATGTAAAGTTTCGTGTCATTTCTTTTATCACTGAACCTGTGTTCCTATCAATCTTTAAATGCAGCTATAATAGATTGCCTGAGAGCACATATAAGGAGTAGAAGAATAGTAGCAACACTGGGCCATAAGATCTGATATTCTGGCACAAGGCGAACATGTCCAAAACCCTTTTAAAAGAGGTACAATAAGTCTGAGTGCACTGGTATGGGTTGAAGTCTAGTTTTATTCCGGGGCAGTATTGTCTTAAGCGAGAAATAACAAACCTCAAACGAAACAGTGCTTGTGTCATCAAAAAGTACATCTCAACCTAGCCTTTTGGACTTACTTAAAAAGGCCTTGATTCTTTGTGACTAGCTGCTTCAAACATGCATTTAGGGGCCAAGGTTTTATCAATATTTCACCTCTGCGCTCAACAACCATCAAGTCATAATCGCATTCTTCCTTGATGTCGAAAAAGCGGACCAATTTGCAACCACTTTAACCAAGTGATAAGAGGGATGCCTACTCAAAAAAGAAATACCGAGCTGAGATATTTTTGCCGAAGAGAAATTCTGAACAAGGATATTGTTCTTGCAATAAACTTCTATACTTACCCTCGGCGGTCAGGCCACTATCAGCACTAAAATCAAAATCCTGACCAAATTTGGAAACACTACTGCCGCTTGTCAAAGAAGGAAAAACCCGAGAAGAACCAAGTCGATTTGTTTGCAATGTATAAAATATTATTATATTATTATTAACTTAAGTCATTCTATAATGTAAGTCAGTAAAACAAAATTGAATTGACATCAAGAATTTACAACTCTACTAGCCTTCAAGTTAGGTTACATAATCTTTAATGGATTATCGGTACAGGTACGCCTTAAAGAAAAAAATAGTGTTCTTTTTCCCCTGTTTGGTAGCTGGTTATGCAATATAGCAGAAATATTTATACATCAAAATGCACTCAATTCATCTACAAGAAGATTGCTTAGATTATAAAAGACAAAGATTAAAAAGGACATTTCGAGTTCTTGCGTCAGCTCTTTTATATTTAAAATCAATGCTTTTCATCATTTTGGTTTATATAGGAGAACTTTTCAAATCACGTCAAATAAACCAGAACAAATACTTGAATAAAATGACACACATAATTTAGCATCTCTTCACTTCATATTTTAGCTGATCTTCATTTCTTATATTGAAAAAAAAAAAACAGGTAAAAGAAAAAACCAAAAATAACTTGCTCATAAACATTTGAAGTTACCCTTTCTTTTAACTATTAGTAAGATTTGTGTGGCTGAAGTAAGACAGCTGAGCTTCAATGAAGGTAGACATCAACCAATTCCAAAATTTATCCCCAAAATATTATCCAAAAGAAAAAAAAAATCAATATGACATTTATTTGACAAGTTGAAGATGGATCTTTCATCTGGACGATTTCTGACATAAGTTTTCATGTTGATATTTTATTGATATGGAAATATAAAATGTAAATTTTATTCAGCATTGCGCCGATTCACCTGCGAGCTGCCATCTACCTTTTGCCCCACCGTTGAATACCATCAAACATCCAATGTGCTAAGACAGGGTGATTATAGTTTCATCAGAAACATTTTGAAATTATGTATGTAAAAGATTTAAAGCAGAGAATTCACAACATTATGTAGATACATCGATGGCACCTGAAATCTCATATAATAAATCTGCATTTTGAGCTTTTTGATCCTTAATCCTTTAGGGGAAATCACCCTGTTTATGTAAATAGACAAACCAACTACTTTTGATCTTCTAAAAAATATAAATATATGTAAAATCATATACGTATTTATCTGAAAGGAATATTTTTATACTAAGCGCGTGGCGTCCACACTTCTTAACAAAATCAAACAGATGGAGGCATAGATAACTCCGAAGAGAATATTTATAACCTTCAATGAGCAATTATCAGACCTTCCTTATGGTGCGCACCTACTATACGCACATTCAGGATAACCTCTCTACCTTTCTTCCTCTTGAATGTTCAGGAATTGAATATTATTTCTTCAATTTTTTTTTTTACATATATTACTATACCCTGCTCTTTTTCTTCCTCTGACCATATGTTGTCCTTAAGGATTTTGTTGGCACGACCACACTTCTCCTTCGCTATATCCTTAAATATTGGTACCAACAGAAAAAAAAATACAACAACAAAAGTGTAGGTCCCTATATAAAATACATTTTAAACGGTTAACCCATTTTCGAGTCATTGTTCAAAAAAAAACAAAAAAAAAATCTTAAAAAAAAGCAACAGCCGAATACTCTGTTGCAATTAAATTCTTAATAAATAACTTTAAGTACCCCCAGACCTGATGGATACTAGTTCCTTTTCGCAGGAATACAAATCAATTAATACTTAAAGTTGTTGCGTGGTGATGATATTATGTTTACCTTGCTGTGATGCTCAGTATTTTTTTGTTGTTGTTGTATCTTTCATAGGACAATCATGGGGAGCATCTGATTTTGAGTAAATTGATACTATTAAGTCGAGCTTTATTAATGTCCCTTTACCTCACAAACAGCAGCTATTGCGTGACATTTGCTTAAGATCTCGATAAGGTTACATACAAATATTAACTTGATTGATGTAAATTTAATTCGTGGATAATTGGCATCATGGGAATCATCTTTTAAAATATTTATTTGTTTTATATGAATGTTTCATATTCTTTATGTTTGAAGATTTTTTTCTGAGAAGTAGATTGGTTTGGAATAAGCAAACAAGACCGCGGATAGACTAAGGATGTTGTTTACTATTAATCTTCTCGGATAGTAAATAATGATAACGAAAAAATATATAATAGACATTTACGTATCATCACCATGCAGAAGTTTAATTATGTATATAATCCGTCATAAATGTTCAAATAATTGAGATAAAGTGCAATTATTAGAATTTTGTGGTGCTATTTGCAAAAGAAGTCATAAAATGTGACTTTTGATCCGAAGCTGTCAGAGCTTGTAAAAAAGCTCTAGTTTGGCCTACTTCTACATTAAGACTAAATTTTCTTTAGTCAAAACTGCGGATTTTATCAGGCAATGTCCTGAACTAAGGTCCTGCTTACTCTTTACATAATTTTATTTGGTTTAAAGTATTGAAACATTTAGTTTTAGCTACAATGAGGGAATAGCTACCACGTAGAATATTAAAAAACAATCAGTTTGAGGGCCAATTTGTTCACCTTTGATCATCTTTAATTCATGATTATTGCCAACAGCAAATCCTCGAATGTCCACTTAAATTAATTTTTTTCTGAGAATTCATAGTTTGAGTCGTTAATCATGGATTAAACTAATCATCCGATTTTGATTGATTAGCGCCTTTTAACTAGAACCAAACAACTTAACCCGCTGTGAAAAAACTAGCCCTAAATCAATGAAAAATATTGGAAGTAAAATCAAACTAAAAAATAAGTACATTTTATGTCTTTTTTTGCAAAAACCTTCACAAAATTTTAATTTTTCAAATTTATGCTCTAACGATTTTCAATTTTTTATTTCTAAAAATCTATCTTTTTTAATCAAATCAAATGGCATACTTTGTTTGGAGCTCAAAACAATTTAAGAAGTTGTTTATGTCAACTTTGACCATTAGAGCAAGTACGTGCGACCCAGTCGTGCATTTTTTTTTTCAAATTGCAGTAATATGTAAAAAAAAAAACTACTTATTAAATTTTCTGGAAATTGCTTTCTGCATCTTTTGAGGTTATAATTTCTAAAATGATTCGTTCTAGAAATATGGTGAGCAAAAAAAGTGTTATGAACGTACTAACGTATACATACACAGCACACACACACACACAGTATCTTTCTAAAAACGACGGATTCAGACTCTGGTGACCTTAAAACGTTGAGAAATGCCAAAATGTTTACTTCGACAAATCGAAATAATCACCTTGGTTTTGCCAAGGATCTCTCAAAACATTTAGTGGTCGCGAAATAAATCGTACCAACCTTTGAGTTTGGGACACAGAGTAGATCTGCGAGAAAGATTCTCAACTGAAGCTTTGTACGTCTTTCAGCTATCAGTTTTCTTACCAGAAAATATATTTAATACATTCTCTCAATACAAATGGCAAAAATGAAAGGCCCTAACTTCTTGGTGTGATAAAACATAGAATCATAATTCTTTTTACTTTAAACTCGAATTTCTGATGGATTGCGTAGCGGGGAAAACAAATTCAATAAAAAGAAAAGCGAAAAAGCTGCAATTAGTTGCGTGCATCGTTGAAACAAAAAAGGACCCAATCCATGGTAAATAAAAAAAAAAGAAGATTGTGCCTGTTATGAAGAATAAAAAGGAAAAAAAAAATTGTAAAACCAAACTACTTAGTAAGAAAAAAATGTATGTATATTGATGCTAAATTACTATTAAGATTACTTCCATTGTATCTTAATTCATCAACATTCACGTTATCAAGTCAAGTGGATAAATAAACAGTTTATTAGCACTTTTTTCTCCTCTACTCTTAATTAAACTGTGCGTTAAATTAAAATTTGACACCCGAATTAATACCGAAAACGGCGACGGTATAATATGTTGCTTTTTTTTCCTACTGCGAATAAAGTGAAACAAAAACTGTCAACATAAATCTGAAGCTTATTTTGGCTCAAGATTCTTTTTTCTGTATTTTTTTTTGGTCACTGTCTCCGAAGGCAAGTCAAAAATCAAATCTCCTCAAAAGCAATTGCCACACGCAAGTCATCTACTTGTAAAAATTTTGTCTGCCAATCTCGATTAAGTCATTTGATACAATTTTCCACCTCATTTGGTCGTAATTGGGCACCAACGGCCAACCATCAGCCACCAAGAAGTCAACCGCCACCAAACAAAAAAAAAAAACCAAAACACACACTGTCCCCAAAGACTCATCCATTGAACTTGGTTTGTGTCTTTTGTTGTCCCTTTGTGTGGTGGCTGATTTCATATAGGTAACCTGGCTGTGTGTGAAGACAAAGTCACTCGTCTCAACTCTCAAGTGCCAACCATCAGTTTTTGGTAAAAAAAAAATTCGTGTGAAAAATTCCCAATTTAAGTCCTTGAGGTGACATCTCAGGCACACATCGCAACAAAATTAAGTGGGAAAAAAATCTTATACATTGTGCTGGCGTAGTGGGTCAATTATGCAGGCAATTAAAATCGCAAATTACCTCGTTTCGGTTTCGAATATCTTCGGTGATTTTTCGCACTATTAACCACTTCGTGCATCAGGGATTAAGTAGGGACGCGAGGCATTATTGAAGATATATTTATGTGCACTGTGCAGGGCAAACGATGCATTGATAGGTTTTCATCAAATTCGAACAGAATCGGCATTCTTGAAAAGGATACCAATCAATCCCCACGGGGAGTTTCTTCATCTTCTATTAATAAATTCTTGAATTTAATGTTTCTAGTTGAAGGATATATTCCTTTTTTTCTAGTTTGAATCATGATCATTGAATCAGAGTTATGAAAGGCGCTTCCTTTTGTCTTGTTGACCGCATCGTTCTCGTCATTTTCGTAATCGTCGGTGGTGGTATCCAAAAAGTATTAGTAAATTCCCGATTAGTGAAACTCCTTAAGGATCCTTTTGTGCGCATGGCAATGAATTTTTGCCCACACCATTTCAATTGATATAGTGACCCTTGTTTATTATGGCAGGGGCGTGTTACGCCTGTCAACATTAATGTTGGTGGTCATTGGCGATGGTCAGCTCTTGAAGTCTTCGCTATAAGAGTCGAGTGTATCTTCTCACATTGTGTGTTCCTTTTTTTCTACATGGTTTTTGTTCTAGGACATTGAACAATAACACACTCTGTCAGGTAAAACACAATAGGACGATATTATTTTAAGGAAAGATTCATTACTTCATTTGATATCGAATATTATAAAAGATATCACTGGAGAAAATGAAATCCTTTGGCGATGGTGTGAAATTCATTTAACCAAAACTAATTTTATTGCTTAATTCTTTGGTCGATTTTATTTTTTTATTAATTTAATATATTATGATATTTTGAAAAGAATATATTTTTAAGGGTTACAATAGAAAGGGATAATAGTTGAGGAATTTTTATTCGTGCGTTATCCATATATCTACTCAATCATTAGTACCAAAAAGAATTCAATAAAAGTATTTTCAAAATAAAATAATTTGCATTAAAAAAGCGATTTGTTGGTCTATTCTTTTTGATTCTTTTTATTTAAAATATTAAAAAAAACATTTAACGATGTGTTATTATTAATTAGATTCGTTCTGATGAGAATTTAGCTTGATATCCTTTTGAGCAAGAACTTCAAAGACAGCTATTGGTCTGTGAATGTAATGGAAGGATATTTTACGTGCCCATGTCCTGTCCAGTGACCAGTGTATGTACCACAGCTACCAAATTTGAATAAAATCGGAACCTTTGTGTGGAACTTTAAAAGTTAAGTTAAAAAATAAAGGGTTGACAAAAAGATGTGATCAGAGTTGTTAACTTTAACTGGGTAAATTCTTAGACCGTTTCCTCTCGCAATTTATCATATAGAACCCTTAATTGTTGCCATAAAAACTAAATGAGAGCGAAAAAACACGTTTTTAAATAAATTAAAAACCATTTCAACGGCTAACAGACGATTTCTTTATAGAGTCCGAACGCTGGGACCGGTATCTAACCTATTAGTCCTTAAGTTAAGTGACCATAAATGTGATGTGGGCACCCGTCAAGCTTCCTCAAAATTGAATTGTTTTCAACATTATTCAATTCTCAGGAATTTTTTGTCTACGCTAAAATGAACACCCGACTTTAGGATTAGTATTGGTACTAGCCTAGGTACATTTTGTGTTATTCTTATAATTTTTATTTTTTTGTTAAAACAATAATACATATATATAAAAAAAGTTTCGTGTAGCCAAGATTTTAATAAATAAAACCAAAATTCATTCAATTTATAGATATCAAAAATTAAAGTTTAAAGTAAACTAAAAAACGATAATTTAATAAAATGGAAAAATGTTAGAATTATTGGCACTTGATTTAATAAGTATACCAAATTTTGATTTTTAAATTATCTTGAGTGTCCAGTAAAGCAAACTCTCTTAATCGAAGCAAGTCTCTAAATCGTATCATAATATGTATTCCAATGGACTGGCCTTCTATTAGTTTGAAGCGTTATTTTCGAGCCACGTTGGTTTCGAGTTAGGTTCGATATCACGCTTTTGATATTCCCGTTTTGTCAAATCCGGTTTTTAAAATCCCGCTTTTTAAAATCCTGATTTTAATAATCCCGCATTTTATAATCCCATTTCGTATGAACCCGCTTTTGCAATCAAAAATTGTTGTTTTGATTTAAAAAAAATGTGCTATTTTTTAAAATAAAACAACTAATTATGTTCAATATCAAACTGAAGCATAGAGGAAAATATAGATTTTTCACTTTAAAATCATCTTTTTGCAAATCAAAATCATCGCTTTGCAAATAAAATTCATCTTTTCCTATGAAAAAAAATAAATGAGTTAGAATTTGATATTTTGTTGTCATAAATATTATGTAAAAGTATTCCAAATTAATTTTGGAAAACTGAATTTATTAACAAATCAGTGTATTATATTTTAAGGAAATCAAAACTTTCGTTAGATTTTAAAATGCATTAATAATTTATTAGACATTTTTTCCAGGGCGAGCAATTTGTAAAAAGTTTGAAAGTGCAACATGTTCTAGAAAATTAAATACAAAAATAGCCTTTTTTTTAAATTTAGTTAAAAATCAAAATTCAGTTAACGAAAAATAGCGTTTCAGAACTTTGAATGAGAAATTGTAACCTGTTGCCTAGCTCTTTCTTCTTGTTTCAAATAAGTGCATTTATGACCAATGTTGATTTTAACATTTAAGCTAAATTTTTATTAAACTTTAAACAAAAAAAATAAAAATTATTATCTCAGAAAAACACTGTGGGGCAGATTCATATAGGTTGTTAATGTCGTTTCTAAGATAAACTGGATCTTGCCCTATTCAAATAACATTAAATAAACCCCAGTCTAAGATAAACTGGAGCTTAAAAACGAGTATAAATAAGCTTCTATGAATTCTAAACGAAAAACAACTTAGTCTACCCCCGTCAACAACAGTAAAACCCAATCCAAGTTCTTATTCGCAATCCAGTGTTTTTTTACTGGGCAAAATATATCTTGTCATTTAGTCCATAAGTCAAAAAGTCTATGGAATTAATAGACACTCACCACAACAATCAAAATTTTGATGAAAGGATTTTGATCCACACGAAAAATTCAGACTGCGATGACCGGATCATGGATTGGATGTTGGATTGTTGGTTTCCATTGGACTTTATCTGATGATAGAAAGAAAGTCCTGTTATATGAAATATTCAATGGAACCTGTTTGTATATTCAGAATAATTTATTTAATTATGAGACGTCCTGAACGAAAGGAAAACACGTTTCTCAGAAATTTTTCTGCTCGTGCACTGTTGTTGTTTGTAAACATAATTGATAGTGTTTAGTGAAGAAAATTGAAATTGGTAAACGCTAAAAGTTAAAACTTCTGGTATTTCCGATACAACCTTCTTCTACTTTTCATATTGAATATACATTTTAAAAGAAAAAGAACCGACTACATATTTAAGACTTTTGACATTTTCTAATGGATACCATTGTCAGAAATGAACCAAAGTGCAATGAAACCTAATGCAGACCTTTAATTTTTAAAGTGCAATGAAACCTAATGCAGACCTCCAAAAAAATCATAAAAATTGATCAACACAGTCAAAACTTTTAAGCTAAAAAACGCCATATCCAAGCCCCGCCCCCCCTTAAATACCGCTATGATCACAAATGCTGGGTGGTGTCCACTTTGAACTCCTGAAATGAGTTCAGACGCATGTTGTTACGAACAAACACGAAATAAGGCTAAAGATTTATAGATTTTGACTTTGTAAGCAAGTGGCTATTTTACTTTACTGAAAATAGCAAATCGAGACATGATTTTGTGACATCTTGACATCTCTGATAGCTTTTGGAGTTCGTCTTTGTATACACGTTAAGTAACGGGTAGTTTTAAGGGGTGGTAACATCTGAAAGATTTTGATTTTCAATCTCTTCCCATTTCTCACAAATCATAATGTTAAACCTTAATTTTATCGATCAGCTTTCTATGTAGTTTTTAAAAATATAAATAAAATCAATCGTGTTAAATAAATGAAATATTTTTAACACCGAGTTTGGTTGAAATATTCAAATTGATGTTTTTTATAAGTCGATTTGCCATTGCCAGTTCAAATATGTACCTTTACCTTCATATGTATGTACCAACATATTTACGTACATATGCATACAAATATATTTTTCAAATTCTACAAACTTTAATTCGATTTTTAGAATTAAATTGAGAGGAGTCAAATGTCACACGTTCTTAGCTTAAAGGCAAATCAACCGACCACAAAGTGTGAATATACAAAGAATGATTTGTACCCTAATTCGTATAATCCCTGTATATTTATAACAACCTAATTAAAGTGGTAAGCTCAGAGTTTGACATTTGCCACATTTATCCCGAGGCAATAATGATCAGCCTCTATTGAATATACAGATGCAGATTCTGATCCTTTTGCCTGGGAGCATTAAAAGGACAATGTGCTTTGTGGTAATCTTTGCGGTAGTTTTTATTTTTTTCATTTTTGCTTCTTTAATGCTTATAAGATCAATGACGTTGTCGTTGCCAGTTTTGCGTGCACCTGTGTGCAGGTGCCAATTTACTGTGGCCACCTAGATCAGTGAAGCCCCTGGAACACAACAAAATCTGTTCTGCCCCCAATGTCTCCTTTTCTGATTTTTTTTTTTTTTTTTTTTTGTAGTATAAGATCACATCTACCGGTTGCGGCGGCGATGATATGGTGCGGTGCTCCCTTTAGCACCCGAAGGTAAAAAAAAAGAAGAATCCGCACAAAGGGGTCGCCATCCATCGCCAGAGTGCAGTTGCGTTGCGGTACCCTTTCGTTATGCACATCCGCATCATGGTAATGGGCTGCTGCCAACCATGTTGCTGCTGCTTATGCTTTTGTGTAGTGATCAAATATAATGTGCCTAATTTGCACGTCATTAATTTTTCCAGAACTTGATTAGATAATCTTGTATCTGGAAGATGTATCTTGTTAGCTCCTTCGATATGCATGTCGGTCGCCTTTCGTCTGCATCAACAAACAACAATAAAAAAAAAACAACAACACCTATGGACTTGTCGTATGGTCTTGGGGCTATATTTTCTGATCTTTTTGGTCGCCGATCATGGATATATCGTTCACGTGTTCTCTTCTGATCAAGTTCTAATTTGTCAAATGAGCGTTCTGGACCTTTTAATTAAATAATGTGCCGCCTTCGATTTCGCAGGACCACCAACATATTTCATGATATCAAGAATTATCACGCCATACAAAGTGCGAAGATCATTAAAAAAAGGTGAAGAATTGTGAATATCATGATCGCAAAGGAATTGGATCCTTTGTTTAGCGAGAAATGTTAAGGTTTCTATACTTTATCAAAACTAACACACGAAAAAATTTAATTACTTAACCAATTTCCTATTATTGATATGTTTTGTATGCCACAAATGGCAACAAATTCAATAAAGATGAGATGGTTATCTAATCTACATCCCAAAGTTGTTAATGCTGATCGTCTGAAGAGAGTTTCTCTCTGCAGGAGTTAAATAAAGGTAGAGAGCGGTATACCGTCTAATTACTCAGCATCACCAGTGCAAGTAAGTTCCATTTCCTTTTCCCAAATTGATTTACCGTAAAACAAACAAATTGTATCGGCAATAAGCGCAGTAAAACAAAACATATACAACTTCCTCATTCTTCGTGCTGATATTTCTTAATATCGGAAAGATCACTCTATAGGAAGTGTGGGAGGTGCTCAAACGGACATTCGTCATTTCAAATCACTCTTTACTCTCGGTGTGGTATACCTCCATTGAACCAAGTCGATTTATGTTCTCGTATGTATTAATACAAGAAAAAAGGACCTCACACGATAAACTCCAGTGATGACTTAATTGTTTCGAAGGCGTTACCCAATGATTTGGTGTCGCTAATTACAGGGCCAAATATGTTCTCTCCGTGTGAGTAGATTGTTACTAATTGCAGCATTATAAATCTACAAATTCGTCAATTCATGACTTTTCTGGCAAAATAATGTATTGCCGAGGGAAAAAGGATGGTTAAAGGTCAACATTAAAAAAATAAAGGATGCTACAAAAAGAAACAGAAAAAAAAAACATCAAGGAAGAATAAGAAACTTCTCACAGATTTGTTAATAAGAAAAAGTCCCACGACTGCGCTGATTCAGAAGAAAGCCAGCCAATTTTGTAGAGGAAATTAAATGCAGTTGTATCAGATAATGTGATCGCACTATACTACCGTCATCGCCATTCGCTGTCTGATGACTCTGAGATTTCTGGGTGCAAATTCAAAGAGGTCAAATTAAAATCATAAGGGATATTATTTTTTTTTGTGTTCCGTAAAAATTATGTATTCAGTAAGTCAATAAGAAACAGACTTTTTGACATAGGTATGCACCTGACCTGTCAGGATACGTGCACTGAGGGCAGACCGTAGCCATGAGGAGCGGGGGGGCGTTGCTTGAGGGGCTGAATGCTTAGTTCTTTTCAGAGATGTTGTTTTTGAACTTTGCCAAAAGTACTTACACATATTAATTTATTCCGTTTATTAAATTTTCCCGGCCGTTATTGGTTGTATAATAGTGTTTTTTTTTGTTTATTTTTGTTGGAAAATATGTTTTCTTAATTCGAGTTACGAAACATTTTTTGACATGTCGTGCCAATGAAAAGTTTCCGTCGAACAACTGTCGAATTTCAATAAAAATAAAGTAAATACAGTTTTAACATAAAATTCTGTTTTCAATCTCGAAGTTAACTCACCAAACTTGTCGAGCTGACCAAGAAATCAAATTTGATAAAAAAAAAACATATTTGGTTTTGAAGAACTATAGACCCAATTCTTTTTATTCACTTCATTTTGTGTTCCTGAATCACGCATCGATACGATTTTGTTTCTATCCAACGCAAGATTTCATGGAAAAAGTTTCATTATTTGTAACTTTACAATTTTTTATTGAAATATTTCCTGAATTACACATCTTTCTTCCACTTAAAATAGTAAATAGAGCCTATGAAGCGCCGAGGGCCAACACCCAAACAACTAGAAAACAAATTCGAGTCAGACAAAATAGGCAAGTATTAAAAAGCAACACTATTCTCGCTTCACAAATAGATTTCTCGACCCAAAGTGTAGGAGAATAACTGACTTTAACGTCCTTTTTATTAAAATTCAGGCGATGAGAGATACAGTTTTTTTGCAAAGTCTAAAACCAATGTTTACTTCAGCAGCATTCAGTTCTTTTGATATATATTTTTTTGTACTATTTGATATATCATGTACATAACGGTTTCAAGAGAAATCAACTTTAGTGACCATAATTACAAGTTTTCGCCACTATTGTTCTCATTTAATAAAATGGAATTGCAAAAAAAATTGTCTTATTTTTAATTTTTTTGCCACATTTCCTATTGTGGAACTCGTAGGTGAGGAAGTGGTTTAGTGGAAATGGTAAGATAAAGATAGTTCCTTCTAGTGATAATATAGTCAACTTGGCAAGTAAGTTAATGTGCGAAAATGAACCCTCCGAATCACGCTGCCTCTCCGGGAGTAAAGTATTGCTAATTCCATAATAGTCATGATTATTTTATTTCCGGGAGCAAAAAAATGGAACTAAACTCTTTGTTATGCAAAAACGATCTTTGATCCCGATATAATTGATATACATGCATAAATGTTTGTGGCACCGTTAAAAATCTTGAAATATAAGCTTTAAATCAAGGCTAAGATCTTAAAAAAATAGGGATTTCCCTATTTCCCTCGACTGCCACCAATAACAAAAACCAGCTTAACAAATTTAAATGTCTGCCTAAATCACATAAGATCCTCTCCGGTTCGCCTTCTTTACTTTGCTTCTATGGTCGCTTCCATGTAGACACATTCTGAAGAAATCAACTTCTAAATCGATCCTTTTAGTGATTTACAGTTCACTTTGGTCTCGGCAGTACTTTTTGGTCTAAGGTTCCGAACTTAAGACATATAACAGAGGATCAGTGCCAATATTAAAAATGGTAATTAAAGTGAATCTCTCATTCTAAGAGCAATTGGGATAATGGTGTTTTTAACCCTTTTAGAATGTCGCCATTTACTTGACTGATACCAAAGTGTCCACCAGCAACGGAAGACTTTTAAAACATAATACACCCTACACAAACACCTAATACATACACATAATATCGATCACGAATCATTATTTCGGACTAACATGAATGGTAACATTTGAGATTTGACTCTACAAAGTCTGGATAACCATAAGAAAGACGCTTCCAATTTAATTAAAAAAAAAAATATGTACACTTGTTTATCGACAGACAAGTTGCGTAACATCGAGCCCCTTTTTAAATCTCAATTTTCGGTAAAGTCCTCGTTCTCATCTTTTCGCGGTTGAGATGAATCAAACTAAAGATTTCGTAAGGTGATCAATTTGGCGCTTTGCACAGTGTTTTATTCACAGCAACCAAATGCACCTTAACTTCATTCTTCGATCGCAGCATTGGAAAAAAAGGTTCCCACTAATAATACCATGCGGATGGGGCTTCCAAATTAAGTTAAGTGTTTGACCCACCATCATCCGGTAATAAAGTCAGTAGGAGGATTACGAAGTTAATATTTGTTTTTCGGATCCATTCAAAACCTTTTTTTTTCGTTGATCTTTGCTTCCATGTGGATCATCATCGCGCTTCGTCCTATACTCTTCAACTCAACTTACGGACTTTGATTGAGACCCTAGAATATCTTCATTCCTGATCCATAGCTGTCGATGATGAGAATACACATTTCCCAATTCAACCTATAATCCCCCCAATCAAGTTCATCTCATTTATTCGGGTGTGGACATAAGTTCAGACACTGTTGCTGTTGCTGCTGAAGAAGACCGAAATAACTGCGATCATCGATTGATTAAGATGTCGGAGGAGGATTTTGTTTGTATTTCGGGGAATCTTATGAGAAATTAAATGTTTCCATCTTGCGGTTTGGTCGATTACTGAAAGGAAACAAACACATAATTAGTTAGTGTTGGGAATTATATGGTTCAAAGCTATTCAAACTTGGTTTGAGGGAATAGTTGTTATTGGAAGCAAGCCAGACATTAATTAGTTAGGAAATAGATTTGATTTATTGATATAAATTGGTTTTGCTCTTATATTTAAGTGTCTGCGGTATTATAGGGGAAGAGCCGTTGTTAAAAACCGTTGTTATTCTATTTTATACTTTCACGCAAAGGACATTATTGGGTAAGGATAAGGACAACTTCTACAGCATTTCGTCATCATTGTGCGACACGTTCATCTTCAACTGTCGCTTTCACTATAGATCAAAATACCTTTAGGATAGTTTTGGGTCATGTGTATGCATTACACAAATAGGCATATAATGTGTTCCTTCTTCTTCTTGAAACCTACACCAATCTCGAACTATAGCAAACCACATCAATTGTTGCGCATACCTATCCCTCTTCAAAATACACCAAAGACGTTCGTACTTTAAAAAAATACAAAATAAATATTTTCTTACTAAAATATTTGTTAATTAATAATTTTATCCTCAGATTGCAGAAATGCATCATTTTCATTGTTGTGTTATTTTTTTTTAGAGCAAAATCAATTCGCCACTTAAGTAGTGTTTCGAAAATTATTAGGGACGCCGAATGTCTACAATAGATCAGTAGATTGTGTGTTTGCCGATTCATCAGGAGCAATCAACTTCAAATTAGTTTTTTTGTAGGTTTTTTATCAAAAAAGAAACAGAAAAAATATACAAAAAATAACACAAAAACCACAAACTCTTGGTCCTTGATGGTTAAAGAAAAAAGCGGAAAGCAAAGAATTTTTGTTGAATAGATATTTTGGGTCGAAAAAAGTGAAGAAGTTTCCACTTCCTGTTTTATATAGCTAGGGATCCTTTTTTCTTTGCTTTATTTAATTTTGTTTCCTAATTGGAGCTAGATTTGGTTTTATTTTTTCGACTACCTGGAAAATTAGCCCACGACGATCATAAAAGTAATCAAAATCGATTGGACATGAAGAAACCAAATTTATTTTTACTTAACTTGTAAAGTAATGTGGGTAGAATCTTATTTTTTTGTTTTGAGAGGATTTCTAAAACGAATTGCGTAATGGTTGTGCAATAAGAAGAAGTGACAAGTGACAGATTTTTTGTGATATCAGAAGATTTTGAGGATTACAAACAACTTTTAAGCCCTATGGCTAAGTACCTACAGAATCCTTGTTTTGCAAACTGTTTGAAAAACACTTCTACTTTGTACTTTGTATAGAAATTTTTGATACTATTATGAGATGGAAAATGATCTTGCTCTTATTAAATTAAAGTAAGATTGTGTTAATCTTGAAAAAAAAAACAAAAGTGTTTCAAATTGTTAATTTCTCAAACTTGCAGGTTAAAATGTTATGTTTGTTTGTTAGATTGTTTTGGTCACTGATCGCATAATAATTTTGAACTCATGTCTGAAATAGGCTAACTTTTGGTACACTTCCATAAAACTGGATTTAACGCTGCTAATTGTGCCTCCTGTAGACCACCCGACTAACCAAACCTTACCGTTTTTAGGATCACTAGATTTGTTTTGACAAGTTCTGTTTTACTATGTTACTAAATTATACACGGTTAAAAATGTTGGGGTACTTTTAAATATTTTTTGGGTTACATATAAGTCCTCACCAGAAATGTATTGAAATTCAATACATGACATATATTAAAATTTTTGAGTCAATACAAAATGTATTAAAATTTAATATATTGGAAGGATATTTTATAATTCAATTATATTACTTTTCAATACAAGTCTTATTTAAAGTTTTTATAATATGATTCTTTCCATTTCTCTCTTTATTATTCTATCTTCTCTCTGAATTCTTTAAAATAAAGCCCATTATGTTGTAATATTAAAATGGTGATATTATTATCTTTATTATTTTTTTCGCAAATTATGTGATGTCAAATCTTATTGCTATTAAAATTTTACAAGTAATTCATACATTTTACTTCGAAAAAAGCCAAAGCACCTTCAAATTAGTTTTAAAATTTTATCAGGTAAAGACTACCTGAAACCATACATGAGACATTTTTAAAAATGACTTCTGTTATCGTCTACATCTGGCTTGGTTTTTTAATACAGTTTGATTCATTGAGTTGTATTTATCTCAAATTAATTAGCATTAGTTTCAATTTTAAAACATTAAATAATCATAAAATTTCCATCGAATTTCTAGTATACTACTTTTTTAAATTTTTAGCTCTAATCTGCGTTATCTTGATGCCTTGATGGTAGTTTCGCCATCAAAGTCAAGTTTTTGGTTCGTAGAAATGGAGTATGATAATAATAGAACATAAATTTTTCTTTGTAGAGCATTCAATCGTGAGTACCCTTTTTAATTTAAAGTTTTTGAAAACAGTTGTAGATGAACAGTCTGCAAAAAATAAAATGCACGACTCAGTTGCACATACTTGCTCATGTAGCTTTTGGGGTTTGTATATAAACTAAACTTAAAAATATAAATGTGCTCTTGGTTGAGTGAATAAACACAAAAACAGTGGAAATACGCCAAAGTAGGTATTTGAAAAATATTTTTAGTTATTTTAAATTTTTGTTTACTTATAAAATATGTACCTACACATAAACTTTTTATTTCGAAAATTTAGTAAGATTGTTTTAGGTTGTAAAAAAATATCTGTCTGTTAAAAACTTTCCATCGATGTCGGGTAAAATGCTTACAAAAATCCATTATTGAAAAATTGGCAAGGAAAAACTTTGAAGAATTATGCATTCTGTTTTTTGGGTACCTCCATTATTTTGAAATTGAATACCAATATTCATTAGAACTTAAAAAATGAAAATGTGTACCCCCATACAAAAGTGTCATTTTTTTTTGTTTTGCAGATGTTCAACACAAACGACGGAGACAACGGAACACGAACAGGAAAATGTCTCCATAACGTAATTTCCTTGCATTACTGTCACATTCACGTTTACGGAAAAGTTAATATGCTACTGTTGCACTCAATTTAGAGATAAATTCATCAAATTCCTGCGATGGGGTCCATAGTGGTCCGGAAATTACACAAAGATTCAAACACATAAAGAAATTGATGGGTCGATTTACTTCAAACTTGGTATGTGGCGTTTTTTGAAGACTATCCCCAGACGTTTTTTGAATAATTTTTGTTGGAAAAATACCGATACCTGTTTTAGAAAAACTACTTTTTCTCAAAAATGGTTTTTATGATTTTGATTAAAAAATTGTTTTGGATAAGGCCTATCTTTAAATGAAAACCATTTTTTTCAAAAACCGTTATTAACGGTACCGTGTTTTTGAATTCTAATTTTATCCTTCATGACTCAATCAATTTCAAATTTATTTGTTTTCGTCTGCGACGGTGCCCCACCCATGTATCACGTCCCTTCTGGAAAATTTAAAACTTTTGGTTATGATTTTTGATTTCGGGCGTATACATATGTGAATCCCAATTTTTTTATGTTCTACGGTGACCAAAGATGTGTAAATATAATTTGTTATTTATGTTGATGAATAATTTCAAAGAAACTATTTAATTTTTTTCGCAAGCCACTGAAAGTCCTGTTTCTCCATGAAAATCTGTGTCAAACCCAGTTTTTTTTTTAAACGAAACCATTATTCCATTTTGAAATATTGAAATAAAAACAAACGGTAAATTTTCTTATAAAAAATTAACATTTTCATGGTCTTCCGGTATAATTGTATTATAAACTAAAATAAAAATAATTAATATTAACAAACTTAATCATACTACTTATACAAGTCTTACATTTCTACTACAACTAACAAAACATTTTTACATCATAAATATTATAGAAGGTACTTGACTGGGCAACGTATTTCAGCACATTTTTTTTTTAAATAAATTAACAAAAGTACAATTTTCATTCAAAATTTGAATATGAAATTAAAAAAAAACTTGAATTTATCGTAGCAAATCTCCCAAAGCTGTGATATAAGTCTGTGCCATTTGAAGTGTTTCATGTTTTGATAGCTGACGGTCATTGCCCAAACAGGGAAGATATTGTCGAAGTCTGTCGAATGCTTGATTGAGATTTTGCATCCGTCTGCGTTCCCTGGCATTAGCTGCAAGACGTCGCTTCTTCTTCACAACGGGAGACACCTGCTTTCCACGTCGTTTTTTGCCATTTTGACCTTCGTTTGTGGTTCCATCCATTTCATAGGTACTATTTTCACTCTGGCTTGCACTGCCTCCAAAATCATCTTGGAACATCATCATGTCGTCATCCGAAACAGAATCATCGAAAATTCCAGATTCGGAAAAGTTGAAATGGTTCAAGTCTTCGGGTATCAAATCAGGATAGACTGCTGCTTCACTGGATTGTAGTTTTGGAATAGCAGTGGTAGTCGTAGTAGTTGTTGTCTTTCGGTTGTAAGGACGTTTTTTGGCTGCCACTTTGCATGTTCCGATATTTGATGAACCAGTAATTTGATTTGTTGAAAGTTCCTGAGTCGGCATTGGCATTTGATGAGTCAAAATATCCAAAGGCATGTGAGATGGTGCTGCGGCGGCAGAAGCTTGTATAACTTGGCCATTATAAATGGTATTCAAATCCACATATTCCGGACTGGGTGAACGGTAACTAGCAGGCGAGGGTGTATTCCATCCATCGGAAGAGGCGTGCTCAAAATTGCAGAATCCTTGGTTTTGAAACTGAACATTGCCATTGTAAGCTGCCATTGGATTGAAGAAAGGCTCTGTGGATGCCTTAAGAGATTGCAAATCATCCGAAGTTGAATAATAATAACGGAAAACTTCACTTGACGCCATTTTTTTTTCTGATTTTATTGCGACAATTTTTAAATAATTTTAAAACCACGAACTTCACAACACTACAGAAGTTTTAATCTACGATGTTAATCCTCCGAAAGCAAAGTCGAATCTGATGAAACAGGTAAATCGGGATACCTATTTATATCGGCAGTGGTTGATGGTTTGCTTTCCTTTGCTTACCTGGGACGAGATCATACAAAAAGGGCTCTTCAACTTGTTTGTAATGCAAGTGGGAATAAATTGAGGGAGAACTGGATGTGGTGGTGGTAACTGGTTACTGGTTAACTTAGCACAGCACGTGCTCCTGGTGGCTGTCGACCAATGGGATGAAGCGCCTGTGTGTTTCATTGAAGTGGCAAAGCAAGAACCTCATTGGCTTATATGAATGAGCATGATTGGAGGAAAGGTAAACTGGTTCTGGTTCGATTGTGGCTTTAGTTGTTGTTGCTGACTGTTAATGTAGATACAATTGGAACACGTTGCAAAGGAGAAATTGTTGCCTTCAAACGTTCTTGTAAAGATATCCGAATGGTAGGAAATTTATTTTGTCTTAAGCATCTTCGCAGTACCTTAAGGTAAACCATTCGATGTCATTCTTCAACAATTTCACGGCTTTGGGATAGTGTAAAGATTTAATTCAAATATGTATCTTGGTATCACTGAATGCAATTTATTCTAAATCTGGAAGAGACATTAGATCTCCCGAAGGTCCGAGTTTAATACAAATGAGAAACAAAACACACTTTTTAATTTCATTACCATGCTATCTTCGTTCCTGGTAGTAACGGATCTAGGATTTAGTTTTTCGGGTCCTGTCACAAAATTAAAAGAACACAGTTTCACAAGTCTTACGCAATTTTTGATAAAGTCTATACCTTGGTGGAAAATGGTTGTATTTGTAGGTATTGATACCAAATAGGAAATATTTGAGAGAAATAAAGCATTATTGCGAAATGATAAGAAATACTTTTTTTTTTTTTAATATTAGTTTTAATTCGAAGAGGAAATTTATTTTGTTCGGTTTTGTTTTTGCTTAGCCTCACTGAAACATCAATCTTCAAATTACAGTTTGTCCTTGAATGTAATAATCTCTAAACAAGATTATTGCACACAAAATAAAGGGGTAAATTCAAAAAAAAATAGTTCTTTAAAAAAACTGTGGATTTTGACATAAAAATTAATTTTATGAACTTTGATATCTATTTAAAAAGATATAAAAAAGTGACTTTTTACTTATGTATTGTTAGACAAGCTGCACATAGTTGTTTTCCTTTGTTTCTTAATAATTAATTAAAAAAAAATCAATATATTCTTTAATTTATAAATTGTTCTGTTCCATTATGAAAAATAATACAGATTTCGAACTTGGTGAGCACAATATATTGAGACTGTTCTTGCAGTAGTCCTCTGTCACTCCTGTTGTAAGGACCTTGTATTCAATAATACCTTTTAAAAGGAAAACAACCGACTTCATATCGATACCTTCCCGTAAGAATGTACTAAGCAACGTTTTAAAAAAGTTCAGGAAACGAAAAAAACGTCTCATTTAGTTAGGTCGCTAAATACAATGGTAAATGGCGCTTAAACCATTCTCATAGTCATACAAAAAAACAAGGTTTGAATTGTGTCGCTTAGTTTATTATGAACCTATGTCTGATAAACAATAAAGCTTAGAAGGCTGAAAATGACGAAACAAAGAAAAAAACTCAAAATAAATCGGAGGAAAACAGTAGACTACTTCGTACAAATATTTCTTATCAAATAGAATTCATGTCTGGGACGAATTTTAAGCGACAAAAATATCCCAAGTTCTAGTTACATCGTTGTGTTAAGCGACAATTTCGGTTAAACTACATGTATCAACATTTTTGTCTGTATATCTTGTCGCATACAACAATGGCCTTTTTAAATATGTAGCTTAGTATAATTATTTTGGCGGATAATACAAATTTCGAGGAACAACATTATTAGAGTGAGCAAACTTGGAAGTTACTACAATCTTATTTTCTCTCTTGTATCCTTTTTATGCATGATAAGGCTAGTACTAAACGTGGCCCACAGAATAGGTTCCCATCAATAAGTCATTTTCGAAAAAAAGTGTCGCTTCTTACGGGAAGTTATCGATATTTAGGACTTTTAATATTTTCTCATGGATGCTAGTGTTAGAACTGAACCAAACTGAAATGGGGACCACCAGCTTTTATATACAAAAAGAATCATCAAAATCGATCCACCCAGTTTTGAGTTTTAAACATACAAAATAAAAATACAGTCGAATTGATAACCTCCTCCCGGTCTATACATATTACACATTCCTTTGCACATTCCCAACAAAAGACATTTAAAACGATGTGACATGAGAATAATGAACAATGTCGGCATCACGAAAAAAAAAATTTTAGTAAAGATCAAAAACTTCTTTTGAACTCATTCAAATCTGGATATATCCAATTTACAGTTTGGACCATTTTTTTTTATGAAAGTCCTTGCTAAATTTTATATACACAATAAAAATTGTTTTTTTTTTGTAAACTATATTTTTTTTCGAAGGATTAGACCCCCGCTTCTGAAAAGCTATTAGGCATTATTTTTAAGGAATTCAAAGCAACATTAATCGAAGTAAAATGAAACAATTCAATTGTCTTTATTTATTCACGTATTTTATTAAAATGACTTCTACAAGATGATATTGAAAGCGTCAACTAGACAGTGTTTTGTGAATGAGACCATGTCAAGAAATAAAAATAACAACGAAAATTTTGTGAGATTTTACAGATCTAGATACGACAAGTCGGGCCACTCCGTAATAATATAAGAAAAGACCTTTCAGTGGACAAACAACAAAATGGTCACATTCCGGAATAGCAAAAAACAAATTGGCAATGCCAAAATTACTGTAAGTAGGTACAGGTCATTAATTGCAGAATAAACTTGTGCCTGAAAGAGGATCACTTCATTCATGTGTAACTGCACAACCAGCCGTATATTAAAAAATTTAAGTTTCTTGGAAAATATGTTACTTTTAATAAAAATTGTTTAATCAATTTTGTTTTGTTGTAGTTTTTTTGTTGATTGGATCATAGCATAGTTCGTGCAGTTAAATTAATTTAACAAAACATTAAAGCAACATGCAATGGTGGGAAAAAGTATTTTGAAGAAACTATGAGCAATGTTACACCATTTGTTTCGATGAACTGAGAGAGGGTGTCTTTTGCTACTCAAAAGAAAGCACGTAGGTTATTGTTTTTAAGGTATTCGTTTTTAACAACGTCTAATGGATGAAATAAGCTAAAACTAACTGGAAAAAAATATTTCGATATCAACTTGTTTCTAGTTTCTTTCGATTGAAGTGCGATGTAAGCTTAGATTTGAAATGTGTTTATAAAACCTATTTTTAATAAAATTCCTTAACTTAAATGACATAACAATTAATTGATAATAATGGGAAAAACGTCGGAAATTAGGAAATGATTGTGATCAAGTTTGATGCGGGTATTTCGATGGAACACTTAAGTCAACTATACAAAGTGCTTCGTCAAACCTTGTACCTACTATCAAATATATAAGCAAACGAAAAAACAAATCCACTCAAAATTTGCCGCGTGCCCACGAAAAACAAACAAGAGAGAAGACCGAAAAACCCAAAATTGAAATTTGTGACAAAACTGTAACTGTGTAAAACTGACAGCCAGAACAATACCCTTAATATCACAAAAAAATAAACTTAAACGCCTGAATTTGGCCAAAAATTATGTACACAAGCCTTCATCATTTTGGGAAAAGTACGTTTTGTGGACAGATCAAAGATCTTTCCAATAACATGCATCAAAAAAGGAAAAATTCTGCAGAATTCATTAGAAAATGCGAAAAAAGTGGCCCGAAAACAAATTTTGTTTTTCTGTCAAAATACTTTTCTGACTATTGTATTTATAATTCTTAATATGTATAAGGTCCGCTTGGAAACTTTTTGGGCTGAAATATGAAATCCGTAATGCCAAAACTGCTCAAAAACACGGGAACACGATAATTAAAAATATCTACCAATTTTGTTTTATTTATTAATTAATTCACTTTTTGATTGTATTTCAATTCTTTGTTAATTTATGTAAAATTTCCAACATTCAAAAATATTTTCATGATTTTTTACTGTTTTTTTGCTGTATGAAATGATTTTGACAGAATTATTATTTCAGCCGTAAGAAATTCTTTGGGCAGAAATTTTTAAAAGGGGGGAATTGAATTTCTCTCTCAGTACGCTCTCTCGTGTCAGACTTTTTATGAAAACATGTCGGTACTTATCTTAATATTATTTGGGCAAATAAATTAAAAAAAATTTAACTCTAGGAATGAATTTTAAAGGCTCATTTTTTTGTCATATGATTATTTGACATTCTGTAACAAATGTCTTAAAAAATGTACGTCTCTACGAGTAATTGTTCTTGAAATAAAACATTCAGATGAAGACTATTTTTTTGGATTTTTAGACAATATTCTTCCGGATTCTCAAGACAATATTTTCTTGAAAAAAAAAGAATATGAACGTTAAATTTTATTTCTCAACTCAACTCAATTGACATCAACAAAAAATATTCATCCTTCTTGTTATAAGCCTTGTTTCCCGACCACAAATCCTTTGAGATTCTAGCTAAAGATATGCAGGATATAAAGAGGAAGAAGATTTCCTATCCCTTCACCTACATATAATTAAAATTAATAATAACTTTCCTTCCTGGTTCGACAACAGAAATAAAAATTGATCCTTGTTAGTAGACTGATGGCGAATAAATCCACTATACAATCCATGATAATTACTAGGTTACTTAGGAGTTATCGCTTAAAATCTATCAACATCTCAAATCATAAAACAATATTTTGGCAAAACAATTCTTCGATCGCTCAACTGACCACTTTCTGCCCGACAGAAAGTCCACAGGTAAAGCATAAGGAGTCTCATCTTGGAAGCGGCATGACGAATTTCTATTTGAGTTTTGCCGCACAATCATTAAATCTGTCTGACTGGCTTATCTTTTTGGGTGCCAGAACATTCGGCACGGTAAGCGATGCAAACGCATTTTTATCAGAGAAAGAGAGGCACACATCGAAATATTTAAGGTTATCGTTTAGTTTAGAAATGTTTTTGAAGTGTGCCATGGTTAATTCTAAAAATCCACCTACAAATTATTTTACTTTTTTAACCGATTTTGTTTTACTCATCCCTTATCGCGATCAAAATTTTCAATCAAAAACTGAAATTCTGGGAGTGCCCAATCTGCGGTACAAATGTCATCAAAACAGAGGCAAATTTTCATAATCATTGATCTAAACTGCAAGTAAAAAAGTAAAGGTCGCAACTTCTTCTTACCCATCGAATTTTTTTTGAGGAGTTAACCTCCAAATTCCCATCATAAATAACAAAAGGACTCTGATGATGGTCCTCTAACTATAAATGTCACTTCTTTTCGAAAGGAATACATTTCGCTTTCGTGATGTCAATATGTGAATATAACCCATTTGTATATAAACGTCTGCACAAAGATTTCAGCAGGTTCACAAGAGATCCTTATCAAGGTTGTGTAAACTAATGTCAAAACAGAACGATGAACGGAGATAATGCAAGGAATTTGTTAAAAAGGATCACAACAGGTAGCCGCTTTTGATTCTATATTGAAGGCTGGACCAGATTCGTATATAATGTCACATGTAGAGGAGTGACAAATTGGGCATTAACCATGTTGTATTTACTCAGAAACTGCGCATAACTCATTTTAACTACTGATTTTGGGAGGTTGAGAAAGATTCCATTAAAGAGTACCTTTACGTTCTATTTAGACACAGATTGGTATTGAATATACTCAAATTGTATCTTTTTAAGAATTTTGAAGATCATACAACTGATACGATTTTAGGCGTAGTGTGGTGTGTTCAAGATAACTTGCAGTTTTACTTTGATCGAGGCTTCGATTTTGCAACTGCCAGAATGAATATACGAAGAATTAAGAAAATTGTGCAAGATTCGATGCATTTTCCAATTGAGGCAAAGGGAAAACATTTGCATTACTGTACGCATATTTGTGCTGCCTCCCCAGAAGACTAAAGGGGCCAGCCCATAGAATCCGTAGCGTGCATTCCGTCAACAAATCCGTTGTGGATAAAGTTAAAAGTTTGGCTACTTTTTCCGTCGCGTCCGTTCTTATAGGTCACTTCTCATAAGAACGTGTGTATTTCATCGAGCTGTCAGTTGAAAACGTCAACATAACTCACGCGACGGATTCTATGGGTTGGCCATTTAAAGAGCTGGAAAATTAGTAAAACAATTATAAATAATCTTCCACAAAGATAAATGCATGGGTTATATACAGCTAATTTCCAGCCGTTGCTATCATTTTAGTGTGACCCCAAAATTTCGGTTCACTCCGCGACTATTTTATCAGCGGCTGGTAAAGTTAAACACGTTGAACTTATTCCAACAGAGAATGGCTACCAGGTGGCAAAGTCATATGAATGTTAAACTTTAGCTGCAGTGGCGACCTACTAACTGCTGGCACCAGAATTTGTGTGACCATTCTTTACAGTCTACAAGCGATTCCTTGTATCCGCCGAAGTTATTGTGACTAAATAAAAAATAAAAGACTCCGCAAGATTAATATTGGGAAAAAATTACGCAAATCCTTCGTTTCTCAAAAAAATCTGAAGAATTTTTGAAATTATCTTCAGCCGATTCCTTCTTCAGCGAGGGCAACAAGCCCATACTGCTCCGAACATAAATTGCGTCACAACAATTAAAAATATAGCAAATGGGCTAAATAGTGCGGCGACATACTGCCGAGATAGTAGTAACAAGGCTGGAAAGAATTATAAATGATAGAATCCTCACGTTCAACCGACATTAAGTACTTACTATTTTGAGGCTCTGATTGGTCAGATGTCACTGAAATTTCAGATTATCTAAAAATTCAGTGACATCTGACCAATCAGGGTCCGCTAAAAGTTAGTACTAACTGTCAAATTCGGTCGCTTGAACGCAAGAAATATCTTTTCCTCAACTACCAACATATGTATATAAATTAGGAGCAGATATTATCAGCAAATTCAAGCTAAAAATAAATAATATCGATTACTCCATTCCTGCCTTCGGTTTTAATAAGTCTTCAGGAATGGAAACTGAGCGAACCAAATGAGAAGCAAGCCTGACTCGTTTCACATGTGTTCGATTTCATTTAGAAAACGAACGACAGATACGGACCAACCTTAATGAAACCGAATATATAATCTGAACTTTTTATGGACTCTTGAGAGAACGCTTGGATCTAATTTTATTGATCAAGTTTGGAAGGAATGAAACCTACTTTCCTCAAACGTTGGATCCATTTATTGCAAGAAAATCAGGCTCTGTACATTTTCCCACTGTCTATCAATGTTCTGTGCGATCGCCTAATATTCTTCAACTCCCTATGAATGTCACTTACAAATGAGGCTTTCACCCAGGCAGTTAACGGTAGACCGAATCTTTAAACTGAGTCAAATACCAATGTTAAAACTCACACGGCTTACCGTTAAAAATAAATTCATGTGTGTTGCAATATTCAACAAGTGAACAGCTATTTCAAACTGTTCGAAATACACAGAGTTTTGGAAATTAAATGCGAGACTATCATATTTTTTGGATCGCTTTCAGCAGAAGATAGTACACAGGGATGTTTTCAACACTGAGGGCACTAATATTTTCAAGCTTTCAAGCTTTCAACAAGTTGCTTTAGAGTCCCTTAATGCATTTGAAAAACAGGAAAAACTGATTGGTCGTTACAAAAATGGGGTCGAATCGTCGCAAGCGAAAACGAGCCAACGTAAACGTATATTTCCTATTTCTCTCTCTATCTTTGTACAGATTAAATAGAGAAAGCAATCGTCAATACGTTTATAGTTCGTTGGTTTAAGTATGAAACAATTCCATACCTGAATTCATGGTATCAACAAATAAAACACCTGTTCGTCACATAGAAGATTGAAGAAAACATCACCTCCAAGAGTACTGCTTGTCAACAAAATGCATCTCAACTAGCAGTTTGAAAGCGGCAGAAAATTGTAGTTCCCCACCATTTCTGCAAACTGCACGCACACAAGAAATGGTTGAGAGTGTTAGTAACTTCTACTAGGCCTTGGTTCTTGCTGAGCTAGTCGAAGCACAATAATTATTTATAAACAAAGGCTACCGTTTAAGCTGATACATGAAGTGGAATATTAAAAACTTACCTACTGAACGTAATTTTAAATGTTCTTCTTATACACTGAATAAAATCCTATTGCTGAAGCAGAAAACTTATATACACTGAACAAAATCCTATTGTTGAATCTATCTAAACTTTCATTCAAAATAACTTTTGTTTGCTGTAATCCTAAACCTCGAAAAACAATAAGAATATTATTTTTTTTTTTGGTTAGACTAGATGCTTACAGTTTATTTTTTCTAGCATTTATGGCACGTTCCGTGGTTACAAATGGAAACATGTAGGTACTGCTTCACACAAATATGTTGGGCGGAGCTTCAAACAGCCTCAGCTAAGTTTTGTCTTCAGTTATCTAGTTTTGAAGGAGACTTTTAAATCAGGTATTAGGATCACATTTTGGTTATATGTCCATTTCAAAACTAAGTTGTCGTTTCTTGTACTATTACTCTGTACTCTGGCTTACTGTGTTCACTAGCACTTCTTTTATAAAACATATTATAATCTTAAATCTTAAAGAAAAACAGAAGTCGACTTCCTCTTCAACTTAAAGATTCTATGCTTTTAAGGGTCACAGTTACAGTTTTTGATTTTCTTCAAATTTTTTAAAATAAATCCTGCATTTCAGTTTTTTTAAAGAACGTTACATTTATTACCTTTGCAGCAACTTGAAATTTAAAAAAAAAAGTAACACTTTTCTTAAACATTCACCGTTCAAGATGTAGAAAACCAAAATCCCCCTCTTTTGTTAACTATACGCCAGAACGCTAACCTTAAACAATAACAAACAACACAAAACGGCGTTCAATTGTTTTGCTATTCTCTTGATAAGTTGTTAATTGTTTTGGCACATTTTTAAGATCCTTACATTTTTTTTCAGGGAAATTGAAACCTTTCGATTTCATTCTTCGCGGTTCGCAGACTGAACATAAAAAAAACGAACGTATTGTTTTTTTTTAACAAAAGGACCTTGAACGTACCACATCCTGGGTGCAACATTGTTTATAAACAGTTTTGTACTTGAATGAATTGAAAAAGGGAATGCTAAGTGGTGCAGCCAGTGCTGCTACTGCTCTTACAATCCACCAACAAAGGGGTTGAAATTACTGTAGCATTGTGTAGAAACAAGTGGTCTATTTAGTTCTTGATCATGAAGGCTCATAAGGACATCATTCAAGATCAAATTGTACGCACGTGTTATTGTTTATCCGTGCCTTGGTATTTTATTCGTTTCTTTTGACCATCCATAACCCTTTAGTAATGGTAACCCTTTCCTTAGAGTGTATCAATTCGTTTTTAATATCAAAACCATTTCCTTTTCATTTACCTTTGCTACCAAACTATACTATACACATCGTACCGACAATCTGAAGGATCTAGGTGTATAGATGCTCACTCAAACTCGGAAACGTTCTCACACGTTATATTCAAGAGAGAGAAAGATCCTTAGTGGGAAATACACTTAAGAAAAAGAAAAAAACATGAAATGAAAAATAATAATCGAGGACTCCTCCAAGTAGGTATACCCACCAGCCACCTGTTACGATTTATCCAGGATTTTTTTGATTTTTCAAAATGATTTGAAGATGATACAACAATCGAGCTCTGTGGCGAACAATCTAAATGACGGAAAGGATTCATGTGAATAATAACTAACAAATAAAAAAATATAAAAAAAAGGAGGAAGACAATGACTGTGTGTGTCAGACGTTTATTATGATTATTTCCGATTTCATTTAAAAGGATACAAGTTATAGTTATCCATGTGTTCGCGGTTGGATACCTTAGCTATACTATAGGAACTATCTTTTGGAGGGATCATGACAAAACGGAAGTGACGCGTTAATGAATGAAAAAGTTTAAATCATTAATTAAAATTTTTAATGAAACAAAAACTGCTTAAAAAGGAGATTTATGATTTGAAAAGAAACGATGACGAAACTAAGCACTCAACATTAATAAATATCCATTTGAAGATAAATCAAATCAATTGATCTTTATCGAAAGTGAGAAAATTCTAACATATCACTCATTCTTATCTTTGTCAAATCTTCAAGAGTAGTTTTGAGTCAGTGGAAGGTAATGTTTCCTTCATTTTTCTCACTATTTAAGAGATTTCTATCAAAGCAGGTAGCATTATTCTTATTGACTTCAATTAATTAAATGTGTTACATGAACTGGAGCATCAGGGGCAGCATAAAACATCTACAAAAAAAATTTCCTACAAAAACTGACACTCTAAAATGAAGATGTTTTATTGATTTGGTTTGGGTTTGTGATTTTAATGTTTAAGTGGAGAATTGCTTTCAGAAGCAGAACACATTTGTCACAGAGAATATCTATCTTATTAGCAGCAATTTTTGTTTAAAAAATTGCATTGTTATTGTAAGTCCATAGTTAGCATAAGTTAGTTGAAAACTTTATTTAAATAAAATTTTAATTTTATTTTGTGTTTTTCTTATTTTTTTCTATCAAGTTTAATATGGTTTGGCCAGTCTACCAGATTGACAGTTTATTATTTTATCAATAAAGTTGTTATTAAAAGTTTCCTTCTATAATGCATTTCCGGTAGCTGCCAACCATTGAATAAATATATACTATAAATAAATCTTTATTCAATGCTCCCAACCCAGTTTTCCATTGAAGATGAGCAAGATTTAATTTGTTTCCATCGTATACTCTTAAGGTCACAAATGATAGGAATGTTGAAACTTGAAAGTAGTTGAACTTTATAATTTCTCCTCAAACTTTGAATTGTTCATAATAAAGTAAGTATATTTTTGAAGTTATACCATCGTATATAAAAACTATAGTCCTATCATCCAACGAATTCAGCGAGGTGTATTTCAAGAACTATTTGATCTAAACTAGAGCTGCGGTTACTTTGATTGTATTCCTTACCTGATGCCTAAACTATAAGAAGTACGAAAGTTTCGAAGTTTTTGGGGCACTATGCAGTCAGCACAGGCCAAACTTGGTCGTATACTGCTTGCATATTTCCTTACAAAACAGCAATCCAAAAAATCAGCTAAAACCTATTTTTAGCGACCTGGTCTGGTATTACTGGTCTATAACTGTTTTAATAAAATTATTAAAATTATTTAATAAACATATTTCTGGCGCAAAAACCAAAAACTCACATTTTTGTTTCTTATTCTCCACAAAATTTACGACCAGATTGTTTTCTCATTTATTTCTTATTTTAACAATAAAAATAAAAATTTGTAGTGTCTTACCGTTAGTATACGTTAAAATCTTTACCATTTGGTAGAATTTTAGGTACAAAATTCGCTTTAGAAAATTAAATCTTTTTTAATCGTTCATTCGCCTATTTGTTGGTCGCTCTCATGTGCACGATCCTTTAATATTATCTTGCGGAACTCGTTGCTACAAGATAAAACCTTTCAAAAATACTGTTTACGATTAACTTTTTGATTAACGGAATCCCCTCTGGGTTCAACAAAATACCAACTGATATCATAAACTACAAGAAACCATTGATAACAATTTATTGCTCGTTAGTTAGATATAGAAAACATTGAACCTCCGCCAAAGAAAGACTCCTGATGGCATTTACAGAGTGACAATCCTAAACCCAAATACAAACCCAAACAATTTGTTGTACATGTCAACCATTCTGCAATGTCGACCACCAGTTAGATTAAAAGTCTACCCAAACTACCTGCCATTCCTATGCTACACCAACGACAACGAGCACAACTTCTGAATTGAATACGAAATTTTTGTGTCGTCCTTTCTGACACAAGTTTCCTTGTGTGCAAACATTGTCAGGGCGCAATTGCACCTGCCCCGGTGGCACATGCCCAAGTATCCTGTCGGAGGTTTCAAATGCAAATATAAAAGAAATGTGTGCGCTCGATGCTCATCTCTTGATTTGATATCTTTTAACCCTCGAATACTTGAATGTTCAATATTTACGATGACACTTTACACTTTTGGTGACCCCTGATGCACTTGTACGAGACCAGAGCAGGGCACACACCAAAAAGGACCCCAAGTACCGTTCTGCAACCGTTCTGCATGTAATCTTTTAAATTGTGCAACCCAATCTAGTCGATAACAAATTGCACCACCAGAGAGTCACACTTGAAAAGCAACCGCTAGCCACCGCACTGCACCCCTGCTCGCATCGAGTCGGTAGATAAGACAAGATATGAACAAAGGACCCGGTGTGCAAAATCCAAAGGACATTTATTGCACCTTTTGATATGAGCATTGCCAGAAATCTTTGTTTGTTTATGAAACAAACTGAAGCTCATCAACCTTTGATTCATCTGTCGCTGCCCGTAATTAGGTCAAACCAAGGGATATTTTCGATTCAGATTTGTTTGTTCTTTTTTCTCAGAAATCAGAGATGGATATATGTGGAGCAACCCTTCTTCAAGGGCCATTAATCAAAATGACAGAACATGGAGAAAGTGGCTGCATTATTGGATTTTAGAAACCGATAGACACCGATAGCGTTGCTGACCCACAAAGGGAATTAAGATGTTAAAGGATAATTCACATCATAATGTTTTTTAACCCCCTTTATAATTATGGTCTATCAATCTTCTAGGTGGTAGACATGGAATGATCGGCTTGTGCTGGTCGTCGCGTCGCGTCGAGCATGTCGGTCAGTATAGAGAATGACAAAGAATGTGTAGGCGTGCTGGGCGATCCTATCGGTGTTAGCATTAACAATATTCTTAGGGGTACGTTATTTATTGATGTGGTTTTTATAATCAATAATTTTAATTCAAAGGCTCTAATTTAATATACAAACAATCCAGTGCATTGGTTAAGATCTATAAAAAAAATATATGCTTGACCGCATTTGAAGTTTGTATGTTTGTTTATTTCTTAAAGGGAGTTATGAAATTCGTAAGTGTTCAACAGTTTCAAAAAATTGAAGAGCTCAGAATCAGAGAATGTGTTTTTATTGAAAACACTAATAACAGTCCTTGGTTTTTGTCAACTCCACAAAAGAACCTGAATTTTGTTTTATATTAAGAATAGGTACAAATAAACTTTTAGGCTATTCACTTAGAGTCACCAGTCACCATAAATAAGTTCAGCAAATACATATTGTCCATTTCTGATATATTTTGTATGCCTACTCGTTGTGAACTCACTAAAGAAATTTAGTTGTTCTATTTAAATACAAAAGTTAGTGGTTTATGATTTTTCAAAATTGTAAAATATCTTCCATTAATGACCCTGAACTTTGCAGACAATTTTACTACTGATCTTAAGACTACTGCCACCGCAGTAAAACTAACCCGATTTTAGAAAAAAGTACGGCAATCGCTTCGTTTGGTCAAAATGGTAAGAAGTGCTCCAAAAATGCGTTGCTAGAAATTTTTGATTCCTGCCACCGCCCCCGTAAGACTAGCCCGATTTTAGAAAGCAGTAATCGTTGGCAATCGTTTTGTCTGAATAAGTGTTCGGTAAGGCATTTTTTAGTTTTTTTTTTTATTTATTGTTATAACGAGGTTTTGGCCAGAAGATTCAGAAGTGCTCTAAAAAAATGTCATTTAAAATTTTGTTTTAACGATGTTTTGACCATAAGAGTCGGAAGTGATTTAAAACAGATTTTATAAAAAAGTAGGGCGATTGCATTGTTTGGCCTAATGAGCCAGAAATCCTATAAAAAAGTGCCAACAAACTGAACCGATTTCATAAAAAAGTATGGGAATCGCAATGGCAAAATCTTCGTTATAACGGCAAACAAAAAAAAAACAAAGATGAACAGTGCATATAATGAGACAAAGCGATTGCCGTACTTTTTTCTAAAATCGGTGTTGGTCACTATAACTTCTATTTTGTATGTAGTTGAAGCGATTAATTGAATTCGTGATCTGATATCACAGAAAATTCATTTCAGATCCTTGTCACGATTATTGATACGTTCTTGACTGATTGACGAAGCTCAGCCCGAATTTTCTCGAAACGTTCAAAAATAATTTCAAAACACCATCAGATAATTTATCATTAAAGATCTCTTTCAAAAAATCGCCTAGCTTTTCTACTTTTATTGTACAAAAAGTCAACTATTTGTATAAGCATTTGCGCATCCTAAATTCAATTCTTATAATAATAATAATCCTACAATCCTTTTCACACAAGCATTTTATATCATTTAAAGCAAGACTTTCTTTCTTTTTTCTGTTGACCAATTAAACAAAGCAATGTTTCCCTTATGTTTGCATCAGAAGAGGACCATTATCACAAAAGAGGAGAATTTATTCGTTGCACAAATAGCATATCTTCGTTTTATTGTGCTCTTCAACTCTTTAAATATTAATTTAAAATAAAAGAATCAGAACGAAATAAAAGTTTATTTTTCTGTTATGTATTCTGTTGGTCATTCAAAGGGAAGTTAACCCTGTCCCTTTAACACTCCAGTTTATGATGCACCCTCTATACCCACTCCACACTCACCTAACTCTCTCGTAATCGAATTCAAGTATGCATTGCGTCATTAATTGAATTTATGAGAGTTTTCTATGCAAACATAGCAAAAGGGTTCGTTCGAAAGCAATGAGACTTCATTGATGAGATATTAAAATTTCAATGGGGCTAGCGAGTGTGGTTAAATGTCCTTCCACATTCGTTCTCGCGCATTTGCGAGGCTCCCATATAGAATAAAAAAAATGAAAAAAATCTCATGGATACCATGTTTACAAAAGGGGGCATTGTTTGTAGGATAAAAAATAGACATGAAAAAAACGACGAGTTCGAGAAGAATGCCAACGGAATTTATGCCAATATTGACACATGCCATAACATTTATCATTTCTTTTTCCATTGAAATCCACATATGAAATTATCTGTTGTACCTGCCCTTACGTATTTGCAATTGCCTTCGCATACCTACTTGATCCTGGAACATGGACTCGATGTGATTCTGTGTGGGAATCGTACTGGACAATAGAGGAACGTTTTGTCAGTAGGCAATCAAAAATGCATGAATGTCCTGTCTTCACTTTCCCATTCAATTCTCACAGGCCAATTTCTTAAAGAGTGATGGCTGATGGGAACACATTTTTTCCCCGCAATTAGTTTAAAGTCATAACTTTCACCCATCGATGAACGTGTCGGTCTAACAAGACACAAGACAGAGTTGGAAAGTAATTCCAGATAAACAGACAGGATTATTTACACCGTCACCATCGCTCGTCTACTTCGTCGTCATGGTATATTGAGTGCAATATTTTACGCAAGTTGTTGAGGGATAATCCTGATTTTAACAGAGGAAGAAAAAAAGGAAGAAATCGAGTTTGGCATGTTGCCGACTGTCTGTCAATCGACAAGCACGCAATTTGCAAAACTATGGACAGGTTGACGAGATTTGCCTCTGCTTAAAGTGACAGCACGTGCGCTGTCGATTCGCTTCTTCGTACGCAGGCAATCGTGTAGGTCGAAATATAGGTCCAATTCCAACCTACTACTAAGTAATTGACAAATTATAAGAAGTTAAGGATGCCCTAAAGACAAAAATGTGTCCTATATATTGTAAAGTTGACCCACATTAATATTCATTAATGTGCCAAAAGAAAACGAAACTGGACATTAATACTTAATAATGTGATTTTTAAATAAAAAGTTTTGAAATTTCCAAAAATTAAATAAATCATTGTTAAGGAGAAAGTGCAAGCAAAAAACTTTTTTAAATTGCTAAAATTATATGGGTGAGTGAGTTTAATGGTGAAATTTTGTAAGATTTTTTACAAAATTAGCTCTCTTTTGAGCTTTAAATTTATTTTTCTAAAAGAAAAAAAACGTAAAATTTCAACTTTTGAAAAAATCAACTTTAAAAAAAAGACGTGGTATTAGTGCGGTTACTCGGTAAGAATGAGAATTTATTTCTTTTACTTCTCTCGCACTCACGCACGATTTTATGATTCTACCGATTGTTTAATTTAGCGACGCGATAATATACGAACTTTAGGTAAGTATGTTATGTGTATAAAAACTTCGCGTATTCGAGTCAAATTTATTAAAATTAATTTAAATTAAATTTGTCCCTGCTCGGGCGCCATGAAATTTTGTAAGATTTTTTACAAAATTAGCTCTCTTTTGAGCTTTAAATTTATTTTTCTAAAAGAAAAAAAACGTAAAATTTCAACTTTTGAAAAAATCAACTTTAAAAAAAAGACGTGGTATTAGTGCGGTTACTCGGTAAGAATGAGAATTTATTTCTTTTACTTCTTCTTCTTCTTCTTCTTCTCATTTTCAATTTAAAATAAATATGGCCGATAGGCGGGATATTTGAATTTTATACCATTTAGTTTCATTCACAATAATTATTTTTTAATTCAAATTTTAATCTTATTTATAAATTCATTTAATTAAATGCAAATGTCGAAACAAATGGATTTAAGGTAGTTTTTGTGAAACAAACTTAAGTACATATTGATATTGCGAACAAAATCACGGTACCATGATATAAAAACGAAACTTTGGACTTTTGGACTTTATTTCGATCTCGTTTCAAAATAAAATGCACGACTGGGTCGCTGCTACTTGCTCTTATGTTCAAAGTTGCTGTGCACTTTAAAGCTTTTTACTGATAGTTTTTTAAGAACAAATATTTTTATACGAAAAATCTTTAAGAAAACTGTAAAAAAAATAAAATCCATTATTAAAATGACATAAACTTTATCTTAAATTGATTTGAGCTCTAAACTAAGTATTGAATTTGCTTTGATTAAGAAAGATTCATTTTTATAAAACAAAATTTGAAAATTGTTGGAGCCGTTTTAAAAAAAAAATATTTTTTATATAATTTTGGTATGCCATTACCAAGAAAATATTAATGAACACCTAAAAACAAAATTTAAAAAAAATACAGCAACCCGCTTTAACGAAAAATTTAATTCTTTTTTTTAAATCCAAAAAATATATTTTGAAACTTTTGTTATCAAATATAGGTTGTTAGGTAGCTTCTGTACAAAAAATTTATCAAATTCGCTTGAGTTGTTTAAGAGAAACTGAAAAATAAAAAAAAAAAAACGATTTTATCGTAGGTACCGTTAAAAAAAAATAACCATTGGACAAAATCACCAAAAAAAAATAATCCAACATGCCAATATCTCCAAGAGAAAATATCCGTGGAAAAATTCTCCACAGAAACAATTTGTTTTGCCAAAATCTCCACGAAATCTCCAAATCCCTAATATCCAGGTACGTCTACTAACACCGTTTCTCGGGGCGGCGGCGTGTGTCTGAAATTCTTTTACCGTTATGACATTATAACAATTGTGTTTCTGAACAAAAAACAGAAGATTAATATAACAAAGAAAAAAATTATTAAAACTTAAACTAAACTCTTTGTAAAATTACTAGTTGTGTAGTATACTAAATGCAGTATTATAAATAATTTGCTAATTTTTATTTTGTTCGAATTTTTTTTCTCATCATTAAATAAACATAATAAACAATTATAAGAATTTCATTATAAGAATTTCATTTTTACGCGCGATTTAATCACATGATTCACAACTTGAACATATTTATTTTGGAGATTTTAGCATGGAGATTTTTGTCATGGAGATTTTCTCTTTGGAGATTGTGTTGCAGGAGATTTCAGTTTGGGGATGTAATATACTGAATGAAGCATGAATTGTAACTCATAGCCTTAACTATCCATTCAGTATGTACCAGTCCCTTGACAAACAAAATCTGACAGTTAACGTAATAAAATGAATCACTTTACGACGAACAGTCAAAGACTCGAGGTGTTTAATTTGTCCCTTCTTGTCCCAACGAAATATTTATCAGGGGATTTTAGGTTTGGGGATTCTAGGTTGGGGATCTAGTTTGGGGATTATGTCACTATCCCGCTATTAACATTAAAAGAGATGAAATACAGTTAGGAATGTATTGACCAATATATATATAAGATTATGGTTATACAGAACATTTTACATAACTATAACTGCTGAGTAAATCACTTTTTGAATATTTAATATCCTCTATATCAGAAAAGTAAGTAAGATTAGATTAATTATTTTCTGTTGCAATTTAAAAAACTATATAATGATTTCTGGTTAGTGACACTTTAATGAAGAGAGCTAAGATTAAATTTCAAGAAATGGTTAATATAAAACTTTTTGGAGAAAAGTATCGTATCGTAACCAGAGAAAATTTTACTTGAAGTTGGAAAACCCTCATCAAAATAAGAGTATTGATTTCTTAATTTGTATCTTACCAAATATTTAAATATCAAAACTCAGAGTGGATCAAAATTCTTTAAGTTATGCATTATAAATTCAGTTTTCAACAACTCTGATTTACAAAATTCCACCTGTAGAAACAAAAATTTTGAAAATATTAAAAAGGGCACTTTCCTAGTGTAAACTTTTAATTGAATTAAGACTACCTATACAGGTACACCCGTTTAGAATTTGAGTTGATATAAACGGGCACATGTCCAAATGGTGTAATTTAAAAAACTGTTCAAAGGACACTGTATTTC
This sequence comes from Meliscaeva auricollis, assembly GCA_948107695.1. Taxonomy (NCBI): domain Eukaryota; kingdom Metazoa; phylum Arthropoda; class Insecta; order Diptera; family Syrphidae; genus Meliscaeva; species Meliscaeva auricollis. The sequence goes on along the minus strand of OX403616.1, from coordinate 114,749,806 downwards.
AAAATTTTGTATATAGACCGGAATATTTAAGTTTTTTTCCGAACAAAATACTTAACAGCATTTATATTGCTGGAAATTGTTGGGAGCAACACCCCTTCTCATATCCCAAAAGTCCCAACGAATCCCATTTGGTGTTTGGCCAATATATTGAAAAAAACTGCATCAATATTGCAGTTTTAGGTTTCGCTATATATATTTTCTTCTAATGGTTCTTAGGTGATCCTTTCAAAATAAGCTGAACCGTTTGGCATAAAACCCAAGGATATAAAAGTCTTTTTTATGTAAAATCCTATTTTCAGCGCAACAGGGCTTATCTTTCAGAAAACTACTTTCCAATAGTGGTTCAGCGATAAAATTTGACATGGACGCTTCATTTGCAATGAGAACTAAGAACCAAAAGAGTACATCGAAATATTTTGGTTTAAAGGGTGTTTTTTTTTTTAAGGGATAAAGAACGTTGTGCAAGGAGTACCAAAACAGCTTCTGAAATTAATGCTAGATTAAAAAAAAAATTGGTAGATAAATTTGGATGTTCATTAGAATCAATAGTAAAAAAAAACTATATGCATATCATTTGTCGAAGGGTATTTTTTTTTTTAATTATACTCATTAAAAATTCAATTTTTTCAGGTCTTAGCTACAACACATGAAATGGCCAAAAACTATTTTTTCTAAAGTGTCTAATCGTCTCATTTTTACTTTAATTGAACTTACCTAATTTGATGTTTAGTGAATCTTTCCTGAACTGTTCAGAGCAGCAAAGTTCAACTTTTTGGTTTGGTGTTTAATAAGAAAATATCTATTCTGAAGTAAACAGACTTCATTCGTATTAAACGAGTCTGCCTGAAACAGCTTTAAGGCTTAACTACAACGGCCACTTTTTGCAAAAAAAAGAGCAAAAGTCACTTTTCTGACTATTTAACTTCAGAAAAAAATCAATCGAAAATGTGTCAAAAACCTAAGATTTTGGATTCTCAAACAAGAGGTGTACTTTTTTGCGAAAAAAATGGACCTATAAAGAAAAAAAATTATTTTACTTTTACTTTTGTAAAAAGTGGCCATTGTATTTAAGCCTTTAGGATTATACAAATTGTAAAATGACGTTTCTCATGAAACAGTGCTGGTCTGTAAAGTTATTTTCTATTTATGTTACTAAACAAACTTTATATCCTCTCTATCCAATATAAAAGGTATATCTCTAAAATTTCAAGACAATATTGGTTATTAAACGTTTGTTTAAAGATTCAATATTTTAGCCTTTTCAAAACATTCTGATATTTTTTTCTTTTTCGTTTAATTTTAAATTCTTTTCGGAATCATTTAACCTGATCATCGTTACCAGATTGACCCCCGAGTTCGTCAAATTAAAATGGTATTGCACTTAACAATAAAAAAAAATAAGTTGATGTGCAAATTGCCACACAGCAATGCGCATCGATCTGTGCAAAGTAAACTGTTGGAAGTGTGCGCGCAACTAAACAATTCGGCCAATTTCGTTTGCTGTTGCTTTAAAAGTAATTTAATACGAATTGGTGAATGGTGAATGATTATTTTTATAGCCCACACTGCCGTTCAACTTGCTTGCTGGTTTAAAGAAGAAGAAGAAGAGCTCTTCAGAGCTCTCAAGTAAATTGTAACTGCACAAAGTGTTGTGTTGGAAAATCGGTGGCGGTGGTGGTGGCGCAGCGGCGTTGTTGGACGAACTGCGCGGAATCATTTAAATAATCTTCGACTTCCTTTTCAGATGCCCGAACAAAATGGAACGAAGACGATATGGTTTTGGATTGGTGACTGACAGTATGCATACCGCCACAAAAAATTCATGTTGAAACCTATAATTTACAAGTTGGAATTGCATTCAGGTTTTTGGGCTTAAGTGGGCGCTCTACCTGTTGATTCATGTAATTCGGCCAGAATCTTTTGACCTGCCTTTTAGGTGCAACATTAATAAAAAAAGGTACTATTTGTGTTTGTTTTGTTTGCTAATGTTAGAAAATTGGTCAAGATTTAAATTCATTCATACTATTAGGTACATGTTGGACCTGATTTTAAACCAAATTCAATGAAGATTTCGTTCTAAAGTCTTTTAACAATTTTATGAGAACTGTCAAATAAACTTATGTCAAAAACAAAAATGTCACATAAGTGAAACACCTACAACCAGTACATATAACTTTTCTTCACTTAAAGGATTAACATCGCAAAGTATCCTAGACGAGGAAATTCATATTTTCTGTTTCCTTTGAATTTTTTGAAAATATTGATTTACCTTCACACAATGTTTTTTTTTTTTGTTTTTTTTTGTAGATACTTAATTCCAAAATTCCTAAATCAAGAAGATATCAATTACTCCTCTGTCAAGGGGTTTTTGATATTTGGTTCCTTCTTGGAAGGAACAAGTGAATTTATCAACTTCAAAATTTTCGTGTATCTATATTTTTGCTAGCTCGCTACTGAAACTTGTTGACAATCTTATATAGAAAGTATAATGTAGACAGAAATAAATTGGTTACAAGAAAAAGAACAATGGATGAGATGTTATTTCATCTTCATCGATGAACATGGGTTCCTATGTCAATTTTTCCCACAGCAGGATACTCGTGTGTGTATATCTATAAAAGATGTTTTAGATTTTGTGTATTGCTTTTCTGGGTTTTTGTGATCTGATAGGCGATCGTGTTGAGAAGATAATTATTGTGCACTTTCACTTTCTCTCCTGGTTTCTATGTGTGTAAGTTTAAATAAAGAAATTTCAACAAATTGGAATATAAACAGGAAGCTATTCTACTTAAAAATAAATACAAAGATAGAAAAACAAATTAAGAATCATGTCCCCTTCTAGAATAAGAAATTAAAATAGAGGTCACCTTTAGATAATATGCATATAAATAGGAACATAAAAGTTTTCCTAGCGACAAAGCTACTGTAAATGAGCATCAAACATTTCTTTAATACGTTAGGAGAACCGAGCGAACCGTTGGGCGTTATTTCACGTCACCAAGACAACCCATTTTGTTCATGGTTGTGCGGAGATAAGACATTATTAATTTCAGTTTACTGAAATGGTATAGAGTCAGCAAAATATAGAATGAATGTTGGCTAATGATTCGTATTTATCGTTAACTTCCAATTTTCTAATATATGCATATGTACTTTTTTTATTTTAGTGTCACAAGATTGAACACTTAAAACATCTTAAATTTCCAACCAAACAAGAACCCCTGCACAATTTGTTTTTGAGATATAGCCAAAATTGAAAAAAAAATCTAAGAAGTTGTATGTACATATCTTCACCTGCAAACTACTACATTTCTATGAAAGTTTCGATTATTGTCCGAATCGTATGTAAAAAATCAAGGTTAACACATAGCTGGCCTTTATTTCAAGATCGTCGCATCTTGCCGTTGAAGCATCTTTATGTATATAAGGTACTTAAAGTTTATTTCATGAGAAGTGGATACAGCCAGGTACTCAAAAGCTGAAATACACATAGCCTAAGAATTAATGCTCTCTTTTTAGTAAACATCCCAATAAGTAATAGAACTCAATTCTCCAATTTTTACACTGCGACAGCACCTAAACTTTTTAACCAGTTACCTTTTGAAACAAGAAAACTTCACTTTCTCAATTTATTTTTGAAATCAGTAAAAAAATGGCTCTTTGTAATGAACAGTTCGATGTACAAAAGTTTGTTTTTAAGTATAGCATAAAAGATAACATTTTAGCTTGTAATTATATCTTTTTTCAATTTTTGCTTTACTCTCACTTAACTATTATTTCTATTAACTTTTTTGCTAATTGCATGTAACAAAGTACCCCAAATATTCATTTACTTTACACATATGCTTTAAATTTTATGATATGGTTCATTCGCCTCTAGTTTTTAAACTATAGAATGATACCTGTTATTTTTTTTTTTTTCTTAATTTATACTTATGTTATCATTATTAAAATTATACTTAGTGAATGGAATAAAAAATAAACATGTAAAAAAAAAAAAGTGTCTGCTTTAAGAAAAATTACATCTGATTCAAAACTCAAAACTAAACTCCACTGAAGTATTATGAAACATCATTCCTCCAAAAAATGTTTTTTTCTAAAAAGCTATGTTTTTGAAAGTACCGGGTGGATGGAGTCGATATTAGATTCTATTTGCTTGTGATAGTCATCAATTTGGCGACACAAAGTGACAATAATTTTTCAGGGATGAGTTAACTCTGAGCTAAATCGACATTTAGTTAATCCTGTGAAGCCCGAGTTTATTAGAGATACATTTTTCAGTAAACTAACTTATATTTGAGTTGTTAAAAAGCTATTGAAATCAAAGTGCGTCGCTATATGAATATCACCATTTCGATAGTGCTAAGTAAATAAATCACCTCTTATATTATGTACTTATAAAAACCGCTTGCAGTTAGATGGTGCTCCAAATAAAAAAGTAATAGTATTTTCCGTGAGACATTATTCCAAAAACAAATTTCAGATTTGGATTTATAACAAAGTCGTCTACCAACTACCAACCTTAACCTACGACTTAGCTGTGAGGCAAAAAAAAAAAAAAACAGACTTTATTCGCCGTTATTTTCGTGCAAATTTCCCACAGACGACCTGTCATAAAATGTAATACGACACGACACCAATTAAGGTGATCCACTACTTTAACTCTCAATTAAAAATTATCTCGCCAAATTTAGTCACAACACACGTACGGCCGATTGCAGCAAACTAGTGTCCGATTGCCAAAATGTATTAAAAAAAAAAAACTGTCCCAAATTCAAAAAGATACTCGTACATAAAATCTCATCCATAAACATTGCAGTGAAAAATTCATCACAAAGAAGAATTAGGTTTAAAAAAAAAATTAATAAAAAGTAAAATGAAACGCATCTTTTATAACCGTTCATTGGTACCTTTACCAAAATGCTTTCGTTTCGTGACGATAGGCCTCAATATATTAGAGAGAGTAAATATACACCAACCCAAACAAAGTGAATGACCAGTAGGTAATTTAAGAAGTTCGATACATTAGTGTGCCATGGTGAAGGTTTTTCAGGGAGTTAAATGGACCACCGTAAAGGTGTACAACTACGGTCCATCATCTTTATATGGCGACATGGGAACAAAAATTAGTCCTTCTCTGATGTGAGACTTGGTGGTATAAATCGGTTGCAACCCAGACAGGACTACTCGTAGTCGTCTATATGCGACATTGATTCACCGAAAACATTCTCAAGCCTAAAAAAATATCGATTTCTTTTTGTGTAACCCTTCTTTATACTACAAGGAGCTCTTTGGTATAGAACCATTTGAATCAACTACTTCAATGTCATGATAATTTTTATTTTTTTTTTTCAAGGAGATCCTCCTAACGTCCTCGTTGTGGTTGTGTGCCGAACGAGGTGCACCACTCCGATTATCAAAGTTAATTCGACGTTATGGACCTCCTGGAATAAATCTGCAAAGTTTACAATATTTTGGCTTGTATAACAGATTATTTTACGCCACCCGCCGACGGCGGAATAAATTTAAGAAATATTATCGGTTCTACCTGAATGAAGGGAGGAAAAGCTAAATCTGCTCCATGGATACACAACACGCACACAATAAACCATTCACCATATATTCTTTTAAAGAATACTCCTTGACGGCTAATGTAAAAAAGAGAAAATAATCTTCCCACGGGTCGGAATTGAAGTGCTGAAATTCTAATAACAGTGATTAGAAATGAACCGAAGACAATTTTTTAGCAAACATTTGTAATCTCATTAGTCAAACCTCAAATGACGCTGGCGCCATATAATTTTCACACCTTCTTTTGCCCTATATTAAATAGGATACCTATACACGCTAGGGAAGAATATTTGATTCCGCAAAAGGAAAGAGGAAGGATAATTTGGCTCACATCCGGAATTAGGATCAAGGAGTAGGAGATGAAAGGGAAAACCGCAAATTGGAGTACCTAGTATTGTTTTTTGGTTTTCACAGTTCATATAATAAATTGTTGTTCTAATTCTTCGCATGGTATTTACGATTTTTGGCCGGTTAATAAACAGAATGTTTGATCTCTATACGATTTAAAATGAAATGATAACAGCCATATATTTTCGATTGCCGTCACTATTCGGAACTAAAATTATGTAGGTAGAGTAGATGATGAACTGCTTTTATAGCAAGTTAAGCATTAGCATAAAATCTGTGCTCTAGACTTTAATCAAACAGTGGAAGAAGAAATGTGTTTATAGATATTTGAGTCGTTATAAATGTATAAGTAGTATAAGTTCATGCAAAATAAAAACATTAAGATAGTTTTTAAACTAAACACAATTTGAAGGTATCACATTAAAAGCAAAAATTATTAGCAAAAATTTTTTGCTAATGCTTAACTTGCTATGAAACCAGTTCAATTTTCATATTTTTAATTCTAAAAAAAAAACTACGGGAAAAGATAAGATTGAAGAATTGGGTATCTGATATTTGTATAACTTTTATTTAGTCCAATACAAGTAGCTGTGCAATGGTGAATTGAAATATGGCCTGAAGAAATAAAGCTGGATTTTCGATTTGGCTTTAATTTGCTTTAGAAAATCGAGCCCCAACCGCCATTTTATCATAAGCCATATTTTGTTTACAAAACTAAGTTAATGATGCTGTTTGATAGTAAATCGATTAACATCATTGGTTTTTCAATAAGACTTTTCAATAACGAATTTATCGTAAGCGACATTTATTGTTCTTCTAATAGCCAGAGAAAGCAAATGACATAGAGTGATACTGATTTATAATAATCCAAATCATAGCGAAAATAGTGTTGCTTTTGTTTTTATGTCCACATGTTCACAGAATTGCTAGACCCACTTATGTCGCTTTCTCTATCATCGTAATGACATATCTGATTTTCATCCTAAATTTGGTCTGTAGTACATTCATCTCAAGTAAAAATATCCCAGAAGGAATTACTTGGAATAAATCATGTTCATATAGCTATTGTACGTTATTTGAATTTAAAATTTTAAGTGACCTCTACTCCAGGTACAACAGTGTGTGGGCTCATCAGTCAATGTTTACCAAAGCTTATCAAAATCACAGCATTTAGCAATTGTGAATTTTAATATTCTAAGGAAATATATTTAAATTCAGATTTGAGAAACCTATAGAAAATTATGAAATTGAAGTTATTGAATCGCTTCACTTCAAATGCAAATATATTTATAATTTTTCGCTTTATTATATTTTATATATGTACACTCCGCTCCACTTGAATAGAAACAAACTTTTTTCTTACTATCAGAACGTGTAGCACTTTGGTAAATTTATAAATTCACCTCTTTGTTTTAGTTCCTATAAGAGGAATCTATTGCAAATTAAACTGTATGGTCAGAATATTTCAGGAAAATACCATTAGGTTATTTTTTACCACTTTTCTAATTGCTTCATTAAAAAACACTGTTTTTTTTGGTTACGGTTACGACAAAAATTCTTATTTTAGTAATAGAAATTTAGATTAAAAGTATTAATTGTTCGATCAAAGAAAAAATGGGCCGCAGAAAACCATTAAACCTTGCAGAAAAGGCTAAAATAGAAGTATACGCGGAAAACAAGCTTCCCCTACGCACAATTGCCAACAAAATAGAAAAAGTGTGAAAATTGTTTGGTCGTACCTTAGAAATAAAGACAGCTATGGAACAAATATGAAGGGCAGGCAAACAAGAGCCACAACAGAAGCAGACAGAAGAAAGATTATTAGGCTGGCCTCCAATTCAAGCGACTCTGCTGCTAAAATCAAGGCGAAGAGTGGTATTGCAGCTAGTCTTAACACTATTAGACGTGTCATTCGTAGGTCACAACATTTGAAGCGAATTAAATTGAAGAAAAAACCACCATTAAATCCAATACGACGACAAAATAGAATAGATTTTTGCAGAAGGAATATGACGTGGAAGGAAGAGTGGACAAAAGTGGTATTTTCTGACGAAAAAAATTTAATTTAGATGGCCCGGAACAGTTGATCTGGAGTTTCCCACGTTGAAAATGACGGCAAACTCCTACAAGCAAATATTGCAAGAAGCTTTCCCTAAGGTTACCAATGTATTTGGACCAATACCATGGCCTTTTCAACAAGACAACGAGCCAATCCACAACGCAAGGATCATTAAAAGTTGGATAGCCGAGAAAAATGTTACCTTACTTCCCCGGACCTAAATATTATAGAAAACGTATGGGGATGGATGGTTCGTAGAGTGTACGACTCTGGACGACAGTATGATGACAAATAATCACTTACTGCTGCTATCAAAGAGGCATGGAGTGCAATTTCACTAAATTACTTAAAACAACTGTATGATTCACTTCCCAACAGGGTTTTTGAAGTTATTTCAAATAAAGGTGGTAGCACACATTATTAAAATATCATTTTAAATAAAAAAATACCCTCTTTACTGCATTTTTTCAATTTGTTTCCTTATTTAAGCGAATGTTTCTATTCAAGTGGCGCAAAAAAAAACAGTGTTTTTTAATGAAGCAATTAGAAAAGTGGTAAAAAATAACCTAATGGTATTTTCCTGAATTATTCTGTCTATGTAGTTTTATTTGCAATAGATCCATCTTATAAGAACTAAAACAAAAAGGTGAATTTATATATTTACCAAAGCGCTACACGGTCTGATAGTAAAAAAAAAGTTTGTTTCTATTCAAGTGGAGCGGAGTGTATGTACATATGCCTACATAAATTTCACTTAGGGGAATCAATTCAAGCTAATACAATACATAAATGTAACTCACGTAGGTATGTGGTTCAAAATATTATCTTTTATATATTTAGTACCAAATTGTTCGTTTTACACTGGTTCAAATGACCAAGATGAACTTTTGAAAAACTGTTATATTTTGAGATACATAAATTGTATATTTCCTATTATTTGAATCAATATTTGCAGTGCATCTTTAAGACAGGCAACACCATGCCCTTAGAGCACAAGAAGATAGCCTAGTTTTTATTCTCCTATGTGGTCATAAGAAAAAGAACAATATGTAGCATGATTAACAAAAATATATACGGAAATAATCACGTTTGCTTCTCAGCTCTTTTGTTTTCACAAATCGTCTCGTTTCTACGTAAGCCTCGTAACATCATTTGTTTAACCATAAATACCACTAGAGAACTGTGAGCAAAGAAAAAGAAAATGTATAAATTCTAAAATAACCTCAATTAATGTGTTTTACTCTTTTTATTCAATTCAAATATTCAATCTCGAGAAAAATTAAAAATTTAAAAAAAAAAAAAACACAACAAAATTTTGCTGTTCACGGGACGAAATGATATTTGTGTTCTCAAAAACAAACAGAAAGATCCGATTGAATTAGATTACAGAAAAGTAGGTGATTAAATATTTTTGTCAACGTGGTAGGACTGAGTCGCGTCATGAAGAACAGGTTATCTTAAAGCGCGCGTTGCACCGCTAGTGTTGTTCGCCAGCCGATTGTCTTAAAGAAAATCTTTCCAACAGTTGACCTTCAAATTCGTTTGTCCCTGGTGACTGCATTTCACCCGGTATTAGAAGATAAGATACGATTTAAAAATTAAAAGATAATGCATGGAAACATATTATTGCTCTTCGTTTTGTATTGAACTAAAAACATCAATAAGTAAATTTATTTTTAATGTTATAAAGCTGAGCGTAAGGCAATTTTCAGTTTAATAAAAAAAAAAAAGATAAAATCTGCTACCACCTGTTACAATTCACTTTTTGAACGTTCCAATGCATCATTATATGAAACCAATAAAATTCTTCTTTCTCTTCTTTTGCTACTCCAAACCGACACGCTTTTTAACGACAAAAAAATAATAAACTGCCAACCAATTTGCCAGAGATAAGACCCACCAGAAAGATTTAAAGTTATTTTTTGTGTGATGTTTAACTTATTGACATTGACATGCGACTGAACGACCATAAAACCACCTACGATCAAAATTATGTCACAAGTGGCAGATAGAGGACCATCAACATATAAACACCTTGCGCAAATTAATTAACACTTCGCTAGATAGTGACCATAAGCAAGACAGGGCACTCTGGGTAGAGGCCACCCGCATTTCTGGTTAAGTGCGCTATGGGCCGTGAAAAAATTGTTTCAGGAGCAACAACACACGAAAGAAAGGAATTTCGGTAAGTGTGCGTGCGTGCGTCAGATTGTCCGTTGTTCTTGTTATTGTGTGGCTCATGCTGTAGAACCGGAAGACCCGGCTTCTTGTTTAACTTCCGATAATAATTTTTTGTGTTTTCTTGTTTGGCGAAATATTGTTTTCATTATTTTTTGTTTATTGCTTTTGCGCAAGGACCAATAAGTTTTTAACAGGTGCTTCGATCCATAGAAACCTTAGAATGATGGTATGAGAGAAAGGTGTGCATAATACACAGCAATAAATAATCAAAAAATAAAATGAATCTTCTGGAAGCTGATATGCACTTACTGTGGATTTTGAAAGAAAGGTTATTTTTTATAAAAGTGACAATTAAATTTTTGGTGAAATTTAATTTATTATATCAGTAACCGCGCTGCATAATAATTTTTGTAATTTCTAAGATGCCAATATTTAATTTTTAACGAAAGTTTATTTATTGTTCAAGAAATCTCACTGCACAATTATTCTTCCATTTTTTTTTTAAGGCCTGAGATAATCTGAAATGGATATCAATTGGACATTAGAGCTACAATTAATTTGTCGTACCCCTGGGCTTTCACGTAATATGTCTTCGGCGCCACTCCGATCTACACTTACTTGTTCATTATAAAAGCAGCTGCACTGAGAAAAACATTCCGTTTACAATTATTATGATATTAGCGGCGGAAATTAAAATACAAATAGTTGTAAGTCCTTTGAACATCCTACAGAGTTAGAACAATGTTGCTTTCCGCCGGCGCGGCGATTTGAGCTATTTTATTTGTTGTTTTCTTATACCATTTTAATTGTAGTTTTCTTACAAGTTGTAACTATAACTTTTTACATTTGTAATTTTGATTTTGTTTTTTTTACAAAAACAATTGTAATGAGTTTATTTTTACAGTAATAATAACAAATACAGTTGCAATTACAATTACAATTACTACAACAATTACAATTACAATTACAATTACAATTACAATTACAATTACAATTACAATTACAATTACAATTACAATTACAATTACAATTACAATTACAATTACAATTACAATTACAATTACAATTACAATTACAATTACAATTACAATTACAATTACAATTAAGATAACATACAATTATTCAATTTAAAAAAAAAATTAAGTAATTTTCTTACAATGCTGGCTCTTTCAGCTTGCGTTCGGTTTGAGCGGAAGCGCTCAGCTTCATTATAATGCAATTTACAAATTTGTAAATATTTCTTAGCCATCTATGATTTGACAGCAATAACCAAAACACCATTTATCAAATTCACAAACCATTCAAAAATTCTAAACACTTCCTAACCCACTGCTGCCAAACCACAGGTAAAAAAAAAATATTTTTTTTAGCAGCCAACATTCAGATGCAAAAACATACACATTTCTTCTAGATTTTGACGGAAAGTTATTAGTCAGGCCGATCCCGTGCGTTCATTGAATTTTTATTGAAAAACTTCTGTTTTAATTCGTAATTTATATCAAAATGTCTATGGCCGCTCCTTTATCCATTGCCGGAACAAGGCAGTCCGGAGCTTCAGTCCGAACTCAAAATGGTAAGATAAATAAAACCAGCAAAAACTTTCAACACAGTGCTTGCCGTAAAAAATGTGCAATTATCAATTAAAAAACTCTAATTTACATTATAATAACTAATTTCCCTAATATAAAATAAAATTTAACAAAATTTTATTTCAATAAATGATCAAAATGCTTCAGGGATGCCTAACAGGACCATTTGTTTGAGTAGAATTTTTAGGTTAACTCTGCACGCCATGGGGGCTATAGATACGCCTTTGTGTCGGCCCACAACTTCCATCTGTTTGGAAAAACTCGTGTTTTAATAATTGAATTGTTGGTTTTTTCCAGTTATGGCTGCAAGTTCCATTGCAAACATCGTAAAGAGTTCCCTGGGTCCAGTTGGTTTGGATAAGATGCTCGTAGATGACATCGGTGATGTCACAGTCACAAATGATGGAGCAACTATCCTGAAGCTTTTGGAAGTTGAACACCCAGCAGCAAAGTTAGTATTTTCATAATTAGCAAACACCTCAGATAGTTATTTTTTCACTAAACACTCATTCTTAGGGTTCTCGTTGAGCTGGCTCAACTACAAGATGAAGAAGTTGGTGATGGTACCACATCTGTGGTAATTCTGGCCGCTGAACTCTTGAAGGTATTTTTTTGTTTTTTTTTTTTTTTATTTTATCTTATTAAGATCTCATTCTTTTTTGGGTTTCAATTTAAGAATGCTGACGAATTAGTAAAACAGAAAATTCATCCAACTTCAATAATCTCGGGATACAGGTTAGCATGCAAGGAAGCCTGCAAATACATTTCCGAGCATCTAACTGCACCTGTCGATGAACTGGGAAGGGATTGTCTCATCAACATCGCAAAGACATCAATGAGTTCCAAGATCATCGGTGCCGATGCTGATTTTTTCTCAGTCATGGTTGTAGATGCCGCTCAAGCTGTTAAGGTAAGAATATTTTGTTTACTCTTATTACTTTGGTATGTTCTTTAATTTCCTTCATATAATTTGCAAAGCTCACTGCCTTTCTAAATTGACGTGTTCTTCGAGACCCCAAAATTCAAAAATAAGTTTTTCTTTTTTAAATAAACGTAACACAGCGTCACATTTCATATCATTTATGTGTTTTATTTCAAACACAGAGCTTTACTTCGTGAAATCACAATTATATTGTGCAATAGGATATACCTATGTTGATTACAGTTAAATTTTCTTTAAAAATAACATCTCATTTTATTCCGAAAATGATCGATCTAATTATCAAACCTTACTTGAGCTCACAGCCAAATTTTATTTTGAAAAGAAAAAATCAAATTATTCATAAACTGAAATGTTACAATTGCTCTGAAGAATAAAATCGCGCGATTTTTGTAATTATTATTTTATCAGTTTTTCACAATTTAAATTAACATATATTTGCTAAAAACATGTGTTGAATAAAAATACTTCTGAACGTCCAAGCAGAAGCACTAGCAATTGGGCGGTTTGTGCTGTAATCCAGAAAGGTTTATCATTAGTTTTGAACCTACAAAAAATTCAATCACCCGAATTTTGACAGCCAAGTTTAAAGAAAACTACTTAATGTCGTTTTTGATAATCTGGTAGAGTAATAGCTCTCCGACTATGGATGCGAATAGAACAGCAAATCAATTTTGAAACGGAAACAATTAACTAAGAAATACTTGATTTAACTGCAAATACACTTTTTTACCATCAATTATCAATTATTTGATGTTTTTATATATTTTTTTATTTTGCAAATGCTTTTATTTTACGAATTCAACAAAATTTCTACATTAAACTCAACCATATTATTTTGACACCTAAATTATAAGTGTGTGAGTACTGGTTTCGATTCTGAATTTAAATCCAGAGGCGAATTTCTCTTCTATCCAGAAGAAGAACTGCCATTCGAGGCCAACTAAACACTTTTAGAAGCGCTCAGAAGCATTTGATTGAGTTTTTTTTTTCAAAATAACTCAAAAATGCATAAACAAAAATTCTCGAGACCATTTCATGTTTTTTATAGTATCAAAGCAATTAATTTTAAATGCAAATGACCTAATATTTTCCACATAAACTCTTTTCATTAAGTCTTTCTACATTTGTAAAAACTTTGCTTGTGGTTACAAGCTAAGTCACTAATAATTTTTTGCCCAAATACTTTTATGAAACAGAAACATTCGCCGCATTTGTAATTTGACTTGTAGCTTCAAATCTGGAATACTTGTAGTTATTAGTTTATTTTAATTCTTTATGAAACAGAAATTTGCTAATAATTTAAAAGCTACTAGTAAATTTACGAATAATTGTTGGTCTTGTAGTTTTCTGCAAATCGTGTAGTCGACTTGCAAAATAAGCCGTATTGTGAAGTAACTACGAACTTTGCGTATCATACAGTCAAGATTTCGAAAATAAAGGTGGAATAATAGTCAAACATTTCAGCATCGGAACATTGTAAGAGCCATCAAAGGCGTCGAGAATCGAATTCGCTGATATCTGATGCAAAATCGAAAAAAATCAACAAAGATAATATATCCAGCATCACTGGAATTCCAGCCTATGATTTTGGTGGTGACACACACAGGTTGTTGTTGATTCGTTCAAACCTTCAATGTTATTTGACGGATAAATAATGAAACTTGTTCTTGGTATCTTGTGCCAGCTTGGCGTAGTTTGCCACCAGTTTGCCAAATAATTGAACACACAGTGGTAGCCATAATATTAAGGACAGATTTTTTTTTTTAATTTCTTAGCTCTTTCAAGAGGGAGATGGAATTAAAAAAATGAAATAATATTTTGTGAAGCGACGAATCAAAGTTTAATTTATTTGAATTCGATGGTGAGCACAAAGTCTTTATACCATGAAAGTGTGAGTATGTTTTATTTTGGAATTAAGTGGGGCCTACATTCCGAATCCAAAATATAATAGTGACCTTATTTTATTTGGAAAACATAATGGAGAATGTAATGTTGCAGTATGTTGAGAAAGTAAGTCCATTTTGGGGGATCTTTAAACAAGGGTCAAGGGTGCTTTTATTAAAAAGCCATAATAGTGATCGTTCTGCAAACCATCAGGGAGTAAGAATAGCTGCAAAAAAAATGAAATGAGACCCAAATTGTTTTTAAAATAGAATGAAATTCTGCCCCAAAACTAGAGTAGAACAAAAAATGAGATTCAGCCCCAAAAATGAAATAACATCCCAAAATTTGAGAAAATTGGTTGTATTTACTTTGTGTGCTTTTTTGGGGCACAATTTCGCGGAGCCTCTATCTTTGGTCTCCGGCGTTTTTGAGCCTTGTCCCCATATTAGATGTGCATTTTATAAATAGTCATGCTCATGTCACGATTGCTCGACAACGAGCGAGCGGTCATCTTTAAATAATAGGATTGTCGACAACGGTATTAAGTTAGCCCGAATAACAACAAACTCGACTCGAAACACCAAAATAGTCTGCCCGGAGACACCAAACAGATGTACAATAATTTTTTGTCTTAGTTCACCTTTTGTTTTATCAAGGCAATACGTTGAGGTGACGATACGCTTTTGCGCCTGCGCATAATCTACATCTTCTTATATTTAATAATTATTTGAATTAAAAAATCCCCGGATGTGTCTAATATTTTTAAAACTCTATAAACTAATATCAATAATTTTTTATCAATTATTTTTTTATACCGTGGTAGTTTCTGGTAGTTTTGTGCTGTAATATAAATTCTATTTTTTTTTTTTTTTTTTTAGATTACCGATCCTAAGGGCAACGCTGCATACTCGATCAAGGCGGTCAATGTTCTTAAAGCTCATGGCAAGTCAGCTAGGGAGAGTATCTTGATCCCCGGCTATGCTCTCAACTGCACCATTGCCTCCCAGCAAATGCCCAAGAAAGTGGTGAACGCCAAAATCGCCTGTCTAGATTTCTCCCTTCAAAAGACTAAAATGAAGATGGGTGTTCAAGTACTCATCAATGACCCAGACAAGCTGGAGGGTATTCGTGCTCGTGAATTGGACATTACCAAGGAGAGAATTCAAAAGATCCTGGCAACCGGAGTTAACGTCATCTTGTGCTCAGGCGGAGTGGACGATTTGTGCATGAAATACTTCGTTGAAGCTGGAGCAATGGCAGTGCGTCGTGTCAAGAAAGCCGATTTGAAAATTATTGCTAAGGCAACTGGAGCTGCATTCTGTACATCACTCACAAACATGGACGGCGAGGAGAGTTTCGATTCGTCAATGGTCGGTGAAGCTGCTGAAGTGGCTCAAGAAATGATCTGTGATGATGAACTTATTCTTATCAAGGGAACAAAAGCGAGGTAAGAGTGTTGGAGTACTCCTTTTTTGTTTCTAGTATTTGTTATAATTTGGTTATTAAACTTGCTAGAGCTGCTGCTTCAATTATTCTCCGGGGACCAAATGATTTCTACTGCGACGAAATGGAAAGATCCATTCACGATGCTCTCTGCGTTGTTAAGAGAGTTTTGGAAAGCAAAAAAGTTGTTGCTGGCGGCGGATGTGTTGAAGCTGCTCTCTCAATTTATTTGGAAAACTTTGCCACTTCATTGGTGAGTTTCATTTAACTGAATAAAATGTAATATTTATAATATATTTAAACTATCTATTTGATTAACAGAGTTCCAGGGAACAACTGGCTATTGCCGAATTCGCAAAGTCCCTCTTGGTCATTCCAAAAACTTTAGCCGTGAATGCAGCGAAGGATGCCACCGACTTGGTTGCCAAACTCCGTGCATACCATAATTCCAGTCAAACAAAAGTGAGAAACAATTTTTCTGTCTTTCAATCAACATTCATTTATGTTTGTCTATTTTGTTTTTTAAGGCTGAACATGCTCATCTCAAGTGGACTGGTTTGGATTTGATTGAAGGTATTGTAAAGGACAACAAGAAAGCTGGAGTCCTAGAGCCAGCTATGTCAAAAATCAAATCTCTGAAGTTCGCCACCGAAGCTGCAATCACCATCCTGCGAATCGATGACATGATCAAATTGAACCCCGAAGATAAGTCTGGCAAATCATACGCTGATGCTTGTGCTTCGGGTGAACTCGATGGATAGATTTATGTTCCAATTGCTATTCCATAGCGTTCTATTTTATTTTACTACTTATTAATTTCGTTTAGCTTTCACAAAACAACATTTATGTATTGATGCATTTTTCGTACTCACATAACAAAAAATACAAAAAGAAAACATTAACACACAGAATAAAAATGTCCAAGTGGTCTTAGAAAAAATCAAACGAACAACGATAATAATTTGGTGTATCAAAAATATTCTTACAGATGGAACGAGACAAATTTATATACACTTTGCTGAGGTCCTATGATTTTTTGTCATCATCTTCAGTTAGAGTTTTTGTTAAAAACTTTTTGTTTTTAGTAGCGAGTAGCGAGTCCGAATTGACTTATATTACAAACTAGGCGAAATGAAACACGAATGTTATACGAACTAGTGCAATTAAAAAAGAAATTCAAACTCAAGCAACGGCCTCCAACAATGTTCCTTTCATTCCAGTTCATAACGGAAAACAGGGCTCGTTTACCGATTATGAAACGAAATGCAACAAAACGAAATAAACGGATTTTTAATATCGATTATGTGTATTATGAATTTAATCACAATTTTTCTTGCCTTCGAACAGCAGAAGCAAGCCAAAACCGATACAAACAAAACGTACGAAACAAGTGACATCTAATTAAAAATACGACGACGAAGGCAGTCGCAAAAGAAAACGAGTATCGTGAATGGTAATCGTAATTGAACGAGAACGAGGATTTTGAACGATTATCCTAATTCGTAATACGATTACTCGTAAATTATTTTTCGATTAAGTTAGTACTCCCCAAAATCTCTTAAACTTGCCCAAGTGGGGGATTCGTCTGCCCCAAATTTTTGGGCAGTTTTTTTTCAGTGGTGCATATATGTGAGCTTTTTAGAAATTCAAAACCAATATCCATCGGTATCCCTATCTACTTATTTAATATTCACCTTTTTTTACTTGCGATATGGGTACTATAGGCCAAGTTTAGGATTCGTAAAAAAAAATCGAATTCGAGATAATAATCGGGCATGACATTAAGATGATAGAGATTGCAGAAAAAGTAGGTCTCGCAATCCTGTCTGTCTGTCTGTGTATACCTCAGTCTGCAGCGTTCCGGGAACGTGGCCTGCTTGTATATGCACACCGTTAGCTCGTTGGACGGGGGATCTTGCCCCCGAAACCCAACCTCGCCTGCGAACAAAAACACAAATCAGGCCGATAAAACTAGACAAAAAAATTTCAGGACTAGAAAGGACAGGCGAACGGACTATCGCCACACCAAAGGCACTGCGATGTTGTTGCAGTGGGCCCGTTACCCTTACCACCATACGAATCAATTAATTAGCTAAGCCCCTAGGAAGTAAGTACCAAATTTCAATTTTGTCAACTTATCTCAAAAACAACATTTTCGGGTGGAATATAATCGAAAAAAGCGCGGTAAATTCATAAATTTCCTTACGTGTTGGTGTGACAAATAAAATAATGCTAGGACCGGTTTTTTCTTTTTTTCGGAAGAAGAACGGTCACCCAATAAAATACTTTCGGAAGTGCCCGGAAAAATTCCGAATTACCAATCAAAAAGGCCATCAGAATCTGATTAGCGTTCTGGTTGAAGGAGCTCAACAAGAAAAATGCCTTTTGTGGAACACGCCTAATAGTTTGACGTCTGTCATTTTCCTTGACATCTTCCCCTTGCCTTGATTTCTTAATTCTGATGGTGTTGTGTTGTGTTGTGCTGAATTTTGTGAACAATGGCAATTTGTTCAGTTTTAAATTGCAAAACAAATAACAATAAACAAATAAAACAAGCCGATGAAAAAAACACTGAACAAATAAAACTGTTTCGTTTTCCCAAAGATGTAGAATTGGCCAAACTGTGGGAAAGTAAATGCGGCAAAAAAGAAAAAATTAACTGTAAAACCGCGTACATTTGTTCGAAACATTTCACGAGCGATCAATATATACGGAACTTGAGGCATGAACTTTTGCAATATTCTCCCAAAAGCTGCAAAAAACTGAAGGACGATGCGGTTCCTTCAGAAAATCTTCCATTTCCCACTCCAGAAAATGAAAAAAAAGACACCGAACAAAACAAAGATCACCTGGAAAAACATCGCAAACAAATAGTAACGACTTTGCTTGAAAACTATGAAGAGAAAATTCATCCAGAAAATCCACCTAATCGTAAAAATGTCGTGTAAGTACATTCATATAAATATATCGTTCACAGTAGAGATCAAAAAATTATGATGCTGTGAAATTATGTCCCAATTCAATTACCTATTAATTTTCTTGCCATCTCTAGGACTGAAGAAACTCATGCGGATAAAGAAATGATATCAAGACTCCAAGGGCAAATACTATTACTGATGGATGAAAAAACTCTGCACGACTCGAAGATGCTGGCCTTAATCAAAGAAAACAAAATTCTAAAGAAAGAAAACGATAGCCTTAAGAATGATTTAAAAGGAGCTAATTCAGTTTTCACTCCCACACAAATAAAAAAACTTCGACGCTGTAAAAGGGTAAAGTGGACTAAGGACGATATATCGAAATCCATCGCAATTCGTTCCAGTGATCCAAAAGCATACCGCTTCCTGCTAAAAAACGGTTACCCATTTCCTGCTGTTATAACCCTGAAAAAATGGGCCTCAAAAATAAATACTATTATAAAAACTGAAATATAAAGGCGACTGAAAGTTTAACGTAAGCGATTTTCTATGAACATTTTATTTAAACTCGAACTAATTTCCAAGCTTATTGAATGAAAGCTTAATCAAATAAGAGCAGAATAGCTCGAATATGCAAAAAATAATGAGGACCAAAGTCGAACAGTAAACATCGTTTTGTTTCATAGGGTTGTCCGTTGGTTATCAGCTCTGAAAGTTTAAAATCAAATTCAAAATTGATTTTACATTCGATGTAATTTTTTCACATTCACTCTTATTCCGGGAGGCGTTTGCTTAACCACGCCGCGCTCTAGAAGCTATAATTCGCGTAAAAGTTAAAATACAACTTTGCAGTTCTCACAGTGTAGTCTTTTCCCATTAACGTCAATTGTTGCTTCTAGAGCATGGCGTTTTAGCACAAACGCCTTGCGGAATAAGGATGATTTATATTATTATTATTAATATAATGTATACCTATTATTATTTTAAATCTGTTAAACGGCCACAATTTTATGGGGAGATAAACACGGAACAAAGAGAATTGTAAAGTTGTATTTTAACGAATTCTGGCTTCTAGAGAGTGGCGTTTAAGAACAAATGCTTTTCGGAATAATGGAGATTTTCTTATGTCGTTTTCGATTCCAGAAGAGTCCGAAAGCATCCGGAAGCCTACTTAAACTGTTTTATTGGCACAAAAATGACATTTCCAACGATTCTGAGAAGACGAATTCGCTTTCTGATTTAAAGTAAGAATCCACTCAAAAGCACTAATTCACAAACACTCAAACGTGAAATCAAATTTGTCGTACAAATGATTTTTATTTGATTATTTACCAACACATACAAAACGAATTGAGTCCTATCCTATCCCATTCGATTTCACAATGAGTGAATCCCCGAGTGAAACAAATCGGCAACGACCATAATGGTTGACACGTCTTACTCACTAGCCTTTGTTCATAATTTGGGTTGCATTTTTGCACAGCTCAACAATTTTTAAGTTCGGCGCCATATTTTCTATTGTAGAACTCGCCGGTGAAGAAGTGTGTTAGTGGAATTGGTAATGTACTTTTTCGTAGTGATAATAAAGTTCACCCGGCGAGTTCATAATTGCTTCAAATGCGAATGCGAACCCTGATAATCAGGCTGACTCGCCGGTAGTAAAGTATTGCGAATTCCATAATATGCATGATAGAATTCATCATCTTGAAACGCATCTTCATTTTTCTTGGTTACTAATGCAATTTGGCTATTCTAGCGGATACTGTTTTACTTCTCTGATGGTAAAGGTCTTTTCCTTTGAGGAAATTGAATATATAAAGGATTTTGTAAATTAAATTGAACTAGCCCGCCAACGGCGTTTCAGTCAATTTCACCATCCTGATGAAGTATTTCACTTTTGGAAATACCTCGTTCATACCCAGTTGAGATGAAATTGAAAGGAGCTTTCAAAACTTTATGTTAAAATATTCTTACTTACTAAAAAGTTATAAGCTTAAAGTGTTTAAAATTCCATAAAGAGCAAAAATGTAAGCAAAGGCTATAAGTATATGTTTTGTGGAATATTATACTCCTCTACGACTGGAAACCTTACATAAAAGTGCTAGGAACCTTAGATTTCGGTTTCACTGACAGTTTTGATATTCTTTTCCGAAAGTAGAGGCGCACATGGAAGTATTTGCCTTCTTTAAATATCGAAAACACAAAACCACAAAAAAAAAATCCAGGAAGCCCAAAATCCAGAAATCTCATATCAAAAAAACATCAATAAAATTTTATGTATAAATCAAAAAATAAATTTCTACAATTTTTTTATTTAATCAAAAATATTAATGTGGAAACCAAATATGTAAATATCTTCACAGATCTAATCTTGCTTCGCCCGTTCCAATGCGTTTGTAAGAACAACGACTTTCTGTTCGTAAGCTTCCTTTAATCCCTGTTATTCAAAATAAAAGTATAATTTTTTTTTATTATATGAAATTAAAATTGTAAAGCTAAGATCACACGACTTGTGTATACACAAAAATTTGTGTATTTTTGAAATAAAAATACACAATATCATCTGAACCATAATTCGGATGACACCAAATGATATACAAATCGTGTTTATAATGTCATTTTCTGTCATCTAATTTGTGGTTCAAATGTTTTCGTGCATATTTGTGTCAAAAATACACACATTTTTACACAAATTTTGGTGTTTATACAAATCGTGTGATACTAGCCTAAACAAAACTAAATTTTACCTTGAAAATATTTGACTGAACATCATATTCTGATCGTAGTTTTTCATAGACTGCCTGTGAGATGGCAAGTTTCTTCTCGAAAATGGTGCACTTGTCTCGTTCAGCTTTTATCCTTAGCATAGCTGTATCCAAACGCGACTGTGTGTGATCGGCTTCGGCAGTTTTGAGATTCAGCATGTCCTTAGTAACTGCAACAACATCCTTCATAGAATCGACGTGTGCCTTGAGCGTGGCTATTTGTTGTTCCTGTTGCTTGCAAACTTTGGTCTTTTCAAATAAAAGTGTTTTTGCTCTCAGCAAAAGTTCTTCTTGATCTTGCTTCGATTTGGGTCCTTCAATGCCACCCAAAGCTGCTGATTGGACAAGAGTTTGTTCCAACTGGATGATTTTTCTCTTTTGCTTTTCATTCTCGCCCAGAGATTCCTAAAAATATTGATATTTTTAAAGTTATAGGAAGGGATGTACATATTTCAAAAAGTAAACAAAAAAAAAATGTTTATACCAATTGATGACAAACTGCGAAAAGTATACATACATAAAGTTAAAAAAAATACTGAATTTACCAACTACGTTCCAGAACCTAACCTTAAATATGCCTAAAAAAAATTCACTTAACAACCAATAAATCGCTATCTCTTCCGGGAGCTTTAATACTTTACTTACTTCAAGATCCTTTCGCAATTGACCTATTCGTCTACGTGACTCTTCGATTATACCCTGTTTTTCACTCTCCAATAAAAACACCATATCGAGAAGTTCTTGTTGCTTATTATTACAGACATCTGCACCACCAACTGCCCCACTTTCCTCAAATTTTGTGTCTTCGACATGATTTTGATTTAAATCCACGGGAATCGTGTTTATCAATTCTTCGGGATTATGGTTATTATTTGTGGTGTCTTCCATATTTTGTCTGTTTTCTTTTTTTTTTTGTTTAAAATAAAAGAAAATTGCACTTAAAAAATAATTATTGCAATTTTATTTTATTTTAAAGGGGGAAGTAGGTACTGGCAGCAGCGTTTATTGAAACTTGTCTGCCTCTTTATTTTTAGATGTTTTTATAATTTTATTTTGAAAACTCTATTTTTAGAAAACACTGCGTGGCAGATATTGCAGAAGAAAAGAAAATATTCTAAACATATTTTAGAAGAGAATACACTGATAATTGAGTTTTCGTAATTAAATTTGAATTTTACTGGTTTGTAAAGGTTTTGTAGCGTGTTATTGGTAATTAATGATATTTATGTTTATGTATTATTAAAAGTATAATTAAGAAAACTTTAAATATTCTACTATATAACGTGTTAATCTTAGCTCTCACAACATTTTTAATACAAAAACATCATACGAAAATGAACGTTAAATAACAGTTAGCACATAAAACGGTTGATATAAACAAGAATATTTGGAGAACTATCGTATATAGACCAATCAAATTTTTAAAATATATACGAAAAAAAATGTTTGGATTGTTCACTAATGGACACTTGATCTATTTTATCGAAATTGTAGCAGTCATTTAGTTTTTTTTTTTTTAAATTGGTAGGTATATGACAGGTATTTCGCTGAAAGAAAAAAAACAAAAAGTTCTCTGATGGAGAGTGCCTAAAACACGATAGATACTAATTTAAGGAAAATCTGCCGATGGGTTGTAAAGTTGTGGCTCTTTAATTTATAACCAATTTGTCACTTCAATGGAGAACTAGTCACGACTCGAATACTAAGGTCGTTTTCGATTGGACGTCCAGAAGGAAGCATCCAGAGAAGTCTTCTGAAACTGTTTTATGGTGTCATATGTGTAATTTTTGTGCCGTCAAACAGTTTCAAAAGACTTCTGCGCGTCCAATCAAAACGACATAAGTTTTGCAGGAGAGTAATTTAAAATCTTTTTAATCTTTTTTAGAATTTTGGTCTTGGGCTAGTTCTGCATTCCAGCGAAGAACTGTGCGATCAACCTAGTTCAAATTTATTCGGCCTTATCATGAATTCCATTCGAATTTTAGATTTGTTACGAATAGTTATAGTAAGTTAAAAGCGCTCATAAACCTATTCACCAAGGAGTATTAGTGACTTATGAGTGCTCTCGACTACTCATTAAGTTGAGAGTGCTGACTCTGAAAACTCCGATAAGACCGGTATTCATCGAGCGCTCTTAGTTTATGTGCCTCTTATCCGAAAACTACGATTCGTTTACAAATAATTAAAGTATGTGCGTGTGAGTGCTTTGAGTTTCAAATCTTTGCCTACTCCTACTCTGTAATGCCGTTTCCGATTAAACCAATTTCGTGGCCCCACAAGTTCTGAAATCGAATGGAACCAGGTTTAATCGCTTCCGCTCAATTCTAACGTTTTATTTAATGTCTGTGGTGGTAAAAAATCAAATAAAATGTGTTGTGGGCAAGAGGAGAGGAGCGGACAGGAATTGGCAGGAGGAAAGGATCGCCAAAGCCAAGGAATATAATGAAAAAAGGACCGGATCAAAAAAAGTACTGGAATGGGATGAAAAAGGAGAGGAAATGGGGATGTCTAGTTCCGGAGACGCGGCCTGCTTGCGGTGCACAGCTTAACTCGCCGGATGGGGGCAGTGCCCTTGGTGTGACAATAGTCCGTCCGAAGTCCGTCTAGATAGAAATTATTTTTGTTCTAGTTTTCTTGGCCTGATATGTGTTTTTGTTTGCAGGCGAGGTTAGGTTTCGGGGGCAAGATCCCCCCCATCCGACGAACTAATGCCGTGCATATGCAAGCAGGCCGCGTCCCCGGAACTTAACATTCCACCCACCCTCTCCTAACACTTCCTTATCCAAATTCCTACCTCGTCCTTTTTCCTACCCATTCCTCTTACCGACACCTCCTCCGCTCCTCTTGCTCGCAACAAATGATTTGCCATTTGCACCAAGAATTTGGTTTTGCGTTTGAGTGTTAATGTATTAGTGCTTCAGAAACATTCTTACTTCAAATTGTGAACCTAATTTCTCTTCTGAAATCGTACAAACTATCAATTTGTGTACCAGTACAACAGTTTCATAAGGTTTTTGTATGTTTCCGGAATCTTCTGTACGTGAAATCGAAATCGACATAATTCTTGCATTAAAATACCACTATCAATGAATTTTTTGTTAGTTTAATTTTCGTTCCGATGATATTGTTGAACGCTTCCATTCTGTGTATTGCTTTAAGTTTTTCTGGAAGTATGCATATAAATCAAACACACCCACTCAAAACGTCAAATATTTTCCATTGAAAGATTCCTTGTGCTGCAAAAGAAATCTTTTGAAGAACATTTGTTTCTTTTTTATTGAATTAAATTAATAAATCGGCTAACAAATCAATATCTAAAAATGGCATCGAATACCTCAGGTGGTGAACAAATTGATTTGGAAAAATTAAGTCTGGAACAGTTGCAACAAATCAAAGCCGAATTCCAATCAGTAAGTGGTCATAAATTGTACTTCTATTCTATATCCAATTCGACAATCATCATATTTAACCTCTTTCTTTCTGTCTATTCGTCATCCTTTGCAGGAAGTTGAAGCCATTCAAGATTCAATACAAACCCTCTACAACTGCAAAGCTAAATATGCCACCTCCAAAGAAGCTCTCGAACAAGTACAACCCGATTGGCAAAACAAGGAGATCCTTGTCCCACTCACAAGTAGTATGTATGTCCCTGGGACAATCAAGGACATGGATAATTTCGTGATTGATGTTGGCACAGGTTACTATGTTGAAAAGGTAAGAAACAAATATCCATAGACTAGACGATGATTAATTATGATTTTCCTGTGCTTAAAGGATCTCGAAACATCGAAAGATTACTTTAAACGCCGTGTTGAGTATGTACAGGAACAAATGGAAAAAATTGAAAAGATTCAATACCAGAAGAGCAGATTTCTGAATGTGTTAGTCAGCGTCATGGAACAGAAGCAGCAGATGGCCAAGCAAGGAGCTTAATGCTCGCGTTCTCAACCCCATTTATTACAAACAAATGATTCTTTGTTGTCACTCCCAGCACGAACAATTCAAATTAAGCATTTACAAATAAATAAAATAAAACTGCAGTTTCGAAAGCAAACAAAAATTAATTTTTATTCATTCTCCTCGATTTCCTCTTCGTCACTGAAGTAGGAATCCTTTTTGAATCTTTTTCTAGGCACTATAATGGAAGTTTGTTCACATAGCTGCAGCGACGTTGTAGGTTCGTCCTGAAAGAGATTTGGTTTAAAAATAAAATACAATTTGAAGGATTTTTGTGTTACCTCATCACTGGGATGTTGAACTTGTGTTTCACTTTCTCTGTGTCGGCGTCGAGAAGTTCGTTGTTTCCCATTCGATGGCTTCTCAGGGACTCGATCTCCGAGGACGTTCTGTGTGCACTTGTAACTTAAGTGCCCGAATTCACCACACTGATAGCATCTTGTCTTGTCTGTGTATTCTCTTCTAAACAGATAAGCAAATGTATTAACGACAAAGATGAAAGGTAGGTCTTTGCCATTCTGTGCAAACCTTTTAACAAACTCAGTACCACGCCCATTGTCTTTAGCTATACTCGCCTTGACTCTTCTTCCAAAGAGCTGATGAAAAACATTCTCAGGCGATGAATAGGTAGGTACATCAAAACTACAAAAAAGGTGTCTTACCTCCGTTCCATTAAGTTCGTCTACACAACTCTGTGCGTCTGGAATTTTCAAAAAGTGAATGAAAGAGACTCCTTTGGATTTCCTGGTTGACTTATCGCACATTGTAGTGACTCTTTAGAAAAATGAAAACACATAGATTATTGTTAGAGTACCTACGAGAATTTTTTTTTTAAAGAGGAAGCTTTGGTATGTGCCCCTTGTGTAGAGTCTATCTCTAGATTTATTGTGCCAAGTTATCCTTAGTGGCAAGAAATACTGAGCAGGCGGAGGATTTATCACAACCAATTAATTTTATTATAAGATTTTATTGATTTTATTTATACTTACTTGATGATTCGGCCATATTTTTCAAATATTTTATGAATATCGTTGTTTGTGAGCGAAAATGGTAAGTTTGAGGCATAAACCGTGCTCCGGCTAGATGAATGCTTTTCACTCATTTTTTTTAACTAGAAAAGATTAATTGACTCAAGTTGAGTGGAGATGAAACTTGAAACGAAATTCGGAAAAAAAAGCATCTGTCAAAAAATAATTAGATAAAGATCTGTTTGGTTTAAATAAGTTCCGTATGGCGTCTCTGAAATTTCGTGATCACAAAAATACACACATTTAGTGTACTACACACTAAATGTGTGTATTAACATAAGTAAAATTAGCTAAATTTTGTCTGAGGATCAGGTGGAGATATTCTTCCCGTATATCGAACACGGCATTTTACACTATGACGTATGACAAAAAGTATTGAGTTGTCAAAATGAAGTCAATATGGACACAAAAGTACGGCAAATTTATTTACACAGCGTCATATGAACGTACCCACACCAAATGCGACAAAGCGCAAAACTTTTTCATATAAAAATCACGTCGCACATGTCGTGACGCACTGTCGCACTTTGGTTTGGGCAAGCATTAACGCCAAAATTTATTTACACATCGTCATATGAGAGTACCCACACCAAATGCGATTAATCGCAAAACTTTTTCATATAAAAATCGTGTCGCACATGTCGTGACGCACTGTCGCACTTTGGTTTGGGCAAGCCTTTAAAGGCTTACCCAAAGCAAAGTGCGACATGACAACGCCAAAATTTATTTACACAGCGTCATATAAAAGCACCCACACCAAATGCGATTAAGCGTAAAACGTTTTTCATATAAAAATTGTGTCGCACATGTTGTGACGCACTTTGGACAAGCCTAAAAGAAAACCCCCCGGGTGCGAATTCCATAATAGGCATGATTATTATTTTTGGCAACAATTTTGGTTTGTGAAATTCTCCTTACAACTGGAAATTGGAAAAACCTGCATTGGAATTTTTAACATTTCTGTTATTTGTGTTCTATTTTTTTTGTTATCTGTGGCAAAATCTGTCAAAGTTTGCATGTGCGTTGTTTATAAATTTTGAGAAAAATTCAAAAAATAAAATAAGAACTTGAAAAAATATGAAAGTCAAAGTAATAAGTCGAAATCCGGATGAATATTTGCGTGAAACTAAAACTGATCTGCACAAAGGTAAGGTACAATTTAGAAAAACAATATAAAGAAATAAAATCTACCGTCTTCTATATTTGTTTTCAATATAATTAGTTCCACGCAATTATGATCCATCTCAGCATCCGCTCGAATCAGTTCGAGAATATGTGCGTGCCCTTAATGCCACCAAACTAGACAAAATATTTGCCAAACCCTTTGTAGGCAATCTTTCTGGCCACCGTGACGGGGTTTCCGTCTTTGCAAAGCACCCAAATCGTCTTTCAATACTGATCAGTGGAGCCTACGACGGAGAAGTAAGAATCTGGGATTTAATCCACCAAAAAACCTTACGATCGTTTGTGGCACACAGTGGATTTGTAAGGGGTATAGATTTCTCAGTGGATGGTGCAAATCTATTCACAGCCGGTGATGACAAAACTGTAAAACTATGGCATTTGGGAAACATTGAAGATGTTGAAATCGAAGAACCATCAAATACCTTCATGTCCCGCACAATGATCAATGGGATCTCGCACAACATCAAAGAAAGTGTTTTTGCGACATGTGGTGAGGCATGTACCATTTGGGATGTAAACAGAAATGATCCGCTTAAGACTCTCAAGTGGGACAACGACAATTTACATGCAATTGCCTTCAATCCAGTCGAGACGAATCTACTTTCGGCATGCGGCAGTGATAGGAGTATTATTTTGTATGACAAACGCGAGGCTCAGCCCATCCGAAAGCTTGTCCTCTCCATGAAGAGCAACAAACTCTCCTGGAATCCCATGCAGGCCTTCAACTTCACCGTTGCCAATGAAGATTGCAAGTAAGTTCATCCCAATTGACTCTAGTCCAAAAACATTCAATAAAATTTCTTACAGTTTATACACATTCGACACCCGCCAACTGACGAATCCCATCAAAATCCACTACGATCATGTTTCGGCTGTCACCGACGTCGACTACGCCCCAACGGGCAAAGAATTCGTTAGCGGCAGCTACGATAAGACCATCCGAATGTATGACGTCCACAAGAGTCACTCGGCTGAAATCTATCACACTAAGCGAATGCAGCGAATTGCTTGCGTTGCCTGGAGTTTGGACAACAAATACATCTTCTCGGGATCCGACGAAATGAACATCCGCATGTGGAAGGCCAAGGCATCAGAGAAACTCGGTGTCATCAGACCACGTGAGAGAGCCACATTCAACTATCAGAACGCTTTGAAGGAGAAGTATGCCGCCCATCCACAAATCAAACGCATTGCTCGCCACAGACAGGTGCCCAAACATGTCCTCAATGCCCAGAAAAAGATGCAAGCCATCAAGCAAAAGGAGAAAGAGAAGGAAGCAAATATTCGGGCGCACTCGAAACCAAATACGAAACCTTTTGTTGCGGAAAAGAAGAAGTTGATCATTCGGGAGAATTAGGACTAGGAATTGAGTGTTGTTTAATAGATAATGTATTTTTGTATTTTCAAATTGTTAATCAGTTGCACCTGAGCCCTGAAATCATTCAACTGGCTTAGTAATTAAACAAAAAATTGATTGAACTTTATGAATTAAATTTATTTCAATTGAATTTCTTCAACTTGTTTAATTAGATCCATGTGCTTGAAGCTATCTGGTTGTTTGGTGAAGGTCTCCAGGACCTTCAACTTGGCTTCATCATGCATGCAGTAGAACATCTGGAGTTCGTTAGCCAAACACTGTGCTTCCTGACCGGTAAGCACCTTGCTGTCGTATTCACCCCGCATCAGAATTACTCCTTTGTCCTTGACTTCTGTGTAATGAACGATGCTGAGGCATTCCGGTGCATTTTCAGCGTGAATCTTTGGGAGTTTAAGAAAGACTTAAGTTTACTCAACGAAATGAAATTGATGAATTTACCTGATAAGCTAAAAGAGGAGTAAAATGAACGGTATTTGCTGAAAACTGCAGCAAAATGAATTCAAATCCCTCGCTGCGCGGCAAGGGCAGAATGAAAATTGGATGTAACTTTGCACGGGACATCAAAGTATCAAACTGTTCGATTGTAAGCGTGGCAGCGATCACATCCTTGGTCTTGTGATATTCATACCAGATTTGTTTTAATTCATCAGCAGATTTGTCTTGGACGAGTTCCAACTTCATGATGTCGGACAGTTTTTTATGAGGAATTTTGCCGGATACCTCCTCAATGATGGGTTTCTTTGGATTGAGTAGCTCGGAGTAGTCACTGAAAAATTAAGAAGCAATTGATGTGGAAGAATTATTTTCATATCATTTATCCATCTACCGGTTTTCTTGCTTCTTCTTAGCTTCCTTGATTGTAACAACTTTTTCCATTCGTTCGACAAACTCATCTGGTGAAGTTTTTTGTAGGGCTGCTATTTTTGATGCATATTTCTCAAAGTAGGGATTCTTTGTTTTGATGTCATCGAGAACTTCTTCGGCTCTTAATTTGGAGGACATCATAAACGAACGTTTTGTTAAAGAATTTACGAATAGAGAAGGCAATAATCTACGAGCACATGCCATAACAATTGGAAAAATTAAAACAAATTATTGGTATCGGCCACCCGCAGCAAAATTTTTGATTGCACAACAGCAAAAGCAAAACAGATGGAAAGGGGAAAAAATGATTTTGGCAGACATGTCAAATCTCAAATGTCACCGTAGAAGAGTGGTAAGAAAAGTTTGTTGTTCATCATGGGAACAGATTTATGTTTTAAGGCGGAAGCACAAGTAGTAGTAGGTATAGAACAATATTGAAATACCAATAACAGGTGTGTTCCAATGTGCGTTCCATTGGGCAAAATGTACCTTCAATCACTCACGTTCGTTATCCGATGTTTCCATTGAACAGGACTATCAGCCTGTCATCGGATAATCTAATGAAAACCAATAATCAACATTCAATCCATGATCCGGTCATCGCAGTTTGGATTTTTCGCGTGAATCAAAATCATGTCATTCAATGTGTTATATCTTGAATGTAGTGGTGAGAATTTATTTATTCCGTAGACTAAATGACTAAATGACTAAATGACAAGACATAATTTTCCCGGTACACAAAAAAAAAACAAGTGGATTGTAGATGAGATTGAGATGTTGATATTATGAACATAAATTGTGATCTCACCTTAAAATATATCTTTAGTATTAGATACCCTTTGTATTTGTATCTGAACATACCTTTTGCTGTTTTGTATCTCTTTTTTTGGCGCTTCACGCAAATCTGCAAATCTCAGCGACGTCGCTGAAAGATGAAATTTGTATGGACATCGCCGATCGGCAACAGAATGACGTCGGCGATTCGCCCACAAGTTCAAATGTTCTTCACTTTTGGCGCGGCGAATCTGACATTCTGTTCAGCTCTTTATAATTACATTTTAACATTCATTTAAGTTCTAAATATCCAAGCTACAGCGTTTCATTGCTTTGTTAGAAGATATTCCGTGGATTTATTATAATCTCATCAACGATAGATCAAATATTTACACTCTCAAACATAACTGATTCTTACATAAAAAAACGAAAGAAAGTTGTATGGATTCTTTGTTGACTTCTGCGCAGCCTTTGACTCGATTGATCGTGAAGCACTTTTCTACAAGCTATCTGTGATAGGCGTATCAAGGAAAATATACATAATTCAAATAGTTGGAAATAGAAAATCCGCAAAGCACAACGACCAAGCAGATTATGGCCTTGACTAGAATTTTGTGTGTATCCAAAGTGAAGATTATTTTACACAATTCAATTGCTTAAAAACCTTAGTATAGTCCACTTCGGACAGATCAAATAAATTTTACTACTAAATCCACTTGGTGTATTTTCTCATTTGTTAGTCAAAGTTTTTATACTAAGTTTGTTTCAGTGGACAATAAATCCGGGATTAAATAAATTTTAGCTGGTGTCCTGGCGCACATAATGTTTTATTTAAAACTATTCGGCTCGAAGGACCATTTTTTGTTGCATTGGCACTGCTTTGAATTTATAGCACTTGAGGCATAGATGGATGCATTTTTTTACGTGTGATTTAAGCTGCAGTATCCAGTACTTGGTTCGGAGTGTTGCCATCATAAGCTGTTGACCACCATGCAGTGATTTCATGTGAACGTCATGAATGATCAGTTTTGTAAGGAGGTTTTGCGAAGGTAATGTAATCGGATGACGTTGTGAATACGGAAGATTTGCGTTTTTCAAACGGCCTCCAACGCGCATCACACCCATTTTGTCAATGATGGGTGAAAGCCTTGCTTTACTAAAAATGGTTTAAACATCTGGTTTGTCTGTTATTCTCAGTACTTGATAACTACGATAGTATACTAGATTTACATTTGTAGTGCTATTACTTTTTCTCTACAACTTCATGCTACAGAACCAAATATCTAAGAACTTAAGCTTTTGAGTAGTAAAGCTTATTTAATATTATGAATTATTTGGGGCTTCCCCTATTGTAGGGAACTACGAAGTACGAATGGATAGTTTTTCTATCTGATACTTGTCTATATTAGTTATAAAAACCACAAGAAAATGTTATAAGCCTAATATCTATAAACATTGTAAGCAAAATAAGTATTATATTACATTCGTTTATTTGCATAACGAGATACGAGAACTTATTCCCGCCAAAAATCATGACTCGTCGCATATTGCTAATTTATCGATTCGTTTATTGTTTATAATAAAATAACTCTTAATTGCTGATAAAGCTTTAAAGTTCATTCTGAAAACAGATATTTATTCCTCCATTCGCGATAATCGAAGATTGAATTGTTTACTAGCCGGTGGTATGTCTGAATCGAAGCTAAAGTAGATTGAATTGAAGTCATTTGGTATATTTTTTTTAATTTGCTTATATTTATTTATGCAAAAGATGGATTTGTATCTTTGAATTAGACGATTGTGGTTGATGGTGGGATATTATTTTGATTTGAGGAAGCAGCAGTCGGAAATAAGCGTCCGTAGTATAAAAACGTTAATAGCATATAAAAATTAAAGTGTGCATTAATTAACTTAATATTCAAACAAATTAAAGATGATATAAAAGACATATCACAAGCGCAAGGAATCTATTGACAAGTTGTAAACAATAGCTCTCTATAAATCTTATCTTAAAAGTAAAACGATAAGTTTTAGAAATTTTAAGCTGAATTGCATTTTGTGTGGTGTTTTTTCCAGTTGGTAACATGCCTCCAGAAGAACTCAAACAAAGTGAAAAGAGTAATTCTTCCGAAGCACTTTTTAAAGATGTTGAAGCTAGTGAACGGGAAAAGGAGTACTTTTTGGATGATTCGCTCGATTTGATTGGTTTGTGAGATCAAACAAAAAGTATAATTTATATTTTTAACCAAACCTTTTTACATATGTACATACACCTACACGAAGGATTTGGGAAGGTGCAGATAGAAATACTGTTTGTATTTGGTGTCCTGCTGATGATGGTGGTCAACGAAACCATGGGCATGAGTATCATAAGTATTGCATCTCAATGTGATTTCAATACAACTTCCCGCGATAAGGCTCTAATGGGAACAGCTTGTGTAACTGGTAAATAAATATTTTTGTTTTATTGAAACAAGCTCAAATACCTTTACCGTTAGATAAAGATATAAGCTTTTTTACATTCATAAATAATTTGTATCCCATATTACTGCACTTTTACTATAGGAATTCTTCTGGCATCGTATTTCATGGGATATCTATCCGATACATTTGGAAGACGAACAGTATTATTGCGATCAACAATAGCAGCCATTATTTGTTCTTCTATATCGATGTTTGTATCAAACTTATGGGTGTTTATTGTACTTCGCTTTTTCACTGGCATAGGGTAATCTAAAAAAAATGCATCAACTAAAAATAGAAGAGTTAATCACAGTCTTCTTTGTAATTTCTTTAGCGTTGCTGGAGCATCGGCAACGATATACGCTTATCTGGGCGAATTTAATACACCAAAATATCGCCCTGTGATGATTAATTACGCAAGTGTATTTGTCGGAATCTCAACTATTTATACTCCAGGTAATTATATATAGTTAAATAGTAAAATTATAAACATGTTTTACGCACGGTGGACTATTTTCGGTAAGATTATTTCAATGCAAAAAAACACGTATACAAAAAGACCGTATGGCTACTTTTTGTGCAATTCTGATTTCCTTCACAAAATTGTTTTTTTTTTTTTTGCGCCACTTGAATAGATAAAGATTTCAAGGCAACTTAGTTGCAGCAACTAGGTTTCTGGCATCTATGAAAAGATCTACTCGATCAATCAACGATGGAAAAAGTCCGTGTATCCAGAGTATGTTATTCCGTGAAAAGCCGGCAGACTCAAGCATTAAGTATGACCTAACTTCATATTTGCTCTTCAATGGCGTCGGATACGCTAACCAAATTTGAAGCTATGCATTCCTGTTATGGAATTTGCAAAACCTTAATCAGCGTGTTTAACAGAGTTCACATTCGCAAATTAAGCTATGATGAACTTGCCGGGTGAACTATATTACCACTACGAGGAACTACCTTACCATTTCCACTAGCACACTTCCTCACCGGCGAGTTCCACAGCAGAAAATATGGTTGTCATAAGAGCGAAAAAAAAAGCATTTGATCCACATATTTGCTTATTTATGTTTAAGAAAGCTTTACTTTTTTTTAAAATAAATGAAGAAAAATATGATTTGTTCACTATGACACATACGTACTTTTGTTGTATGTTTATTTAAATTTTTTTTTAATGTATTTGTAACATTTATAATGACAATTATAGATGATAACCCTATTATTCGGGGAGGCAACCATCGAATTACTTAGCTCATAGGGTTATAAAGATTTAAATTGGTGTCAAATGATAGATAAGTTGATAATGGAAGATTAAATACAGAGTTTGGACATTTCAAAATGGGATCATACCTACGTGGCAACAATATTTGTACGTAAAAAGGTACATTACCCTCATAATTAAAAATAGAAAATATTTTTTATAACAGACACAAGTCTGTATTATTTAATGTAAGCAATTAAAACAATAATTTTAAGAGCTTACAAAATTAGCGATGACGCTAGTGCATCGATTTTGTCATAACTTCAGGAGCCTGTTGCACCACAAAAACCCTGGGTGACAACTGCAATATAATGACTTTTCAGACCTACTACCCAGAAGCTTGACAACATATAAGATACATTAAAATTAGCCTAGCCAGGAAGACGTCACCAAAACGTTCACCAGGTCTTCGTCTGGTTATAAAAAAAAAATTTACATAATCATAATTCATCCTTCATTAACAATTACACTTAGCTTTCGAAAAGAATATAAGTAAACATTTTAAACATTTTTTTAATATGCTTAAACCTGTGTATACACAAAGATTTGTATTTTTTGTACACAAATTTTTACTATCTGAACCAAAATTCGAAAGACACCAACTGGTACCCAAATCGTGTTTGTATGTCATTTTCTGTCCTTCAATTTGCTGTTCAGATTGTTTTGTGCGTTTTTATGAACAAAATACACAAATTTTTACAAATTTTTTGGTGTTTACACAAATCATATGCCACTAGCTGTAAGATTGTGAATTATGATGTTTATGATGATGATGTTCATGAAACAAAAAAATAGTATCATTACATTAGGCATTACTTAAGATGACGTAATTAATAGATTTTTATAATTGTTTATTGCAAGTGTAGAAAAATGTATTTATCTGAGTTGACATATTAAAGCTTGATACTTTTTTTTTTAAATTTGTTAATATGCTAGTGTAAATATTTTTCTAAATTCATTATGTACGCCTTTTAGCTGAAAATGTAATATGCCCAGTCCCATTAAAGCTCTTTTCCCTTCGGAGGTAGCATGTCATGACTTATAACAAATTTTATATAATAAATAATTAACAAACGCCTGTTGAAGAAAAACTGATTATTTCTTGAAAGATGTCCAAGTGTTCAAAAGTGTTCAAAAAGTGTTATTTTTTGTGTGTAAATATTAATTTTATACCATTCAATTTAAAGGATAAAGTCAAATCCGAAAAATTAGTGATAGATTCTTTTTAAATAAGACCCATTCGTGTTTGTATGGACGTATTTCATATTCAATGTTTTAATATCTTGTACATTTCATGCAAAAACCTTCCCTAAATGTTACTTTTGTATGGGGAGTTCCACACATTTGCATTTTGTTTTAAAGTTTCAATGCACGCAATGGTTCTGATTTTCAAAATAATAAAGGTATCAAAAAACCAAATTACTAAATTTTCAAAAGCTTTGGTAAAAATCAATAATTTACGTTTTTTTGTAAAAAAAAAATTGTTGCAATAATACGGAAAAGTTTGGGATTACCAATA
Organism: Meliscaeva auricollis; assembly: GCA_948107695.1. Taxonomy (NCBI): domain Eukaryota; kingdom Metazoa; phylum Arthropoda; class Insecta; order Diptera; family Syrphidae; genus Meliscaeva; species Meliscaeva auricollis. The sequence continues at coordinate 114,713,679 of OX403616.1, read as the reverse complement.
TAATTCATATTTTTTGAATTAGTTACACTTCGTATTTCACGGCGAAATTCTTGAAGTTTATAATTTCTACTTAGTTATTTTTCTGAAAAAAATTATGAATTAAAATTATGATAGTATTCTTCAAAAGTTTGTAGTTGATCATAAAATAAAATGCCTCGTAACAGTAAATTCTGGAAAGTCTGACTTTCTACCGAGGAGCTTGTCATTCTTAAAACATCTATTTTTAAATGTTCGAAAGGTTCGACAGCATAGAAATGCTTAATTATTCTGGAACGCCTGATTCTTTTGCTTAAGTTAGAATTTGTACTATAAAAAGCTTTTGACAATTCTCTTACTTCTTTGTGATGATCCAGTGCCTGTATTCCATAGCTCCAGTATCGTGATAGGTGGTCGAGCAAGATACAAACAAATTAAATACTTTTTTTTATTAAGGCTCAGTTGTTGAGTCATGCATTCTCACGCTGATTTAAATATTTACATACTTTAGCAATAGTTTTTCATACCGGATACTGTTAAATCCATTTATCAAAAGGCGTAACATTTTAATACTCAAAATTTAATCTCTTTTGGCCTATTCCGTATCATTTGTTGATCTCTCTGCACAAAAACAACAATAATTATGACAGTAGTAAGCCGGAGTAATTTGTTGCATCGTTTGGAGTAAATAAAATATTCGTTCTTACTTTTTTTTAACTCATTATGATCATAAAGTTATTCAAACAAAAATGAACCAATTAGCCACACTCTTGTGCAAATTTAAAACTTTAGAACCAATTTAATTTTCGAAAACTTTATCTCCTTCATCGCTAAATCAAAATTTCTTATCAATGAATGCAAGTGATAAAATGATGAGATAAGAAAGACTCAATATCATAATATCGAATACAGTTGGGGTCCAGTTGAGAAAATGCCACCTAACGGCTTTGACGTGAGTTCAAATCATACAAAACGAGATTCTTTTGATGTGGAGGCCAAGCAAGTTGTTAAAGAATCCTACCTCGAAGATGCCCTCAACACGATTGGTTCGTCACAATAATCGTTATAACAAAAAAAGTTAAAGCTTAACTAAGACCGTTTTACGTGATTAGGATTTGGAATAGTACAATTTGAAGTATTGCTAGTCAGTGGTGTTCTCCTTATGTTGGTCATAAACGAAACAATGGGAATGAGCTTGATAACAATCGCATCCCAATGTGATTTCAATACCAACTCCCAGGAAAAGGCTATAATGAGTGCAGCATGTTTTACTGGTACGTTTTGAGAAAGTCTTACCTCGAACAAAAATATGGATAATTGATTGATTACTTGACCAAATCAAAAGGTATTCTTACGGCATCATATGGTTGGGGATATCTCTCAGATAGTTCTGGAAGGCGATCAGTTCTCATTCGAGCCACAATATCTGCTGTATCGTTTTCATTTATCTCAGTATTCGTTTCAAACTTCTGGCTGTTCGTATTACTTCGTTTTCTAACTGGTATCGGGTAAGAAAAGATTCAATTTAAATATAATTTTACGACAAAAAAAAAAAAAATTATTTAAATAATATTTTAGAATTGCTGGTGCATCCGCAACTACTTACGCATATTTGGGAGAATTTAATACAATGAAATACCGCGCAGTAGTTATCAATTACGCCAGTATATTTGTCGGAATATCAGCTGTTTATTCTCCAGGTAATCTTTATTTTATAGATTCAAGAGTTTGTTTAATAAATATTTACACTGATACAAGCTTTTGTACAAATTACGATTTTAACATTGTAATAATCATTACATCATATTTCATTTCAAAACTTACTGAATGTATATTGCGATGTTGCATCGTAAATTTAACACTTATAGAGATAGAGTCTAGTACTACAATGTTGATATATCTTTTCTCTGTGTATGATGTTGTAAAGGTTAGGTACCTCTTTAAAAATATGCTGAATTTAGCTTTTCTGTCAAAGAGTTCTTCTAGATCACTTATTGAAAAGGCCATTAGCCAGTTAAGGTTTTGGAGATACATATCAGTAACCTGAAAGGCTACGAAGTGTTCATGTTCACGTCTCACACCACGACCAACTGCCCTAATTTAGAACCGTTTACTGATACGAAACTTAAGCATTTATGTTGAACGTAAAGTCTTATGTGACAGTTTACGCAGAGGAAAAAGTAGCCCATAAGAGCTTATCTTCAACATAAATATTTTAATTATCGTATCAGCAAACAGATGATGTAGTAGTCAACAGAGGAGACCTGATTTACTTTTCTGATCAGCGTACCTGTCATAGAAACGTTTTTTAATGACTCACTTGGTTTCAAAGATTTGTCTATACAAAAGCCTGTAAGTTGCCGTAATAAAGGCAAGAAGTAACAAAATGTTCTCATTTTTTTTTTTTGATAAAAAAAAAATTATTTTATTTTTGCAAATTAATTAATTAATTTTTATATGTAAACAAATACTATCTCAATATTAAAAAAAAAACAATTACACGTGCAACGATTTTCAAGTTTTATTTTCTAAAAATTCATTTTTATCATTTATTTTAATCAAATTGATTAAAATAAATGATTGATTTGAATTGATTTTTTTAAATGTTATTATTATCGATGATTGCAATTTTCTTATGAATTAGAACTTTTGGGTAAAAGGAAGTACATAATATAACATAAAACATGAAGCTAGACCTCCAACTTGAATACCATGTCACCTCACGTATAAAATTTTGAGTAATTCTCAAACATGGCCCCCAAGATTTTGATTAAACTTTGTGCATTATCTATCTAAACTTCTATAGTGATCTCAACAAAAAGGTATGGCATATCGATTTCACATATCAAAGAATTGGCGTTGGCCATACTTGCAAGAATTGAAATACATATTTTACTACTCCATACACATAGCAGATACAGAAAATAAAGCGATTTGTTAAAAAAAACATCATTTCATCATTTCTTTTTTTATCAAAAAGATGAAGATTTTCTTGTCCGTGTGCTGTGGTCATTGGCGTTGGAAATTTACAAAGATGTCAATCATTATGAGACAAGGATTACCAAACTTAGTTTAACTTCGGACCATGTCTGCCAAAATCTTCTTATACTTTTTTTTATACTATCCTGCCTTGTTGGATGTGCACCAATTTTTCATATCTTCCTTTACATGCGTTATTTGCCGTTTTTTTTTCCAAAAATTAAGCGCGACGCCAAGTAATGCTTTGAATATAGGTCCTAATTTTTAGCTTATTTCCATACACATCTCCTATGATGATGGCTTAATCAACTTTGTTATTATTTTGCACGTTTCGCCACCATTTTAAGCTTAAAAGGCGAGTATTTTCTAGTAATTTTCTTATATTTTAAGTGTCAATAAAATGTACTAAGTTTGGAGGTAGTTTTTCACCTTTTGTTTCACCGACCTAACTTTTTCATAAACCAAACTTAACCTGTTCGGCCTTTTTCATATTATTTGTTGCACAAAAATAGCAATTATTATGATAAGAGGCACTAGTTTTTCATATTAAATTGAATTAATATGTGATTATAGCCTCAGTCTTGTACTAAGTTGAAACCTTAGAATCAAATTAAGTGATGAGTTAACCTTATCTCTTTAAACACACAACCAACATTTCTTATCATTGAATTCCAAAAGAAAAAATAATAAGATTAGAAAGACTCAATATCACGATATCTAATACAGATGGGGTCCAGTTGCGAAAATGTATTCTAACGGTGTAGATGTGAGTTCGAATCATACAAAACGATATTCCTCAGATGTTGCAGCTAAGCAAGTCCAAGTATATTCCCTCGAAGATGCCCTCGATTCTATTGGTTTGTCAAGATAATTGATATAAAAAAGTTAAAGTTTAACTTAGACCGTTTGACGTAATTAGGATTTGGAATAGTACAATTGGAAGTATTGTTAGCCAATGGTGTTCTTCTCATGTGGATCATAACTGAAACAATGGGAATGAGTTTGATATCGATCGCATCCCAATGTGATTTCAATACCAACTCCCAGGAAAAGGCTACAATAAGTGCAGCATGTTTTACTGGTACGTTTTTAGATAGTTATTAACTTTAACAAACATAACATGAATTGTTGGTTGATTATTTGAATAAATCAAAAGGTATTATTACGGCTTCATACGGTTGGGGATATCTCTCAGATATTTCTGGCAGGCGATCGGTTCTTATACAATCCACAACATTTGCTGTATTGTTTTCATTTATATCAATGTGCGTTTCAAATTTCTGGCTATTTGTCGTGTTGCGTGTTTTAACTGGCATTGGGTAAGAACATTATATTCAATTTAAACAGAATATTAAGATAAAAACAAATTTAAAAAAAACATAATTTAGGGCTGCTGGTGCAATAGCAGCTATTTACCCATTTATGGGAGAGTTTAATACAGTGAAATACCGCCCAGTTGTTATCAACTACGCCAGTATATTTGTCGGAATTGCAGCTGTTTATACCCCAGGTAATCTTGTATACTATAACCTTATAGCCTTTTGTCGTTGATGGACTAAATTGACTACAATGAATCTAACTTATTTTATGAGTAACTTGTGAAATTAAACCTTCTAAAAAAAGCAAAGTTTCTTTCTTGGTATATTCATACTGTGAAGAAGTTACTGTAGGGAAGTTAAAGTGTCCATTTAGGTCTTATTTACTTTTGTTTCAGGTAATTCATCACATATGAAAGTAGGTATCTAAAGGTAATTCAAAAGGTCAGTGTATCGTCAACAAAAGACACTTGATTTCTTTATTTTCGGTTCAACGGTTTTGGCACAATCAAATTTTTCGCATTCCCCATACTGTCATATATGATTATCTTGATTTCGGTTTTGCTTACGAGTTTTAAACTTGACATAGACTTCATATGCAATGTGGTCTAATATAAATTTATAAATATAACTTCTGGTGTATGTTGATAAGGTACAATTTCTGTTCAGTAAAAATCAAGACTTTAACAATTTCTATATACCCATACTATAAATATTTTTCGTCTGGGCTGACAAAAATATTTTACTTTAAAGTATTTCGGAGTTAGTTACACTACCAAATTTTAAAGATAAAAAAGATCAAGCTTTTGATAAGTCATTATTTACTATAACGTCTAAGTAAACCATCAAAATATTATCTGATTGTCACCTTACTCTCTTAGTTATTTGCTCTTCTTTTATGACCTGTAAAACATGATTTTCATTCTGTTTATTTTCACAAGAAATAAAACCATATGGTTAGTTATTTTTATGGCATTTTAATTACCTAACATTATTTAAAGAATTTGAATGAAATGTTTTCCATTTTAATTAAACAAATGTATAAACTAAAGTTTGGCATTTAATAATAAATTAATTATGTTGTATGTTTTCTTGATTTAATTTAGTTTGTTTCCTAAGAAAAGCAATTTCCTCTTAAATTGTTTAACTTGGCATAGTTACATTAAGAGAAATGACACTTTAGAGAAAAATGTTACACATTATGTTTTAAGTTTGTATTGAAATTTACGAGTGTTCGGTTTCAGGATGGTCAAGGCCAACATTTCATTTATACTACAAAAAAGAAGAACTAGTTACTAACCCTGCAGCTGCACATGCAAGTATTGGCTTGCAAGTGGCCTTCATGTTCAATTTGTCAAGTTTCTATTTATGTAATTGACGTGACGTAGGCGGCGCGCCACTTCCTAGTCAACCTTCTTGCAAGGCTACTGGCTTCAAAATCTGCGTGCAAGTTGACTTGCAAGTAGCAAAAGTTTGAATGTGAATTTGCAAGGCAGAACTTGCACGTGTGGCCTCGGGAAAAGTGATGAAAAATCGAAAAAAACATAAAAAAAATTGTATAAAAGGAGTAATTTACACGTAGTGTAAAGGATAAGGATAGCGATTTGCACAACATTTTTCTATTCAGAATTAGTCTATTTCATCGTGAAACACCATGAAAAGTATAGAAATGACGTTTTCGAAACGGTGTTGGTGTTTGTGTCGGCGTTGTTGGCGTTGGAAATTTGTACACACGATAACTTTTGTTAGAATCAAGATAATTGGAATCTGTAAACGCCAAAAGTCGAGAATTTGCTAAATTTATGAACTTTCGAAATTCAACCATTTTGAAACACTCAAAATCGATTTACTTACAATTATCGTATCAAAGTAAAACTTCTATTTCTATTCTATTTCTATTTCATCGTGAAATATCATAAAACGTAAAGAAAACACGTAACTGTAGGGAAATGTTTGGGATTATAAATGTAATTCATATTTTATTTGTATAAGTACTAATGTATCTGGGGTCATAAGTTCGAAAATCATGCATGATCAGCCTCATTTCAGCCATTTTGGCCTAGGGCCCCCAAACTGTAGGAGAAAAGGTGAATAGCAGGGCATAATATTAACAGAATTTTTTATTTCTCGAGATCCAGCACACTATCAGTTATCAAAAAGAGAAAGGGCGATGAATTTAATCAATGGGGTTATCTTAAAATATTATGCAATATTACAGACATCCAAAAATTATTAAATTTAAGCCAGTTTATCCCACTTTTTACCAATTTAGAACGTATTTTAATTCGATCGAAATAAGTTTCTTTAGAAAAAAAAAATTGCCGATAGAAAAGTTGTGTAATTTTATGTTTTATAAATTTTCGATTTAGCTCAATTGATCTGATTTAATTTTTACAACATAAGAACTGAAAAAAAAAACATTGGGAACCTTGCTTCAACAATAACAAAACGTGTTTGTTTAATTTAAACATTTTAAATAATTTAAAAATATGTAGAACGAAAAGTTGTGATAGCTTGCAATAAATTATGTGACAGATCTTGTTTAAAAATCTGGCTATCTTGGCAGACAAACAAGTCCTACTATAAGTTTAAAATATATTTGCACACATTCCAAAAAATAATCTTCCAGTGAGTGTATTGTCTCGAAAGATGGTCGGATCGAGATTAGATTGAATTAATAATATTGTTTTTATTTTTTTCTTAAAAAACGCATGGAAATAATGAAATCAATAATTTATGATTGATATTTAAGTGAAACAAAAGTGAAAATATGGCCCAGTCAAATGATCAAATAAATAATAAAAAGCGCAAAAGTGTAACAATCAGTGAGGTTGAAATGAAGGAAATACAAATTGAAGACTATTCCCTTGAATATGCTCTTAATTTGATTGGTGTGTTAACAATTCTGTTTTTGTGGTTTCCCAAATCTTGTGACAGATAAAAGTTTTTCATTTTATTAATCAGGATTTGGAAAAGCGCATTTCGAAGTACTATCAGCATGTGCAATACTTTTTCTTGGTATAATTAATGAGACAATCGGCTCTGCACTTGTTGTACTTGCATCGCAGTGCGATTTCAAATCTAATACTCAGGAGAGAGCCATTATGAATGCATCAATATTTATCGGTACGTGCCAAATCTATTTATGGAAAACAAATGATTCGAAATGAAAAATTGTTAGTAATTCCCTATATTTGTAAATGTTTAGGATTGATTTTGGCAGCATACCCTTGGGGACATCTAGCGGATATATTTGGACGACGAATGGTTTTATTACGCACAACAATAATTACAACAATATTTTCGTTCCTATCGATATTTGCTTGGAATCAGTGGGTATATTTTTTGTTTCGGTTTCTAACCGGCCTTGGGTAAGAATTGATAGTTTTTTTTCGAATTCTAAAAAACTTATTTATGAGTACTCTTTAGAATTGCTGGTTCAACTTCAACTTTATACCCTTATTTGGGTGAATTTAATGCCTTGAAACATCGAGCTACCGTTATAAACTATGCAACGATTTCATTTGGGTTTTCTCTGATATATTCTGCAGGTAAATCTAATCCTAATTCTTAGAAGTATCTTTTGATTGTCTCATCAAGGACGAGTAATTAATTCGTGGTAATAACGCAAATCGAGGGTTAAATCTTATATTTCATCTCTATTTTGAAGAACAAAAACAAATCAATTTGTTTCGTAATGTTTCTCGACCTTTGTAACACTTAGTAACCATTGTCATAGGAAAGTTTGAATGGAGTCTAATTTTTGTGTGTGCAGAAGTCTGGATTTCTTGGAAAATTGTTAGAGTAATTCGAATTAATGTTGATAAAAGTGTATTTTATCAAATAACTAGATAAAATTTCTTTGATACAAACCCTAAGAGTCCTGACAAATGCTTTTGGACTTTCAGACAACCACCAGAGAAGATCTGATGCTGCTGCACCTGTGCTAATCCCTGAAGATATCTTTTCAGAAGCGTAATTATTTAAGTACTTTTAAACAGCGTCTATTTGTATGCGTTGCGTGGATTTTTGGTGTGACACATTGAATTTACACATAGGTCTCGATTGGTGTATTATTTGTAGTTTGTTAATTAATTTTATTTTATAAGACCAAAATTGTTCTCTACTAAGAACTCCGAAAAAAAATCGTCAGTTTTTATTTTATTTTATATTTTCTGAACTATTTTATTTTGGTCCATAAAACGATATCCATAAAACGCCAAAAAATAATTGTGCTAAGAACGAAAACGGGTAATAATAGTGAAATTAAAACCAACATTTTTATAACTAAATAAAATTTTTATTACTTAAATAATATTTAATAAATACTTATATAAATATTACATTTCTTTACGAATCATACAAAAATGTACTTCATAGAATTGCAATGCTTACAAAGTATTCGACAAAAAATTGATTGGAGATTTTGTTATACTTTCCCCCAAAAAAGAATTATATGAATGATCCAGTCATATTGTGATTTTACCAAGAAAGTTTTGTTGAAGCTTTGAATTCTTTCATACTTAATGTTTTTTTGGGGTGTTGAATCTGAGGGTTGCCAACAAAATTTCGTGACGCAACATGGACAAAGATGCAAAAAGCCGCGAAATTTTCTATGAGAAAACAAAAAAAAAAATAAAGTTGCCAAAATTTAAGTCAAAAATTATCTGCATAGCCATAATAGTTTCCGAAGTACGCGTCTTCAAATTTTATTTATTAGTACAGTTCAGTGTAATTTGGTTTTGACCCCGGAAAGCGAAAGTGTGTAAAATGCAATAAGGCGGTTGTTCTTTTTTCAAGATGAAAGACCACACGTGGGTGATGTTTGTTGGTGCTTTTCAGACATATAAATAAGGCCATTCTTGTGAATATTTTCAGAAAATTTCAGAATTAAAAAAATACTCCTGGGTAGGCCCAAAGTTGTAACTGAAAACTAATTCTTCAGGATAAAATTTCGCTTATGAATGTAAAAGTGAATCCAATTTATCCATATCCTTTGGAACTTGTGTTGACTTCAAATCGGTAGTTTAATTTAGCTACCCCATAAGAGTTGTAGAGTGAAACATTTTTAACATAAATGAAATTTTTTTTTTAATTACGTCAGCGCATTTTAATATTTGTTTTTCCTAGTCGTCGCATGGTTAATCCTTCCCCAAACGTGGTCCTTATCAATTTTTGGAATATTCGACTTTCGACCATGGAGATTATTGATACTCTTTAATTTACTCCCTGGGTTAATTGGTGCAATTTGGATTTGGACACTCCCAGAAACTCCAAAATTATATCTATCTCATGGAAAAGATGCTGATGCTCTAAAAGTTTTATACTGGATATATGAGAGAAATACTGGAAAACCTTCAAAAGATTTTCAAGTAAAACGACTTATTCCAGAATCAGATAAGGACTTTATACAAACTATTCGAGGAAAAAAGACAACGTAAGTACAAGTTCTTAAGTAAAATTGTTAAAAACAAATTAATTATTTCTTCTTTAAAGCTGGGAAATAACAAAATCTATGTGGAAACAAACAGTGCCACTCTTCAAGCCACCACATGCTCTGAATTACTCGGTTTGCTGTTTTGTTATGTTTGGTTTATTTTTCTCGTAAGATTCTATCATAGTCGCAGTAGTATCACCTTAAACTAAATTATCTTTTCAGGTCTTCTGGAATGGGCTTATGGTATCCAGAAATTCAAAATCGTCTGGGATTCGGAACAGTCAATTCGCAAAAGACCATCTGTGGAGTTATAAATCAGAAGCTTAATGTAACAATCGACGAATCAGTGGAACCGGTAAGACTTTTTTAAGACCTTTTGTAGACTATTACTAATAATAAGCTTTATTTTGAAGGTTTGTAATGATGAAATTAGTTCTAAGACATACATTGATAGCATAATCCTGGGTGGATCTTATGTTGTGGCATATTTACTTCTTGGAATGGTCATTAATCCATTGGGACGAAAAGCAGTATTAGCTGGTGCTCTTGGTATTTCCGGAGCTTGTGGTCTTGCATTGCAGTGGGTAGATGAACCTACTGCTATAGTTATACTTTTTTGTGGATATCTCATGTTATCGGGGCTTTGTGTATCCGTTTTGAGTGGTTCAGTTGTCGATCTGATACCGACACATTTACGGTGTGTTTATCAATTTTTCCATTTGAATTTTTAACTAAACGCCAAAAATAATCGAAATAGAGGAAAAGCTGTCTGTATTTGTCTGATGATTGGAAGACTTGGCAGTGTCGTGGGTAATAATATAATCGGAGCTGCCTTAGAGACTTATTGTGAAATAACATTTTACATTTTTTCTGGACTTATCATTCGTGAGTTGTTATCAGTTATTTCGATATTGTTTTTTTAGGTAGTTAAAACTTCTATTTTTTTCTTTTTAGTTTGCTCATTGTTGACTTTGGTGTTGCCCATCTAAAAAATCATAATTTAAAATCAGTCTTAATTTAAATAAAAACAATAAAGTAAAACATAATTTTTTTTTGAATTTAGGTAACGTTTGTTTTTTATTAATTTTTAAATTCACTGAGAACTTCAAGTTGATCAATTTCAAAAGATTGAACAGTATTCACAAATAATAACATCAACATCAAATGACAAATATTTAAGAAGGTTTTTTTTAATTTGATTCATTCATCTATCCGAATTGATTGAGCTTAGAATGGTTCATCTTCGGAAGCTGTAATACCTTTGTGAGTCTTTCTGAGTGCAAACAAAAGCAAATTTATAGTTGTTTTTATAAATGAAATTTCTTAAAAATTACCTACCAAATCAGCTTCTTCCATCAAGCTGTCCCTAAGCAAGAGTGGACCACGTTTTCCAAACCTTAAACAAAAAATAAGTTTTTATCGATTAGATTTTAAATGACAAACATTTTTTTTTTAATTTATCAACATACCTTACTCTGGCCTTGTCACCATAGTAGTTATCCAAATCTTGAAGATATCTTAGAGCATCTGCCATGTTGTTGATATCGTTGTTCCTTGGTGGGCGGGACATAGAAGCAGATATTGAGCCAACCAACATGATGATACAGATGAAGATACCGAACCGTGCCACTGCCTTGGAAGCCATTTCTGTACTTTTACAAACAAAAACTCTTTGATTAAAAACAAATTGTCAAATTAAGGGTAAAAAAAATCGGGAATATGTTTATGTTGAGTACAGAGAATATATATACATTCTATTAAATTTAATCTACAAAAAGTTAGGCGGAAACCTTTGAAGCTACTGCTGACTGCTGAATATTATCAGAATCCTCGGAACAACTTATTTGTTTACATTTTCTTGCAAAAAGTATGTTGCTGTATGTGAGTATTGCAAGCCTTATATTAAGTCTTTTAAAAAGTACATTATTTAGAATTAATTAACTTGACAGGTATCCCTATGACTAGCTGAATACTGATGAAAAAGCAATTTGCGGTAGATATTTAGATCAGGCGCATGAATAAGCTGATGAAGGAGTACCAAATTATTGCTAAAACGCATTTTTAATGAAGTTTGTATCTGAAGAAGTTGTTGTTCATATGGAGGCAAGTTGTAAGGATCAGTCCAAGGAAGACCTTTCATTTTAGAGCAAAGCGTATAAAGTTATGTTGTACTGATTCGGTGAAGACCATTCAAGTTTGGGTCGTACGTAGCAATTGTATAACAAAAGAAGTAACATTAAATTCCTTTGTCCAACGTTTTATAAAGGATTGCGTTCGCGTTAATGAATTATCAGTTTGAATTGAATTGGACACCTAAGTCTTTGAAACTAAATACTCGATAAAACTTGTGCTGTGATATGAGGCAGTCAAAAGCATTCACAAAAGGTTTCCTAGAAATTTTTATTGTTTGTCATATTAATGGGTTGAAAGAGAGAGAGACCGGTTTTTCTACATCAAACATTTACTGTCTTAAAAATCTTCATGTCATCAGCAGGAATTAAAATCTTACTTGATTTTATGCAAAATCACCATACAAATAAACTTTGAGTTTCACAACAATGAAAGAAACAGCAAAACTGTTTCAAATTTTGCTCATTAGAGAGAGAAATGATTTTTTCCAATCATTTCCAAGGAAATTAAAAAAAAAAAAATATGAATTTCAGGAAATCGATTTGGAAAAATCATACATATATAAGTTTTCAAAACAGCAACTGGAAATTTTCTGTTATCAGTAATATGAATATTCCTTCAAAATAAGAAATACAGACAGACACAACTGCAAGATCTACTGTTTTCGTGGGTTCAAGGTAAACTTATGATGTCATGATTAAGGGTGTTCCTTAATCAAATCCTTGATATTTGGCAAGGGAGAGAGTCGTCCGGTCAATGTGTCAATGTGAGCTCCCTATTGTTATCTCGAGTTCAATTTTTTTTTACGAATATTAAACTTGGTACTATACTACCTGTATAGCATGTAACGTGGTACAAAAGAACGTCGGGAAATCGATGTTAGAGATTTGTTTAAACATATAATTTATGTTTAACAGGTATCTGGCAATAAATTGTCTAATGAAAGAAATGAATGCGTTCAAAGTTCGTTCATTCAATGATCGTGCATGACTAATGTTAATTATGTTAGGACATTCCATCTTAAAGATATGAATAAAGAGTTTTACTTTATTCATATCTTTAGAGAAAAAAGACCAAATGAAACAATAAATGACCAAGCGGCCAAGTGAAATAAATATGACCAAATTTTGTTTGAAATATTATGAAATCACAGATTTTTGAAATGAAGTAGAACACAAATTTGCTTGCAATGCCTTTTATTACAAGAAGTAATATGTTTCCTTTAAACGTGTTGTGTGTTAGGGCACTTCATCCAATTATCGTCTTGGAAGTTTCTTCAAAAACTAGTGACTGCCAGTAAAGTTATTGAGATAGATAAACTCAATAACTTTACTGGCAGTCATAAGTTTTTGATGAAACTTCTAGAACTATAACTTTATGAAGTGCCCTCAAAAAACACCAAGTATCAAGTCAAAAATATATTTTTTCATTAATGTGATAAACAGCATTGCAAGCGTTTATTTGTCTTCTGCGTTACTTTGGAATTACCAAGAGGTAGCATTTAATAACTTACAGTAATATGAGCCAACAAATTTTGATTTTCAAAATATTGAATGTGATATCTGGCAGATTTTCAAATAAAGGGGTGTTAACGTTAAGTCACCTATCTTAGGGGCCTGGTATAGCGATCAGGAAAACGAATCAGGAATAACATTTTAATGGATTTTTTAGGTTGTTTTAAATTGATTTGAAGCACAAATACTATTCTAATCGATGACAAATAACTCAAAAAAATGTTTCTGCTAATAAATTTAACTATTTTTTCTGCTTTTCGTACAAGCTGACTGACATTTTAAACGAAATGGAACAAATCGTTCCAATGATTTGATTTCAATTTCCCTTGTTCCACTGACAACATTGCATAAGAAAAACTTTTTCTTGTCCATTTCAATCATTTAAAAGAGGAAGAATTTTTGATTGCTCTAAACGACCATCAGGAAAAACAATTTCATACAGTTTCAACTTAACTGATGCGTTGTTCCCTGATCGCTTTAACCGACACCTTAAAGCTTGTTTCACAATATTTGATTTTCTTTTAAGTATAAGTTTCTTCAAACTTGTTATTCAATTTCAACAAAAACAAACAAGTTCGTAGCTTAAATGAACAAAATCAGATATTTTGACACAAGCCCTTAGTATCCAATAAGGTATTATTTAAAATTTCGCTGTCTTTCATAGTTAAAATAAGTACTTTTTAAAAACTGATAACAAAACACAACAAAACACAGGTCTAATTAGGAAGCCAAGTGGCACATCAAGAACTGAGATATAAACGGATATCAAGTTTGTAGTTTGCTTAGATTTCGATTGCTTGGTTTTTTTCAAATATTGAAACAACTTTACAAAAATTTAGGGGAAAAACGTAAGCAAACTAAGAACTTGGCATAGATTTATAATATCTCACTCCTATTTGTGCGTAATCCATAGCATAATTCTCTCTGTTATTTATTCATATAAAGTTGAATTTATTTTGAACCACTCTCACTTAATTCAAGGAACTAACAATATCGTAAGTTTCTTCAATTTTAAAGGAACAAAAATTAACTATAACAATATTTAAATAATAAAAAAAATTATTTTTCTTTTAAATCCATCAGTAAACACAGAAATAAATGGGAGTCAAAATGTATCTCAAAGCGAAACAACAATGTTAAAAATTATAAATTCCTTACAATTTGAATAATTTACTATTCAACAATAATCCCGGATAACGCTCAATATTTCACAAGTCTCAAATATAGCTTATGCGTAGACACATATTATTGCGTTTAACAATATTACAAAAAATGTATGTAAACAAATTTAAAATGCACTCACTGTTTTTTTTGGTTATATAATATTCGTATGATGCCCGCTGGCGTTAATTAAATCGAAGCACTAACTTGTATCTAACTTACGATACCGCGCACTCAAAAGTTACACTCACTTCGGGGTCCTGTTGACAAATGATGGTTGTTGCCACAAGAAATCCTCATTTTATATTTGCCGAAATCCACCTACGAAGATAATACTATTTGATCCATCAAGGGGGTTGCGCTCTTGCTGAGGCCATATCGCTGCGTAAAGAGCGGTCGTATAGCGGGGGCAAGCGGGGTGGCCCACCCTATAGACAGATGAAGAATTCAAATTTTAAATTAGTCCTTCCATCTACATGAGTTATCTGAATATTAATTTGTGGATATAAATACCGCGAAATGATGAATCCGGACTAAGTTTTCTGATTACTGTCAATGCTAATTTATGATGGTTGGGGAGATGCCGAACAAATGTAGGTATTTTTTTTTTCTGTGTGATTCTTCCTCTTTTTCGATCCCAAAATGTCACAAAACATTAATAATTATGACTGTGAACTGCCAAGCAGATCCACCTGGACTGGAAAAAAATCATTATTAGGTGGGAATCTAGCTGGTAATTCATAAACTCTCTAATGGGATATTAATCCATTGTTTGCACCGGGCAAATAGTTTCAACTGATATCTCGACAAAATGAGTCTACACACAGTAAATATTTGCAATGCGTTTAGGAGGAATGTATCTACTTGTATATAGTAGGTAGAGTAGGTAAACACTTTGAAGTAGTTGTGGATGCTATGCTCATTGTGTATGTATTTTGCGAGGAACTCTATTTTCCACAGCCTGATAGCTGCGATAGTGTTTTGCTGAATGTGCGCATATCGCGCATTTCTATCATATCAATAAAGTATCTAATCTTATCAGCCAGCCGGGCAAGGATTTAGGATCGCGAAGTGTTAAATTGATTTTCAGTGTTTTATAATTAAAATATTGCACTATTGTGCCATTGGATGAATTAGTTTTGTATTGGTCATAGAGGTGCTATACGGATGTGGGTTTAAATGCGATTTGCGGTATTTAATGGGTAATTAGAAGATTTACTGTTTGGTTATGGGGAATACTGATGATCTCTGTTTGGAAATGGCGAGGCATTTATTTGATTATTATTGAGTTTTATTTGTAGGCTAATTTTAGCAATAATAAAAGCAAATACTCATGGGGATCGGAATAGTTTCTCTGTGTATATTATAATCCCACTTAAGTAAATTAATTTATGATAAGGATATTATTCTGAAATTATATTATCAATATAATCAGTAATGGGTTAATGACGCAAAAGGTTGAATAGATAATCTGCAATATTTAATATTTTGTAATATGCTTAGATGGAAACGGATTTGGATTTCATTAAAAGTAGCTACAGACAATAGATAATAGAATTATAATTGAATTGAATGAACGAATAATAATCTTTAAATAAGGAACTAATGCGTTTAAGTGTTTTTGTTATTAATTCTTTGATTTCCGGTTTCATTGAACAAAAAAAAAAAAAAAAAAAAATTGCTTGTAATAATATTTTCTCTTATGTTTATGTATGTATTTTTGAATTTGTTAAACAGAAAAAGAATGGTTTCTTATTCTTATACAAAATTATCTTAATTATAACTAACATTTTCAAGAATATCTTCTCATCTTCAGGTAAAATCAAACATTTCAATAATATTTTGTTATAATTATAATATTTAAGTTTACATATACATAAATCAAAAATTAATATGATGAAAACTTAAAAACTAAAAAAAGGGTGGAATTCATAGTCGTCCCTCAAGTCGAAATTTTATGTTTACGCTCGAGGAGACTTTTAGAGACCAGAGCTATTTATAATCGAGATTGTGGGGAAATTCTTAAGTCTTCACTTGAGGATTTCATCGAGTGAAATCAAAACTCGAGTGAGGTCAGAAGCTTTCCTAAGCATTTCCATGATATCTACATTATAAAAGTCAGTTCTTGCTTCTATTTTATTTACCCAAGCCCTCTTTTTCTATCACTGTAATGCATTTTTTCACTACGGACATTATTTTTTTTTGATAAAAACCAACACGGAGAACAAACAATTCCCAAAATTTAGACAAATTACAAAACAATTACAACACAAAACAAATAATATTAATTTTTGCCTGACAGATATGTAAAATTATTTCGTTGTCAGCTTGATTGAGAAATAATTTTACTCAAGTCAAGATTTTTCTCCACTCAAGTAAGAGAATTTTACTTTTGTTTATGAAAACGGATCTCGCTTGAGCATTCGCTTAAGATTTTTCTTAACTTAAGGGAGTAGAGTAAAATCTTTACTTAAGTAACGACTATGAACTCTACCCTAAATTACGTTAAAAATTCATTCCATTTCATCAGCAAAGGAAGTAAAATAAATATTCTAGCATCTATTGACATCGATAAATCATGTATAATAGTATTTCAGTGGCAAGTGCTGAAGAATCAGTTAAAAATTGGCTGACAAGTATCAATACATTAAATGATTTAAATACATACATGCGTCTTGTCGATTTATGTTTTTCAAAGAAGTATGTCCAATTTGATGGAGCAACTTGATGGTTTAGAAATGGGTAATCCGGAATACCGGATTGTCTGCCTTTGAGGCAAATTGTTTAATTGCTGAATTTGAAACCAAAGCTTGGCAGAACTTCCCCGACTTTCCATTACTGTGGGTTAGATATGTTAATGAGGACATACTCAACATAAATCTCGATTTCAAATTCTTGTTTATCATTTTTAGACCTTATGGTAAAAAAAGTTGAGAAGAATATTGCTTTTGACATTTATCGAAAACCAACAAACACTGACAGATGCATTCCATCAAACTCTCATCACCTAAAGCAAACTAAGTTTTGCAGCATTTAATTCTTTCTGTTATAGTGCTGTTCATATTCCCATCAGTAAAAATTATTTCATTAAGGGCCAGTTATTTTCAATAGTCAGATAAACCGTCAATTAGTGTTAATTCATAAGATAAAGCAAAAATCTATTTTTCAAAAGTCAGATATAACGTATTTTTGGGAATAATTATTTCAATAATAGAATAAAATTATATGCTCATTACAGAGCTTGTTAAAAAATATTCATAGGAATAAATATTCAAATTTCAGCAAAAAATATCTGTCATACTTGTTTACAAATCCGACAACCTTACAACAAATACAAACAACAAACAAAAATTTGTATGAAAATGACTTTTGAGTTCAAACATTTTCAATTTTGATTTTCAATTTTGCTAAATAACAGAGTGATTGAAAAATTCGACGTTATTATCTGATTGTTAAAGAATCTGATAAATATATTCCTCTGACAGCAAACTGTTTGTTTATCTGATCATTGAAGAATCGACTCAAAAGAATTCGCAATTATTCAAAGCTAAAATGAATGGCTGGTTATATTTAGTACAAAAATTTTCGATTCTTTATTAAAAAAATAAAATAGAGTTGAACGAAGTAACAACTATAGCTCCAGCTAAGAAAAGGTTGTGGCTTCCTTCGGCGGTACTTTTGTTGAAGGGTTGACGTATTGTTTGATAAGAGTACTGAATAATTATTTAATCAATTTATCACCGACCAGTACTGGTAATAAAATTAAAATGCTGATTGGAACAATATAAGATAAGACTGGCACTCTGGATAAGTCTGGTAATTTTTCCGTTATTTGTCAGGATTGCGATGAAGTATATATGGGCAAAAAACGAAAAAACGGCTAAGTTAAAATGGTCAGAACACTATAAATCCATCCATTCTAATACTGTACACGAGTGTACACTCCAGCTGACCATATGATTAGCAATAATGATAATCTTAACAGAGGAAAAGTTCCATCAAAAATTCAAAACTCAACGCAAAATTTCTCTTCTTATATTGAAAAAAGGTTTATTTTTTCGGAACCACTTTTTAGGTAAATGCATACAACTTATTTAAACGATAATTTACTTTTCGACATGTCATGCAGAAGGTATCATAGTGTTTAACATTTTGATAGTAGTCAAAAGTGCACTGTGTGTGTGCACTGATGTTTTTCGGATGTTATTATATTAAAAAAGCATTATAGTAGTCAGTTTTTCAATGTTAAGTTAACTGTAAGGTGTTTGGTGACTTGAAGTAAGTTATTTCTGCAGTCCAATAATACTCAGAAGTAGTTTTTCAGCTGAGGATTGACTTCGTTGAGGTTTCAAAAAAAACACTTTTTGTATGGATACCTACACCAAGTATTGTAGCACGTATTTATGTCAAAGAAAAGGCTGTATACTAACCGGACAACTATATCACCTTTTTGGTCGGAATTTGGACGAATCTTCATATATTTCTGCCCATTCTATCTCTTTTCAATAAAATTCTTATGAAACCCAGTTTGTAATTTGCTCAGTAAGTTGTTGTGGTAGCCCAATCGTTTGCCGTTTGCTAAGAAGTCTTGCAAAAATGTTCTTTGAACAATTCAAAAATCAACTTTCTTGAAAATCGGGCAAATGATAGCCTGTTTGAAATCCCTTATAAATAATCTGAATCGCATGCTTGATAATTTTTGATAGGGTTTCTATACGAATAGAGGTGTGGGTTTGATAAAACTATTGAGGTATGCAATTTAATGCCGAAAATTAGCTATATGAAGCTTTTACAATACAAGTTCCAGCCTCTGCACGAGAAAAAGTGCATTTACGTAAAAAAAGTAAAGATCTTGGATTTCGATACGTCAAATGACTTGATTGTTGTGTTATTAATTTTTCTAAAAAAATTCCAAAACTTAGCAGTAATTTGGCAGGTTGAAAGGTCCTCAGTACGTTTTATTAATGTAGATCTGGGTTTTAAAGCTTAATTATTCTTTATACAAGATATTGCTTTAACACAATATTCTCTGGCAAATTTTGGGAGTGGAGGTATAACCAAATACTCAAATTTTGGTTATACTCGTACATCTACACCCAACATTTTCTGTTGGCTCTAAGACTATAATGTTAATGAGTGAAAAAAAAATTACACATAGTGACAAAAAACAACCAAATCAAATATAAATCTACCAACCTTCCAAATACTCCAAGGTAACAATAAGTAGGAATTTACGAGGAACGGATGTATACATTTTAAAACACTTAATAGCTTCACGTCAAACTTTTGGAATCGACATTTCGTTAATCATGTTCAATTATTCCCAGTTTTGTTGATTTTATCTTCCTTTCTAGAGCAAGTGGCTTTTATGCCTTTTTAAATTCATGAATTGAAAAAAAGCAGAATCCAATATAATATTCAATTTTATGTTTAAAACTGACGTCGTTATCTCTCAGTAAACTTAAAGCTTTTTTATTTGGAGCTTAAATTATTTAACATTAGACACATAGATGTCGCACCTTTTTCTAGCGGAAATCATGGCTGTATTTCCTCTTTATTCAATGTTCGTAAAAAAATTTCAATTTGAAAATAACTAACAAAAGGAAGGAAATAAATTTATAGAATAAATGATGATTTTTGTTGTTGATAATTTAGTGACCTTCATATAATAAATTATAAGCATTTTTTCGTTGTGGATAAAAGAAAAAAACACAAAAAAAACAAATTTGTAGCCTGCGAACAAATGCCTATAATTTATAAAATGAAATGTTTTATTTAAAATGTGTATATTAATGTCATTTTGAATTTTCTAAATCAAAATTAATAAAATTTCCATAATATTTTAATAATTTTTTTTATAATTTAAATATTCTCGGATTTGCCGCGTTTTTTAACAAAGAAAGTACTTTTGTTTCGCTCAATGAAACTTGAAGCGAAACGTTCGGGGTGAGTACAAAAGTACTTTCTTTGTTAAAAAAACGCGGCTAATCCGAGAATATTTAAATTATGTCTGTAAGAAACCATATAAGCCTAAAAAGTTATAATTTTTTTTATGTTTGTATCAAGTTTAAATTCAAAATTCTGCGACTCACTGTTTACAATATGATAATTCCAAATTTTTGTCTATCAATTTGAGCAGAATTACATTTTTTGCAAAAAAATATTTCAAAAAAAAAAAAAAAAATTGCATGTGTAGCTCCTGCGTTTGACAGAAAGGTTAGAGATTTGTTTTTTTTTTTTTTTGTACGGCCTTAATGAAACAAATCTAGATCAGAGCCGAGCAGAACAGCACACGTATGTAAGTAACAACTGTCAGAGCTAAAAAAGGTGTGTGTACTTATGTTCGCCAGGAGTTATACTTCCTATCATTATTTATTTGCTTATAGTTCTTTTAGATATGTAAAATTATTTAAGAAATGTAGTTAAAAGTTCTAGAATGGAATTTTTTTTAAAGAAGCATGATGTGTTTTTTTGTGAAATTAATTATTTCATATAATTGATATTTTATCGACAAAACCCCTGTAATTTGGTTTATTTTTGCCTGCGGCCAGTTTCAAATGGCCGCTGATAACTTTGTTATATTAATAAATTTAAATCAAAATAATAAACTACAATATGTAAGAATTACGGTACATAGTGTGAAAATTGATAATTTTTCCCTTGTGGAGTCTATATTTACACAATTTAATGAAAAATTATACGATTTTTTTTGTATTAACAGAAGCTTCAATCATTCCATTGATATCTTAATTTTTAAAATCGGTTAGGTGTAACTAAATTTAAAAGCTATTTTATTTATGAGCGTGAAAAGGATATTTTGGATTTTTTAACAGATTAATCGAATTTATACTATTTTTGATATTATTTCTTGATAATGCGAAGCTTGTTGTTGACATTTTAGGTGTAGTCTTATAGAAATTTAAATTTATTTAAGTAGTATTTTTTTTTTGTAATAACCTTTGTATGGCATTGTTTTAGAGAACAGATACTTCTTGAAATTGAGCTAAGATAATTTCAAAATTATTGAATTTTTCATTCAATTCAATAATTTTAACACATTCATTAAAAAACATATTTCCACTAAATGAACACTTTGGCATTTTTTAATAAATAAATAAGCAATATTTGAATTTTAATTATCAAATTCCTGCAACTAAAACTGAAGTTACAGATTTTAGTATCCAATGAAGTCAACTTTTTATGTGTTTTATTTTATTTTGCTTACTCAAATCTGTAAATATACATTTATATGTTTAAAAATGTCCATTGCCTATCAAGAACACTTGTACCAACAAAAGTTTTATAAAATTCAAAAATATTTCATACCATTTTGTAAAAAAAAGAAAACAAAAATTTATTTTGCCTTTAAGTACTCATTATTAACTTTCTCATTATTTTTATTGTGTAACTGTAAACAAAAAATTACACCATAATATAGCCTGATATTTCTGTTAAATTTGTATACCTCAATCTTTAAAATCTGAGATTAAACAAAAAAGATAAAATATTTATAAGCGAACCATATCGAATTCATTTGTGAGCCAACGGTACCATTCTCCACTGGCGTCTATTCGAATTCCAAGCAGACATTCTTGCTAAATTATGATTAAGCTTAAGATACTTTTATAGCAAGTACAGTTATGTGTGATATATCTAATTAAAGGAAATTTGTGATACTCAATAAAGTTGAATCACTTGAATAAATAATTATTAAACACATCGTACAAAAAACTCTTTTTACCGTTATCTCTGCTAACAGACTTCAGAAAATTGTATAATTTTGTAAAAATGCATTTGCTCATAACCTAATGGCTCTGTCAATTTCAAGTTTAAAAATGAAAAACTAAGTCGGATAGTGTCAGAACAGACTGAAACAAAAATTGCCTGTTTTTAAATTGAGATAATTTCCCATACAAAATCTGAAAATAATAATTTTGCCACATTTGCAAGAAATTAGCCCTGATCATCCATGAAACACACTTATTCCTGCATTGTGAATAAGTCACCAAATTGTTCTGCATATGAGATACAAACAAACTGCATCGCAGATACAAGGACTGGCTCCTATGAGCTTTTACTGGCTCCTATGAAATCTGTCTATATCTGTCTCTATCTGTCTGTGTGTATTTGTCTCTTTTGCTTAACGAAACTGGAGATCTCTGGATCCTTCGAGATGAAATGAGAGATTGAGTGGAGTATAAATACGAGGTCGGAGAAGGAGATCGACACAGTTTAATTTTGACAGTGATAAAGATAAGTGATTGTGAAAGTGTAATTTGGTAGTGTTAATTTTGTAAATTGTAAAGAGTAATAGTGAAACAGTTTGTTATGATAAAAGTGTTTGTTAATTGGAAAGTAAATAAAAGTGTATAATAAAAAGTAGAAATAAGTTTTATTTGAACCCAGAAAAACATTACAATAATAAACCCAAAAAAAAAAAAAATTAAGGAAACTTTAGGAAAAACAATTCAATTTGTTATTACTATCTAGTATTCAAAGATTTTTCTTTTTGAGTTGTGACACTTTCCGATATGATCAAGAGAGAATCATCTTTAACCATTTGTAGACTCAAGAACTCATTTTGTCGACCGATCTTGTTAAGAGACAATATCTACTTAAATTCGAAGCAAAAGATTTTAACATTCCACTTTTTTATGGATTCCACGAACCGATTTCGTCATGCCCTTTGGGGATGTGACAAGATCAAAGAGTTGTCCTTCACTTTAAAGGGGATTTTTTTTTTTTTATAAATTTTTGTGAAATTCCCTTATGATCTCATTTTTCCAAGAAAGAAACTGTTTATTTTGTTAATTGCATTAAATATCATGGCCAACTACAAAAACTGAACTACTTTTATTATAATTTTTCTTTATTTTGATCCTTTATGTTAAATCTTTTATCAATATTTCCAAAATACAGCAACTGCATGTAAATAATCTTTCAATTATACATATAATACCTTTATCTACCTTTATACAATGATGCAGTTGGCTAATCTTTAATCGGAAGCAATTAATCGAATCGAAGGCGTTCCCATTGACCACCAGGTGGGTGCCCTACGCCCCCAGATATAGTCGACTAGCCAAGCAAAGTAGCATTTAAAATGCTTACATCTATCTGTGCTCACCACATCATAAATTATTAAATGATGACGAACAAGAGGTTAGATGTCAACCATCCATCCATTCAATTATGAATGATGATTGAAAGTGCAAGCCCAACAACCAGTCCCCTCAATACGAATATTCTAAATGGCTATTGAACGTCAATATTGGACGCTAAATTTCAATTAACATTACGCGATAAGTACACGTTCAATTACATAGCAGAACATTATTACATCTGCTGAGTAATTATTATCTTTGCATTTGTAATTGAGCATCGACTTGTTGTAGAGTTATTATCTCTCAATCTGTGCGCCCAAGGAGTCAAGTTCAACACTCTTAAAGGACCATTAATGTGTAGCCTTATCTGACACAGTTGCTGATGATGATAATGAGGTAAATATATATCTCGACTTCCCGCATGACAATCACAAACTTGTTGCAGCTTTAGTCTGAGTCTGAATATCGATATGTATGCTCTACTCACACACCATCACCACTGACCAACTGCGAGTAAATTGACTTACTTGCAAGAAACAAACAAACTGAAGAAAAAAATCTACTTCAGAGCTTGCCTAGACTTATAAGATACAAGTGTATCTCAGAGTTTACAAAAAAAAAAAAAAAAAAAAAATGCGTTAATATTATGCATGGCGCTCTGAGATCAAGCCTGGTTTTGACTAAGTCTTATAATTGTTGTTGTTTTGGTCATTTTTTTGAATGAAGTTGGCTCTCATCTCAATCGATGCCTTGCCGAAAGATGATAATCATATAAAGGTCTAGGCAATAAGCTTAAATCTCTCATTCCGTTGTGAATTTAAAACGTGCGATTAGCTCGTGTGCTCTCGGTGCGTTAACGAACATAATATTGTCTATGGTTTCCCAGTTTATTTTTTTTTGTTTTCTTATATTTTGTGTAATTTTTTGTGAAAAATAAAAAAAAAAAAATAAAAATTGAGAAAAATAATAAAGAAAAAAGATTTTGAGCAATTTTTTTAATAAAAAGCTTGACAAATCAAAAAGTGAAAAATAATTGTTAAAAAAAAAAAACAATTAAAAAAGTGTTTATTCAATAAATTGAAAAAAAAACAAAAAAAAAAGATAAAAACTTAAGGAAGCCACTAAAATAAGTGCTATTCTTTTGTTATATTGTACAAGGAACTAGAAAGTAATCTAGTTCATAAACGAAAATACTCTAAAAAAGGAATAGCGAGTTTAGCTACAAGGTGCTAAACGGAAATTGGAACTTTAGGAAATTAAATAGCTGATAAAATTAAAAAAAGATAATGTAAGTAAATTGTAATCTATTGTTCTATGCACAAATAAAATTTTACAAAAGGAAGTTGTTGTTGTGTTAATGTAATTGTTTTATTTTTTTTTCATTCGCTTTTAAAGAATTTGCATTTAAGTCTATGTTATTTTTAGTCTTTGTCATTTAAATTTGTAGTTCCTTATTTTATTTTAAATTATGTTCTTGAATTTTAATTTGGTTATATTTATTTAAATTTATATTTTGTTTATATTATTTTTTTAAATTTTATTTTCAGTCTTTTTATTTTATATTATTTTATATTATTGTCTTATATTTTATTTTATATTATTTAAAGTATTTTATTTTATTTTATTTCATTTTATTTTATTTTAATTTATTTTATTTTATTTTATTCTATTTTTATATATTATTTTACTTTATTTTATTTTATTTTATTTTAATTTATTTCATTTTATTTTATTCGGTTTTTATATTTTATTTTACTTTATTTTAGTTATTTTATTTTATTTTATTTTATTTCATTATTTCATTTTATTTTATTTTATTTTATTTTATTTTATTTTGTTGAATTTAATTTTATTGTATTGTATTTTATTTTATTTTATTTTATTTTAACTTATTTAATTTTGTTTTATATTATTTTAGTTTATTTAATTTAATTTAATTTAATTTAATTTAATTTATTTTTGCAGAAATATTTCTTATTTTTATTTTTGTGTGTCGAACATTTTTTATTTTAAAATTTTTATTGTTAGGTTACTTTGTTCTCTATCTCTCTGCCTATAGTCGCTTTTGGTAAAATTTGTCATAGACTTAAAATTATTTTACCAATTGCTAAAAATATATTTACAATCAACAAGTTTGCAATAAGATAGGACTGAAAATTGAAACTGGATGATATCGTTTTACGAACTAGTTTGCAATTGATTTTAAACTTGTTTGCAACTAATTTAAAACTTATTTATGATATATTCTAATTTGCTTTCGGTTGGGCAACAGATGTACATGTTTGACTACAAAATTGGATGACAACTAAAAAATTAAAAAATATTTTTTACACTATTTTTAAGGTGCAAAAAGTATAAAACAATTTCTTCAAATAAAAGATGTGGAGTCATCCTTACTATTTTTTATTGCATGCGCTCAGATATTTTGGCTTAGCTCCGATAACTTTGAATTTTTCAAATAACTAAAGATTACAAAAACGTGAGTCCGAAAATAGTTTTTTCTCATTTAAAATGTTTTATTTCATCAAAACTCACATTGACTGTTATAGTGTCACAACGAGATAGGTGTTGCAGATGAATATTTGAATATCATTTCGAAATGATTATATCTCATCATGGGCAGATATTTTTTTGTCGATACAACATAGATTTTCTGATTTTTTTGCGGGCAACAAATTAGTTTTACCTTGGTGATAGCATTATTTATTATTTTTTCATTTAGAGAAAAAAAATAAAAACTAAAAAAAAATATTAAGAAAAATGTGTTTATATTTGCACTTAGCTTCTTGTATGAAGAACTAAATAAACAATTATAAAAGTTCAGATACACTACGTTAATGATTTAAGATACCTACTCGCATATAGCAAGAATACCTCATAATGTGTTGGGGATTTTTTTGTTAAAAATATTTTTTTTGGTGCTAAAGGACTCATCCTATCTATATTTCATAATGGGGGAATTGGAAGCTCCACCTTTTTCTATTGAGATCTGTAATAAATCATCCATACTCATTCATTCAAATAGGTGTTAATTTAAAGATGTTTGTGATAATTTCAAATATAAATGAGATCAAGATAATTTTGTTTGGGTTTACTACCGGATGGCATTGAAAAAAAAAGATTTGGGAATGTATCTTATCTATGGGCAAATACAAAAATTGAACAAACAAGAAATAATTCTCTTGAAATGGATATGAATAAGAGGGTGCAGCTTGTTGAGGGGAATCTTCCTCAAGCTTAAGCTTTACGAACATATGAGTTTAATAGAAAAAAAGTTGTTCACTACGGCGTATGAGTGATTTATTAGTTTGTTTTGTTCTTTACTCTACTTCTTATTATACTTCCAAATAAATGTATTATTTTCTAATTTTTCTTTTTTTATGTTGTTTAACATAAATTTTGAGTCTAGAGACTAAATCCGTACACCAATTTTAGACTGTAAATAATATTAAAAAAGGACTAGTATTGTTAGATAGGATTTTAAAGATTGTGGTTTTTTTCTCATGATGTGAGGGGATATGTGAGTGATGCTACAAAACTAATGCCCTGCAGCAGAAATTGACACTTAATAGCAATTTGTTTAGTGGCCATAAATAAACCACCTCAATTTGGCAATAAATGCACTCAAAAAAATAACTTAATGAGAAAATTTGCGACACTTTATTTTTTTTTTAAGTTTTTGGCTGCTTTTCTTTTTTAAAGAAATATTATTTCTGAGCGTCATTTTCTTGAATTAAAGCGGTTTTAATCAAAACAAACATCACGATGTTCGTCTGTTCATCTTAGAGTCCATCTGTATAGAGAGGAACATCCTAAACCAATTGACAGATTTGCCTCAAATTTGGTACAGATTACTTTTTTGTTACTTTCAAGGTTAGTTTTTTTTTATCTCCAGCCAAACAAGAGTGGTAGCGCCTTTAAGTTGTTGTTGTTGTTCAAACATTCAATGAAATTGACGGAATAAAGAATGGTCAAGTCTAATAAGCTGACATTCTAGTACGAATAGTACAATAATAACAATACTTATAGTTTTTTTTTTAAATATCTCGATTAGAACGAATACCTCCCATGTAAAGGGTTTCGAGTTATTATATATTTTTCGAAAACGTCTCTAATGATTTCGATTAAACTTGATGAATGTAATGTAATGATGAGATAAGTTGTTATGGTACTGCGTTTTTAGTTTTTTTCAAAAAAAAAAATCGAATAACGGGAATATGATGAATAAGCTTTTAGGAAAATTTTCCATAATTTTTAGTTATTTTTGTATATTATATCATTACTTGCTTAACCGATTTCTATCAAAGCTTAAAACCAGATTTTTCAAATCATTTGAAAAGGTATTGTTTACTTATTAAGTTTTTCAAAAAAAAAAGTTTTGAAAACTAAATTTAACAAAAACTCATTTTGCTCGATTTTTTTTTTCAATATGCAAGTTCGTGCGATCCAGTCGTGCATTTTATTTGAATATGCATCCCGTATCTCGTGGGATAAAAGAGTTGTAGGGATTTCTTTGTCAAAAAAGTGCATTTTATATATTATTTAACTATAAAAAACTTAAAAACGTTTATAAAATCAAGTGATACATACTAAAATACATACTAAAGACTGCTTTTAAAGTAAATTGCAATCGATGTCCCAACACCTCTACTGTTTTTGTTTTTCAACATTTTAAACGAATTTCTTGAATATTTCGTCCTAGATATAGGATATAGGATTAAGAATGGAAATGGAGATGAAAAATAATGAATCTTGACCGCAAATAGTTTTTAAGATCGGTTGATAAATAATATCTTAAAAATGACGTAAAAATTTTTTTTTTAACAAAGTTCTTTCAAAATTTTATATAGAAAAAACAGTTTTTTTTTTTTTTAATGGTTCTCACGATTTTCATTTCTTTTTTCTATAAATTTATCTTTACAGAAGAAATCAAATTCATTTAAGAATCTGTTTTAGTCATTTGAAAATCGAATTTTATGCTTTATTAATTTTTTTTTTCTAAAACTGCATTTACAAATTTTAAATTAAATAGACTTAGCATTTATGGTAACCTTATCTATAAGAGCAAGTACGTGCGATCCAGTCGTGCAAAATTCGAAAACGACTTTATATTTTTTTGCAAAATTTAGTTTTCATAAAAAAATAATAAATAATATCTCAAATTTTTGTGTTTCATGTTTTAGACTTTAAGGAACAATAAAATGCAAAGTAAGCCCTGTTAATAATTTTTGTGATGTCAAATGCTACATGGGTCGTTTGAAAGTGGCCAAACCCAAAGGTTCTAGCACTCCTGATTTTTTGATGCATTTTTAAAATAACATTTCTTTTTTCAAAATTTAAACCGCAAAAACGAAAAGCTAAGCGACTGATTTTAAAAATGCATTTATTATATTACTAAGTCTGCCAAAAACACTTCTGCATCAAAAAATGATGAGTGCAAGAAGTTTCGGTTTGTAATAGAAGGGATTGATTTTTGTTTTGTTAGAACGGCATCAGCTGATAATTTTATGTTTTATTTATAATGATGTATCAAATTTAGTATCATAGCAATTACATATGTACATATGTTGTTTTTTTTCCAATTTTATTTAAGATTTATGTCATACATTTGCACAACTTTGATTATATTTCCTGCCATTTCCTGTTCAAAACGGTCCTTACTTAATATTCAAATCGTTTTGCATCAAAATTTCAAATTTAAAATTTTTCGAAATATACGACCTTCTCATTCTCGACTGATGATTCGCTCATTGTATTGTATAAAGTTCCGCAGCAGCTTCATCAACAAAAATAATTCATTTGGCAAAAAACCTTAGTTCTTAAAGCTAATATAATTATAATTTTTACTGTTGTTTAGCTCTTGAGTTTGGACCTTTATGAAAATTTCAATTTTTTCACAACATAGTATTTATCATTTGAATTAAAAAAATAAAAAAAAACAATAAAAATATGGATACAAATAATTTTAAATTGATCTGTCAACTGAGAATTAAGTAGTATATCTTTATATAAAGTCTGACTGATAAGTGTGTGTGGCCCACTTTTTTTTAATTAAATAAAAGAATTCTAATTAAAGTCTTCTTACTAATGCATCAATTAACTATTCAAAATATGAATAATTTTCAACTTGGGGGTCATAACCGATTAAAAACTCAAATAAACAAGTGAGCTAAAAATGTAAATATTTTTAC
The DNA here is from genome assembly GCA_948107695.1 of Meliscaeva auricollis. Taxonomy (NCBI): domain Eukaryota; kingdom Metazoa; phylum Arthropoda; class Insecta; order Diptera; family Syrphidae; genus Meliscaeva; species Meliscaeva auricollis. Next base: position 114,683,871 of record OX403616.1, on the reverse strand, counting down.
CTACATGTAATTTTTTTTATTTTTAACATTTCCGTACCTTGCGTACTTAACATTGTAAATATATTCAGCAATGCAAATAATTCAATATATTCACTGATTCTGTTTCAGAACTGATTAAGAGTAAAAAGTTTTCCACGTGATGATGTTTTTCTTCTAAGAACTGGCACTCTTGTACTTTTTATTAAAGTATCCTTCATTTGAATGGCTTTTTGAGTTAAATATATGAAAGTTTATGACATTAGCTCATCATTCCAGAGGTATTCAAAATCAATTATACCCAATCACACCAGCAACCGAAACACTTTTGCTTTCTGTTTGTTTTTTGTTTTTATTATTTTTTGTCTTCTTCTTTTGATTTTATTCATGTTTAAACGTTGACGTTTATTTCGATTGGCAAATTTATTCGAGGTCAAATAACTTATGCGATCCACCACACTTATGCAAATTGATCCAAGAAAATGTAAAATATCTTTTATAGAGATGCTCGATGTGTGTTATTTTTGTATTTTTTTTTTTAGTATTTGTTTAAAATTTAAAGCTTATTTTTAATATGATGTCACATTTAAGTTAATTCGATTTGGTACTGTGATGCTAGTTGGTGATTGACATGCTGTCAATTGCATTTAATGATTGCGCTTAGACTAATTAATGTTTTTTGTTTTGACGAAAATTGTACTTGATAGTAGTTATAATGTAAACTAGATCATTTGAATATTGTGATTATTTTTTAATACTTGAAACAAGTTTAAAATTAGTTACGCGCAATTATAGCTGAGCTCACGTTAAATGTGTCAACCCTTTGGGTAAACAAGATTTAATAAAATTACTACAACAGTATAGTTGGTATTAGCCATAAATCCGTGTTACAGTGGGTTAGTATTCGATGAAATGTAGCATAATCTTGTATATTTATAATTGAGTACATATATCGAGAGTTCGGGGAAGATTTCTGGCTTGACAGGTCAGCGTGATGAGGAATACAATTGTCTATCTGTATTATAAGCTTATTCGATAGAAAAAGCACTTCCTTTGCTTTTATGTTAAAGCATAAAAGTTTGGCTTGTAAAAATTTAAATGCATATACATGCTCTTTAAGCATTTATAAAAAAAAAAAAAGATTTTAGAAAAAGAATTAAGAAATCATTTGAAAAAAAAAAGTTTTTTTTTTTGTACAGCTGTGTAGTACATATATGTATATAAAAACCTCCACCCAGTATTGAAAAAAATTGCTGTGCCATTTTTTATACTTTATTAATACCTTATCAATCACTTCTTAGTGAAATAAAAGCATGACTGGGTCGGACGTACTTGCGCTAAGGGTCAGAGTTGAAAATAAAAAAAAAAAAAGAATTCATTACCATTTTAATTTATTAAAAAAAATAAGTTTTTAGAAAAAAAATTGAAAATCGCTAAAGCCATTTAAAAAAAAAGTTGTTAAAGTGCTTGAATTTTGTAAAAATAAGTTATAATGCTTCAAGAAAATATCAATAACATCTTAAAAAAAAAAACACTTGCGAAAAATTAATTTTTCAAAAAAATAAAAAAAAATGAAATTTATTTTAAAAATATAAAAATTTATTTTTTTGTTGAAAATTTTAATGTGAAATAATATAAAAATATAAAATTTTGTGAAATTTGTCATCAAAATCCATTTCACCACTAACAAGATAATCAGGAAAAAAAAAAACGGTCTTATGCGATGAAAAAAAACTTTTTACTTGCTCTGGAGGGCAAGTATTAGTTTCGTGTCAAACAAAAATTTCGAGGTTTTATTCAAAACCAACATTACGATTAGTGGTTTTCGTCATGCGGTCCGTCGGTCCGTGAGTCCATATGTACACATATCCACTGCCTAAACGCGTGAACGGATTGTCTTCAAATTTAGTAGAGGTGATTTTTATGTAACGATCTTGATTAAACTTTTTGATGTGATTTCTTCTATAACAATAAATTTTTAGATTTTCTTTCAAAAAAATCTATCGAAAAATATTTTTTTACTAAAAATTTTTTAAACGATTTGTCAAACAAAAATTTGTATGCCATTGTAGCTTTGTATTACATGAGCAAGTTCGTGCATGAGCAAGTTTGGCTGTTGTAGTAACACACAAAAACTTACTGAACATTGATTTTCTCCCAAATATTATTTTTCGAGTAGCTTGCGTAGTATGTATATAAAATTAAAATAATCAGTAGATCAAAAGGTAGTGTTGGTATGATCGTCAGCTAGATTTTTCGATGTTTTCGTAGCAATGTTTTGACGAAATGTAATCTTTTTGAACCAAATTTGTTGCGGTTTAAAGAATTGGATATTCTGGAAACTATTAGGTTTCCAAATTTGGGGTCACATATTCCTGAAAACAGTTTATTTCAACACGATAATGATCCAGAGCACAACAGACGGCTGTTAAGAAAATTCTTAAAAGAGGAAAATCTACATGTTGTGTGGTGGCCAATGCAATCTGCTGTCATGCATCGTGTAGGAAATGAATGGGAGCTTGTAAAACGGGAAATTGGCAAGCTTAAGCTTTCAAATAACTAATCTGATGGAATAAAAAAGGACAGAATGGTACAGAATATGTATCTTCAAATTGTTGAAGGAGGAAAGAGAAGATACATTTTGAAGACCGCAGCACAAGCTTAAATTTTATGTATACATTTTTGTGATAGGAAATTAAAATTCAGAAAGCTGAAATCCCGAAACCGTAAAATCTATAATCCTGAAACACAAAAACGTCAAACACAATTTGGGGTTGGGAAGCTCAGCACAAATTGAACTTAAATTTTTTACAATTTTGGTCTTTTGTTTCCAAAAATATGGCTTTGGGAAAAATAATTTGGAAGAACTTAAAAAAAAAAACGATAATCTAAGAGACAATTTTTATACATTTGTAAAAATGTAAAAGAATCAATTTTTATTAGTTAGTTTTGAAATCACTTGAAAATAGTGTTTATCCGTTAGCAGTGTTTATCCGTTAGCAAGAAAATATAGCTCAAGGAAATTGCCTAGATAGAGATTTTGCTGTTTTTATAAATAATATTCTTTTTAAAAATGTATAATATTCCTCAAATTTGTTGTTTATTTTTAAGCCACATTTACTACGTAATTAGAATAATTAAATACGAGTAAATTTGAATAATATTTTATTTAGTAATATTTAACTCCTTTAAATTTAATGTTTTATTTTACGTTAAAAAAATCCCACTGTACGACCCCTTGCAGGCTGTCAATCTCACAGCATTGATCACGTCTACCGATACAACACATCAAACTGTGACTTGCGAACGAATACGAATTTATTTATTGCATAAGTTTATAGGTGTGTGTTGTAATGTCATAATGACAGCTTCTTGTTTGGATTTTTCGTCTTTGAATTTCATTGATTAAAAGTGTACCAAAGCAGGTATATTCTCTATCCGCTGAAACGTATACTCTAACTATAATTATTATGGACCAAAATGTCTCAACTAATATTGGTTGGAGTGGTTGGAGTGATTGGTAAATACTAACACAACCATCAGCAGTAGCAGCAACAAACAGCCGGTTGCATTCATCGACCTGAAGAAACCGTAAAACGTTCGAACATAAACAGTACAATTAATTATTCACTTTTTTTTCGCACCAGAAGTTAGGCTTGTTTTATTTTTTTTGTCGGTAAATAGGTCAACAAATTGTAGTAGATTATCCTTTAATTAGTCATTTTAGTCAAGGAGTTGTGAAAGAAGTCATAAAAATTAATGATTTTTGGGAAATAATTCAATTTCAATTACAATTAGTTGCTTTAAATAGAATGATTGAGTTGAAGTTGATGATTGATACCCATATAATATCGTAAGGACTAGTTTCACTATGTCTGATTTGTTACAAATTATATGGCTTTTGTTGTATTGACTGCAGACCGGAGCTTGTAACACACTCTTGATTTATTCAAATGAGACAAAGTCTAGGCCACCGTTTGAATATTAACCATGCGCATAATTACTTTAATAATGAGGGAATGTAAAACCTATTATTACTCTGCTCAGAAAAATGCTTCATGAGAGAATTTTAAGTTGATATAAGATTAGTTTGATTTTTTGTTTGTTGTTGTTGTTAGTTTTTTGGTTTAGTGAATGGGCCTATGAGAAATTTGTTTTGTTGATCCAAATTCCATGAATGGTTGAATGACGAAAACCTCCGGAAATATGTGAAAATGTCTGCATTCCCATCTCCAATATTGGTTTCAGAAAAAAAAACCTGTTCGTTAGGCTAGATGACAGATATTAGGAGCAGACATCAGCGAGACACAATAATGGTGCAATACCAATAGAGTTCCGATTAAAACATCTACAAAAAAAAAAAAGACGTGAATCAAGTTAAAAAGATAAATGTGCGACTAATATTGCACAAACAAGCAAAAACAAGATGAAATAAAGAAAAAAAAAAAAAACATATAATAGTAGCCGTATAAAATTTAAGTTTTCTCTCACGAACTATGTGTTTATAGCGCCGATTTTTGTAAGTTAATGCAAGGAGATCAATTTTTCTGGTTTTGATCAATGCGAGTTTTCAAAGCAACTTTATGATTTTAACTAAATTTTTCACAAAGATTTTTTTTATGCGCCACAAACTCAACTGTACTATCATATATAAAAATTCTACAGTAATTAGTTTCTTAATTTTGATAGCAGAGATTTTGAGAGTTTTAATCTCAGAGAGTAGTCTTATGCTACAAAATTAAAAAAAAAACATCGCTGTTAATGACCAAAGGCTGGCAGACATTTTGGGAGCAGATATTTCGGGAAGAGATATCTTAGGAGGCTTTGGCAATGCTGCCATATTTTGGTTACATATTTTTGTTCTTCTTAGTTCTTCTTTACATATTTATATACATATAAAAGGTAAGATAAAGAATTAACCTGATATGCATTAGAAAATTTTCAAATTTTTACTACTAAAAGACATTATAAATGACGACCTGATTACAAAACTTCAAATTTGACAAAACTTTAATTTTGTACAATCCCGCAAGATTGATCACTTAGATTCAAGTTCATGATATTAAAAAGATATATAATTGAAGCTATATCAAGCTCAAAATTAGGAGCTTTACATGATTATCCCGATGAATATTTCGGGAACATAAATATATATGTAGCTCAAAGTACATTGCAATTCGCGATAGACAGCACAAGAATTATTAAAAGGATTATCTTTGCCTTTTATTGTTCTTTGAAAATGGCACATTCCTCGTCCCAGCCCTTCCCTCCCATTTCACCTTTTTAATTTTTCAAATCGATGTGTTTATTCTGGGGTTCTGAGCCTCTAAGGTTATCGCCCAAAACATATAGAGGGCAACTAAGTTCCAAAAATATTTTTTTCATGCTTTCACAAAAAAAAAAAAAAAAAAAAAAAAAACTTCAGATTCGTGTTCAGTACTCCAAAAACATAAATTAAACAATTAAAAACAATTGCCACAGATATTTTTACTTCTAAGATATTTATGAGTCAAATTTGTATTTTTTTTGCATGTCGTTTTTGCTGAAATATATTTTAATCACTTATAAAATGAAATAAAAAAGTTTCATCTAATCGGGCCTAAGGATATTAATTGACAATACGACCCATCCCGACAATTTGAATTGTAAATGGATGTCCAATTGACAAAGTAGTTTCATTGAGGAAGTACTCAACATTTTTTAAACAAATCTAAGCGGTTAAATTTCACTGCAGCAAATTTACAGGCCTTATTACCTCTTATTTTGGAATATGAGTAGACGAAGTTAACAGTACTACTAATGTACTTTTTTGTTTGATATAAATGAATAATTAAGCAATTTCACTTTGTGATTATGAAAAATGGCAGCTTTTAAAATTTGGTCACAGAAATTTCTCAGTGCAGTTCTATTTAAAACAATGAGCATATCTTTCAAACAGTCACCAATATTATTGAAATAAAAATTATATTCACAACATGCCCCAGCAATTATTATTTAAAATATTTTTGATAGTATTTTGGTAAGCCTTGTGACGTTCCCAAATAATTCTTTTTTAAAATGCTACCATTTACTAATTTAAATGAAGCACCCCAATGACTTGAAAAAAAATTATCAATTTCAAAGAAACATTAAACATTAAATTAAATTATAGACCTAAACCAAAACAATTTAACCATATTTTTGAAGAGATTTTAATTTAATGTGCGTCTAATGACGTCTCAGTAGGCACACGCAAACCCCCTTTTATAATGAAGATATAATAACTCAATTTTTTGTTGTTTTGAAATTGATAATTACACTTCAACTCAGACCCCGGGGGACTGAATGTGTGAACCTGAAGTGTATATATTGAAGCTTCATACTTAACGATATGTTTCAATGCTTATGACGAGCTACTCCATGTCAGCATGCTGTCAATATGTTTCAATTAGCTTCACACCTCATCTTGACTTGACTACTATACGATGACAGGGTGCTCTGGTGGTGCTAGTGCACACTGGGTGTTACATTGTCTAAATATAATAATATAAGCGCATAGATTTTGAGATTTAAATTGCGATTTGTGGGCTTTGCACGTTTGTAACTAACGACTATTCGGACGAAAACAGAGGTGACAATTATAAACATGAGGATTAAAAGATTAAGGTCAATGGAATGAATTCGCAACATTAATTGATTAATGCGTTTTTTGAACTTTATGATTTTTTTTCCCCCTCAAATAATAGTAATACATATTAGATGACGATGCGGAAGATTAACAAGGAGGGGGGGGGGGGGGGGGTTGGCTATTTAAGTAATGTATTTTGTTTGTTTAGAAAAAAAAACTTTTGATCTTCAAGGGCAAAATATGTAAATGGGAAAAATAGAATTTATTATTGTCGTGTTGTTCATAAGTACGCAAGTCTAGAACAATCAACAAATTTTAAATAAGGTGCGTTGAAAAAAAAAACTAACTAAAATAAACATTAAATTGATAAGTTTGTGATTGGGTCCAAAGAGGTAGTGTTTTTAGTTTTAAAAACGCGTTCCAGACGATCTACCGTCTATATTTTTTTTACTCTCTCAATGGTTCATTGAGCTTAAGGGCTCCAATTAACTTTAATTTCAGTGGTTTTTCAATTTATTTTAAAATATGATATAAAAACAAAATACATAATAATTACTAAATTGAGGTTTAGTATGGTTTACCAAATAAGTCTTTTTAAAGTTCCAAAACTAGAAGTGAAGCATATTAATATTTTGGGGCTGTAAGTGTTAGTGGAAGACGTTGTTGATTCTAAAATTGAAATCACTATTTGTTTTGATACATTTAGTGAAAAAAAATTGTAAGAAAATAAAAAAAAAATCATAAAAACAAAGTTTAAGTGAATGGTCGGTTTGCACTTTCAAACCATAATACCTTTTAACAATAAAAAAAAATTGAAAATGTTGGATCGAGATAGCAAAACTTTCGTATAAGAGAAGGTTACTGTTCCTGCTATAAAGTTAAGGTGAGAATTATTATTTAATATTTAATATAGACTTTAACGATTTAGTTAACGATTTTTTTTGAAATTTGGTCAGATGACTATAACCAAACTTTTTTGTATTTTATATAATTTCACTCATCAAAAAGCATGCCCTAATATTTAAGCTACAATCTACATACATGAGAAGCAACTTCTTATATCTGAGCCCATTATTGGTTCCGAATCTTTTTCAGCCCACAATACAGCTACAAGTTTAGTACGACGGGATGCCCTACCCTAGTAACACAGCAAATTTGCGAACGAAAAGTTTCCTAGAAGAATCATTCTGGGGTAGTTTTGATTTCTTTCATAATTTGTGTTTTAGCCTATAGGTACGCGCTTTTCAGATATTGTTAGACATTTTCAGCAAATTTAAGAATTACAAAAAATGGTTTGGGTCAAAATCAAATAGCAAATATTAAAACATAGTTCTAAACATTAAGGTATCTCAGAAATTGATAAAGTTTAAAGGAGCGTACTTTGGAAACTTTTATAGCTATGTAGACAATTTTGAGCTCAAATTTTGCTAAAATCAGTTATCTTTAAAAACAGTTTTTAACCATATTACTTCTCGAAATTCTGTTGGCAAACCTCAGATTCGGATTCACCCAAAAAAAACATTTAATATGAAATAAATAAAAATTAATTCAAAACTTTTCAAGTAAAAACACAATTTCACTGAATTATAGCTATTTGAAAAACAAACAGTCGATACAAATAGATAGATTATACGTATTATTATTATTTCTTTAATATAATTTTTTTTCTTTTAATCAATCTAACTCATTACCTTTCTAAATTATACGGCACACCAGGGCACAGCGACGTACATTTTGGGAACACTAGCCTTAGTCAAGGAATTGTTCGAAATGTCAAGTCTTTTTCTTCTCAAATTCAGCAGCAAGTCGTAAACGTACGAAACCAGAAAAACAATGCCTTACATATACCCTGAGTTTGATGTAAATGCAAAAGTCATGATAGAATCTCGAAAAACCAACCTTCAAAGCAGCGTTGTTAAATTCTATTACCAACAGTGAGGCTACGCTACAGTCTTTTAAGTTTGCTCATAATAAAAAATTAAATGTTAAATTCTATTACCAACAGTGAGGCTACGCTACAGTCTTTTAAGTTTGCATATAGTAAACTTTAAATTCTTGTTGCCTGCCTCTTGTCACAAGTTTGGCTCTGGATACACATACATACCTTCCCATTTATTGTCAGTTTTCAGTTTAAAAGCCCATCGACAGCTTATAATTTTCATGTTGGATGTCTTCAGAACTGTCTTGAACGAAGTTGTCCTCTTCAGAAACTTATTTTTTATAGAAGCTCCCCTTTTGTCAAGACCTCAAGGCCTCAAATTCTTCAAAATTAACTTTGGGCACATTTTGTTTTCGACATTATTATTATATTTTAATTAGCCTAGAGATCTGCACTCATGACACACTCAGGAATTTAATTTCGGTTCCATCATGAATCAGGTAAAGCTTCCATTTTCAAATCGGCACGCATGGAGCTTGACCTTCTATGAGAACCAACTGTATCGTCTCAAGTCAATAGGGTTTTATATTTCTCCCTGATTAGTATTCATGAGTTCCTCTTCTCATGAAATTTAAAATATCGGGCAGTCAAAAATTTTTGAATATCTGGATCCCACAATCAATAACCATTAACAGCATATCCGACTAATCATTTCAAATAAATTCCGACAATAGATTTCAAAACAAACAAAAGAGCTGAGCAACAAACTTGATTACTTCATTTCGTGCATAGGATTTGATAGGTACTTATAAGTTGATATTCTTAAAGCAACATTTTGAATGTACCTAAGGGTATGGTGTTTCTCCTATTAAAAAGCATTTCGGTGTCTAGCCAAAATATCCACAGAAAGTAGTCAACGCATTTGCTGGTACAACATAAAAGCAGTGGTACTTATGAACTCATTTTTGTGGAAATTTTGGCTAAATGCCGATATTAAATAACACTCTTCAAAAAAATTACAACAACAATATTATTTAAAGGCATGCATCATTATTTAATAGATTAAATTAATAGTAAAAAAAAAAATACTAATTTTTAGGGAAACATACATACATATACATTTTTCCTCTACTCTTACAATTAAAAATATGAGAAAAACCCCGAAAAATATTTTTTATATTAGTAAATTGGAAAAGATTTAAGTCTATGACAGATTTAAAAATTTAAGATTTAAGTCTAAAAAAGTCGAAAAGCGAAAAAAAACTGTTTTACAGAAAAACTATCAACTTTTTTGAAAAGTAATGTATGAGGGATTTGAAGGTTTTAGGTCCCTCGATATGTTTGTGAATAAAAACAAATCGAAAAATATATTAAATACAAGAAATACTGAGAGAGATAGGCATTGAACTGTTCTTGTACTCAACACAAATGATACAAAAATTAAATTTTATTTTATTATTTTATTGACTTTCTAAATCATATTGAACTTAAAATACGACAGTTAAGGCCGTTTGCTGATACGATACTTAAAATATTTATGTAGAACACAAGAGCTTTTTCCATAAGACTTTATGTTGAACATAAATGCTTGAGATTGGTTTCAGCAAACGGCTTTTAATGACGATGCATAAAATGGAGGTCGCAGCCATTAAGTGTAAGAACAGTACAAGTCCAGGGTTTGTAATTTCTTTGAAACAATCAAACCACGTTTTGTATAAATTTGATTTTCAAATGAACTGTTATCATGCTCATTGGTAGGTCTATATGCGCAGAGCATTTGAGCATACTCACCTCAAATTTATTTTTGGGACTTGTACGGTTCTTACACTCATCGGTTCAGTTAAATAGGGTTGAGAATAATATCAAAGTATCATTTGGCTATAATTTGTTTTATTTTTAAAGTTTAATGAACCTGCAATTATAAAAATTGATTTAAAATATGTCCATTCCAATTTTTGAATTGTTAAAGGTTCTTTTAAGACCTAGAATCTTAAAAGTTTTACACGCGTTTATAATGGTTCTTATTAATGTTTTAAAAATTATAAAAAACAACCCAAATCATTGAAGTCAATACAGTATATATTTTTAGATTTTTTTTCAAGACCAAGCTACGAGAATAAAACTGATATGTTAATCCTCAATATTCATAAACATAACCTAGTTTCTACTCTAGAAATAAATGATTAGAAATGCATGTTAACCAGTTTTTTGTTGGTCTTCAATGAAGATTCACACAAATTTAAATGAACTTCCTACTCACATTAATATTTATATTATTTTAATTTAATTTAATTGCTTTTCCAGCCGCAACAGATATTTGTTTTTTTTTAATTTATTTATTTTCATATATGTATTTTTTCCATACAAACAATTTTTTTGGGGGCTTAGAAGACTTTACGGTGGCCAAAACAATTAGATAGCCAAAATAATATGTCAATCATTATATCGAAGCTTGCATATTAATATCATCTTTTTTTTCTTTGTTTTTCAATTTATCATAATTTTGTTTTTGTTTTGTTAATTTCAGAATAGTGAGTTATCATTGAATCGATGTGGATGTCATTTGTTTTTGATGCCGCGAGGTGTATCAAAGTTTGAGAAGAAAATTAAAAAGTGAGTTTGTTCGTAATTGTTCGCACCATCATCGTCATCTGGAGTGGCTTCACATTGAAGGAAATACACGTTCTGCATTGAAATCATCATGAAACTTTTGGGTTCTAATAAACGAAATAATATAAGTGAGTATTTGTGTTAATGTGATATTAACTTAAAAGACAAAAAGTTTTAGTCTAAATTTTAAACATTTTTAGTTGGTTTACAATCTTCAGCGTCATTAAAAAGTTTGCGTCGTTTAATAAGTAAAATATTGGAACTTTGACAAGTTTTCTGCAATAATTGAATCAACATCGATAACACATTTCAGTGGATTAAAATTATCTTCGATTATATGTTAGCCTGTTACATTCACAAACCAAATACTTGCTAGCAGGCTTTTTTTTTTTGAAGTTGCAAAAGAAATTACATAAGAAATCATAAAGATCCCGGACCGCTTTTCTTCATCAAACCACCTGATATACCACCATAAGCTCTAATAGCATTCTTTCCAATGCCTTACATGGAATGGAAAAAAGAGTTTCACATTAAAAAAAAAAAAAAAAATAACGACAAGAATGCAACAGTAGCAACACCTAAAACCAGATTGGAACTAGCATTTGAAAGCATGGTGGTTGGTCCAGTCCACTGTTAAGTTGTTGCAGATAGTTGTAGTGAATGTAATGTTTGTAAACATTATAAGCTCTGCATTTAGTATACCTATCCATTCCACTTTTTGCACCGAAAAGATAAAGAAGTTTCGCAATTTTGGTGACTTTTCGATTATAAACTGACGCATGGCATTTAAATTCAAATCGGTATTAAAAACAAACCTGGATTGAATATCAATTACAAATAAGAAGATTGATACTCATGGTATATGGGTTTTACACCCTAGTTGCTAATAAAAGTGATTCATTTATGCTTTTTTTTTACGTTTTTATGCTTTTCTATAAAAATTTAGGAAGAGTTCCATCAGAATAAAAGTAAACAAGGTCTTAAATTATGACTTCCTTCAACACAACCACAATCACATACACAACTTAAGATTGAAGCACAATCATGCGCTAACTTAAACATTAGGTATCCAAGCCTCTGATAAAAGCCGCATAGGAAAAAAATATAATTGTCGATGTTAGTAGATTTAATTGGAGGGGTATTACCATGTCAGAGTTTCAAAAAAACGTAATACTTTATTTAATAGGTTGATTTTTGTACGTCAAAAATTATAAACAGAAATAGTTGCTTTTAAAGTAAGAGGTCTTATTTTTTACTTGCTCTCAAAACTAACATTACGATGATGGAGAAGACTAAAAAAGTGGTTTTCGTCATGCCGTCCGTCGGTCTGTGCGTATGTGTGCCTGTCCGTCCATCTTTACACATTTCCACTGTCCAAATGCGAAACGGAATTTCAAAACTTTTTTTTTGTTTTTGAATACCTCATCTAGAATGAGTATCTCTGATACATAATTTTTAAGTAATTCAAGTTTTCTCGAAAACTGCTGTAACGATTTTGATTAAACTTTTGATATGATTTCTTCTATAACGATAAGTTTTTAAATTTTTTTTCAAAAAAAAATTTCAAATTGGTATGCCATTTTTAAGATATTATTTATCAACATCTAAAAACTAAATTTTGAAAAAAAAATTTACTGACCCAATACCAAAAAAAATAATGTTACAAAAAATTCAAAAAGTGTTCCCGTTCAACAATAATATTTATTTTTACTTATTTGTGTATATCTCTCAATACCTACACACATCAAATAACCAGAAGCTAAAATTTTCATGCTAAGTTAATACAATTAATAGCTTTGGACTACATGAGCAAGTTCGTGCGATCTAGTCAAAAAGTATTTGAGTAAAAAAATTGAGGTGTGCACAACAAATTTTGGTTTGAAAAACTCCAATTACTGTCATAAAAAAAAAAAAAATCATTTTTTTTAGAATTGTAAATAACTAAAAAAACTATTGTAGCTACAAAAACGAAGTTTATGCTACTTAAGAGTATTTTTTAAAAGCTACAAATTTGGATGCCAACAAAAAATAATTTGTTTAATTATTTAAGATTCTGTCCCCCAAACTTCAGGCTTATTTTAGCGGATAATTCAATAACTCAAAAACCATGCGAGTTATAAATTTTTTTTTGAGCAACAAAATAGCATTTTATTACATAGTTACAATTTCGGAGAATAAAATTTTTTGATTCCTCTACAAAGTGTCCGCCAAAGTAAGCGACGTAAGGAATTCTTAATTGCTTTCCGAAAATATTAAAACAAAAGCCATTTATATTTAAATAATAGGGTCTGATATGTTTGATTATGATAACAGTTGCAAAATATTAAAATGTTTTTCATTTAAGGTGTATATGACGCTACAAATGGTGCTATATCTTTCAATTGTATTATCCTCACAAACACCCATGTTTTCCTGGATAAATAAATAAAATAAAAGTGGTAATTAAAATTCAATGGGGAGTATATTAACTGAGTATCATTCTGGGAACGCCTGTTTTGACATAAATATAATTTAGATAAGGATTAAGTACATATTTTATTCTCGAAATTAATGCAAAATCGAGATCCCTACAACACATCCTTAAAATTTGAAGAGTATCTATATATGTGTTTTTGCATTTGTTTTTACTTCGTTGGCTGAGCTATAATTTTAATGTCACAAAATCAAAATATCTTATGTAACAATCAGTTTGCTCCACAGCCCTCTTTAGTAATTTGGCACGAATTCAATTTTATCAATTCAATCGAATTTATGTTAAGAAGATGTATGAATTGTATAATTGTTTGTATAGGCAATAGTTCTTCTTTACTTTTTTAATTCTTTTTTTATTGTTTTAGAAAAACTGTTTTTTTTTATTTATAAGGATGATAGGGATGATAATGGATGTAGATCAGCAAAATCGAAAATTGTTTTCTTACAAATTTTCCCATCATCCTTTCACCCTTTAAGAGATTTTCATAATGGTTTTGTTTAACCAAATTCTTCGGTACATGCTCCTTATGATTTGTATCTACATAATCTATTAATTGAATATGCTTCCAAAAAGAAATTGTGTTTCCCAAGCTCCGAAAACAAATTGACCTCCAGCTTGTTAGCTCTGTAGTATCCCACGTTTTATCCAATAAATCTATTATTCACCCACATTTGGTTTAAGTTGCAGTCCGACGTTCCAACCTGCATCTACAATACCAATTCCGATAAGTTGTCAAACAAACTTTATTTCGGAAACAATAAATATTTCATCACTAAAGTTTCCTTATTTATCTTTTATAACCCACCCTGACTATCCATCAAATGAAAACAAGAAAAAAAGACCACGCATCACACGTTTTGATACACTTTAATGAATGACTAATTTATTATTTCCCCAAAATAGAAGTAGGCACCTTGGTTTAGCTTAACTACAAAACTGATCCATTAGCATGACAACAAATCTAGCATAGAGTTCATAAATATATTACGCAACTCCATAATATGTGATCAAAATGTATGGATAATTTTGTGATACCTACATACAGACATGCGACATTCGTCTCATACAACATTATATGTACAACACACACCACACCTCGTAAAATCTCAAGTATAACTTTGTTATAGTCTCTCGTACAACATTCGGCTTTGACACTGAACTTGATGAATGTGGCTACAACAGCTCTTTTCTAAAAAAAAAAACTAAACTGGCATCAAAAGCTTTTAGGCCAGGGCGAGGGAGAAGTAGTGCGAGAGAGTTGCAGAGTAAAGGCAATATAATATATTGTAGGTACCTTCCTACACCACCGTCCATCAGCAACCGGCATAGCATCACCCATGCCTTGCTTGCATCACTCTTAAGTAGTTCTTATAACAATTTTGAATCTTGGTTAAAGTGTTTTTCATCATGTCATCGTTGTCGTCTTTGTCGTTGTGATGATGGTAAAGTAGTAGATGTGTAGTGTAGTGTGGAAGCTATTAGATCTGATGATATTTTTCCTGACGTGACATTGAATCAAAAAATTTTGGTTTTTGGATGTTAGTCACTCGTAAAATGTCCTTAATACATTTTGACAAATTTCAATTTTGGAAATACGGAGAACTTTTTAGTTTAAATGTGTGTGAACAATTTTAAAAACCTTTTTTTTAATCACGTACGACTTTTAAACTCATACGAACAGGTGGAAGACCGTCAAGACTTCACTTCATTATAAATGAGACATGTCAATTTGTAGCAATTTGGTCTTAGTTAAATTAAAATAATTAAATATAAAAACTTTAAAACGAAAGAAGAAGAATATACACAAAATTAGAATAGGATTGTCGGATCCTTCCGAAACTTATAACCTGGGAAAGTATCGCTTAGAAATACCCCTTTTAGAAACACACGATTGGAATAAAAACTCTCTAGAAAATTTTATTTTTATGAAGCTCATCCTCAAATGAATGTTATTTAATTTTTTGGGCTTAAGACAATTATTAAATTTTTCAAAAACTCATTCATTCAATTTGCTATACGTTAATTTTTAATAATCAATTAAAATTTAAACGCCATCCATTCCAATGTTCCTACTGTATTATGCCTATATAAAGTGTCTTTACGATATAATCTGTATAAATCAGATTATTTTGCATTTTAAAACAATTTAGGAATTTAATTAACCAATACATTGATTGCACCTCATTTATATAAATCGAACGAAACACCGACCGTGCCCGTCGTCGTCATTACTTTAAATCGAATATTCATTTCCATTCACCTCACACAATGTTTAATCGATTTTAACCACGTCCAGGCTTAAAAACCAATGTACCTACAAATCTCTATATGAAATAAATAAAACGCAGAATCCTTTAATGTCGATTGAGTTTAATTATAAAACAATTTTGTTGTTTTCCGAAATTTTTATTCACGAAATATTATTTCCGATTTGTTCCTGTATACCTCTCACCACTGACAATATCACCTGCTGGGCGGATGTTTTTTTTTTTGCAATAAGTCTTTTGGGTGGTTGGTTTTAGGTGTTTGTTATTTTTATTTTTTGTTTAATTTATTTTAAATTTCTTTTCGATTTAGAAAAACGATTATTAACTCGAGAAGAATGGGTATTATATGTATATAGTTCAGGACAATTAGACAAAAAGGAGCCTAATAAGGACAAACATTTTAAAAGCATTTTTTTCAGTGGACATCATGAGTAGCAACGTCAATACTCATATCCTTTAAGTCCCAACAAATGCAATCGGGTGCGGAGAATTTCAGAAAATTCTCATTTATGTACAAACAGTTTATTAAAGTGCAAATGACCTGATTTCGACATGAATATTACTTCCTTGGTTATGGTGTTCGACACAAAAAAAAAAAAAAATAGCTAAGACCTAGATATACCTAGCTAAAGAAGAAAAATTGAAAATAAGGTTTGTCTTAAAAAGCACTTTTTACTAAACATATTTTGATGCACTCTTTTTGTTATTAATTTATAATAGCAAATGAATGATTCATTGCAAATTCCCTCACTGTAATATTATTTAGGATTTTCAAAAAAAAAAAAAAAATAAAAATCCTCACCGCAGGAAATCCAAAATTTGATGTACATTTCAGTCATTAGATCCTCTTGGGACCTTGACGTAATGTGCAATAAACTGGGGGATCTGGGTTTGATTCACAGAATATTCCAGATTGATTTTTTCAAGAGTAGGTACTATCTGCGTGTGACGTAAAGGGAATTTTAACCAGCCGTTCGAAACTGTCAGAAAATTGTAAATTACATGCACATAGGAAATCTTTGAGAGATTCACCATTAGGCTTGGATTCTTCGTGACACATAATTTAGTTTTTAACCGACTTCAAAGATGGAGGAGGTTATCAATTCGACTGTACGTTTTTTTTTTTTTTTTTTATTCAGAATTTTTGACTGGGTGGATCGATTTTGATGATTATTTATTTTTGCATTTGAAAGCTCGTGGTCTCCAAAAAAAAAATCAAACGATAAAAAAAAAAAAGATTGGTATGTCATTTTTAAGATATTGTTTACAAACATTTAAAAACTAAATTTTGAAATTATTCAAAGACCCAATATCGACAAAAATAATTTTCCAAAAAAGAAAAAAATTCAAAAGTGTTCCCGTTCGAAAATCAATATTTATTTTTGCTATTCTCTTATATCTTTTAATACCTACATACATACATAAGGTAATCAAAAGCTCAATTTTTCAAGCTAATTTAATACTTATAATAGTTTTGCACTACATGAACAAGTTCGTGCGATGCAGTTCATTTTAATTTTAATACTTTTTGTATGAAAAATTAATGACGATTTGTTGTTTTTTCTAATGCTTAGCTCCTTCCAACAAATTTTAATGAATATGGAAGGAAACCTTAGAGATAATCTTGATCTTCAAAAATGCATTTAAAAAATTTATGAAAATTTAACTAGTTGTAGTAGTAGTTGTAATCTAGTTGTTCACATAGTTATATATATTCGAAAGGTACTTTTAATTTAAGGTGAAAGGTTCAAAACAAATTTGAAACACCTGGACTTAAGAATTTGCTTTAGCTTTTAATGATACAATTTAGTCAAGTCGCAATTTGGACTTTATAATTAAATAGTCGAGATTATTAACGTAAATTGTTTATTGACATTTTACGCCCATTAGATTCTTTAGAACTTGTTGTGATCTGACAGTCCGATTTCTTATCCACGAACATTAGATTCTTTAGAACTTGTTGTGATCCACGAACATTTTGATTTATTAGGAATGTATTTAATTTATAAATACTTCCATGAAATTTAACAATTAACTAATGTAACTCTACAAGTTCAACTATTTTATCATTAACCTGGCTAGGAGAGGTTAATGATAATTGTAGAGAGATTGAATGCACGGAAACTTGTGTGATCCCATAATTGAATTGTTTTTCTTCTTCAACCAAAAACTCATTACAAATGATAGACATTTTTGTTTGTTTCTGTTTTTGTTTTGACAGAGAGATACGAGTATTTCTAATGATGAGAATTGCTAAACATATATCCGGTCGGAAGTGGGAATCAATTGTGTAGAACATCATTAAACGACTTTGGCAAGAGGATATCATCACATTAGTAAAAGTTTCTTAATAGATTTGAAATTTTCCGCAGCAATAATCGTTATGAGGGTAGTTTATGATGACAAAAGGCATAAGTTGAGTGGAGCTTAACACAAACAAATAGTTTAATAACCCCAGATTTGGGATTAAGGCAGCCAATAATAATATTTTTTTTGTCTGACATAGGACAAGTTTTTTTTTTATTTTGGAAAGTTTGGCATCGAGCTGTCCTATTGAAAATGCGTGCAAAAGCTGTTGTATTGATTATTTTCTTGGATGCTTTGGCAAAGCATAATATAAATACCTACAACCTCTTTTTCTATAGTTGTGGAAAAATTTCGAAAAAACGCAATTATCTCTGTTTTGATGTATACTCAACTCAGGTCATTGACAGAGGCCGTATTGCTTAGACAAATATTTAAAAAATAATCCTTTTTTAGCCCTATTTTCTTGAGAAAAAAATGATTTTTTTAATAATTAAAAGTAACAAGCTTTGCATGCAAACGTGTTCTGAACATTCACAATTTTTTTTGTTATACTTAAAAAAGTCTTTAATAAATGAACTAAACTTCAAAAAATTGAGTTTTTTGTTAAATGAGATTTCTTAAAAGAAAAAAAGTTAAAAGCATCTACAAAAACAAACAAAAATTTTTTTCAATCAGTATTTATGATTTTTTTTTTTTTTAATTTTGGATTATAATTTTGTTAAAAAATTTAAATGTTGAAAGTGGTACAAACGCGAAAAGAAGTAATCATTTTTTTCTATTTTTTTATTTTAGTCACTCGTAGCAAACCATAAAACCCTTTATTGCTTGTAACAAAGAAACCGTTCGTTAGATCGACTTGAAACTTTGCAGGAATTTTTTCAGTGTATTTAGCTATAAAAGTCACAGTCAACATTGGTCATTTTATAGATAGATGTAAGTTAACCATTATTTGTTTAAAAGTTCATAAATATCCCTTTTCTGATGTTTTTTCCAAAATAATGTTAGAGACAAAAAAAATAAATTCGTTAAAGTTACAAAAATATTTTATAGGAAATTTGTTCTAGTTTCCAAAACTGTCTTAAAATTTAATTTACAGTTATTGGTTGCAGAGAAATTGATGCTTAAAAACAGAAACGTCATTTTTTACTCAAAGACTAATAAATGGGTTAAAAAAAATCATATCAAAATTTTAAAAAATAAGAAATTGAAGTTGAACACATAGGCTTTCTGGGCTTTATAAAGATTAAGCTAAAAAAAAAGTGTTGAAGAAGTGGCATTGAATACCAAAACAAACAAAAAATTAAAATTTTTGATTTTGCGCTTTTCCGTATGACTACGTGATAACTGTGAATATTAAAAATAGTTCGGTAAAAAAAATAAAAACTAGAATATCTGAGGTTTCAAGTTCTTTTTGGTTTGTCTCAATACTATTATTTTTCACATAAATTTAGATCATTTGTTTTTAAAATTTTATGAGGAAAAGGGTTACCACAACCCTGCATATGTTACACATTTTATTAATATTTAAAAATGGCTTCTGTTATCGTCCACGCCTGGCTTGCTCTTTTAATACAGTTTGATTAAAAATTAATTTAAATTTTAATATTTTGGATTAAATTTTAATTCTCTTGGATTACATTCTAATCTTTTTTTGTATTGAAAATATCAATTTTATTACAAGACTATTAAAATGTAATACAAAATAATTAAAAAAAAAATTCTAATATTAACAGGGTACTAAAAAGTAATATTTACTGTATTGCATACGGCTGTAATACAAAGTCTTGAAAATAAAAAAAATAATTTTGTTGTTGTGTGTAATTGTTTGAATTGCTACAAACAATTTAATAGACTATTGTGTTTCTATTAAAAGGCTGGATTATTTTCACATATTTTGGGTATTTTAGTTTGTATGGGTCATGGTTTTTTTGGTTTGTATGGGTCATGTATTGAGATTGTTTCCTGAAATTATAAAGAAACCTTTAACTTTATTTGACGCCAAAACTTTACTGGTATTGTAAAGCAAGTACAAAAGGCAAATAGTTCTTAAAGAATTATGAAAAAAACTTAAACTAAATTTGTTCACCAAATCTGTTCATTGAATCTTAGTTGCAGTAACTGTCGTATACATCACATTTTATTTAAAAACTCAGATGTGTTGTATACCTTTTAGAGGACTCTGCCGAGTGGAATCTTTTATATTTTTAATTAATTAACAGCAATCTACTAAACCAATGAAAGAGAATGGTTTTAGGCTCAAAAAAGATTTAAAAGAAAAATATTTTGTGGTAGATATTAAAGACTTATCCTTTACATTTTTTTGGGTATGGCAAGTCTTCTTATAACTAAATACGAATAATTTTGCATATTTTTTTTAACTAAACAACAGATTTCAAAAGCAGTATTCATTAGTAGTATATATGTACATATTTTTTTAAAATTATTGTTGTGACCGTTGAACGAACGAACAGGCATAAATTGAAAATAAATCGTTATAATTAAAAAAAAGCAAACAAAAAAGATACTCATACGCCACCATGCACCACCAATAAAGTTTTCACGAACAAGAACACAATGCATGTCATGGATAGTCCAAATAACTTAGTTCCGTAGAATATTTGGTTTGAAAAACATAATTTCCGGTAAGATTTATTTTTTTAAATCAGAAGTTTTTAAATACTTTACATCAGTTTTCAAAAATACTTAGCAACTACACATTTTAAATTTATGATCTTCAATTACAGAATCTCAAGGATAATAATGAGACATAAAAAAAATTTGTTAATGTTCCTTTCATCCTTCAAAGGTAAATTTTCAATTAAGATTAAACTGATTTACTCTGAACTAAAAAAAAAAAAAAAACTATTATAATAACTTGCATTGCATCATATTTCTTACACTACGATAGCCTTCATTTTATAATAAATTTTTGAATTATTTCTTCCTCTCTCAAAACAAACTAGGTACCCACATTCATGTGAAAGTAAATTGCATCAATTACGTTTTCCGAAACACAATCATACGTGATGTGATGACAATTATCATTTGCCACCAATAACGTCACGTACTCAATAAAACACATTAAAGTCAGAATATAATGTAAATGTATGTCAAGTTCAACTCTTAATCATCCACTACTCTACTTCCACCAGACATAATTTTTGTCTTACCATTCACCGCAGAATTATATTTATCCTTTTCTCGATCAGATAACACAAAATCCGTGAAAAAAAATTGTAAATCAAGTCTCCTTCAGCCTCACAATTCTTCGGAACACAAGCTTGAGTCCGATTTCCAGAACATGTGCCAATGCTGTTATGCAAGATCCAACGATATTACGCGTACTTACAAACTATACTCTTGCCTCGTAAACGGAAATTGTCTTACATTCTACACAGCTACCCGGCTACCGGTAATGACGTAGACTTAGCAGACAGTATCTTTAAAAAAAGATTTACTGGCTATATCGTCGTTTAAAGGCTGATTTATGTGCAAGTTGCATGGCATGTGGTGAGTCTCATCAAAATAACCAAAAAAAACAAAAACCTGTTGCACGAAGACCATGACAAAACGTGCTTCAAGCGACCGAGTTCCAAAAAAAGAGATCATCACAAAGATTTTAAGTTCACTGCCTCTTAAGGTCAAACACTGCTAGTTTCCGTCTTCAATATGTTTGTATATTCGGTTTCAATGTTTACATGAATCTCATTTTGTCCGGCAGAGATTGTTTGTCATTAACTTATGGCCGAAGAGGTGTGACAAGCTGGGATGCCGACTACGACCATGGTGTCGCCGTCATGCTAACTCAAAGTACCCTCAAACTCGAAATCGAACTAGAAGATCGGCAAGATCAGTAAGATCGGTTGGATAGCCTTGTTCTTTTTTTGTCCAGTGCCGTCAGAGTGCGTGTTGCCATGAATTTTTTAACACTTAGCTGCAATTTATAGCCAATTTAATAACGGAAATGCAAATTTCTTAGAAATCAGAATATTTTTTATAGAAAAATGTGTTTTGTTTGTTTTTTTTTTTTCAGAAAAAAAGTAGATATGATTGAATCGTAGAAGTGGTTAAAAATAAGGAGCTGAGTGTTAGCCAAAATGTGAAACTTTTTGAATTTATAAATCGAGCAAAAGAATTTTTACCTAAGTATGACTATGGCAACTCTGGCACCCAGTGACGTTTAAATGAAATCAAAAGTAAAAAGCATCTCATCTCTCACCTTACAGATGTTTTTTTATTAAATTTTTTTTTGTCACATCGTGACGCGAGGCAGAGACATATTTTTCGTATGGTGGCGCTGAGGGTCATTAAAAATAGTGCGCCCTTTTAAGGCCAAGGTTGTAGTTTGATGATTTCAATTTGTTTTCGTTGTTTTTTTGTTGTTGTTATTTTCTCATTCTGTTTGCACTTTTATCACTTTTGATGAGGCGCGATGCTATTTTTATTTGTAAAACTATGTCATTACCTCTAAATGTTAGGACTTGGGGGCTCAAAGGTTACCCAACCGGGGGCCACTGACTGTTTGAAATGCTTTGCTCTGATATGGAGACTCTATCAATCATAATCATCATTTGTGTGTTTTGTATGATTCATTTGGGCTAAGAGATGCAATTAAGACAGATAATAGAAAAAAAGGAGATAGCTTTTAGTAAACAAGATGTCACTGATAGATAGTAGAATAATTTTGTTAGAAACGTAAGTAGCGTTTGTATAATATTATCTAAGTATCTGGTATTTTCTTTTTTTTTGCTATTCAAAAAGTGATATGTGTGATAAATTAGAAATTTTTTGCACGAACATTTGTGGTGAGCTAGAATAAAACAAGATGAATAGTAAGTTTTTTTTTTTATTATGAAATTTTCTATAATTAAAGAAATTATGCATAAAATTTGTCGTCTAATGAGGAATTTTCCAGGCGAATTCTTTAACAATTTTCACATAAATAGATATGATTGGCGTTAATGAGTATTTTTTCTCAATATTGATGGTATCACTATTTGTGTGTCATTAAGTATAGGAAATAATGAATTATGATTCAAATGATAACTATTATGCTTAATTTAATAATTTTATACCTACTTTATGTATACAAATTTAATGGTTATAATTCATAAATTGATTTTATCTTATTGAATGAATATCGATAATTTCTGTAGGTGTCAATTATTTGATTAGTTTGACATACGGATAGGTAGCTGCAATATTCGAATAAATATCTAACAGTACTTATTATCATCATTTTATTAATCAAAAATTTAAAACTATCGTTTTGGTTATGAGTCGCATTTATTTTTGTATACATTGTAACAGCAAGGTTACTTATTTAAAGCTTGTGCCATGCAGGTTGTATTTAAAATAACAAGGTTTTACAGCCTATGAGGGTCATTATTAATTTTATTAAAGTATTATTGAATAGTACCCATTGTTTTTATTTTTTATTTTTTTTCAAACAAAAAACTTAAGAGTAAACTTTATTTTGTGGAAAGTGTTTGAGTTCATTCTATTTAAAGCCAGTTCTTTAATAATCAGTTTAATCATTTTTAAATGTCAGCAAAAATTATCTGTCATACTCGTTTACAAATGCGACAGCTTTACAACAAATAAAAATAAACAAAAATCAACAATTTAGATGAAAAAGGCCTTTTGAGTTCACACATTTTCAATTTTGTTATTCTATAGAATAAATAAATGAGTGATTGAAAAATTCGATGTTACTATCTGATTGTTTGTCAGGCTAATAACTTTATTCGTCGAATAGTAAAGAATTTATTGATTCAACTAAGAGCTGAACAGTTATCAGCTCTTAGTTGAATCAATAAATTCTTCTCCCGGAATACCTCTAAAACAGCACCAATTTTTAAGATTTTCAAGTTCTTGGTTTTTATAGCGAGCAAAAAAAATGTAAACAAAATGGGATGGCCCTGTCTTAAGCAAGAACTAAGCTATTTTAGGTGGTAATTGCTTGAAATATTGCACACATATTCGAAATTGATCGTACTTCTGTAAACCAAGTAAATTTTTATCGAAACCTACTCCAAAAAGATATCAATATTAAAATTGTTCCGAAATGTAAGTTTGAACTGGAGCAAAAAAAAAAATGCAAACAAATGAAAAACTTTAAAAATTAACACGTTTTTTTCATTTCTTTTAACAAAATATTGTATTTAAACATGTTAATGTTCTGTTAGGACCCTTTATTGACAAAAACGGCACTTAATCTATTAACTTTAGAGCTAATCAAAGAGACTAATTAGTTTGGTTCCATTATGTCCTTATTTGTTCAATCAGCTTAATAATTTGAAAGTTGTAGTTTAATAATCTCCCATAATATAGGCTGTTTTACATTTGCTACTCGGTTCAGGTCAATAAAATCCATTTTCCATCTTTAAACATAAAGAAGTTTCTTACGAGAAAAAAAGAAAATGAAAAATTCTATACAAAAATCACACAGCGAAATCGTTAACGAAAAATTTTGCTGTTCGTTCAGTATGCAGTTTAACCCGTGAAATAAGTTTTTTGGAGTAGGTAGTCTCCACAAATTTTAAACACTCAATTTACTGCCCGAATCATTATTTTCCAAACTGAGCTATGATAAGTTCACAAAATATTAAAATTTGAACTCATACAAACGGGAGAAAAAAGAAACAACATGACTATGTGTGCTTTTTTGTAAGTTCATAACTGGCTGCTTTTTTGGGGCTATTGTTTTCTTTCCAATCCCTTAGCAAAATTCTGTTGAAAATATCAAATAAAAAATCCTTTTACTAAAGTCAATTTTGTCATAAATTTTTGTTTTATTTTTCGTTGTTATTGCATAAATGGCTAAAGTATCAGCAAAAACTTGCATGAGAAAAATGCACCCTAATATGTTTATATATAAGTTAAATTTCCCAATAAGTGATGAGTTAAAACAATTATATGTAAGTTAAAATTTTTTAGTCAAATATATATTACCTAAAGTTGTGTCTTTGCTTTGAAAATGGCAAATCATTTTTATAATCCGAGACCAATAATTTTAAAGATCAACCACATTTATAGTTTTATTTACAAGCAGTTCGAATATAATTCAAATCTATCAATGATACTCAAACGATTCGTTGAAGCTGTTTGCATTTACCAAAATCAGATTAAGGTGAACATAGATATATAAATACAGATAATATTGAAAAAGCAAATATTTAATTTTAAAAGAACCGGCAATAATAGCAATTTGTTGGGTTTTTGTTTTGCAAATTAAATTAGCATCCTCAAAATAAAAAAAAAAAAAATTAATAATCTCGTGCTGTGGATTTATTTTTATTTTCTATACAAAAAGTAACACCTAAGTATCTTTTTCTTGTAAGCCGTGTACCATTCAAGTAGACATGCTTTTTTTAAAAATACTTAAAAACAAAATTAAATTATCACCAACCTTCAATTATTATTGAATTAAATTAATTAGAGAATTTTCTTTAATTAGAGCCATTTGTTCAAACGAAACCTAAGCATCTATGTATGTTTGTATGTTCAACATAAGCCGCTATGTGACAGTTGCTTACGCAAAGGAAATAGTTGAACGTAAGCGTTTATGTTCCACATAAATATTTAAATTTTGCCTCAACAAACGGCTCTTAATATTGTTTTTTTTTTTTTTTTTTAATGTAGCTAGTATATTTTGGAGCGATGATTCCATTTATATCTTGGGTGAAAAAATCATTTGAAATCATCCATATAATGTGAATGATTTCTTTTATAGCAAGTAAATCTTAGAGATTTAGAGGGAGCTAAGATACTCGAGCCCCTCAAATTTTTTCTCGATACGCCACTGCTCAGTACACAGTCAATTTTTTTTGTTTCAATGAGCAATATCAAGTTATGTATTCGTACAAAAAAAAATGTTGAGATAAAAATCAAACATTACATTACGATGATAGAAAATGAGAAAAAAGTGGGTCTGTCTGTCTGTCTATCTGTCTGACAGACAGACAGACGTCTGTTCGTCTGTCTGTCTGTCAGAAGCCTTAGCCTAAATGGATAAGTCGATTTACTTCAAACTTGGTATGTGGTGTTTTTTGGAGACTATCCCCAGACCAATTTTGAATTATTTTTTTTGACCAAAAATAACGGTACCTTTCATATACCGGCTTTAGAAAAACTAATTTTTCTCAAAAATGGTTCCTACGATTTTGATTTAAAAAATCATGGTGATTTTTTTGGATAAGGTCTATTTTTAAATAAAAACCATTTTATACTTGCTCTAAGGTCTAAGTTTTGGTTTCGTGTCAAAAAAAATTTAAGGTTTTAATCAAAACCAACATTAAGATGATGGAGAAATCCAAAAAAGTAGTTTTCGTCATGCAGTCCGTCGGTCTGTGCGTCTGTTAGTCTGTTCGTCTGTTCATCTGTTCGCCTGCGCATCCATCTGTACTGAGAGCCACAGCCTAAACGGGTTCACGGATTTGAATGAAATTTGGTACAGATTACTTATTTGTAAATTCCAAGGTTGTTTTTTTTTTGTTTTGGAATATCTCGTTTAGAACGAATACCTCCCATATAACGGTTTTGAGTTATTGGATTTTTCTCGAAAACGTCTCTAACGATTTTGATTAAACTCGGTGTTTGTTATGTTAACACTGATTGTAACAATACTGCGTTTTTAGTTTTTCTCAAAAAATACGAATAACGGAAATATGATTTTCGAAAAAATATTTTTTTAGTTATTTCCGTATTATATCATTATTGGGTCAACTAATTTCATTCAAAACTTATCACCAGGTCGTTTTCATTATTTTAATAAGTATTGTGTATTTAGTTAAAAAAAAAAAGGTTTTGAAAAAAAAATTAAACAAAAAAATTTTTTTTTTCGAATCCTTTTTTTCAATATGCTACAAGAGGAAGTTCGTGCAATCCAGTCGTGCATTTTATTTTATACAGATAAAATAGTTTTATTTAAAAAACGGCTCTAAATATTTTCAAATTTGTTTTTCTAAAAATGTATCATTATAGAAGAAATCAAATTGCATACTTCGTTATGAGGTTAAATTCATTTATTTCATTTTTTATTTTTTTTTCTAAAACTGCATTTACAAATTTTAAATTAAAAAGGCTTAGCATACATGTATAGTAACTTTATCCATAAGAGCAAGTACGTGCGATCCAGTCGTGTAATTTATTTTTTTTGTCAAGATGGTAGCCAAAACCAAGAGAGATAATTTTAAAATATGATTAATAAGTGGAGTAACTAAAGCACATTATATTGTAACCGGATACAATTTTTTTTTTAAATGCTATTAACTTAAAAATACTTTAACAGCTATCGGTTAAAAATTGCCGCTCTTACTGGATTTTTTAAACTCAATAGTAAGATTTTTGTGAAGAAATATTTTTTTTTACCAAACATTTTTTTTAAAGTCTTGTAAAATAAACTAAATTTCCCAGGTGTGCTAAAAGAAAACAACAAGTAAAGATAGGGGCATATTTTCACCCATTACAAATTTGACTTAAATCTGAAAAAAAAAATTATTATAATGCAGCGGAGTACAATACAAAATTAAATAATATATTTTCTGATAGCAAAAAAAATCTTCTTTCAGCAACATTTTAAATCAGGGCTTATAAGTATAAGAACAATGATTTTCCAACTCAGAAGGAATAAAGTGTATTTTTTTACTTCAAAATTCAAGTTCAATGGCCTTAATAAATGTCAACCAAGAAAAGCTTATTTCAAAATTTGAAATATATTGAATGAACTCTGAATGAATCTATGACGTTTATAGAGAATTAATCGCTTTATTCAAAAGCGAGCAAATTTATCGAGGATATCGTTGTTATTGTTTTTACATTCAAATTTTATTGTTAAGCTTATAACGGCTTGCAAAAAAACACACCTTTAATTACTTTTTTGAGGTTCGTTTTTCTACCAAAAAACAAAAAGATTAATGTTAGTCTGTATTTAAAAAATAAGGCCATTGATTTTAGAAGAGAAAAATGTATAATAAAACGTTAATTTTTGAAGAAAGTCAGCTAACAATTTAGTTTAAATATTTTTTTCAGAATTCTGAGTTTGAAGATCATTTTTTCTTAAACGATTCATTGGATAAACTTGATTTTAAAAGTTAATAAAAGAAGGTTTTTCTGGATATCAAAAAACTTATTATTTGATCTTCGTTGCATTTCAATATTTTTTTTCAGTTTTAAATGAATTTTTGAGAAAATTCCCCCTATACAATCTGAACGGGTGCAATTATTATATACTCCTGTCTTTACTAAAAAAAACCGTTAAGAGTGTGAATTTTTAACCGGAAACTCTTAAAGGATTTTTAATACCAAAATTTGAAGAAAAAAAAATCATCCAAATCAGAGCAGTTTTGCCCAGTTCCTTATTTTCCACTAAAAGTAAGTTCTTTCATACATATTTTATCCGGGTCAAAATCTAATAGCCCTGATCTAATTAAATTGATATTTCAAAAAGTTAATTTTAATTCATTGTTAATGCTACTCATTCTAATTTCATCACTTTTTTGTATCTTAATTTATTGTTGTTGTCTTGTTATCTTGTCGAGTATATTTCTGTGTTTTAATATTTTGTATGGTGATTATTAAAATTAAATAAAATTAAATTTATGTAGTTTACTCGTACATCTAGAGCTAGCTTAACCTTTGACAAAATAATTGTGTTATGTACACATATATGTATGCATGCATGTATGTATGTATGTACTTATAAAATAACTATCGAAATATTTCAAACTTTAGAACTAGATACTCCGGTTCTGAGAAAAATTAATACAGTAAATGGTATGCTAAGCTCACTTTCCAATCGATTTATCAATTAATTTTCATCTATACTTGATGACTGGCATTTAATTTGACAACTTAAATAAAAAAATAAATAAATCAAGAAAGCTAATTTGATTATTAAATCAATGAATGTTAAAAGGTACCTGATGAGTGTTTTACATTTAAATTACAGTTCTTAATGGGCTATTATAATTTATAATACTTTAATGTGTTCTAGAATAGAGTGATTATTTTCGAGCGATGATGTGACATAAACATGATAAACTTGTCCGAACGAATTAAGATAATTTTACAAAAAAGTAAACAATTGAAACTATTAACTTTAATGAATTTTGTTACACACAAGTTATGGAATGAAAAGAAATCAAATCACAATTAAAATCAAATCAAAACGTGAACTTTGTGATTATTAAAATAATTATAAAGAATTTAATTTGTATCTTTTAAGGAATTTTAAAATGCGCTGCAATTGGCTTGGGTCTGCTAACAACAGCAATTCTGGTAGTGGTTTTGAATCCTGTTCAGATGGTTGCCGATTACGTATGCAAGGAACTTTTAAGGCCTTTCCATTCATTGCAATTATTGTTTGCCTCCTTTTCAGAAATTAACGATGTACGAAGGGTCGTTTTTGTACAAGTTATGGCAGAAGCCACCGCTGGATGTGTTCATTAAAGTGTTTATGTTCAATGTAACCAACTATGAGCGCTTTGTCCGGGGCCTGGATGCGAAATTGAAGGTTGAAGAAATCGGACCATATGTGTACCAGGAGTTCCTGGAGCATCACAATGCCACATTCAATGCCAACGACACACTCTCATACAACCCAGAGCGTAAAGTGAAATTCATTCGGGAGCAGTCAATTGGAGATCCCAACACCGACATGATAGTCTCCCCGAACATCCCCTACATGGGAATAACTGCAGCAGCGTCGAGTATTTCGATTTTCATGGCATTTGCTGTGCGGACATTGGTGCGGCAATTCGATGCGAAAGTCATGCTGAGGGTCAGTGTTCATGAGTATTTGTGGGGCTATGAAGATCCGCTGGTTAACATTGCCTCCAAGTTGGTGCCAAGTGTGATAACTTTCCAAAAGTTTGGACTTTTGGACCGGGTAAGTGGACTTAATGGCCTTTTTGTGGCTAACCGATACGACAAAAGGGGTTCTTCTTTCTAATTGTGTACACATTAAAAATATTCCCGACAGATGTTTGATGAGGGCAGCAATTTGGTAACAATTAATTTGCCTCAAAAGCCAGGTAGCAAAGGAGTTCGGCAGGATGCTGAAGATGTTGCGGCGGCAACGACGGTCGATAATGGAGAAACAGATTATGAGTTCGATAACTTTGAGCCACTGACGAGGGACTTTTCGATTGACAACTGGAATGGATTGAAAGGGTTAAAACATTGGGGCTACGAAGAGGGGACACCGTGAGTACATATTTGTTTTTGTTAAATTTTGTTTTTCTATCAAGTAAAGCAAAACATTAATTGCAGAAATACCGCGTGTAACACATTACAAGGATCATTTGATGGTACTCTATTCCCAAAGAATATGTCACAAGGGGATACGTTTCGGGTGTATCGAAAGGCCTTCTGTCGGACATTGCCGGTTATCTATTCACATCCTGGTAAGTTTTGTTATGGATTTAATACAATGATTTAAATTTTGAGGGCTTTCAAGAACAGTATGACCAATGTTCTGTCATCTTTAAAAAAATTCCCAGTTGAAAACGAATTTAAAGAATTTTAATACCTCTGCTAGTATCTTAAAGTTTAGCATCATAAATGCTCCTTGTACCTTTGGAACATGACTTTAAGAAATTGTTTGAACTTAGTCTATGGTTTACAAATAACAATACATAAAACCATTAATTAAAAAAAAAAACGACAACTTAATTATTGTTGAGAGAGCTTTCAATCTGGTTCTCGTAATACCAATGAGTAGGTGATTAATGTGTATTTTGCAACCTTTGAAGCAAAACAATTGTAAATCTTTAATTAATTACACATGTCTTTTTAATGTTATGAAAAAAGTAGTAAACATTTTTATTTCTTGCCAAATGAAATAGAAGTCTTGTAATCACCTGGCCTTAGTTAACATTTATAGAATTTAATTTTTTTTGTTGGTGTACCTAGGTGAACTCTTGTCCTCATTTACACTGAGAAACTAGTCTTGTGCTCTTTCTGGTTCAATTTCACCACCTTTGATGAGAAGCTATATCTCTGTTTTACTTGCTTTGATAGGACTTTTCTTTAAGGACCTTTCCGTTTCGGTAACTATTTATATTCTTCGTTTGTTTTTTATTGGCAAATTTTTACTTGCTGTGTGTACAAGTTTTGAAGTCGTTTTGAGTGCTTTTAAGATCTTATTTTATTTATGTTTGAGAAGTGCGAAGAAGATAAAACTTCTTGCTTAAACTGTTGATAGAGTTTTATTATTTTATTAGTTATTTTTTGTCTTCAGACTTGATACACATGGGATACTTAATTGTCTTGTTTTAGTTATTGCAAAATTTTTATGAATCATTATCATTCTTTTCTTAGTATACGGAGGGGTGATTTTAATCTCCTTCTATGATTTGATCCAAAGGGTGTTTTTTTACATGAAATTTGGAAAAGGAGCAGGAATATAGTCACTATTACAGAGTCCGACGAATGTTTTGCGGTGTGAGTAGGATACACTAAACTAAATAGCCATATTTTCTACTATGAGGAAGTCGTTTTCTTTAGTTCCTCTAGAAATAATATATTAAACGGCAAGTTTCATTAATTTTCATTTATATTTTTGTATTTTCTCCATTAAATAACGCTGAATACACAAATTCCTTTCTTTTTTTAGGGAAATAAATTCGAATGAAAAAAATTGAGGTCAAGAGTATTTCATTTTCATTAATTATTGTATTTTTACTAGCAAAATATTGATTGCTTAGTATTTTATCAAAACTAAAGTCCCGGTACAACTAGAGTTCTAGAGTTCTTCATACTATTTTTCAATAGTCGTGACAAATTAAGTGTTGAAAATCAAAAACTTTTTTTGAAAACTTAATTAGATTGTTTAAGGTTATATAAAATCTATGCACAAAGTTTTAGTCAAAATCGCTTAAACCGTTTACGATTAAAATGTTTAGAACTTTAGTCCTTTTTTGATTTCGATTTTGAATATTGTTGGTAATAATTCAATGCACATCTAAATGTTTAAGAAATTTTATCAACAGCAGCTATGAATAAATCATTTTTAATGATCAATAGGGCTTACTTTTTATTGAAAACGACTTCGATATCAACAACTTCAAAGTTAAATTGCCCATTTTAATCAATATGAAATTAAGTATCCATATTTGAGGTTAGTTATCAAAGCATTCAATTAAACATTTCTGAATTAAATTTTACGTTGCATTTTACCATCAGTGTAGGTACGTCCCACTTTGTAAAAAACAGAGATTTGCATAATTTTTTTTGAAAGGAATATGATTTGAAGAAAAAAATTGCCGTGGAATCGCTGCTAAATAATTTTTTTTTTGAAAGAAATTCGAAAAAAGATATTTTTTTTAGAAAAAAATAAGTCTATATCAAGTTTGGTATGCCATTATTAAGATTCTTTTCAAAACACACAAAAAAAAACTAATATTTAAAAAATAAAGAATTTTTTTCACTTTTTTCAACTTCATTTTATATGATTTTAAGATTATAGCAACTATTTTGCTTTTTTATTTTCAGATATTATATTACATTATATGTTTTCTTTAAAATAGCAACTGGGTTATAAGATGTAATGATTCACGTCCCATGTGGATTTATTCATTCTTTCGACATCAATTAAAACATAAACCAAATTGAATGATTTTAAGGCTAGAAAGGTATGGGACGTGAATGTATTCCAATGTTTTTGTATGGGGACCGAAAAGCCTTGTGAGAAATCAAGTCTTCTGAGTCCAATTTTATTCATGGACGATGCAAATAAAGGTCGAATTGAATTTTTCGAATCGAGTGTGATTCACTGTATAATAATGCCAAGTCTTTTTAGCAGAAAAAAAATTGTTAAAAAAATCATAGCTTTCGAATCAAATATAATTTATAAATGTTAAATTGAATTTTGTGAAACAAATTCGATTTATTGCACAGTGAAGTTGTTAAAGTCTAAAAAAATAATTTTGGAAAATTCCTTTAATTCTTCTCCAGAATTAAAAAATAAAAAATTCCACGGCAGGTACCGTTAATATTAATTTTTGAAAACAATGGTTTTTGGAGAACATATTTTAATTTCTCTGTCTTTGTTGACTCAGTATCTGAACCTTAACTTAAGTTATCGTAAATATAACTCGAAGTCAATTTGTTGTACAATCAATTCAATATCAAAACCTAATTACTTTTGCAGGATCCCTTGATGGAGTTGATGCGTATTTTTTCAAATTGGCAGAGTACGCTTTTGACACGAATGCCTCAGATTCACAAACTGCTTGTTTTTGTAAAGAGAAAATGTGCCTAAAAAAAGGATTAGGTAAAATAACACCCTGTTACTACAGTAAGTAATATTTTTCTTTTTAATTAAAAGTTACAAATTATAAAAAAAAAACAATTAACATTAAAGATATTCCAAGTGCTATTTCGTTTCCACACTTTTATAATGCGGATCCTAGTCTGTCCAAAAATATAGATGGCTTAAGTCCTGACATTAAAAAACATGGAACTGAGATTGTTATTCAACCGGTGAGTAAGAAATTTTGTTTTAATTTAACAAAAAATTATACTATTTATATTTTTCTTATTTGGCATGTATATTTTCTTTATATTGCAGCAACTTGGAGTTCCAATGAGAGTATATACCCGATTTCAAATAAACTTACTGATGGGTGACATCAGTTTCAATTCAGAGATGAGTGTTTTCAAAAACATGGTGCTGCCAATATTTTGGTTAGAAATTGTAAGTAAACAAATTCCGTCATAACGTCATAATTTAAAATGAAAGTCATCTCATAACTAACTTAAGGAGGAGAAAGAAAGAGCATTTATTTACTATGCGTTTAATCCAGACACACATAGAGTGCCGCCATTATTTTAAGCAGCTTTAAAAATTTAATAATTTAAAACAACACAGTTTCATACTTTGCCTCCCAGTCGATTAATTTGGAAAACCTCGGGATTAAATAAAACAATTCATAGCCCTTCATGCTTATCCCATTTTACAAATCATTTTCTCTGTTCATCCTGTTTGACAAATTATTTCTTGGTAGAAAAATGAAATAAATAAGCTGGAAAGAGATGTAGCTTTAAGAAATACACAGAGAAAAATGAGCGGTTAGCATTGGTACAGTGGGCGAACAATTTAGTTTTAGTTTGAGTTTATTTAGAAACTTTTTTTTTGTTTGTCCTTATACTAGGGTTTTAGTTAAAAAAAACGGATATTTGTATAATGTAATTCAATATTCAAAAAAATACAACTCAGATAAGACGCTCTCTTAACCGAACTGGATTGAATGTTCTTAAACTCGGGGATTGACAAATGACAGGTGCCAATTCGGAAACTGATTAGCCAACGCTCTGAGCCATCTGTAATCTCAACAACTTAAAAACGATTTCTCTGTAAACTACCTGTCAAAAACGCAGCAGAGAAAATTTTGGATTCGTTTTTATTTTTTTTGTCAAGTAAGATTACCGAGATCTTAAAAAAAACTGTTTTTTTTAAACTTTTCTTAAATTTTGATACTTTTCCGATTGGAATTATAGCATATCCCTGCAATATCAAAAGCACAAGCTATTGTATTACATGATTAAAAGTTGATCTTTTTTGCAAGTGTATCACACCCCAAAATCCGTTTAAAGCAATGTTTTTCATTCTGCTTGTGCGAGGGAGAAATGAATCTCTTAACAAACGGTGTGGTTTTTCTGTGCCTTGATTTCCTCCCTCCAAAAAAAAAACAAAGCTCTCTTTATCCCATCTACCTAGATATAGCCACTTAATAAAATATCTCGTTTCATAACTTTCTCCATGTCTTCTATATAAAAAGTTTTCAAGAACACTTATTAACACCTTCCATTAAAAAAGATGATATACTCAAAGTATAAAAAAGGGGAACAAAAGTCATTCGTTTGGCTGGAGTTCATTTTTTCTCTTATAAGAATCGCGAACTCAACTTCTTATCTCATTCAGCTCTGAAAAAAACTTCTGCAATAGAAACAACAATCGTTATTTCCATAAAAGAAAATTTAACTTTATAGCAGGCAATAAGAATAAATTAACCAGCAATTTCCACTGACACCTTTTAAAGTTCATTTCATTTCAGTTTTGTTTTGGTTTTGTGTTTTTATTTATTTATTTATTTTTGGGTGGAGATTGTTTGAAAGTTATTTTTATTTGTTGAAGAAGTGTGCTATCAAAATGTCTGTAACTGAAGGGCAAAAATGTTTGGTCATATGAAAAACATTACAATACAGGGATGTTAAAATTTAAGTGTGGAGAATGATAATAAACCCCACCCTGAGGTTTTATAATGTTTAAATTTTGAAAGATTTTAACTTTATATTTTTCGATCTATAAAAATAAAGGGAGTTTTGAATTAAGCTTTTAAGATTTTATTGAAAAAGGTACAAAGGTAGGTATTTAACTCTTTCTGGAAAATAAGACAGGAACAAATATATGACTAAGATTTCGATTTTTTGCTTTTTTAAAAGGACTTCCATAGTTAGTCAATATCATTTCTATAATTTTTCCGATCTTCATGAATACAAAGTATAATTTGCTTATATTTACAAAGTTAGTCTTATTTAAATAAAAAAATCAATTTAGTAAATGGACAATCAGTTTTATATTTTCTGCTTTGTAGTTTTATTTCTGACAAAAAAATTGGATATTCTTTTAAGAAAACTATTAACAAATTTGTAAGTTATGATTTAATTTGTAAATGTAGCTTGATTAATATTTCTTGATAACTTTTCATTAATTTGTATATAACTGAAAAACTAAGCCAAATATGAAAATTGTGCTTAAATTTTTCAATTTTTTATATCTATTTTGTAAAGATTTGACAACATTTTATTGTATGATACAAAACGCGCAAGGAATATAAGAAAACGTTTTAAATTTTTATTTGGTTGGCAGAAAAAATAAATAAAACGGCTGACTGACAATTCTTTTTTGTGTCTTTTTTAACAGTTTTCCTTAAAAATGTCTTTGAACAATCATAGCTAGTTACGTATAAGATTTGTACTTTATTTTTGAAAAAAAATCAAAAAATATATTTTATTTTAAAAACCAAATATATTTTTACGACTTTATAAAATATAAATTCAAACAACTGTTTAATTGTTTTTATTAGTATTTCTTGCAAAAAGTGATTTTAATAGAATAGTGTCTATAATTCAGAAATACAACAAGATTTATAATACGAATTAAGAACTACTGCAGTTTATAGATATTTTGGAGGAAAAGTTCTAAAAAGACCAAAAACAATAGAATTTAACAGGTTATTATCGGTAAGTTTTAATTATTTTTACTTGTTAAGATAAAATCTTGATCAATTCGTTAAAAACTTAAAATAAAAGTTGTCTTTTAATTGTTTTTCCGAACATTCAAAAAGCTTAATCATTTTTGCCAAATTTCAAAGATTTTCTATTTCGATAGGAAATTTAATTTTCCGCAAAATGTTACTAAAGTTTAATTTTCAGATTTAGCTTAATTTTTCAGTTATGTAAAAA
This sequence comes from Meliscaeva auricollis, assembly GCA_948107695.1. Lineage (NCBI taxonomy): Eukaryota > Metazoa > Arthropoda > Insecta > Diptera > Syrphidae > Meliscaeva > Meliscaeva auricollis. Next base: position 114,647,281 of record OX403616.1, on the reverse strand, counting down.
TTAATGAAAAGTTACTAAAAAAGGCTAACTAAACTATATGTCTACAACGACGGTCATAACTTAAAAACTTATCCATAGTTTTCATGCAATAATTTTTTTTTTTTTTTTCAGAAATAAAATTATAAGCAAAACAATATAAAACTGATTGTACTCCATTAAATTAATTTTTTCTTTGAGTAAGACTATCGCAAATTGTGCTTAAAAAAAGTTTTTTCAACGCACTGTATACAGAATTCGTTGCAATTTTTTTCAGTACTCAGCTGTTGGTTCTTTTTTTTTGAAATCAGTAAGTTATAACTGAAGTCATAATAAAGATGCTTTGGAAAAAAAGCGACAAGATTTAAAAAATAATATTTCAAATACCCATCCATAAATATTTTTTTCGATTCAATTTGTGAGTTCTACAGGTTAAAATCTATAAGAAAAATGTAGCGGTATTTAACGTGCATTTTGGCTTTTTTACGCTAGGTAATGTTAAAAGCTTGTGAAAATTTTACACCAAAAAGGGTTTTAACGAAATACTCTGCTTGAAAGACGCCTACAACTATAATGCAGTTCAGGATTGTAAATAGGAATCTTCACTAGGTACTTAAAAAAAAACTTGTGAAATGTGTTTTGTCTCTCTTCATCGTTTAAAGAAAGCGTGAAAACAACGAATTTTTTTGCCAAAGTTGTAAACCGAATTGAAACGGTTGTAACAGTTTTAGTTAAGTGCCATTATTGTGAAATTTTCGTAATTGATGGCTCATTGCAAAACACTCTTTTTAGTTTCAATTTTTTTCGAAAGGTTTAAGGTTATGTACGCAAGACCTACGAGAAGATGACTTTATGTACAAAATAAAATGTATAACCTATAAGTACCGAGTGCCACGGTTGTGACCTCAGTTTTTGGAACACCTCTGTCCTTGTATACAAGTTCCTCTATAAAACGCAGCTATTCTTTTCGCGGACGCGACTGACTATGTCAACGAATATGTGAAAGAAAATGATCAAACTTAACGTATATTGTATCGCAGGCTATTGACTGATACAGTGGTGACAGCAAAACGTTTAAAACCAAATTATTTCCTTTCAAACTTTTGCACAGAATTCAATTCAAAATTGTGAATTCAATACATAATTTGTTTCCTCTTCGATTTCTGTTTTTGATTGTTTCGAACGCACTGGTAGGACATGCCACGGTTGTTATACATTCGCTGCATGTTAACAATATTAACAGACCTAGACTTAAGACAAATAAAATTATTTGGTTGCAAAATCCATCTGCTCTATAAGAAAAACATAATGCAATTCATAATTATAATTTTTATAACATGGTCGGAACACAATTCATTTCTTGAACTATTAATAACATTTACAATACAGAATTTTTTTGTATTTTCCCTTCCAAATGGAATTTAAGTGGCCCAATATCTCAAAATTATCTTTTATGTAGTACTACTAACGATGACAGTTTCTTGCTTTCTACAAAAAGAGCACAATTGACTTTCTTTTCTTTGCTTAGCCACCTCACTGCTTAGAAAATATTAAGAAATCGATTTCCGCGTCGTAAAGATCCAAACCGATTTTTTTTGGAAAATTAGTTCAACGTGTCACCAATTTTCCATTTATTTCATGAACGTTCGGGAAGATTCGACCCCAGAAACATTGCGTTCATAAAACGTTTGGTCATTATCATTTAGAAAATCCAATCTGTCTAGTTCCAGGGCCACTATACAAAGGTCAATGTCAAGTTAACTGCAATAACAGCAATCCAAAGCTCAATATAACGACTCTGCTAAGCACATGCCATTCCCTTTCTTTTGCACTATTACAAAAAAAAGAACCCTACGTTGTCTGATTCTAATCAATCCGAAACCAATATTAATTCAAGAACATTCACCTACTTATCGATATTTTTCTTTCATTTTATTCTTTGTTTGTCCTTGCAGGGTGTGGAGAAACTAACCCCTGACCTGATATTACTGCTGCAGTTACTCTTCAACGTTTGCCCCTACGTGCAAATGGGATTTGCCATTCTAATGGGAGCAGCTGGGGTCGCCACAATCGGATTTGCCTCCCTCCTATTCCTCTGTGTGCAGAAACCAATCAAGCCATTACGAGATATCGACCAGAAGTTCGAACTCCGCCGATACTCGGGGGCGTATCTATTTCCAATAATTAAGAAGGAAATCAGCAAATTTGCTGACGAAGAGGATGCTGAACAGCTGCAGAGTCTTACCGAGATGGCCGTTGAGGAGAATTGATAATAACAAAAAAACAAAAAAAACATTAAAAAAGTGACTTTGGGTTCGAATTTGGATTCGAATTCAAATTCAGATTTTAGCCAGAGAAACAAGAAGACTGCACACAATTTTCCTACCAACAACGGAATATGCGATAAGCGATAAGGACCAAGCGATATACATACTCGTAAGCAAAAAAAAATAACAAAAATATTAAGGAATAAGGAAATCAAGGACAAAGCAACATGCTGTGATATATTTTCTACTTTAAGTGAACTCAATTTATTTAAGGGAATGGAGTGAGTTAGACTTTTCGTGGTTGAGTGGGTTTTTCTGTTTTAAATTTAATTTTAAAAATATTTTTATATTATGTATGTGTATGTATTTGTAAAATATTTGTACTTTTTTATAAATAAGAGATAAATAAATTAAATAAATAAAAGAAAAAAAAACAATATAACAAATAACAATAAATAAATATTAAATAAATCAAGTTGAATGCTATTCCGATTGTATTGTATCACTTATCCACTTCATGTAGTAGGAGGTCCTGGTGTAGACATCGGGGAAGCCTTCGAGGGCACATCCCGAGCCAAAAGACGTAATGCCAGCCAAAATCCAGGGACCATTTTTTGTGACTCGACATTGGAGTGGTCCTCCAGAGTCGCCCTAATAAATGCGACGTTTAATTAAATTCATGGCAAAAAGATATTACAACTCACCACACACGTCCCGCCCTTGCCGTTTAGCTTGCCGGCGCACAAGTGTCCTCTGTGGATTTTCACAAAGCTGCCGTAGGCATCCTTACATCTGTCAGAGGAGGGATGGATCCAATTAGTTTTAATGATACATATTATGTGTTAGGAACACTCACCTGCCGTTATGATGTAGCGGCACATTCGTCTTCAGGAGTATATCCGTTAAGTCGCCGGTAATGTTCGATTTGCCCCATCCTGTGGCAACGCAATCAATGAACGGCAGGTCCCTGTATTCGTCCAGGTGATGGGGTGGGGGCGGATGCTTTGGTTCCGATTCGTCATTGTCATTGGACATTGTCCCCCCTGACTCGTAATCGGTGTAATCATCGAAGTGGCCCCGCATGAATTTGTCATTGCGCCTCCTCGATGGAGGATTCAGCATCCTGCCAGTGCGTTGATGTTGATGTTGATTACTAATCCTTAGACGGCTCATAATTTTTGTTGTCAGCAGCTCCTTCATGCTTGGCAGGGTAATATTGGGTCGACGTGTTTGCACACTTCGCAGGAAGTTATCCATTTTGTCCAGCGTGTTCCAGGTGTCAACATCGTGGTGATGGTCCTCTAGCGATGATGGTGTCTCTAGGCTGGACTGGACGTTTTCATCGAATATGAAAGGCAAGCAAATGCGACGTATATTAGACTTTTTGGTCAAGTCAGCAGGTACGGAGAGTTTCATGAGCACTAGGTCGTGCAGGAAGTTGTGATAGCTCTTGTGGAGGACGATTTTTTCCACTGGTATGCGTTGTTCGTAGCCGGATTCAACTACACGGTTATATTCGCCAAGGACAACTGTCCACAATGGTGGCAATGGCAAATTGAAAAGATCGCTGCGAGGCAAGACAACATTAAATATTTAGTTTGCTAAAGGATTCATATATGTGTATGGCGGGAGGAAGTTATTGGGGCTTACTTGTGTACACAATGTGCAGCCGATAGAATCCAATATTGATGAATTAGCACGCCACCACACCAGTGGCCGAGGAAGCCCATGGATGGATGCAGCAATTCGAGAGAGACCTGCCACGGAAACTGACCCTCTTTGGTAGGCGAACCAGCAATGATTTTGGGGATACGGTCATTGTAAAAGAATTGATTGGCTTTGTTGTAGCTGGAACGAGGCTGTCGACGAGCTGGCCGGGAACCGCAATCTGAAACGATGATTTCTTTAAAAATGTTATTTAATTTGATTTGTATTGGTGAAGTTGAAAAAAAACAGTTTTTTTTTGTTTTTTGAGTAACTTAAGTTGGGTGTAATCAAAGAAATAAAAAGAAAGAAATTTTTGCATGCTTTAAGGATTAATTCAAAAACAAAATAACCCTGAGTTTCAAAGAAAAATAATTGTTTTTGTTCTAAGCTGATATATGTTAAGGGTGCAAGAAAATAATGATTTTTTTTAAGAAAGACAAACAAAAGAAGGACTAGAAACATTACATTACTGCAAACAAAAATTTGCATCAAAATGAAATTCTGCTATTACATCTGCATCTGCTGCGGTGCAATTGGTTTTATCATAGAAAAATATTAAAAAATAAACAAAATTATTTTGTGATTACCAAGGGAAGAAACGGCAAGGCAAAATTAATGTAATCATATTAAATTGTTGGTTGCGACAAATTAACTTAAAAATATTAATTAGCTCAAGTTCCAATTTATACAAGTTATTTCCAACAGAAACGAAGCGTGATGGGTGAGGCGCTTGACTGGTAATACAACAGACTCTGGTTCAAATGACCCTTTAGATGCTTTTTTTATCTGTTTAATAGCTTATTTTTAAAGTTAAATAACTTTGTTTTGACAGTATTTTTAATAGCGATATAGGTACCTACGTAGCGAAGTTTAGGACTCGCAAAAAATCGAACTCGAGATATCAATTAGATATGTCATAACGATGATAGAGAGTACGAAAAAAGGAGGTTTCGCAATTCTGTCTGTGCTGTCTGTCTGCGAAAAGAAATGGAATTTAAAAAACATTTTCATGCCTCCTAGATAATAGAGTTGCTAAAGATACATCGTTGCCAATAATGTGTTAAATGAGTTCAAATATTATAATACATTTTGATTTTATGTATCTTCTGCATCATCACTATGTTAAATGTACAGTGCCAATCCAGTTTTCAGAGGGCAAAAGTTGAAAAAATTATAAACAGGCAAATCGTGTTTTATTACGATTTAATTATTAAGTAGACCTCGTAGCGAAAAAAATTAAATGCAAGAGTGGTAGGTGGTAAAAAGATTTACAACTTTTGTTCAGATTTGTTTTCTATATGATCTCATAAATATTGTGAAAATGCGAAAAACTAATTTTCTTGCCTTTTTATTTCTAGCCTTGTCAAAATAGTTTTTGATTAAACTTGGTTTTAACTTACATTGCTAAATTTTGTAATATTGTGAAAAGATTTTGACTCGCTCAACTCGAATTTAGTATCAGAATTGCTCTATCATGCAAAGTATTTGAGATGTCGAATTTTAAACATCACTAAAACACTGTTTTTGTGATATTTTGGGTAAAGAGAGATTTCATGTTCAGAAACAAGACCAAATTTTTGGCCAAACTTTCGATGTGCTGAAAATTAAAAAAATTGTGCGGGTTTAAAAACATTGCAATTAATATGTTTTTATATTATTTGTGATTTGTCACTATTTTGTGAAATGTTAGAAAATTTGTACAACAATGGTAAGAAAATATGCGGCTAATTAAATGTTCCATTGTTGTGGAAATCAAACATTTTTAAAGCGCATTGTTTTTGAGTTATCGAATTTTTCGGTTGATAGGTCGGACCAAGTTTTAAATACATTTCAGAGTTGATTTTTCAATAATCGAATAAACAAACAGCTAGCTGCCAGAGGAAAAAATGTATCTGACTCTTAAGCAATCAGATAGTAACATACAATTTTTCAACCACTCATTTATGTATTCTATAGAATTACAAAATTGAAAATCAAAATTGAAAATGTTTGAACTCAAAAGTCATTTTCATATATATTTTTGATTGTTGTTTGCTTTTATTTGTTGTAAAGCTGTCGGATTTGTAAACGAGTGTGACACATAAATTTTTGACTAGCATCCAAATTTTTAGCTCTTTACATGCTTTTAAGTTACAAGAAAGTTAGTTTTATAGGCATATGCAAGTCAGTGGTAAATTTTGCCCCGCGAAAACAGAAACGGCATTTTGTATTTAGTTATATCTCTCAATACACAATTATCTTGGAGAAGTCATTCCAAAGCTTATTTATGCAGTTTTTCCACTGAAGCAATTTTTGGTATATTCTTGCATTTTTACTAGCGATATATGTAGGTACATTACGATGATAGAGAATGAGAAAAAAGTGGGTCCGACAATTCTGTACGTCTGTCTGTCTGTCTGTCTGTCCGTCTTTCTGTCTGTATGTATCAGAAGCCACACCCAAAACGGATGGGTCAATTTACTTAAAACTTGGTATGTATCGTTTTTTGGAGACTATCCTCAAACGTTTTTTAAATTGTTTTTTTTTTTACCAAAGATAACGGTAACTGTCTTATAGATACCAGTCTTACAAAAACTCATTATTCTCCGAAATGGTTCCTACGATTTTGATTAAAAAAATCATGCTCATTTTTTTTGATAAGGTCTATCTTTAAATAAAAACCATTGTTTTCAAAAACAACTATTAACGGTACCTGCCTTAGAACCTTTTTTTTTAATTCTGATTTTCTCATTTATGACTCAATTAGTTTCAACCATTTTTCTTACATGAAAGCTTTTAAGTTGCCGTAATAATGTTTATTGACAAAAATTTCGAAAGTTATTTTGTTTTCGATTTAAAATAAAAAAAAAATGGATTTTTTTTTTAAAACGTTTTTTCGATGTTGATAAATAATATCTTAAAAATGGCGTAAAAAATTGTTTTTTTTTTTTAAAACGGCTCTAACGATTTCATTTTTTTTCTAAAAATGTATCATTATAGAAGAAATCAAATTGCAGACTTCGTTTTGAGGTTTAATTAATTTAAGAAGCTGTTTTAGTCATTTGAAAATCGAATTTTATGATTTTAAGTCGCAAACTTCATTTAGGAGACTACTTCTACAATGAACCTAGCGATCTCTTAAACCACAGACGTTAGTAGTCTCACTCGCTTCATCAGAAGCTCCAAATGGTTTTAACTAGTAGGGAACTTTTTGTTCCCTATAAGTAGTTCGTGGTATCACAATGGACCTCTGTTGGTCTATGTATGTCAGATTGCTTTAATGACAGCCACTTTAACCTAACCTAACCTTACCTAAGTCGCTGTAATAGAGTTTAGCAACAAAATTTTCAAAAAATTGATTTTTGTATTTAAAAAAAAAAATGATTTTTTTTTGAAAACTACTCAATATTTTTTTTCAAAATCTAGTTTTTAGATGTTTTAAATAATATCTTAAAAATGGCGTAGGCACAAAAAAATAGTTTTTTTTTAAAACGTCTCTAATAATTTTCAATTGTTTTTTTTTCTAAAAAATGTATCATTATAGAGAAAATCAAATAGCATACTTCGTTTTTAGGTCAAATTCATTAAAGAAGCTGTTTTAGTCATTTGAAAATCGAATTTGATGCTTTTTTAATTGTTTTTTTAACAGCATTTAAATTTTTTTCATTAAAAATGCCATATTTAGTAACTTTATCTATAAGAGTAAAAGTACGTTCTTTTATACATTCTGACCTCTTGGGAGGGAGTGGGCATAACCCTGTGACACGCTCCCTCTATACGCTACTTAAAAAAAACTTCTTTAAAACTAGGATGACATAATTTTAAAACTAGAAACAAGACTATAGTTTGCAATAGTCGTCCTGAATTTCCAACTAGACAAAAAACTTAAATCAATTAAAAGAAGATACTTACCAGGAGTCTGATATTTATCCTGATTGGAAAACTTTCGCTTCTCTGCCATTGATAAATGTTGGAAAGACTGTACGCCAGTTGTTGAATGTATACATGCAAATATAGTCAGAGGCAGAAAGTACGAGTAAATCATTTTCGTACATAGCCGGTGTAATGAGCATTGTTTTTATTTTTGTTGTTTACAGTTTGTTTGCTTTTGATGTTCTTTTGTTTGTTATTTTTCTTTTTTTTTTTTAAAGGTCTTTAGAGGAAAAAAAAAGTTACTAAACACCAACTATTATGCACACTTTTTGTATTGTTGGCTCAATTTTTTTCTATTAAGTTCTTTTTCATGGATCTTCTTCGGTAGTAATTACAAGCACTTTAACTGACAGTTTTTCCGTCACTTTTTTGTCATTCTATTGTGTCGTACCTGTGCAAAGTCATTTTACTTTCTTCATTGCTGTATTTTTTTGTTTGTTTTTGTACGATGAATGGATTTTTCGTATGTTTTGTTTTATGTTTTTATTTAAGAAAAAAAAAAAACCTTTTTATAGGAATTTTATCACCACCGATTTATGTGTCTTGAGAAAAAATAACAGAAATTCAAATGCATCCATATTGTAGATAAATGAATATAATTGTTAATGAGGTGTTTTCTATTTTAATTGTTACTTCTTTCTGTTTGTTTAAGGAAAGAAATTAAAATTTGCGAAATGCGAAAATAAATGCGAATTTAAAAAAGTTTAATAAGAACGATAAATTTGAAATTAAATTGTATTGGCTAACATGATAAGAAAAAATAACTAAAAATAGCCAAAATAGCTAACACGTTTTTCAAAAACATGAAAGTAAAAAAAAATTGTAAAAGTACCTAGTAGTAAGAACTAATACCTTGAGTACTAAATGTCGCACAAAAATATACTGTTGAGCTAGTATCAGACGATTTATACAAAAAAATTGCGTGTATAAATTTGTGTATTACATTATATTACACAGTCCGTTTGAACCACAAATTTGATCAGACATCAACGAATCGTGTATTGAATTCACAAATTGACACACACCGTCTGATGGGGTACACAAATGTCTTTTTATTATTTGGCTATTATTTGTGTATGTCAAATCGTTTGAGGAGCTTAGGAACAAAAGGTGACATTTACACTTTTTCAAAGTTCTCAGAAATTGAGAAAAAAGAGTGCCTGTGTAAATTTTAAAATTTTTGTTTTGCCTTAATGGGGCACTAAGACAGCCTCTGTTCATTGCATTTGTTAATTTTTCAGTAGGAAAATAAAAAAATTGTCTGAACCACTAATGTATATGACATACAGAAATATATTGTTTTGAAGACTTTATGAAGAATTTGAGTATGCACATGCATAACACAAATGGAATTTGTATCTATTCAGAAATCGTCTGATCATAGCTTTATTTACTGTAAACTTTTAAATATATTCTATTAGACATTTTAAAGTCTTAACTCTCAAGCCTAGCTTACCGTTCAGCACAAAAAAAAATGAATCCTCAAAACTGTTTTCTATGAAATTAAAACGTAGCTACATATGTATATGATTTTATTTTTTGTCCAAAATTCTCTTCTTAATAACGAAGTTTTAACTACAGCCATTGTGTTTTATAGCTTTTCTACAAAATTTTCACTAAATAGTTTCGTCTGATATCCATTGCTCAGCCGTATTGACTCTTAACAGCTATACTCACAAAATATAAATTATGTCTTAATTCATATGCCAAAACTTGTGATTGACTCTCAAAAAAATAGAACGCCGAAATTTAAAGTCAAGACAGTACCAACGCAGAATTCTATCATATTTTTAGATGAACCATCAACCTTTTCCTGTACAACATTGTGTAGTTACCTACCAATTAAATATTGATAGAAAGATAAATAAATTGCTCATAATTGCTACTAATAAGTTGGTTGCATTTCACCAAAGTGACTAAATCTAATAAAATAATCTTTGTTTGTGGATTAACTATTGCAAACAAGGATTTATATTTTATTTACAACGGAAGAGGTTTGAAGGAAAATTGAATAATGGTTAGTTTTATTGGATTTTTATAAATCTAGTCGACTCAGTTATTTTTTAACAAGCATAGTTCTTAACCGTTACATAAACAGTATTATTCGTTTGTGTTTTTATAGGAATCACTAATTTTTGTTTTTCTAAATCAGCAAGGCTAGCTGAATTTGGACAATCGTATTTACTTATCTAAGGTCTTAACTACAATGGCCACTTTTTGCAAAAGTAAAATATTTTTTGTTTCCTTATAGGTTCATTTGTTTGCGGAAAAAAGGACACCACTTGTTTGAGAATCCAAAATCTAAGCTTTTTGACACACTTTTGAAATTTCTCCTAAGTAAAATATGTAGTAAAGAAAAATAAGTTTGAAAATGTTCACTTTTGCACTTTTTGCAAAAAGTGGCCGTTGTAGTTAAGCCTTAAGAACCCAAAATATGTATTAGGTACCCACTGAGTACACCTACTATTTATTGTTGACTGATAATTTTCATAGAATCCTTATTCACGAGGATTAATAAAAAGTTCACCTTTCTATCACAAAGTCCATTTTCTCAAAGTCACTCTCTATAGCACACTCCAAAAAATCACTGAAGCTATTATTTATGTAATGTTCTTAAGTAAGAGGAAATTTAAATTTTCTTAAGATGATCGGAGCCACTTCATGGAAAGTGATTTCTTCTCAAAGATTTTATCACAAACAGAGATTTAATAATTAGTCACAGTCTGTTAACCTCAGTTCCGTATACATCGTGCAACTGAACGTAGAAAAAGAAAATTTATCCAAACTATCCAAAGCTATTAATTAACTATTTCGAACGAAGAAAAACTAATTAATTCAGCTATTTGCACTTATTTTTTCTAAGATCCGTGCGAAAATTCACTTCCACACAACAACGCAACGTAATATGGACAAAATAATAATAATAGAAAAAAAATCTCATTCGGAACGGCAAATAAAAGCAAAAGTTTCATTAACCTTCTCGCCTCAAGACACGCGTTCGTTGATCGCTACCAAGACGACTCGACGACAAAAACAACGAACATACGACTTGGGTATCGTTTATCTAACCGATATTAGATATTTTGCAATAAATTCAAAAGATGCACACGCAAGCTACGAGCTACGACTCAAGATGCGAGGCTGTTGCACACCGGGATCGTTCGTAGTCATAGACCAACTGCAACTAACAGCTGGAAGTGATCACTCGAATTGGAGTTCCGTCCAGCTACTCGCGATTTACATGCCAGACTGACAGTTGTTGGGGTTGGCTTAGAGAAGCGAATTTTCCACAAACAATTATTGGCTTTGCGTGTTTGCTGTTTGCCCCATTGTTGGGGCCTGCCATGGCCGGGGGAATCCATGGACCGTGTGCTTGGTTTTGTGGTGGTGGTAACGGGAAAAAGAAATGGAAATGCTTTCGATTTCTATGGCATCTCGTAGTTCGCCTATATCTAGGCATCTTTCTATCTTTCTATTTTTATTCGCTGTAAAAGGTTGTTCGCTCAAGAAGTCAATGGTATGGTCATGCTCATGATGATGTTAATGGTGAAGATGTATAAGATGTGATCATATGGCTTACATGGGACACCAGTGATGTTAATGATGATAATGATGATGGTGATGACGATAATGTTGGCGGTTATGATGGTAAGAGTGTTATGCATCAAAATAAAATGTGCATCATGTGTTACTGCAATGTCGCGTCTTCGTTGGCGTCTTCGTGGGTTTGGAAAGATTTGCAGCGGGGGGGGGGCGTCTTTTGGAGCTATTTTGTAATTGGTATAGTAATGGCATTCGTTTCTTCTTTTTCTTTTTCTTCTTGTTTAGTTTAATTGATCACTTCACTAGATTTTTGGTGAGACATCGATGCATTCAACATGTATTAATTGATTATGATGTTGCATTGGTGGCATGCTGTGTGTGTTGAATGTTGCATAAGATGAAAGGCAACCACTTGTAAGTGATGATTATTGTCTTGGAAAAAAACAAAATCTTCTTTTGTTTTGTTTGCTTAAAGGAAAAGGCATTTGAATAATGTTTACCCAAAAAAAAAAAAAAAAAAAAACATGCAGAAATTAATAGTGAAAGTAAATGCCGAAAAGTTTGTTTTTAAAAAAATTATTTATTACAAATTAGAAATTAATTTCTTTGAAAAATATTAATTCATAATCACTCGCAAGTCTGAACTATTCGCTGAAAATCTTCAAGTTACGATAATGGAATGAGTATGTGTTAACAGTCACTTCTTCCAATATTTCGCAGTTCTTTCTTCTAACAAAACAGATTCGATGTCAGCATCAATGCAGAAAAATGCAATATTTTTGATTGAAATACTTTCAGCTAGATGCGTGTGGCAGAACGATGAAATTTTAGTGCCTACATATACCAAAAGCAGTGTTGGCAACGTAAGTTACTCCAAGTAAGTTACCCATATAGTTACGCGTAACTAATTGTAATTAGTTACACCTCATTTTCGGCGTAACTAATGTAACTTATGTAACTAATGTAACGAAAATAGCTAAAAAAAATTTTAACTGACTGTGACTGAACATTGAAACAAATAAACAATAACATTTATAATGTAAACACAAATTTTTATTCCATAAAAACAAAAAATAACAAAGGAAAGATTATAAAAGAATTCAGAGATCAAATCTATGTATGTAACTCAAATACATTAGTTGAACTTGTCAAACTCAAAGTCCTCCAAAGATAAATTTACGTCTTCCATTCTTAAAGTTCCATAAAGAAACATTTATTTTTTGGAACGTTCGCAAGACAGCCGATTTCTCAAAGGGTTGTGAATTAAAGACCATTTCGAAAAAGTACGCTCGAAAAGAAAAGCTTTGAAAGATTGGGTGCATAGAAATCGGCTGTCTTCCAAAATAAAATTGGATTTTCAATATTTTTTTCATATAAAGTTTCAAACACTCCGTCTTTGGATTTAAAAAGATCCCATTCGTTCAATCCATCAGAAGTTAGCATTTTTAAAAGGAAGTTATTGATTTGAAAATGATAATCGTTCTCTAATTTGTCACTTTGCACAAAACCACCAATCTTGAGGTTTCAGGGCATCTTTTTGGTATGAATCCCAGATCCGAATACGAATTTGTAACAGGCCTTCCGGATTGACTCCGACATTTTAAATTTTAAATCTGAACTTTATAACTCATAAAACGTGACTTTTTTTCTGGAGAAATGTCAAAATCATAGATTAGTTACATTAGTTACATTAATTACGCGTGACTAATTAAAATTTGTAAAACTCGCGTAACTTACCAACACTGACCAAAAGTGATCTTAAGTGGCTTTGAGAGTTGAAAATATTATTTTAATCAAATTATTTTTAGTTTTTATTGTCAATCGATTAAATTATAAAGATCAATTTTAATAAAGTTTTTCAATCGTTGCAGTTCGTTCAAAAGTTGTGCGAGTGACGAGTGAAATTAATGTTGTTTAATATTTAGAATCTCATATGTATGTGTACATGCACCCGTGAATTTCAATCCGACTGTGTTTTTATTTAACAAAAGCATTGATATGAAAATCAAATTACTAATGAAATAATAATAATACAAAAACATTATGATGCGATGAACGCTGGCGTTCTGCCCACGAACTTCTGAGTTGAAAAGCCCTAACAAGTTAGTATACCTATTTCCTTCATATAAAATTATATACATATGTACAAATCTAAGGGAGATAAATACTCCTTGCATGAGAGTGTGACAAAATCAAAAAATTATGCTGGCAGAATTTTTTTTTGTTTAATTTTTTGCGAAATGTAAGATTTTTTAAAATTAAAAAAAAAAAGTTTAAATTGATAGAATCTCTATAAACATAAATGTTTTTAGTAATGAAAAATGCTTTTCACCAACAAAATTTGGTTTCTATTTCTTCAATATTGGATTCTGAAAGAATTTTCATACCTGCCCCACACGCCACTATGGGCCATTATTTAGATTTCTCACTCGATTAAATCCTTTTTTTGAACTTCGTTCTTGTTGATTCTCATGAAATAGTGAGACCAAAATTATTAATGTAAATCTTATCCACTCTATACCTTATATAAAAGGTTTTTTTTTTTAATTTTTCAAAAAAAAAAAAAAAATAATCATTTTGACAGACCCAAATATTATAAATAAAGCAATATTTTGAACATCTACATATCCAAAGAATTGTGAGTTATTAACATTTCAATGGAGCAACCCCAAATCCTTTTTGTGCTTTCTTAGTTTAAAGAAATTCTTCTTTAGGTATTTTAATGTTTTTGTTTCTTTTTACAATTGATAAGTAATAACCATTAGAGTAGTTATTTTTATTTTATTTTTTTTTTTCAAAAAAAGTTAATGATCCAGCACCGCAGGCCTAGGGCCCTCCGCCGATGAATATACTTGAGACAAATCATGCGATTTTTTTCAACTATTCTGTGAAAAGCTATGGACAATGTGAGTCTTATTTTGAAAATTATCAGCGATGACAAAATAGTTAAAATTTTAATTTTTAAAAAGCAACAATAGGTATTAGTATCGGGAAGTCCATTTTTGGAAATGAATTTAAGGGAAGGTAAATTACAGAAAGTTTTTCATCGGAAAGTGAGAGTTTTTTGAGTGTGTTGTTGTGATTGTCAATCCAGAAAATTCACAGTTGAAAAAACCAAAATCTTGCATTTTTAAATTTAGAATGGACAAGAAACCCTGTAGAAATAGATATCGCTGTGTACCACAAACGCACCATCACAAAACGAGTGATTACTAGTGATTCCTTTTGTTCAATTCAACAAACACACATGATAAGTAAGCTTCATTCTATGGTGCATCCTTTTAATCTTCCACTTTCATTACATTGCCACTGCATCTACTTTTTTTTAAGTATCTTTTTGGTTTGGTTTGGTTTTGGAAATTATCAACAAAACAAAAGAATCACCCGAGTGCCAATCATTTGACTCTACCCTGTGTAAATGTGATTTTTGACAGTACTTGTTGTGAAAGGGCTTTGTATCAAGCGTAAGTAGGTGACAAACATAAATATATTAATTTACATTTCCTAAAAAAATGTTCCAAATGTTAACAAAATTAAGTTTTTCAATCGAATTTACCACAAGTCGTTTTTACTATTTATACAAAAGGATCAATGTCATTTTTAATATAATGAAATGCAATGTTGGCATTTATTTTGACTTTTGTCTCTCGCTGTCAGTCCGGCTGTCAAAATACAGAAAAAAACCCTATGTTGCACTGCACTGCTTTGATGACAAAAGCTGCTAACCATAAGCATCCAATAAGTCACTCACATCGAAATCCAACCACGCTAAGCAATAAAATTACAAAACATCTCCGTCCGACAATGTTGTTGTTTTTATTTAAATAATTGCATTTTTGCCAAAGTCTGTTTTTTTTTATTTTTTTTTTTTAATATTGTGTAGCTGTTGTAACCACCAAGTGTAGTAAAGTAAAATTTAATTTGATTCCCAAAACCCCGCCATCGATCGATTAGTGAACTGAGTGTTCACCACCGCAAAACGGTGAGTGGCAAACGACTTCAACCGATCCCAAACTCAAACCCAAAACCAACCACAATCTGCATAAATGTCTAAAAAATCATTTAGTTTTATTTTATACCAACGATAAATAAAATACCAACAACCTCGCCATTGTTTCGCACACCGAAGATAGTGTACTTCATCAACCGCGAAAAATCTACGAAGCTAGCTAGATAGTAGCTAACTGGCTAGCTATAGGTAGCTGCTACACTACGAACAATTCAAAATGACGGCTTATGGCTTGGTTACATTCGTTTGAAAGTGAAATTATACATTTTCTTGAATTTTTCCCTTTTTGTAGCTTTTTTTTTGTTTCTTTTATAAGACTACAAGTACGGTTATTCGAAATGTTTCAGTTAGGGTGACCATATAATATTTTTTTTTTAAGATGTTAAAAAAAAGTTATGAAAATATGAAATAATTGTTTGTTTTTGGAAAAAGGACGTTTTCCTTAAGTCTTACCTTGAGAAATATCAAAAACGCAATAAGAAATGTCAAAATGACAGAACAGAAAACAAGAAGAAACACACTTTGATAATTCTAACTAATTCTGTTTGTAAACTAGGTTAGAAAATCTTCCTGTCAAATATACTGTTCTATTCAAAGTCGCTGACCATAAACCAGAAGAGTTTGGAACCAGAAACTCCTCAAAGAATAGCAGAAGGTTGTACCATTATGTTCTGATTGTTACGAAAAACTAAAACAAATTTTTGCCCGACTAGCCAACGAAGAATCAAGGTTTTATCCTGCTACTGATTCATGTGTGCGTGATAGTCTGCAGGAACAATTAAAGTACTCTTAGAGGTTTTCAATTATTCTCCTAAGAGCACCGCTGAAAAGAACAAGGTAGCCTAGTCCCATACCTCTGGGTGAAAGTCAATCGGACTTGGGCCAATGGTACTCTAGTCAGCTAACTTTCAAAGCTTAAACAACTTTTATAAAAAACAATTGGCATGGTCACCTCATTAGTTATAGCTGATGGCTAAGAGTTGAGTATGTAGTTATCTGCCTGGAAGTACTATGATTATCTGAAGATATAACTAAGGTAGTTTACCTTTAGTATCGATATCAGCTTACGGCACACGGGGGGCCGCGTGCTCACTATAGAAGTTCACTAACTTCTTCCAAACTCTCCGACTCTTTGAATATCTGCATCTGCTATTCAGATGATGGCCACAAGGAGAACTCTAATGAAAAATGGAAATGAAAATTTAAAAAAAATCTTAAACATTGTTTCTGCATTTGCTTGATATCTTTTTACTTTGTTTGCAAAAAAGATGGTGGTAGCAAAGGTTGCATTGTGGTGTAAGTTGAAGTGATGGTGGTGTACTCCTTGGAGTAATTGTTATGGAAGTGGATCCGAATCCCACACGTAGCCACCACCGCCGCCGCTGCCGCTGCCGCTGCCGTGATATTATCTTCTTTGTCTGTTGTAATTGGTGTTTTAATTTTCCGTGTGCAACACCTACCGGTGTAGACGTAAAGTAGCCCCCATCATCACGAAAAGCAGGAAAACATTAATTCTTGCAGCTTTCACTGAGCTTGACTGCATTAACGGTAACAAACACGTTCGTTCTGCGTGGATGGCCGGAAGAGGCCGGAGATTTGGCATTTCCAATCGGAATTGGACCCCTTCCGTTTAACCTTTCAAATTGAACCCATTTGCTCAACGAACAACGACATCTTGACGTGATGTAGAAGTACAGAGAAGTAAAGGTACATGGGTACTACATACATGCAGCAGGTTGCATCAGTATCTTCGGATCATTGCGTTGTCTCGCATCGTCGTGCAAGAGTAACCATCATCGTCTAGCAGATATGTGCGGTTTTTGGTTTGGCTGATGTCGGATTAAGGAATTTTCTTTTCGTTCCTTGACTTTCGATTTCATCGAAGCTATCTTCGTTACACTCGTATTGAAGGGGAAAGTGACTTTTTGTATCAACCAACCAACTAACCAACCAACCAACCAACAATCGTTTTGTTTGCCTCCTTCCCTTGTGCAACTAAGACATAGATCTCTGGGAAATAAGGAATTTATTTTGCATTAAACGGACAATGACAATTGAAGTCGTCTTGCCAGATGATTATACTGCTTCAAGACTTTGGGTCAATAGGGGGGGGCACACTAATTTGAACTTAGCTGATATCCACACCATGTTGTTGTCGTCGTCGTCGTCTTCATCGTTGTCGTCATTGACGACCCTAATCACATGAGCTTTGAAATTTTAATTGGCAGTTCACGTTACAGCAATTGAATGTGACTTGATCCATGGGAAGTTTAATCGTCGCGCTCGGTCGGTTGGTCGTTCGGGTTGTCGACAAACTCTCGAGAGCACATGGAACGTATTCAGCATCATCATCATCATCATGACCATGTTATTTTAAAAGTTTAAAATGTAAATTAAGAGCTATTGAATGTTGTTAGATTCGCAAATGGTTTTTATCAGATTTAAAAGACAACCGACGGAATAAATCTTCTTTGGTGGCTAAGAGTGGATTGTTATTAGAGAGTTATTATCTTCACCTTAAGCATTTGACCTTAAATGCTGAGTGGGTGTTGGTATTTTCTCATGAATTGGAATTAGTTACATGATGGAGTAGGTATGGTACTTATGGAAACATTATAATGAGGATTAGATTTTCTTAAATTACTGTCACAATGTAAGATTCAAAAGGCTTAGGAAGTGGATAATAGAAAGTGCTTATATTTGCAAACATGATGGGAAGTAATTAGTGTTATCCCACTTCTGACTCTGTTTACTGAAAAAATAATCAAGAGAAATTCATGTTTTTTTTTAATTTTTAAGAACTGCTTTGAATTAGGGTTATAAAGTATTTATGTTTACTTTAAAGCGTATAAGAAGATCGAACACATATACTAAGGTCTATCTGATGTTTTATTTTAAGCGTGATAAAATAGTAAAAAAAAACTTCACCACTAATGGGAAATAATCTAACTTTGGCAAAATTAAGTAATTTCCCAGTTTGAGGGTTGAAGAATATAACCTGAAAGTTGGCGAAGTTATTTCTTATCTCCTTTCAAAGAATTGTTTGATAAAAAAAAAATCAAAAAAATGCAAATTATGTCCAAATTTATTAAAGGAGTATATTATGTAGTTTTAGATAAAATTCGGTCAATTTTACACTTAAATGAACCGTCTAGGACAATTTTCCAAAGTAATATTCTGATATCGACCTGCTAAAAAATGTCTTTGTGAGAAAAAATGGCAGTTTTCATCAGCATCACGTATTTTTCTAAAAGCCCTTAAAATTCCAAAGAACCCTTATAAATTTCTATAAATCATGAAATTAAAAGCCAATCATAATTGGATAACATTTTAGCAGCAAACTTAGTCGATTAACCTTCTGTTAAATTCTATTTTACCTTCAAGCTAACTACAAAGATATTAAAGGATCAAGCTATCCCACCCGTAATAGTCGTCGTCGTCGTCGTCACCGACATCGCATCGTTGGCATCGTTCCGTTCGGCCTATTAACCCCTTTTTGGTGTTTAATTAAAACAATTAGGCAGCAGCTAGGTAATTGTATATTCCGGCTGAATAGCTTACCTCTCATCACACACATGGAAAATCCTTTTTAATAGCTTTAAAAATTTTTAAACGTCACCTCATTTTGAGGCGCCTGCCAAAGTGAACACACAGTGGTACCGTCTATATGTACGTATATTTATATGTACATAATTGTAGATTGTATAACGTATACAGTTAAATTGTTATTGCGTGACCACAGCGGTTGTTCTTTTGCTTATACAAGACCCTCACCCGCGAGGTATTAATTTTAGTGCTGGCAAACGCGACAGACCACATTTACTAACCCCAATTACGGACACACGAGAACGAGCTCCAAAACATGTGTGCGCCCGCCAAGAGCTGTGCGTTCACATACACAGCCAATGGCCAATAGACGAATTTCAGAATGTCGAGGTGTGAATTAATGAGCATGTGAAGAGGCCAATTGTTCGAATACAAGGCCAATATTTTTGCATCGATATTATTTGGCCTGTCCTGCAATAAGTTGCCATATGGTGGTCTATTTGCTAACATGGTTGGTTTTTGGAATAATACTCGATATTGTGCCGGGGTCGAAAGTCCTCGTTTATATTTACCCAGGATAACACGAGATACCTTTTATATATTTTTTTTTTGTTTCCAATTCAGTACACCAACATTGTTATGGATGCCAACACGGAATTTAAATCAATTAAACCAACGGAAATTGCAAAATAAAATGCATTTCTGTTCAAAGCAAATTTTCACAGTTTTCGATAGTTCGTTGGGGTCGATGTCAAATGACCAGAGTTTCAATATTTTTTGAGTAAATATTTTACAAAACGAGCCTATGAATGCTCCAGAAATTGGTCCTCAAAATATGCATGCGAATACATATTTTATGGGTTGCAGTGTGGAAATGTGTGTAAACAAACACACCATGTTGTTTGGCATGTATATGAGTTATTGTTATTGTTGAAAATTATAAATAAAACATAAATTTAAAAACGGAAACCAAAACTAACTGCTATAATAACCTTGTTCAAAGGGTACACAAATTTGGTGCACCTAGAAAAAATAAAGTTTTATTAATGGTTAACACATTTTGCTTTTTGGTCATGTGTGTCATCAAAGTTCAAGTGTTATACTGTTAATCGAACATTTAAAATAATATAACAATTAAATTGCATTAACAGAAATGTTTTTCTGTTAATTTAATCAATTGTTTGCATAGGTTTGTATTGTTCTTTTAATATGCAGAACATCTTTAATTGGTATTACTTTTCGACTTAACAATGCCGCATTTAAAAGAATTCTATTTATCTCCAGGGTTCAGCTATGTCTTTGTACCGTTACGAAGAAAGCGGTTGAGATGTTTCGAAGAAAATGACTATAAACGTTTGTAGCTATATTTTGACAGTGGGTATGACTTTGCCATAAAGAAGTACAGATTCAAAATAGTTTTTTTTACCAATAATAATTATTCCTTCAGCTTCTAAAAGCAGTATATGTATGTCTTTGACAGTTATGTCATCGTAAATATGCACTTCGTTATGTGACACCCATATAAATCACTTTATGCCAATCCGTTACTGTTATTCTAAGTCAAAAGTTCATGGTCGGATCGATTTTTTTAACGTAGTTTTTGACAAGCTTGTTTACACTTTTTTTCAATTTTTACAGAGATTCTTGTTTATTACTCTAAGAGCCGATTTTTCAATTATCGAATAAACAAACAGGTTACTGCCAGAGAATTAAATTCATCAGACTAAGAGTCGATTTTATTCACTCAAAGTTAAACACAACTTGAGGATTTTTATTTTCAACTTTAGAAAATGTTCGTATTCACTCGGAGTATAGTTGCTCAACTTTCGATATTCCTACGTTGAGAAAAATCAAAGTTAGTCAACTTTGGAAATGCTCAACTCCCCGAAATATTAAAGTTAAACAAATCAAACTTGGGATTTTTGTTCAAAGTTTGATATATTTCTTCGTTTCTGTTTATTTTTTTGTGTCAACGTCAACAAATTAAATAAAAGTAATGAAATATTTAAAAATTGAATGCACGACTGGATCGCAGGAACTTGCTCTTGTAGCTCAAAGTAATAATATATTTGCTAATTCTTTCATTCAAATGTTTTATTTTAATTATTTTTTGGATAATTCGCCAACATTTGAATTGAGACATAAAGTGGAAGACGACAAAAGAAATTTTTTTTTGGTCAGCTGACGTCCTAGTTTCCTTTTTTGCGGAGCATCGCGCTGTAGCTCATTGGATTTTTTGATGAAGAAAAATGTCCGATCTCTTAAGCAAGCTTGGTTCACACTTACATATCTGGTTGGCAGTTGCGAAATGAGGTACCTGCTGCTACCAGCTTGGTGTGACTCCAAAAAATTGTCTCTGATGGCCTCAGCCTCATGCTTAGCTTTTAACAACCAGGAAGCGGTGACAAATCAGACAGCGGCTGAGGCCAGCTAGTTGTGATCCGTGCTTTAGGCATGATTTAGACAAAACTGCTGCATTTTGTGTGTAAACTGTCACAAACATCCTAGGGATATTTTAAAAACTTGAGGCAAACTTTAAATTTCAACCTTGGAATTTGAAATTGAAGTAGTGAATAAAAATAATTTTAAACTTACCGTTCAACTCACTCTTTGTGATCAACTACGTAGTTGCTAAATTTTTGCTGACATTTAAAAATGTATTCCTAGGAATATTTTTTAACAATTTCTGAAATAGGCAGAAAAGCTTATACGACAATTGAATGAATAAGTACTAACTGACTGTTTAACTGACTATTGAAAAACTGGCCCTAAAATATATAAAGACATAAGCTTTGTTTCAAGTGTTTTTGTTTTTTAATTTAACCCTAAAATTTTATATTGATGGTTAGAGTTTAAAGTGTTTTTTTATGAGAGTAAAAAAGGAAAGAAGCTCATCAGAAAGTTCTATAGCAGCCCTGTGTACCTCAAAATTTGGTACTACCTACACAATTTTTTGCATTATTTGTGCCTAATTGGTAAGAAAATAAAAAATTCCGCCAACTTTCGCCATTTTGATTTACGATTTATTTTGTGCATGAATGGATTAGGCAATATACAAACTACTTAATTCATTTTCGTTTGCGATTAAGGTTTTGTATGGCTCTGAGATCTGTATAATTTGAATATTTAGTGAATGGTGAGCAAAAGAACAATTGGTTGCATTATTTAGCGATTGATAGTTTTATTTATTTGTTTTGGTTTAGAGGGTCACTGCGGCGCAATCAACCACACTAGTTAAAGTCTAGTCTAAAAGAAATGTTGTCTATTGAAAAATTATATATTATTCAGTCAAACTAAGCAAACCTGATTTATCTGAATTCCTATTAGTGGTTGATACAAAGATAAAAGGCAGTAAAGTTTAATTGAAAAATAATTTTTCGTGTGAAGTTTACTCCTCCTATCTTTATTGGCGTTTAATACAAAAACTTTGAAGTTAAATGTTTGGAATTGCAAATTGAACGTTTGTTTCCTTCACACATTTTTTTTAAAGACCAATACCATTCGAAAAATTATCAAAAAGAAGAAAAAAGGGTGGTTTCAAAATAATATTTATTTCTAAACATGCAACATTGCATTAAAATCTTACTGTTTTAACTGTCCTTATATTTATTTTTGTATCCAAACACGAGAAAAAAGATTTTTTTTTTTAATTGTCTCTCTCCATATTCCTGCGAACTAACAAAAGAAAAGGGGAGGAAATTTTTTTTTTTATGTTTTAGACTTCGAAGAATAAAAGCGCTGTACATTTAATCAGTTTACAAATTAAAATAAGAAATAATATTGGCGATAGTATGCAACCCTCCTTGACTCCAAAATAGACTTTAAATTCATCGGCCAACTTTCCTCTATGTAGAACGCGACAGTTGTATCCATCGTTAAGTGGTTGTAATAATAGAAATTAATTTAGCAAGCCGGTGAGCTGAACTTGAAATTGCATAAAACATAAATTAGTTGAAACTCGTTGATTTGTTGAAACCCTCGTTTTCCTCAAAAAAGCGTTACACAAATCAGTACCACAGACGATAACGTGTGAAAATGTTGGGTATTAATAAATTGATAATGATCAGTATGCCTTCCCAAATAATGGACCACATTAAAGATTGATATCTTATTACTCAGGAGGAAATTCTTTTACCTGTGATTTTCTCATTTATTTTTTTTTTTCAAAGCACACTTTTGTGTCGACCTTTTTTCATCTCAAAGTCAGTAACAAACAAACAGTGTAAGTGTCTTTCCTAAAAGCAATTTTGAAACCATAGATACTTAACATCAATGTCAGGGAATTGTCAAAAATGAGAGTGCGCTTTAAAAGTTGCCCCTATCCATCACACAGAAGAATTATTATACTCTGTACAAAAAAATTTAAATTCATGAAAGACAATTTTTTTTAATTTTCCTTAAATCCATTTCGTACGAAGAGAAGAGGCTATTTAAAAAAGCTTTGCCACTTTGTCATCATACTCATCTCTCCACAATGTCATGTTTGTGTTGTCTTTTTTTCTTCATTGTATATAATGTGAAAATTAATGTACCTATATAATATGTTTTTTTATTCTCAGTACTATGCCCATTTACAAAGGAAAAGGGGACGATTCACTTGAAGCGATAAAAGTTATTATTTAAGTGTGAAAAGCACCAGGACATGCACGAGGACAGACTACAGAATCAGAGCCTGTAAATACACGACAATTAAGAGGCTTATATTAAAGTCATGGCCGTGTTCTTTTAATATGCATACAGTTGAGTTTTGGGTAGATGGTATAGGCCCTTGTACTCGCATTCAAGTAGACAATAGTTATGTCATGTAGTTCACATTTATTTCGAAAGGCCAACGGGTAGGTAATTCGGCATTTTTTTTACGAGAGAATGTACCGCAGCACTAACGTCAGATAATAATGGAAGTTAAAAAAAAAAAAAAAATGAGACTGAATTCGTTATCATTACACTTTGCATCTGAATGAAGCCAACTTTTAAGGGAAAAGTACAATTCACGTTATTTCTCTTTTAAACAACGTAGCTGAATAATGTGTCTGAATGATTTTTTTTGTCCGAAATTTATTGTGAAAAGTTCCTTTTAATTACATATATGGGGGTCTGCTGGCGTGGATACACTTATTTATGTTCCCTTTATTCATAACTTATTAATATAATTATTTGTCTGTACGATATCTCATTACTTCGTAATTATTCCAGGTAAAAGTATATACAGTTATCCCTTACGTGACAGACTTAAAGTTGGTTTTCCAGTAATTTATTAAAAGGATATGCGTACATTTCACAATGTATGTACATTATTATGCATGATGATTTAATTTATCCGTAAAATATCTTAATTGAAAGTCTGTTATTAATATTTTATTAATAAATTATTGAAAATTTTGAATGACTTTGAAAAAGCAAGCGCCACAGTCTTAAACCGTACCATTTTTCTTATAAACATTAATTAAGCTTTGATTATAAAGACCTGCTACCTACTACACAACGTAAACCAAAAAGCATGCTAATTCATTGTAGTTTTATCAACAAAATTGAAAGAAAGGTAAGTTATTTACGTCATGTTATAACAATGAAAATGCAAAACTTATCCACGAGTTTGTAACAGTTTTGTACAGCAAAAAACTAATATTACAAGATTTATGTTAAAATAAAAATTTGTGTTTTTTTTGTATTACAAATATACAATACTATCTCAACCATAACTACTTGGAGGTCAGTAAATGAAACACAAATCGTGTTTGTTGTCGTCTGCTGTCATTGATTTTGGGATTTAATTGACTTTCTGCATTTTTAAGAAAAAAATTCACATATTTGTGTGTTAACACAAATCGTGTTTACCTAGTTGAAAGCAACAAATATTTAACGAAAAAGTTCGTTTTGAGGACCTACATATGTCAAAACCTCGGCATAGTCCTAAAGCTTGTTTTAGCAATATCTTTGAATGTAATCCTGATGATGTACAGAACTCAGCTTTGCTTGTACAAAATTGCACAGAACTACTACTTAATTAAAGCATTTTTACTTGGGATATATATGACCAGTAGTACAAAACAAATAAAGAACTTTAGGTCGCAAAAAAATGCAGATCGCTGATTTTTTTTAGATATTGTTAGGAAATATGCCAGTAGTATACGACCAAGTTTGCAGCTTCGAAAAACCTGTGCTAACTGCATGTTGCACCAAAAACCTCGAAACTTTCGCATTTTTTTCAGTTTTTATCTTATAACAAAAAAATATGTATATAGTACTGTTCGAAAGAAATATTTTTTTAAATTTGGCAATCTTTAAAGATCTGTGTTTCAAGATCTATTAGACCTACAGAGCTGCGGTTACACTTAAGCTGTACCTAATTTTGTCTTCATTACCTGATGAGCAAAGCCCAATTTTGTCTGAAAGCTCATTTAATGCATTTTAAACAATTTCTGTTGGAACACCATAAGCTTAGCTCAATTTTGTCTGAAAGTGCATCAAATACATTTTTAACCATTTCTGTTAGAAACCAATGATTTTAGCTCAATTTTGGCCCAAAAGTACATTAAATGCATTTTAAACCATTTCTGGTGCAACACCAATGAGTTTAGCTCAGTTTTAATCGAAAGTGCAGAAAATGCATTCTTAACCATTTCCGGTGCAACACCAATGAGTTAATCTCAATTTTGACTGATAGTGCTTCAAATGTATTTTTGACCATTTCTCGTGGAACATCAATAAAGTTAGCTCAGTTTTGACCGTAAGTGCATTAAACGCATTTTTCGGAGAAAACACCAATGAGTTTCGCTTTGTTTTGACTGAAAATGCATTAAATGCATTTTTAACAATTTCTGAGGGAATACCAAGAAGTTCGCTCAATTTAGACCGAACATGATTTAAAAGCATTTTTAACCATTTTTGGTGGAACACAGTTCTGGTGAAACACCAATGAATTTCGATCAATTTTGACAAACATTTCTGTTGCAACACCAAAGGCTCTTGTTAATTTTTGTCGGAAAAGGCATTAAATGCATTTTTGCCATTTCTGATGCAACATATAATGTAGCTGCATAACCCAAGGAAAGATTCATATCCAAATCTTTTCGCAGCTTCTTCAACTGAGGACAAATGAACTCTGTTTTCGAAAGCAATCAAATGATTCACTGTGTTTTTTTTTTCAAATTTTTTATAATAAATCAAAGCAACCGTCGAAATATTTGGAAACATATAAATAGAAATATCAGAATCAGTGTTGGGACTTCTACCACTTAAGTGGTATTTCTACTACTTTTTGGTGTTCATGAAAATCTACCACCTAAAAGTCTAATTCTACCACTTTTTGCAACTCTCCTTTCGTCTATCTTTTTACTTTACCATATACCAATAACACCATACGACCACAACCACACCTGAAATGTCCAACTAAATCGATATGACCCAAGTACTTTTTCACGTCAGTCTCAGTTATTTGTCTCTGTGTTAATTTTTTAATTAATATTAACGGCTGTTATAGATTTAAGTTTTTGGTTTGGCACGAGTCTAAAATGAAATTGTGTATGTACTCGTATGTATATGACTTGCTTCCAGATATAAGAAATGTGATCTTTGAAACATAAAGTACTGAAATATTATTTATTTTATTTTTGTATTTAAATTATTTTAAATAAAGTTATTGAATAGGTATACGATTTGTGACATAAAAATGGCTTTTAATTTCTACCACTTTTCTACCACTTTTTTGACAACCTTTCTACCACTCTTTGCCTTCCTCGAGGTCCCAACACTGATCAGAATATTAAATCAGTCGACTTGAAGATTTCAAAGCTACAAAAGCAAAATTCTAAGAATGAATTGTTTTGCATTGTGAAAAATTGTGATGGAGTACCAAAATCTAGAGGATATGGAGGAATATAGAAGAAATAAGATGCACGACTGGGTCGCACGTACTTGCTCTTATGGATAAAGTTACTATTTATGCTAAATTTGTAAATGCAGTTTTAGAAAAAAAATGAAGAAGCATAAAATTCAGCTTCTTTAATAAATTTAATCCGAAAACGAAGTATGCAATTTTAATTCTTCTATAATGACACATTTTTAGAAAAAAAATCCAAACAAATAATTTTCGATTTTTTTTTTTTTGCTAAAAAGTATTACTGCAATTCATGTTTAAGAAATGGTTGAAATTGATTGAGTCATGAAGGAGTAAATCAGAATTAAAAAAAAACGGTTCTATGGCAGGTACCGTTAATAACGGTTTTTTTTTAATTGGTTTCCATTTAAAGATAAACCTTATCCAAAAAATGAGCATGATTTTTTTAATCAAAATCGTAATAACCATTTTTAAGAAAAATTAGTTTTTCTAAAACCGGTATATGACAGGTACCGTTATTTACTGTTCAAAAAAAATAATTCAAAAATGGTTAGGGGATATTCTCCAAAAATGCCACATACCAAGTTTAAAGTAAATTGACCCATCCGTTTATGCTGTGGTCTCTGATACATACATACAGACAGACAGACAAAATAATATTTATTAAAAAAAATTTCAAAAATTATTTTTTTGGGTTATTAAAAAAATTTAAATTTTATTTTTGAAAAATTGTTTTTTCGAAAACTATGCAATATTTTTTTTCAAAATTTATTTTTTAGATGTTGATAAATAATATCTTAAAACTGGCGTACCAATTTTTTTTTTATAAAAGTCCTTGCAAAATTTTATATATGTAGAAAAAATTGTTTTTTTTTTTAAAACGGCTGTAATGATTTTCAAATTTTTTTTTCTACAAATGTATCATTATAGAAGAAATCAAATTGCATAATTCGTTTTCAGGTAAAATTCATTTAAAAAGCTGTTTTAGTCATTTTAAAATCGAATTTTAGGCTTTTTTAATTTTTTTCTAAAACTGCATTTATAAATTATTTTTAATTAAAAAGGCTTAGCCTAAATTAAATAGTAAATTTATCTATAAGAGCAAGTACGTTCGACCCAGTCGTGCATTTTTTTTTTTTGTACCAATGCATAACTTGATATACGGTACCCATATCGCAAGTAACAAGGTGGCTTGGCTGGGAATCGAACCCACTGCCTTAGTTTTAGAAATTATTCCTTATCCATCTTTTGCAGGTGAATACCATCCCGAAGACTGCACTATTATAAGAAAAGGTATAAAAACAACCCACTGGATCTTAAGTATTTTGATGTCGAAAATTAGATCCACAGAATCCTTTAATATTTTAATTAAATTCCATAAGCATTCATATTTGCTATTGTATTTTGTACTTACATTATATTGCAGTCGTCTGGAACACTCAGCCCCTACGACAAAAAAAAAATTGTTGATTTTATTTTCCCAAGAGGCCAAGAGAAATATTAAAATCCCATTAAAGCTGAATAAAATTCCCTTCATCCTTAATTCAAATCCATGATTATGTTTCACGCAAAAAAAAAAAAAAACATCCAAAGTGGTTTTAAGCCTTTTTGCACCCTCCCACCAAAAACAGCCAAAAACATCCTTTGCTTTCGATAAGATCACAATTCCTAAAATTCTTTATTATTCGCACATAAATCAACTTATAAAATCTCTTGATGGTGACGACGACGACGACGCATGGTACCGACGACGGCAGAGGAGGTGGATACGAAGACTGAGGTGACAAGAAAACGGATTTTGCATTTTAAATCCCGAATTACCATGCCAAACAGAAGGTGTCCAAATATTTGTGTTTCCCCCTGACAAAAAAAAAAAAAAAAAATAAAACACCACATCCAATCCAACACCATGTATGTACAAGACTCCTCTGCAAAGAGCAAAGAACACATTCCTGCACCTCCATGCTCTGCCTACCACTTGTTTGAGGGGAGCAGCCTTGTACTGAATCTAAATTACCTAAAGCATTTCTGGACACAGTTCAATAAGTTCTTAGAAAATTTGCATTATTAGGTTAAGGCAGCACAGAGTATATACCTACTCACTCGTTGAATAGAAAAAAAGAGGAGGACGTACAAAAATGTTATTCATGTACATCCTGCCTGCTCCTGGCTACTCTCAGACAAAGTATTCCGAGAAAAAAGGACTCGTTCTGCAGAAGGAACCGTGTCGCCAGAAACTGCATTGATTTCTCTGTGTGTTTGCTGGTTTTTTTGTTCGGTGTGGCTCCAACTTTAAATCCATTTCAAGGCAGTGGCAATGACAAATATTGTACAAACTAACTAAGGCAAACATGTAAGAGAGGGTCTTGAGTTGGACTTGTCACCCAATTCCATATGTAATTATGTGGCAATAAATAAGAATCTTGTATCAAAAAATATTCTTGGCAGTCGTCGCCGACACCACCGACACGTTGATGACGATGACGACAATGTCGAGAACGAGAAATGTATCTGATAAATATCCAAAGCAAAGAGTCACCTGGTGCAGTGAGATACTGAAATTGAAGAATATCTCTCGGTTGGCATCGAAGTCATTCATCCTTGCCACCCCCATCGGCAATCCACCCACTTGATATCGAGGCCGTTCCTATGGTTGATTCTATCTCGATACTACTTGCCAGCTCCTACGATGATGTGTAATTTTTGGCAAAGCCACACAACTTAGCAAATAAACCAACCATTCGATCCCATCCCACCACCACTTACCTAGAGTATAGCCTTATCAAATGCAGCAAAATTGTATTTACCCGACGACAACGATAAGGTTATTTGGGGAATCGCAAAATCCATTGCTGCATGTGACGTTATCGTTTGAGTGCTTCACCAACTTGCCGCATAAGTATCTCGATATCGTGTATCTTGTTTGCAGCAAAACTTAATAATGTTTCTTTTTAGCGCAGCGCACTTTTTGATAGCTTTGAAAAGGTACACTCGTAAAGCGGGCAAATATGAGATAATAATTATGAAGCAATTAAAGCTGTTAAATATTTTTTGATTTTATTAGTTGTGTGTATGTTTTTGATGTGAGTTTTGTTTTTGATTGCTTTTTGGATAATAAATTTATTTTAATGTGAGTTTTGTGAGTGAGATTGGGATTGGAGGTTTGTTTGATATTTTTTTTTTTTGTTGCTGGTGCGCAAAGAAAGTTGCGGCTGTAAATAATTTTTTAATTGTAGATATCTTGTGCATATGGGTACATATTCATATGTGTGGAAGTGGAATATTGTTCTGCATTGTTTGCTTAAGGATTTACAATTTTCTTAGCTCATTTCTTTAATTTTTTTTTTGTATTTATTTTTGTGAGAAAAATTTACTTTTGTGGAATAAATATGTATTTTGAAATGCTGACCAAATATTACATAATGTGAGAGAGGTGCAAAGATGAGTCCTAGGATGTTTTAGTTGTTAAACTGCAGTGAAAATGGTGGTTAGATTTAAAAACTGTCATTGTTTGTCAAAAACGTAGCTGGTATCCTATAGCATTCTGTGCCCTATTTCATAAATATTGACAGGTGACAATTCTACAAATTTGTCGCACTTGTCTGACAAGTTTTTAGATTATTAAAATTGACAAGTGGCAAATTTGTCATTGTCAAACTATGACTTTGTCGTTTTCATATTTTGACAAATATGTAGTGACAACTTTAACATTCAGTTCAGTTCAGTTGAGAGGCTCTGGTTGGTCTAATCTCACAAAAAGTTTGATGACTTTCAGTTAGATTTAGTGACATTTAGTTACGGTTTTCAGATGAGAATTTCTCGTCTGAAAATTCAGATAAGTATATGCGTTAGTGCAAATGAAAAAAGCAGCAAATCTACTGTACGTTCAAACTGAAATTTGTTTTCTTTGATGTGTTTTTAATAATTTTAAAACCAAAGTATAAATTAAGACATGTGGTGACAATTTGTATAAGTCTAAATACATATTTTTTTAACAAAAATACCTATTGAAGTGAACTCAATGGAAATTTTAATAAATAATTTCGTTTTTACAATCAATAGATTAATTTTGGATGGCTTTGAAAAATAAAAGTTCTATTTCAAACAAAGTACAATCTAAATGCGAAAAAGGAGATGCTTTAAAATATTTCAACTGAAATGTGAAATTATTTTCTGTTCAACTACCAACTGAGCTGAACTTCAGTCCAGTTGGTTTGTCTTGAACCCGGCCATTGTCATACTTTGACGAATTTATCGTAACGTAAGAACACAACAAATCGGACTAAGACGCAGAGATGAAAGTACCACGTGGGTGAGGCATGTTGTGGGTGTCCACTTATTTTAATTATCATTTCTCTATCAACACTTGACCGAAAATCAATTGCATGTCACAATTGTCAATGACAAATTGACAAATTTGTAATTTACAATTTTTTTCCTGTCCATGAAAAAATTGTCAAGAATAAATAAGAAGTTGTCAAGTTAATGAAAAGATCTGATACTTCATATTAATTTTAATATGAGAGTTTTATTGCATTTCATTGGTGCAAAAATTCAATAGTGCAATAACAATGCATTATGTAAAATAATGATGATACCAACAAAATTTGTTGGCAGCAGGATAGATCTTCATTGTATGTTGCCAAAAAGTTGTTTCTGCTCGCAATATGCACACAAAGTATGAGTTTTCGAGTGTATCTATCTAGCATATGGAAAAGATCAAACTGTTTTGACACAAACTTTCTATCAACATACAAGAAAGATCAATCTAACTGTCAACAATCTTTATTGATATCATCGTTATTGCATTTTGTTAGCATTGTTATTTCACTATGACTTTTAAACACCCTTACTAAGATCTGCAAGGACTCTAAATCCCATACACAGAATCAAAGGACTTATCCAAAAATGTCCATCACTTGATCTTATCACCCATGCTCAATATCTGCAGCGGGGTCTAGTTTTAGATACATGATAAATGATATTTTTCCTTTCTTATTTTAATAATTAAGAATATTGTAATGTTTTTCTGGGTTCAAAATAAAACTTATTTCTACTTTTTTCAATTCACTTTTTATTTAATCTCAAATTAACAAGCACTTTTATCTATAACAAATTGTTTCACTATTACTCTTTACAATTTTCAAGAAATAACACTTCCGAATCACAATTTCACAACCACTTATTCTTATCACTGTCAAAACTAAACTGTGTCGATCTCCGTCTCTGACCCAGTATTTATACTCCTCCCATTTCTTCTCAAAGGTTCCAGAGATCTTCAGTTTCGTTAAGCAAAAGAGACAAACACACACAGACAGATAGAGACAGATATAGACAGATTTTGTTCCGTTCCATTTCGCAAAAGAGACAAACACACACAGACAGATAGAGACAGATATAGACAGATTTTGTTCCGTTCCATTTCGTTCCGTTCGAAGTTCGAAAGTTCGAAGTTCGGATGAAAGCGTTTAGAGCTTTAGTCATTAATCATAACCAAAGACCTACATGTGTTTTTTCATATGGGTGTGTTCGCTCCTACATTCGTAACAATATGTTAAATGTCTTTGAAACAATCAAGATTTATTATTTTATTTGCCCTTTTCCATTCTTGATTGGATATGACCGAAATATTGAAAAAATGTACTTGCATAAAATGTTAAAAAACGAATATGCATTTTGTTCCTCTGCACAATATTTAGAGGACTAAGCCACATCAATAATTTGTATGCTCACGTATCTCAAGAAGATTAATTCGGTAGTTACTAAATGATTGAATTGGAAAACATATATGTACTCTATAAAAAATTACTCATCGGGAAAAAGTTTTTTTTTTGTGAGGGAATGACATACCCCGTCTGATCATTTTGATAAAAAAGAAAACAGTTTTATTTCCTTGTCTGTTTTTTATAAAATATCTTTTAATTAATATATTCCACATTCACTATTTGTCAAAAAAAATTCTTTTTGTTTTCTTCACAAATTTATTTCTTTCCTACTCATTTTCAACCAAATAAATTTCGTTTGCTAAAAAAGATAGTTCCTACTTTTTTAAAGCATGGATACCCAAGTGTACTTCCATAATCTATGTTAATATAGATAAGACATTTCATTCAATATGCACCAAGAGACTTCATCACGTTTGACAAAAAAGTCCACGTATTCTGTTTAATTTTTTTTCCTGCCTAGAAACATGATCGATAAAAAAAAAACTTTTCTTTTCAAACTAACACTTCTGTGTCCATCGAAACGCTATCAAACCTCTCGTTATCTTCCGTCTTCTTAAAATGTCACAAAGTCAATATTCCCATAAGAATTCAATTTGTTGTTTGCAAGTCTTCAAAGACATTTCTTCGATTAAATGTGTAGTGCATTTTTTTTCATCCAATTTGTTCATGCATTCGATGAGTACCTAATCCTTTATACTTCAAATCGATTTTGAAAATAAAAAAACATTATTTTCTTTTTACACGTACTAAACACTCGGCGATAAAATGGAATTTATGGTGTGAAAAGTATAGGTAGATATATAAAAGGATACGATATATTAAAGGAGAAACATATAATACATGCATATGTACGTACGTTAGGATGGAATGTTCTTCTCGTCTGGGATGTTCGATTTCTTGAACATACGGGCGAGGAATGAGGATATCATCAAAAGAGAAAGGATTTTATTAGTCTCAGAAAATAAAATCGTCAAATTAAAAAAAAAAGATAAAAAAAAGTGAAGAGTGGTACTTTTAGCATGTGAAGATGATTTTGAAGGAATACTTAGAATTTCTGTCTCGTATTTGTTTTAGTTTTCAATTTGCTTGCTGATGTCAGCATAAAACAAAATAAATATGAAAAAGAGTCATAATGAATTTTTGTGTCGATTAAAGGTATCGATCAAAGACGAATTGATTAGAGATCACTTAAAACAAACCAGAGTTCAATACTGGAAAATGGTTGTTTTGTTTTATCCATTTGCTGAAGGACCAGCCATTCATTTCAAATAAAATATTTTTGTTTTTTGGATTGCTTTTTTTTAATTTTAATATTTGTATATTTTAATTTGATCAAAATTAAATAAGAGCATTGAAAATAAGCCAGAAAAATACTACTTAATAACGTAAAATTTTGAAAAAAATGGTTTAAATAAAAAAAATATGTTTTTTCTCAAAATTTTGACTTTGAAAATTAATATTTCAAAAACTATTCGTTTGAACAACTTACTTTAAAATTTAAATTGTTGTATAGGTTTTTGGCTTTTCAAAATGCTATAGCACGACTCTGTAGGTATAACCGTTATTTTTAAATAATATTTTTTCCGTTTTAAGTGATTTTTTATCTTAAATTGCCCCTACCGCCTAAACGGGGGAAAATGGACCCCCCCCTCCCATAGCTTTTCCATTGGGCTGCAAGAATTTCTTTGCAAAAAAGTGTACAATGTTGATTTTTACTAAACTTTTGAAAATTAAGTATTCCAGTTTTTTTAATATTTTGAGAATCATAGGTACCATTGTCCAGTTCATTGTACATTTAAAAAAAAAAAATGCAAATTTGTGGTACTTCCCATACAATAGTGACATTTTTGGAAAGTTTTTGTATGAAAATTACAAGAAGGTTTTTTTCAAAATGACTGAATTTTAAACTGAACCTAAGTTACGCTAGTTCCCAACTTTGGCGTTTACAAATTTTAGTTACCAACAAAAGTTATCGTGTGTAGAAATTTCCAACGCCAACGACGACGACAACGGTACACGCTCATTAAAATGCCTCGAAAGCGTGTTTCCTTTACGTTTTATGATGTTTCATAATGAAAAGAAAAATGCTTCTACTTATTACAATTAGACTTCGTGTACAGAAAAGTAAAATAATAAAACTCTATCTCTTCCCCAGCTGTGCATATTTCCTTTCGACTGTCCTTCGCCATGTGCTTCTTGGCCGACCCGACCCTCTACCTGCCTGTGTGAGTGGGTTCCATTCCATCGCTTGGCCAGCAATGCAATCGTTGCCTATTCGAAGCGTATGACCAATCCACTGCAACTTACGTGTGCGAATAGTACTGTCTATGGATTCTTGACCCGTTCTTCTATGAAGTTCTTCATTAGAAATACGGTTGGGCCAAAAAATCCTTAAGATGTTTCGTAGACACCTATTGACAAACGATCGAATATAACTTGTGACATTAGTTCAGATTGTCTACGTGCTGCAACCATACAGAAGCACGGATTCAACATTGGAGTGGAACAGTTTTAGCTTTATCTTAAAGCTGATAGCAATTTTTTTTCCTTTTTTTTGGACAGCATATTGAATGCAGCCTTTGTCTTTTTAATACAGCTGTCAACTTCTTGTTCGCTTCCGCCTTTGGTAGAGACAAAACTCCCAAGATATTAAAAAACTTCTACTTTCTCTACCGGTTGTCCAGAATTATTGACTTGAACGGATGAGTTACTTACGAGGCTGACCATTTTTGTTTTTGCCGTGTTAATTTTCAGCTCCACGATTTCTGCTTCTCTTTCCACCCTTTTTGTTATTTGATGGAGATACATGATCCTATGAGAGAGTAAGCATACGTCGTCCGCGTAGTCTAGATGTTTTAGTTGGGATGTCAGACTCCATTGAATTCCACCATTTCCGTTTAACAGGGCTGCACGCAACACACCACTTATCACTAACAGGAAAAGTATTGGCGACAGTATGCAACCCTGTCTGACTCCACATTGGACTTCGAATTCATCCGACAACCTTCCTCTATTTTAAACGTGACATTTGCATCCATCGTAGGTTGCTTTAATAATAGCGATTAACTTATCTGGAATGCCTCTCCTGCGTAAGGCAATCCAAATAAATTCTCTGTTAACACTATCAAACGCTTTGTCAAAATCAACGAACAGCAAGTGAAATGGTGATCGATATTCGACGCACTGTTCAATAATGATCCTGTTCAATCTATGATCCTTTCTTCGCTTTAATACAATTTTTGCTGCTATCTTGGCAACCGCAGGCAGAACGCAAATCCTTCTCCAGTTTTCACTTGATATCGTTGGTGCTGCTTGTAAGAGATCTGCAAGAATACCGTCCAGTCGTACCGCCTTCTTGTTCTTCAGTGTATTATTTGCGGCAATGATCTCTGCTCTTCTGAAAGGTGTGATGTGAATTCGGGCATTTGTTCCTTCGGACAGGTCATCAGGTATTCGATGCGCATCGCTGGCGAACACACGGTATTTACTATGCATTTACTTTATTTACCGCTATGGGATACAGAAAGATATTAATGCTACAAGTTGTCTGTCTAAAAGCGATAATGAAACGCCTGTCTACCCCGAAACAAAACAGAGAAAGCACCACTCCATCCAAAGTCCTTAATTGACTGATTATGAACATGCTTGTGACACACCACTAAAGAACACTGTTTTTTGGTATGATTTCATGATTCAGACTTTAGGATAACACAGAATGAGTGACGCCCTGAGTTTGAATATCCATTTGACAGACATTTCGAGTGACACTAAGCCTTTGACAGACACCACAAAAAATTACAAAAGTTTTTGAACCTTTTGGTCATATTAACTTACCTACTGGAAAAAGTCTTGACTCAATTAGAATGTAAATTAATGTGTCTGACATTTTAATGGTTTCCAAACCAATAAAACAGAACCTTCAACAAAGTGCCGCAAAGAATAATTGTTTTTGCAACAAACTGAAACATATCAACGAAAATGTTAAGTGAAATTAAAAAAAAAAGTCAATTTTACGGTCAAAACCTATAGATTTCAAAAAGGAGCATTCAATAATTCCTTGAAATTGATTTAATTACAAAAGGAAATGTACCTATAACTGTCGTTTTTTAAATTTTATTTAATTTCCTCTACCCCCCTCCTCCCTATACCCCTTGTCTACATGTAATAATTTTTAATTTGCAACTTTAATAATGAACAATCAATGCGCGTGTTAACCGACGCGACATTTTTCGAATTATTTGCAAATGTATTTTCATGCATTATGCCCAATTGTTTAATGGCTTGAAATAATTCATTACTTGATGCACACTCACACACAAATGAAGTCAAAATGGATTCATTGGAAAGTGCACTGAGGAGGAGGACACACAAGGCCACCAAAACAAACGGAAAATGTTTCATTATACAATTTCATTGCTTTGGTTGTGTCGTTTCGTTGTATGACAAAAACTCCAGTTTATAGTTTCGTTGAAAATTTATTCGAAATAATTTTCCTTTTTTTTTTTTTCCAAAAAGGAATTATATTTTCCCCCCATTTCCCGTGAGTGATGCAGAATTTCAATTTCCCCAAAGCTCGTGCCATCACACATATAAAACGATATTCTATCTGACGACAGACAGATACACACCGGCAATGAAAATGAAACAAAATCGGTGTGATTCGGTTGACAAAGGACATCATCCTCCAGCTTAACACTCTTAAACCCCATGCCCATTGGTGTTGTAGCGTGTAGGTAGCTTTAAATTGCAACAAATTGGTTTGATGTTTTTGTAATAAAATGAAATATGCAGCAGGTAGATATAAAATTTCAATTTTTACTTTCACGTCCTTGTGTAGAGCATTTTCGTTTTTGACCTGAAGTACCTACCAGCTACACAGCTACTGTTGGTGGTGGTTTAGCCCAAGGCAGAGCTCACTCTCAGCTTCTGCCATTGCCACTCTGAGAGCTGCCACTCAAAGGGAGAGTGGGTACCATGATTTGTTGTCCTTCTGTCCACTTTGTTTAAGGTTTTTGATGGGTTTCCATTCACGAATGTTGTGTGCGTGTGGTGTGTTCTCTGCAGTCGTGTGTTGGTTACAACGCAGGGTCATAAGTTCTAGGGTCAAAAATCAATGTTTTTGTAGGTAAGGTAGTTGAAAATTATTTTATCTCCCATAGTTTTCGTTTATCCCCCTCTTACCATCAGGCTTAAGAGTTTTTTGTGGTCCTTGTCAATTTTCGTAATTAATTAATTAAGGGTCTTGTAGTGCCTTGGAGTAATCAACTATCACGAGAAAGGTCTAAGTTAGAGTCCCAGCCTGTGCCACCTTTTTTTTTAGGAAGAAATGACAAGAAAATGTTCGTCTTATATCTAAGCCGTTCTTACTCAGTAGAAAATTGTCGGTCCCCCCTCCAGTTCTATAGTCTTAAGTGAAAATGTAAAATTTCCTGTTGCAATTTCCCTGACCAAAAATTTTTTTTTGATTTTTGTTTATATCGGAAGGTAAGACTTCAGACTCATCAATTTTTTAAGGTCTTAGTCAGTTTTCTAAATTAACTTTGCAAGAGTCTTTAAGTGGCTTTTAGTACCAATAGTAATGGTTAGTTAGAATGACTTTCACGAGAAGGGCCTGAGTTCAAGTGTGAACCTATGCCACATTGTCTTTATTTAGGGGTACTTCCTCCTCTTGCGAGGAGTCATACAAAAGTGTCTTTTTGACTCGGCAGAAAATTGTAGATTTCCTCCAATCCCGCAGACTTACACGCACACAGAAATGGTTGAGAGTGTCAGTCTCAAAACCTTGGTTTTTCGTGACCTTTTTGTGCAAAAAATGTACATAAGGTCTTAAGGTCACAAATAATAAGACACCCTATCTAAAGCATTGTCTTCCGGAACCTTGATATTTTTTTAAGTTCGACATTATGGGCTCAAAATTCAATCTAATGTTGGGCAATTAAATATGACCCTCCAGTTGATACTTTACCGATCTCCCCCTCACCCTGATGTGTCACATCACCAAGCAACTCGGAAAAGTATTGTTCGAAATACAGTCCACCACCATTCACCTGGATAAATATTACCTTGGCGCGCATTTTTCCTTTCGTTTGCTTATCCCACCATTTTACGGAATTTAACACTTTTTATGTTCAGTGAGTTGCGCTGCTATCGGGTGGTAATGGGCGAAGTGATTGGAATGGTGCTGGCTGTGGTGGCAGAGTGGCAGTGCTGTGTGCACTTGGAACAACTGTAAGTGGTGGGTAAAAAAAGGACGAAACAAAAAAAAAGTGTGCATACTTCCTTTGTTGGCGCTTTAACAAAAACACATCACGCCGATGGAGATGAGAGAACTGCAGAGAAAAGCAAAGAACATAGAAGTCCTTATTTCCGTGAAACGGAAAACAATATTCCTCTAACCCATCCCATTTCTGAAATGTAAGTAAGGTATTCGTTGAGCCAAGCCGCTCGGTTTGATGGTATGCAGATTTTTTAGTTGAGAAATCTCGCATGGAAGGCTGAGTTTGCATCGTGATGGTGATTCGTGAAGTGGCATCAAAAAGAAGAGTGAGACTTAAACGCTGGAATCTGGGTAATGTTGTCCGATTGTGATGTGTTGTTGTTGGTTGATGATGGTGGATGATGAGATATGTGTGTCAATGTCACATTGCAAGTTCTGGCTTGGGTACGCAAATGAACCGACTCTCTGTTTTGTGTGATGACAGGTTTGTTGTAGATGGTTTTATGCTTCTTC
The DNA here is from genome assembly GCA_948107695.1 of Meliscaeva auricollis. Lineage (NCBI taxonomy): Eukaryota > Metazoa > Arthropoda > Insecta > Diptera > Syrphidae > Meliscaeva > Meliscaeva auricollis. The sequence goes on along the minus strand of OX403616.1, from coordinate 114,608,028 downwards.
TTGTTCATTTTTGTGTGTTTTGTTTTTGTATAAACATTTTTGTGTGAATGAAGGATGAACTTGATGATAATGGGTTCAAAAGGGTAATGTTAATGTCAAGAAACGTTTTGCATTCACGTTTGCACTTGACAAAAAAATCTAAATTGTTTATGCTAAGTTGCTGACCATGAAATCGTTTGTTTTGAATGATTTGAAGAATTAATTTGACAAGTTTTTTTCGGAATCGTTAAAAAAAAAATGTTTTGCGGAGCCTTTTGTACAGGAAAGTAATATAAAGATATAATTACATTAAATAAAAATTCACTTCTGACGTTTCGGTTAATATAATTGAGAATTAATCTCCAATTGTATTAACATTGTTTTAAATAGAGTTAGTTTTTGTTTTTTCGATCTAATATATCCGAAAAATCATTCCGGGAACGCTTCCATAACATAAAACCTGAAATGCATGATGCATTTGAACTATATTTAATTGCACTTTAACCATTTGATTTTTAATTTTTTTTCTTAATGGCATACTGAAACTGAAATATTCTTAAAAAAAAACTTAAAAAATGCATTTTTGCGCATAATTTTGGTAAGAAGAGATGTCAGATGGTGCAAATTCGGTCTTAGGCACTTCAAATGAATCACTATCGATCCATGAAAACAGAACTCAAATAACGGTTTGACTAGGGTTAAACAACAACAAAACCAAAAAAAGAATTTATTTGAATTTTTCTAAAAATCATGACTGCGGCGTTCAAATGGGTGTAACTTTTGGTTAAGAGGTTGCATTTGTAAGATTTATACTTTTTTTGGAAAGTCCAAAGACAAGAAAATTTTTTGAAAGCAAAAATTAGTATTGAGTGATACATTTTTCTTCTTCAGGACGCTCTTTTTGATTGAAGATTGAAGAATGATATGATTTTGAGTTAGTTATTGAAATTTATCCACTTTTTCAACGAAGCTACATTCAAATTTCAATACTTTGCGATAAATACAAGAAATAAATAATTTTGAGCTCTGCTCAAAGTTCCTGAACTATTAAACTACTTTAATTATAACCAAACTCAACATATGAGCGTAAAAACTTAATTATTAAGCAAAGTTGATTTTTTTTAATAAATTTGTTAAGTGAAATTTTCCACCTCCATCATTTTGGCCTTTAGGGCCAATTTCATTAAAGTAATCCCGTAAGCTACAGCCCGAAATCATATAAAAAAAAAATAATAATCCATTTGGTACGCCATGAGATCCATAATTTGGCCTAACTTATTTTATACAAATATGATCTCTTTTTATGCTTTCCAAAACATCTAAGAAAAAAATCTTAAAGAAAAGCTCATTTTGGAATGAATTCATTTCGTTTAATTTTTTAAAGTTACGTATACGCCATAGTGTACCCATATATTTTATGTAAGGTGTTAATTAAACTTTTTACTTATTTTTGAACGATTTATTCGTTAATATCGCATTGACTGAGTTCTTTCAATAATGTATCACTTGCTTTTTCAGAATGGACAGAATTATTTAATATAACAAAACCGGCCACATGACAAGTGTCATGTCGTCAAAAATGCATACACGAGCCTACCAAAGTACTTTCCTTATTAAACATCAGTGTAAAATAAGTGTGCAATTAATAGAAACTAATGGAATTGATGTGTGCTTTAAAAACAATTCACCTAAAGTTGTTGCAACTTAAAGCTTAATCCAAAATCTTTAATATTATTTCATGCTTTCATATTAACCGCAGTTATAAACTGCTAATAAATTTAAGATTTTGTGAAGGGCAGAAAATTATTGCACATAAATAAAATTATAACCCTCATTTTATAGTGATGTGTCACAGAAGTGATTTAATAAGACAATTCTATTCATATGATTTGGACATCAGCATGTCCCAAATATATTTATCATGAACAAATCTTCATAAATAGTTTGTTGTAGTCTCAGGCGGTGTGTTAGCAAAGCAAATTAATGTCAATCAATTGTGTGGGTCTTTGCGTCTTTGTTTAAAGAAGATCTCCTTCGCCTTGGAATAAATATTTATCATGTGTTTAGTAAGCTAATATTGTCGAAGAGATAAGATACAATAACTTATATGCTTTGAGTTACATCAATGGTTATGTTTTGAATTATGTATAATCTTTATACTCTCTTAGGGTTTGTATATCCGAACTTAGATGAAATAATTTTTTTTAGATTTTTATTTATATTGAATTGGACTTGTATTTAATGTTGTATTTTAGTTTCTTACAAGGAGTACAAGAAATGTAAGTTGTTTTGTTGTTAACGATTACTCATATAAATATATTTGCACTACTGAAGGTGATAGATCTACTTTATGTCTGTCAACACAATGATTTATTTGGTATTCAGAGAATCAGACATTTTTCAACAGGTGTCAGTAAGATTAAGAACAATCAATAATATTTTGCAATTATTGAAATGCATTGAAATCTTATTTTAAATAATTTTCAAAAACTTTTTAAAACTTTCTTAACTATTGGTTTGAACTTTTTTTTAGCAATTTATCATACAATTTCTATGTCACTCTAAATTATAAAATGAAACTCTTGCCATATTCATTAAAACATAATCAATTTATAGCATGCAACGGCTAATAGAAGAATAATGCTTTTAAAAACGCAAGTCAATTTGTTATAATAATAATACGATAGAAACTGTACAATTTATGTAGATTAAAATCTCTAGCAGAACAACGACTAAAAAGGGCAAAAAACGAATGTGTGAAAAACTCATAAACTTACTTATGTGCATTTTATGAAATAATTAAATGCTAACCCCTTTGATTGACTAAGCTTAGACATGGAGACATGGGCACATAAATGTTTCTTGTCAAAGTACCTACGTTGTCATATTATTTTACAAAAGAGATTATGATTTAATATTTAATGTAATTTATTAATTTTTAGATCAAATGATTTTTTGAGCCGTAAAAGTATTTTGCATTTGGAAATTTCAGTTGAACACATCAATTCCGCTTTTGAGTTAGATTATTTGTGTTAGCGCATTGTGGGTGGTTTTTTAACTTAATGTTTCGATAAACTGCAGCAGCACACCATTGTATAAAATTTCGTTAAATTTCGACAATTCTCAGGAGTCCTGACAAACGGATTTTGAATATTTTTCTTCTTAGTACAGAAATATGCAATTATATTGTGCAAAAATGTTATCCGAAATTTCAAAAACTGGATGCCATTAAGCCATTTAGGAGAAAAAAAAACTAAATAAAAGTACCAGAGCAGTTTTAATTAGTTTTAAGTTTACCATAAGGGCCAAAATAATGGAGGTGAAAAATTTGATGTTCACTTCTGACGTACCGGTTAGTTTAATTGAGATGAATCTGCGAATGTATTAACTTTGTTTCAAACAGAGTTAGTTTTTGTTTTGTTCGATCTAATAAACCCGAAAAATCATTTCGGGAACGCTTCCATAACTCAAAATCTGAAATGCAGGTGGCCAAAAAAACACTAAAATCAATTAAATTTAGCTACCTGTGTTCTTAGCATTACTAAGGGACCAGTTATAACTATCATGACAATGCATCATTGAGAATTTTGATTTAGGTTTTTAAGACAGTTGAGTGGATGCATTTGATATCAATATGACATAATGAGATATATAAGAATCGGTTTATCATTCCATAAATAATTTTCTGATGCATGAATAAATTAAATTGAAGTTCAATTTGATATAAAAGGAGCGGACAACAATTAAGCGTCATTCCGTAAACGCCGGTTTTGGAATGAATAAAGATTAAAATTATAATTTTGTGTCAATATTATGATGTAAAATTGAGACCACAACAACAAAACCTGAAAAATATTTCGTTTGATTTTGTTAAAAAGAAAATAAACGATAATAATGACCAAAACGTCATTTTTGGGAACGTCATGTCCGGAAACGCTTTTAAGCTATGAATGAGTTATACAGTATTTTTGAAACAAATCCAAATATTTATGGTATTTTAAGTAAAAATGTAATGAAAACATGGCTTGAATATAGTGTTTTATCTTCTTCTTCTTATTGACTTGAAAAAAGTTTACAAAATTATGGATTTCCTATGTATATTGGAATAACCGAAAAACGTATTTTTTTAAGGAATAAAACATAAACAATCCGAAAGGAAGTCATATTTGATTAATACAGTTATAATAATATTGCATAATTCCGATTGACACAAGTAATTTTAAGACCACCACAGTCGTTTTGTGTACATATCCATCATTTTCTAATGCCTTCATCATTTCCGGGAATGCTATTTAGCAAAATCATAAATTTTTATGAAGTAATTCAACATAATATCAATGTGGGAAGTGATACCCGGATGAAATAAATAATTTAAAAATTGAAATAATATTGATTAATAAAAATTCTGTATGACATCCCAAAATGTTTGTAAATACACATCGTAAAACACACCAAAAATTACATACAAATATGAAATCGATTATTTTAGTTTATTTAAGAACATTATTTAATTGAAATCTAACAACTGATAGAATTGAATTCTAACAACTGATAGAATCATTCAATTTTTAAACCCATACAAATCTCGAATAATTTTAAATGATGAGTTTTCATTTCGTTGTATACAAAAAAAAGACTTAAAGAAAAACTATCATATTCATAAATCCATCTAGAAAATGAATAATAGTAATTAGACATTTTCTAATACTAATTTTGAATTTAATTTAATGAGAAAACAAAGTCCCACATTGAAAAATATCATTTTCAAAGCTTAATTTATTGTTTTCAGTCCTAGCTTTTTTATCTAAACCAATATGAATTATATTTTGTAACTTATTTTTAATTACTTCACCATGCAAAAAAAAGTCATACCCCACCGAACATTAAATTTTTTTTTGACTTATTATATGAAACTAAGCAAAAAAAAAAAATAAAGAACTAAAAAAAAAACAGCGAAAAAAACAAGGTTCTTATACCTAACCATTACTTCAACTCTAAGGTATTAAAAATGAAATGCATCCGGCTGGCTATAAAAACCAACGAACTTCCATAAAAATTATGTTTATGGCTGAGAAAAACTAATGTTCTGGACGATGCAGTTGAGTACTTTTGGGAGCTGTTGGAGCTTAAATATAAGGAGAATTTAAATTTTTTTAAAGTCACTTTTACGTATGAAAAATGAAGTATCTACTAGGAGGAACTATTAAGTCGATTGGTACAAGGCCATGTAAATTATATTGTAGGAGCTTAAGAGGAAAAGATCTTATTATTCAGTTTTTTTTTTTTTTTTGTGTAAAGAAGAATTTAAGTACACACCTACTTTTTCTTTATAAAAGTTAAAATTTGAACATGAAATCAGAAATAAGTTATGGGTTCTTCTTAACTATCCGCATCGTAGCAAGTAACAATATTTCGATTTATGGTTCTGAAAACATTGTTCCTGGCTTGTTTTTGGCTTGAGTTGATTTAGCTTTTGATGTAATTTATATTTTTAAATGAAAATTTATAAAATCAAAAATTAATATAATATTTGTCGTCTTGGGTATGCTAATACCTATTGGAGCATTAAATGTGCGATAATATAAATCAAATGAAAATGTCTCCGTTTAAATTTCATTTCAATAACACTCCAATTTTTAGATTCTTTAAGGGCAAGAAAAACACACTTCTTATACTAGCCATGTACCAGTTTATTAGGCCGAAAAAGCAATTGAGCTGTAAACACATTTCAAACCACTTAAGGAAAGACTTATTGGACACTTTTGATACCAGTCCTGCTAAACGGTGCAGAAGCAATAATGACTTCTTTAAAGAGAAATAGAATGAGTAGAGTATGCCTTAGATTGTTTTGTAAAGTTTTCGTCGATTTTTGTTTCTCTTAATAAACGGAGAGCTGAAGAAGAAATTCAACACTAAAGTGTTTGTCCTATATATTTATATAAAATGACAACAACATAGCCACTGGGTAAGAGTCTATTGGTAATAGGTATGCAGTTTCAGAAATTGGTAAACAAAAACCGATCAGAGAAAATGGTTCAGGGCCATAAATTTCTTGTTAAAGTATACAATTTGCGGAACCTTATAAAATTTTTTTTGTTATATTAATAAACAGAAATAGATACAAACAAAAACGTCCTATAGAAGATAGATTTTAAAAAGTTAAGGTTAATTAAAATTAAAAATTGTTTATATTTCTTAGCAAAATAACTAGCTAGATATTGAAACTAGCGGTACATGCGTAACTCAAGCAACGTATCTTCGTATTCTGGTGGATTCCATATATTTTTTCGGAGCCACAACTTTATCTTGATGTAGGTATTGATTTTTTTAGAAACTGTCTGGATAGACCAGTGCCAATAATTTCTTCAAGAAAATTGATATGGGCAGTGGAGAAAATAGGAAAGGGAAAATATAAATTGCCCACCAAAAGATTGAAGGAAGGTGATAAAAAAATCTACAACTTTTGCTGAGATATTTTTTTTATAGAACCTCATAAATATTGGGAAAAATGCCAAAACCATTTTTTTTTATTTTTATTTAAAAAAAAAATTGTTAGATTTTGATGAACGTTCATTGCCATTTGTTTTACTCATAAAATTGTTTTATTTAACAAATTTGATTTGGTCTTTAGGACCACTCCTGCTGTCTAATATTACTGTCCTTTCCTGAAAAATTGATCTTAAAATGTGTTTTTTTGACAATATTTTTCACAATAACTGTGTTGTTTTCTCACTAAGTCTTATTATTCAACCAAAACGAATGCATCTCAAAATTTTCAAAAATCAAGACAATTTTTTTTATTGAAAATTAGGCTATTTTTTCAAAATAAGTTCTTCAAAATCACAAAAATTAATATTTTGTTCACAATATTTTTAAGGTTACCTGTGTAGAAACAGTATCTGAAAAAAAAATTGTCGATCTTTCTATCACCTACAACTTTTCTTTTGTATTAAACTTTTTTCGATAGGAGATAAATAGATAGAAATCGTAAAAAAGCAAGATTTTCGACATCCACCCCACTTTTTCGCCCAACCACCTCCTTTTTCCCAATCTGTTAGTTGGTTATTTATGTTTCCTTTCATAAATACTACTTATCCTAAATTTTCCCACCCCCCTTAAAAATTTCCTGATAATAATTTTTTCAACTTTTACTTTCCGAAAACTGGATTGGCACTGGTCTAATGTGTAACAAATTTTTGTCGACAATAATAACGGTACACCTTTCATAGCTACATTTTATGTACCAATCTTAAAAAAGCTTATATTATTCTCAAAAAAGCTACCACGTTTTTGATCAATGAGAAGAAAAACATGTGATATAGGTAGGTACATATCTATCTTTAAATTTTATTTTTCAAGATCAAAATTCGTTAATTTAATTTTCAATCACTCCCATTGCATTCTTCTTAAAGCTTTCTTTCCTGCAAAATACATTATATATATTTTAAGACCGTAAGAATTGACCGATGAACAGTTCTACGAAGATAGCCATAACCAAAGCGACTTTTTTAAATCTCAATTTTTTTCGCAACGACAATTTTTGTTAAGTGATTGAGTTTGCTGAGGTGCTTGTTTTAAATTAAAGCTGAGTGAATAACTCAAGTTTTAAATTTCTAGATTTATTTTTTAAGAAATTAGAGGGGATCGTAAATGTCTCGAGTTTCTTGTACCTAAAATATTAACCATCATATTGTATTCGAAATTTGTTTAGGAACTTTGCTGGGCATTCCTATGGTCCTTGATTCTTTCTGCTTTACTAAATTACGAACCCTAATGTGTCTTTTTTCTTTCCTTACTCAAAATCAGTATGTAGGTAAGTACTAAAGAATTCTTGAACCTGCTCTAAAAAATGTTTCAAAGTCTAAAATTTTCTTCCAGTTCACAATAAAAGAACTCTTGGCAAATCAATTTCTTAAGTTTCTTTTAAAGTTAAAGAATGATTTATTCGCTGCAGCCAAAAAAAAAAAAAAAAAAACAAACTCAACAATTTGTGAATTTTTTCGACATAAAATTCAATATTAAAATATTACACCTTAATGGAAATTACTTTCAAGTAAATAAATCAACACAAAACAAGACATAAAACACACATCCACAAATATACTTTTAGCTCAATACACCTAGGTATATCCACACCCCTTTTCCATACAATAATAATTCATATTCTAAAGGTACAAAATTTGACCGACTTAAGCCTTTTTAACATTCACACCATACACCCTTTCTGCCAATTTTTCAAAAGCACCAGCCTTTTTCTCCAGACGAGAACAAACAACAAGAAAATAAATAAAAAATACACAAAAAAATCTGTAAATTCATTGAAAATTCAATCCATTCCTCGAATGACAAACGATGTGTATGCCAGAAATATTTACATTCGAATGAAAATATCTCTCAAACAGAACAATGCAATGAAGAACTTCTACGCTATTATTTTATTCGTTTTTTTTTTCATTTTTTTAAAACATTTTTAATGTATTTTTTAAACATTCCATTTGTAGCCACTTGAATGTTGTTCCATCGTCCCAAAACCACACAAACTAAACTCAATTCCAATGCAGGCAAGCAGTTGTACGTACATTTCAACAACCAACTAAGCTACCCCCAACTCTGCTTTGAAAACTCTGCCACTGATAACAAAACAGATACATCGACCATCCCTAGTCCCATTCCACATCTATAGTGCTCCAGCCAGACAGCGAGAGACAAAATAATATTACCTATAAGAACATGGAGCTTCCTCTCTCCCAGTCTTTCACAGTCTGGGTTCGTTTATCGGGTCTATCCGCAGCGAGAAAGCTTTCACCGATTTCAAACAGTGCTACAACAGTACAGTATCGTCCGAAAGCTTTCTGGCTTTGCAGAAGTTCTACTGTGTGACTGATAGCGCTGCATCCTTTGCTGTTTGCTTATGCTTGGTCTGCACTCAAAATACAGTTCGAATTTGTATCGGGGGTATAAAAGCAGTTACAACGGTTAAGGTGGGCATAGTACCGTTTTGAAAGGTCTCCCGTTCTGATCTAAAATAATATTCCTTCTATACCCTTTGAGAGTAATCGTGCTTGCCAAATTTCCGTTACGGTTTCGTGCGTTTTAAGTTATTTCTTTGGTGAGTTGAGTGCTTGTGGTTGTTTCTATACATTGTCCTATGTCTCTATATGAGTGTTGTTGCTTTTGATGTGGTGTTTGAAGGTGTTCTTCTTATAAATTAAGGAATATCGTTCTTCGTCAGCTCAAAGGACCTAAAATTTCACTTCACAGCAGCAGTAAAACACCACCGTAAAAAAAAGGAAATAAAATAAAGAAAACAAAAAAAGAAAAGAAAAAAAAAAAACTAAATCGAAGGACGTGTAATTTTCTAGTGCTGATGCAGGAGTGTGTTGCTGAACCGAACGGAAGTTAGATTCGGGGAGGCCACCTTAAGTACAGGACGAGCTCAGGTGTAGTCGTATATCCTTTTGTACTGTTGTATAGAGCGTGAGCCTTCCGTTGCATGTGATATTTAATGCTTTTCACGTAGGTATCTGCTGCTTTGTCTTAGAAAGTCCTCCTGTCCTCCTCCTTTCTTTGGCATGAAAATGAACAACAGTTTTTGAACACACAACCTACAAATCTGGGGTAAATCCTTTGAAATAATAAAAAAAGGAACAAAAAAAAAATAACCCAAAACTTAAGCGAGAACACGAAAGATATACATTATCATACATAATACTGACATGTATTACCCAAGACAAGTCGAAGGATTTTGTACCTTTTTACCCCCAACTCTCCACCACCGTTATGACCTCTGCCTCCCCCACCGAATTTGTCTTTGAGTTTCAAACTCAAATGATTGAAGGTAACGAAGTGAAGAATGTCTTCTCATTTTTTATTATTAAATACTTTGGTGGTTTTGAAGAATGTTTTTTTCTTATATTTTTTTTTTCGTTTTCTTCTTTTTTGACTTTGATTGAATTAACTTTAAGTTGTTGTCTCTTCAAAGAAGGCACATTACCTACGTCAATGCGGTTCGGGTCGTATTGTATAAGATCAGAAGAGCAACAAAAAAAAAATAAAATGAAAATACTTAATTGCCAATTGTAATGATGCATATTGCATTATATTTGCAATGTAATTCAATGATTGAAGACCTTGTAAAAAAGATCATAAAATGGAATAAATGATTGCGTTTGTCGGTAGGTAGGTACTTGAATTAGACTCTATATCTGCTATGCCTGTCCTCTGGCAAAAAAAAAAAAACGTTTGAAGGTAAATGGTGAAAGTCATATCATCATTTGAAGGGGGTGCATTGAGGATATATTCATTTTTTAAGTATCGCATTGAAGTGTCCAATGCTCGTCTAGATTGTCTCTTCGTCGTTGTCAAAGTTGCGACGTTTGCGTAGGTTGAGGAGAACTACAAATCAAGTTCAATCATTTTAAGTTTTTTTTTTTTCATTTCTTTTTTGCAATTACAATGAAATCAATTTGCATAAAAGAAATTATAGGAAGATAGACAATTGAAAAAAAAAGTAACTGAAGCTTAGAAGGGGATTTTACTAAGCGGATTTAATTAAGAATTGGAAGGCAGAAATTACTTTGAAATTATTATTTAGATTAATAATTTTACTTTGTGTAAATATTTTCAAAAAAAGTAAAAACACGATGGAGTGAAAATTTGAGTGAAACAAAAAACAAAATGGCGAAACTTTTTGACCCAGATCTGGGGTGCTTGATTTGACTGATTTTTTTTCTTTCAAAGTTTTTTTTTTAGCTTAAAGTTTATTTTTAATTTAACATTCAGAAAGGGATAATTTGTTTTAAAAATCGTAAATATTTTAAGTAATTTAAACAAAGGCATTGAGAAAAAAGAAGATATCTAATAATTACCTATTAACAAAAATAAAAATTAGTTAAAAAAAATTAAATAATAATTATGTGATAAATATGCTAGGAGAAATTGTTTTATCGTTTTACAGAAAAACATCATTTTTTTCGAACACTACATATTATAAATCAGGGACAGGGGGTCAATTTGATAATAACTTTTTTAAGATAAAATTATGTCAATAAAAAAATATCAAAAATTAAACAAATATTACAAGACAATAAGGCAGTGATAATAAGACAGTACAAAAATTAAATAATAACAATTGAAAATATTGGAAAAGTAAACAGGAAATTCTTTTAAAATCAAAGCAATTATAAGTTGGAAAAATCAGACGTCATCAGAAGAAAGAACATAAAAATGTATACCCATCTTGAATTTTCTTGTTTTGAGATAAATGCATACTGTTTAGGAATACCTAACTATTATAGTTTTCCGGATGATTTTGAGTCGCTCAATAAAAAATGGGTCATTTTAGGTTAAGACAAAATGAAACACAAAATGTCTTTATGTCAATTTTTTCTTATAAGGTTGTAATTGCATTGGGTTATTATAATAGAAAATTTTAAGAAAATGGGGTAACATAATTGTGGAGTTAAAAAGATATTGGCGCTTATAGGATAGTTAACAAATTTTAGTGTCTTTTGTGCATAAGTATGTACAAGATTTTAAAGTTAATATCTTCAAATTTATGTGTTGCAAAATTACAATAAACAACACATAAATTGTCTTTATTCCTACATAAATCAATTAGCAGAAGAGTCTACAAATGAATTTTATTTTTTTTGTGTGCAACAAATTTTCTCATACCAATAAAAAAAATTGCATTCTTACCCCTTTGCTTTGAATTGATTACAAAACAAAAGTTCCTACTATACGTTTTCTGTTGAATATGACAAGGAAGTTTGCTTTGTTTGTAACAAAAACAATGTCTAAAACAATCATAAAACATTTTTTAAAAACATTTTTACATTTAAACTCGAGATAACATGCAAAATAAATTCTGTCTGTCTGTGTAAGCTACAGCCTAGGCCCCTGAAAAATATTTTTGGACTTAAAAAAATTTTAATTCTTTTCTTTTGAAAAAAAAACAGTATTTCGAACACGGGTGACTTTTTTTTTGTTTGGGTTTTTATGTTTTGATTAAAATTTTCTTCAAAATGGCAAACCAATTTTTTTAAACAAGGTTTGAGAATTTTTATAATAAAAAAATATTTTTTTTTTTAAAACGGCTTAAAAAAACGATTTTCAAATTTTTTTTTCTAAAAATTTACCTTGCTTATTCAAATCAAATAATGCACTTAGTTTGGAGCTCAATACATTTTAAGATGATTTTATAGCTACTCACAAGCATGGCAGCTAAGCGTTGTAACTGTTTTGAACTCAGTATAACAGTCCCTTTATCAAAATTTGATGGGTTTAAAAGAGAATAGAATTTAACTTCATTAACTACATTTTGTTCAAAAATATTTTAAAATTTCCCAACATAATTTCTGTGACTAAATTTTGTAAGGGAATGGGGATAGAAAGCACCCCTTTCTTATGTACGAGTATGTTTTCTTTTTCTTTTTGCCAAATCTACATAGCAGGTAAGCATTTTTTTAGTCTCTGTGAAACGAATAAATATTTTGCATAACTGAGATGCTTTAATGTGTTAAATATGTTTCATGTGTTTTTTGTGACATGAAATTTTACATCAGTTTATCATAAAAAAAAACTTTTGCTCTTACAAATAAAACAAAACAGGGATTTTGTTTTCTTTTTTTTAGTATAAACTTATGTGAAGCTCTCTTTTTTATACGACATGTTTAGTTCTATGCAAATAATAAAAAAAACCTTGAGTTAGTGGTACTTACCTTAAATTGCAAAAAGTACATACATATGTAAACACTGAACAGAGAGAGACTGTAATAAAGGCTTATTCAAATTCTAGCATTGTTACCTTCTTCAATGAAATATGATTACTTCAAAACGTTATTATCGAGAGTGTTTATTGGTCAGAATTTGTAAATAATGAATCGAAGAATCAATTTTTAAATCAAAGTTTGTAAAACTTTGAAAGTAAAAAGTTTTAAAAAAACAAAACTTTCGATTTCTGAACAAAAAAAAAAAAAAAACACATGGGACTATCTGTCTAGATTCTTTATATCTTAGCTCAAATAGGATAAGGGCATTTAATATTGAAAACTAAATAACATACCTTAAATAGTTCCTAATTACGTTCATTTTGCTCAGTACTAGTAGATACATCAAAAATTGGAAAATGGGGTCCCATAATATAAAAGAATTTGTTTTATTTATAAATAAATCATATAACGATTTTTTAAAATCTAAATTTTAAATATAACTCGAAAGCAAAACCGAAGGTGAAACATTTTAAAATAATTCTAAAAAAATGTCTAATGATTCATTTGGTTTATTTCCAATATCGAATAATTTTTTCTTGTTTTGTTTATTATATGTAGTTATACGCAGTAAACAAAGAACTAAAACGATCTACAAGTGACCACAATTTTGAGCTCATCAGTTAGATGCTGCTGTACCCTTAAATGCGCAAACTTATGCTTGATTTATGCTGTGGTTTGTACAATGTAGAAGAGTCGGTAAACATCGACCAAAATCGTTTGCTTATATTACCAGGGTACACGGTGCAACTAGCATCTAACTAATGAGCCCAGAGTTGAACTTTTTAACCAACTTCAAAAAGGAGGAAGTTATCAATTCAACTGGGTTTTTTCTTGTCATTGATCTGATTACACTAATACATACATAGATCTCGTTCTTATCTTTAACTAAAGAATTATGAAAATTTGGTTTAGATCACTTCAGTACTGAGGTGACAATTAATTAATAAAAGACACTGAATAAATTCAATGTAAACTAAAGTCTACCGACCGTCCCTGTTATAACTTAACATCTTTTACTATAAATTAAGATATCTCAAACTTAATTGTTGTTACACTTTGAACCACTTTGAACACTTTATCGAAATAATAACAGAACTATTCTGTTAAAAAAAAATTGTGTGAGTGTGAGTGTGAGCCTTTGACATTTAGTAGAGAGTTTATAACACCCTTTTCCCAGTGCAAACAACTCATATTTCTTATCAACTTCTTGATATTTACAACATATCCAACAACAACTCAATGAAAGGGGGAAATAATAATAATGGTGGCTATCTGGGAACTCCCTTCCTTAAATTTGTTCTTTAAGATGTTGTTTACGTTTAAATGTGAAATGTTTAAGGGTTCACACTTATTATTATTATGAAGTCTGACTACACGTGTTTTTTACGATCCAAAGTAAACCCCCTTTCAAACAAAATCTATACAGTTAATTTAAAGCCATCATAAATGTCCAGTAAATGAAAATTTTCAATGGATTACTCACAATTTACTGTTTAGGAAAAAACAATAAATTTTGTCTTAATTAAATTTTATTATGGGTTATATATTGCTGTTTGGTGAAAATGAAAATTAAGGTGTTTTGCGCATAAAAAAAAAATAAAACAAATTGCAAAAAAATTTTAAAAACTGAAATGTATATAGACCTTTTTTTTAGAATTTAGAATATACAATTATAGACTATAAACATTAATATTACTACATAATAAGACAGTAAGAAAATTGGCATCAAAGATTAAAAAAAATGAAAAACTACCCAATTTTTTCGACGATAAATATAAAATAAAATGAAATACTTTATCAACTGACATGCAATAAATCCAAATTAAAAAAAAAATAATATTGTGAAAAAATACATGAAATTCACAAACTTTTGAAATAGCTTGAGCTCCAAAGTTTGCCGTTTTGATATTTATTATAAAATTAATATTACGAAAAAAAGATCCGTTAAAAAAAAAAAATAATTTTTCAAAAGTAAAACAAAAACAACTTCTTTCATTTATTGAATTAAAGAGCAAAAACTCACCAACAATTTACAATAAGAAAAGGTCACCTAGTCAACATTAAATAATAGTCTTTGCTTAGAATAAAAATAAATGCAAATTTGGTTTTAAAATAATGTAAAAATTGCTAAAGATTCGTAATTCGTTGGAATGGATTTCACAAGAAAATCAGAAGAAAAGAAAATTTGTTCCTTGGGAGGTATCGCTGCAAGAAAATAAAAAAAATATGTTTTTTTATTTTTAAACTTGAAAATCACCTGAGATCCGTAACTATCAAGTTTGAAGTTAATCGCTTTGGTTTAGACTGTAGATTAATATTGAAATGGACAGACAGACAGACGAAATTATGAGAACCACTTTTTGTACCTTTTCTATAATCGTAATTTTATTGTTATTCGGGTTCGTTTTTTTCACGAATCATAAATTTGCCCTCCAGTAACTGTATCGCAAGTAAAAATCATCGAAATTGGAGGTGTTCAAAGCGGTTCTACGATTTTTGTTTGCGAAAAACTAAGTGTGGTTCTGGAAAAAGAAGAAAATGTAAACTGAAAAGTGTCCCAATATGTTAAGATCAAATTGAAAACAAAACAAAAAAACAACAAAAAACTTCAAAATTTTCCAAAATAAAAAAAAAAGTAGAAAAAATATAAATAATTAAAAATATTTTTTTTTTAAATTTTAAAGTAGAATGGGCAAATTTTTATGGATTTTGGACGTTCAGCAGCCAAGAATAATTTTTATGTTTATTGGTGTAGTTTAGTCCTCCAAATATTTTGTAGAAGTTTTACCACGATGACATACGTCAAAAACGAATAAAATGCGTTTTTGTGCAGATTTCCTCAATATTTCGGTTTACAAGAAAATCGTCTTGAAAGAAACTTTTTGGCAACATACAAGGATGATCTCTCTCACTAGCAACAATTTTTTTTTTATCATTAATATCCACAAAACTAAATTGTTATTTCACTATAAATTTTTTCACCAATGAAATGCAGTAAAACGCCCATTGTAAAAATTAATCTGAAGTAACAGATCCTTCATTTGACACCAATTTCATTAGTGGCAACTGAACGTTCATAATGTCCATTCTCCTTTTTGTTTGTTTTTTTTTTCCATAAAGTTGAATAATTTTCGGTTTTAACCCAGACAAAAAAGATAGTGGTTATCAATTCTACTGTATTTTTTGTGCTATGTTTGTGAGCTCAGAACTTTTAACTAGGTGGATCGATTTTGATGATTTGAAAGCTTAGAGCTGATATGAAAGCTGGTTGTCTCCGTTTGGTCCCATTTCAATTTGGTTCATGACAATCACACCATTGTCAATGGCAACAGCATCAATTAGAAAATATCAAAAGTGTTGAATTTTAGTTCGGTTATTTCTCTTTTGAAATGTATTATTTTCTCAAATATTATAGTTATAAAAAAATGAATAAAATTATTAAAAATTGACTTGAATCTTACAGCGAATATTTACTATAAATACAAAAGTATTATTTCTAACTTTAAGACAGATATCTAACCAAAAAAAATCGCACTGCGAACAATTAAAAACGAAATTAAAAAGGTTAATAAATTTGCTGTGTGCAGGTATATTTTAATTTAAAGGAAAAAACTAAATATCCTCTTTGTTTGATACTAAAAACAAATCTAAAACCACTAAAAATTCCATGAAAATTTCGTTTTTCTATATATTTTGGGCTAGTGCAAATAGCAAATACTTATCAACTAGCAGACAATTTTATATTTTTATTTATTGGCAAAGCATAATTTTTGATAACTGAATGAATAAAACTAAATAGTATTCACAAGTAACTATTACCTGATAATTGCAGCGTTTATTTGGAAGATTTTCTCGAAAGCTTACGAAGTTTCTGGTTGCGACGAAAAATTAATAGATAATTATGTCATACGAGGGTCAAAAAATTTAAGTGTTTTCGTTTTAAAAACAAACAGTTTATTGATTGTGGCATACCTAAGTAACCGCAATTTGACTTTTCAATATATTTTGAACGAATGTAAAAAAAAACATGGATAATTCTACGAACTTGAAAATGATGAAAACCCATAGCATATTAAACAATAAACAGACAGCTTAATTATTATTTATATTCTTGCTTTTTTTTTATCGGAAACAAAAAAAAAATCGAAAGCTCCCTCTAATTAAACAAATATAGTAATTTAAAATCCAAATTTCTGCATTATTTTTGTTAAGGTTTTTCATCCTTAATTTATTCAAACAATTGTGGTTTTAAAATGAAATATTTGTTTGTTTGTTTTATTTCCGACACCAAGTAAAAATTAAAACAAAAAAGTCCTTTGTCAATTTATCTTTCAACTTTGCATTTCAAAGTATTTATTTTCACATCTCCGGAAAAAAATGTATATTAATATAAATTAAATATTATAATTAATGTTGTTATTTTTTCTCTCCCTTTGTTCCGATGTAGGGTTTTGGCTTTAGGCTAATTAATTTTGTGTATACAAATCAAAAAGTTTAAAAGAAAAATTTAATTTTTATTCCAATTAGTGACTGTGGTGGGCTTATCATCTTTCCTACACCGAAATTCTTCTTTCCTTCCTCTTTGGTTTGTATTTATTTTTGGTCGAACTGAAACATCATCAAATAACATTTAAGCTTTCCCTTAATTAACTCATACACCTTTACTGATGGCTCCTTCAATTGCGGTCTACATATACCATAAATTAAATAATCCCAAAAGTGTTTGATTTACCATTCCATCATTTATATACGTAGAGTTCGTACACCGAAACGAACACGTACAAATAGTTGGAGTGCGGAGATTTATTATAGTCCATTTCGAAAAAGGTGGACTTCGAAGTCCCAACAAAAAAATAAAGGACCCAACCGAAATGGCTTCAATCAATTAATCAGAGGTTATAGTTGTGCTTAAGGGGGTTAGATGTAGAATTGGATATGAAGATGGAAAGTGCTTGCCCGTAAATATACTATTTTTGTGTAATTTACCCTAATGCGGACTAAAGGGGTTTTTACATCTCCCTAGTCCCAGACCCAAATACACAAGAGAAAAATTAATCTTACTTTGCCATATCATATAATTACTTTCGTAAATAAAATCCCTGCTTTGATTTTCTCTTTTTAAAACTTATCCACTTTTGACATGAAAGGCACAAAACCACCATCCACATCACTTCACTATATCCGTATCTGTCTGTGATTTGGTTTTGGATTCCTGTCTTCAAATAGACATCCTTCAAGGACTAAATTCATCGCAAAGATAAATAACCCTCAACAAGTCTCTCATTCTCGAAACTGTGCGAAAGTTTCAATGAAATTACTGGAGAGTGTAGTTTGGGTTTGGTAATTTGTTCTATTTGTGGCTACAAGATTGATTATCCTCTGCCACTTGGAAAAAGAAAACCAGCAAAAAAACAACAAAAAATATATCACCCTCGGAGTTATGCAAATTTTAATTGGAAAATTGTCGAATTGCATGTTGTACGAGCGCGGTAGCACCACAAAATACAACAATTAAACAATGGAATCAGAGAACAATGCCAATTCCAAGTGATTCGACCGCATTTATGTATTCAAGATTTATTGAGCCACTATAAGATTTGTATAGTCTTTCAGTTTATATTTTACCGAGTGAAGGGGGTCTTAACGGGAGTGAATTTATCAAAGTTCTTGTGTATGGCATGCAAAAGCTCATGAAAATATAATTTTTGGCTTCTTTTATAATTTCGAGTCCGTAGAAAAATGAGCTTGGCTATTATACACAATTGAAGGGTATTTCTGATGCCAACAGAAAATCAGAATTTCCTGTAAAGTTGTTTGTTGCATTTAATCCTTTCAACTTTATGTTTTCTACCCTCGTTGTTGATTATAATTACATTTTAATCTTTGTTTTTTTTTTTCTTTTGTCTTCCAAAGGCTACGATGTTATTTAATAGCTTGAATATTAGTCTCTGATGTCGGAGATTTTGTTTCAAAAAATAAAAAAATAACTACCGGGGGTTGTAATAAACAAAAAAAAAACATTCCCCAAATCCAAACAAAAGAGTTGAACAAGCAAAGAGCGAAAGAGTAAAATAGCAAAGAGAATTATCCTTTTGTTAAGAAAATTCTTCTTCTCCGGATGTAAGTTGTTGAATAAATTAAAAAGACGCCATCATCGCTGAGAAAGTTTTATTCAAATTTTAGAGTTTTTCAGTTTGCAAACATGAAATTTAAATTAGTTACATTTGGGAAGTTAGTTTTTTTTTTTCTTGTAAGTCGCTAGTAGCTGTTGCAGACACTATGAGAATTTTAAATAAGAAATTTAAAGTATTTCGTCCTAATTTTATATAAATGATTTTGGTTTGTTTATTTTTGAAATTATTGTGATTTTACAAAATCCAATTTACTCCTACAAAATTAAGTCTAGTGTTTCGATTTAAATTCTAGTTGGTAAATAAATTATAGTTTGGCAGAAACAGTAGATAAAGTTATCAAAAAGAGACAGACAATTTATTTAAGGGGAAAATTCAATAAAAAAAAATATACATAGGTACTTAGGACTTATAATGAGTTAAGCCCTTGTGTAAACTTTTATTTAATGTAAACAAAAACTAGTTGAAAAAATTCGTATCTATTAACTTTTGTCCAATGCTTCTAAAATAATCGTTTTTTTTTTTTCATTTTAATTTTATATATTCTCAAAAACAAGATAGACTGTGAGCTCGCAGCAGATTTTGGGTGTGGGTAATAGCATAAAAAGATTGGTATTTTCGGAAAAGTCTCTTGATTTTATGTATAAGATGTCGGGTGCTTGCAGCCCATAGCTGGGGCGTTGGGGAGTTAAAATGAAATAACATTGCAGATTTTTAAATAATTGTGATACAAAAAAATTATTACCAATTATTACTGATTCAAGTCAGTTTACATATTTCCATCTGCCCGTAAGATGCACTCAAAATACATACTTTGTTTGCATATTTCTGACAGATGGAAACAAGTTTTTTTGTTTGATTTAACTAAGTTTTAAAAATATTTTTTTTTGAAAACTTAATAAACAATCTTTTTTGAAATGACAAGACGGACCTGGTAGCAAAATTTTAAAAGAAATCTTTTTAACCAGTAATAAATGGAGATAGCTATAAAAATTATGCCAAATTTCTAAAGAAGCGTGTTCCGTTATAGAAGTTATTTGATTTTTTTTTTTAAACTAAAAATGTAAACTCAGTAAAAAATTGCAATACTAAAAATTTTATACTTTGGGCCAACAACTTTCGTCGGTTAAAATAATTGGTCGGTTAAAATTAACCACATGCATATCATTGGTGAAAGTATTTTTTTTTTTTTATAACAATGATCCTATATTTGATTTTTTGAGTCTGAGCTATGTATATTTGTAAAATTTTGGGAAATTACCACAAAAGTTTTTATTTTAACTACGAGTAACATGTCAAGAAAAAAAAAACAAGTAAAAATGAGGGATTTGATACTGTTAAAATCGCTTATGACAATTTCTTGAAACTTCTCAATAATAGCCAAGGCTCAAAAACATCGAATATAGGATCATTGTGATTGAAAGAAAAACATAATTTTACACAAGATTTCACTCCTTCGCGATGATTTTCTCTGTGTTGCCGAAAGTGAAAAAAACGGCAACAGGTATTTCATTTTTATTCAAACCTTTAATTTTATTTTCATTTTTTTAATTCTCATCTACGCAGATCAGAATTATTATCAGAATTTAAATGTTGAGTGTAAAATTCCGAAAAAAATTTCACATTATATATAAAATAGATAAATTCGTCAAAAAATTGGTACATCTGGTATAAGTGAAAGCGGGGGAAGTAGAGCAAAATTATAAAAAAAAAAAAAATAGACTTTATGACGATGAAAATTATCTTAAATTTCCAATTATAAAATTCGAATTGAGTCGAGCTTAGGTTTCAAGTCTCAGCTTAAAGGTTTACTTCAAAAGTAGGAAAAATTTCGCTGTGCCTTTTTGTACACAAATGTTATAAGATCCAAAGGACCTAAATGAAACGAATCGGAGAAATTCAAAAACTTCAATATATTGAATATTTGACAAATAAACAGGCACAATATGCTCACTAAAAGAAGTTGTGTTTCAATATTTTTAGTTTAGTAACAGGACTATATGACTTGCAACGTTTCGTTTTTTTTTTACTTTTAAACTAAACGAAAAAACGACAAAGAATCAAAAAGAAAAAACTTAACATCAAAGTAAAACGTTAACAATTTGCGACCAATCACGAAAATTTCATAAAAACAAAAAGTTTTGCACTTTGAATACGCAAAGAGAAAAAGAAAAAAAGAATGGCATTCACCAGTATTCTCTATCTTGTATTTGAACCAAGTAATACCTCAAAGTGAAAATAAACATAGCGAAACATTTTTATATTTAGTATGTTCCATCTGTATTTTATAATGCGTTCTTTCCCTGAGATTTACCGACATACAACCCGACCCCTCCTGTATTACATGACGACCCCTTACATAAGTAAGTGGTTTTGAAAATATTACACTGGTAAGCAAGCTGCCCGAACTTTTATAAACGTTTCGAAAGATTTTCGATGTGTTTTCGAGATATTAATGTTACTTTTTTTCTATATTTTTGAAGCGATGGTCCTCTTTCAGCAAAAAATGTAGCGCATTATGAAAGAACCGAATTTCTTCTTATTTATTAAGTTCAAGATATTAAGTTCAAGTTATTTCGGTACTTACCTCTTATTTTCTCCGAGAAATATCTTAAGTTTAAGTTTATTTCTCATTTTATACTGTTTAACAAGGTTATCGGTTGCCGAGACAAAAATATACTTTTTTAAAGGTTTTCGATTAGCTAAACCCGAATCGGACATTTTCAAGTGACAGCTCGATTAAAAAACTACAACGTTCCTATGAGAAGCGATCCATAAGAACGGCCGCGACGAAAAAAGTAGCTGAACTTTCAACTTCATCGACAACGAATTCGTTTACGGAAAGGACGCAACAGATTTTATGGGTTATGGCCCCTTTAGAATCGTTTATCAAAATTTGGACAAAATGTATTTATTTATTTTTATTGAGTCTGAAAAGACTCAATTAAAAAAAAATCAAATTTATTTTTTTCAATATGTTGTTGTAGTTCTTTTGGTTTAATATATTTAATACATTTCTAGATTTTTAGAAAATTAAGTCAAAGTATATTTAAGTTTCGTATAAATTTCAACGATCTTTTTAGTTGTTTTTTTTCAGCTGACGCATCCTTACTCACATTACATTTTTACACACAATTTGCATTCAAGTTAAATTTATTATTTTTGTTTTCATACATCCGATTCCCACTGCTATTAGAACTTCCTTTGTTTTGGACATCTCATTTGTTTATGGATGAAACTTATTGTTGCAAAAAGCACCCTAGCTACTGTAATAAAATTAACGATATTTTATATTTGCCCTTTCAAAAGTTAATTTATGCAAAGTTACTCGTAGCACACCGAGATATGGTATGTTACACACCTGACAGGGTGACATGAGATTACTGTTATTTATTATGTGTTTTTACCTGGTATGCAATACGCTACAAAACAAAGTGTCTGATAAAATTCAGATTTCTTTTAAATCTGAATGACGATAAACTCTCTAGTTATCTTTGACAACTTGACATTATTTAAAGGTTTTTTATATTTATTTTGACAAGATATACTTCTACCAAACTGTTGGCTTCTGTTATAACTCTTGAAGCCATCTAAATTAAATGCATCAAAATAATCATAATTTTTTGCATCGTAAATTATGAGAGTACTGTAAAGAGACAAAAAACAAATAAATTTTCAGAATTTCAAAGTCAAACAAAAATGATCACATACAGACTACAGAGGTATTTTAAGTCAAGAAAAAAACAAGTACCCATGAAATTTTCAGAAAATTCTTCATGAAAATCCCATATCAACTTAGGAAACTTTCAATTGGTAATGTTTGCTTTGACGTTGCATGCAAAACTCAAAGTCATCATCATCATCATCGGCTCGACAACCGGGGTCCGGTCCTGGCCTCTTTCAACAAGTCTCTCCACCTATCCCGGTCTCGAGCCAACGCCATCCAGTTGCGCACCCCAAGGCTTTGGGCGTCCTGGTCTACGCCATCTCTCCAGCGCAAGCATGGTCTACCACGCTGCCGTCTACCATAGAATGTACCGCAAAAGACTTTCCGAGCAGGTTCCTCTTCGCTCATACGAGCTAGGTGCCCTCCCCACCGGAGTCTACCGAGCTTAATTTTTGTCACTATGTCTGCTTCAAGGTAGATTGCGTACAACTCATGATTGTACCGTCTCCGGAATCGTCCTTCCTCACATATGGGGCCAACAATTCTCCGTAAGACTTTTCTCTCGAACGCGGCTAAGAGGTCACAGTGCCTTTTGCTAAGCACCCAAGTCTCGGATCCATACATGAGTACTGGCAGGACCATGGTCCTGTACAGCAGCAGTTTTGAAGTTATGGTTAGATTTCTGGATTTGAATAGCTTTGACAGACTGTAGAAGGCTCTGTTGGATTTGAGAAGCCGCCCGCGTATTTCTTCTTCTATGTTGTTATCGGCTGCTACTGTCGACCCAAGGTATTTAAAGGATTGCACCACTTCAAATTCGTGCTCCGCTACCTTGATTGTTTGACCAACTGTTCTTCTCGCATTCGACGCCACCATGTACTTTGTTTTACCTTCACTAATGTGCAGCCCCAGATTTTGTGCCGCCTGCTCGATCTGGATGAAGGAATCGTGTACAGCTTGTTCGGTTCTTCCGATGATGTCGATGTCGTCTGCGTAAGCCAGTATCTGGCTGGACCTGTTGACGATGGTCCCTCTTGTTGCCGTGCCAGAGTCACGGATTGCTTTCTCCAACGCCAGGTTGAAGAGGAGGCAGGCCAAACCATCCCCTTGTCGGAGTCCATTAAAGATGTTGATTGGTCTGGATAGCAATCCGGCTATTTTAACTTGGCTTGTTACGTTGGTCATGGTCAACCTACATAGTCGTGTCAATTTATTTGGGATGCCGAATTCTCTCATGGCTTTGTAAAGTTCTACCCTGGCTATGCTATCATAGGCGGCTTTAAAGTCTATAAACAGATGGTATGTTGGGATGTTAAATTCTAGACATTTTTCCATCGCCTGCCTAAGGGTAAAAATCTGATCAGTTGTTGATTTGCCTGGAATGAAACCACACTGATAGTTTCCGATGATGGTTTTAGCGTATGGGGCTATCCGGTCTTGTAGGATAGAGGAGAGTATCTTATAGGCGGTACTCAACAACGTGATACCTCTATAATTGCTGCACGTTGTGACATCTCCCTTCTTATGTATGGGGCATATAATACCTTTTCGCCAATCTTCTGGCATTTCTTCATGCTCCCATACGTGCACTATGATGTCATGAATTGCTTGTCGTAAGGCTGGCCCGCCGTGGTGGAATAATTCGGCTGGTATGCCATCGGCTCCCGGGGCTTTGTTTTTCTTGAGCCGTCCTATAGCCTTCTCAACGTCTTCTATGCTTGGTGGCGGTAGCATAGGGTGTTCATCTTGAAGTAGTGGAGCCTCCACTTCTGCTGTGAGCTGACCATTTAGCAATTCATTAAAGTACACTTCCCATCGCTCCAGTATGCTTTGTGGATCGGTGATCAGATTTCCCTCTCCGTCCTTGCAGTATGTGCAGCGTGGTGTGTACTGCGTCATGTTTCGGACGGATTGGTAGAACTTCCGCGCCTGGTGCGGACCTCGCTCTCGGCTGCTCTCTATTTCACAGATTAGGTTCTTCTCCCAGGCTGATTTTTTCTGTCTGTGAAGCCGTTTTTCTATTCTTCTGAGCTCTTTATATTCCTCTTCGCGTGCCCGCGTTCTATGAGATTGTTGCATTGCTCGGTACGCAACATTCTTACGTTCAGTCGCTAGCTTGCATTCATCATCAAACCAGTCGTTCCGATTTCTACGACTGCTGCCTAAGATGGAGTTGGCAGTACTAATGACAGTGTTCTTAAGGCGTGTCCACTTCTCATTTACGCCCAGCATACTGGCTCCAGGACTTACTCTCCCTAAATCAAGTGATTCTAGGGCGAGTCCTAACGCATTACCAAAGGTGTTACTGGTGTTTTCGTTGCGTAGGGCAGCCGTGTTGATTCGAACCTGATCGGCGGATGCAATGCGTCTCCGCAAGGCAATCCGCCCTCGGAAAACCATACCAACAAGATAGTGATCCGAGTCGATATTGGCACCTCGGCACGTTCGTACCGTCATCAAGTTCGAGTAGTGGCGACGATCTATCAACACGTGGTCTATTTGGTTACGAGTGACTCCATCAGGTGATACCCAGGTGGCTTTGTAGATATCTTTACGCGGGAACCTGGTACTCGCAACGACCATGTTTTTCGATGCTGCCAATTCTAAGACTCGAAGTCCATTGTCATTAGTGTTCTCATGCAAACTATGGGTGCCTGCGTAATGCCTGAATACCGGCTCCCGACCTATTTTTGCGTTCAAATCCCCAAGGATGATTTTGACGTCATACCTTGGGCAGGCATTGAGGGCCCTCTCGACTTGTTCGTAGTAAGTCTCTTTTTCTTCGTCTGAGGACTCCTCCGTAGGTCCGTGAACGTTAATGAGGCTGATGTTTGTAAATTTGCCTCGCACGCGAAGGGTGCATAGCCTTTCGCTTATAGCGTTAAAGCCGATGATGGTAGACTTCATTTTTTCGCTGACTAGGAAGCCTACCCCGAGCACATGGTGTTTTGTATGACAGCTGTAATATAAGTCATATTCTTTCTTCTGTAAAACACCATTCCCTGTCCATCTTATTTCTTGAAGCGCTGTTATGTCAGCTTTATATTTTGACAGGGCATCGGCTAGCTGCTGAGCAGCTCGAGCTCTATAGAGCGATCGTACGTTCCACAAGAAAATTCGTAAATCGTTTTACTCAAAGTGGTTGCGCTAATTAATTTGCTTTTAAGCATCACAAGTCACAAGATTTCCAGGCAATTCAAATAAAAGCTGAGGTGGCCTCCGGGTGAGATAAAGTATATTATGTGTGTGCCCGGGATACATGCTGAGTATGTGAGAAATTTATCTCAACTCAATTTAAGGACTTTTAATGCTTGAGAAATTAAATTATGCAGTATCTCCTGTAGAAAGTATAATGTTCTTTTGATTTATGAATCTACTTATTTTAATTTAATTATTAAAAGTTGTTGCTTTCACTGGAACATTTTTTTATCTAAATTTTAATTAATTTTCAAGGTTGTTCGCCTTCGTCGATAAGTTGATGTGAAAAATTAAATATATACCTACCCCATGTTTTCTTAATAACTCAATTCAAATGCTTGGTTGTCTGATTTGTATCATTTGGATGTGGGATTTTCTTAGCAGAAATTTTTTCTGCTTAAGTCCCAGTTCATCATTTCGACATTTTTGCAAAATATTCTTCAGATTATATATTTTTTTATTTTTTTTTTTTTTATTTAAGGAAAGGCAAAGAGTTAATATTTCTGAAAGATCTCTTCTTTTTTTTTTGTTTTTCATTTGAAAATATTAAAGTCGTTTATAACGGATAACCATTGAATACAGAAGTTTGTATATTTTTCAAAAGACGCATTGTTTGGAAAATCTTTAAACGTAACTCTTGTATTCATTCAGTTGGCAAAATCATTTCAACGCACACAGCTTGCGAGTAAAAAATATACCATTTTCCGGAGACTCAACAGCCTTTCCTTTATTTTATTTTATTTTATTATAACCAACCAACCAACCAACCAGTCAAAGGAACGACAAAGAAAGCTCTGTGCATTCATCCATGGTAAATAACATTACAATTCGTCAACTTAATTTAGTATCAGTTCCAGTTGTAGTTCCACAGTAAGGTTCAGGATATAAAAAGGTAGAGAGAAAATAATAAAAAGACAATTCATTGCCTACAACGGAAGTGAAAGCAAAAAGGCATCAATTATAATATCATACAAAAGTCTATAATAATGATACCTCATTTTTCTTCTTTTGACATGGATTCAAACTAAATGGTCTGTGTTGTAGATTGATTGAAAGCTTAGTATTTGTCTCAAAGAAGGAAACTAAGTTGTTGGTAACTTTATTGTGCAGGTGGTACAAGATGTATAATAAAGACCATAATGAAATTTGATTTGGTTTCTAGCAAAAGTTGTAATAATTGCCGTCTGTTGGCAGAAATTTTGTGTATTTTGCTGAAATAAGCAAATATTATTAGAATGCTTATGTGTTAGTTAAGAAATCTTGTATGGTGTTCTTCGAAATATTAAGGAACAATATTAGAACTACTAAAACTACTGATTTTAATACTACATAAATTAATACTGAAAATGTTGAATATTAAACCCTTACCCTTTTTATTTAAAATAGTACTTTCAGTTACATTTTTAATGAAAACAGAAATAAAAAAGTTATATTGAAAAAGTTTTTTTTTCTAACTTTGCTGTTGCCACCATTAAACAAAAAAATAAAAGTGTATCAGGTTTTCAGTTTGTCAAAAATTCTTAACACTTGAGAAAAATATTTTTAAAGTTTAACTGTAGTGGTCTTGATTTTGTATCATAATTTTAATCTTTTTTCATACTAAAACAAGCTTACCCGAAATGACACTTAATTGATGTACGCTACTTACATATATATCAAATTTAATTTCAATTACCAATTTAATTTATTCATGCAGAAAATTATTAATGCAACGATTAACTAATTCCATGACATACCGGAAAGACCATTTGTAGCGCCATCTGCATGTTAGTTGAATACAAATTTCATATTTTGTGACTGTAACTACAGCATATTTATTCGGACAACTTTTATTTAAATAGAAATAACGAATCTTCTCATTTTTTTGTAAAGCACGTGAAATCACTGGTCGCTAAATTTAATTGATTTAAATGTATTTTTTGTCACTTGAATTTCAGCTTTTGAGTTATGAGCGTTCCAGGAATGATTTTTCGGCTATATTAGATGGAATAACTATTATTAATAAAAAAAAAAACAATTCCAGTCTTTGTTTTAAATCAATATTTATTTAATATTGCCGACGTTTCGACTCAGAATTAAAAAAAATTAAATTATTAAAAATATTAACAAACAAAGTTAATATATTCGGAGTTTCATCTCAATTATTTTAACGGGTACGTCTGAAGTAAGTTTTAATTTAATGTAATTTCGATTAAGAAAAAAGCTTGGACATCAAATTTTACACCTCCATGATTTTGGCCCATATATGCTGTCAATAAAAAAATCAAAAAATTTGCTTTCAAAACATTTCTTTAAACTACTTATTGAACTTGACCAAATTTGAACAACCTTCTCAGCTTGTTGGCTAACTGGTGCATGCCACCTATAGCAAATATTTTCGATGTCACTTTATCTACAAGAAAAAAAAAAAAAACTATCAAAACAAATTGACTTCCCAACTACCTAGTCGTTTTTTGGAGAATAAAACAACTCATGTCCTATATCCGCCTTCTTTCTTCTTTATTGTGTCGGTAACGTTCACTTTTTCCTCCCATCACCGAAATGCAATTTAACTTACATTGTGTATGTCGTATAAGTCGAGGACAATTTTTAGCGGAAAAATCAAATTCTCTTCGAGATGCCCCATGTCTCCTGAGAAGGAAAACAGTGAAGGAGAACAAAAAAAAAAAAAAAAACATCAAGGATAACAATGAGATTCAATAATGTAGTTGAACATAAGATAGGTTAATTTCCTGTTTCAACATTGTGGTTGCATGTTTGTAAAACTGAAAGTTGATTTTATTAACTGCTGGAAGTTATTGTTGTTGGTTGTGTTCCCCCAAAAAGGATACGACGTACTTACCGATGGTGCCAACATTGAAGACAACCAACTTAAATGGAACACTCTTGTGGGGTCTATCCCATTTGACTATCAATAAAATATACCCCAACGACGACGACGACGACGACGTCAACAACGTCCAAGACCACAATTCGTTGGAATATTCGTCCTCGCCAATTACTTTCTGAAAGGAGGAAATTGTGTCCTCATTACGGCTGTGTGATTTTGTTCGCTTCTTCTTCTTCTCATTTTTCTACTTGTTCAGTTCTACTACTACGTTCTGAATTTCAGAGGCATTTTTTTTTTGTTTGTTTTGTGGAATCACAAACGAAAAAAAATTAATGTTAGTATCCTCGAAGCAACATGGCCAAATCCATTATTGTCCAGTTGTGATAAATTTAAACAGAAAAGGATTAAAATATTCCGCCTCTCTCTCCAAACTCATCTTGTTGTGAAAAGAAAAGAAAAATAAAACAAAAAAAAAATTGTAAAACGAAAAAGTAGAAAAGTCCTCGAAAAGTTTACCTGGAATGAGTGACAAGTTTTTGCCATCATCATGATCATCATCATCATCAGGATAACAACGAATAAACAAGGACTTGGCATGGACAAGAAAAATAAAAAGAGGAAGAATTTTTTTTAATAAGATAATTGTTTCTGACATAGCTTAATTTTTTTCTTTTCTCTACTTATTTTTTTTTTGTTAACAGTATTTTTTTGTGTCCGTTTTTCGTTTCAGGTGTTAATCAATATAACTAGTACAGTACAACAATAAAAAAACAAAACACAAAATCTAATCAAAATGTCAATCTCTGATTTCCGCAAGAAGAAGCTTTTGTTCCTTTTCAATGTTTTCTTTGGTGAATAAAATGAATGAATTTTAATTTAATCAAAGCTAAATGTTAAATCTCGTCCTTGCAGATGTAAACCAAAGTGGAGAAATCGACCTGAAGGATTTTGAATTGGCAATTGAGGTATGTGTGTGTGTGGGTGTTTGTGTGTTGGCCTGAACTAGGCAAGGCCATACAGATAGATATGCAAGCACAAACAGATTCATTTGAATAAAAATGTCCTTATTGTAACAGCTGTTGGATGTTGTATAAGATTTATATTGACAAACAATATGTTTGTGTGTTTTCTTCTATTTGAATTTTAAACAGAAAGTGTGCCAATTGAGAGGTTGGAGTGTTGGCAGTGCCAAAAACAAAGAGACACACGATGTGATGATTAAAATTTGGGAAGGATTACGGTCGAAAGCCGACAAGGATAACGACGGACAGGTAAGAATACACATTATTGGTTGCATTATATAATCAATTAGTGAATTACAAAAAAAAATTTAGAGAAAAAGTATTACGATATTATAATTTTATAATTTGATTTCAAAACCTCTATCAATACCAACTAATTGATAAAGGTGTCCTAGTTAACAAACTTAATTGTGTTTTTAGTGTGTTTTAGAAATAGTGGTGTTTTAGAAGAGTTGTAAAGAGTAACACAAGCTGTACATTTTAGACAAGAAGGTTTTCTGGACATTCCAAATTAGTTTGAGGGTTATTTTCAAAGGTATTATTGTCATGCGCCTACTAAAATGCATTTACTTCAAATATATATTTGTTATCTGGGTTACTGTTACTTTAAATTTAATCGTCAATTGTTGCATTATCTGTATTTTTAGAGTTTAGTTTTTTAAAGAAAAGAAACAAAAAAATACAAATAGGTAACACTGGTCTGCAACAAAATCGCCTTTAAACAAAACTATACTTTTCTAAAGGATTTTGACACGCTAAATCCAAATCTGAAAACTACCTTAGCACTCCCGTTATAGAGATATGCTAATATGGACATGTCAAAAACAATTTTTTTGGTACATTCAACGTCGAAATTCTGTTCTGGTAAAAACTTTATTACCAAACTATTAATTGCATGTGAATGAGTAATAATTTTCTATGGCTTAACTTTATGTTTTTTGGGATCCTGAGCATGAATCTGGCAAAGTAGGTACTAAAAATTTAAAACGCAAGGTAAGGTTTTTTTTAATGTTTCCTTCCATATTCATTAAAATTGGTTGAATAGCAGCTGAGTTTAGGCAACACACAAAATTACCTTGAACTTCCTAAACAAAATGGAAAAATTTCAAAATCATTTAGCGAGTTCTAAATATTGAAATGAAAGGCTCAAATTGTATTTAATGTCTAGAACAATATTCTATCTGTAAACTTAAAATCCAAAAAAATTGCTTTCAAACAAAGCAGTCTAATGTGCATACAACCCTCAACAAACCGAACCATCTTACACCGTTATTATTAATTCAACTCATCTCCACGCAACCAAGTGATTTATTATTTATTTATTTATTTTTTCTTTATTTGTTTTTTTAATTCTTAAAATTCACATGTTCTTAAAGCTATGAAGTATGTACCACAGATGAGAAGTAATATTGATTAATTCCAAAACTGTGCTGACCACAACTAACTTAATAGATGCTTAGAGCATGAAAAATATAGTTAAACATTTTTCGAATGCGTCCCGTTTCTGCGTGAACCACGCATATTTTGTTTAGTTTTTTTTTTGTAGAAATTTTAGATTTTTTGAAACAAATTATTCAATTTGAATAAAAAGAAATCAAATTAACTGTAAAACATATAAAGGTTATTTCACCATTCATACTTTTTCATCTGCCTTATTCAGTTTTCCAGCGGTTTCTAATGTTAAGCAAAATTTTTAAAAATAAAATGAATGATTGTGTCACACGGTCAAAGTTGCTGTGGACGTAAAGCTTCTTTTATAAAGTTTTTGAAAATAAATAATTTTATAGGAAATAAAAAAAGGCAATGCTTATGCTTTCAAATAGTATAGAATGCAATTTTCTCTGACTGATCTAAATTCAGTATTGATAATTTTATAAATATGATAGTGCAAAGCAAAATGAACCCTTATGAATTTGCTCGTTAGAACTGCCTGTCCTTCACCTGGTTCAACCTCATTTATAATATTAATTTACGGGTTAAACAGAAGACGAAATTAATCGCGACCTTGCCTCATAATACCTCTAAGGCCGCACTTACGTTTCCAGATAAGCATTTCTGTGATGCTTTCATTTCAACTTGTTGTCATATTATTCGTCCCCATTTTTTTTTTTACCTTTTAATTCTTATTGTTTTATTTCACTCAATTCAAATGCAATTTACAAAACCATTTCTATCAAAATGAAATAAAATAAACCGATAAAATGAATACAAAAGAAAACAATAAAACCCGAGGAAAATGTCTATTTGTCTATCCCTCAAATATTTTAGCACTTCTCCAACACTTGGTCGTCATCAAATTCGTTGCATCACTTCACTGAGTGTGACTTAGCTATTAGATTCTTAAACGGATGTAATTTTGACAGTAGTTCCATTTTGTGTGTAATTAATGTTGGCAGACACCCATTGAATTGTTGTTGCTTTTTTTTGTTGAACGCTATAAATCTATCCTTAACACTGCAGCATTTAAAATTAAGCAAATTGAATTGTCAAAATATATTTTCTTCTCTTCATCATATAACGCTTCTATAGGAAAAACCATCACCTACCTACCCACCACCACCTACTACCACACTATACTAAAACGAACTGAAAAACCACTGCGCCACCTGGCAGTCAGCCAACGTGAAATGCCTCTCAGTTTATTTAATTTTTTTTTGTTTTTTTTTTTTTTTTTTAAAGGGTTTCTGGTTAACCATAACAAGAGTCCTTGTAACGAACAGAAGAGTACAGTAAGGTACGGAAAGCTGAAACTGCCAGCGCAAGGAGGAATTAAAAACAGCAATCGTGTACAACAAAAGATACATCGTTTTGTTTCCATTTCAACCATATAAGCTCCATGTTCTAGATACGTTTTTCCTGTAACAAGTACAGTATAATATTTTTCGTTCTTCTTCCTCACTCTCTTAACTCATCATGCATTCCACCAGAGTCATCCTTTTGGCTCTTAAGTTGGATAATAATGCAACCTTGTCTTGTTCCATTTTCGAAGAAGTGCTCGCGGTACTTTTGGTTTTCACGGTGGCGGCGAGGCACAAACCAAGGAGAGTAGTAGAGGGTGGATGGAGCATGGTCTTGAGGTATTGCGTTAGTTTTGTCCATTAATTGCCTCATCAGCGATGAGGCAAAGCAACCGGCAGTGGAAGACAGATGGAACTTTGTCGTCCTTCTAGATATTATATCTTATTGCATCCTTCTTCGTCTTTTAAGAAATTATTCAAAAGTGAAATGTGTGACGGCTGTTGTGGAAAAGATGGGGCGAAACAAAGTCCTTAGTGATTTGATATTTTTTTCTTCTCTTAACTTTGTCCTCACTCCCTGATGTCCTAATTCGGACTTTCATTTAGCAATCATTCCCTACAGAAGAAGAAGGCAAAAATATGCAGAAAAAAATGGAAATCCCTGCAGGCGTCAAATTTTAGGTTTTTTTTTTTAATAAAATGCGAACTTCTTCCTTCCTTTCATTTATTTTGACTTTATTTTTTCTCTTCTTCTTCCTTAAGGTATCTGTTGAAGAATGGTGTAACATGTGGGACGCCTATGCCAAGGATCCCAGCACGGCAATGGAATGGCAAAATAGGTGAGTAAAATTGATGATAGATAAAAATTTATATCCCCCACCCCCCAAGTGGTTCCTTTTTCACTTTGAGGAAAAATAAGGGAAATTTGAAATTTTTGTCCAAATAATCTATGGGAGTTCATAAAATGACATAAAGAAATCGTTATTTTTATGACAATGGTAAAGAACATGCAGACAGTTAAGTGAGAATTTTTAGAGAGTGCTTGATTTTTTGTATGTTTGGTAGTTGAGTCTGTTAGGGGTGTTCAATTGGGTTTTGATTCTTCCTTCTTCCTTAGAGTGAAGGTGAATTAAGATCGAAGAGAATGTTAGCAGTTTTTTTTGTGTAAGCTTTGTTGGATATTAATATAAAAATTCTTTGAAACGATAAATGTTTTAGCTTTAGAAAGAAGAGGTAGAATTTCTGTCTGGGACATAAAAAAATCATTGGTTAAATAATTCCGAAGTAGAGGTCCTCAATGGGGTTTGATTCTTCTCAGTTGTTTTCTTTTTTTTTCCTTTTTCCATTCTTAAACCCAAAGGACTTACACAACCACAAAAGGATTACTTTTTTATTTAAAGGGTATCCTTTTTAGGGATTTTTTCATTTTTGAAATCTACAAAATGAGATTAAGGTAAGGGAAAAGATACGAAAGTTTTTTTTTATTTTTTTTTTCTTTGGAATTTGGGTTGGCTTGTATTTTTTTTTTGAAATCCTTTTTCTTGTCTGACCTGAATAAAGGATTTTTGTAAAAATATCATAAACTTAGTTAAGGAATTTTCAAAGTGAACTTAGATTCTTTGCAATGAGTAGGTATCTTGTTTTTTATATTTCTTTCTTATTTTGTCCCTTATACCTAAACACACTGTGTGTATAAGTATTTTTGGTGGGTTACCTATAAGGAATAAAGGTTAAGGATTATGAAGCACAGTTACGTTTTACATTAAAAAGACATGTATTTCTTTTCGAATAATGGAAGAAATTAATAAAAGAAAGATACAAATTGTTTGAGGATTTGTTATAAATTTATTATTGTGTGATTTTTCTTATGTATAGTTTTCTATTAACCCAAAATTGGATTTAACATACCTTTCTGAGTTCGTTTATTTGTAGAAAGTGCTTTTTTTTTGAGAAAGGTTTTTACTGTTAGAAAAGAATTCAAACTTGTTGAAACATTAAATCAAATCAATCAACCAAAACTGTTAACAGTATTGAAACTAAAGGTTTGAATTAAACAGAAACAACCTGTGTGTCTTACCACCAAGTTCACAAGGCGGAATTATAGCTATTTCATAGACCGTCACACCCGATCATCAGATTACTTCCATTAGCGGTGCTAAGAGTCGATGTATGTTCGTTTTATTTGAAAAACTGAAATTGTTTTTTTTAAAAACAATGACGGATTAATAAAGATACTATATCTATGCCAACATAATCCCAAGGGATTTCGGATTTCTTCCACATTAATTTATTTGGATACCTATTAAACTGCAGGCTTACATTCTTTATGAATTATGTACTAAAGCAATACTAGATTTCTTACCACCAGTATTTGTTATTGTATTTTGTGGTTCTTATCTCAACAGGTCACTATGGCATATACGCAACGTTTTTCAGTGTCAAATTTTAAAGATTAAGATATTTTTGTTGCAAGTGTTGTCAGTTTCCAAGTATTATCGGTTATGAATTAGTTAGACGTTTGAATAGGTGTATGTCTTTTCCTATAGACAAATAGACTAAGAGCCCACAGCAAATTTTAAGTTTGTGAATGCATGAAATGATTGGTATTTTTGGAAAAGTCTTTTGATTGTGTGTATGAAATTTCGAGTTATTTCAGTCCGTAGTTGGCGCATTTGAAAAGTTTAAGTGGAATTAAATTTCAGTTTTTTTTTAAATAATTGTGTATCGTGCACATACTAAAATTTACTGCAATTTTATTGCACTGTAACTTCCAAATGCCTCAGCAATACGAACTGTAAGAATTCGACATCTCATTCCTACAACCAAAAGAACTTTCCAAAAATAACAATCTTTTATACTATCACTCACACGCAAAGCTGTAGTTAGCTTTTTGGTTCCAGGAGGTGAGGGGGAGTGGGTTACTCTCAATATGGTTCAGAAATCAGTGCATTATTCTTTGACGAAATGACGAAAACTTTCGTCCATTTAATTTTAAATTAAAAAATAAAGAACTTTGTTACAAAAAAGTTACACAAAAAAAGTTGGAGGGTCGAAACACCTCAAATCAATATCAGCCTAATAACAATAATAGTATTGAACTGAAATTCTGAATAAGTCTTGTTTATTATGAATCATCATGAAACGTAAAGAAAACACGTTTCCGCCGAATTCGAAATTCAGCCATATTGAATAAAACCTTCTTGTTCCTACAAAAACCATTCAAATATGTCAATTTTGTATAGGGAGTACCAAAAATTAGCATTTTTTAAATATTCCAATGAGAAAAGGTTGTGATTTTCAAATAAAACGGAATACTAATTCTCAAAAATTTTGGTAAAAATCAATAAGTTTACACTTAATACAAGTACACTGGAAAGTTTATTTTTTCCTTTTTTTCAATTTTCTTCTTGAATTTCATTGTTTAAATAACTTTACCTGAAGTTTACACATAGAATGATATACCAGCATTCTACGCACTCCACCTATACGCTTACTCACCAATAGTGCATTTAACTTGCATTGTTTTTCTAAAACTAATATAATATATATACTAATATTCTCTTTAGTCAGTAAAGGTACAAATCACAATAAAGCACATATTAATCGATTAACTTGTAAAAATAAAACAAACAAAAAAAGAATTCGTCTTAACAAATCTTTATCTTATCACTCTCAGGAGGCGTATCAAAACCACCGAAATTCTCTAAAACATTACCCATGCATAAATTTATGTTTCGAGGTTGAGAAGTTTATCCCAATACATACACCATTCTACTATAGGGACCACTTTTACCCTCCCCAAAAACATATTGTTTATCGTTTGCAATTAATTCACTTTTACTCCTCGTGTCACCCCCACTCCATCTTCAGGTACATGAACTTTATGTTTGACTTAGAGGACGCCTCCAACGATGGTGGCATTGATGCTGCTGAATTTTCACTCGTTTGCTCTAGCTATGGATTGGATAAGAACGAATGCGAAGAAGCCTTTAAAAAAATGTCCCAGGTGAATTTTTAAATCCTAAAAATAAAAAAAAAATAAAAATGTAATGACAATCATAATATTTGCTGTTTCGTTCATATTTTTTTTGTTTGTTTTTCTGTTTTATCTTATCAATCTTTTTTTTTTATATAAATTTAGGGTAGGGAAGAGGTTACTCGTGAACAATTTGCACAATTGTGGCAGGAATATTTCTCTGCAGAGGATCCACACGCTCCAGGCAACTTTATCTTTGGCAAGACTTCATTTTAACGAAATTAAACGTACATTTTGTTAATTTATTATATATTGTTACTTGTACGATTGATATTTAAATTATTAATTTGTTTGTGTTTCCAAAATAATAAAAAATAAAACAGCAAAAGTTTAAAAATAAAATTAAAACAAAAAAAAAAACAAAAAAACATTTAAACAATGAAAAGAATTATTAGTTGACAATGGTTATAACTTCCTTTTTAATGTTCCAATTTCCAAACACTAAATACTACAACTATACCCTTTGACAAGAACAACAACAAAATAATAAACAAAACTACAAAAAAACATTGGAAAACTAAATCAAAATCTAATTAATAAAAAGAATTTCTCTTAACAGGTTTCTGTTCTTTTATGAGTGTTCTTCTGGTAAAATTCATTTTTAATTAAAAATTAAATATAAAAATGAAAATCTTAAAACTCTAAAACACACAATTCAAAAGCAATTCCATTTTTATACATTATCTAGAATTTTTAATAAGAATTAATTAACAAAAAAAAAAAAAAAAAATAAAGATTTTATGTATTGGACGGTGTAGATTATCTCTAATTTACTATCTTAAAGTATAATGTCAATTAAAAAACAAAAAAATTATAAAATGTTGTGGGTAAAAAAAATTAAAAAAAACATTAACAAACTATATAATAAAATGGTTGAAACAAAACTATGTTATTTATAGATGAAAACAAAATAAGAAAATAAATTAAATTCATAGATATATAAATGTTGATGAAAATAAATAAAATGGATTAAAATTAAAATAAAATAATAGAAAATATTATATAAAAATTGCTTGACGATTTGAAATGAGTGTAATACAATTAAACTAAATGGTAACCTAAAAATGAAATAAATTAATGCTATAAAACTAAATTTGGACTTGTTTCTTTTGTTTAAACAATTTATTTTAGTGGAATATGTGTTCAGATGTGGAAAGTTGAATCAACGGGTTGCATTTAATACTGCAAATCATGGGTTACATAATGTATGGTGCTTTTATAAGTGCATGGTTGCTTTGTTTACATGCGATCATTTGCGATCATATTAACGTTAGAAAAAGTATTTGCGCATGTAAATATCTTATTCTGCATTTATCAACGCTTTCCGATTTGCGTCATCTGTCAAAAAATTACAATCAAAATCATGGTTAAAATTATATCTGTCTCTGTGTTTTAAGAAATCATGTGAATTTTTTTACTTGCACATTTACGC
The DNA here is from genome assembly GCA_948107695.1 of Meliscaeva auricollis. Taxonomy (NCBI): domain Eukaryota; kingdom Metazoa; phylum Arthropoda; class Insecta; order Diptera; family Syrphidae; genus Meliscaeva; species Meliscaeva auricollis. Next base: position 114,570,222 of record OX403616.1, on the reverse strand, counting down.
TGCAAATATATACTTTTCGCTATTATTATTGTTATTATTGTACTATTCGTACTAGAATGTCAGCTTATTAGACTTGACTAATGACCATTCTTTATTCCGTCAATTTCATTGAACAACAACAACAACTTAAAGGCGCTACCATATACATTTCGCGTTTATGAAAATCTGACATTCATCACTTGCATTTATGAAAGTGAAAATGAACTATGTATGCAGAGGAAAAGTAGCTATCAGTTAGAATATTTCCTTTTTCTTTGCGGTGTCAGTTTAAATGAAAACACCTGTTGAGTGAAAATAGGCAAAAAAAGGTGCAAACCCGCAAATTTGCAAAGAGCTGAAAATTGCTGCAGACCATTAAAAGAAACTGCACTAACAGCCTCTTATGGCGTTTTCTAAAGCAAATATTCGGGATTTTTGGGCATCATTTATTTTTGCGTCAGCTGGACTTACTTTAATTTGTTTTTGTTAGGAGAATCTTAATAAAAATTATAACTTATGACATTTCGAAATCCGCTTTTAACGATCATAATCGTATCCGTAAAAAAATTAATTTTTATTTAACAAAGCTTGAGAAAAATTATTTTTTTTTTTTTTAAACGGCTTCAACAATTTTTCAATTTTTTGTTTCTAAAAATTAATCTTTTTTAACGAAATTAAATGGCATACTTAGTTTTGAGGTCAAAAAAATTAAAGAAGTTTTTCAAGTCATTTTAGTAATAAATTTAATGTTTTTACTTGTAAGAACTTTATATACATATGTATGAAGCTTCAGTATCCACAGCAACTTTGACCCTAAGAGCAAGTACGTGCAACCCAGTCGTGCATTTAATTTTTGTTTGAATCCTTCAGTTGCCCTAAAGTGCCATAGTTTCTAACCTAAAATGTTAAAAATAATTTTCAAACTCAGAATTTGAAAAAAAAAATCAATCAAAATCTTTAGCTGTTTTTTTTTTTAAATTTCACTTTCTAAAATATATTTTTTTCTTCCAAAATTCAATGGTCTCATAAGTATTAAATTATCTAATTTTTATAGTTTCTTAAAAAAATTAAAAATATACTTGACTTTTGAGAAAAAAATTTCAATAAAAACCTTCAGTTTTGTATTTTTTAAATTTCTTAGATTTTTCTTAAACATTATTATTTTTACTAAATATCGAGTTTGAATCACAGTTTTTCAAAAAAAAAAAAAAAATACTTTGCTTGAGTCGGCTGACTTCAATAAGCTCATTACATTTTGGAAGAACAAATTATAATTTGACTAATTTTTATTTTTTTTCAAAATTCGGAGTTTAAAAATCATTTTTAACTGGATTTAAAATGTAAATAAAGGAATATTTTTTTGGATATCAAAAAACATATAACTTGATCTAGCTTGCATTTAATTCCGTTGTATTTCAATATTTTTTTTCTTACTTCAACTTTTATGAAAATTCCCCGTCCCACCTGAATGCATGCAAAATGGAAAATGTTAGGCATTGTTTATTTCATTTCAAAATTTGTTGATAAAAATAACATTTGGTCACAAAAATCTTATTTTTAAGTTTAAAAGAAATCTGATGAGAGGGGTAGTTTTTAACTGATAACATTTAAAAAAGAAAAAAAATTGTTCCAAATTGGAGCAGTTTCCGATTTCGACTTAGAATGACTTTAGGAATAAGTTTTTTTAATTCTATTTTGTTTGATGAAATAGGAATTGCATTGTCCGTACTTGAATAACATTTTAAGGATATAAGATAATCTCTACAACCTTGTGTAATACACAAGGTGTATTATGTAATTTACTTAAAGATAAATTTTATGTTATTTAAATTGATACTTTGTTCAAATGCTCACGGATGGAATTCAAAAATTGTATAGGTGGGTACATGAGTTCATACAATTTATTAATATTTATCAGAACAAAAAAAAAAAAAAATTCAACTAAAGATAATTTCTCTGAAATATTTGTTTACCTTTCAATATTTCTATCAAACACGTAGATATATTGAAATTGGAAATATATACCTACTCAACAACTACACAAGGTATTTGATTTGAAATTCAAAATTATTCTGCATTGGGATTGAACGATAAATCTTAACTTTTAGAGCACCTGCTCATGTTAGCATTTGTGTATTGCAGATTGATTTTTGCCTGTACCGTTATTGCACGTTCCTTCCTCAAACTATTAATTCAAGAATATTTGATTGTATGCTTAAGACGCTTTGATATTTTTCCAATGTTGAAAAAGTATATATCTAATTGACTACATTTGTCAGCTATGACATGATGGTGATGCTACATATACAAATCTAGATATGAAATAATATTCTTTGTGGTGAAAATTCAATATTTGTTATGCATAAATATAAAAAATATTCAAAATGATAAAATTTGTTGCTTAACAGCGATGCCAATCATATTTTGGTTGCTTTAAGTTTATTTCAAAGTATGACAAAAATCATGATGGTGTCTTTGTATTAAAAGGCCTTGATGAAATTTAAGAATATTATATCCCTCAAAAACACGTTGACATAGATAGATATAACTAAAAGCAGTTCCTTATGGACCTTACAAAATTACTTTAGCTATTATATTTCGAACGCTTTCTAAATAAATGAGAAAAGCATCTCTAGAAACAACACATCGTAGCCATATGGAGGGAGAGCTCTGGGTTTCTAGTAAATTAAAGTCTAATGGTAGACCATCCAGGCACGTGAAACTACCATCTGATTGTACAAAAGTCTGCAAAGTTCGTTTCTCACATACCTATTACTGTTTGTATACAAATAGCTGCTCGTACATAATACGAACTAATTAACTTATGATGACCTAGCAAGTACTTTTTGGTTATAATTTGTTCTTGAAAAAAAAAAAAAAAAACATACAAGCAATCATATTTATACAGTAAAAGAGTATACTGTTACAAAGTCAGAAATAAGTTCTTAAGCCATGTGATAATGAAACAATTAGGTAACTTTTGCAGTTGGAATTATTATTATGTACGTTTTGTACCTATCGTGCTTAATGTTTCTCACTGAACTCGAGTATAAAAGGAGAGGATACAGAATAAACTATATGAGCCTTGAACTATCAACCAAGTTTTGATTTTTTGTTTGTTTGCTGCACCATTTTTTCAGGGCTGGCAAAATCGTTTAAACGAATAAAATTGTCATTTGGGCGATAGAATTAAGGACAGTTAGGATGGATAAAATACACTCAGTCACGAAAGTTAGTATACACTAGACTTATTACACCACAAGATTATGCTGTGTATTTGCTTTTATGACATATTGAAATTGGGGAAACTTATTTATTCAAATGTTGAATTTTGTTTTTATAAAAGAGGCATGACCTTTTGGAGTTTCATTTCACCTTAATCTTAATTACTATTGGGCCCAATGTATACTAACTTCTGTGACGGAGTGTATGTACATTCTGTGTTTTAAAATTTCTACATTCTATTACGTAACTAGATATAAATGCATCCTGGAATTTTAATCTTTTCTGTATATCCACCCCAAGGTTTAATTAATGTTCTACGGTAATATATATTTTGTATAATATACGAGTATTATCACAACAAAAACACAAGTGTCAAAAGAAATTTAAGTTTTCATATTAAAATCACTGTTTTCATCAAGTCCTGCACAAAAAAGGAGTGGGATCCTTTTATGATACCTTTAATCTTCATATTTTATTTTGTTTGCGCAAGAGTTTTCAAGCCACTTTGCAAATGAAGGTAACACATACGTATAAGAAAAACGACAAAATTACGAACTTGGTAAATAAAGGATATTACTCCTTTTAAGTACCAGACTAATTGGAAACAGTAGTTGTTTCTTATACAAAAACTTTTCTTTTTTTTCTTGTCCAAAGAGCAAAACCCCATTTTATTTCCATAAGAAAACTCGGGTCAAAGGCGGCACGGGTTAGCATTAAGTTAGAGCCTTAAAACTTGGAGAATATTTTTTTTAAATTTATATCCAACAAGATAATCCTCTGGGAGCGAAGAAATTCCATTTTTTTTTTTAAACAACCACCCTAATAGAAATTGAATTTATATTTTTTTTTAATTTTATTTGTAAGAAAAGAAAGTGCGCATACGCCACAGTGTACAAGAAAGAAAATTAAAAAGACTGTTTGCATATTGCTTGATAATATTATTCAGTGTAAGAATTTTTTTACAAGTTTCAACTAAAAATTCATCCTTTTGCAGTTCAATTTCACCCCCAAACTTACTATATTGCAAGTCAATACACCTTTTCCTTAAAAACAATTTTGCATTTCGTGATAAGTGATGAGAAGTGATATAATAAGTGAGGAGTTATAATATTTTTAAAAAAATATGTCTTTTATACTGTCACTAATCAAAATAAAGTCTATAGGTAAAGAACATAATATTTTTCTTTAATTCAATTACAATGAGAACCAATAAATAAAAGAGTGAACCGAAATATTTTGGTTGAAAGTGTTTTTTTTTTGAAGAAAAAGGAATGTTTTCCAAAAAGCAGTACATTTTGTGTGTAAAAAATTTTAAAAAATTGTAAATAATGTTTAAAAAATGATAAAAAACGTAAAAAATGGTATAAAATGGTAAAAGTTGTAAATACCTACGCATATATTTTGACAGATGGCCATAAAAAGCAACGCTTTTATTCAGAAAATATCATTGTACGGTGACATATAACTTTTGTTGTTGTTCAAACATTCAATGAAATTGACGGAATAAAGAATGGTCAAGCCTAATAAGCTGACATTCTAGTACGAATAGTACAATAATAACAATAATAATGACATATAACTTTAATGGACAGTTATTCATTAAGTAAAATAATTTTTAATGTATCACGAAAATAATTTTAATAATTTTATTTTAGAAACTTATTTAATAATTTATCTATTAAATTGCAAACTAATCATTTATTCTTTTTAATGACAATATAGGTGCTCAACAACTTGCGAAGAACCCCCGAACGAAGCATATTGATATACGCTATCATTTTGTTCGAGAGCTTCATCAAGATGATATTATTAAGCTGAACTACAAATATACGGGAGACATGATGGTCGATATACTGACCAAGAATTTGGCAAAAATAAAACACATGAAATTTTTAACTTTAATGGGCTTGAAAAATTAAATTTTTTTGCATATAAATTTTTAATGTGTTAGTATTGCGTTGTGGGGGAGTGTTGGAATATTTCTTTGCACCACTGTATTATTTTATTTTATTTTATTTTATTTTATTTTATTAGCTTAATACAAGCGAAACTAAAAAATACTTAATACTAAAAATTAAAATTAAGATAGGGAAAAGGCATCTTATAGTGATGTTAAAAAATTAAATAGAGCAAGGAAAGGGTTTAACGTAGTGAGTTGAAGAGAGCGTGTTTTAAAGCGGACTTGCTCAAATTGGTGTCAAAAGAATTTGAATTGTTTGCTTTACGTTGCATACGAGTCAAGGGTTCATGAAAGCCGTAATCAGTACGGTGGTAGGATAAGCGAAAAAGAGGAACCGATCTGAGTTGGCGAGGATTTGTGTTGTAACAGAAGTTTTGGAGCAGATTTGGACAGTCAATGACACCATTTAAGAGTTGGTGAACAAAGAGAATATCAGCAATATCACGGCGCGATTGAAGGGTCTGCAAGTTTAAGAGTTTAAGGCGTTCTTTGTAAGGAGGGAGGTTGAACGGGTCGTCCAAGCCAAGGCCACGCAGGGCAAAACGTAAAAAATCTGCGCTGAACAGCTTCAATACGCTCAATATGGACTTGATGGTACGGTGACCAGACTTGAGAGGCGTATTCGAGGAGTGGTCTCACAAAAGTTACATAAAGGGCTTTGGTAACATATGGACATGAAAACTCTTTAGACCAACGTCTAACGAAACCGAGAGCTGAGTTAGCTGAGTTAGAAAATTGAGTTGAGTGTCAAGAATGATACGCAGATCTCTAATGGAAGTAACAAAAGGAACAGGTTGGTCATTAATCAGGTATTGCCTCTGAAAAGGAATGGAACGTTTACGAGAAAAAGTTATGGCCTGACACTTTTGAATGTTAAGCTCTAAGAAGTTATTTTGGCACCATGCAAAGAAAAAATTTAGCTCACTTTGCAGAGAGAGGGCATCACTAGGAGAAGAAATTACTTTTGATATTCTCATATCATCGGCAAAGATTTCTAAATCACATTTAGAAAAAATCAGTTCGACGTCGTTTATGGCTAAAACAAATATAAGTGGACCTAAATGGCTACCTTGGGGGACACCGGACAAAGCGGAAATGGGTTTGGACAAACAATCTCTAAAAAGAACAGAGTACTGACGGTCCACTAAGTAGGACCTAATCCATAATATGAATGGTTGAGGAAAACCAAGCTTTTTTAGTTTGAACAGTATGATATTGTGCGAGATTTTATCGAAAGCTTAACTGAAATCGGTGGCGATGACATCTACTTCTTTTCCTTGTTCTAAGGCACATAACGTCTTGGAAACAAATTCAGTGAGGTTAGTAGTTGTGGATCTCCCTTTCAAGAATCCATGTTGTTTGGGTGAACAAATAGATCGACAATGAAGAAGCAGTGACTCATAAATAATGCTTTCAAATAGTTTAGGTATGCAGGAGAGTTTGGCAATGGGTCTATAATTTGAGATGTCATTTTTGCAGCCTTTTTTGTGAATAGGGATGATAAAAGAATCTTTCCATTGTTTAGGAAAAACACTACTAGAAATCGAAAGTTGAAAGAGGGATGTTAGAGGTTGAGCTAATTTTGCAATACATTTTTTTAAAAGGCCATCAGGACCAGGGGAGAAGTCATCCTTAAGCTTAATGATTTTGCTAGTCACTAATGAAAGGGAAATATTTATATTGTCAAATGGCAACTGAGGTCCGTTTTCCATATAGCTAAAATAGTCGAGATCAGCGTCAGTAATATTGGAAGAGAACGCCTCGCTGAAAAAAACGGCAAAGAGGTTGGATATGGTGTTAGGGTCTGAAGATAGAGACTCTCGTAATTTTAAAGTTGAAGGATATCCATCTGACTTTTTTTGCAATTAATAAATTGGTAAAACTTTTTTGGGTTGCGAGTAAGGTCGACTTGCATTTTGCTCAAATAGTTAGAGTAAAGGAGGTCACATAATTCAGAGAAGCTGTTGTAAGCAGAAACATAATTCGAATAGTCTAAGCTAGACCTGGATCGAAGGAACTTGTGCCAAAGTTTATTACGATGGTTGCGTAGTGAACGTAGTTCCTTACTATACCATGGCGGAGAAGACGTGAAGTTTTTGTTAATTAAAAAAGGGACAGAGGAAGAGAAACAATTTAACATTTGGATATAAAAAGTGTCAATTACTGCGTCGATTTGCAAGGATTGGTCAAAGATAAAATTAAATCGATCCTACTGATAAGATCATTTAATTTATCATAGTCTGCCTTACGAAATTTAGCTTATATTAAAGTCAAAATAATACGCTCTCCTAATCTTAAAGTAAAGTATGTACATACCTTGGATGCCCAACTTGTAACATATTCTAACCTATTTTATATTGTAACTTGCTTCCAATAACTTACTCATTAAACATCTTTTATAATAATCCCGGTTGGCTTTTAATTTCTGCAACACTCACATCGTCAAATGTTAAAACTTCAGAAGTCAGAAAGTAAATTGTTGCCTCAAGAACAAAATTTTCAAAATGATTTTTTTTCTACAAAAAACTTAAAAAATTTACTAGATTAATTTTTTCTAATATTATATGTATAAAACAAATTCGTTTTGCGATTAAAGGTATATCTGCTAAATAATACATAGCGCCTTAAAAATATTTAATTTACTATATATTTTTCATTTTTTTTATCAATAACAATTTAAAACTCGCAATCTTACAAGAACTGAAAATCCTTGGTATAACAATATTTTATTTTTTTCTGATGCGTCATTAGTAAAAAATCTATTTTTGTTTTTTTTTAATTAAAAAAAAAAATCAAGGTATTAAAAAACATATTTTACAAAATTGGGTCTTTTGCTTAGGGCGTCAACTACTCTTGGATCGACACTGTATACAATTAAATTCACATTTTCTCCTCTCACCATACATACATCATCATTGTCTCGAGTTAAACAAAATCCAAGGATTCGCCTCCACGCAAGGGAATACAAAAGATGTGTAAACTATGAATTACAGTCTTCTAATGCGACCCCCTTTCTATTAGCAACCATAACCATGTCTCTACTTTAACCCTTTCTGCACGCTGAAACAAAACGATGTCTATTTATCTATTGTCTCATCGTAAAACAACACAACAAGCGGAGAACGGAAAAAGAAAAAAAAAAGAACAAGTTGCTTGGCCTGATCCGGCTCATCAATTTCCATTTGAAATGTCCTTACATCTATGACATTTATGCTCAAGACAAAAATAAGACATATTAAAGTACACTCACACACAGTCCTCGAAGATTTAAGGATTCTCTAATATAAACTGGCTGGCGAGAAAAAAAAAAAACATAATGTCACTTTCATAAGTTCCTTTCCCCCAATGTCCTTGAACGTGGAAAACTCAAATCCATGTGATGCAGTATACACTACAGTTACCACAGACTAATGACTCATCTACTTTCATATCTTATACATAAGAGAAAGAATATCAAAATCTGTTGTAGGTATGTCACCATTATGAAGAAGAGAAGTTCGACGTGATTGATAGAACACAAGCTATCATACGGTTTTCGGACGAAAATATATCTAAAAGAGCTTGCCACATTTAAGTGAGCTATTAGGGGGCACCATCAAATTCAAAATTTAATTAAACCGAATTTTCTTTTACGCGAATATAAACTCAATTATTTAAGTGTGGGGACGTGTTATCGCCTTCAAAATCTCTGCATTCATGAACAGACAAAAAAAACTAATTATATTAATATATACTCTTTTTTCTCAAATTAAACGGTGGTGTGCAAAAAAATGTCATAAAAATTCTTAAAGTAAAGATGTTCTAGAATTGTTTTGCCGTTAGAAACATTTTTTTTTTATTTTCAATGTTTTCTGGAATGGTTCAGCTGATTTTGGTAAAATTGTTCCACAAGTTCTGAATTTCCTAAGCACACAAAACTATTAAAAACTATTAATTATTTAATAAAAAAAAAAAATTAAAATAAAATTTTTCGTCGTTAAAGAAAGTTGCTATTTTTTTTTTTAATCTGTTTTTCGAAATTTGGTCATTATTTTTTTTTTTTTTAATTTTGAATAAGATGCATATTTTTATTTTCTAAGCATACCAACTTAATTTCAAAACAATTTTGGATAATTTTTTTTTCATACATAACAAAAATTTATTAACGAATTTCAAAATTTGTAGTATTTTTGTGATCAAAATCAATATACCCGTTTTTGAAAAAAATCGAATAGCTTAACTTGTTATATGAGAGGTACCTACTCGTTTTAGATGAGATATTCAAAAATAAAATAAGACTTTTGGATTTCAATAAAAATCATCTGTCCCGAATTTGAAAAATAAAACCATTCACGCATTTTCGAAATGATGTTTTGGACCTCATTTTCTGACTTTGATATATGAAATACAATTTTCCTTCAGAATTCTTGGCTTTAACCCAACGGTATTGAATTTGAAGTTATTTTTGCGTATATGAAAAAAAAAACAGTTTCTTTTTTTCTCTGGACCGTGTTTAAATGAGATTTAGGTACTGTAGGTATAGTATAAGTATAGCGATTGGCCCGAGAATATTTTTTTTCAGGATTAGTCTATTCCATTATTAAAAAGCATGAAATCTTTACGTTTCAATACGTTTTCGGGACAATACTACGTGCGTGAGCCGTTGTTTGCGTGCGTCGTCGTCGCACAGTGGTCCTAAATGGCGTTTCGCGTCTCAAAAATCTGTAACTTTTTTGTATCTTGAAATAATTAAGTGAAATTGTGAAATGTGAATTTTAAATGGCGTTTCGCGTCTCAAAAATCTGTAACTTTTTTGTATCTTGAAATAATTAAGTGAAATTGTGAACATATTATATTTAATATATAATGAATCATGAAGTACATTTTTTTTTAAATCTATTTTGTTTTTACGTATTTAAAATTTATTCAATGTAAAAAAAATTTGAATCTGGCCAACCAAAATGTATATTTTCACTATAAAATTTGTTTTTATTCATTTTGTTTGCTAAGTTTATATGCATAAATATAAATATATAATATATAACAGCCAAAAATAGAACAATTAGAGCAACTAAAATCTTTTAAATAAAAAAATCCTTGTGAAATATCAATAAATAATAATTATTTAAAATTAACAAATAAATAAAAATTCAATTATACAAAGTATTTAAAAATAAATAGTTTTAAAAAAAATATAGGAAAGATAAAATTCATGACTAAAATGTCTTTAACCACATTTTAAATTGTTTTGATCTCAAAACAAGGTATGCTTATTGATATCTTCTGGATAGATGCATTTTTAATATTAAAAATTTGAAAATCGTTATAACCGTTTTTAAAAAAAAGAAAATTTTTTATATATAAAAATTATCAAAACTTCTTTAAGAAAAAAAGCTGGTATGCCATTTTTACGGAAATATTAACAGACGTCTTCAACCAAAATTTAAAAAAAAAATCACAGATCGATTTTCGAAAAATTGATTTTTCAAAAAATACAAAATTGGAAACTTTTTTTAAAAATCTAAAATTTAAAAAAAAATTGTACTACTTTTATATATAGCTTACTTTTTACTTTAAAAGTTTCGTCAAAACCATTTAAAACCTTAACCAGAGATGAAAACATTGGGGAAAAAACGTGCGATATGTTGTGTGATCACACTTTAAAACGCTCCAAGAAAACTCCATCGTTGGCGTTGGAAATTTGTAAACACGATAACTTTTGACAGAATCAAGATAATTGAAATCTGTAAATACCATAAGTTGGGGATAACCAACAATTTTTTACACTTTTTTTGTAAAAAAATTCTTGCAACGGTACAAAGAAGTTTGGAATTACTTACATATGTTATTCGTTTTTTTTTTTTTTGTAGAATTCATCCTTATTTCACCAATAAATTTGTCCAAATTTGTAGCACATGGTTTTTCAAAAACTCATTGTTGCTTGTTTAACACAATATTTTCAGTGGAGCTACATACTAGGCTAGAATAATCACAAAGAAGAGGTCTTAAAACTAGTTGAACACACAAATAAAACAAGTTTAGGTGGGCCTCAGGCATGGAAACATTCAGAACGGAAGGTTTGTCAATGCCTTCTGAGGTCAATCCAGGGTACCCTACGCCTACAAGTAAAATCTACCTTGAAGCAGTGTAGGGGAAAGAGCTATGGTCCCAGTCAAGATTATAACAATCGTCGAAAACAGAAAATGATTTCTGAGAAAAAAAATTTCTAGGTTTTGTCAGCTAAGTTCTATGTCTTAAGCCTAGACCTTACAAATTGAAACCTTACTTCATCTTCATTTGTTTAATATTGTGCACAAATTTGTAGACAGCACTGTATAATATGTTCAAACAAAAACTGTCTAAAATCTTCAATTTTCCACCTCAAACAAAATAAGATAAAAGAAAAAAAAAATCATATCCTTCGTTACATGCTATCTTGTGATTAAAATCAATTTAAAGAGTAATTTTGGAAAGCAGGGTAAATAAAAAAATGAAAATAAAAAAAATGAATGAATTTTAAAAAGTAAAAAAAGGAAAACCAGAAAATTTAGGTCGACTCAAGGGTTAATCCAAAGTTCTCTTATGTGCAGCCTTAAGGACTCTGTCTACATGTTGGCCTTCAATTTATTTGTTTGAACGGCGATGCAGCACAACCTACATGGTACTTCGAGGGTGGGGAAAGAAAGTATCCCATATCTACAATAGATTCTTTTTTTTTCTTTTTATTGTGTGAATGTAAGACATGTTCACGCGATAAGCGGAGCTAGCACAAGCACATTCAATTAAAATAATCATGAACAAGAGGAAGCTGAGGCCACCCACTATAGATTCGCCTAGATGTGCCATTATAATACAACATCTCTTGTCTTGATATTGTTTTCGTCCTTTGATTCGTATTATTTTGTTATTTCTTCTTCTTGTTCTTGGTGTTACCTAAAAAGAAAAGTACACACAAGTCCTAAGACGATGGCATTTAATTGGGCTTTGCCATTGGGCTACTCTTGTGCACATTAGGAACGGACAAGCATGTCCCTAGAAAATTGTCTTGTTCGCAACTACTTAGGCACTCTTCCGTGCTGCGTTCGGTTATATATTTTCATTTTTTTTTTATTTATTTCTCCCGGAAACATTATATTTCGTGGGAAATGCCATTACACATACACAGACATACAAACCATAGGATATATCCTTCGAGAGAACAAATGCGTATTATTCATTTCCGTGAGTGTCCATAATTCATAATCATTTTCCTATGAGGGACGTGGAGTCATGGGGCGACAATAACATGACTATGTGTTATTGAAGGGGGGAAGCTGACACGAAAGTAATGTTTTTTTCGTTTTTTTTTCCACCCGTACTCTTGATAAATGTGGAATCGCAGGGATAAAGTTCGGTGGCAAGGATATCATTTGCGTATTTCTTGCTTTTGGACTAATACCTACAAAAAATAAAATACTAAATATATACGAATGGAAAAGGAAGCATCTGCAGCATGCTTAGAGTAATTTTTAAATTGATTTAATTATCACAAGAGTTCTCGGTCAATAATTAATAATTTATGGCATAATTATTTCCGGCGAGAAATTTGCAAGTGAGAATTTCCTTGAATTCGAAATGAGTGAGTTTCTTCTTCAAGCAGCACATTTGCATGCGAGAATGAGTTTTTTTTTTGCTTGCTATCGAAGGACAGTATTTCAGTATAATTTAACATCTGTGCAATTTTTTATTTTAGGAATTTACTTATAGTGTTTTCGGACAGAAAAAAAAGATACATTTTCTTTATTGAATTTGTTCAAGGATATTACAGGAAAAAGCAGTTAAATTTGATGCATTGAGCTTGGATTTATTAAGGTCATTTGTTTTATCTCTTATTTTTTTTAGCGGTGGGTAGGGTATACAAAATGAATTATAATAATTAAAAGAAATTTTAGAGGATGTTGTTGGTATTCTCACTTAAAATATTGTCATCTCTGTATTGGAGTGATCTAAACGACATTTACTGTGGTATTAAAGAAAAAAACGAGATATTTATGTTAGTGTAGTCAGATCTGTTTTACAACTATTATATTGCAAAAGATATATTTTAAAAATTCCATCAATTTCTTAAATGTCAGAAGGTTTCTCTCAGCCAATAAAGTGTCTAGATTGTGAACATTTGTTTTTTAGATGAAATATGTATAGACAAGTCCATCGTCACACTATCTCCAAAAGTTAGGCTAGATTAGGTTCAAAGTGGCTGTCATTTAAAGCATCTGACACTCTTAGGCCAGTAGAGGTTCATGCGATACCACGAACTATAGGGAACAAGATGTTCCCTACTAGTTAAAATAATTTGGAGCTTCTGGTGAAGCGAATGAGACTATTAATGTCTGTGTTTATGAGATCGCTAGGTTCATTATAAAAGTAAGCCCCGGCGGGATTCGCACTTTTTTCAGCCATGTTTTCTCCTCTAGAACTCGCAGGTGAGGAAGTGTGTTAATGGATATGATAAGGTAATTCCTCGTATTGATAATATAGTTCACCCAGCAACCTTATAATTGATTTGAATGCGAATGCGAACCCTGCGAATCACATTGACTCCTCGGAAGAAAAGTATTGCGCATTTTATAATAGTCATGGTAGTCTCCTAAATGAAGTTTGCGCCTGAAAGAGAGAGCAGGGCATGTACAAAGAATATGTGAAATTGTTTCTTCTTCTTTCCGTCTGAACAACCCCTGCGGCCAGCGTGTCTACCTCTAAGACAGTGTCCAGTTATGACACCTATTACTGAGCTGATCTGAGACCCACTGATGGACAGAAGGCAATTTGACCATTTCAAATCTAGCTTGGGCCAGATTCGTTTGGTCGCTATACGAGTAGTAGTGTTAAGCCATCTTGTATGTGATTGTTCCAAAGCGATTCGTTTCAGCATTAGCTTACTAGCAGCTATGGGAACACCTATATTTGCTTTGTAGGGCATGATAGGCATTTCCGTTGCGATTCTGGCAAGTTAGGTGAATATCAAACTGTTTGGTTATCTCCATCAGAGATGATAAAAAGTCTTGGGCTGTGATGAAATTTGAAGAAATTGATACAAGGGATTTTAACGCAGCCTGACGATCTGAAAATATGCGGGTATCCGGACTGGATATCACGTTTTCTTTAAGTCAAGACCAAACTTCTTTTATCGCCAGAATTTCCGCTTGGAATACGCTACAATGCAATGGTTTGGTAGGCGGAAAGGGAGACTAAGGTTTAATTTATCTTAGTTCACATCCCATCCCTTTATCAGTTTTAGATCCATACATCTTTTTTTCTTTGTTGAGTCTAAGTAGCTTGCGCCCGGTAGCTAAACCTACTCACAAATAAAGCCGGTAGATTTAATAATTTGTGTTTCGTGACATTTTGAGTATTGTTAAAAACTTTATTCATTGATTTTTTGAGATACTTTGAAGTTAGATATATTACTAACTTATTACTACTTATTACGTACTAACTTAACTTAAACATTTTTTTAGAAGATAGTTTTTTTTGTCAGTTTCTTGATTTTTTTTCCTTCTTTTATTAGGCTCTTCACGACTACAAACATCAGCTCTGGTTTGTCCTGAACCAATGCAATGGAACCATAAAAATACAAAGCAAATCAAGTTTTTCTTTGATTTTGTCGATGATGTGGTATTCGAAAAAATTGTCATGTCTAGCTCGCTTACGTTCCTCAAATTTATCTTCGGGTCTATGAATATTTTTTCTTATACACTCGTTTTGCATTATTCCTAAGTTTTCAGTTTTGTCACGTTTGTCAGGTGTTGCCCGACTGCGTTTGTCAGTTGTTGTCTATGGTATTAGAATAAGTCATTGTTTAGACCTATCGAGGAATATCTTCTACTTGAAATTTAAGGTATTTGTTTTTTTTTTTTTTGGGAAATTAATTGTTTTTTGTAGAAGATACCCTCCTTGCCTTGAGGTTTCCATGAATATAGATTCTCCACGACTGTCCAGTCACTCTTGATGGTTGAGAGAAACAAGATTCATCTACATCTATACAAACATAAGTTGTGTTTAGGGCTATCAGCTATTGCTTATAGTGTCTTTTTCTTTCTCTCCTTTTCAGCCCCAAACGCTCTTTACTGACCTGCTACACTCATAGGTATAGGTGGCCCATGAAAGGTCTGATTGTTGGATGCTTGCCTAATGTTGTGCTCTTGTATTGGATTCGTTTTGAACAATCCCTCGGTAGTAAGGCAATTGGACCGTTCTTCATTGAATATTCCTTTTGCAGTGAGGGCTTCACTGGCAGCCATAACTTCTGCAAACACCATAGCGTATCTATAAGCATTTCTATTATTTCTATTGTATCGTTATACTTCTTCATAGGTTTTGTATCTCCTCAGTTTTATTATAGACTAGGGTATTAAAGTTTTGACCCGGGAAAAATTTTGTACTGCGTATTTATTGGTGGAAATTGTTAATATTAATGTCCTTAATCATATCCCAAAAGTCCCAACGAATCCTATTTGGGGTTTGGCCACTATCTTGAAAAAAACTGCATCAATAATGCAATATTAGATTACGCTTATATTCAAATAATGGTCCATGATTGATCATTTAAATGTTAAATGCTTAACCGATTGATCAAAACCAAGGTAATACGACTACTTTAAGTGGATATAATTGTACTTTTTATGTTAAATCCTATTTTCAGTGCAACAAGGGCTAATTTTCAGAAAACCATTTTCAATAGTGGTACAGCGATAATAAGAGTGCATTTTTTTTTTGCAAAAACGAACGTTCTGTTACAAGTACCAAATCACCCTGTGAAATTAATTATGTATTTAAAAAAATTGGTAAATGTATTCAGCTGTTTATTAGAATCAAGAATAAAAAGGGTACTTGTTTCAATTATACTGATTCTACATTCAATTTTTTCAGGTCTTAGCTAAAACATAGGAAATTTTGGAAAAGTGCCAAATACTTTTTTGTAAGTGTCAAATCGTCCCATTTTGACTTTATTTGTACTTCTCTTATTTGTTAGTCAAAATGAGGCTAAATTAACTTTTAATATACTGCTGTAGAAGACATGATAATTAGTTAAACAGAAACTGTCTCAAAAAAAAATTATTTTCTATAGTTTACACTTTAGGCTGTGTCGTTTGGTTAAAATGGGTTAAATTTTGTGGTTTTGATGTCCGAACTGCTTTAAAATTGGATGGGTTAAATGGGATTTTTAGTTAAAATTCCTGCAAGATTGAAGAAATTTCCCTAACTACTTATGTATTTTGTTATTCAAGAAAATAAATATTTTATATAATATCCAGCTTCAAATGTATCAAAATTAAAGTTTTATTCGAATAAATCACAAGTTTTCTTAATTTCATTTACTTTTATAGGTTTTGCATCGATTGTATCTTCTATCATTATGAAAAAAACATATTGTGTATTGCTTACTTATGCACTCTGCGAACACTAGTTCACACCTGTCAACAAACTAACAAACTAAAACAAAACAAAATAACCAATTCGCATTAATTTTCATTAAATTTATTTAATTACATTTACAGTATGGTTTTCCAGAAGTTCTAGTTTTTCTTGTTTGCGGCTCCATTGTTGCACTTTTAAAAATAATTTCAAATCCAATTTTTTTTTTCTTGGGAAAAGTCAAAATTTAACCACTTGTGTCAAATTTTATCCTGCTCAGGAGCTTTGGTAATTTTCAGCCCATTTTATTCACCATGCGAGTGTCAAAATTTATCGAAACGTCAAGATTTAACCCACATTTTAGCAAAATTCGGACACGGCCTTACTCTGCTTCAATTGAATTTCCTAAACAACTTGACAACTTACTGTACAAGTGTAGGTACATAATTCATTTCTTAATAATTCTGACAAAATTGGCAGCAATTTATATGTGAAATACCATAAAACATTTGGCCGTGTTCATTGCCAAAACATAAATCAACATTATTGAACATAATTTGGCAATTGATTGGAAAATAAAAAGAAATAAGACCTTTCCTTGGGAAACAAAGGGCAAATTAATGAAGTTTATTTTTTGGAATAACGTGTAAGGTCCATTTAAAATAAAAAAAACACTCGCACAAAAAACTACGAATTTATTTAAATGTCATTACATATTCAATTTAAGACTAAGAGCTCTCATTTCCCTACTCACACATTCCAATACATATACTTTACAGACGTAGGTATGAATGTTCAAGGATTTGCATAGGTATTTATTACAACATCCAATTGGTGAATAATGAATGGTAAAGAGGTATTGATATCCGGTTTCAGTCGTATTATGCAAATACATTTAAATTGATTTATTTACCGAAAGTGCTGTATCCTTTATTTGGCTGATATCCAATCTTTCTTTATTCAATTAAGTACAACATCATTTTTTCCTCGAAAAAAAAAATAAAAATTCGTGTCCCGCAAATTCATGTATGTATCGGTAAAATTACATAAATTAAGTTGTTAGCCCCTATTTCAAACTTAAATATTCAAAAAGAATCCTGTAACCATGTTATTGAATGTACAAAAAGGCCCTCAATCCCCTAAGCAAAATCAGATAAAGTAGACACTCAAATAAAAAGCCCGACAAAATTTATTTAAAAAGAAAAAAAAAACAATATGGCTTCTAAAACGTAGGACCATACAAAAACCTGACAGAAACAGTTTAAGGCGCACAACATTTTAATGGATGACACATTAAATATGGTGTGAAAGTGTGCCTGCCTTTGATGTTCTCGTCCCGGAAACGAAAATATTTCAGATTTAGTTGGACAAATGCCAGCAAATCCTTCAAAAGAGTGTAGGTATGTATATTCAAAGGAGGCCCGGAACACGAACACCCAACTATACCACCAGTGCACACACATCCAGACCTCTGCATCAGAATGTTGTAGAGTGTACAGAATACACCTCTCCTAATTCGGTATTCATTCTTAAAAGTGATTCCAGGGACAACAGAGAACAGACAAAATTATGAATTTCGAAATTGTCCTCGTTTTTTTCTAAAGAAGAAATCACAGAGCAATCGGACAGGAGAAATTTATTTTATTTATTTCTTCTTCTAAATTTGGTTACATAAATTATGAATAGGGGTGTCAGAGATGGAATTGGAAATTTCAGGTGCGGATATTGCTTTTTGGTGCAAGGGTGAATAATTCTGTATGAATAATAAAGTTTATCTTCAAACAAAATTAGTATAAGAAGAGGTGTCCAAAACTCCCAACTGGATAAGGTTTCGCTAAAGTTTTTTATTCTTGCTGAGTCTAAGTTGTAGCTTTTGTAATGCGTCTTATTAAGCTAGTTCTAGCCTTGAAGCAGTAGTTGGGAGAGCCAAATATCGCTAAAAAGGTCTTTGAGTCTTTTCTGTTTGATTTCAGTTCTTTGTTGTATCTGCTTCCATTTGATACCTCTGTCTTAAAGATTAAAAGAAAATGTTCATTGTTCAATGGCATTATTATGTAAAAGTTACTGTGGCATATGCGTAATATTTTTATACATAACATACAATGCTGTTCGAAAAATTTTGGTCAAACATTTACTAAAGTTTTTCGGGTGCAGTTCGTGGAATTATAAGTTTTAAAGTGCATAAAAATTGATGTTATTATAAATAAGAGGTGCAACAAAAATTGGATATAAAAAATTACTTCGAAGTGCAAAGCTAATATTTTGTGACTGTCACGTCTTATTTTGACAAAACATGCAATTTATAGAAGATTAAATGTTGTTCTACAAACTGTGACATGGAACATAAGAAAATATCGTGAGACCGGGACTACCAGAAGAAAGAAAGGGTCATTTAGGCCAAAAAAGACTATTCCATAAGAAGATCGTTTACTCGAAGTTGGCAGCCGTCATTATTTATTCAAGACTTCAGTGGATCTTAAACACGATCTGTCTTGGGCAAACGTTTATTTTATAATAAAATTTTATAATAAAATAATGAATCTCTTAGTAAGATGGCCTTAAAGCATTCAAGCCAGTACCTACTAAAACCGGATTTTCCAAAACAGTTTGATGGGTTCAAGACATATGAAACAATTAGATCTTATTCAACGAATAAAAGTTTAAGTTGCATTTTGCATTTGCGCGAAGAGAACCAAAGGATATACTGAGTTAAAAATTCATCTTACGAATGCCCCACAAAACTGATAGGTAGTGTCATGACCTATTCATGGATGTTCTCTGAAGATAAAAAATGTAGAATGGTGGTGTCAAACAACTTTTTGCTACAGTGACCATGTTTGAAAAAATTGAACCCTTTGAATTTATAATGCAGCGATTACAACTACATGATAAAATAAATTCTTATTAAAAAAAAATATGTAGTTATTGCAAGAAATTTGGCAAAATTCGAAAAAATAGTTTGATAAAAATTTTTCGAACAACACTGTACCTATACAAACTAAAAGAACCAATTCAAAAAAAATATTTTAAAGCAATATCATAGAAATTAAATTAGATACCCGAAATACAATTTTGAACTTAATATTTTTTTCATAATTTTGAAAAAAAAAACGTTCTTACTTGAGTCATTATTTTTTGAATAATATTATTTTAACTGACAAACACTTTTTTATTTATAAAAAGAGAGCATTTTGTAAGCAGCACTCACATCTGGAGCCGAATAAAATGAACCAATGTCCGCAATTTTGTCCTACCTAATCTTTCTTCTTCTAAAGTGTTTAAGAACATGTTCACATCTAACCAAATTCAATGGGTTAATGTTTTCGATTGTCCATTGGAGTGTCCTTAATAGAGAAAATCTTCCAGAAAAAGTTATAGTGTAGAAGTAAACGGTGTTTATTCAGAAATAAGGACTGCCTTTTTATTCAAACCTCAGGATGTCTAAATAACTATTCTCTCCCATATTTTCACAGCCAATATTGAGTCGAGCATAAGGGGTGTGTAGCAGTTATCGCAAACAATCGTTTTCATAACAAAATATTAAAGAAAAATCATCTCAGAAAATAATTATTAAAAAAATTCTTAAAAACAACTTTTAATTTTTCAAAATTTAACCCGCAAAAAACAAGCATTACTTAGACCTCCAGAAACACTTCTGCATCAAAAAATCAGGAGTGCAAGGACCTTCGAGGTTGGCCGTGCTACGACTTGTCCTCAGTACTTGTTTATACAGACTTGCCGATATCAACATTTCACACAGTTTTGATTTGTTGATATCCGGATGCGATCTTTATGTACTACTTGCCAATGATTAGAGTCAATATTTGCTTTCTGAAGAGTTTAAAAATCCAAGACTCTGAAGATCTCAAAATACCACTGTAAACTTATATTGATGGGATGTAAATATTGACCCCTATTGCAAACTGATTTGTCTGAATTCGTTTACGGTCATTACCGATAGTTTTTTAGCACAGGTTCTTTATTTCAATTGTCGAACCAAACCAACCATTAATTTACCTACACCTTTTATTTATAAAACTTTTGACCCTTTTCCTTGTCTAACTCATCTGTCTTTTCAGACGAGCCGTTGGCACAAACCACCGTTGCGATCGTAAATTTTTCTATGTTGCAAATTGTCACCAAGCTTACACACCTTATCTCCAGGCTTACTCCCTTAGTCTTCCCCAAATTTTCAAAAATTCAGATCTAAATAAAATGGATGACAGGTTCTAATTGTGGCCATAATTAAATTTAACCAGAATTTATTTTTCGAAAATTGCCAGAAATTGTATTTGAAAAAAAAAAATAACTGATGATCACATATCATGCCCACTGGAACGCCCTTTGTCCTTTCTCGCTAACGTCCCTGGTTATATTATTCCCCTCTGTGAAATTTCCCCAGCGATGCAGAACTAACATTATGGCCCGGTCAACATTTCTGGGAATTTAAATCAAGCGTCCTTGTTCCACAATGTCACAAGATAGAAGCGAACACTCATTCATAGAAGTGAGTCGAAAAGCAAATGTTACAACAACTGACCAAAAGAACTCCACACACAGACGGGACCCAGCATAACCAAATGAAAATAAGTCAACGAAATAAAAAGAGCACCAACTTGCTTGGTAATATTCTATCTCGGGAACCATAACCCGGAACCCGGGCAGGGAGTAGCAGGTACTCTGCGATACTGACTGTGTTGAAACAGTCACTTCACAGTTATACAGAAAGTACAGTTGAGTCGAGTCAGACGGCAAAAACTTTGTTTACACTATTATGGCGGCTGCTGGATAATATAGAGAGGAATGCAGTAGTGTATAGTTCGGTATTTCGGGTATTGTGTGCCTTGTGCCAAAAAATGCAGGAAGGTTAAATCAATAGCAGAGAAGAGTAGCTAAGGCCATTCTTCTTGGAGTTTTTTTTGTTGGTTTGCTTTGTTTTTTGTATCATTTTTTCTTATGGTAGCTTTTTCAATTGTTTGTGTTGTGCTTGGAAGTTGATTTATTTCGATGCTATGCAGCTAGACGCTTTACTTTACTTTATAAAAGGCGGTAGGTATATATATTCAATGAGTCTATGTGCCCTTTGAGTGTGCTCAGTGAGGCTTGAATCAAAATTATGCTTTATTCGAAACCATTTAACGTCCCTGGCAGACCATCAAGTGTGTAACCGACCCCTGATAAATCATCGATACCACCATCTACTGTTTACGGAGGTACCTAAATATTGAATACATTCGAATATTGGCAACAAAACGGCTGCTATTCGCCATCGCCATGTATATGTACGAGTAGGTATAGAAACGAAGCCTTTTTCGGTCAAATATTTATCGACATTGAGAGACCACCACAATAATTGCCGAACCGCAAAACAAGGTGGACTATTGTACGTGCCTTGCCATCATCATTGGCGAGCAAGCCTTTAAATCTTTCTTTAAATGGAGTGGCAATAATGGTACCTACTACGCCCGACCTTCCCTACCCTAAGCTAGCTTACTCTGGGCCATCCAAACCAATTTTACTGAAAACTTTAGGTTCTTAATAATACCACTCCAGGGAGCTCCTGGATGACGGAGGTATATATGTATAGTGGTTTTGGTTCGTTTTTATTTTGCAAAGTTTGCAGGAAGTTTCACACAACTTCTGCTTCGAAATATGATTACATTTCTTCTCTCACTTTCATCGTTCAGCAGTCGTTTTAGGAAAATGACTTGCCGACAGAAGAATAAAAATAAAAAAGTATTCCTAATACAATACGTGTGTATGGAATCCTTGTTTTATTTAAGTGTTTAATGCATGAATAATTTGAAGTGATTTGGTTTAATCTGGTGAACCCCTTAAAACTTCAATTTTCGAAATACATATACAGGTATCAACGGAGGTATGCTTGAGTATTGAGTTCAAAATGCCTTTGGGTTGTGTGGTTTTATATGAAAGTTATGCTGGATTTGTTTGCTAAAAAATAATAAAATGAAAAGTTTAATCCATATTTTAACATCTGGAATGTTTTGTTATACCAAAAGTGTATAATGTGAGTTTTCGAAATATTCTATGGGGAGCCATAAGCCATTATATTCTAAATATGAACAGTTTATGGGCTTACAGCTCACAAGTATATAAGCATATAAAGTAAAGTGTGTACCTGGAACTATGGATGCTTTGCATTCTTTGGCATTATCATGTATCGAAATGTAATAATAGGTACATAAACCCTTTACCTTAGGTCTACATAATTGATGGAGTTAAATTATTAATAATTTGAAACATAATTTAAAAAGGCAGGCAGACTTGTTTGGTTACATTTATTATGGCAGAAAACAATATTTTAAGATGCAAATTTAATTGAAATAAATTAAAAAGGGACTAAAGGTTATTCCAGGTTTGGGACGAATTTGAAAAATTAAGGACAGCAATTAAGTTTTCGAAGCAATACATTCTATTGGGGTTTGAAATTGCCTATTTCACTTATCAAGATCAGAGTTTATTGGTCATTAAACTTCACTTTAATAAAGAAGCAATGTAGAATGTAATACATAATATAAATATATGTAGGTGTGTTTTTTGAATGCGATAAACTAAATGTTACAAAAAAACTAAGGGACATCACAACTAATTGAAATTAAGGTTGTTTGGGTACTCGCCAAAACAACGAATTTATACTATTTTTGAGTCCAAATCTTGTCAAGTCTGTCAAAAATTCTCTCGTGAGGGAGAAAATCACTTTGATTTGATTTCAAAACTTGAGAAAACTCAAATTTTGACGTCATCAGTTAGAGTATTGCCTAGATTATTTTTAGTCTAAGAATATAAAGTTTATGGTATTAGAATTTATAGGTTAGATAAAAAACCAATATTGACAATTTAGTTATCTAAAAACCATTTCCAGGCAATGTTATTACCTATGTAGCGGAACCGAGGCCGCAAAGACTTACATTTGTTAATTAAAAATATATGAGTTGTCTTAAAATCATTTGATACAATAAAACAAAAACAAACAACAAATTAAAAACAAAAAAAAAGTGAAGAAAAGAATTTCCAATCAAGAAAAAAAAAAGAAATATAATCAAAAAGTGAATGATTTCGCGTTCGCGTACAGTTTTTGAAGTTTTTCTAAGGTTTGACAATTTTCATTTCTTGCCCAGAAAGTACCTACCCAAGGCCAAAAGGACCTATAACACATGTCCATCAAGTTAGCAGAGCAAAGTGGGCAGAACATGGTTTATTTAATTGCATCTTTAAGTGTTAATTGTGTGCTAATTAAGTGCCCAAAAATTAAATTAAGAGTTCTAGTACTTTTGGGAAAAATTAATGTTCTGCGAACTTTATACAAATTTATCAAAGTAATTACCGAAAATGACGCATAAACGTTAAATTAAAAAATTGAACTCGGTCTTATAATTAAGAGCGAATAAAGTGCTCTACGAATTCAAAATTCTCGTTTCTTAACAACAACAAAAATATTCATACGTTTCAGTGTTCTGCTGATACGAATTTCGATTTTCTTGAAAATATCACTCATTTTCATTTACAGTACATTCTCGATTAACGCAACTCTCGATTCACGCAACTCCTCGATTTTCGCAACAGCTGAATTTTTAACATTGTTGACGCAGTAATCGCAACTCTTCCCCCAAAATTGACTCGATAAGTGCAACTTTTGTTCTTATTCTCATATCTCTATTTACTCAGATTCTTGACTATGTTTGTTTTTGTCTTTGGCGTTATATTTTGTCACGGCAGTTATTTTACCGCTACTTTTGAGTGATGGTATGATGAAGTTGTGGGCATGTATCTTTTTTATGTATCTTTTCATTGCAAGATTTTCTTGTTAGTTGAATAAAATTTGTGCAGTGATCGGTCGGTTGTTAAAAAAAAATGGGTGTAACTAAAAAAATTGTGAAAATTGGAATTTCCGGCAATGAAGCCATTTCGAATGAAGAAATGAATGATTGGGTACTCGAAAACACTTATAACAATGTTCAAATTTATGAAAACAATGAAGTTGCCGAAATATCAAATGAAAGTGGGCCTGAGGTTGAGATCCCTGCTCCTAAAATAAAGGCTGAAATTGAAATACAGGCTTTTAATACAGCAATCCAATGGGCCGAACAGAATTCAGCTCCCATTGAACAAATCTTAAGTCTCCAAAAACTGCGAGAAATGGCGATTTTGAAAAATCTTGGCAACAAAAAAACTGAAACTGAAATGATAAACTTTTTCCAAAGAATATAATAGTAATTATGGCTATTAAGAGAACTTAACTTATGTTTTTATGACCTTATATATTAATGAATTAACTTATTTTTGTTTTGTTTTTTATTATTTATAAGTTTTTGAATAAAAAATTGTTGCTTTAATTATATTATATAATTCCTGGTTTTCTGATTTTTGCTTTAGATCTCAAATTGAGCGTAAATTTTTTTACTCGGTTATTGCAACAACCTCGGTCAGTGCAACCACCCTTGTTTTAAGATAGATAGATAGATAGATATATAATTTTATTTCAAAAAAGGTTTTATAAAAACAGTGTATGCTGGTATAAAATTAATTTAGACAATAACATTAAGTTGCCTGTCAGGTAAAAAGTAAACTTTAAAATTAAGCTTAGTGAGTAGATTTGTTTATGTTATTCATGAAAATTCATTTAAAATTAGGTTACGATATTTAATTGCAGATTTTAAGAAATTGTATAGATTTAAATAGCAGTTGCCATTTAGAACATTGAGAAACTGAGATCGAGAGAGCACGTCACTGCCAAGAAATCTCCTTCTGTACTTGTTCTGTACCTTGTTTTAATTAGTTGCGATAATCGAGAACTTACTGTATATTTATATTTTGAAAATAAAAATCATTTTGATTAATTTAGTGCTTGACTTATTTGAGTTAAGTGCTCCATTCTCAAAAAAAAATTTCAAACATAACAAATGACAAAATAAAAGCCTAAAATGTTGTTTTTTTTGCATTTTTCCTTCTTTGATAACGGTTAAACATTTTTTTCTCTAAAATTTCAAAACTGTCAAATCGTTCATAAATTAGCTTTATTACAGTCTTTTTAAGATTATAATTTTTTTTTTGTTAATTTAATAATACAATTTTGAAGTGGAGTTAAGTATTTAGATTTGTGGCGAGTGGTCAAAGAAAAATCAACATACTCTTTTTCAGTGAAATAGAGTTCAAAAAAGCCAACAACTTATAACAAGAGGTCATTCCGTAATTTGATTATCGCCAAACAATATCTTAACTACGATGGTCCTGATTTACGCAACTCTTAAAATCACTATATTATGGATTTTTCAACGAGTAAAAATTTGCTTCCGTAACTCGATTACCATCATAGCGGTGTCATCAAAATGATTACATTTGGACGATAGCTTATGAAGTATCGTCTGAAATTTATTTTTTGTAAAATTTACTCAAAAAAATAAAACAAAATTTTTATGGACTGTTAATTGAATAAATGTAAATTTCAGACACAAATAAAACAATTTAAATTATGATTTGCGACAGCCTAAAGTTATTTCAAACACTAATCGAGACGATAATGATGGAGTTACGCAGCCTAACGAATATCTCAGTCTCAGTTCTTGTCCCAGAATGGGAATTAAATCATCTCTTTTAGTTGTTCATTGAATTAGAATAGAATTTGAAATATGAATAACTTGGTAATTTTTTAATATTTTTTCTCCAAACTAATTTTATTTGAAGTAAAATAAAATGGGCTTTCAGAAAGATAGAAACAATTTATAAATTTTAAATTGTATAATATATTAAAATGCTATTGAAAATGACGAAATGAGAAAAAACATCTGAATTTCGAAATTCTTTTGACTTAAGAACCATGATTTTCTTTCTGGGTAGGACACGCAGTATATGGTTGAAAATGCATACTTCTCTTTATTTTTAGAAGTTTAAAAAAAATAAATTGGTTAAAATGGTGAAGTTTTATACTAGTATATTCCAAATTCACAAAATAACAGTTTTGTAGCCCTAAAATCAGATTTTGGGGATTGTTCAGTTCCAAAAGACCAACAAATTCCACCGGGTCTCCGTTGAAGTGTGTTAAAACGGACCTAAACAATTCGCTTGGCAGAACTGACACTTCAGGTTATGACTATTTCAACAAAGTCATCATTCAAAAAAATTAAAATTTTATTCCTCAATTTAGAATTTTTAAATTTGAATATCTTAGCAGTATGTTGTTTCATTTTAACCTAACATTTTAACCGAAAACCATACAATTGATACATTTTTTGGTTTGTATTTTTCATCATTTCAGTTTTTTATTTCAAATTTTATATGTAGGTGCATAAGTCAAAATTTTAAATAAATGTATGAACTCTGAATTAATTTATGACATCTATAGGAAATTCATTGTATAAAATTCTTAATGTACATACATTGATGGGAAACACTTTTTTTTATATCCGCTTCAGTCAGAAGCGAAGAAATTTATTGAGGGTATCGTTGTTATTGTTTTTACATGCTAATTTTTTTTTAAAGCGTTGCACTGAAAACTAGGCCTCATTTTTGTTTAATTTCCCTGGTCTATAATAAAAAACATGATCTTTAAAAATAAAAAAAAAAACAATATATTTTTTACTGAAACAATAACTCTATGAATGTATTATAATTGAAGAGGCGTTTTCTATTAATGCACAAATTAAATCTTTTTCTAACCAGCACTTTGCAAGTTGAATTAAAACTTAAAACCCATCACCTCTGCAACTAATCTACCAAACTAAATAAAGAATAATTCATTTTGTACAAACTTGAATCCATTATCCTACGAGTTGGTACTCTCGATATAACGATAGTTTATTATAAACGATAACAAATCAGCATAGAAATGGAATAAATTCTCACTCCAAAATCAATTCAACCCCCTCCTCCTCTATATTTCATATTCATCATTTATATGTATGATTCGGTTTGGGGGATTGAAAGAAAAATGATTCTAGAATGGGGAATTCCAACTGGGTATATACCGTATTCCCTATCGCCTGCATTATTTCTGTGTAATAAAATGTCAAACACAAGCAAAATGACAAGAAGGATATGTGTGTACAAAGATACAATTGGAATTCAATTGTGCATGCCAATCACACTTCAAAGAAAAACACAAACCCGACGAATCTCTGTACAAGGTGGAAGGACGTAGGAACTTTCAGAATACGGATGAGACACTTCACAATATTCTGATGTGCTATGTCTGTGCATCAAGGATGCCACCATTTATATCTCTATGTGGATCTATTGATTTTGCACCACACTCAATATAAATACATAATAAATCTTAATAATAATAAAAATAATAATAATAATAATAGGATTCGCCACCTAAATCGCCAGCAACTTAAGCAGACGAAAAATAACACCCCAGAGGATGCGACACTAATCTCAAAGAATACTACACAAACATCACATAGATAGATATCCTTTGAAATGGATGCCAGGAATAAATGCTTGTCAGTGTCTCATTGCTCTCATTAGATAATAATCTTTGGCAAGGACTATGAGCTCCGGCATTCCTGACGATGATGATGATGCTGATGATACTATGCTGCTGCTGCTGCTGCTGATGCTTTTTCCACCCTCTCAAAACTTGTCTCACTTGGTCTGAGGTCTGATACTGCTGGTTTCATCACTCGGCGTCCTTCATCAATGAATTAATTATAAATATATATTTTCTCTCCTTGTCCTCGAGCTGTGGTTGGATGATATACGAATAAGAGAGCGAGGATATACGAGATGAGAATCCTTGTGCAGGTGGTGGCTGATATTATTGATGGTCTTGGTCATTTTTAATGGGAATCGAATGTATAAGACAATTTAGCTTGTTGTTTATTTCTCCTAGTGCAAAACCCAAGTCGTTTCATTTGCCTTTTGACACCAAATTTGAACTGGGAACTCTATCGTTCGTATATGATTGCATAGATTGTATAATTGCTCCCGTTCCGGTTGTTGGTATTTTTCCCCAGGCTCGATTCGTACAAATATTTGCCATGTCCCAATGTTGTCTTCGGTTCAATTTATATGCATTGTCTCTAGTCTATTCTTTATGATTGTTCACAATGACAATAAACTGTGGCCGAAATATATCTACAGTCACTGTCGAAAGTTAATTTACACTCACTATGAAGATTGGTGAATCCATCCAAAGCATCTCCTGTTACTATAAACAATTCAGCAAAGACTTCTGATATTCTTATGGCTGGCCTTCTAGGCCTTGTGTTCTTTTTAGTTTTTGCAGATGCTTAGTATTTAAACTTCATTTTTGTAACGTTTAGTGACGTCAACTAAAGGAATTGAATTTCGCTGAACTCTAAGCTCAACATACACTGACTTCTCCCAAAAACCTTCGACATTAAATTACTTACTAACTTCTTTGAACGAGCTATTTGTAGCTCCTCTTAAACAACAATTAATAAGTAATTTAATGCTGTATTACTGTTTAACAAGTTCAAATATCATTCAACCACCCACCGCATACTCCTAGCAACAAAACCTACAAAGAAACTACCTTAAATAAGAAGACCAAATGTTAAAAGGCTACAAAGGGATAGGTATTGCGAAGACAGCATAGCATTTCAACTTTTAAAATATGAAATTGCTGCAGAAATTCGAAACCACTAGTGATGGTTTGAAAAAGAATGCCTCTTGTACTTACTAGACCATCCCAGAAATCACTAACACCGGTAGCAATCATCAATAAATCAAAGAAAACAATGCACTGGACTAAGTAAAATTACACATAAATATGGACAATTACAATTCTGGATGTGAATCATAAAATGAGGACAGTTGAGGGACGCTCTTCAACATTTCAGAGGAGTAAAGAACCCATCCAGAAGAATAAATTTCTTCTTTAGATGCAGTTTTTTGGACTAGTTGTTACAAACTGGATTAACCTACTTTAAAATTGAAGCTCGCATTAGCAATCATAGACTCTACGAGGAGTTACACCTATCTTTAAAAAAATTGAAATCTGTGAACCGGGCCCTTTTTGTGAAATTGGTGTGCCTTTGACGACCATGCAAACATGGATGGATGGATTAGGTCCCTAGACCTTGAAGATCCCTAGACCTTGTGATCACCATAAGTGGCATAGGGCCTCCACTACTCCTACGCGCCATCGTGTACGGTTTCTGGAATTATAACGTAGTGCTCTCCAACTCTTCCCCAGCTGTGCCGACCTCGGCCAACCTGACCCTCTACCTGCTGTGTGAGTGGGTTCCATTGCATCGCTTGGCCAGCAATGCAATAGTTGCCTTTTCGAAGCGTATGACTAATCCACTGCCACTTACGTCTGGGAATAGTACTGTCTATGGATTCTTGACCCGTTCTTCTATGAAGTTCCTCATCAGAAATACGGTCGGGCCAAAAAATGTTTCGTAGTTTGTAGACACCTATTCACGAACGATTGCAGCTTGTTTGTGACAGTTGTTAAGATTTTCCAAGTGCTGCACCCATACAGAAGCACGGATTCAACATTGCAAACAAGAATGAGTTCAAAAGTACCACTTTAAACTGCAAACAACCTGCTTAAATAACTTGGAGTCAAATTTAATCAGCTCTTCAAGGATAACCCCTATGTATAGGCCGTTTCGAAGAAAGTTAACTTCGCCTTGGATCTTCTCGGATTCCTTTGATCCAAAAAAAAAACGTCTCTAGAAAAATAATCTGAATAAGCTTATGAGCAATCTGGGTAATCTTGATGGAACGAAAGTTCTTGCGAATCTAGACTTGGATGGAATACGGCAGAATGCGAAGGTAAAACCCCTAAGAAGAATATCATCTAATCTGACAAAAGATATTTGATAATTTGGAAAACCATACCAGTTCACTGTAAGAATAATTAGAAGCGGCGCAAGCCATGCTTACCCTACTACCCGATGAGAAACTGATTAACAACAATGAGGAAGATCACATCCAATCCAATACTGATGAACCGTGTTTATTTAACACTTTTGAGCTTAGAAAGAAGTGATTGAACTAGACTTCAGCTTTTGAACGAGTCTAATGCCGAAAGAGAACTAGAAACCAGTGTACTAACAAAAGCTTAGGTAAATCTTTAGTAACACTCTAAATAATCCGAAGTAAAGAGCAATTTTGTACGTCTTACTTCAGACAAAAATTCAATGAATTTTTATTATAAAAGCTAACATTTTTCTTTCAACAGTGACTGTATGTATAGTGTATAATGGTTTTTTTTTGAATTATTGCGTACCAAGTTGAATATGAATATGAAGTATTCTTCCAATTGAGAAAAGTGAATCATTTTCGTTTCTATTCTCTAAGTTTACCATTTCTGCATTCAAAATAAAGACATTCTTTTGTTTTCATCTTAAATTGACCCCTTTTTGGGGAATTCAATCGAAACTAAAATAAATTGTTATGTGATGAATGGTAATGGACTTATGCTTATGATTTGGCACGTGCATCTAAATTATTGCAGTAGTAAATTTGAAATAAGATTTTTGGTAGATATGGATGTGTTGCTAGGTCAGAAGTTGAGACAAGTGTAAAGATTCTTTAGATTCTTTAGATTGCAATGAGGACTTTGAAATAGGAAGAAATTGTTTGGCACTCTAGGTTAAAATATGAATTTTTAAGATTTTATACTTCTAATGTGAGTTCTGTATTTGGCTCCTTTGATTTTTAAAAAAGTGATTTTAATGGAATGGATAGATACTGAGTAAAATTTCTCGACTAATGGTAGACAATATACTTCTTTTTCCATACCCTCTGCATCCATGTTTCATAACATATGAGGTGTAATTTCATAAGAAATGTAAAAAAAATAAAATTCATTACTAAAATGGCATAAACAACTTCTTAAATTGTTTTGAGCTCCAAACTAAGTATGCCATTTGATTTAATTAAAAAAGATTTAAAAAAAAAATTTAAAATCGTTGGAGCCGTTTTAAAAAATAAATATTTTTTTATGTATAAAAATTTTCAAACAAAAAAAGTTGGTATGCTATTTTTAAGAAACAATTTGAGCACATCCAAAACCAAAATTTAAAAAAAAAATACAGTGACCCGTTTTCGAAAAATTGAAAGATTTTATAAAAATTCAAAAAAAATTTTTTGAAAATTTTGATATCAAATAATTTCTAATTTGTAAATGAGCTTTCCTATAAAAATAAAATGCACGACTGGGTCGCACGTACTTGCTCTTATAGATAAAGTTACTATATATGATAAGCCTTTTTAATTAAAAAATTGTAAATGCAGTTTTAACAAAAAAATGAAAAAAGCATAAAGATTTTTAAATGACTAAAACAGCTTCTTTAATGAATTTTAACTCAAAACGAAGTATGCAATTTGATTTCTTCTATAATGATACATTTTTAGAAAAAAAAAAATTGGAAAATCTTTAGAGCCGTTTTAAAAGAAAACTATTTTTTCTATATAAAATTTTGCAAGGACTTTTATAAAAAAAAATTGGTACGCCAATTTTTTTAAAAAACCAAAAAAAATAATTTTCGAATTTTTTTTTACTAAATATTATTACTGCAACTTAAAAGCATTCATGGTACCGTTAATAACGGTTTTTGAAAAAAAAATGGTTTCCATTTAAAGGTAGACCTTATCTAAAAAACTGATCATGATTTTTATAATGAAAATCGTAGGCAACGTTTTTGAGAAAAAATAGTTTTTCTAAAACCGGTGTATGACAGGTACCGTTATTTATGGTCCAAAAAAAAAAATTCAAAAAATGTCTGTGCCACATACCAAGTTTGAAGTAAATCGACCCATCCGTTTAGGCTGTGGTCTCTGATACATACATACAGACAGACAGACAGAATTGTCGGACCCACTATTTTCTCATTCCCTATCATCGTAATGTCATGTTTGATTGTTATCTCAACTTTTTTTTTCACGAAAATTAGTTCCGTTGTTTAAGAGAAAGTCAAAAATGAAAAAAAAAAACGGTTCTATGAGGAGGTACCGTTAGTTGAATTTTTACAAACATTTCTTTCATTTCAGAAGGACGACCCTAATATCAAAAGAAGCCACAGAAATTGGAATCAAAATAGTTAGAGCCATTTTTTGAAAAACTTTAACTTTTCCATAATTGTTATATGCCAGGTATCTACCGTAAGTTTTTGTCCTAAAAAAAAAATCAATTTCCCCTCTAGGGAATCACTAAACGTCCTTAACCATCAAATTTGACCAAAAGTTGCTTCGGCTGTAGCTCGAGGTATACATAGATAGACAGACAGACAGACAGAATTGAGAGACCCACTTGTTTCGCATTCTCTATCTTAAATGACATGTCTGATTTTTTTACTAATCCTATACTGCCTATAAAACCTATGTATATCGCAGGTAAAAATTATTTTGGAGATTGGTGTCAGTTTAAAATAAAAGCAGAATGTTAATAAACTTAATTTAAAAACTTAAAGATATTTAAACGTTCAACTTATCTTTTATCTTTTCTATTTTCCGATAAATTAAATTAAAATCCTATTTCACCGGAAAATAATGAACATTTGTGAATTTATGAATGGCTTGATTAAATATTTGAGTTACATTTTGTTATTAAAAATAATAAAGTTTTCGATCATAATCCTCAAAAACATATTCTGGTCACGAATTGTGAATTCAATTTTAATTATCATCATTCCTGCCATATAGAAGCCAAACACAATGCACACATATTGCAGAACTATCGAGCAACTCACATACATTCCTTTTGTTTTACCAAAATATAAATGATTTTAAAATCCAATCATTGATTCGTTTAAAGATAAAATGTTTTCAACATTGATCAAAAACAATGCAGAGGGAATGAAAGCCCATTTCTCCCCAACCAGCATTAATTTATTTTCCACTATCCGATTAGAACTAAAAGTATATATATCTACCAACAAAATACTTGCCTCTCCTGTGGGCTGTGGAGGAATACAGCCTACGGGCTTGAAATTGAAATGTTTCAATCAATTATGGAAGTCATAGAATTTCGCACACTCCAACTCCTGGGACGACGACTATGCATAATTAATTCCATTCACTTCTCTGTCTGATTGTTTGTATCGTGTTTTGGATTCCGATTTGTATATTGAAACGGAATTTTAGTTTTACCATGGGGGCCAAAAATTTTGTTCGGTCATTAATTTGAAAAATATTCCGTTTATTCAAATGCTGGCTCTAGCTGATGCGAAATGGTTTAAAGAATATCACCAGGGAATACTGCTATACCTCCATAACAAGGCCATCCCCCCCCCCTTTTTCCACCGATTGACCGACAATCGATTGAATCACCTCATAATCATATTTTCTATCGACAGCGAGGCTAATTAAAACATAACACCCGCCATCATTTTGGAAGTTGTGATATTAATAGAGAGCAATTTTGTGTGTTTTGAACATTGACATTTTTTTTGGGGGTGATGAAAATTACCTGAATGCTGCGGAAGCTCTTAATTGTACGGAGATTTCAAAATATTTATGCGATGGAGCTGTGGGTGAATTGATTTGTGTAAGGAGGGGCAAAATAATATTCTGCTGTTATATTGATAACGGAAATAATAAACAAAAACAAAAACAAAACTGAAAATAATATTCATCGGCATTGAACCAGGAGAGTAGATTAGGTACACACAGCTAAAAGCCTACAATACCCTATAGAACTTGGTAAACATTGGAGCATGATTTATATAAATTCAATTTATCTCAAAGTTATTTGGGTAATTACATTTAACAAAACGATTTCCTAACAGTAGTTGCATGGTATATCACATAATTTTCTTTTTCATAAAATTGGAATTGATTCATCAAGGTTGCAAGTTTTTATCAGTTGTTGAATCTTGGACTTTTGGCTAAGTTTAAACGAGCCACCTTCTTCACACTTGATCCTTATAACGAGGTAATGCTTTGCTTCTCCCAAGTCCTTCATTTTTACATGCTTTTGGAGTTCTTTATAAATGGTATTTATTAGTTCTTCAGATAATCCAGCCACCAAAATGTCATTAACATGAATGTTGTTGACCAATTCTCACTTATCTTGAAAATAAACATGAATCAGCTGTTGATGCCTTGAATCGCATTTCAAGTAAGATCTCTGTTGCTCTTTTATTCCATTCTCATGCTGATTGCTTCAAACCATAGATGGTTTTATTAAGCCTTAGCACCTTTTCTTCATGACGTAAAATCTTGAACCCTGGGGGTTGAAAATTTCTGCGCTCAGTTTTGCATTCAAATAAGTATTTTTCACATCAAAATGCCGCACATGCAAACGTCTCAAATGCGCAACCTCAAGAAGAGTTCTAATTGTTTCGTGTTTAACCACTAGTGCAAAGGTCTTATCATAATCTTCACCATATTTTTGAGAAAACCCTGTGACCTCCGAACTTCTTGATTTTGGTCTGATCTTCAATATCTTCACCGACTTGGGTTACTGATTGTTCTTCAACGAAGGGTTCACATTCCTGAAATACTTCCTCTTCAAGTGGCTTATTAAACAGGATGTTTTCTTCCGTTTCCAGTTTTATTGAAACATATACAGAATTTTTTTACAGAGGAGTATCTTCTGTTTCATAATTGAGTTTAGTTCTTGGTTTTCTGATATTTATGGGTAGCTTTGGATTGTTGGGCTCATTTTCAATAATTCTTAAAGATCTTGATATCCAAACTCTATTGGATGTTGGATCAAGTATACGATAACCTTTTGAGTTGAGATCGTATCTGACAAGAACAAATTCTTCATCTTTGTCATCCCACTTTCTCCTCTTCTGCTTTGGAACTAAGGTTAAAAGATTTGGATACAAAAACTCTAATGTGGCTTAGGTCAGGTTTTTCTTTAGTAAAGAACTCAACTGGAGTCTTTTCAAGACTGTTACTGGGTAACCTATTCTGCAAATAGGCTGCTGTTCTCCTTTGAATCGATTTGGAAGATTGGCATCGAGTAGCATACACTTCCCTGCTTCGGTTAGGGTCTGGTTTTTGCGCTCTACTACACCGTCTTTGGTATTCGTCCAACATTTTACCAGTGACATATTCAATTGATAAGCCCGATTTATCTCGACCTTCGAGTTCAGTAACTAGACCAGTATAAGATTCTGGTAGACTCACCAACAAAACAGCAACAACAACAACTCTTAAAACGGCGAATTGCATATAGTTTTCTTCTCAAATACAGGCAACTTCCGAAAGTTGACCGCTCGTATTTCTAAGAGAAAACTTCCCAAATACTAAATGCATCTTCTAGATTGGAAATATCTTGAGTTGACCATTCTCGACGTTCAGCCTTAAAAAAGCTTTCTCTTTGTTATTTTTCTTGATCCATTCATCATCGATTTCTGCAGGTTTTGGTTTGCTTACCACATCCCAAAGCTCATCTCTTGTGAGGAAGGTTTGAATCTTTGCTTTCCAGAAAATATAGTTTCAGCAAAGAAACATTTGCTTTAAGATCCATTATTTAATTTGAAGATTTTTCGTTTAATTGTTGAAATTGATTGTTATCATTTTTGCCACGATGCTGGGCACATAACCTTGTAAAAGTGTCCTCTTGAATAAATATTTATTTGAGAAATAAAACCAGGACTTCTTCGTAAGAACAATAATGATTTAATAAATTTTAATTTAAAAAACATATTAAGTAAATTTACTAGAAACAAAATCTTAGTTCAAAGTAGAAATAATTTAAAGTTATAAACTATCTGAAAGCGTATTTTCAACAAAAAAATCGATTTTTCTAAAACGTGTTGATGATGTTTTTGTTGATATTTTGGTCTTAGATGAAAATTAATATTTTCTTTAAAATGGCATACCATTTTTTTGTTAAACAACGTTTATACATAATATGAAAACATATAAAAAATATAATTTTTTTTAAACATTTCTAAGGATTTTCAAAATTTGTGTTGCTAAAAATTTATCTTTCTTAACGTAATCATACGTTAGCATACCTAGATTGAAGCTCAACACAGTTTAAGAAGTTGCTTGAATCATTCCTTGGTATTTCACATCGTTCCATGATTCTCACATGGACAAATGTATGGGACCTGCTCACGCGTAGGGAAAACTTCAAACTAATTTGAAAAAATGAAAAAATTACATTCGTAGGTACATATTTAATTGTTTCTAAAAATTAAAAAAAGATTTCAGTTTGATGCTAAGTTTTTTGAAAAAAAAAAATAAAGTTTTAATTTGGGCTTGGACCTAAGCCGTAAATGTCCTCATATGCCCTAATTTGACGGGGGTGCAAGTTCATATTCGAAACAAAACAAAACCACCTAAGAATTAAATCTATGGTTTTTTTTTAAATCACTTTCCAGCCAAAGCATTAGTATTTTCTTTGTCGTTTTATTTATTGTTTACTTCAGCTTTAATATTCAACGAGTATGAAAACTTTGACTTCGACAAACTGAACTCGCATGGCAGAAGTAATACAAAACCCTTTTTATCTTGATGGCAAATCAATTGGTGAGAAATCAGAGTCATATATAACACTTACATGCCTTACACTCTTCGGTAGGTACTCGCACTGTATGTAGGGGTATGAAATAAATTGATGTATTTTTAAATTTCGACAACGACCTATACGAAAAATGCTGTCGTTTTATTTTCACTTTATTTGCTTTCGTTTTAATAAAAAGTGGAGTTATTTATTGCTGTCATGGTGTATTGTGTCGTGACAATTTTTGTAAGAACACACACATGGGAGCAGTATTTTATTTTTCAAAACGTTTCCTTCACTTTATCGTTTAAAGAAAATAAAGAAAAAAAAGATTAAACCACAATTTAATTTTGCAGAAATTCACTCCTCTATTCTTTATGCTTTTGAATTATTAGGCAACATTAAAATTCTTAGCAAAAAAAGGATGTCAATTGTATCTATATACCTACTCGTAACTAACCAGTCTTGTTTGACTGGACCAAATAAAGGTCTGATTAGTTGAAGACATACCAGAGCCTTCTTCGACTTCTTCTTCCAGAGTCCTTGTTGAGTAAAAGATAAATATAACTACTATATAATGACATGACAGGTGAAATGAATTGCAGTCGAGATGAAAGACAGGTGACATGACACACCTAGAAAACGACTTGGCCATAAACAGACAAAATTCCGAGCAGGAAAAATAAAAAAAAACAACGGAATTTGGACGAATGCCAAATTAATTAAGGCCTTGCTCGTACAACTGTACTCTGACTGCGATCCAATCCAACCGACCGACTATGACGACACGACTGACTGACTGCCCGTCAGGAAGATATCTCCAGCTAAACGAATGTAGATGTATCCATCAACTGATAATGACAATGAAATTCGTGTTTTCCTTTTGAATGGTGGCGCAAGGTGAAATGAAGTTATCCATCCAATTCCAAAAAAATGCTGACTTTCCGCTATCAAGAACTTTTGGCTTTACCTACAAAGCCTATTGCTCCAGGGCTGGATTACCTAATTACCAATCCTTTGACTGTTTTTTTTATATTTATATTTTTTTTTACCGTAGTGACGATTGAGCTGATAAGGATCTGTGGCGCTATCGGTGAGAAGTTACAATTGTCTGAAACAAGAGCGTGTTTTTGAAAAAAGCAGAGATTCTATTGTTTAATTAAGAAGCTGTGTAATTTTTTTCTTAGACTTTTTTATTCCTTTTATATTTATTATTCTAGGCCAGGTATTTACTTTATTTAGCCCCAATTTGTCAATAGTCATATAAAGCTCAGTTAAGCTATCAGAAGAATAAACTCCACATAAAAAACAACTATTTCAATGATAAGACTCTAACTGAGCATAATCTGACTGTTGACAAATTTGACTATCTAAATTTCGAATAAATAACTGTTAAATTTTTGTTGGTAGCAAATAGAATTTAGATATAATTAAATGTTAAGAAAATATTTTAATTCTTTTTTCATATTAAAATCTTGAAATTTAATATCGAATTTAACGAATTTTGTACTGTTACCTCGAATTTTTGCAGTGAATTGGAGTTTTCCGTATAAATTGCAACGAATATATTATGAATTAGCTCCTGTTGACGTCTTACATTTCAATTACGAACATAAAGCTTATCTCAAATACTAATAATTTAAATTATTATCACTCGATATCTTAAAATTGTTATCAAAAAGTGACATTGTAAACATTAATATGATGAACGTAGCAGTTTTGAATAAATTAATATTTTTTTAGGTAACACTCTGTTTTACGATTTTTAACTAATAAATTAATATAAAACTAGTACAATTAGCAGTTAGAAGCATAAAACATTTTTGGACAGGTTTTTGGACAAAATACTGCACTGTGCTCTGGGTTAAAATAAGAGATCTTAGAACGTAGTTTGTAGAAACATGATAGTTATCTTGGGAGAATCTTAGAATTTGTATCTACAAGGGAAAAATAATCGACATAAAATGTACAACTGTTATCGCACAAACTTGCTCGTGTAGTTCAAAGTAATAATATATTTGTTAAGAATCGGAAAAATTAGTTTTTGGTAGCAAAGCAAATGTTAGTCTGTTTTGTGCATCATTTTGTACCTATGATATTTTGATGTTAATATCTTTAAATCACATACAATTGATGATCTTCGCTAATCGGTGGCCGGAGAATGCTTACACTATCACTTCTGTCAGGAACGAAATTTCTTGGGAAAAATGCTTCCACTCGAAATATTCCAGGAATTTATTCCGTTTTCCGCTTGTTATTTGTTGCTTTGGTATGAAGAATAACGACAAAGTGAAAAGCGAACTATTTTCCCAGGAATTTTTCGATTGAGAGCCCATTTTCCATAAACAAAATTTCCGGGAAATTTAATTCTCGATAGGGGTGGATATATTTCCCTGACACACAACCGATATTGTTGAACGCATTTATTCAGCATAAAATCACTTAAGGGAAATTTTCTGAAATGTCAAAAAATAAGTGTACATTGTGAAACACAAAGTAACGCATTTTTAATAAATACATTATTATTATTCTTTTTATAACGTTAAAAGTAAAAAGACTTCTTAAACCAAAGTGTAGCACTGTCTCACGACGGCTCAACACAACAACGACAAACACAGCATCACATGAGACTAATTACACCAAAAGCGAAAAGCCACACAACGTTTTTCATATAAAAGTCCCTGTCGTTGTCGCTTTTGTGTTGGGCAAGCATTAAGCCATTGTTTCATTATTTATCCTGTTAAGAACTGGTTAACTCAATTTTGGTTTAAAGCGCGATCAGTCACTTAAAGTTAATTTGGAGTTAAATCTGGATATAAGATAACAGAAAAACATGTTTCAGGAGTTCATTCCGGCTTAGGCCACAAACCAGAATTATTTGCCATGAAAACTTGAACGTTAAGAATATTTTAGTCATTATTGCCTAACGCTGTCTGCTGTTCTCTAAGATTACCAAATTAAAATTCTGCTTCATTATTTCATTAAAAGTTTTTATTGTAAAATTATATTTTGTACTTAGCTTTAAATCCTCGCTTGCGAAAGTGATTGTAAAAGTTCTTTTAAGAATCAATAATAATATCTTTTTTTCAAAAAAGTATCTTAGTTCTAGCAGCTCTGTTCGCAATAGATCACACATCCTTCAATAGCTGTTTTTTTTTTTGAATTAGCCATCAGGCACTTAGTGTAGGGACAGATTAGCTGAAAACACATCCACAGAATATAGTTATTTTCCTGCTTTTTTCCCTTATTGCTTAATTGCTTAGGTTATACTTGCCATTAAATTGTTTTCAAAAGTATTC
Source organism: Meliscaeva auricollis (assembly GCA_948107695.1). Lineage (NCBI taxonomy): Eukaryota > Metazoa > Arthropoda > Insecta > Diptera > Syrphidae > Meliscaeva > Meliscaeva auricollis. The sequence goes on along the minus strand of OX403616.1, from coordinate 114,529,982 downwards.
TTTATACTCTTAGTTACTTTAACTGAATTAACCTGACTCATGCTTATCTTTTCCTTCCGAGAAATTATTGCTTCACCTTTCTTCCTTCCCACCACCACTGTTTTAGTTTACTTCATTGACCATGTTTCATAGCATGTTTCAGTTGGTTACCTTAAATCTGCATTTTTCGAATTCTTTTAGTTTTGACAGTAATTTAGTTTTAATCACTTTCTTGGTTTCTGTACCACCGTAATTTATTTTCTCTTTATTAATATACAACTTCTTTCACAATTGGTACAAGTATAATGCCAAAGAAAGACAAGACAAGAAACAAAATGGGAGGAAGCTATTTAATTGCCCAAAGGCCTTCGGAATGGCTTTATCCGGCCATGCATCCACCCCCAAACCATTTGGCTAATAGTTTCATTCTTTTATGTATATAGGTTAGAGGTACTGTCGCATTGTATCTATAACTTAGTCGTACACTGTCAGTCCTTTGCTTTAGCCTTCTTCTTTGTCGTCTTTTTCGTCATCGGGTTAAGACACTTAAACTTCATTAAATAGATGGCATTGCTCTGACTCTGAAGTAGAAAAAAAAAACTTCCACTATCCCATCGTGGTCAAGTGGAAAAGTTAGCTTCTTAGGATTTCCTACTTTTCCTTTTACCCAGAAATAATATCCTTGTAGATTGTGTACAACCTACTCCTATACCAACAAAAAAATATCTAAATCCCATACATGCGCTGTGCCAGTGTCATATCTTAAGGCACTTTTAAATGTTGAGCTCATATTTTCAGGCGATTAGCTAAGGGGGACCGGAAATGCTATATAACTTGCTCCTGTTGCGAGAAGTAATTGTGCAGAGATAACATTTTTGGTATGCAACTCTGCGGAAACAGGATGCCTTATGCAGACTCTTTAACTGCTGAACTCTAATAGGAGTACCATCAGAAGCAGCAGTAGCAGAGTAGGACAGCAAACAACGGTGAATGAAATTGATTGCAGATTGCATCTGGATGGCTTCCAATTTATGTATTCATTTATTCCCCCCGCACTATGCTGTTTGTTTCACTTTTGTGAAATTTTTTTTGTTATTTTTCTTCCTTGGCAGGATGAAGCTTTTAGTCCTTACAGTAGTCGTCGGGATTCGTATGGATTGTATTTCTATTTTACAAATGAAAATTGTTTTTTTTTTCCTATTATTTTCTGTTTAAGGATGAAAGAAGAAAAATTCTAGGGGACAAACCGAAGGCATTATGTTTATTTGAACACAGATAAGTCTGATGGTTATGTCCGGTGTGGCCTGTTTTGCCTTTATTTGTGTTTCCGTTTGCCTTGTTGGTTCTAGGACAAACAGCCATGCACGATAGAGGGAGATATTTTGAATGACACAGAAACGGCTTGTACCTATTTGGATGCGGTTGGTGTGTCCTTGGGTGATTTATCGTTTCGGTTTGAATATTTTTATGTTTTTTGCTCATTGAAAAATATCTCTGCAATAAATACATCCCAGGAAGATGACTTCTTTTCACCTTGATCCACACGATGAAATGCCCACTGACACAAATGATGTTTATCGAATTTTTATTTTCCGCACACTTTATATTTTAATTGTGGTTCATGAATTATGGTAAATATCTCGCAGCTATCTCGGTGCGTCCGTGTTATTGTGTGTGTGCGCTTGAGTGTGTTTAAAGCTGGATGATATTTATCATAAGTTAATTAAAAAAAATATGTACAAAGCTATGATGCTTATTAATTATTAAAATTGTATTTCATGTTGTTCTCAGGAGCCATAAGCTTTGCGTGTTATTAAATATGGATAGCGAGTTCTGTTTGTTTTGTTTGGTTTGGTTGCTGCGTACATGTGTCAAAAAATCAAAATGCATATTTTAAATGGACTAGGTGTACGTTTAAAGAAGAAAATACATGGTTATTTTACTGGCTGCAATAACAATGGTGTTTTGAAATGAATTGATTTATTTAAATGAGAAATGATTCACTTAAAAAACACAAAATGGTTTAAAGAATCATTGAGAGACTTACTTTAATATTTAAAAATTATATTTTTTTAGTTTGTGAACGTCTTGTAATATGTATGGTTTTATTATTTAAATGAACTATTAATAGTTTCATGCTGCCTCCAGTGGATAGGGCAAGAAATATAAATTTCGTGTAAAAAAAAAAGTTTTTATCAAATCCAACAAACACGTACCTTCATTGAAATGATGAAAATTTTGCTCGCAAAAAATGATTTTTGATGATTTTTTTGTTCTCGAAAACCAATTTTTTTCTAGAGCTTCCAAAACGATTTTATGGTGGTTATAATAATGTGGTTTTATTAAAAAATAATTATGTCAATCGATAGATAACGAAAAAAAAATCTAACACGGATTTTTTTTAAATTGCTCAGTAAAAGTGTTCTTGAGATTTGAAAACAACATACTTCTTTGAAAATTAGAGTGGTTTTTATTCTGTACTTTAAAAATGGATGAGGAGTGGAAAAATTATATGATCAAAATGATTTTAGATAATTATGTTGTCAATTCATGTTAGAAAGAATTCGATTTTTAATTTTTTATTGAAATACATAAGTTACTGTAAAAACAAGTTTTTTCGGTGTTAGGTTTTTTAATTGTTTCCAATCATTTTTTATTTTTAGCATTTTTATTTTTTTTTTTTTCATTTTGGAACTTGATATTTACAGAAATAAAATGCACAACTGGGTCGCACGTACTTGCTCTTATAGATAAAGTTACTATATATGTTAAGCTCTTTTAATTAAAAATTTGTAAATGCAGTTTTAGAAAAAAAATCGATATTCTAATGACTAAAACAGATTTTTAAATGAATTTAACCTGAAAACGAAAAAAAAAATTTGTAAATCGTTTTCCATATAAAATTTTGCAAGGACTTTTATAACAAAAAATTGGTACGCCATTTTTAAGATATTATTTATCAACATCTAAAAATTAAATTTTGAAAAAAAAAATATTGAGAAGTTTTTGAAAAAATTATTTAAAAAAAAAAATTCAACTATTTTTTAAGAGTACAAAAAAATTATTTTCGAAATTTTTTACTAAAAACTATTACGGCAACTTAAAAGCTTTCATGTAAGAAAAATTATTGAAATTGATTGAGTCATGAAGGAGAAAATCAGAATTTTAAAAAACGGTTCTATGGCAGGTACCTACCGTTAATAACGGTTATTGAAAAAAATGTTGTCATTTAAAGATAGACCTTGTCCAAAAAATTACCATGATTTTTTTTATAAAAATCGTATGCACCGTTTTTGAGAAAAATGAGTTTTTCTAAAACCGGTATATGACAGGTACCGTTATTTGGGGAAAAAAAAATAAAAAAAAACGTCTGGGGATATTCTCCAAAAAACGCCACATACCAAGTTTGAAGTAAATCGACCCATCCGTTAAGGCTGTGGTCTCTGATACATACAGACAGACAGACAGAATTGTCAGACCCACTTTTTTCTCATTCTCTATCATCGTAATGTCATGTTTGATTGTTATTTCAACTTTTTTTTTTGTACGAATGCATAACTTGATATATGGTACCCATATCGCAAGTAAAAATGCTTAAAATAAACCATAATTGAAAACGCTCAAAAAACTTAGACAAAAAAACTACAATTTTACATTTTTGTACAAAATTTCAGATTTTCTTGCAGTCTGTGAGCAAAGTAAGCAGTAACAAGAGTTTTTTCCTTAGCCATATAAAATTATCATTGAGTATAACAGTCAAATTACCCTTAATTTGATGTATAACACATAAAGGTACATGCTAGACAAGTTTCACAATCTTAAATTGAGTTTTATCAAAATCTACCAAGAATGTCTGCTTTGGTCTTCGAAACTCGAACAGACAACAGTGGAAGAAGGTACCGCAATCTTAAAAAAGGTGCTTCGCTAAAAAAATTATAATTCTTTTCTATCTGTCGGATTTTTAAGATGAAGGTGTTCACATTTACCTGAAATATCAGCCTACAATACACTTGTGTAAACAAAAAATTGTGTGTACTCATATTCGCGCGCCAGAAGTCATACTGCCTTATCACATATAATTATATATTTTCGTACATTTTTTTGGAAATTTAAATTTTTTTAAGAAACTTAGTCAAATGTAATGAATAGTGGTTCAAAAGAGCATACAAATTTATTGTTCTATAAAGGAGAATGGGCGGTTCCGTCCCATTGGTGTAACACATCGTCACCTATGTCGTTGGCTTTTATGCTTTCTTTAGTCAACGAAATCTGAAATGTGATTCATTGCAACTTTTAGAATATAAGTATGGGTATTACTGCCAAGCGATTTCCGCCAATAAAAATGCTATTAAATATTGCTTACCACTTACGCTAAAGAAAGCATTTTTCCCCACCAGATACAAACTGGTGCCCATAGAAAACAATTAAGTACTACTTGAGACCTTTTCAACGATATAGGTCATAATTTGTTACAACACCAGGGAGGAAATCCCGAAATAATAGTGACAACATGTTTTTCCTTTGGGATTAAGGGGAGAGGGGTGATGGGACATCAATTGCAATTCACGTTATTGACCGCCTAGCAAGTTCCACTTGATTTTATTGACGTTCTTAAGTTTTTGACCATTAACAAATTAATAAATTGCACTTTCATTTTGGCAGAGAAAGCGCAATAACTTTTTTCTCACTAATTGAGACCTTTCCAATGATATAGGTCACTATGTGTTACACTAATGGGACGCTGTCCATACAAAAGTGCCCATTCTCCTTTATCCTTAGTTTATCATTTAATTTTTTTTCCTTTTAAGTCAGTAGGTATATATATTTTGTCTGACATTGTTTTAGAGGATAAATATATATTAAAATAAAGCTAAAAAATAATTCAAAATAATTAAATTTTTCAGTATATTTGTACCAACAATGTTGTAATACATTGTTTTTTGAAATTCAAACAAATTTCATTCCATTTTGTAAAGAGACATAAAAAAATGGTTCTTCCACAACATTTAAATTATTGTTTTTATTAATGTGCAAATGCATACAAAAAAATTAACCTGATGTCTTAGCTCAATTTGAACACCTCAAGCTTTAAAATCGGACACATAGAAAAAAAGTTATGTTTTATCAGCGAACCACCTTGATCCATTTGTCAACTAACGGTACCGTTCTCCACTGGTAGTTCTAACTATCGAAGCAGAAATTCTTGCTAGATTTTGATTAAACTCAATTTAAGACTTATAGTTAAGTTTTATGTATCAAATTATAGGCCATTTGGTTGTGATGCTCAGTAAAGTTAAATCACAATATTATGTGGCTCACCGTGGTCAACAAACAAAAATACCTTGCTGCTTTTTTCAGGTAAAATACATAAAAGCTAAACGCATTGTATAATGAAGACAAGGTACCTATGCTCTATTAGAGATGAAGGGTCGCCATTTTTATTTTATGTGACGTCACATGGACTGACAGCCAATTGTGTGTTGTAATTGTTTTGGTTGATTTCGTTCATTTAAAAATTCAAATTTTTTTACTCCCGAATACGTCACGAAGCAGTCAAATGAACTGTCAAGCATACCTTGTCTTCTTTATATCACGACGTGGACGAATCAGCAGAAAAGATGTTTTCAATTTTATCCATAAGCATGCAATCGGCTTAACCACCATCGAATGATGCTATGTGAAGATGGATTCAATTTTAATATTTAGTGGACCAGAACTACCTAAAATTGGTTTTGTAGACCCTAAGAGACTTAAGTCACAGAATTGACATTGAATGATGTTCTCCTGTGAATTCCACTGCATGAGTTTTATTTTATTGTTAAGTTAGATTATTTAAAACCAAACGTAATAAACGAATAGCTCACTTTAATTTTAAGGTGTGACTTAGGACTGATAACAACAACATATTGTTGTTTTTAAAATGATGGTCGTTCAATAAAAGTGGATTCAAAACTTTTTGCTATATTTTAACGTTTAAAGCATTGAATAAATATGTAAACCAATGGTAATAGGTCTGACTTTTTTAGGTACTTTAATTAAAAGACTTACTTACATTATAGGCCAATAACTTTTTGCATGATGGTCGGATCACATTTGTTTTGGATTTATTGGATTAGCCGTTAAAATGATTATGGATGTTACATTTCTTTGAAATTTAAATTTACAAGTGCAATACAGAAAAACTCTTGTATCTTGTATGAATCTGTTCTGGACAGAAAGGAATAGAAAAGATAAGAAAGGCACATTTTAGACCAAGTTGTATGCTTTATAATTTTAGGTTCAACAGCGCTATAGGGTTGTTTTGTATGAGAAAGCCTTTTTCGTTATGTCTAGAATTTCTTCTTTTTTTTTCCTCGTCTTTCAAGTTGAACCAACTAGGATCTTGGTTCCGGTTACTTTGACACTATTATTCCGGGGAGCAATTTTGTATCCAAGGACTGCATCCAAACATGATCACCAGGGCAGAATTCTTTCTTATTACTTGCAGCTGGGCAGACTATTTATTTTGGCAATGTTTCCATAGCTTAAATGTTTTTTTTAAAATAGCACGTAATCTCTCAAATATATAAATATAAAATGAAGAAAATTTAAATTAAAACCATTAATTTGAGATTACAGATGAATAAATTTTTTATTATTTTATTTAAAAAACTTTGGCTTTTGAATGCATTTCAGCTGGTCTACCAGCCATCATCAGCAACACGAATGGTTAGCATTCCCAAGAAAAAAATGGAAATATTATCGGTAAAAAAAATAATGTGTTTTCACTTTCTATCGGTATGAAATTTGAGAACTACCAGTTTCGGTTTTATAAATCAGCATTCCCCACCAAAAAAGTTCAAAATATTAAGTAGAGTAAAATTATGGATTTTTTCAGCACTTTGCATTGGTTGAAAACGTCAGATAGAACATCTTGTAATGCGGTAGACAATTTAATTTCAATATAAGCTTCGTAAATTAAAATTTTTAAATTTATTTCAGTTGAATCTTTTTGAAATTTGAATATGACAAAAAGCTTTTATGATTCTCAAACTGTTTGGTTCGAGAATTCAATGGTTAGTTGAAAGCATTAAACATTTTATCTGTGTTGCTATAAATGTATGTTATAAAGCTTTCTAAAGCTTTACAATCTTATAGCATCCAGCCATTAATATTTGAATATAATTTTAGTAGCGCAGTAAATTAAGTTCAAAAGATTTTTAACATGGAGTGATAAAGCAGTATTTTCGTGAGACTTCGAATTTAAGTTTGTAAAAATCTAACATACACTTCAACATTTTTTTCTTGCAATAAAAGTAAGTCGAGATAATGTTTACGAGAAATTTAAAACTTTGGAAGACACATTCAAACAGTTCTTTTCAACAAAATTGACTTGGGGTGGTTTTCGTTTAAATTTTTGTATTTTTCTTTACACAAACACATGACTCCTAGCTGTTAGCCCACTTAAATTATAAAAAAAATTGCAGTTATCGATGGACAGTATTTTTGAAGGTATATTTGCTTACGTTTATAAAAAAAATTCCACCAGTAATAACACATAGACTTTTTCAGACCACTATTACTTTTTTTCTTCACACAGACACTATAAGTAGGTAAACAGAAACAACACACTTACATTATAGATATTTTTTTTTTACTTTGCCCACACAATAAATTTATTAAATTACAAAAGTCAGTCATTGTTGTTCATAATCTGACTGATTAATTTTCTACACCATAAGTTATAGAAAAAACTTAGTACACCAAATAGTAATAGGTGGTATAATTTAAGATTCCGATAAAACGGGAGGGTAGGGTAAAATGGGGGTAAATAAAAATAAAAACTTTTTGTACATTTCAAAAAGTTATGGGTTACAATTATGATGTAAATTTAATTGAATAGATAAATTGAAATGATGATGAGTTTTGGTTAAAAAAAATAAAAAAAAAAAATAAAATTTTCAAGTTAAAAATTATTTTCCAAAAAGCAAATATTTTTAGACCCTTAAAAAAGATGTTCGTGTGAGTAAAGTTGATGCTTTATTGAAAACCGAATTATGCACATTGAAAGATAATAAAAAACAATTAGTGTGTCTAAAGTGTAATCGATTTTGTTTTCTCTCGGATGTTAAAGGTGTCTAAATTTAGCTGAAATTTCAGGCTAAAACACATTAAAAAATGAGAAAAACGTTATGGAAGGCAAAATCAATTATTGTTTGGGGTTTGGTCGATAATATATCAATTATATGAAATATTTTAATTTATTTCACAAAAAAGCACAATAATGCTTCTTTGAAAAAACTTTACTTCAAGAACTTTTCATTTCTTAAATAATTTTACATATCCAAAAAAACTATACAAAAATAAATAATGATAGGAAGTATAACTTTTGGCGCGCTTACATAAGTACACACACCTTTTTTTGTTTTTGAATGTTTGATTAGAACGAATACCTCCCATATAACGGTTTTAAGTTATTGGATTTTTCTCTAAAACGACCTTGTCGGATCATTTTTTAGGATTAAAATTAAGATCATTATATTTATTTAAAATTTATCGTTAAATTTTGCAGGTCTGATAAAGGAGAACAATTATATACATAATATACCCTGTATAGATGTGAAATGGAATTTTCTCAAAATTTCACTCACAGAAAAAAAATATTTAAATTTTAAACACATTGGAGTTAAAGATAAGATAATGGTATATTTTGACCTATAAAGCAACTTAAAATCAAGAGTTATGATACAAATTGTTACGAAAAAGATGACCCTAACCAAAGTGACTACTTTTTATAGTTAAATATTACAAAAACCAAACGTTACTCTTCTTTGCTCTGAAATTTGTACCAACACAATAATTTTTTGTTTTTTATGCCACTTAATAAATTACTCTTCAACTTAAATTTTGTCGTATGAACCTACTGATCACTATTTATAAGCAATTACATGTTACCGAAATATTTCAAAAGGCGTCATTCTACCACCAACAAAGAGGAAAAAATACATTTGAACCACTATAACATAACATTTAAAAACTCTCAAACCTGGTCAATATTGAAATTTGTAAATAAATATATTTTCTATTAACTTGTTCTTTTTTTTCCCCAAATCACAATGAATTTTACATTGTTTTTACATTTCTTAAAATTTTGAATTTACAAAATTTGTATGTAGAAGGTTTTACTTTTTAACATCTTTTACTTAGTGAGCAAAGTGTCAAACCTTAACAACAATGGAAGCATTCAAAGATAGAGTTTTGTTCTCAACTAAAATACATGAAGTGTCGCAACTGCGGAACTAAAATTTTCATTACTTTCATTATGCTTTTGGCTAAAAGATTTTTGATTTCCAAGGGCACAATAACCCTTGGAAATCATATGGAATTATAGTAAATGCAAAAATAAGCAATTACACAAAAATTTTCTTTTAAAATAATTTCCAGAGATTCTGTAGTTAAAACAAATAATTACAAGTGAGATTATTTTAAGAACAAGCTACAGGTAATTATTGTGAGTGGTCTTTAATTAACCATCCAAAGCATATTAAGGCATAATATGTACAATACATGGATGTTAAATAAAATAATTGAGCTTCTCATCTCTTGACGTGAGCATGTCAAAGAAGCAACAATAAGACCATACATACAATTGTCCCACAGGTATGCACTAAAAGCATTGCATACACATTCTGTGATATATCTTAAGCTTTCATTTTCTGAAAGTTTGACAAAGGTCATTTCTGTTATTTGTGCATATATGCAGAGAAACAATTAGATGTGTTAATTGTGAATTTTATTCACTTATGCATACACGTGGGAAGATCCAACTTTAAAAAAATCTTCATATCATTTCATGAAGAATTTAATTTATACATTTGCACATCGTCCCGTTTCTGCGTGAACCACGTATCTACAAAGCAAATTTTGTTTATGTTTTTAAAGAAATTTTAGTTTTTCTCGAAATTGAATAATTGGATTGAATAAAAAGAAATCGAATTGAGGTTATTTAGCCATTTATACTTGTTCATCTTTCTTACTCCTAGTTTTCCAGTGATGTCTAGTGTTACGCAAAAACTTTTAAGAAAATATTCGTAACGAGCGGTTCACGCAGAAACGGGACGATATGTTCCAAACAGCACTAATCTGTTTATAGTCTGATGATGATGATAAAATGTTCGTTTAAAAACTTAAATCAAGACTAAAAATATACAAAAAAATGAACTTATGGTTTTCTAATAATTGACTTAGTAATGAATTTAATTTGCATATCTAGAGAATCACAAATTTTTACAAAAAAGAAATGTTGCCATATATTTCTAAGGAAAAGCATTATTAATAAATGATGCGTATGTACGCCACAGTGAACCATTATAGAACAGCCTTTAAGCTAGCATCTTTTTCATAGATTTTATGGAAAAGGAAAAGTAAGGCTGGGTTGTTATACTTGCAGATTTCCATTTCCATTAAAACTGTTACCAAATTTAAAGAAAAACAGCATAATAACTACACGTATGACAACATTCACAAATAATTGCAAGTTATCAAAAAGAAAAACATATGTAATGTATTAGGGTGGATTCATTTTTTTTTTAAGGTATCGATTATAGACATTGATAGAAAGCTGTCACCATCAAAAATATGCAAAAGGGTATAATAAAAGTTTTTGAAATATTTCCTTTTTTACTGCCTCAAGTCTTTTGGAGAATTGAAATACCTGTATCCTTTTTTTGCATTAAATACAAGATTGTGAAATGATAAAAAAAATACATTTATTTTCTTTGATGGTTAACATTAAATCATTCACGAAAGTAATAAAAAGTAGATAAATAATTTAAACATTCTATTTTGACAAAAGTTTTTTACAAATTTCGATCATAATATTATAATTGAGACAAAGCTGACATTTTCACTTTTTGGTTTTTTTAATTTTTTTGAATATGGTTCTCGACAATGAATTCTATCGATTGCCAAGAAGATTCACTTAAAAAAACATTAAACAATGAAGTGAAATTTCAATCTAAAAAGGCACTTTCGTGTCAAAATGTGACATTTTTCATTAAATCATCTAAGTGCTAGGGTAAAAAAGTGTTTTATTTTGTACATATAAAGTCCTACATCTTTGATGCTATATCAGATAGGTCATTGCGCTTAGTGCCGTACTACGAGTAGACCAGTGCACTTTCCTTCGCAAGACATTAGTTTAACGACAACTTATGGTCAAAATCGTTGTAAACGCAAACAATTCAAAGTAAACATAAATGTAAATTTGTCACCCTTAATTTTTGAACAGATTATGCAGAAGACAGCAATCGTCAACACATTTATGTTACTCGTTTGCGTTTGTGGCGATTCTAATCCTTAACAAACCAAAATATTAGCGCGATTTTGTGTCCTTTTCGCCTAAAGTTCGTGAATCTTTTGTTATAAATGTAGATAAAGCAAAAAGGAAGCTAAATATTTTCGAAACATAATTTGCATTGCATTCATGAATTCATAATTATAAATTATCCTATTATAATAGGACTGTTTGTGTTATTAAGATATTATATTTAAAAAGCGAATAATCCTTTCGTAGGTTTTCACTCATAATAGTTTTGGAATGAGTCGATCGTTGTTTGAGTTTCAAAAGGTGACATTTTCTTGATCATGGATCAAAAGTTGACATTGAAAAAACATTATATATTAAATATAAAATCTTTCTTAATACCTTCTGAAAAATTAATAAATGCAATAAATAGAGGCTGCTTAAGTGTCCAATATAAGCAAAACAAAAAAATTTAAAAATTACACAGGCGTATCTGAATTTCTTTCTTATAAATTTCTGAGAAAAATGGAAAAGTGTTAATGTCACCTTTTGTTCCTAAGCTCCTCAATTAAGGTATACAAAATTGAAAAGAAAGCAAATAATAATCTTTTTTGCGAATATCTCGGCTCCAACATGTTGCATTGGCAAAATTAAAAACACAAGTTGTTTGTTTCAACATTTCTTATAATTTGAGTGCATTTTCTGTTTGTTTAGACAAAATGTTTACCACAATATGAGCTTCTTTCGAAATAATTACGAAAAAGTGTATTTTTAAAACTAATGAACTTTAATTAACTGAATTTTTGTACAGATGCATTTGAACTAAAAGAAATTACACTTTAATGAAAGAAAATATTATAATGAACCATTTGATTTTTCATTTTTTCTTCATGACGTACTGACCGAAACTGAAATATTAGTAAAAAACAGAAAAAAAAATGGATTTTCGTGCATAACTTTGGTAGGAAGAGTTGTTGAGTGGTGCAAATTAGGGTTTAAGCATTTCAAATGAACCCCTATCGATCCATGAAAACCAAACTCAAATGACTCCATGACAACAAAACCAAAAAAAAAATGTATATAAATTTTTCGAAAAATCACGACTGATGACGTTCAAATGGGTGTAACTTTTGGTTTAGAGGTTGCTTTAGTTTTTTTGAAAGTCCAAAGACAAGGCAATTCCTTGAAAGTAAGAATCAGTATTGAGTTCTACAATTTTTAAATGCACAAAAAAAGTTTCATTACTGGTTAATGATTAAATGCAAACATAAAAAAATTAAAAATCAATTATGGACGGGGTGAGCAAAACAGTGGTCCAAAGTAGGGGACCGTTCCTTGAAAACCGTTATGATTCAAGATAAGCAAGTTGCCAAATTCTGAAAGGTCATGAGATGACCTTTTGAAAGACAAAATATTAAGTACTTAGTTTTCGAAAAAATGTTTTTCAAAAAAAAAAAAATTTAAATCCAAAAAAATAATTTTCTAAGTTTATTTTACTAAACATTATTACGACAACTTAAAAGGTTTCATGTAAAAAAAATGGCTAAAATTGATTGAACCATGAACGAGAAAATCAGAATTAAAAAAAAAACGGTTCTATGACAGGTACAGTTAATACCGATTTTTGAAAAAAAAAATGGTTTTCATTTAAAGATAAACCTTATTCAAAAAAATATCAATGATTGTTTTAATCAAAATCATCGGAACTATTTTTAATTAGTTTTTCTAAAACCAGTTTATGGCAAAAAAATAATTCAAAAAACTAGGGTAAGTCTCCAAAAAACGCCACATACCATCCGTTTAGGCTGTGGCTTCTCATACATACAGACAGAATTGTCGGACCCATTTTTTTCTCTTTTTTTATCATCATATAATGTCATGTTTGATTGTTATCTCAACTTTTTTTTTTGTACGAATGCATAACTTGGTATAATTATGTATAGTGCCTATATCGCAAGTAAAAATTAATGAGTCGTGCAGAGGAAAGATTTTCTCTTTGACAGCGAAAAGATTCTGGCTCAACTCTCGACATGCAATTTCTTTTTTTTTTTAACATTTCTGGTTTCTTCTACTTTGGGAAAATGATTTGGGTTCCATTGAAATGTTGTTAATTTGAAGATTATCTTTTATTGGTGTTCCTGTTTTTATAAGTTAAAATAAAAAAGAAGAAAGAAGTAAAAACAAAAAAAGAGCATGTCGGTAGTTGAAGCAGGATCCTTTATTAACATTTGGAATTATGCAATTTCGGGTGATCCTGAGGTGCGTCTTAATATTTAAGCCTGTTAAATCCTGTACATAACCTACACCTGATCAAAAAAAGAATCAAATCAGTGACTCACAAATCGTATCATTTCCTTGTTAGATTGTTCGGTCGTAGTGGGATTAAATCATGGAATGTTACCTTGATGAGGATCATCGTTGTACTCTTACTGTCAAATACGATACGTGGGTATATGAATTAGCTCAAAACTTTTTCACTTAGTTTTTGTCGGTCAGAAAATGGACATTATGTATAATGGCTATCCAGTCGATATTTTTTATTAACTGTTTTTTTCCTTTTAAAACGAAATAGATTTTCCAAATTAATTGATGAGATTGTTGACATTTTCACATTAAAAAAATTCATTTAGTCGATACAACGTAGTTCACCTGCAATCTTCGTGGGTAAGGCTATAAATCTTTATTACGACATTTTACTGTTACTCACTAAGGTAATAAATAAAAATTCTCAGTACAAAATAATTGTCATCAGTTTTACCACATGATGCAATAAAACTTTGTCAAGTGGATTATTTTAGAGTCCTTAGCGACAACAAATTAAACAGTGCGTAGTAAAATCATATAGGGAAAGTGTTCTATCGTTGCCATTTTACTTTCATGAAAATCAAAATTTACCACGGAATAACTCCAAATTATACGTGTGGGGAAAAAAAACTTCGATTAACCCAAAAATATTTGTATCTTATCCTGCGAAACATCATAAAACTATAAATTATATTATTCTTTAGTGAGATTATTTTAGTCACTCATACGTCACAGTGTCCGGAAAGAAATCAGCTGTTGCTGTGACAGAAAACAAAAAACTTAAAGTAAGAAACATTCATTTTCATCTATAAACTACTATAATAGACCCTATGGGATTAAAAATCTTCTATTACTTCTGCATAGATGAAAAAAAAAGAAACTCATACGCATAGATACATTTATCACACATCAGGAATGTACATTGTACAGAGTATAGACAAACAAAATGTTACAAGAAGATGAACCTAGGTCATGCGGCCCGACGCTGATGGTGTTAAAAGTTAACCAGTTAAAATGCTCGGGAGAGCAAAAATCCAAATACACACACATATTCAATGGCAAAAATACCCCCGCATTTCCACATGTGACCCCATCACAAACACACAAACATACAAACAGAAAGTATCAGTTTGTCGTAGGAGTTAGAGTTTGGGGTTTCCATTGGTAGATATGATTCTTCGTCCGCGTGCACATCGTTCACCTTATTTCGGGTTGAAGTTGGCCATGGTGTTCAACTATATAAGACATCCGGTGAATGGTCGAGGATAACCAGTTAACAGTTAAACGTGATTCATTCAACAAGTAAGGAACGAAGTGCAGTGCTTGAAGGTGGTTGTAGAAAAAGATAAATTTTATAAAAGAAGACCTGTTGACAGTCAAGAAGTGGAGTGTGGACAAAATTTGATCGTGGATATTGTTTTGCAAATTTCAGTTTTTTTAACAAAAAAAAAAATAAAAACAATTAACTGGCTAAAATGTGTAGTAAAATTATTTATTTGGGTGTTGTTTTGCTATTGGCTCCTGTTGGATTTGTTAAAGGTAATATTTTTAGTTAATAATAATCAAAGACCATGGACACCAAATAAAAATATTATGGGGCGATACTACGTTTTTTTTTTGTTTTTTAAATATGAAATTTGTTTCGTGTTTCAAGCTAAGCATTTTCTTAAATAAATTGCTACTTCTTGTGTTATTTTATAATAAACTATACACACAAAAAAAAAAAAACAACTACCAAATATTTTGTATGTTTAAAATACAATGTGCTTCGAAATCAATTATTTTAGAATACAAAGATTAACTTTCAAGGAAATATTATTAAATTCATATCAGTTTTGTGAATTCTAGAACAGCTTCTGCATTACGAGCAAAAGCTAAATATTGAAATACTTATGCAAAACAGAACCGTTTTGAATTTACTAAACTTGAAAAAAAAGGAATTATTTCGAAAACCGATTCTGATTTGAATGTTGGTGTTCAAAAACAAAACTTTTACTTTCATGGATGCAAAATTGCAGTCGGACAGTTTTTTTTTTTTTAACGACAAAGAGTTTTGTTAAACAATCTTGTTTTGTTTAAAAAAAAAAATAAAATAAATAACAAATTTCAGATCCGATTAAGGAAAACTATTTTCCTCCGTTAAGCTCCAACAGTTTTCTTAAAAGTAACCACAAAATCGTAATAACCTTATTCTTGAAAACTTTGTCTACCTCTTTCTTGTGACGCACTAGCTATGTATTGTGTATGTCAAGCTGAATATATTTTTCATACAAATTTTTTTTCAACGACCAATAGGAATTGTGATAAAACGATTTGCATATAATGGAAGAAACGCTGGGAAGGGGTATACGCCATTTTTTATTTTTTTTTTTTTTTTTTTGTGTTTGTGGTCAAGGTTACTACAGTTGTTAAAATTGAGGTTTTTGACACATGATTTAAGGTTAGTTTTCAAGGCTGGTATGCTGAATCTAATGAAAGAATCTTATATAGTCAAACTGCTTTTAAAAATTGTGGTATTGTCTCTTTGTAGTATATTATTAATCAACATCTAAAAACTAAGCTTTGCAAAAAAAACATTAACCAGTTTTCGAAAAATATATTTAAGAACAAATCTATTTTTTTAATCAAAAGAAAAATGTATGATGCTTTTACTAAACTTTATTACAGTAACTTAACAGCTTGTTTTCAACAAAAATCGTTGGAATTATTTTCTTGCGAAATTTAAAACTATAATTTTACCTTACTCCGAAAATGGTTACAGTTCGTTTCAAATCTTATTTTTTATTTCGGAAAATTTTTCGGATTATGCTAAGATAATGGTTTTTAGCTTCAAAGTTATTATTATCTTCCATATTTTATAACCGATGCAGTACTCTTATTTTGATGAACTTTTACTTCCAAATGCAATAGCCAAGCTGAGAAACAATTATGTTTTCTCTTTATTAAACGATTAATTCTTCTGTTGTTCTGTTTACAATATCAATGTTATAATAGAATCTTCCTCTGAGAAATATTTTATTTGGAATTTAAGGTGGTTTTACTGGACATTAGCTAAGTGAAATAACAGCAAATTTTTATTTAATTTTTTCTTAGACAAGCTTAAATGATACTAACTCTGACAGTTGGCCTTATTACACTTTAGTATAGAGAAATAAGCCCAACTTGGTCTTATTTCTAAATAAAATGGCCTTATATATATATTTAATAAAGTGCAATAACTTATTTCACTTTAATAAAGTGCATTAAGGCCAAAAATTGATCTAGTCTCACTTATCGAAAGTAAAATAAGGCCATTTTATTAAAGTAGGGTTTATATCACTTCGTTTTATTTCACGGCACCAAAATATTTAGTAGTAGTGTGGTTTGATTTGCACTCAGAAGCACTAAAAAGCACCAAAAACACATATCCCATGTGTCATCTTGAAAAGATCGCCCCCATCTTGGATTTTTCGCATCTCGGCTATAACTTGCTAGGTTATCGTCCTTAGAATGTTGTTCTGGTTGTTCCGGCTTTCAAAATCAAACTTATAGTCACAAAACAGTTAAAATACTACCGAAATACTTGGAAAATAGTACAGTTTACAATTTTGGAAATATGAATGAATATTTAATTTGTCATACAAACCTCGAAAAGATTGCGGTGTTCTGTTATCTGTTCCACTAATTCTATAGACTTAATAAAAAATAGATAATAAGCTTACTAAGCGATGTAATTTGTTCATGGAAGTAGTTTTATTAGAACTTGCACTTAAAACACAATATTTTGTCACTCGAATGACATCTCTAGGACAATTACTTACTAAAATATAGTTAAAACCCGAAAAATCTAATATGGCTCTGTGGTTTTTTTCAAAATGGTGGTTCAAACATGGAAGCTGTTTGTAAGTATTTTTCAGTTGTGAACATTTAAGGAAAATTTTAGATTGAAAAAAATGCTAAAGATAAAATTAAACTGATTTATATTATAACATACTAATAAACATATTTTTGACGTCTCAAAAATGTATAAAGTTTTAAGAGGCGCAATTCGGAAACTAGACAATTTTGGACTCCAATTTTTGAAAATTCAATTTTCTTGAATACTTAGGCACATACTTGCAACCAAAAACTAATCCTTCGTGGTAAAATGTGCCAAAAAATACTGCAAAAATGTTGAAAATTTCGTTCAAAAGAAATTAAAACCAACTCAAAAATTTCCTGGAAAAACACAATTTAACTGGATTACTAATTGGTACATGCGATGCGGTCGTGAATTTTATTTCACCTACTTTATATTTTTAATTTTACTTTGAAAATGTAAGCAAATCATAAACAAGAAAGGTTCATAACCGAAAATTGCGTTTTATCTCTCCAACATCAAAAAACTCGTGGGAATAGGTTTAAAATACAAAATCTTGAAGCCTTAAAAGCTATATTTATTTACCTGAAAATAAATTACTAGTTCCTTTTTGATAGTCCAAACACTTTACGGATTTCGTCAAATGTAATAACTTAACTCTCATGGTAGGTTAAGTGATATACATATGTAAATGCTTATTCTATGCTGTATGCGTGCTTAACTCACTTCTAATATTAGCAGACTCTATACTTATATTTTTAACTGATAAGAGTCTCATTCAATCCTAAAAAATGGTTCCACAAATCTGCTAGTCCATTTTATGCATTTCAGGTATTCATGTGAGGAATACTTGTTCAAAAGTAGGTATTTTATTTTGAAAATTATATTTTGGTTTCCCGGTTGGTTAAAATAAATTAATTTTACTTCGGACAGAAATTTATTTTCTTATTTTTGATTTTAACAAAAACACAGGAAACATTTTATGGCTTTATTTAGAACAAAAAACAAACTTTTGTAATTCTACAGCTTCATCAATTCAGAACTAAATACCAACGAAATATGAACAATCGACTAACGCAAGTTTATTTTTCTTCCACCATAAAAAAAAATAAAAACACACATTACAACCCGCATAAGTGATAAACCTATGTCCATCGATAAATCAACATTGTCTGCTTCATTGGATTTTTATATATAACACAAAAAAAAACCTATCAACAGGTTCCACCAAAATATATTTTTACTCGATTTTATCAAGTCTAGAAAGGCATCATAGCATTTTGTATGCCAATTAGCAGATAATGTGTTAGAGACCTCTTGATAATGTTAACAAGATATAACAGAAACATGATGTTATATAAACCCTCGTGATAAATTGCGACAGTAGATAAAGAAGCAAAAGTGATGATGTTTTTTAACTTATATGACTTAACCATTGACCTTTCACTTGAAGAACCTTTACTCGAAGCAGAAGTTATCATTTTTGTTCAAGCATTTTCTCTTTAAATAGAAGTCTCTTATCTCGGTGATATAATAATTAAAAACTGCATCATTCCTTATTCTAAAATGAATAGTAAACTGTTCAAAGCATAATAATTGGATGACACTAAAAAGGGATAAAAAAAAGACAATAAAAAGAAAATAAATCCAAACGAGGGTGTTTCATCACTTCAACTTTCAATCAATGTTAAACCACGTACCTATAGAAGGTACATCCAATGTTTGAAAGTGCCTCGCGGATTTAGAAAAAGAATTCGACATGAAAATCAGCTAAACTGTATGAGGTTTCAAAATCCTCCCGCTTAAGTCTTTTTGAATTTAACTCTTAGACGTAAAAACCACACCGGGCGTCACAAAAAAACGTGTATCAAGGGCGCCGGCTTAGAGGGCCTTAAAAACATAAATTTTATGTAAAAATGGAAATAGTTTGTATTTTGTATGAATAATTTTTCTTTGTTAGTTGAGTTCATTGAAGAATAATTTTTTTGAAACATTATGTTCTCGTGAATATTATTTTTGAAGCAGGTATGCAATGATTTAAACACGTTTCGGGCCACGACACAATGCACTGTACGATATTTTTGCATACATATTTGAGTAAATAAAATGCGTTACTTGACTGCATGAACTTGCTCTTTTTATAATTTAAGTTGCTTAATAAATAATTGAAAACCTTTGATTTAAGTTTTGAATATATTTTTATTTTCGAAAATAAATGAGTTTAAAAAGCCAAAAACTGCTTTTAAAAATAAATAAATCAAACATGACATTATGATGATAGAGAATCAGAAAAAGTGGGTCCGACAATTCTGTCTATCTGTCTGTCCGCCTATCTTTCATTATGTATAAGAAGCCACAGCCTAAGCGGATGGAGACTATCCCCACATATTTTTTGAATTTTTTTTACCAAATATAACGGTACCTGTCACATACCGGTTTTAGAAAAATGAATTTTTCTCAAAAATGGTTCATAGGATTTTGATTAAAAAAATTATGGTCATTTTTTTGGCCAAGGTCTATCTTCAAATGAAAACAACTTTTTTCAAAAACCGGTATTGATGGTATCTGCATAAAATGTTTTTTTTTATTCAGATTTTCTCCTTCATGACTCAATCAATTTCAATAATTTTTTACATATAAAAGCTTTAAGTTTGCCGTAGTAATTTTTAGTAAAAAAAATTCCAAAATAATTTTTTTTTGAAAAATCATTTTTTCGAAAACTACTCAATTTTTTTTCAAAATTAGGTTTTAGATGTTGAAAAATAATGTCTTAAAAATGGCGTAACAATTTTTTTTAATAAAAGTCCTTGCAAAATTTTATATAGAAGAAATAGTTTTTTTTAGAAAACGGCTCCAACGATTTTCAAAATTTGTTTTCTAAAAATGTATCATTATAGAAGAAATCAAATTGCATACTTCGTTTCCAGGTTAAATTTATTTAAGAAGCTGTTTTAGTCATTTTAAAATCAAATTTTATGCTTTTTTGGTTTTTATTTAAACTCCATTTACAAATTTTTAATTAAAAAGGCTTAGCATAAATAGTAACTTTATCTTTAAGAGGAAGTACGTGCGATACAGATGTGCAATTTATTATGTCCAGTTTCAGTTTCAGAGCAGACACCCTATGTCAAGTTACGCCTATGCAAATATTTTTAAATTTATATAACAATCAATTTTTTTTTAAATTCACTCTAATAATCATTAGAGTGTTGTTTTTATATCATCAAAATCGGTTCACCCAATCAAAAGTTCTGAGGTAACAACCTCAGAACTTTTGATTGGGTGGACAGATTTTGATGAATTTTTATAAATTAAAAAAATTAAAAAAAGCTCCTACTCCCCAGTTCAATGGAAACCATGAAAAAATGTCGTGTTTTGTTTCTCTGAAAATGCATTTTTTTTTCAAAAATGTTTGAAAAGAAAAGCATATTCATTTAATAACACGTTAAGGGCTCTGTAGACCGCAACTGCGACTCTGGCCAATATGGAATGTACCATATTAAAGGATTGAATATTTTCCTAGAATAATTACATTTATGACCACATTCAAAAAAAGACTCTGAAACACATCCACATAATAATTATCTTATAACATAGAAGACTCAATAAATTAAATGCTCAGTTTATTTGATTTTTTCCCCATAATCATCCGCGGCAAAATGCTGTTTGTTGTGTCATAATATAATGTACAAAGGTACTTATCATATTAATCAGAGCAGCAACAAGTGAATTTCACCACCTCTGGGGCAACAGAGATTAGATACCTACACACATTTTCCTCATGATTAGTCAAAGTCCTAAACTCTGGGCCAATAAAATACCCATTTATGATTTAGGGTCAATAAAAATACAGTCCTTAACAAACACATTATATAAATATATGTCATGCTCCCTGTTAACACATGCAGTGACATTCTTACTTGATTGACTTTTCCAATGATTTATATATTTATTTCCCTACAGACCAAACCATTTTTATATTATTCGCGTTTAGATTAGATTGCATCAGTTTCATCATTTAGTAAAAGTTGTTTAAAATGCATTGGGGCTGGAGGAGCACTATTTATTAATTGACGTTATTTGGTTTATAACGTTTTTTTTTATAAATTAAACACATATGAGTTACTCAAGCCATTTATAAACTGTTATTTTAGGATGATTCTAAAATATCAATGTAGTATCGAAGTAGCTAGCTAGAACTTATTGTCAATAAATAATTGTAATTTCGTACTTTTAATTCGAACTCAAGAAATTCACTTTTGTAACAACTGCCTTCAAAGTTGGGCCAACTTAAACAACTTCTACTACCTTAATGAGAAAGTATGTTAAAAATTGAAAATTTGCTTTGCATTAAACTTTTCATAACTCAAACCACGCCAATTATAATTATTATCAAAATTTTGTATTTCCAAAAAATTACTTCAATGATCAAAATGTGACGTCACAGTCGTTTTATAGTCCAAAGTTTTCTAGAATCAACTAATGCTCTGGTGGTTATTGCCAGGATTTTATGGAAAAAATCCTAATGAAAACTTTTGTGTTTGATGGCTTTCCTGATTCTTGCAAACACTTTTGTCGTCATCTTTTTTTTTTTTTAAATAACTCTGTAAAGGGCATAAGGAAGAATAATGTTCTTGTGTCTTCTTACGGTTGTTGTGTAGGAAGGTACTCTTTAATACTTTTACATTATTGTCCTAGTAGCCATGAAAGCAATGAAAGGAAGGAGAAAAAAATTATGATAAATTGTACTTTTAGGATAATCATGAGGGTAGTTGCACATGCACACCTTTATACATCATATTATCACATGAGAACAACGAGTATACTGAAGACATCTATTTTGCGGATTTTTCAACTTGTTGATATCATTTAAAGTTTCTTAGGAAAAAAAAAAAACGGGAACAAAGCAAATGGAATTTCGGTTTTAACTTTAATAATATCTACCTCTGATTCGTTGCTGCTTCTGTTGAAAGAAGGGGGCAGGAAAAAAATTTAATAGACGAATCATATTTTTTATTTTTTCAACAAACACCTGATGCCTTATCAAAACTTAATATAGATTCAATCCTTTTAAAGGTCGTATATTTCTTGTATACGTCAGAGTAAATACTTTCGTGATCATAATAGGACAGAATTCCTTAAAAGATTTTTTTTTTTTTAATGATTTCACATTTTTCGAGACCATTGTTTGAATATTGACACGTTTTTGTGTGTACTTTTTTGTTGCAGAAATATATTTTATTTTATATTGATTAAACATTAAAGAGTAGTCCACGTTTAAGAATAGGAACTAAATATATTGTATTTTCTTCTTCTATTGAGAAAGGATATAATCTTTATTCAACTATAGTACAAAACTTCATTACCGATAGCAAATTCATCATAAATTCAATATAAGGTGTAAGCGTTTTAAATCCTTAGCCATTAAAAATATGCGTCTATAAGGCTTATAATATAATTATCAGGTCATGAGAGCCATAGTGGCCTAAAGTCCAAAACTAATAACTAAAAAAACGGATTTGTATGGCAAAAATAGTCGTATGTTTGAAATTTGTCGTACGTGTGGCTTTTTTTTATGGTATACGACAAAGAAATTCCTCTAAACTTTAGTAACCTGGGATATAAAACAAAAAACACTCTGATTATCTCAGGAACTAAAATAGACAAAAAAAATTACTGAACTCTCAGAATTGTAGATAAATATTCTACTACCAATTTTAACATACGACAAACGATTATGCAAGGGTCGACATTCATTTTACACACAAGCTAGGTGAGAACTTTAAATCCATAAATTATTCACATTTGCACAGTTTATTAAAACTTTTTTTTTAGTTTTTAAATTATTATTAATAACTTGTTCTTATGAAAAAATTCAATATGAGCTTTCCTCACATTGGACCCAGTTGCAACTATTTTACAATCTTCATCTTTCTTAAAAACGCAATGATTCTTTTCAGGCAAATAGATTTATAAACACCTTTCGCCTTTTGTAGTTTATTAATATTTATGTTTAGTCTTAAAGTCTTCCATAATATATATTCATCACAATACTAATAGCAAAAGAAAATGTAATTAATTGCAATTTGCATCATTTTCTTATATTTTTTTTTATCTATCTTACAGGTTCCTGTCTGGAATATGGTCATTCATGCTGGGGTGGTATGTTATAATCATTAAAGTTTTAGCCCGCCCGTTGGGGATAATTATTTTTATTTCTTAATTAATATTACAGCACACGGCAAAAGATCCATTGGGAAAATATATCGCTCAATAGATGGCAGTGAAAGTCAACAATCAGATGCAAAAAGAGATATAGACCCAAGTGAACTTCTTAATATGTTTTTGGAAAGGGTGAGTGCCTTGTCATTGTCATGTTTGTTTGTTTTGTGTTCATAAATAAAATTGGTTGTGAAACTGTAAAACGACCAAAACAATTTGTATCCGATGTTAGTTTTATCCTACAACAAACTTTAACCATATCATCATGACTTTTTATATTAAGACGTGATTCTTGTAAAATAAACTTGAGAACAAATCCTTGGGGATGGTGGAGGTTTTTAGAACATCGAATGGCAAATGTGTTAGGAAAGGTCACCCCAATAAATTATTTCAAAAACACAACACTAATTTATACAACTTCTTTATAAATCAATTAAAACAAGTGATTAAGAAAACATTTAGGATGTAAATCATCTTATACAAATTTACTTTTACGCATTTTAGTTCATTTATATAAATTATAATTATGCGGATGTAGCGAAAATCAGACGTAATTTAGGTCGAAACTTAATCCATTATTAGTATCGTTTTAAGAAATGCTAACTTTGGTCGCTAAGGGTTCGGGCTGGAGGGATTTTAGCTAAGATGTCTGAGATCTTCGCCCTAAGTTTAATTTCACATCTGGGACATAACTTTTTCAGACTGCAAAATAAATGGAGCTAAATCTGCTATCTTAAAATTTAGCCTATCTGACAGTGATGTCAGTTTAGCTAAATTATGCGAGGGTTTTACGAGTATGTTGAAACTGTAAGGTAATAAATTTAAATATTCGTATTTTTGAATTTAAAAGAAACAATAATACAATACGAACAATTTTTATTATTCGATGTACATTAAAATAAAAAGTTTTGAAGACAAACATTTCAAAATTCTTTAAAGTCACTCACAATCAGTCAAAAAAAAAGACCGGAAATGCCGATTTAATAGACATATGGTTCTATCTGCTGAAATCCTAGCGTTGGGATTAACGTTATAGGTTCTTCCAAAAATGTTGCGTATACGCCACAGTGACCTATTTCGATTTTAGTTTATATAACAGACTATATCTTTAACAATTATTATCTTTCGATCATTAATATTGTGGAATCAAATGAAAGCAGATATAACCGAATCCGTACTTAGAGAGGGTTATGGTGCTTAACTCTTTCCGAAATAATTTTTACTTGCGATATAAAGTACTATAGTGAAAGTTTAGGATTCGTAAAAAAATTGAACTCGAGATAACAATGAAACATGACATTACGACGATGAAAATGCGAAAACAAGTGGGTCTGGCAATTCTGTCTGTCTCTATCTCAAGCTGCTTCAGTGACTTAACTGAAGCGATTTTCTTCAAACTTGCTAGTTAGTTAAGGGTTTTTGGTGATTCCCTAGAGAGGGAATTGAAAGTTTTTTTTTAATTTTTTCTATGACAATTTTCAAACAAAAGGTTCTTAGCAATTTTCAAATTAACTCATATTAAAATTTTCAAAAAAAAATTTGGATTTTTATAAAAAGTTTCAAAATTTTGTTTTGAAATAATTTTTTTTTTAATTTTTGTTTAAGATGTCCATTGCATAACAACTATTTTTCAAACAAGGCTTGAGTATTCTTAAAATAAGAATTTTTTTAAAAACGGCTCTAACGATTTAATTTTTTTTTTTTAAATCAACCTTTTTTAATGAAATCAAATGGCATACATAGTTTGGAGGTCAATGTTATTTAAGAAGTTGTTTAAGTCATTTTAGTAATAAATTTTGTCGTATAACGTATTACTGATTTTTTTCCTTACGATTTCTGTTTCGTGATCGGACCCAGTTAGGGTTACAAATCGGGATCTATTTGGGAGAACCATCCTCCTTTTAAACATTTTGTCCTTTTGTCTTTCCTTACTTTAAAATGTCCTCCTTTTCATATATTTCAAGAAAAGGGAAGAGGCTTTTCAATCAACAACCCATGGACCCTTAATTTAATGAAAGATTTACTTACGTAGCGTTTGCTTAAGTCCATGACAACTTAATTTCGAAAAGGTTTTTAAGGAAATTATTCTTTTGGCCAATTAGATTAAATGACTTTAATTATTTAAATGTATATTTAAAAAAAATATAAAATTTATTTAATTTAAAACTGTATCTGAAAATAAGAAATGTGTTCAATCGTTAAAATTATAACTATGCACCTTAATGTCAAATTTGATCTTCCATATTTTGTTTCTATTTTTAGAACGTAAGAATGAACATAGATGAAACGGCAAACTCACACGACTTCAAAAGAAGAAACGCACAGGATGATGCACAAATGTTCGATGAATCAGAGCAAAGACTTAAAAGAAAGTTTAGAGATGCCTTTCGAAAAGGTATAATTTTCCACTATTCCCCATCAGAATCTGAAGAAAAAAATATTCAAAAAAGTCACGAAGAAACCAACAAACTAAAACGTCACAACATGAGACCAGCAATGGACTACACAAATGAAGATAGTCAAGTTGAAAATTATCCAATTCTCAACCTGGACATGGAGTACTTGGATTTGAAATGAACCAAAAACAATCACCAACCAAAATAACCCTCGATTAAAGTTAAACAAATATTTAAATTTAAATAAATTAACAGAAATAAACTAACTAACTAAATCTAAAAAAGCACGCACACGCACCTTTACCAAAGATAAACACTGAGCAGAAGGATAAATATTTTTATCATGATAAAATTAATTTACAATTTAATGGTTATGTTTTGTTGTATATCTAAGAAATGATGAATATATTTTGTTGTTCTTTTTATAAATACTAATTTATTGGTACAAGGCTGGATGTACTGATATCTAAATGCTGTTTGCTAAATAATAAAAAAATAATATTTAAAACAAAGTGAGCTTTCTTTGGTGTTAATTAATTAAGCCATCAATTTAACGAAGTATAGAACTCCCTCACTTAAACAACCAGGAACGACGATTTTAATTTGTCTCGAGTATGACGTTGTGCTGTCTTGAGTTTACAATTTTTTTTTAGAGGTAAGTATGGGTTTCTTAAGTGCAGGTGCCAGGCCCTAAACTACTAGACATTAGATTTATTCACTTAATTTTTATAAATTTCAAGTTCCAACGCTAATTTGTATTCATTAGCTGAGTGCATGATATGGAAACGTGATAATTTTTTTTTGTTCAATATATTATTTTGAAATATTGTTATTATTATGCAAAACATGAAATCATTAACTATAACTATCGCTCAACTCACAGCCGGCCGGTATTAAATATATAAAAAATAAAAAGTGCAAAGCATTGCGTAGTAAGCTTTACAATGTGTCGTATACAAAAAATTGGAAAGTCAAGTGCCCATTAATGGCCTATGACGTACTTTGATAGTACATGTCTAGAGGGCACGCAGTTACGATCACGAAAAATATCTAATAAGTGAAATTTTAAAAGGTCTTGGAAGTTTATATACCTGCAGGGTGTTTTCTAAAATAGTCTTAGAAAACAAAAACAAAATTGACTCCAATAGTCTAACAACCCTATTGCGATGGTCAACTATCAATTGTTAATTGAGAAATGCTCAAATTTGGTACTTAAAAACCTAATTAATTGAAAAGTCGAACAACTTTTGAGTAATATTTATCAATTTTATTTCAATAAACAATAATAAGCATCATTCTCAGTTATCAAAACTTTCACCAATTTGTATCAACTATCAATTGATAGTTGACAATGGCAATAGGGGTGTAAGTCCTACAGCAAATTTGGTATATAAATGTGGTTTGGTATTTGAGTTGTAACTTGTGATATCGAATCAAACAAAATTTGCAGGATTACATCGTTAACGTAGGTTTGGGTAGGGAGTTGTAAATTAAGATTTTTCAAGGCTCAAGATTAAGATTGCCAGGCACACCCAGCAGGAGAGATAGTTATGTCAAGATTATAACCATACAAACGCTACATTTATGCAAATCAAAAAATGAGGGGGCCAAATCACCTGATAATAAGATTATGTGGGTTCCCAAAGCTTTAAGTGACACCTCAATCAATCAGAAATTATATATATCTATGTGTAACCAAATCTGATAGTGGGAAGAAATAACATTGGTCAACAAGGTTTTTGTTGCCCAAACTAAAAGTTTTCACCTTGATGAACTTGAATCCCAAGTCCGAAGTCATACCTTTCAATTTAGCTCTAGGTTTTGAGATATTTTCGATTTTCTAACAAAAATATCTTAAAATGAGAGCTGATAGAAATATTTTGACTTCGGATTCGAATTAAGCATATCGAAAACCTTTAGAAAAGTATTGTTCTATCTCGGCAACAAGAAAATTTGTTGACCAGTCCCCAGATCTTGGAGGAGAAAAGGGATATAGAAATTATTTGAACTGAATAAAAAAGAAGAACTAGTTGTTTCTTAGCCGTTATATTTTTTGCAGTAAGACGTTACCTCTCGTTTAAACATCGCATCAAAAATATTGAAAAACGCTGTTGTTGTTATTTTGTAACGGTAATATCTCAAAAAACTAGATCTAATTTGAAAATTCTGACTTCGGTTTCTGACTAAAGATGTTTTTTTTTATTTTTTGCTGAATATTAGGTAGATGTACTAACCCTTCTAGGTTTAACAATAAATAAAAAAAAAGATATTTCTACCTCATTCCTGTTTAACAGTCAAGAAGACATTGCTCTTATCCAAAATTTAAATAAATAAAAAATATAAAAAAGACTCTCTTTTTAGTTAAGGAAGACCCCAATTTTGTCACAGTTCTCTTCTTCCTAGCATTGAGGTTTTTTATCCAAAAGTCAAACAAGAGTCTCATCAAACATCTTGAATAATTATTGTTGTTTTAAAATACTTGAAATAAATTGTTCTTGATTTTGTTGGCAGTCAAAAATATAAAACTTTTTTTGTCCTATTAATTTGTAATAATTGACAAGTTTACTATATTTGATGTGGGTAACTACAGTTAAAAAAAAAAAATTAAAAAAAAACCTTATTTGAATTTGTTAGCTCAATTTTACGCATACGTATATTATTATATAGACTTATGACCAAATTTAATCTTGAGATTAATTATTATGTGTGAAATTATTTTATGTTTAAATTTTTTTTTTACTGTTATCAGCGCTGACAGACCATACAAAAAATTCTGATATTTTGTATAAAAATGTATTTACCTATTGCCTGTGTAAATTTTAAGTTCCTGAATTTCAAAATAAAAAAATTAACATAAAAAAACCGTTGAAAAAACTTGGACCAAAATTCCTTGTTTCTACTCCAAAAAAAAATTTTAAAAACCAAGTTGTGGCACACATGTGCGGATAATACTTAAATCTTTAAGCCTTTTTGACAAAATATTTTTCCCGTTACTCTCCAATTTTAAAATAAAAAACAACACTCCAGTAAAAACGTATGTTATACACAGCTCAAAAAAACCCATTAAAAGTGTTTAAAAAAAATTTATTTTTTTCTTCATTTCATTCATTCATCAATAAAAATAATAAGTTCTTTTCAAAAAATCTACTTTACTCACAATAAAATTCTTTTCAAAGGTTTAAAAAAAAATAAAATTTTCGAAAAATATCATATTTTGAAAACGCAATTTCTTAGAATTTCATGGTAATCCATGTAAATTACTTTCATATTTATAACCCTCCCACTTTTCGAGATATACAACATTTTTTCAAAATTGCCCTCCTTTACCCTAACTTCCCGATGGAATTTTAAAAAAACTTGTTTTTTCTAAATCTTGCCCATCTTTTTATTATTAATTTATAGTGTATAAAAAGGATCAGATTATCGATTTCAATCATTAAAATAATAAAGTCGATTTAAACGAAAGTTTTAATCAGATTAAAGTATTACTTTTAGTTAAAAAAAAATTCTATAACTCAATTGTCTAAAAATCTAAAATCAAAATTTTTAACGATGCACTTCAATAAAATCTATAACTCCTGTTTCAATTTACTTTAAAGATTCGTACGTCATAAAGCATGATTCATTGATATGCATACCATAAATATATTCTTATTTTAGAAAACTTAACTTTATTTTATTTTACTTTCTTAGAACGTATCTTCTAAAGTATAGATTTAATATAGCTTTTTACGATTGAGCTCAGCTGGACTTATCGGTTGACTTATCGTGTCAATAGGAAAACTTTTGTATATGTTTGGCTCATTTAATGTTCTGTTTTAAAGTAAATGCACATTTATTAGTAATGTTGATTTAAATAACTGAAGCGTACTAATAAATTGATCTTAATTGATCTTACGTCTATTTTATACTGCTTAAAATAAATATAAACAGATTTTCTTAATATGTACTGTAGTGTCCATATCTATCGATTTACTAGAGATTAATCGATTACCAAGCTAGATATCACGTTATACTGTAATTTATCAGCATTTTTAAATGAATAATAACATTTTACATATGCGATTAATTTATTATTAAGTAGTATAATGATAAAATCGATAACATATAACTATTATTGAAGCCATTGTTGTTATTTTTTATTTTGAAAGGAAGCAAAATAGCAAGGGTCTTTAAATAATTGGTTAAGAATGTATCATCTGTTTCTGCTTGTAAGTTGATAATTACTTATTTAGTATTTTTTCAACACGACTACTTTTCCTTAGACATTTAACATAAAGAAGCAATTTGTTTTTTTAATAGAGAAATAATCACACAAAGGTACTTTAAGTTTATAGATGACTAAATGAAATTTTCATATTATTGTGTACTTTATTATATAGATTTTAACTAGAACAACTTTTTATAACAAACCCATAGAGACAAAAACAATGCTCCGGAAATAATAAGACAAAACTGCGTCATGCAAGTAATGCGAACTACTATCATCCAAAGAAGTTACAAAAGTTGTAAGCTTAAATGCTTAGTTAAAACAAAAAAAAAAAAGGAGAAACTGGGACAATATTATGTTATTTACGATTTTCAAGTTTAGAAAAGAAACGTAAAATAAGGTTATCTGCAAAAGAAACAGACATGTAATGTTAGTTGTTTTAGCTCATGCAAGTACCTATTGGTTGCGACTTGCGTGTCAAATAAATTTCAAGACTAACATTTAAAAAAAACCTTACAAAAAATGGATTTTATCAACTTTGTGTTGGTCTGTACATCCAGTTGTACACAGCTGAACGACTATCTGTGATATAAAATGTTTCAGAAATTTAAATTTTCTCAAAAACCAATTGAATGTTGTAAATGTAGAAAATTATTGCAATCAAACTTTGCAAAATTGACAAATTTTCTTTGAACTGTTTTTGGGTATCCGTTTATAAGGTACCTACTAAAGTGACAAAGTAAACATTTGACATGGAAGTAGGTTAAAATAACTATTCTTAACTTATTTGTGTTGGAAGAGATTCTTCAGTTGGTTTTTGGTCGCTGTAATTTTTTGCACTGAAACAACTAGGTTACATTTCTCGCCTCTTCGGCAGGGGTTGCCGTCTTACTCAGGGGAACTTATTAAAAAAAGAAAATGCATTTATTATATTATAGAAAACATGTATAGTAACAAAAAATTTAAAATAAACTCACTTTTGAACAAAATTATTAAAATTTTAACATTTAGAGCCGCTTGCCGATACGAAACTTAAGCATTTATGTTCAACATAAAATCTTATGTGACAATTTACGCAAGGGAAAAATTGGCCCCTAAGCGCATATGTTCAACATAAATATTTTATGTATCGTAGCAACAAACGGGCCTTAAACTTTTAAAAATGATTATAAAACAAATTTTTTAAAAGAAAAAAACTAACACTTTAGATTTAGTTTAGTCTGTTTTTATATTTATACAAAGAAACAAGAGAGCAATAGCAAATCACCTAGATGTGCCACAATATTTTATTGTTCAATAACGTTAAAAAAACAAAAATAGTGTTCAAAACCAAGGTATAGATATGCCTGAATTAATGAATTTAGTACTAAAATTTCTAAATAAAATCTACACAACCAAAGTTCAAAAAATACCCTCACGTACCCATTCTCCCCTAAAGCTACTCTTTTCCCACCAAACAGTTAACGGTCAAACTACACTAGTTACTATATAAAGCTGAGGCACTATTCAACCGTCTTGCCACTTTTGTTATAGTTGCTCAATCGTGAAGCACCAGCCGAACGCGCCCAATTTATATTATTATTATTATTATATTCATCCTACTTGGAGTCAAATAATTTTTTTTTTTGTTTGAAGTCTTGTGTTACATTCGTCATAATATTTGACCCTCGGTACGTGTGCCAAGTGCAGAAGTTTATTATAATCAACAACTTTTATCATTTACCAAATGACAGTTTGGGATGGTTAAAGATGGTCATTTATCTTGCATAACACACTTTTTGCTAAAGTTATTTTGAAATTCGTGAAACAGACAAACAGTGAAACTGGTTTAGCTAGTGCTGGTGTTTACTTTAAAGGTGTGAACTTGCATGCAAAGCCTAATGAAACTGCAGTGCATCAACCTAATGTAGTGTCGATAATTTTTGTGTAGATAATTTTAAACAACTACTGACTAAGTTAATGATAAGTTTTTTCGTATCCCTTAAGGTTGCGTGCTTGAATCATTACTAAATAATTAGTTTTGTTTGTTTCAACGAATTTGCATTTAAAAAGTTGTTATTAGATACAGAGCCAGTTAAACCAGTCAATAATAATAACATATCGAGCATTTAAATGAACGGCAGTATTAATATTGGTGTGATTTTTTTTTTTTTTCAATTTCAGAATCAAAGATGTTTTTCTGGAAAAGTATCTGTCTTTTAGCTTTAATTGCATCTATTCAAGCAACACAAGTGAAAAAATGTCCAAAAAGTGAGTTGCATTTAATATGTTTTTATTAATCTTCTATTGAAGCCAGTAAGCATTTTTGACTTAAACAAATTGTTTTCTCTAAGGTCTTAAGGCCAAACGTATAGTAATTTTATTTAACATTATACAAGAATTTGAACTGGTAGGTAACCCATTGTCATTTCTACTGATTTTGTTATAATAGTCATACACTTAAGTATTACATAAGGAAGTGTAATTTATTATTTTGTTGTGTTCTAAAGAAAGAAATTAAATGTTTACGTGATATAAATTTTATATTATTCGTTATTCACAAGACAGCTCGCGACTCGAGACATGACATTTTATATTTTTGTTTTATTATTTGCAACACAAGTAGCACTGTAGTTATCGTACATAACGATACTAGAAGTCACGGGGTGAACAAAATTAACAAAATTGTAGGTAAATATATACAGCTGAATTATTCTCAATGTAACAATGCAAGGGCTAGTAATTATTTGAGCACAAGGGTGACAAGTTTAAGGTCTTTCAAGGTACTAAAAATTAGACGCATTTTCCAGAAATTATAAAACTTCTGTGAGTTTATTTATTGTATCTGCTCAATATTTTTAATTTAAACTGATAACTTTATAAGTTATATCCTAATTTACAGTTCAGCGCAAAAAATAAAAAAAATTTACAAAACAGTTTTCTGTCTTTTCTGTCCATCGTTTTTATTAAATAAAAAAGCAAACTTGGTTGCCATACCTCAGATAACACGTAGGATGCTTTTTTTTGTAACCAATCAAAACAAAGTGCTAAGAATGCATTGAAAATGTAAACATCAAAATATAGTACAAAATAACGCCCAAAAAAGACTAAAATTTGCTTTGAATTTTTGTTTTTTTTTGTTTTTGCACGCTGAACTGTAAACTAGCCTTATACCACTAACAGAATTAAGGAAATTTCATTAGATACACCAAAGAAACGGATAAATGCAAAATAAGAATCTAAGCAATGAATGGATCATTAAGTTTTTTCTTGTTGTGATGTTAATGAGTCTTGACTAAAGAGTTGTGTGTTTTTCATGTGTCTGCATGTGCACTTTTTTTACTATCCTTTTGTGATGCATCATTCGAAAAATATATCAATGCGGTGTTGAAAAGATTTATTGTATTGATGAATAATGACCATTCAGATCTATAAGCAGAACTTCGGCAAAAAGTTTGAAGTCGTCAACGAACTTGTGAGTTTTATAGAATGGAATATATGTAGGAAAAATAGTATTAAAATAAAAGTGGTCTATTAAGGCTTCCCAGAAGAACCCCGGATAAATCATTGATTTTATTTTAATATATCTACATACTAGACTGGCTCTTAATTTTGTCTTTTTTTTATTTTTAATGGTTTCTACCCCAAAACATCTTTAAATGGCCTACAAAAAATATTTTAAATCTATGATTAGATTTAGCTGTTCTCAGAAGCAGAACGTTGATTACTTAGAACTCCTAGAGTTAATATCTCGACTACTGCTACAATTATTGTTAATCGATTAACTTGATTTTGGTGTCATTTTGTTGGTAAGGAAATGTAGATTATGTTAAAAATAGACAAAAAATAAAAAAAACTTTAAAATATTAAGTTATTTACAAAAAATGATATGGCAAATTAAAATTTTTTAAAAGGTCTTTTAAGTTAAATATGGAAATTTTGTTTAAATTACAGCTAATTCTGTATGTTTTTAATTTTTTTTTTATGTAGATCACTAAAGATTATAGATTTGTATTACCAAATTGTAGACCCAAATTTCTCTCAAAACTGAGGTCCTAATTTAGGGGCAGGTTATAGCGATCAGGAAAACGAATCAAGAAAAAGTTTCTAATGGATTTTTTATATTGTGGTCACTTGTTTTAAAACACAAATACAACATAAATCGGTGGTAAATGACCCAGAGTATATTTTTTGAAAAGAGGTCTTACGATTGAATAACTATTTTTTTGTTAAAAAATATATTTTTTTTTCTGATACGAAAAATTTTTCATATTATTTCAGTCACTGGGAGATTTTACCCTACAAAAGGTCATGTAGATCTAATTTTTTTTGCATGATGTTCGGGTATATGCCCTAATTAAAACTGCAATTTTTCGACCTCGAGGGTGCGCCGCTCGATGATGGCAATGTTATGACCTCTTTATGTATAACTTGCGTTTCAGTGCAACAGATCTTTACTGAAAACTCTTTTTAAATAATTTTACCAGTGATCATATTTCGCATTAATATTTGACTTGTCACTTTTATCACTGTATTATTATTTAAAACACGTTTTCCGTAAAAGTGTATCTACTGCACTACTATACATAAAACGGGTCAAAACCTTGGTTAAAGACATCATACCATCTTGATTTTGGTCTCATTGGATTCAGTTCATAAAAAGCTTGTATAAATATATTATGAACTCTCTGTGATAATTGTGCCCCAAAAATATAGCCAAATCAGAAATATCCAAGATGGCTGCGGTTTTTTCTAAGATGATAGCCATACCCCAAGCTGGGAATGTTGACACCTTTCAGATATGAGTGAGGGATTATTTTTCACAATTTCCAACAATTTTCATCCTGCTTAATATTTTGTCCTATTTGCACTGAACAAAATCAAGTTTAAAAATTTTTAGAGTATAATCGCAAAAAGTTATGTAAAAGTGTTGCCTTAACACATTTTACATCAATTGAATAACAAACGAGTTTTTAGGTGAAATTCACTATTTTGCATCTTTAATTAAAAATGGTGGATCGAGCGACGTACCCTCGAGGTCGAAAAATAGTAGTTTTCATAAGGGCCTAAACCCTAACTACATGCAAAAAAAAAAATTGGTTCTACATGACCTTTTGCAGGGCAGGTATCGATTTTTTCACCCATTTACTGTACCTACTATAATTAATTAAATTTTTAAAATTTCTTTTCGCAAAATCTTCTTCGAGTCATTAATTTGTCATCGATTTATGTTGCATACAAAAATTCTATTATAAAAAATCCATTAGAATATTTGGATTTACTGCATTTTTTTAAATTAAAAAAAAAACCTTTTTAGATCCAGTATTTTGCACCGTCCTTTTATTATTGATTTTTATTTTTCGCAAATTTTCCACTTAAACAATGGTTATTAATTTTGCAAAATACAAGTACATAGTTTTATATTATTTTCTTCCTTTTTTTCAGATTCAGCGAGAAAACTCGAACCAAATGAAGTAACCATATCAAATTGCCCAAAGAACAAATGCACCTTAAAAAGAAATTCAAAAGTGAGCATAGAAATGAAGGTGACCCCCACCAGAGATTTCAAAGAACTAAACAACGACATCTCAGGAATCCTCCTCGATGTACCCCTTCCATTCCCAGGAATCTATGGGACAAGTGCATGTCCTCATATTTATGATGCGACTGGCGAGAATATGGTCGGTTGTCCGCTGAAAGCTGGCGAAACTTATACCTATAAAAATAGTTTTGATATTTTACCAATTTATCCAACGGTAACACTGGAGATTCATTGCGGATTGGGAGACAGTCAGGGCGATGCCGCCTGTTTTCAGATTCCAGCTAGAATTAAGTAGAAATACAAATTTGTATTGATAAAGATTGTCTCTTTAAGTTTAAGTGCAAATGCAAAGTATTGTGATAATAATTTTTGTCAATAAAATTTTATTTTACCTCCTATTCACATAAATTGGAAATGAAAATAAATTTGTAAATTTTTATTTTAATTAACAATCACTTGACTTCACTGTTAAATTAACAAAGTGTGGATTGCTTAGAAATTGAATTATTATGCAAATTTATATCGATGACATGTAAGTGAGTAATTTTTTGAGTTGAAAATAAGTAAACGCGACATTCAACAATGATTTCTTGAACATGAAGTAAATTTTCTATTAACTTGTATGAAAATATTTCTTGTCATGTTTTACTAATGCATTTATTTATAATAATGGTTGAAAAATATGATGCACGACTTCATCGTTTTATTGATACCTAATAGAGACGAATATGTCAAGTTTGTACTTTGTTCATACAATTTTTATATTATACCTAAAAGATTTTATAAAACTAGAAAGTTCTAAAACGCCTTAGGGGTACAATGTAGCTTTTCTTCTTCACGTACATTCCTACATATTTGTACATAAGTATCTACATTATGTGGTACCAACTTCAATTATAAATATATTATGTAAGGTGAACACAAACCATTGTATATTATGTACCTATTTACATAATATACTGTTTTTATATTATGTAAAACGATATAAGAACTATCGATTGGTATACTTTTAGAGGTGTGGCATGTGTTGAGTTTGTCGAGTTTAGTGGCCTAATTACTTAATATTTTTACTGCGCAAGTCACAAGTTGAATTTGGTAGGTAATGATCTCGATGGCGCACGTTTCAGAAATTCGCAATACAATAGGTTCTACCAAGAATGTTATCAACTTTTATTTTGATTCTGTAACAAGAGAAAAGTAGCTTGGAATAACATAACAACTATCTTTTAGCAATGTTCCCAGACCCGGGCGCCGCCGCCGCCAGGCACAGGGATACTTTTATGCCTCTAATCCGGGGTCTTCAATTGACATTTTGCATAACAGAAATATCTGCTTTTTATCCAATCCATCATCCTGTTATCGCAATCTTGATTTTCCAAAAAACATTGGACTGTAGATGAGATGTTCAATTGGATTTTTCTCTTTTAGAGTCGTGAACTTAACCTTTTTCAATCAACCAGCAAACTCTTAGGTACTTCAATGCTTATAAGAGGATTTAAATTGCAATCAACAATGTTCATTTGTCATAACTGTTTTCAATGATTTGCCTGGACCTTTTGCGAGCCTTGTTAAATCTCTGTTCTACTGGATCTTTTGGATTTGTCCTTAGTGGTATTTTTAACCAGTATTATCACTCTCTCTTCAAGTTACTGCCTTAAGGAATAGTTGTCGATATCTGAAGTTGAAGTTTTCGAACAAAAGAGAATTCCTCAGCATGCTATATCTTGCCAGCTTACGTTTAGAGCACAGAAAGACCGATCTGGGCCACACCACCTTGTATGAAAAGCATGCTTTCCATACCGTGACAGTATGATTTCGATGACAAAATGTTCTTAATTTTCGTTAGCTGAATCGAAATCCATTGCACCGTCAACATATCCAGTTTCACAAGGAAATCCTCCTTGGTCCTTGCAAGGATATTTTTGAATAAGAATTGTGGCAAATAAATTTTGATTTGAGGAAATACTTCAATGATTAAATTTGAAACTGCTTCATGAACTGTTCCATCCAAAGATGCAACACCAATAAATGGTTTTGTCCTCCATTCCCAACATGTAGTATGTAGGTAGTATTCGTGTACACAGAAGTTGTTGCAAAAGACTTAAATGTGTAGATATTCCTTTCAGTGTTGAATTGTACTTTTACTCCAATTTAAGTTGTTGTTTTTTATCGTTTAAGTACTCTCTTTTATCGAAAAAATGTTTCCCATGTTTACAAAAAAAAAATAAAATCGTATATTTTTTTGTTTTAATATTTTTCAATAACTTTTCACATCACAGATGAAACTTTCTCTTTGCAATTTATTGAAATGCTTAAAAACTCTAAATATAATTTTGCAAAGTTTTTTTTTGGGAACAAGAGAACAAAAAATAACTACTTTTCACTCTACAGACCAAAACTTTTTGGTTTGCAAATTATTTGGAGAAAAACTATCCAGCTTTTCATTTCAATCATTTCCTCCTTGTAAATTTGTGTTTGGTAAAATGAATATTACGCATTATAAGTGAAAAATAGCAAAGTGAAACGTTTTTTTTAAATAAAAGGTATACGTATACCATTTTAACGCCTAACTAAAATTTACATTACTATTTATGAATTACCAATTTCTAACCCTATGGTCGGAGTTTACATTACAGTGGAGCGTCAAATCAGTTTTTTTCGATTTTCTTATTCAAAATTCGAACAAATAAGAAAACAAATAAATTTTACTTTTACTAGCCCTGTACATACCGGAGCTCAAAACATGGAGAAATGAGCAAAATTTTAGTTTTTCTTCTTGTGGTATGGCATTGCAATACATTTTTTTATTTGTGTTCTATAAGGTTCATTATTATTCGTTCTTGAATGAGTTTGCGGTTTTTTTGAGTGTTTAACTGACTCATTTTGACTAATATTTCAGGGAAGTACAAATAAGGTCAAAATGAGACGATTTGACACTTAAAAAACAATCTTTGGCAATTTCCCAAAATTTCCCCTGTCATAGCTAAGAGCTAAAAAAATCAAATGCATAATCAGTATAATTGAAAAAAAGTACCCTTTGACCAATGATATATTCTTATTCTTGATTCTAATGAACATCGGAATATATCCACAAATTTTTTTAAATCTACCATTAATTTTACAGGTTGTTTTGGTACTCGTTGCAAAACGTTCTTTCTCCCTTAAAGAACACAATTTCAACCAAAATATTTCGATGCACTCTTTTGGTTCTTGGTTCTTATTGTAAATGAAACGTCCATATCAAATTTTATCGCTATACCACTATTGGAAGGGGGTTTTTTGCAAAATTACCCCCATTGAACTGAAAATAGGAATTTACATTAAAAGGATGTATATCCACTTAAAGTAGTCGTATTGCCTTGGTTTTGATCACAAAGATTCAGCATACAAAAAGCTTATTTTGAAATTAAAATGATCTCCCAAGAACAATCAGTTTAATAGAAATATCTCCACCAAAAATTGATGATCAATACTGATGCAGTTTTTTTTAAGATGGTGACCAAACCCTAAATTGGATTGTTTGGGACTTTTGGGAAATGAGTAAGGACATTACTCCCAACAATTTTCACCAATAAAAGTGCTGTAAAGTATTTTGTCCGGATTAGGTCTCTTTTTTTAATTTCCTTTCCCCGGCCTATAAGAAATACTCAAAAAAAAAACATAAAATTCATTACTAAAATGACTTTAACAACTTCTTTAATTGTGTTGAGCTCCAAACTAAGTATTTGTTTTTGTCGAGAAGGGTAGATAAAAAAAAAAATGAAAATCGTTAGAGCCGTTTAAAAAAAAAAAAAAATTATAGGTACCTCCTAAAAATTCGCAAACCATGGTTAAAAAAAAATTGGTATGCCATTTTATGAAAATATTGATGGACATCTAAAACCACAATTTCAAAAAAAAAAAAATAATCTACCAACCCGTTTTCGAAAAATCGATAAAACAAAAAATTTGAAACTTTTTTTATTAAAAAATATGTTATGCTATTTAGTGTTTGGCTGTTGGGCTATAGGTTATAAATGAAACAATTTAATTTTTGCTCAGGACGGAAGTTTCGTACTTGTCTATGGACATTAGGGTGAATCGTTTGTATACATTTCTTACAAATCACTGCGGGCAACTCATGGTTTAAGCGTAATGGTTTTCTAAACATGCTCTGATCATTTTTTTTATTCGCCGTGGCAAAAAAAAAAATTGGGAAGCGACCGAAGGAACCAGGTTTTTCACAAAAAGTAACATTTGTCGAGTTCAGAAAACCCCATTTAAAATGACTTTAATCGTTTCAATTCACTCATGGTTTGTGCTTAATGGTCTATACTAAATGAATTTTGGTCATTTATTTTGAGTCACCTTTGGAGAAAATACAACGGGAAGTCACCGAATAATGCACTCTTATTCAAACTAAATGAGATTTTTTAATATCAAGAAAATCGATCTAGAATAGTGGATCTTTCAAATCTACAAACCGTTAGGCCTGCCAGAATAATAAATTAATACTTATGTTTACATATAAAAGCAATAACTGTTATTCACACGTGTAATCCTATTTACTTAAATCATGAGATGAGTACAATAACAAGGACTTTTACTTGGAACTTCAAACTTTCTTACTACAAAAATAATAATTCTTTAGTTTTTGTACTTAAAAACCTTAAATACATGCACCGTTACTATTACGTGTACTTAAAAGTTCCAAAAAAGTAATTATAAATGAGGAATTAATAACTTTAGTATGTAAAATATGTATTTTTTTATTATTCAGCTTATTTTCAATTCCTTAAGTACTTATAATTACTTTTAACTGTACTCTATCATACTTTTTGTGTATCTGAAATTCTACTGCGCTCTACTGCGCTTACAGAAAAATAAAAGAGTACTTAAAATAATTAATAAGTAGGTACTTAAGAATTGAAAAGGAACTGAATAATTAATTAAGTACAGATTTTAAATACTACAGTAAGTCATTCCTCATTTATAAGTACTTTTTGTAAGTTTTTAGCCCTACCCAATGAAGTCAAAACCACAGAAAAGAATACGTTTTCACATAGAATACCAGCTGCATTACCATAATCAAACTCTCATTTCCTCCACACCTTTTTTTACGTGCTTTACAGGACAAGTATTGGTTTTAATGACAAAAAAAATTCAAGGTTTTAATCACAACCAACATTACAATGACGAAGAAGTCCAAAAAATTGGTTTTGGTCATGCTGTCCGTCGGTCTTAGCGTCTTTTCGTCTGTGCATCCATCTGGACAGACGGCCTAAACGGCTTGACGGATTTGCAAGAAATTTTGTACAGATTGCTTTTTTCACGGTTGAAAACAATTATAGGAGTTTTCTGACAAATTAAAAAAAAAAAACTAAATTACAAACGCGCAAAAAACTTAAGAAATCTTCGAAAAAAAAAACAAAAGTAAATCTGCTAAATGCATTATTTTGGGTGAAAATTAATAGGGGTATTCATGCAACCTGGTTAACTCGTGACAAACGTAGTAAAGTACAATATCTGCTAAAATAACTGTCATTTCCATACAAATTTTGACATGTTTACCACATTTACCAGTCTCACAATATTTACCACGGTTGCCTGAGTACCCTTAATGTTTCGGACTCTGAAAATGCGTGGAAACTTCTGATATTAATCTCAAAAGCTTATTTGGTTATCGAACTACATAAATCTGTACATATTAATTACCTGCGGTAAAACAAACTTCAGAACAAAATGTTTCAAAAATGATTTCGTTGTGTGATTTTTCGCTCCAGCAGCGTACTAGACTTAGGGCCAATTTGTTCACATTTGACCAATCGATGATTATTGTCAACTGAAAATCGTTGAGGGTCCACTTAAACTATTTTTTTTTCTGAGAATTTAGAATTTGAGTTGTTAATGACTTTTGGATAAGTTTAAACAAATAATTTTGGTAATTTTCCGCAGTGTAATCATTTGTTAAGTTTATCCAATTTGTGTAAACTATTTCCATACACAATTTGATATCTCATTAATCAAAAGATAAACTTATCTAAAAGTTAAGCTTATCTAGTGTTTTACGAAGTTGCATTGAATAGCCTTAACTCTCGTTTCTTTAAAATGATAAAAAAAAACGAATACCTACAACTTTTTTCTATTCGTTCTTTTCTTTGTCCACCTACTGTATTTTAACCGCCATCTATTTCCAAGCACTAAAACTTCAAATCTCACCACACAAATATATTCTACCACTGTGTTATTTGACATGTCCCAAAAATTGTTGTTGTCATTATTGTATTTTATATTCTCCATGTTGGTACCACACCCTGATACATAAGAAGAACATGATAAAAAAAGGAAAATTGAAA
This sequence comes from Meliscaeva auricollis, assembly GCA_948107695.1. Taxonomy (NCBI): domain Eukaryota; kingdom Metazoa; phylum Arthropoda; class Insecta; order Diptera; family Syrphidae; genus Meliscaeva; species Meliscaeva auricollis. The sequence goes on along the minus strand of OX403616.1, from coordinate 114,487,893 downwards.
AAAAACAACACCAACCTGCTCATAGTTGTTGTATTTTGTGTTGGCATTTCGCATTCGAGTTTATTGGAATATGGCGTTAAGGTCAGAATACGAGGTAAGTTCTTAACATTTTCAATTAAATTTTACATTTAATAATTATTTTCAAATATATTTAAGTAATAAATAATTTAATTTAATAACTAAAGTGCAATTTAGATTAAGTAAGTTATAATATTATGTGAGAATTGTGTTAAATTAAAGTGCAAATAGGAAGAAAAATTAGAGAAAAAACTTTTTTTCATTTCTATCCAACGGCGACGCCCTTTCATCGTCGTTCCGAAGCTGTTATGTTCATCATCCTCGTTTGAGTTTCTGGTGGCACATAATGAACAAAAAGAAAAAAAAACAACAGTTAATTAAACATTTACTGCATTGCAGTTGGTTTATTGCCGATTCCAGCTAAAAATTGCGTAAAAACGCGTATGTTTCACGATTTCTTCAAATCCAAATTCCTTTGGTTGAGATGAAAAAGTCGTAGGAAAATCGAAGTTACGACTGAAACCGATTTTCCATCGATTTTTCCCCACTGACACTGTCGATGACTTTGGTTGAAGGAGGTGTTCGTGTAGGGGTAGTGCTCATGATCAATAAACCAGAAGAGATTGTTCTTTTTCTTTTTTTTTTCACCGATTGGTAAATAATCTAGGTGTTACCTGCTGCCTCAAAGATTCTTATGAGCAATCCATTATAAGCGTATGTTCGTTTTGTAGCCAGAAGGCATTCGTGTTCCTTGAGTTAATTGTTTTGAGTCGTAATTAGTGAGGACATGACACATGGTATACCGTACATACCCCTTCCATGATATACCTACCCAAAGTAGAACACTTGAACGTCATTAGGAATCAATCAATGTTCTCTAATGGCCCTGCCAATGGGTACTTTTTTTTTCAATAATGAATTAATAGCAGATATGTCACTAATTTTGTTGAATCACTCTCCAACAATAAGTAATAATTTCAAAATTTGCATTGACAGCGCCTTTTTGCTTGGTTCGGTCTTACGTAACATAGAATCGAGTCTGCTCGCGGTTTCCATGAACTCTGTTTTCTTTTTTTTTTTGTCGGTAAACTCAATACCTGTATTGATTTAATCATTTTTCATTTAATTCCAGATGAGTTTCTGAAATAAGAAAAAGAACCAATTCAAGACTTAATGGTCTGATTGGAAATTCAAATAAGAATATTTTTATTCGTACCTACCTAATCCAGTTTCTCCAGAATCAGCATTTGAACTTCTTCCTTCCTGTGGTTGGAGTACCTATTACCTATAATTTTTTTTTTATTCTGTTTTGCTGCAATTCTCCAAGTGCTCATTGGGATTGATTAAAATAGAAAACATCTCTTGGACAGCAGGGGCAGGTCAGAATGTAATACCTATGCAGGAGTAGGTATTAGGTACTTGCTGCCAGCTGCCACACGTTCTCAAGCTGCGCCAATTAAAATACGAACCGGTTTCTTGTTTTTCTTTATTTTCTTTCTAATCCCTTTCTAACTCATCGAGTATGTTTTTTACTTTGATAGTTGTACAGTACCTTCTGTTATTATCTAGGTAGCTCGTTGATATTTATTAGATAGGTACATTTTTTATGTAGCTACTTCAATCAAGCTATGGTATGGTAGTCGAATAGGTACTTTTGCTAAAAAAGTATTTGTTTGTAAGACTGAAGTATTTTTTTAAGGTGTAGGTATACCATGTTGTGCTGCTTTTGTATTTTTTGTACTCATATTTCAATTTTTATCTTCTATCCGGTTCAATATTAAATTGGAACTTTCAAATCTCATGATTCATAGTTCACAGTAAATTTAGGTACCGATTTAAGCTCATTCTATTTGAGACTTGCGAGTAGGTAGACCTGATAGCAGAACACGACTGCATGTTCAATTGTTTTAAGATCTTGAATCGACTTCCAATCCACGGTAGGTTTTGAAACATGTTGAAAGATATTTTTACCAAAACTGAGAAGTATTTATGATATTCTTTGAAGACTACTTACAAAAATAAAAATATTAATACCATAATCAATAAAACTATATTAAAAAAAAACAAGTTTGTGGTACTCCCAAATAAGGACCGTGTCTCTATAGAAAATACTAACAAAAACATATTACATTTTTCTATTTTGGAAAAGTATTTAGATAGTAACTTATAGTCATTACCCAAGTAAAGAAGTAGTAAATTAAGAAAAATCTTAAGCATTTACTTAAGTGATAGACAAATGCTTAAGCATTTCCTCACAATAACTAGTATACCTATTATGAATAACATAAGTTGTTTAAAGTGTTGCAAAGCGTTCACTTGAACAAAATTAACTTCCGAAAATAGTAGAATTTGAGGGAGCAAACTTGAGAAGAAAAGGATAAAACTAACGAGCCTTAGTGTTTTCCCAGAAATAACCGATTCGCTAACGTGTCAGCAGCCACAAATGTATCATTGGGAATGCCTTTTAAAGAAACGTTGACAAACATGGGAAACATTCTTAGACGAATGGTAAGAACGTACAAATTTTCAGATAATAGATAGATTATTAACCATTTCATCCATTATAATGAGTGGAAACAAAATAATGAGCGATATGCATTGATAAATGTTTAGGACAAATATTCCTTTCGATCTTCTGTGTTGCTGCCGCAAAAGCGGCCAAACGCAGGACTTGAAATTTATTTCAAATTCATGTTGGTTTTTTTACTCGCAGAAATTCAACAACCGACCGCTCCCGATCTATCTCTGCCATTTCACGTTCTAGTTCAACTCTCTCAATGTCTAAGACAGTCCGCTTTTTTTCAAGAAAGTATGTTTTTGGATTTCATTTTATACACGAAATATCACAAAACTTGATTAATTTTGATTAAGAACACAAAATAATGAGCAAAACTAGAAAAAAAATCGATTTGATTCACAGGATTGAAACCCAGAATTCAAATTTCTAATTTTAAAATGCAACCTATTAAATTCAGAGCTCTTTCGATATTTTGCTATTTTTGGATACTGGTAAATTTTCTCTTCCATTCTTTAGCTGAAGTGACGCCAACTAACCTCTTACTCATTGTATTAGTTATTTTTTTTGTTGCAGATAAATTCCTTACTTTTGGTCAAATGCTATCACTGTTTTTACAAACTCGTAAAATCATAAAAATACAAAAAATATGTTTTGTCTAAATCATTTTTCATTAAAATCAAAACTACTAAATATCCAAAAGGGAATAAGTTTGTCTGTTTGCTTTTTTTTTTGGATTGTCTCCTTTTTTTGGATTGCTTAGTGCTTATTAAATCTAATCTTAAACGAATTAAATAATAATTACCTCACTATCTTGCTTTTGGAGACTTTATTTTGCTCCAGTGGTTAGTTAAATAGGACTACTTTCCTAATTATTGTAAATGCAGATCCCAAAATGTTGATGAGATAGTTATTTTGTTTGTACACGCAATTAAAAGGAAGCTCTCTAGAGGATCGTTAAATTGAAGTTGGGATCCAATCTTTTTTTTTTATAGGTACAATGGCGAGCTGACTGGCTACACATCCAAAATGTATTTTTTTGTTTGTTTATTCTTTAGATCAAAAGAATAGTAATTGGTAGAGTGTTTAATTTGAATATTGTTTGTATATTTTCATGTACTTGAAGTAGTTTTCTGTTATTTTCTCATAAGTAAAATTAATATGAAGTAACTTTACTTTGCTATACTGCCAAAATAGTCAGCAGAGCTGTTCATTCCATTATAACGTCCGTGATCTAAAACTATCATAAAAGGAATAGGTTTGTACATACATTTTCAAGTCCAAAAAATGTTTTAGAAGTGTGGAATCAATAGAGGATTGACTTTTCAAAAGGGGAGATAAACAAGTTAAGTCGTTTTTCAGAAAATCGAAAAAAACTGATGTAGCCAAACAATTTTGTTTAAAAGAGTAAAAACCCTAGCGAGAAAGATTGCTTTCTCAGTTAAAAAAAAGAATAAAAATTGATTTTATCTTCTTTTGAAATGTCACTCTTCAATTCCTTTAATTATTAGTCAGAAAAAAGTTGTATACCAAATTTAACCGGTTAGGAATAATTGTTGTTTGCATTGTTCCACTTGCTCTTCAGATTCTTTTGGACAATAAAAAATTGTTCTTCACATTGCAAACACAAATTCTCGTTTGTTTTTTTTTTTTGCCAATAAAATGTTATAAATCACAGTAGAAAATTGAAAAAAGGCATTTTTCACAGGCCACAACTCCACTGACATATAAATAGATGTAGATTTTATAATTAATGAATATTACAAACTTTTAACTATTCCTTAAATTGAAAACGAAAATTCCAAACACAAGATGACTGTCTTTCGTTCTCAATGTAAAATTAGTAACTAAAAAATATAAGCTAACTACAGAATGAGAAAGCTTATTTTTCTTACTGACATCTATTAATGAAAAAAAAAACGATGAAATCCGTAAGCTTTTTGATAAGCAATGTCTATGATAACCGAAAATAAAGACACTAACTTTTGTATCACTTCCCACTCAAAAACAAAACTTGCTTAACTTTCAACATTTAGTGCAGACTTTTAAAGCTTGCTTTTAAAAAAGCTTAATTTATCTAGTAATATCAAAGATCTTTAATGTCTGATTGAAAGAGATAAAAGATAAACGAGATAGCAAACCTAGACTTCTAAGTGTAATTAATTGAAAATATTCTTTCAAGTCCATATTGAAACGGTGAAAATTTTAGGTTCATCCTAGAAACTAATTCCAGCCATAAACACAGCCTTTTTGAAAGTTATATGCTTCCAATTGAAATCTTGAATTGCTGAGACGATCCCACTCATGTAAAACTTCTGTAGAGCGCTCAACCGATAGTAAATCCTCACTACTGAATCTACGCAAATATTTCAGCTTGTTTATTCTATTCAAGATTCTAATTACTTCAAATTAATGTTTTATTGTTTTCTTTTGAGGTTCGTCCAGTATAGTGGACAATATTTTACTTACAATTTTTTGCTTTATAAAAGCTTTTTTGAGTTTTTAACATTTGAGTATTTCCATTTTCAATAATTACTGCTAATCGAACTCTTTCCTGTTTTTATATGAGGTCGATCTTATTCTGAAATTCAGAGGTCTCGGCCGTTTAGTCACACAGTCTGGTTTTATGTTAGAAACAATAAACGCGAGTTCTTCGGCTTTTGACTGAACTTGTGACTAAACTGCGTTAGTTCCTACCTTATAATGGCCACAAATCATACCGAATGCACGCTAATTGTGCCAGGATATGAATAGAAAGACCTGTGGTTTCTGTAATTTGAAATTTTTTCAAGCTCGATGAGTAAAGCATTCTTACATTAGCTGGCTGCTGGAATAACCCAGGAAAGCACACTAGATTCAATTATCTTACATAGACCTTGCCTAGAACTAAAATTATATCCAAAAACAATAATTATTTGTTTTTGCCTAATTCTTGAGGTTTTTAATTGTCTTCATATTCACTAATCAGGAAGACGGTCATTATGTTTGAATCACAAATTTGCTTGTCCTAATTAAATTAACCTCGAAAAGGCAAAGCAGAGTCTTGACATAAACAACAATTAATTATACCAAGATTTTAATGAAATTTAATTTGAAATTCCAGATAAAATTGTGATATTGTTTTACTTTATATACTAGATCCGCATTAGAGCTTCATCCTGATGATGATTGATTGTGCATCGGTATAAATTCTCAATTTTCTGTGTCGTTGATTGGCGAATCTCATATATTAATATTACATGTTTATTTTTCATATCACATATGAGATGCATCAACCTTTTGTGTTTTTTTTTAATCATTGTAGGGAAAAAGTAAACAAAATGCATTAGTTAGTTTCTTATCAGTTGTGGTTTTGCAGTTTTATGACTTATTAATGCTTGACAACTTCTAATTAAATAACAAAAAATAGCAACCGCTTTGCCAAAAGATGTACCTACTAGAATATCCCGATACATTTGATTAATGAGATTAATTTGTAATTTATTAAAACAAAGAGAAACTTCAGAATACAAAATTCTATTGCTATTGCACATTGATCACATTCTCAAATGCCGTATTCTCGTTGGAAATCTTGTTATGAATTCCTTAGTTTCCACGTTATAATTATGACACATCTCAATTCGAGTCGAGCTTGTGTATGGCAGGGAAAGAAAGAAAAAAAAACACGTGTCGCGCTGCTTAATCGATAATATGAATATGAGTAACGTCTTCTAAATGCAAACGTAAACGACAAAAAAAAAAAACATTATTATTATTATTTTAAAACGGGTGAAATGTAATTATAAGTTAGCAAGTACATGTGTGTTGTTTAAACCGATTATACAATAAGAATTCTTTGAATGGGTGATTTTGCTTCTATATAATTTCAGGTAAGAACTATGTATGTTTTTGAATAATTCTCCTTAAGCTTTGAATAAAGCGGTAAGAGTTCTTGAAAATTGTATTTTCTCATCATAAATCGGTAAATATGCATATTTCTTTGAGTATCACATTGGGAGAAGAAAATTTAGCTGAGTTTACGATTCCGATTCTACATTTATGTATGTAGTTTCGCAGATGATTGACCATTTGTATACAAAAATATACGAAGCTTTGTCAGTGTTCGAACATTATATATAAATGGTTCGCTTTATAAATATTTCTTATTGTATAATTGTATTGATATTGATGGCTCACACAATCCAGGATGGATCTCGGCCTCAACCAACAAACCTCTCCAACTAGCCCGGTTCCTAGCTTTGCTTCGAGTTCCAAAAAAGTATAATGTAAAATAAAGGCCATAGTTTTCGTTACCATCCATTAAAACTCTCCCCAATTAAACCGAAATGTGTTGTATACTGATGAATGAGAATATAATGTGTAAAAAATTCGTTACATAATATCGGAAAGAGTGTTTTAATCCACCTCTTTGCAGAACGGGTTGATTCTAGTTGTTGCAGATCACCTGGCCTTTGACATTTCACTAAGGTGTATTGTAGATTCGTCTGGAAGTCTGAATACTGCATTTAAAGAACCTCTTAAAACAGACAAGTTCCGATTTCGAAGTGATCGAATACCCTTCGTTTCAGAATCGTTCGAACTTTCATTTTTGTTCCAATGAAGCAGTTATAGACGGTTTATAAATGCATCTGGACTCTTCTGAACGTCCAATCGAAACCGCCATAAGTAAGGGAAGCTATATATAGGATCAACTATTACAGTCTATCATCATTAAAAATACATCTTTTAAAGGAGTTTTTTTCTCGTTTTAAATCTAATATTGGAGCCAAAAATACTCAATGATCATGCACCATCGTAGTTATAAAACCGAAATTGTTTTTATGTGTAGTCATAACGATGTCGTTAAAGTATCATTTTAAATATCATTGATTTTTAAAAGATGATCTGATCTGTTAAAATACACACTCATCTATCATCTATGTAAAAAAACACTCGAACATCAAATTTAAATGAGAAATTTTATAAACAAATAGGAACGCCAAATTTGTTAAAAGATTTGCTATGAATTCAAATCAATTGTGTGAATAAAATAGAAGATACAAAAATACTTTAATAAATCAAATACATTTTTTTTTCGGGTGTGGTAAATTTACTTGGCGTGTGCTTAATGCATGATTCCAATAGTCTAAACTATAAAATATATAGTCATGTCGACTAGATATCAAAATTTTGCTCTAGAGAGACCGATCGACTATTTGGCTGGAGTGTATATTTTTTTTTTTGTTATTGATTCACATGAAAGTGAAACATGCAAATAAACCTACACAGGAAAATGTACGTCAGTCAAACTGAGGTCAATATAATGTACATACCTTTGAAAAAAAAAAACTTTTCAAAGTTTATTTTCGGAAATAATGTTCATTGAATTAGTTACAATCTGCAATGAATACGTTTGGACATGGTGGGAAAGAATTTAGTCTGCAGGCTCGTATGAGTTTTTAAAAAGATTAATCTTGTAGAATCAATATGGAAAGTGTTGTTCCTGGACAACGTTGTTAATTAATAATTTTCTTTTTGTAATTTCATTTTTAATTAATTAAAATTGACTGATGATAAACATATCAAATTGAAAAATAATACATTAAAAAGTTAAATAATAACGAGCCCTTATTCATTAGTTAACACATCAATAGATTTTATATTGTTTTCTCATGATTAAGAGTCAGCCTTAAACATTTGTTATTTTAATAGCTTCCAAAGTTCACACCTGAGTTAATTTAATTAAATAAAACAGATTTTAGTTAATTACATCTTGAATTTAATCACATTGAGATGTACAAGAAATTTCAAATCATTTGTTTGCTAAAAGTATGACCCCCTAACATTATAAGCTTATAACTCAAATCAAATAACTTGAAGTGAAGTCTCAGATGTGTGCTCTTCTAATTACCTATTTGTTCTTGATAACTTGTTCTCCTATAGGATTTGAGCTCTATGAGAGAAATCATTGCGGCAGTCTTTGCTAAGGAGTCCACTGCTTCAGCACGTACCCAGTAAAGAGTGGCTTTGGCTTGCCAAGTTAATCATACTCCCACCAACTAGCCTCGAGTTGTTTATCCAGAAGTTCAGATTTTCTTATGGTAGTTAATTTCGAAGTTAAATTCAAGGGCCTTATTATGTAAAACGAAAACGAACGAATTCGATCGTTTTGGCATATTCGTTTTAAATATTGAGACCCCTGCTAATTCTACAATAGCGCCAATTTGAACCTGAAAAATACTTGATGATAGACCAGTCCATACATACTGATACGTTTGTTTAAGTGTACCGTTTTGTTTATATCAAAACGTGTGAACCTATCCGAAGCTTAGAAACTGTATAAAAACTCTATTGGATAAGAAATTTCTAATATTCTTAAATCTTAAGAAGCGTCTGAGTTGACAGTCGTATGATCGTAATTTGAACTATAGCCTAAAAATATTTGTATCAACCTAGATTGATTTCTAAAAAAATCCGGGTACCTAGTGATAGAAACTAAAAAAAAAAAACATTATAAAATATGGTCAAAGTTTGTTTCAGAACCATATCGTCGTGCTAAGATACGATATCAGAAAGATTTTTGATTTTCGATCCCGAAAGTTCGTCAATGGCGTCAAAAAGTACAAGTCCAATTTTTTGTACACTCGTTCTGACCAAAGCAAGACAACGGCAGAAGGTGTATAGTGAAAGTGTATAGCCGTCCTCTTTTTTGGGGTTGTCAATTGAAATAAAATTGATAAATATTAATGAATAGTCGATAAACTTTTAAAATATGTATTTAGGATTTAAAGTACCAAATTTCAATATCTATCAACTATAAATTGATAGTTCACCTTCGCAATAAGGGTGAAAGCCTATTACAAAGAGTATGAAGAATTATCAAGCTCAAAATCTTTAAACTGCTATCGCTTTCTCAAATATTAAAAAGAACATGTTACAAACAATGTTTTTTTTTTAATAACAGAGAAGTTTTCATGTTTGCAAACCAAGTTAATCTCATCTTTAGTTTGATTCTCCTCACATAAACTTTAACTACTACACAAGAAACACGTTTATGGTACTAATGTTATCTGTTTATGAAGTAATGCTTTCTTCAATCAGGATACAATTTCGCTTTCCTTCTTCGTTGTTGCCTTGACAATTCTATGAATCATACATCAGTTTGAACATTTCACAACTCAGTCAAATTGTCTGCTATATAAAGTTTTCATATATGTAGCAGTTCAATTGTTAAGGATGGGCTCCCCATTTCCATGAGCCCCAAAATTATAATCCTTCATTGATTTTTTGATGAAGTTCCTGGGAAGATATCATGGAGATGGAGAGAGACAAAATGACTTACATGTGTATCTACATGACAACAAAAAAACAAACAGGAAAGTGCGTCATTGCATGTCCAATAGACACTAAAACGTCAATCAGATGTATTCGAAAATATACATGAGCGTTGGCTGTTTTTACATTTATACTTTAATATATTTATAAATATACGCCAAAAAAATGAATTCGCCGAAATTATATTTTAGATTCATTTCCAATAAAAGCTTTTTGGGGATTTTTTCTATGAGCGCATCGTCATTTCTTTAACGTCATAAAATATATACGCTTCTTAAACAATATTGTGCATCATTAATGCTAACGAAATACAGCACTGTTGAAAAATTACACTACACATGCCAAGTTGTAGATTTCTGAATTTTTTTTGAGATGAAACTTATTAAGGAAATTAATGACCGATAATCACATGTGAGGGGCTCTCCGTTTACGTAAGGTAAATCAATTACATACATCCAATTAATTTCATTTCATTTAACAGTTTGATTTTATTTTTCAGCAAGTCCGAAGTTCATGGCTTTGTTTAAAAGTAGTACTGTTTGTGGGAAATCACCAGGCAAACATATTGTCTGTTTCCAATTTTAAAAATACTACCTACTCTTTTTGAAAAATAGTTGAAGAAAATTTGAGTTGCAAGAAGATGTATTCAATAATTTCTGAAAATGGAGCAATATTGAAGAAGTTATTTTCTCATGTAGTATGATGAATTGTGTCATATTTTATATTTTTTATACTATCACTTCATTACTGGAGTAACGATTGGAAGCATGGAACACAAACGAGTTCTGCGCATTCGAAACTTAAAGAGACGGTATGACATCTACATCCTCTACATGAACTGTTTTCGTGTGGTTTAAGAACACAACTGAGAATGACAATTCTTTGCAACGAGTCAGGCAGCAATTAAGGTCTTCACTTTACTTTAATCTGTCAAAAATATATTTTTTTTTTGAACAAGTGATGGGTACCCAGCTCGAATTTCCGATCCCTGAAACAAACCTAAAATAAGCCGCGTGTACTGCCCCCAAATTAATAGCCCAGGAAGAATAGATTTTTTCAACGAACAAATTTGTTGTTTGACTGAGTTTTTTTGTTTGTTTTTTTGGCATTTGTTTTTAGCTATGAGCTGATCACAGAACTGTCAAAGAAAAATTCTATGTTTTTTTTAGCTCAGACATCAGAGCACAAAAAGTGTGTTTCTTTTTTTTTTGTCTGAGCTAGCTCAGAGCTTCATCGATTTGTTCAGAATAAAATGACTGAGTGAAATGCTGAGCTTAGTTTTTTTAAGTGATTTGAAAGACGAAAAAAATACGAAATTAAAGATGAGTTCCCAGAACAGCCAACCGTCTACTTGAAAACAAAAATTTATTATTATTGAACAAAAAATAATGTTGCTTGATTCGAACAATTTACAGCTGGAATCAGTGCAGCGCTCAAGTGTGTGCTCTGATGCTCAGTCTCTGCTCGGGGCCAATTGTAGGAAGAAGTCCTTTTAGGACTGGTGGAAGCAATGTAGATTTAGGTTTCAAAAAATGTTTTGTAACAACCAATCCCAGTCTTCTGGGTTCATAGTTCATCATGCAAACATTTCCACATACATACAAAAAGTTAGTTTTCTTCAAATAACTTGAAAAATATTAGATTGCCTTTCACAACCCGTAAATGCATGCAAAAACACGATTATATTATGTAGTTCTTACAGAAACCGTTAAATGACGTCTTGACAACATTATGCCCGGAGTTTGCTTTAAACAGAGATTAATTTAAAAAAGTTCCTTTGTCTCTAATTACATACAGAAACGGAGCGATGTGATTTCGAAAGTGATTTGCTGAATTGAAGTAGCCACACAATACGATACTTGATGTCTAATAGCAGGGTTGGTTATATTTTTGCATGTGTGAAGCTTCTTTATTTATTTATATACCTACTCGTAAAGGAGGAAATACTTTTCCCGTAAATATGATAATAGCCTTCATTGCTACCGGAGCCGTGCGATATTTATTTCTTTTGCTCGAGCGTCGAGCTTAAGTTCTTGTGACGACAATCACAGTCATTTTCTCGAGGCGTTCAATTTTTCAATTGTAGAATGTTGTTTTTTTTTTTTAAGTTTATTTCACTTTAGGCTTGAGCCGTCCAGTCCATATCGTTGTCAGTTCAGTCGTCCCTATTCATCATCATCATTGTTATAAGCTCAGTAATATCTACAAACATAAAAGTATGTATGTGTACCTATGAAATAAAATGAAATCAAACCTTGTCACAAGCTAAACAAATGCTGTGACATGCTGCTGTGAAAACGCTTGTGTTCCATGGAAGCATGCTTCTCACACAAAACGAATTCAATCTGCGAGTAGGTAGATAGATAGTCATAGTAAGTATGATGGTGGCGATGGCGGTGGCAAACTTAATGTTCCAGAATGTGGGACATCATCACACAGTGTCGGGAACGCGAATAGTAATCAAGGTCGAGAATAAAATAATAACATGATTTGATTGCAAACGAAACACTTAATAAAGTGGAGGAGTGAGGTCGCACGAATTGGATTGTCGCTTTATGGAAATCTCTAGAAATTCTTGTTCTCTTGAGTATGTCTCCAAACGCTATTTATTTTACATTTTTGTCGACCATTTACTTGCTTTTTTTTTTTGTTAAATGAGATTATTTCTCAGTACCAAAAATTTTAATATGTGATCTTTTATGATCAGTTTTTCCTGTTTTTGTTTCGGAATTCTTAAATTTCAAAGAATAAGGTGGACTAAATATTAATTTCAAATTTTGTTATTAGCTTAATACAAGCGAAGCTTAGATAAGAAAATACAGAATTCTTAAATTTAAAATAAGGAAAAGGCACATGAAATCGATGTTCAAATTAAAATTCGCCAAATAGAGTGAAGATAAAGAGGGCTCAGCGGGATGAGTTAAGAAGATCGTGTTTTAAAGCTGACTTGATTATTTTGGAATCAAAAGAGGATACATTTTGTTGCTTTACGCTGAATATATATTTGTTGTTAATTGTTATCACTATTTAATAGATATTGAAAAAAAAAAAAATAATACATATCAGCAATATCGCGACGTGAATGAAGGGTCTTTTAGCTCAAACTGTCCAAGCATGTGTAGTCCAAGCTATTTTGATACCATAAATCTTTTGACCTTAGTTGTTTGTGAAATGGTTAAGTGTGGTTCTGACGAAGGAAGATAAAAAGATAAAAATAACGATCAGTAATCAGTGGGGACGTGAAAGACTGTTGGTTTAAATCTACCCTGGTGTGCAGGAAAGTCGCTAAAAATAATTACCATCCGCCGGTATATTAACGCATCTGGTTAGTATCTCGGATTGCGATTACCATTCAGCAACTCACAGCCTACAAACGAGTTATTCCAATAAAGGACTCGTATCCACATATATGTATATTTTCTTTGTTTGATTTAAAAGTTATGATACTGATAGCATTGATAGTTATTGATGCTAAAAGTGAAACAAGGCATACGATATCAGCCGTTTACTTTAGTTCTAGATCGCTTTCAGCGCCAAACATGTTTAAGCGAGTTCGTACAGCAGAACACCCGATGTGCAAGTCTCTTACTCAAAATACTTGCTGTGGATAACGCTTGCTTGTAGGCGTATTGCCTTTGTTTGACATTAAATCACCTCTGTCAACTATTTATAGCGTTAAAATTATTCATTGAAAATTATTCCATCGTCCAAGATAGCAGTTCTCTTACTCAGCACTGGAAAACTGTCCCTTAGACTTGGTGCGGAAATTATGTTTTTAACAAAAATTTGTGCGCCTCCGTTGTTTGGTTTATTTTTTTTTTTTTTCAAATCCAGTACTTTTAATAAAGACTTAAAATACAATTTGATTCTTCTTTTTGCATACATACGAGGAAAAGCATGTAGCTGAAGGTAGTTTATTCACAGTCGGAATCTAAAGACATATCACAGGGGCTGCCACTGCCAGTGTTCAGTTATACATAATTATGGTCGACCTTAATATATTGCAACAATCTTAAACTAATTGGTCGCAAAATATACACCAAAAAGAGTGTCTATTGTGCCGCACTTGAAAAAGAAATAAACATTCTCATCAGGAAACACGTTTCTGATTTCAAAATTAAAAACAAATATAAGACTATTTCTGTTGGCGTGCTTACACTTTAGAAGTAAACCACTTCTGTGGCTCATCAATTAATTTTTTATCAGTTTCCACCTGCCATTGTTTTGTTATAAACTTAAATTTTCTCGATAAAAACTTGGTATATCCGGATAGCTCTTGATCATTAAAAAAAAAAAAATCAAGTACAATCAGAATTGACAGGTAAAAAGTAGTTGAACTCGGCTTTGATGCGTTCGAACTAAATCATCATCATTATCATGATTCATGATCATCGATTGCGAGGCCACACTAAAATTTGTTTGCATTTACGTATTGAAACGTTATTCATTACTTAGCTTTCGCTAATTAATTTACACATCAGTGGCTTAATTAACGTTTGCATAATACCTTTTGCGAATGATTGCAATGCTTATGCTAATAAGCAGCCCGCACAAAGCGAAAGCTTGTTTCTGTTCTAGCTTTGTCCATGTTTGAAAATCAGAATCAAATGTAGTTTGTTACATATGTTTTGGTGGCAGTGTTCTTAATTATTACGAAAGGCATCGTGGGATAGATTTTGTTTTGTAAATTATGTATGGGATGAATTTTTTAGTTATATTTATTTAAAAACTCCCTTAAGCACAAGAGCCATGAATGGTTTCTTGCCCTTAAACATACATATGCGTGAGTTGGAATTCTATTTATGGATACAAACTACATAGTTGTGTGACGGATACAAGAAATCGATTTATTTCGAAGCTTAAACAGAGTTGGCATGCACATTTATAACATAACCTTGAATTAATAGTCACAAACTGTTCTAGTTCTTGAATTAGATACACACTTTTAGTTTTCTATTTGCATAGAGAAGATTAAGGCTTAACTGTTTAAGTTTTTTATTTACCAAGTTATTTTAATTTTTTAATTCTAAGAATATTTTCCAAATGAATTTTTGGAGTTTTTATTAAGGATTAAAAATAACGGATTTATGGCTAAAACAATCGACACTATAGTTTGACCGATTACAAGATGTGAAGTGGCACTTAATTTCATCCAAAAAATACTCTTTGAAATGTGCAAACTATAGACAAGAGCCATGTCATCGGTAAAAGCAATAATTTTCCAATGTTCCAATACACTTAAATATATTAGTCCTAGGACTGATCCCTGAGGAACATCAGCTTCTGAGCATGGCAATCGTTCACTCTTAATCTCACTTACAAGCAGATATTGCTTTCTTTATTAGTCGTTCCACATGAAAACGTCCAATCGAAAAAGCTAAACCATTTTAGATTTTACTCAAACTTTGTGAGGATATAAAAGAAGACCTGCATAAAACTTTTAAATCTTTTCTATCAGAGATGTCTTTTCGTTTGGCATGGCATTTAAGCCTATAACCTTTGCTCAACGAATATGAGTTAAAGGCAAGCCTAAGCTGTATCCACAGACTTTTACCATTATAGAAAGTAGTGTCCGACAAGTTTATTGGCGGAGTTGTCTTTCATCCAAAAATGGGCCATTCTGCCATAATGCAAAATTGGGAATAGTTTGTTTTTTAGATTTCAAAAACTTTTTCGATGATTTTGCAACCCAAATTCTGCATCATTATGTGACCAGCAGCGCACAAAAAAAAACCATTGATATAAAAATGTAGTTTTGGCTGTTGAAGGAAATGTTACACATACGCCACAGTGACCGTTGAAGTTTAAGCCTTAAACTTTGATGAAATAATTTTATATTTCTAATTAAATTAAGAAACTCGTTTTTGTAGCTGATTGGAAAATGAGCATATATATGTATGTAGGTACATTAGGGTGGAGCACATTTTCATTTTTTTTTTGTATTTCTTGGGCTTCTCTGGGAATTAAGGTCCTCTGGGCCAGATTTTTTTAGATTTTAAAACATTTTAGAGGTCGCTAGCATCGATTTTATGCAAAATAGATAACGGGTTAAAAAATGTTTTTAGAGTATCAAATTAATAATTTTTTTGATGTAATATCTTCTTTAAGCTGTTATTCTACTTAATTTAAAGTTAATGACAAAAATAATAACATTTAGTCACTCGTATAAATCCGGCATTATTTGACCTACCCTAGAAGAACTTAGTTTACAATCATGTTCAGCATACCCGAATTATCTTTATTAGCATCATATTTTGAGCGTGAGGGATAGCATCAAGTGATTGGTATTTTTGGATAGGTCTTTTGTTGATTGTATGTATGAGATGCGGAGTCTCTGCAAACACTAGTGAGGGTGTTTAAAAGATTTTAAAGTGCAATAACAATGCATTTTGTTAAGAATGTTGATACCAATAAAAAATGTTTGTTGTACAATAGATCTTCGTTGTATGTTGCCAAAACGTTTGTGTCAAGACAGTTTAATCGTTTCCATATTGCAGTTATAGTAGCTAGTATTATAAAAAGTTGAAGTAATTTTTTTTACCAATGAAATGCAATAAAACGCCCATAGTATAAATTTATCTGAAGTTACAGATCTTTCATTTGACACCAATTTCATTAATAGTCGTTGAACGTCCAAAATTCCCATTCTCCTTTAATACAAATATGTATTGCAGTTCTGAACGCACCAACTAAATAAACCTTTGGACTGTTTTTTTTTTTTTTTTTTTTTTGTTCAAGACAGATCAGCTGACACTATTTGTTGCCAAACCACATGCTAGTTTACTGTTTCTGGGTTGCAAATCTGATTGATTGAAGTGTTAGTCATTGCAAAAGTCTGTATAGTTATAGCAGAAACATTTTTGTATAGGTCACTTAACTGATTGTTGAGATAACATGAAAATATGAGTGTGCATATCTAGGCCGTAGGTTCTATTTTTTTTTTTTTTTCGTTTCTTGAAACATTCAAACTATCAATCAACTTGACTTTATTTAAAGTCCAATAGAATCTTTTTTATTACAAAAAAATATGTAGTAGGTAAAGAACATAATGTATCACATACTAGACAACTGCCTATTGCTTAGATAAAGATCACAATTAAATTATAGATTTTAAACAACCTACTAAAAAACAACCTACTAAAATAAAACCATTAAAATATTTCCAAAGTTCTTTTTTTCTATTTTATCTTTGAAGGGAAATATTAACATATGTAAATGTCTGTTTCAGCTGCTTCCATTGTGTTTGTGCGTCCTTGTTTCTTGACAGTCATTGGCGCTCCGCGGTTCTTTTTCTACATTTCGATGACAACTCATTTTTATTTTTATTTTTTTTGGGAGTAAACCAATTTCCGAGGAAAATGATTTTTGTTGAAATTCAGAAAACAAAAGCACCACTGTGAGGCGCGTGGCGGTTTTAGATAATAGTCTTCGCTAGCATTGGAACAGATTCTCACCAACAGAAATCAATGTAAATTATGTGTTTTGTTTTTTCAAAGGATTTTTTGCAGTAGTATGCAACTCATTAAAAAAAACAGAGTTAAAGCTGCTGATAAAACCAGAAGTTAAATCCAGCTGCCCATTAAATTGTTAAATTTTAATTTTTCTTTTATCGTCAGATTGGTGTTGTTTTTGTATGTTTAATATCGTCCCGTTTCTGTGTTAACCACGTATCTGCACAGCAAAATTTGTTTAGTTTTTTTTAGGAAAGGTTTTTCTCGAAATTAAATATTTGGATTGAATAAAAAGAAATCAAATTAACTGTCACAATTTATACTGTTTCTTCTTCTTTACTCATAATTTTCCAGAGGGTTTTATTTTTAAACAAAATCTTTCAAGAAAATGTAGCTAGGAGGTTTAAGAAGAAGCGGGCTAAGATTCTCTCTTTTCAGATGTAGAAGTCAGAAGTAAAAGTCTCGCTCAAATTGGAGACAAAATATTTTAAACTTTTCACAAAACATTTTCAGTTCTTATTAATTCAATTGAAAGTATTTATTTTATTTTGATAAAAGCACTTTTTTCTTATTCACTGGCCTTGAATTAATGCCTGCATATTTTTTTTTTTTGTTATTATGGAGAAACATTTTTTTTCAATTTTTAATGATTGACGCATAAAAACATTTATCTTATTTTTATCAGAAACCGCATATTCTCTATCAGAGTAATACATCCCATACGTTCAAAACTTTATATGCTGATAAACAGTTTTGTCAACTTTGCAAACAAACATTAATTTTTTCAAAAACCGTTATTCTCAATTTTGCATTTTAAGCACTCTCTATGTAGTTGGTCCCAGTGTGCGTGGGGTCAACGATAACATCATAACATGAATGGAATTTAGCGTGATTCCGGGAAGTATATAGAAGCAATGTCAGGATTTTAGACTGTGAAATCAACACGACATCGTTGCAACGGCAACGACAAAAAAAAATCGTTTTTATGAAAAAAAACGCTGCATTATTGCATGGTCTTGGTATAAGCCAATTTTAGTCTAAATTTGTACAGCTGTCTTTGCAACGTACAATTAACTTTTTAAAACAGTCTACAAAATTGCGACAACTAAACGGCCTTGTGCAAGCTTTCCTTTAAAAGTTTAATTAGATACAAAAAAACAACATTTCTTTTATGGAAATAATTGGTAAATTCCACGTAAATTCCAAGTAACAATTTAGTTCCTATTTCGGTCTAGCTGCGTTTCTAAAGCTAATTTAACTCACGCTGCTAGTATAGCTAAATAAGAACTAGAATAGTTACTTGGGCATTAATTTGAATGGTTTCTTCTCTAGCTTATTCAATCGCCAATATAAGCCCCAATTTCCTCTCTAAAAGAACATGCATAGGTCTAGTCATTTAGATTTAGACTTTTCCAATTGATGTAGGCGTTAATAGCATTATAAATCATTTGACCTTGAGTATCTTTGCTTGTATGTATGATTTGCCGAATTCTGATGCAATGACTTTTTGGCAGTATCCTTCCCTAGCAACTTCAATTTTCTTTATTTTAATTTACATTACAACACTCTCCATCTTTCCAAACTTATCGTATTCAACGCGCGTAGGCAGAATAAAAAGTCTAAAATTCCTTAATGCCAAACAATCAAGTGCACAATTTTAATGATATAATTGGTAATATGTCTTTCTTGTCTACTTCATTTTATAATTCGAGAAGCAAAAAAGAAAAAAAAAATGGATAGACAAAAATATAAATCTTAACGTCCCTCTGTCGGTTGGTCAGCAGGCAGCGTAGATTATTATTTGACTTTCACGTTGTTTGCGCGTGAAAAAACATGCGTATGATTCACATTTCACGAGGAATACGCACCGCGCCACAGGATGCATTAATTAACTTGTAGACATTCACAAAAGTAAAGACGCGCGAGACTCGCTGGAGATATGCCCGAGTATGATATAGCTTAGCTCTACATAACTCATCATCAACATTATAACGTATAAAGTTCATCTTTTTAAATTCCAGTCATTGCTTAAATCTGTGCAAATACCTACAAACAAACTATAAATTTCTATACTACTCAAATTGAGAGCAGGGTTATTCTTTTTTTTTTTTTTTTAATTTTTCATTTTATTTGTGCGGCCGGCACAGAGAAGAAGAAAAAAAAAACCCACATATTCATGTTAAATGAAATATAAAAAGCAATTTGTATAGAGTTCCTAATTCAATAAATAAACACAATGAAAAGCCTGAGTATAACAACAACAACTACTGAAGAGAAAAAAAAACGCACTTGTCGGATTGCGTCAATAATCCAACAAAGTTTTTTCACACTCTTTCATATACGTAAGCGTAAGTGGATATACCGAATGAGAATGCAACGTTTAAGTACAGCTTGACCGCACGTTCCTTTTCTCAAAAGCGCTGGTACACTTCAAAAATCGTTACATATTCGTATAATACAGGTAAACTATGACAGGTATTTGTTTATCTATTAGATTAGAAGATGCATTTTTCATGCAGGGTGTTTTTTCGCAGGTTTTTTGTGAAATTCAATTGCAAAATTTTGTATCAATATCTTTTTACTCACGTTGTTGGAACAAATGTAAAACAAATGGGTGATATAAATAAAAACGAAGCACGTGCTCAGAGCAGGTACTCAGTGTAAGAAGTCGAACAGGTGCTCATGAAAATGTATGCGTTCAAGAATTTTATTCATACCAAATGAAGGACCAATATCTCATACGATTTTACACTTGGACTGTTACAGTTCACATCTTTAAAATATATGGCAAAATGCAAAGAACTGCAAAATGTTAGTCTTCTGATTCCTCCTGTACTCCTGTATTAACTTACAATACAAAGATATAGTTGATCAATATTCTATCCCAGAAAGTGAAAAGCTGAGTATTGTTTTTTAACTACTATTTACAGTTTAGCGGAAGAATATTTGCCAGATCTTATTGTTATTATAAATTAATTCTAAATTGTTTTTTAAGGTTTGAGTTCTTTTCAAAAAAACTCTCTGGGTCTAATGTTTTTAATAATATTTTTCTCAAAATATAGATTAATTTTGTGAGTTCTAAAAGGATTTACTCCAAATTGCAAGGTTAGGAAAAGGCTCTCTCAAGAAGATAGAAATTGCGGTACATTTTCTTGCCGATTAATTAATCTCTTTAAAAATGCTTAGTTTCAAATCATCTTATTTTGTATCCTATCTTCCAACACTCGCATAATATAGACGGACTGGTAGGATTAGGATAAAGATTAGTGACGAAATCAGTTTACCGAAATTCCTCGATATCTCATTTTTTCCTCTTGAGAGCTTGTGAGCTATTTTGCGTGTTTTTCTTTACTATTTCGATAGGTAAAGTCTAGGTGATGTAAGACACTCAACACTAAACTTATTATTAAAATTATCCTTTGAATCCCCAAGGAACTTTTAAAAAACGAACTTGTCTAACTGGCAGACAGCCCTGTTAAACTCTTTCATCCATTTTTTCATGTTTAATTCACGTAGGTTGAAGAAAGAGCTCTTAATAAGCTTATACTTAACCAGCGATGCTTAATAAAACGATTCTGCTTACAACACCTGTGTGTGATTTTTTTTATTCACTGTAACCAGGGGATGGTACTGTAAGAGTGTTAACAATTTTTTTCAATTAACATAATTATACTTCCCAAGTAATTTCACAGGAAAAATCTTTCTTACTTTGCTAGTTCATCTTCATCACTACGTAAAAATGCATCGAACTCAAAATGTACAGCCTCTGTTCCTCACCATGCAGTTCGAGCTATAATAACCTTACACCTTACTTACACCTCTTTTATGGTTGTCAATTATCAGTTGAAAGAAAACTGACAAATAATGTGGGATACTTGATAATTTCTGAAATAAAAAAAATTGAGTTAAAAAGTATTAAATATCAATATTTATTAGATATCAATCGATTATCAGCCATATTAGGGGTTTTCCATCACGGTTTGAGGTACTTCCCTTAAAAGAGAACAAGGTGTAAAAAGCTACTACCTATTTACTTGACTTCTTTTCGAAGACATCTGTTATTAAAAAAAAAACACCCTGTGTCCTATAGATACTTCCATTTCTCATAATAA
Source organism: Meliscaeva auricollis (assembly GCA_948107695.1). Taxonomy (NCBI): domain Eukaryota; kingdom Metazoa; phylum Arthropoda; class Insecta; order Diptera; family Syrphidae; genus Meliscaeva; species Meliscaeva auricollis. Next base: position 114,466,483 of record OX403616.1, on the reverse strand, counting down.
TGTGTACTGACTGTACTTTTATTTGTTGAAAAATTAATATAGGTACCTAGCCATTAAAGATTCTGAATATAAAATGAAAACCAGCTGAATTGCTGAACTACTTTTGACAGTTAACATCTTTGTTGCTGATGTGTATTAACAATAATTCATTTGATGCCTTTATTGATGAATTATAATTGCGATTCAAGTTTTAAATGATTTTCATCTGTCTCATTAATTTCATCTAAATTCACTAAATTCTAAAAGATTATACAAATCAGAAGTTCTATTTTAAAAATTAAAATTTTGTTTGCATAATGAAAAGCGGGAATGATCGCTTGAATCTAGTGTCAAAAAATAAAATCGCAAAGTGAATTGAATAAGGGGTGACAATCAGAATGATGGTTCTGACCCGACACGAACGACAAACGTCGTCGTCTCGTACAATCTTGTGCTGTTTGCCTTATAATGATGATAATATCTTGGAAATCTTTGCGCTCCACTATTTAACAAGAAGCTATCAAGATAATTTATTGTCTTCATGGCTCTACGGCAAAGGCAATAGAGAAATAATCCAACATGTGGGGGCAATATAATTCTAATAAATAGATATCTATATATATTCGTTTGCCGCCTCTTACTTAACCTCCCAACTTTATCCAGGATAGGCTATACATATATTTTTTTTTTCACAATAATTTTATAGATAAGTGCATGTATCTCTAAGTGCACTTGCAATCTACTATATAGTAGTACTACTACAAACTACACTATCGATTTCTCTCTCATTTTCGTTTCTATTTTTCTCTCAGTCTCTCTATTTTTTCTCTCTATTTCCTCCCTCTTTCTCTCTCTGTCACTCAGTCTCTCTTGTTTCCAAGTTGTGTATTCTTTGCAAATTCTGCACTGGTTACATAACGAACTGTATTCTTTGTGTGACACAATGAGCGAACGGCGAAAAAAAGCACACACAACCTGGGGATGAACCGAACCTATAACGGAGAGGTAGGTAGGTCGCGATAGGTACGAGTAGGTAGGTAGGAGCGCAGAAACAATTTGTAAAGCAGAGAAGTGAAACTGTGAATTATAATTCCTAATAATGATGTGGGGAAAGCAAATTAAACGCACTACAATTGGTTTTTTCCGGGCTGAAATTCATTCTATGTAGTTTTGCCTCGGAACGGTTGCTCTCTAAACGGCCGACATTGATGGTAACCATCAAACACCACCACCACCGCATCGTTCCTCAGACCTCAGCTCAGCATCGTTCAGCAATTTTTGTTCTAGGCTAAGTTTATGGATTATACAGCATGAGTGTGTCTATCTATGTGATGACTACTCCAACTACTGGTGCTTCTTTGCTGTCACTGTTGCTACTGCTGTACTTACCGCACCGCGCGGCGAACCGCCATCTCCTACAAACATCAAATAAAATTGTTGCTCTGACTTTTTTGCCTTTTAAGTATTTACACAAGTCTGTTTGTCGTCCGATATGATGTCGCTTGTGTTTCGCTGTGTTCTCGGTCATCCAGCTGAAGAAATCTGATAATTACCAGGGCAGACATAAGATTTCTTCCTTCACACTCAATTGGTGTTAATTAATAAAAATCATAAATAAAATTTTAATTCACGGTTACTTTTAGTTAGAACAAGTTAGTTAGTTGGAGCTTAGGGGAAGCTATAGGTAGGTAGGTTCTCGATTCTCGTATATAATTTGCCAGTTAAATGATAAGCAACTTTGATGAAGATGATGATGATGACAAATCCCCAACACAACACAATCAATGACGTTTGTCTTGATGTACAGTACCCTGTACACGGACTAACTGACGGAAAGCGGAAAAAGCTTACAACGATTATAATTACAAAAAAAAAAAAAGAAAAAAAACTACCTCATGTCGAAGCGAAGGTATTATTTCAATTGCATAACAGCAAACAATACAATCAGTGATATCACTTTTCTGTTTTGACGTAAATCGATATATCCAAGAGCCTCTGTCTATATCTACGAGTAGGTACATTTTAAATGTTGACAACAGTTTAGGGTTTTTACATGACACATTTTCACACTCAGTAAGGGAGAAATGAATTAAATGAAATTTTATAGTTTAATAACAATAAATTAGTATACAAGCATTTTTTGAGGTATTTATTACCTTGATTTCTATGTAGTTGCTCGTGCAGAAAATCTAAATCAAATTTTTTTCAAATTCCAAATCTGTATACATTTCATAGGAGATAGATACTAATTTTTGTTTGATTATATCACTGATTGCACAACAATTACACTGACACTTAAGGCAATTTATTATAATTTTTCATACCTATATGATAATTTGTTAAAATGATGTACCTACCTACCATGATTGAAGCTTTTTATTGGGCTATCAAAATTAGTCGTTTTTCATTATTAAAGCAAAAATTCTCTTGAAGGTTGTCATATTGTAGTCAAGGAGGTAGTGTTGGTACCTTGGAAAATCATTTGTAACGAAATAAGTTTTCCCTATACATAGTACATTTGCTTGAGGCTTAGTCAATGGTTTTTAGTTTTTTTTTCACTGTCTTACCTGTATGCACCTTTAGGAGTTAAAAAATAATGCTTTTATTTATTAGTCACTTGATCGGGTTGGCTACGTTTGAGTGAACCACTTTTGTCTGGGTTACAACTGACGAATCACGTTCTAACATTTTTTGAAAGTCCTGCATTGGTTCTCATTTTATATGAAATAAATCGATATTCTTTTAATTTTAGAAGACTTTCATTGAGAAACGAATTCGTCGTTCAACTAGATAATATGTTGTTTTTTTTCAGAAAATTCTTTAGTTTCTTTTGGAAGTCTCCGTTGGCGAGGTGGCTATGCAAATTCTTATAGTTATCTTTAGAATAACAATGTTATTTGAAAAGCTTCTGCTTGATTTCATATGTTTTTACCTTTCTTTCAATTATTTATGTATTTAAGTTTAAAATTCGCTCGTTCTTTTAAGAACATAAATATTTTTCAAAGCAGAATGGCACTGAATGCATGTTAGTTACATTAGATCGGAACAACCAATTCTTTTTCTTAAAGCAAACAAAAAAGTTTTGGGATTTTCAATTTTTAGATAAAAAACAAAAAAAAAATTGTTTAATGGAAAATGGTTCCATTTCAACGTTGACTACTCAATAACGAAACAGCGGCATTTCAAGTTTATAATTTTAAATTGTTGCCATTATTATAGCAAAATACGTGCACCATTTTTGTTTACATAACAATGATAACAAGCGAGTATAAATGCTTGCCAGAATTCGTCGTTCAATTAGAAAAAAAGATTTTTGAAATGCTAAAACATACAAATTATTCTATAGATATCTGATCTTATAGTTTGGCATTGACTTTTTAATCAAATTTGTTTTTGTAATAGATAACACCCTTGACCATTGAAAGAACTGTAAAAGAATGTAGACATTACTAGTTTTTGAGTCGTTGTTAATCCACTCAAGTTTTAACTGCAAGTTTGTTCTATTCTATTACTAAATATGTTAATTACTAAATATGTTAAAGCATATAGTCATTATTATTAAACATGAACTTGATCGAGTATGTGATAAGAGAAACACCTAGGGAAGGTGTTCCATCGGCTTTCCTGTGGCATTTAGTAATGAACAGAATTATCAACAAATTGAAGAGAAGTGGCATGAAAGCAGTTGAAATAGGGTACAAAAGCATCTAACTGACTAGCCCACTGTTGTATCTGGGTAAAACACAATTTGGTGAGGTCACTCGAACTTTTAAATTTATTATTTGGTTATAGTAGCCGTGTTTTCAAAGTTTAGTCAGTTAAAATATAACATGCAGCTCGACAAGAAAAACTTATTCAAAATACTTTTGCACTTTCATCCACTCTCAAAAACACCCGCTTAATGGTAACAGGGAAGTTTACGTTCAACCACGGGCTGTAAACTAGGAGATAACCAATGTAAAATTGGACTAATGTGTTTTAAGTAAGTACCTATTTACATACTAAAACTGAAATACACGACTCTTTAATTCTACCTTAGTTAATCCTCCAATCAAACACGAATCTTGTGACGTAAACACCTGAATTACGACCAATGCTCACTTGTGGTTCAATAGTGTGATGGATCACTCTTAACAAAGCGTATTTTATCAATTAACCAGAGATGACACAGATTGTTACTCATACGCCATAGTTACCGGTTTACTTAAAAAACTGATACAAACAATTTCTATTGCTGATCAATCACTAAATCCATTCACTGGCTTTTCAGAAAATTAAAATCCTAATAAAAAACTATTTCATGAATCAAAAAATAATTAATTTTTCCTTCGAAAACACATAAATACGAATGTACACTTTTTTCAATGCTATAAAAAGATTCTAGTGACCTTATCTAAGAATATAAAAATTTTGATTTATGATGCATTCATTTTAAAGCGATATTTTGATGCCTGTCATTATTTATGTTTGAAAATAAATGTATTTTAGCATAAATCAAAACTCTTACTTACCACCCAAAAACAATAACAAAAGGAACACTTCCTAGTTTAAACTATGTATCTATCTATATCTTTTGTTAACATCTAAAATTTTATAAATTATAAATAGCGTCACATTATTTAATCTTAAAGATAAGTTGTACAGATATCCCAAACCAGATAATTTTAATAATAGCAGTTATAACCACTTTTCATATTTATCTTTCTAGTTCAAAATAAAAGACAAATAATCTTAAAGATTAAAAAAAATCTGTGCAGTAAATTTTACATTCTTAAATGTCAATTAGGTTAAAATTATTTGTTTCTGAGTCTTGATAAAAAAATATTTTTTTTTAAATGTAAAGATTAAAATTTAAAAAAATATGTATAATTCATTTTTTTGCAACTTTTTGCCAAATAAAATGAAATAAATATTTGATTTTTTGCTTATCAAGTTTTATTTTATTTTGTTATTGTTCTTATCAAACATTTTAATTCGGGTGAGATTTTATTTCAGTAAAAGTCATTCTGAAAACATCTTTGTATAAGTAATATAAATTGTAGCCTTGCGATGCATACCCAAGTAGAGAAGATATATTCGTAAACCAATTTAAGTTTTTCATCAAAACATCCACTTAACTGGGGTTGAAAAAAGTATAAGTTGTGCTATGAAGATTTTCGGGGTTATCGTTATACGTTATCCCTAGTAAGAAATTTGGGAACGTAAATACCGAAGAAATGTCACCCTCAGAATTTATTGGTATCAGGAACATAATTTTCAGGGAAATTTATCGTCCATTTCATACATCTTTTTTTTTATCCCTGGAAAAGGGAAGATTCACGATCGCAAAAAAAATATTTCTACGCAAACAAAATTCCGCTGGAGATTCCCGATAGGGCCCTTTACGTTTTATAGATCTGAAGGTGGTTTTTTGGACTTAATATTAAGGATTACGATTATTGTTTTCTTTTTTTTTGATTAATTCAGTCTGAATAGTTGCAGGTACTGACGGTTATCATCCAATTTTATTTTTTGTCGATGATTTCAACAAAGAAATACGAAAAAATGGGTCTTCACATATTTGGTCTTGATATCTGCCTATCTTTCAGTATTTGTAACCAGCAAAATATGGTACTTTTTTTTATTAAAAATACTTTTTTAGGATAGAACACTCCTTATAAGTGTACTATACAAATAATTTTATTTTCCTTTTGGTAATAGAACAAGTTTTGCTTTTAAAACATCAAACTATACTTATCAAACTATAAAAAAGATACATTTTGTAAATTACACTGGTCTACAAAATTTATCTCATTTTTCTCCTTCCAAAATGTTTTAAAATTTATGAAAGATTTCGATTTCCATGTTATCAGATCTAACAATTTTTTTTTAACTTTGCCGAATCCTTTGATTTATTCGTTTAAACAGAGATACGTATCCAAGAGGAATAATATGTAGGTACCTTCTTAAAAAAACAAAAATAGTTCAATAAGTCATGGATTTGTTTTCCTTGGCAATTTAATTGCGAAACTCAGTATAAAATCCTTAATCCTTGAATTTGAATACCTACAATTTGAGACTTATATATACTTGAGAAAAAACATAATGCATTCATCGTTCATTGGGTCCATTATTCTAATAGTCATTCAAATACAAATAAATTAAAAAAAATGCATTTTGATAAATCTTAACCGCATTGTCCTTCATTATTCCAAATCCAAAATAAATTCGCCATCATAAAAAGTCACACAAATACAAAAATCAATAAATTCTCGCATGACCTATAACAAACGTCAGTGTGTTAACTCTGTACAAAATCCTTTAACTCAAAAAAAAACCCTGGGATTTTGATTCGTGTCTATTTTTTCTGTTGTAGTATGATAACAATATTTTTTTTTTCTTTATTCCGAAATGTATTTTATGATAGTCAAAAAAAATCATAAAACTACAAACATCAGCTTTAACAAAAAAAAAAAAAAACTTATCCTGTAAATGAATATAAATTATGCAACTCTTTCGTGTAAATTTGTTTTCTTGTATTTACATTTATATGTATGAAGCAGACTTTTTGGAGACATTTGTAGCTAGTTTCTTCGCCCCTAAAATCAATATATGAACATGAACATGCAAAAATACACAAGAAGAACAAAAAAAAAAATTAAATAAAATACAAGTACTTCTAACACAGTTCGCCAACCCTGTCTCTCTTCCAGTATTTTTTTCTTTTCCAAGAGTTTGTATATTAAGTTGGTTACATAAGGACGAGGCCGGCCCACGTTTTACGTAACACATTTTTTTTCTTCCTCATCATCTTATGCCTACAAAGTCGTTATCCTTGCCAAAAAAGAAAAAAAGTTGAGAGACAACACATAAGGACAGGAAAAATACATAAATACTTCGATATGCTTTAGGAATTAAGGTATTTCGAAAGGAATATATTGTCCTTTTTAATGACAATTCCAAAACGGGGTTGGTATGGCATAACTTCTAATTTTTTGTGTTTCCTTCAATGTATGGGAATTTTTTTTTTTAAATTTTTTTCTTGTTTCGGTATATAAGAAAAATGTATGCCAAATATAGGTTAGGTTTTCTATACAAAGATGTCTCTATACACACATCCTTTTTCTCGTATTAAATAAGCTTTCAGGGTATAGATATGAGATGATATGCGCAATTCACATATAAATTATGTAATTTACAAGAAATTTCAGGACAAAATATTGGAGCATAAGGAAAAAAAAACAACGAATAAGGAAGAATAATTACATACCAATTAGAAGGTACAAGCAAGATATTTTTTTAATTAAGATTAAGTAATGGTACTTTATCCTTTTTTTTGGGATACGAGTTCCACCTACTTTTTTATCGACCTCCCTTTTTTTTTGTTAAACTTAAGGAAGAAGGATTGAGTAAAAGCTTTTTTCCCCAACGCTGAGAAAACACTTGCCCTAATTTTATTTCTTTCTTCTCCATTTTTGAAGTGCATGTTGTTGGTATTTGTTCCAATCTAACTCCATCAGCCCCTGGCCTCTAAATATGTCATTAGAAAAAGAGCAATTAAACCAAAAAAATAAAAAAAAGAAAACTCAATGAACAATGACATTTTGATTTATTTTTGACATTTATCTTTCCCAAGGAAATTCAAATTACCTGCCTTGCTTCTTTCCATGTTACAGATTTTCGATTTTTAATTTCTTCAAACACAACATTTGCCATTAAAACTATTTTTATAAAAATATATTTGACGCTCTCTCTCTCTCTTATCCCTTTCTCAATAATAAAAGGTATAGGAGGGTACCTACCAATTATGACGCATTGTGACGTCATTTTTTCCATTTCAGCGCAACCGCATATTATATGCATAAAATCAAACCAATAACAAAAAAAACTAAAATTTATTTTTTTTTAAATAAAATAACAAAAACAAACCTTTGTCTAAAACATGATTATAAACAAAATAGAGCTTTGCTGTAAGAAAAAAATCTGAAAAAAAAAGATAAATGTGCCATCATCATTGCATTTGTTGTAGATTTTCAATAAAATGCCATTAAACTGCCACCAACCACAACCACCCCCTTTTGGATACATACTTGAAATAAGAAGAAAAAAAATTAGTTGTAAAACGAAAAGCTTGCAAATTCGCTTTTTTTCTCTCTCATTTTGTATTACACAACTTGTGTAAAAAATCTCACCCCTATTTTGACACGACAGCGACGACTACAACAAGAACACACAAAAAAAGCTTCACAAATTCAGTACGCATGGAGGGTTAGTTTGTATAGTTGACACCGTTATCAGTAGCTCTTAAACACCGGTGGTGTTTTCTCTCTACCCTAATAGTGAGCTTTTTTCTTACCCTCTCATTCACTCGCTCTCCATCCATCTATCTCTTGCATAAGCTACTATAAGCTTCAACCTCTGAGTGGTATTGGTGATGGAAAATTTCCTACAACAAAAAAAAAATAATAAAGCTCCAACTGTTATAGAAAAATTTTACGGCGAAAAGCTTAATACGAACGGCATCTAGAAGTTCAGTTAGTCGAGCGCTGATCCCGAAGTGAAAAGGTCGCGCGTTGTGTTCGTTGATACGGTTAGTTCATAATAATAATTATTCTTCTTTTCTTCTCAACTTGGCTCTAAATTAAAATACAGAAAAGAAAGAAGAAACAGAAAAAAAAAATTAATATTAGTTTTAAGCTTTAGTATAACACAAAGCTTATTTTTTTTTTCTTCTTCAACTTGCAAACTATACTACAGAGCATAAAAAATAATTTCATTTCTATTTTAGAAAAGATTCGAAAAGCAACCCACAAAACCAAATAAGAATTTCGCATTTCCGTGAATATAATCTAAAAAAAAGGGGTGTTTTAACCCCTAAAGAGAATCTTCTTCTGCTGTGAACTTATTGTGTAATAGTGCAAAGTAGTATTTAAATAAAAAAAGGTATATCCTCATTCTACTACTGATCCTGACATTATAACGAAAAAAAAGAATAGAAACATTTCTTATAATTTGTTTAAAAATAATATTTAACAACCAACTTACACATCCATGCCATTTGATTTGTTAATGATTTTTTTTTTTCGTATAAATTTTTGTGAAGTGAACAATTTTTTGCAAAATAATTAAAAAGAAAAAAAAAAACAAAAAAAAAAATAAAAGTGTTGTGCCAATTGAAATTTTTCAGTGGATTTTTATATACACAAGTACTTGAGGATATTTTTTTCGAAAATTTTCAAAAAAATTGCGTTTTTAACTTATTAAAGTTTTGAAAAACTGTACATATGAAGTGTTATTAGTTGGTACCTACTTATTTTATTACAAGTAGATACACACAAAGCTCAACAGACATTTTTTCCCGTTAGTTTTGATTGGTACATATATTATATACTATATTCTATGTACCAGAATATAATATATATACCAATTTTTCGTCTTTGAAGGGAAAAATGTGGAAAATCTAAAATGCATATAAGTTGCGTAATAACGGTTTTCTTTTTTCTTTCCTTTGATATAGCAGTTATGTTATCGATGACATGAACCAAATTTCTTTAACTGTTTCATAATGTTTATTTTCTTCTCTGTTTTAGCTTGTTTTTTTTTTTAGTTTTTCCTTACTTATTTTAATTTAACTCGTAGAAGCTAAAAAGAATTACAAAAATTGGAATATGAATGACGAGGTAGGTTGTGTTTGATGTTTTTTTTTTTAACTGTTTTTGTTCGTACTAAAAACTAAGCCATTTCATAAAATCTATTGGATAATGAATTTTTGGAAAGAAAAAACCGTGAATTCCATTTACAAAAGATTAATTTGAAAAAGGTGCAATCAACAATAAAATGTAAGAAACAATTTTTGAAAATAAAGAAAAAATTAGGAAAAAAAATAATTCAATCAATAAATCAGCAGTTCCTGTTTGAATAAGAGAAGGGAGGAGGTGCGAGTTGTTCTTTTTGGTTGGTTACACATCCCTCTCTCTTGGAAAAAAGAAAAGTAGGTGCGGCGGCGAATTAGAAATTGGTTTATTTCCTTTTAGCTTTTTACGTTTTTTTTTTTTTCTTCTTCATGGTTAATGCTCAGATTGAATAGGTTGACTTGCTTATAATATCTTTCTCTAATATTGAAATAAATTGTATTTCATTTTTGTCGCCGCACATGGTACAAGTCCCTCTTCCATTTTAATATCTATTTCTTGAGGATATTTTTTTTTCATCAGTTAGAATCCAGTACATAATATGAATGGTGGAATGGAAGTAGGTATACTGGAACGTCCTTTGCGCATGATAGAGTGTAGTAGGTTGGTATATGCTCTGCGGTTAACCTACAAATTTGTTTTTATATTATATATTTTTGCTATGACGACAAAGAACCTTAGGGGGGATTCCTAGAGTTGAACATATAGAAGATTTATACTTTTGTTCTGCAACTTGTGTTAAAGGGAAAAATCGTTTTTTTTTTGTCGTTGGTTATACACCTTGAAGAAAAAAAAACCAGTCTTGATCACGATGATTTTCTATTCTAAAGCGTGTGTGATTGCTAAGTTCACTGGGTGGAATTTTTATAGAGGGTTGTTGCTGCATTAATAGAACTAATAATTGTCTGTTACTTATTCCTAGAAATGAAAATGAAACTATAAAATCCAACCGCAAGGTGTTTGTTTGCATTTAACAAAAAATAACAAAATTGATTATTCTCATGAACCCTATTATTTTATAGACAGAATGAAAATAGATAGTTAGGAACACTTCAGGTTCCTAATAGTACAGCATTTATTTAAAAAAAAAATAAGATACAAAAAAACCTATGACGACAATATAAACGTCAATTTACTACCTACATACCTTCCTATCTTTTCATTATTTGTCTTTATTTTTGTGCTCACAAATATAATCTTGCCTTTGGGGCCAATTCGCACAAATTTCAAGTTCAATGTAATTTGCAAATTTGCCAAATTGTCATCTCATAGGTACGTTACGCACAACTGTCTATTGAATGTGAAAAAAATGTACTTATGCAAATAGAAAATGAGATACAGATGGGATAGTTTTTTTTTTTTCTTTTTTTTTTTTCTAAATGAACTACTGAACCATGAATATCAAGATCAGTAATAAAGAATAACAAGAATATAATACAACAACCGGTGGTTCTATTGTAGAAATAATAGGTAGGAAACGGCTTTGGGGTCGATACAAAAACAACAACAATAAAAAAAATGTGCAAAGAGATTGATTGTGAGCATAATAATGTGCCCAGTTCCAGTGGCATATAATTATTCAAAGTGTACATATAGTGTACACTACACAATACACCTTTGCTCAGGGGTCTGTTCACAAAACTGCAAGTCTTTTAGAATTGGTTTTTAGTAGTCAAAACCAACCTTTAGTAGTATTTTTTTTTTTTAATCTAATTGACCGTTTTCAATACATAATTATTTTATTTTTATTATTGTTTCTACCAAAAATACGTTTTTGACCGTTTTGAATTGAAATATCTCGAAAACCTCACCTGAAAACCTTCAAAGAATTTGAATTCGTCTTTCAAAAAAAAAAATCACAAAAGTCTTGTTTGGTAAATTAAACTCTGAAATATGTATTTCAAATAACGCAGAAGTGTTCAGAATTTAAGTTTAAAGAAATTAGCTAAAACATGATCTTTTGGGGTTTTTCGTTGCTTCCTGTTTTTAAATATTTGTTCTTTTGCATTAATTTGCTCATTTAGGCTTAGGGGAGGTAAAAGGTTATAACCTTCCCATGCCTAAGTATGGAAAATTCCCTGTACAAGTAGAATTTTGTTTTCGGAAGCTAATTTGGAGGCTTATTGTTATTGAGATTCAAAGAATTCACGCTTAACACCTCAAATTCTCCTCACACGTGTGCTGACATTATAATCTTAACAAAGAAAGGAATATTTAAAATGGTTCGTTACGTAATGTTCAAAACGAATCATAAAATAAGATTAAGAATTTTTTTTGTAACGCATTAAAATTCGAAGACCTGTCGGAAATAACTAGCCTTTTTTCTGGTTTCAAATTTGTTTCTGCTCTAATTTTGTTGAATTAAAACAAGAAACGTTACTTGCGATCTGAAGAAATACCACGATTAAAGATAAAATTGAATTCCTGGCCATGTGCTCCAATTACAAAATAACGTGCTTAGGCAAAAAAAAAAATCAGTTGCACTGCTAAGTTACTCATTGTAAGAAACAGAGAATCATTTCTTAGTTTCCACAACACGAATGTGGAATGCCTTCCTGACTTTCTTTCAATAAAATAGACGTATCAAAGTTTTTAATACTTGTACCTTCCTTGCGTATGCCACTTTATAACAGTTTGTTACAACGTTTTATACATAATTTGTGAGGAAGATAATTTTTCAAAACAAATTTTCAATATAAAGTCATACAAAAATATTTTTATTTTAGGAATCATCTATTTTCTACGAAATTACTTTTACATTAGATCAGGTCAGCTTTGTTCAATAAAGTAAACGAACAGAACCAAAACAAATGACCTAGAATCGATTTTGGTTGTCAAGTCAGCTATTATACACGATGCCTCAAGAGTCGTGACTCTGAAATTCAAAGAGTGTGAAGGAGAAAAATCTCTACACTCTGACTCTTGCGTCACTATGTAATAGCGGTATTTTTCGTGAAAATGTCAAATATAACCAACTATTCTCATAAGTTAAATTATTTGAATTAATTTTGACTTACTACTATACTACTTACTTATGTTAGTAGAATTTTATTATTTATTGAAAGTAGAAATTTATTATTTATTGAAAGTAGAATTTTATTATTTATTGAAATTTTGCAACGAAACTGCTAATAAAAATTTCAAAAAGTTATGCTTTTGATCTACTCCTGAGTATTTTATCATGTTGAAAAGATTACGGCTAAAGCAATTTCTTCAACATTCTATTATTCTACTATTTTCTTCCCATGAACTATGATAACACTTCTTGATGCTGTCAAATATTATACTAAGCCATCTCAAGGTTTTTTCTTTGTTCGAGATTTCAGCAATTTCGATTACTTTCTCATTAGGCCCTAAATGAAAATGCAGCGCCTGCCTTATATATATTTTTGACAGTCCAGCACTGATAAAAATTCTCTTTATCTCAAAGACGAACCTCATTGTGAAGATTAAATTAGGAGCCGGGGACTATACATACGGCTATAGGGGTTGGATAACCTAGCACATTTTGTTCTTTCCACTTTTTTTTATAGTTTAGTTTGTTTATTTGTTTGTTTGTAATTAGAGAGGAAGTGAGAACTTGTCCTTTCTATTTGTTAATTTTGCAATCTGGCTGCTGCCAACCCCCACAAGTACATTATGATGACCATTTAAACTTCCACTTGATTCGCATCGTTAAGCTTAAAAAAAAAAAAAAAACACTACTCTATAGCATCAGAGGCACACTTTTTTGTTCATCATTTGTTTGTTTTATATAAATCGTATCTATTGTTATAGATATATGTACTTGTAATTTAACATACAAACTCATAGACATAGAAAGAGAGGGGTCATGAATATGAAGGAACAAATACAAAAAAAAAATAGTCCAAGCTCAAAGTGATTTTAATTAATGTGTTGTTACCCCAACTTATTCAATCTATCTATCAATATCTGCAATTAAATTGAGAATAATTCTCTAGCGGCAACAGCAACGGCATTGGCATTCCCAGTTTTTGTAGTGGCGCTGGGTACCTATTTATATTTTATTAAAATCATGATTGATTGTGGTGTTGTTTTAAATTAACATATTTCTTCGATCAATTGTTAAGGATTTGTTTGGGATTTGGAAATAAATAGATACTAGATTTAAATCACGTTTGACCTTATAATGGGTATTTACAAAAATAAAAATTATAAACAAAATTAAATTTTGAAAAAAAATAATGAAAGTATTGAGCAATTTGGATCTTTAATACCGCATCTTAAATTCTCAGAAAAAGGTTAAAAAAAAAAACTTATATTGACTTCTGCCAGGTTTTGGCTTATCAATTCAAATGAAGACTGAAAGAGTACCGAGAAAAAAACACGAAGATTTGACAATTCGACCTTACCAATGTCGAAAATTTAATTTTGACATTTCGTTTGATTCCCCATTGAAAAAGTAAAATAACACCGATTTGGCGGACCACATACGGCGGTACTATTAATTAAACGAACTATTAAGAAAAGTGCCTGCCTAGGGATTGAAATAAGAGGGGGTTAAAAAAAAACTCTTGCCTCGTGATGCGGAATGTCAAAGTTCTGCATTATTTCGCATTCGTAAAGTGCAATTAACCCAAATGAGCAGTTTGGCGTTAATTTACAGTTAGTACTGCCGCAAAAGAAATACAAGTATGTTAAAAGTGCCGTACACTAAATCTGCATGCTGGAATTTCACAATTTTTCTTAAACATTTTGTAACTTCGGTTAATTTATTGGTCTTGTGTCCCATTTGTTGGAGAAGCTTAGCTTAAGCTCAGTTTCACTGAGCTTAAGCTAAGTTGACACTTCATTGGTCAATATTAGAAAATTAGCACCGTTTTATTCGAAACGGTTGAAATAGATCGGATGCGATTTTAAAAACTAGGTAAAATGTTATTGGTAGCGGGTTGGAAGCAAAAGTACATTGCCTCTAGCAAGATAATAATCACCAGAGACTATATTACCTTCCTCATCCAGTATAAACTTATTAATACAATTTTATATTTTGACCAGTTTTGGATCTTCACTGCTCCTCGATTATGGACAGCTTCGCCAATTCAGTATGTTTTTGGATGGGTTGATTTTCAGTTGCGGATAAGAAAAATTCTATTTGGCCCAAAATTTTGTGAATGCCTCAGTCCATTTCAAACTTTAAAAGTAGACCTCGATGTCTCGATCAAGGTTCTAAGGAACACCCTGATTTTAATTTTTTTTTTCACGCTAAAAAAAAAGTTTATAAAATATGCAAACATTCCTAAAAGCGAGATTTGCATAAAACAAAGCACATGCAAAGCAGATATAAGAACGCACAAGATGCAAATGCAAGAGAACTGCGCAACATCGTTTAGGAGTAATTTGCTCTGTATTTAGGGTGTTTTACCAACAATTTTGTCTTACAATATTAACGGTTCATGTATTTGCTCACTTTGAAAGCAATTTTGGGGTGGATTCGTCGCATAAGAAAACGAGCGAACGTAAACGTATTTGCTATTTGTAGCCCTATCTTTTTGTACAGATTAGAGACATCAATCGTCAATACGTTTACGTTCGTTTGTTTTCGTATGCGGCTATTCGACTCCTAGTTCAAGTATTCGCTACTATGCTTTCAATTGCTATTACTGTTTTCTTGTATCTGATAAAATACTTTTTATTTTAAATAGCTCATAGGTTACACTGTTTTTGATTTTTATTTTTGGGAAAACGTTCAAAATTTCTTAATTAAAAAATTTAAGATTTGCTCTTTACAGATTAAAAATTTATTTGAGTTCCATGGTTCTAAAATACCACCTACATAAATTTATTTATAAAGAAGTATCTACCGTCGAGGCAAATATCTACAACAATTTCAGTTACTACATGCGACTAAGTCATGTCATTAATTTTTTTTTGCTCAAAAATGAGTAAAAACTCTGATGTAAATCACGTTTTTAGCTGTTGGGCTTAAGATTACTAATAAAACGGAAATATCAATAAATTACAATAAATATTATAATCGAATTGCACTTTAGTTATGAATTTAATTATTTCAACTTATCTGTATGTTTCTATTTTGTTTAAACTAAGTAATTATTATGGATTGAATGTGTGTTAAAAAAGATTATTTATTTATATTTATGTGTACAGGTTGTATAGAGAGAAGACAAACGAGAAAATAGGAAAATAAAACAAAATAAATCAATTCGTGTGTTCTTCTGTGCACCGTCACTTTAAGTAAATCGATAGTTAATTCTATCAATTGCATATAAAAACATTCATCGAGGGTTATCAAAAAAGGAAATGTAAGAAATTAAAACGAAACAAAAAAATACTACACTTTTTAATAAATTAAGTCCTTTGATGATATTCTGAATATAATCTAAACAGTCAGGTTTGGAATGCATTTTACATAATTTTATTTATTTATTTTGTAAACAAAATGAAAATAATTACTTCCTGCTTCATTTCCAATCATAATTCTTTTGTTCTTCTCGTAATATGTCTCATTGATTTTAAGTTATAAATTATTATTTATACAAAGAAAAAAAAGAAAAACTAGAAAAAGTGTTACATAACATTATACACTTGACATTTTTACACACAAATACAACGCTTGCCATTATTATTATGATGATGACGATGTTGTAAAAACAGAAAACCCCCCACTTTTTCTACCCCCATTTTTTTTTCTTTACATCCTAACACAGAAAGAAAAAAAATAAATTTTTTTCCCATACCTACACCTCTTTTCTCATAATAAGAGAATTCTAAATTTAGGCCGCTAAGAAAAAATCAATAGAAATGTTGGACAACAACGACGAAGGAATTTTTCTCTGGCTCTTTTTTCTTTTTAATTCTCTCTCGGTTTCTGTCTCTCTTTCGGGACAAAACTAAGGAATGAGTACCTACATACATTTTGAAATATACATACATAAGGTATGCCTTGCTCAAGCCTCAAGTACCTACACAAAATGGGAAGAAGAAAAAGAAGAAAAAAAAAAGGCGAGGCGAGTAGGTACTTAATGAAAAGCACATTTTACATTTTCTTTTTGAATCAAACAAAAAAAAATGTTTTATTGGTGTTGCTCTTAATAATTTATTTTCATAATTAAATTTTTATTTTGACTCTACAATGTCATACATTTGGTTTTGGCATACAAAGCAAAATAAAAAAAAAATTGGCAGAGTTTTGCATTAGGAAGAAATTTTGAGGACATGCGCCTCGATTTGTGTGTATCTTTTCCCATACAGTATAGCTTCACATTTCCGGACACTCCAGCTATGTAAAATTCTTAGTAAATACCTACCTAAGTAAAAAGAGTTTTAATTAGGTCAATTCAGGGTACTAAACACATTACGAAACGTTGCATACTTTCCAATTCTATGGCTTTTGAATTTGAACATGATTCATGCATTCAGGCCCAGTTTCACAATGCTTGATGCTACCACACCTTAATTTCAAACCCAGAACAGACCACAGAACGACCAAACGTATTGACTACTGAAGTGTGCTGTCTATATAATTCGTTAAAAAGAGAGAATACGTTTACGTTCAATCGTTTTCGTATGCAACGTTTTGACCCCAGTTTTAATTATTGTGCATTGAAGGGACTTACAATTTTAACTTACAATTTTAGAAGCCCGAACAACTTTGTTCTTGTTTATTCGATATCTTTCGCTATTTCTCCTAACTTAGAACTTAAAAAATATGGTCATCACAAAATATTTAAAATCACTAAAATTGAGGCCAGTTCACCTTTAGCGATCTTAAAACAATCTCTGTTGATTTGTGTCCAACTTAGAGAGATTTTACTGTTTTCATTTATTGAAAACATTCTAACTTGGGTTTTGATTTTTATACAACAATAAATTGATTCGGAAAAAAAAAATTATTCAACTTTCGTTTTGTTTATAAAAACAAAATTCACACACTTTCGATTAGATGTTTTCTTTGGCTTTCGATGAAATTATTTAAATGTATGTCAAAAACTAATAGTTTGCTTTATGCAGTAATCAATAATATGATCAATGAATCAACGTTTTTAAATTTTATTTTAAACTCAACATTTTCAAAATTATTGCACATACATTTCTTTGAGAACTGGCGTGTTGGTGGTGTAGCTTAAAATCAGCTTTTCTAAACATTCCATTTTATTAAACACTTCTTATTTATTCTTGATAGCTAATTTGACAGTTCTTCGATTTTGAATCAAGTTCAAGGATGAATTTGAGGCAGAAATTGTATGTACTACTTCGCTTTTAATAGAAAAGTAAGGCAACTTAATGGTTCGAGCTATTTCAAAGCAACCTAATGTCAATAATATGACTAAAACCATCGATTTAGATTGCTACTCTACTTAGTTAATTTCCTTGGACCTACTTTAAAGTCTAGTTACTTACATGTTGATTTTGGGCACTTCCAGGGTAAATTGATGTCCAAAATTTTGAATTATGATTATGGATTATGAACCAAGAGGTTCTTTGTGGTATAAATTTAAATGAACCACACCCAGCTTCATATTTAATATTTTTATTTTGATCATCCGACTTACGTGAACGTATTATTTGACATAACTCACATGTCTGATAAAAAAAATTCCGTGCTCAGAGCAGGTACTAAGCGTAAAAAAGACAGTAAGTACTCAGTAAAAGGTATGTGTTGAAGAATTTTATTCACACCAAATAGAGTAACAACACTTTAAACAATACTCTTTTTTTGTCAATGGAGGTGACTCATGTGATCTCGCCAACCATCCATATAAAAATTGAAAAACTCTCAATGCCATCAAATCAAAATCTAGACAAAAATTCCAACAAAGCTTTTAAGAAATTTCTTCCAAAACCTTCATAACAACCTCGTTTCGTTGATTAACCAGTATTTTTAGTATTTATCCTTCAAAATAACCCTTCACATAAAGCCCCATCATCATCCAGAATAAGACTATGATTTCTGTTGAGTTATGTAACCTTGACAATTTATTTATTATGATTTTTTCATTGTTATACCCTTGCAAATCTCACCCTAATTCTCGTTTTAAGTTTCCCCTCTCCAACATATAAATAATAATGTAACCAATATACGAGTCAGTAATCAACCCTTTAAGAGGAGATTTTGTTTTGTTTTCATTTCGTCCGTTATACGATTTTTGTTTGTTCTCACCGTCAATATTGTGGAACGTGTTTATTTTTTTTTCTGATATTGAAAAATTTGTTTGTTAGCTTGTTGTTGATTGTACTGTGCAGTTTGTTATGATTATTTTTTTATTTTTGTTTTGTTGTGTTTTGTTATTTTTATTTTTATTCATATTTTTTCATATTAGCATGGGAGAGCAGACTCTTATAGAGTCGCTACAGTCATACCAACTGAAGATGACAATATCACAGCGGATGGTCAGTACAAGGTAATATATTTTTTGCATTATTTTTCATTTCCATCAAAGGTAATACACACATTATTTTATTTGTATCATTTATTTTTGTTGTTGTAATATTGCTAATCATTTATATTATTCATTTAAAATTACATAATTCCATTTAATCATATAAAAATAGAGATTGGTACACGTGTCGATTACGCTGCGGTTCATTTGTTAAGACCCATTCTACACGACAGTTTTCTGGACTTAAAACTATAACTGAAATTAACTTTCAATGCTGATCGCATATTTTCGAACACCATTTTTGATCACTTGTGGAACTAGTAGCGAATTGAGAGTTGAATCCAACTCAGAAAAACAAAAACCCGTTCAGAAAGAATTTCCCCCATTTTTTCTCTCACAGCTAGAAAAAAACGAAAACAGAAATTAAAAGTCGATACGATACCATATTTCGGAACACTATTTTTGATCATTATAAAACTGTATAATTTTAGCTCTGCCTCGGCTCGGCTTACAAAAACTACAATAGCTGGGCTTACAAAAACTACAATTGAAATTAACTATCCATGTTGATTCCAGATTTTTTAACACTATTTTTGATCATTCTAGTAGCAAATTTACAGTAAATTATTGCAAAAAAAAAAAAGACAGTATTAATTCAACTGAACCGCAGTGTCGGTAGTTTTAAAACGTCATTTATAATAATAAACTAAACTCATTAGTCTTGGATTCTTGCTCGATTGGTTATTAATCGTTTCATTTACTTTAATTTTTTGTGTTTCCATTAATTAATGCTAAATGCTATTCGATGTCGTTTGCAATTTCCATTTATTTTGAGGAGGTGTGTAGTATTTGAATTAAAAAAATACTAAAACTGCAATTCCCCACATTTTTGTGTTTCATTTCTTTCTTTTCTTATTAATGTGAATAAAAACTTGATTGACGAGTGCATTGCTAAAATGCAACGACAGTATTTTTATTTTGCAGTCCATTGAACTTTGGCAAACGCACTTTTAATTCTAAAGACAAGAAAACAAAAAGTTAGATGAACAACGATAACAAAAATATCTTGCCAACTTTATGTCAATCAAGTTTCAAACATTATTTGTTGTTTATTTGCTTTTTTTTCGCTTTCACATAAACAAAGAAGTGAAGAGTGATCTCTTAAAGATTAGCAAATTATACTCTCTTTTTCACTTTATTGAAATTTTCAAAAAGAGAATTTTACTTCTTTTTCTTCAAATAAAAACTATTTCCCAATGTTTTTGTTTGTGATCTAAATTTAGAGTCACACGTTGAAAATCACATTTGAAAATAAATTACGTATGACGACCATCACAAACTACGACAACGTCCTCGAGGCCACAAACTTAATTAAAAAAAAAAAAATATAAATCGAAAATTAAATAAACAACCTATAAGTATTCTCTCAATGGAATGTTTTTTATTTTGTGAAGATTGAAAAATGTCTCGTTTTACGAACTTGTATCCATCATTCATTTAAAGTGCGTCAGATACATTTACTTTCATTCATTGTTCATTGCTTACTTTTGTGTTTTTTATTATTTTTAATTTTTGTTTGCATACCTACTTAAAATTATAAAACAAAACAAAAAAAAAACACAATAAATTAACAACAATAAAAAAGGTAATGTATGCACAAGTGGTATAAACATTAAACATCGGTTAAATGGAATTTATTTATGTAAGAGCTTTTATCAATTATTAATAAAAAAAAAAACAACATCTCTTAAATCTAAAAAAAGTATTAAAACAAAACAAAAAAGAATTAAACAAAGTCAAATGGCATGGCAATGGTGTGGTTAAGTATTAAAACAATTAAAATTATATTTAAACAAATTATACTTATCCGAATTGTTTAACTCATAAAACACTTCTACAACAAAATTATGACATCTTAGTCTTGAATTGTGATAAGATAACTTTGAAATACTTTAAGAAGATCAAGTTGATGAGTTTCTTCTAAATAAATAAGAAAGTTTTAATTTTGATTAATTGTTTATGACTTACGTGATTATGAGTTTTACAAGAGGATTATAATACATTTTCTATTTTTAAACAAATTTCTTAATTCAAATATTAATATTTATTTTCTTTGCTTTTTTTCTTCATTTGTATCTTTTGTAATTTATGAAATTTAGTCAAAACGCAAAATGCCACCCAAAAAAGGAGGAGGGCCTGCCAAGAAGGAAAACTTGGATGACTTAAAACAGGAGTTAGATATTGATTATCATAAAATCTCACCGGAGGAACTGTATCAACGATTTCAGACGCACCCCGAAAATGTAAGTTTTATTAATTTGTTTTTTTTTTTATCATATCAAATTACATATTTTATTTCAAATTTAGTTGTGTTTCATCTTAGGAAATCTCAATCCAAAATAGAATCCAATAAACTTTATTAGAAATCTTATGCTATCGTGCACCTTTCCCGGATTAAATCTTTGCAGAGCACAAAACAAATAAAAACAAATTCTCTGGGCAATTCATACCTTATATTGATAAATTCTGAGGAAAAGTTTTGACCCTCATTTCAGTAAAAGGGAGACATTCCTCGAGAAAATAATTAATTAACGTAATTCCCAATACCATAACTGAGTTGGATATATTCAATTAAACTCAGCTCAACTGAGAAAACTCATATGACACAGCTCACCTCGATTCTAACCTATTTTGGCATTCTCAAGTCAGAATGTCAAGTTTTTTGACATGTTGTAGGAATATTATCTCAAAAACCCCTTCTTTTTGGTACATTTAACGTAACGCAAAGGTATTGTAATGTGAAATTTATGATTTGTCTAAAATATTCTCTCTAGTCCGGTCAAAGCGTGTTTAGAAAAGAAGTGCTTCAGAATTAAGTCGAATCATAATTATTTTCTAACATTACCAAATCCAAAAGCTAACTCTGGTGTGAATTAATTCACAATTAATACTAAAAAAAATCTCATTGGGTTTTTGAAGATGAATCAGTCATCTCACTCAACGAAGCACCAAGTGAGTGTTTTTGTGCGTCTCGATTTGATTGTGTCTTTAAATCTGAAATAATTTTCTCTTCTTTTATGAAAAAAGACTGTTATCATCTGTCAAACGTACGTTTTCGAAATTCCCCTAAAGAAAACTGAATACCGTATACCTTCACCTTCGTACAAAAAGAACCCTTTTTAAATCTTTTTCATCAACATCAGGAAATGACAGCCCTCTTATACTAGTAGTTTGTGTTAGAGTCCATTGCAAGCAATATAGTTTGACAAAATTCAAGTTGGAAAAGTACTTTCAGATTCATATTTCCTATTGACAACCAGAGTAACATAAGCCAAAGTAACAAAGAATTCTATTGCGAAAGCGCCTTACAACCAAACCCTCAATATCAAATATCAAATTCCATATACTTATCTCTAACTCTATTCAACCACATAAAATATTTTTGATTGGCAATAAAGGCAAACTGCCTTTTTTATTTGTTTATTTGAAAATGAAAAAAAAAGTACAAAATGCTTCCAGCTGAATGCTAATTTAACTTTTTTTTTATCATATCAACTTTGCCTTCTGATGAAATGTGATCTTCATTCAATAAAAGTTAGTTCACATGTCTATATGCCATTTGTCTTTTTAACGACTTTATGCTTTAATGGACATATGGCTTCATAGTTTGGATTGTGAATGCATTGTAACAGAACTTAAATAAATAACAAAAAAACAGTTAAACAAATAGTAAATGTCAATATTATAAAAATATTTGTTTGTAATTCATCGTTTAATGTATTTATGTATATAACAACACCAATACATTGCTTTTTTGTTAATAATACTACCGGGAATATACAATTCAGTTCAAAAAATGTATCTTAAATTTATTGAAAATATATTATGGGACCAACCCGATTTAATGAATACCCGTATTAAGGGTATTCATGCAACCTGGTAAACCTGGTCAAATGGCAAATCTAGTAACTAAACTGTCAAATTTTCTATAGGAAATCTTTACCAGAATATGGTAAACGTTTCCACACAAATTTGCTCTCTAAAAGTTTAACATCTGCAAATGGTAGTTGTGGAAAACTTTTAACGTTTAGTTTTGACCAGTCAAGATATAACCAGGCTCTAATATGTACTTAGTTGACGAAGACAAACAAAGAATCATAATTTTCTCCTGTATAACTTTTTGGAATGCACCTTTCAAATTTAAATACTTTAGATTATAACGACTCAGGTGAAATGCCAATACATAATCCATCTCACAATCTTCCAGTCTTTTCTTTTTTGATTCAAAGGAATCTGACATTCTGTAAAAACAAAAATCTGATAAGGAGGCAAAGACACTTAGAAGAGTATTCAGATTGCATTTTTCGCAGACCTTACGGGTAAAGCCAACCCTTGATATATTTCTTTTAATGATTAAGGTGGATTTTCACTTGAAAATAAAAACGCTGAGAGAAGATATCACGCAGCTCTCGATAGCAAACTCACAAGTGAACTTAGCCTTGAGTAGCGCGTAAAGATTTGACAAAAATATTCAAACCAGATTTAAAATTAAAACTAATGTATTCAAGTCGTGATAGTGTTTTAATATTTTCTCCGAGTATTTTGAAGAGTTAGTAGGATTCGATCCTTGTACCTACTCCAACCCAATTTAAAAACTCTTTAAGATCCTATCAAAACATAGCATTCTATTTGTTTTTACCAATGATGTTATTTCAATTAGTTTGTTTTTACTAAATTGTTTGTTTTATAATTTCCAGGGTCTCAGTCACGCTAAGGCCAAGGAAAATCTCGAACGAGACGGACCTAATGCTTTAACACCGCCAAAACAAACACCTGAATGGGTTAAGTTCTGTAAAAATCTGTTCGGTGGTTTCGCCTTGCTGTTGTGGATTGGTGCCGTTCTATGTTTTGTCGCTTATTCAATTCAAGCAAGTACGAGTGAAGAACCATCAGATGATAACTTGTATTTGGGTATTGTACTTGCTGCTGTAGTTATAGTTACTGGCATTTTCTCATACTATCAGGTAAATACTACAAAAAAAAAAAAAACTAACCTAAAACTTTATTAATTACTCTTGTCTTCTTTTCATAGGAATCAAAAAGTTCCAAAATTATGGAATCTTTCAAGAACATGGTGCCGCAATTCGCTACTGTGATCCGCGAAGGCGAAAAACTAACACTGCGTGCTGAAGACCTTGTATTGGGTGATGTGGTTGAAGTCAAATTTGGTGATCGTATTCCTGCTGACATTCGTGTCATTGAGGCCCGTAACTTTAAGGTGGATAACTCTTCGTTGACTGGTGAATCTGAGCCCCAATCAAGAGGACCCGAATTTACACATGAAAATCCCTTGGAAACTAAGAATTTGGCCTTTTTCTCTACCAATGCTGTTGAAGGTACTGCCAAGGGTGTTGTCATCAGTTGTGGTGATCACACTGTCATGGGACGTATTGCTGGTTTAGCTTCTGGTTTGGACACTGGCGAGACCCCCATTGCTAAGGAAATTCATCATTTCATTCATTTGATTACCGGCGTGGCTGTATTCTTGGGTGTGACTTTCTTCGTGATTGCTTTCATCTTGGGTTACCATTGGTTGGATGCTGTTATTTTCTTGATTGGTATCATTGTCGCAAATGTGCCCGAAGGTCTGTTGGCCACTGTAACAGTGTGCTTGACTTTGACTGCCAAGCGTATGGCTTCAAAGAATTGTTTGGTTAAGAATTTGGAAGCTGTAGAAACTCTGGGATCAACATCGACTATTTGCTCTGATAAGACTGGAACCCTCACCCAAAATCGTATGACAGTCGCTCACATGTGGTTTGATAACCAGATCATTGAAGCTGATACCACAGAAGATCAATCTGGTGTGCAATACGATAGGACTAGTCCCGGATTCAAGGCTTTGTCTCGCATTGCGACCCTCTGCAATCGTGCTGAATTCAAGGGAGGTCAAGATGGTGTTCCAATTTTGAAGAAGGAAGTCAGTGGTGATGCTTCTGAAGCTGCTTTGTTGAAATGTATGGAATTGGCTTTGGGAGATGTCATGAACATCCGCAAGAGGAATAAGAAGATTGCTGAAATCCCATTCAACTCGACCAACAAATATCAAGTGTCTGTTCATGAA
Organism: Meliscaeva auricollis; assembly: GCA_948107695.1. Lineage (NCBI taxonomy): Eukaryota > Metazoa > Arthropoda > Insecta > Diptera > Syrphidae > Meliscaeva > Meliscaeva auricollis. Next base: position 114,441,350 of record OX403616.1, on the reverse strand, counting down.
ACTGAAGACCCCGCCGATCCACGTTATCTTTTGGTCATGAAGGGTGCTCCCGAACGTATCTTGGAACGTTGCTCAAGCATTTTCATCAACGGCAAGGAGAAGGTCTTGGACGAAGAAATGAAGGAAGCATTCAACAATGCCTATTTGGAATTGGGAGGTTTGGGCGAACGTGTGTTGGGATTCTGTGACTTTATGCTGCCATCTGATAAATACCCAACTGGATTCAAATTCAACTGCGATGACTGCAACTTCCAAATTGACAATCTCCGATTTGTTGGTCTTATGTCTATGATTGATCCCCCACGTGCTGCTGTACCTGATGCCGTCGCCAAATGCCGATCTGCTGGTATTAAAGTTATCATGGTCACCGGTGATCATCCAATTACAGCCAAGGCTATTGCAAAGAGTGTGGGTATTATTTCCGAAGGAAACGAGACCGTTGAAGACATTGCCCAGCGTTTGAACATCCCCGTATCTGAAGTCAATCCACGTGAAGCCAAGGCTGCTGTCGTCCATGGTGGAGAATTGAGGGATGTATCATCTGATCAATTGGATGAAATCTTAAGATATCACACTGAAATCGTATTTGCCCGTACCTCGCCCCAACAGAAGCTGATCATTGTCGAAGGTTGCCAACGTATGGGTGCTATTGTAGCTGTAACTGGTGATGGTGTGAATGATTCACCTGCTTTGAAGAAGGCCGATATTGGTGTTGCCATGGGTATTGCTGGTTCTGATGTATCCAAACAGGTATGAACATATGAATAGCCTATGCATTGGAATATTTTCATTTGGTTTTGGTTTCATTCTTTGTAGGCTGCTGACATGATCTTGCTTGATGATAACTTTGCCTCAATTGTCACTGGTGTCGAAGAAGGTCGTCTGATTTTCGATAACTTGAAAAAATCTATTGCCTATACCTTGACATCGAACATTCCTGAAATTTCACCCTTCTTGGCCTTTATTTTGTGTGATATCCCATTGCCCTTGGGAACCGTCACCATTCTTTGCATCGATTTGGGAACTGACATGGTAAGTACCTGTTTTATATCATCAAATGATTTATTAGGTCTTAAAGAATTGAGTGAAAAATATTAATAATTTATGGATAATTATGAAAGTTTTTAATTATTCTTAAGAATTTATATTTATGTAACGACAAAAGCGAAAAAAAAAAACAAAATAGATATGTTATGTATGTATACTTATAAAATCGATCAATAGATACCAGCTATATCACTTGCATACGAAGGTCCGGAAGCTGATATTATGAAGAGAAAACCTAGAAATTCAGACTACGATAACCTCGTTAATTCAAGGTAAACCATGCGCAAGTATGGTGAAAACACCTTACACAGAAGATATCAAGCTAGATCGAAATAAACCTATTAGGCTATTTATATATTTTAAATAATTTTATCATGCTAGAAATATCAGTCCCAATTATATATTTTTGAAAGTATATTTTGAAACTCAGGTATTTTATATTATTACAAATTTGTATCTTAGATAGAAACATTTCATTCTTAGTTAAAATGCTAAAACTAACTACACACAAAACAGATAGATCTAAGGAACAACCAAATTGATTGGAAACAACTAACAAAAAAAAAAACATTAAAACAAAAAAGAAAATATTAAAAAAAACGTTATTTTTTAAACAAAACACAATTTAGGTGCCCGCCATTTCCTTGGCCTATGAAGCCGCCGAAGCCGATATCATGAAACGACCACCCAGAGATCCATTCAACGATAAATTAGTAAATTCAAGGTGCAAACAATATTCACGATTAAATCAAAAATCGTATATTTTTTAAAACAAATTCTCGTTAACGTGACTAATTAATTTAGTTTTTAAGGTTTTCCTATTTTTTTCTGTGGTATTAACATTTTACACATTTATTCACATTTTTTTAAACGTTTAGAGTGTGGTTTAAATTTTTTTTTCTCAAAAAAAATCATGTTTTGGGTTTTTTGTTTTGTTAACATTTTTGTCATTAAAATCATTCCATTGAATACTAACTCATTGTTCATTCATTCATATGTTTTCTTTAAACCTCTCACATTCACATGTACAAGTGCTGCTGGAGGATAAGATGCTTTACTAAAGTTGAATGTTTTTCTTTTTTTTAATTAAATTTTGTTGTCTGTCTGGATTTTACTTAAAACCTTTTTTTTGTCGAGTGAAAGTTGCTATCGTTCAAGATATTTTTCATTCTTTTTTTTATTACTTTATAAGTTCGGATATTGTATGGATAGATAAAGGTATTATTGAGTCGTTGGTTCCCTTAGATCATTAAATCTCTTCCTCTTAGAGTCATCAATTTCGATTTATAGTGGCACAAATTTCTTCGCAGCTGTTCAACGTCATGTTTTGAAGCAGCCATTCCACTTTTTGGATTTTTAATGCTGTCTTTTTGAATTTAAACAACAATGTGACTTTGTACGTCTTAATTCAATGATGGCATTGTTCTCTACGCTAAAAGTAATTGTGCCATCAGTTACTACGTATTTGTTTCGATTAGCAACTCAGAATTTCGGTAACTTATTAACTTCGCCTCGGAGAAGAAACTCCGGTCGTTAACCGAAGTTTCTAACACAATCAAGTTGGACTAGCTTCCCGGTCATTAACCGAGATTTGCGGTTGTCTACGGAAGTTAAGAGTCAAATAAACGGCGGACAGCAACTACTCTTGATATTTCATTCCAACTGCTTTTTGGATAGAAAATCTCCAAAGATTTTTCATCTGATTTTCACCTCTACTTACCTTGTTTTTAGTGATAAGTCGTAAATATCTAATATATTCGTTGGCGACTAAGCCTGCCACCCTCTGAACATAGAATCTTGCTTCTTTTCGAGTTTCCTTTAATGAAATATTGAATGCTATTTCCAGCACGTTTCATCTTCTATCCATGAACAACTACTTAGTTTTATCTTTATTCCATACAATTACAAGCTTTATTGGTTCATTATTGCCCTTTTATCATCAAATCAAATCATTCATTCATTTATATTATTTTTTTTAATCACTGTGTATCATACACAACAAAAGATATGTGAAGTTTTAAGTGGTGTGTAATACTTGTCGTCGCATTTTGAATTTAAAAAAAAAAATTAAATAAACAAAACAAATAACAATAGATTTATTGAATATTGATTGAATATTATTTGAATGTCCTCCCTACCTCACCCCCACCCTTTCTTTGGTTCTATTAATTTCTTCCAAATCTCATATTTTCCTTTTCTTTTCTTCGTATATAATAAATTTTCTTTTATATATTTAACCCCTTTCGCGTTTTGAGAGAAATCGATTTTATGGAGTAAACCCGACCGATGTATAGTATATATTTATCAATACCAACCATTATGTATAAAATTATTTAAATATATAATATAAATCTCTTTCACTGGCATTTTGCAGAACACGCCCATAATTATGTGTGTTATATAATTCCTCTTTGGCATAATTATTGTATGTTGTTGTTGTTTTAAATCAATATTGTGTCAAAATCTAACAACAAAATATCAAAGAGAGAATTATTTTTGTCGTCTTTAGGATTTTATTTATCTATATACTTCTATTATAACCACCAATTACATAAATAGAGAATAATTCATATATCTAAAACATATTTATTATATATATTTTATAAAATAATTATCAAGAACACATTTATTTTTGTATTTCTTTGTTTTTGTTGTTCTGATTTCAATTTACTTTCATTTACTTTTGATTACTAACATATTTGAGCGTGTATAATTTTTGTCCATCCTTGCAAAAAAAAAAAAAAACGAAAAACAAAAAAAAATATATAGGTACCAGCTATTTCATTAGCCTATGAGGAAGCTGAATCCGATATTATGAAACGTCAGCCAAGGAATCCTTTTTGCGACAAACTGGTCAATGAAAGGTAAAGTTATCGTTTTTTTGCTCTACGATCTTCTACTACTACTTCTCTATGAACTACAAAACAAAAATCTCGAACGCAAAAGGAATATCTTTATTTTTAGAATTAAAAATAAAATACTTTTCAATAATATTTGCTATTTTCAAACTTTCTCAATTAAACTATTATAATCGATTAAGAGAAAGATTTTTTTAAATTATCTGCCTTCGTTATAATCTCAAAAGCAAAGTACAACACTTGTTTTTTTTTTATAGAATCTGTTTCAATTTAAAATTTTGTTTATGTTTTTTTTTTTTTAAACTTACATAATCTTATAATAAATTTTAATATTCAATAAAAAAATTTCTTGCCTCACAGTATAATTTTGAATTTTTTTCTCTCAAATATGCTTTTGACTTTTTCAGCAAAATACTTATTTAAGTTAATATTTTTTCTTCAAAATATATATAATTAATTTATATACATTTTATTAAACTATAAACTATATATAGTTTCAAAATTCAAAATTGTATTTTGTTCACATAAAAAAAAATCTTTTGCCGATTCGAGAAACCAAAAAAAAAATACAACTATTTTTAGTAAGAAGTTTTTGTAATATTTCTAGTATTTGTTCTATTTATTTAGTTTTTGAGATATTTTTACGCAAGAAAATAGCCAGATAATGTTTTTTTTTCTTTGTTCTATTACTTTGTTTATTTCAATGTTTTCTATTTTGAAGTATATAATTTATATTGATTTTTTTTTTACTGTAAGCTACAGTGTTTTTTTATAACCAAAAATGATATACCTAAAGAGATTGTGTGATTTTTGATGTCTAAAAAAGTATAATTTATACATATAATGGAGTCTGTACGATGTTTCCTCTCTCTCTCTGTTTAAGCCCTAGTTTGCCTTAAATTTTAATATTATTTGTTTAATTTTAGTATTAGTGTATTTTTTTTCTTTACCGCCAAACTATTTCTATTATTGTTTTAGTTATATGTGAGCCTAGCTTTAATTTGAGTTATTTTTAAATCTTTATTCGAAGACAGCATTTAGATTAAATTAAACAACTACATACGAGTGAGTGGTTTTCCGCAAACGTCTTCATTTCTGACGTTCGAATATTCGTCCTGTATCATTGAATAACTTGACAGTACGATACGCAAAGTTCGAGGTAATTTTTATGATTGCTGATAAATAAGGTTAAATGAAAACTTTGCTTGTCAAAAAAAAAAACTGTCCGACATAATTTAAGGGTCCAGGGGAAAACCGGTTTAAATCCACTTTTTGTCAAAATGAAATTAAGGTTTTGTAGTACATATTTAATAAGTACTGAAGGTATCCTTACTTTTAGAAAAACTAAATTTTTTTTTTTTAAATTTGACTTTGACTTTTGTCACAGATGAAGGTCCTTTTGTTAGCTTAAATTTCTTTCTTCAGTATAATTTTTTTCATTTTTAGAACCTTATTCAGATCAAGTCATGTCAGAGGTTTCATACACTTTATATGGGGTTCAATTTAATTATTTCTAAAACAATTAAAAAGAAATGTGCCTTTTGTACAAAGTTATGTTGTCCCTTGGCATAATGTTTCGTGCCACAGGTCTCGATTCGATTCCCAGCACACGCCACCTTAAATCCTCCTCTTGGGAGGAATTGCTAAAATCTCAACTAGGCGTTTTGAACCGACAGAAAATTTTAGTTCCCCTCTATTCCCGCTAACTAACAGGAAATAATAGAGAGAGTCAGTCACTAAGCCTTGGTTATTCGTGAGCTAATCGTGCCAAAAAAATTAATTTTTAATTTTGGCTACAAATTTTAAATTGTGTTTTTCCTCGGAATGGATTTGAGTGTGCTGGAACCATTTTTCCCCGGGACCCTTCAAGTCAATATTCAATACAATAAAATAATAATTGGGACTTACAGATCATTAGTTAAGTTTTCTGCTTTAAATTGTCTGTTTAACAGTTTTAGATACAAAATTAAACATAAAATCTTTCTTGAATAAATGAATTTAGTTTTCAAAATACAAATGATTTAATTAAAAATTTAGACCTAAGACCACATCACTCGTATTACAGTTATATTTACGTTATACTCTTGCTTTCTATTCCTTGAGACAAAAATTATTACTATAAATCTAAAATAAAGCCCCACAAAAAAAAAAACCACAACCCAACAAAAAAAAAAAAAAATACCTTAATTTTCGGGCACTCCAAAAGAATTCCTAATTTTTAAATTTATTTTTATGTAAGCGACAAAAAAGTTTAATAATGCTCCTTTTTAAATCTTTCCGATTTTTCTCTCCTTTCGATTTGAAAAAAAATCTTTTTTACATCTTTTTTTCCTACTTTTTTTTATTTTTATTTCTTCAATAATAAAATAATAATTAACCTTAAAACACTTATTTTTCAATTAACAATTTATTTCTAAGAAATACTTCTTATTCTCTCTCTCTCTCTCTTATTGCAACTGAAATAATTCATTAATTTTGTGTTACTGTATAATAAAAACTATACTTATATTTTTTTTATAAAAAAAAGTATAATAAATAAAAATATATGCACTTGTGTGTATTAACATTTGAACTAAATAATTAAAAAATAATCCAAGGTAAGTTCAATGTCTTTTCGTGAAAAAAAAAAAATTAAAACTAAAAAAAATGGGATTATACATCCTCTTCTGATTGCATTATGGTTTTATCCATACACTTTTATGCTCCTCCTTTAAAACAATAAAGTAATAATAAATATAATCATATATCTGCCTGATTAATATTTTCTATTATTATGTCCTTTGAATGTCCCAAAATATCATTATACTCGTACTAGTAGGATTTGTGCTCGACTATGGTACTTACTTAATTTAATTAATTTTAATATGTATCTTAATTTATAAGAAATCGTTTTTGTGTGTGTGAATTCTTTATATTCCTTCTACCTGATTGAAATATTTTAGAGTCTTTGCTAGTGATTGAGATTATTTTTTTAAAATGAATTTTGAAAATAAAATCTAAGAGTTATTTTATGAGTTTTCAAAAAATAAACGAGAAATTCAATGTGGAAATAAATAGACCCCATCAAACAATCACCATTTTTTTGGAATTCACTAAATAAGATATTCTCCATGTAATAAAATAACGGCGATCTAACAAGTTTGTTTATTCAATATGCCTCATCGGCGAAAATTACCCGTTTTGAAACTTGTAAGCAAATTTTGTTTCCAAATTAACTACAAACTGCTTCGGGAAAGCTTCATTTCCTGAGAACGATGGTGACTGGAGTACTAAAAATTCTATTGAACACTCGCTTATTTCTGACGATATGCTTTGCAAAGATAGTGAGAGGTCTGAATTTGAACTGTCTAAATTTTCTTGATCTGTGCATTGTGTAATCGGTACGCGCATTTGTTTAATTTTGAACGGTTTAACTTTAATGAATAGCTGGTGTAAATTGGACATCCTTTGCAATCGTGTAAGTCTACAAGTCATCCGGAAAATTTTGTTCTCAAAGCATCCAAAGCATCCTTGTCCATTTTTGACAATGGCCATTAATCTGCAACATTCAATAAACCTGCATTTTTTGTTGCTAATTGTACATTCATGGTTCAGCCAGGAGTTAAATTTTAAACAAAGGAGTTAAACCGTGGTTGGAAGCTTAACCATGTTGTCCAAACAGACCTTGTCTTCTCATAAAGAGTTATTTTGATAAAATCTGATCCATTCAACGTTTCGTATTCTACGTTTATTCAAATTAGTCATAGTTAGTAAAAAAAAAATTGATGTGTGTCTATTAATTTCCATAAAAAAGGTCTCACCAAAATGCGACTCATATCGCTCTAATCCTTTAGAAACCTTTTCTTTAGTTAATAGTAGCTATTGTTTTGTGGTTACGTTTCGTAATTTTAAACTAAATAATGTACTACCTATTGCTACACATATTATACTCTTATATAAGGTTCACTCCTCATTCATTTTTTTTAAAATTAAATCATTTTATCAAATCAATCAATCAATTCATCATAATTTATATTAATTCAAATTTGATTTGGTATTGTTATTTTCTTAAGGTAATAATTATATTATTTGAGTTTCTCTGTCATTTTCGTTGATGACTTTTTGTAACTCTATTCTATAAACCTTGCATTTCCTTAGGCAAACATTATACCTATACTTACACAGTCAATGATTAAACATTTGCATACAAATAAATTTCTATATTTTAATTCATAAATTATACAAAATTACATATGTATACAACTTTTTTTTTATCAAACGAAAAACTGTATGCGAGTGTGTGTTGTGTGAATGCCAGGAGTCGACCTTATTCTAAACAAAAAAAATGCTCTTATGAATGTGCTTGAACACGATCTCTTTGAAAAACAAAAAACTATCTATACAATTTAAAAAAAAAAAAAAAAAAATTGTATCATTAGCTGACTGTTCTATCAATTTTTATAAAACTATACTACATAATTATTTTAAGACTTTGAATATTATGAATACCTACATATTTTTCTATTTCAGTAATATTCGATAGTTTAAAATAAATTTTAGTAAATTTCTTTAAGTAGTTGTAGAAATAAACTGACATAAATATAGCAACAAAAAATAAATACAAATACCAACACAACCAAAACCAGCATATTATATAAATATAAAAGAAAAAAAACATACCAATCTCCTGTTATACAGAAATAAATGCATATTATATATTTTTACTATAAAATTAACATTTTTTTGTTTTTTGAAATTTGTTTTTTACTAAACAAAACCAAAATTTACAAAAAAAAAAAAACAAAACAAAAAAAAATACCTGTCCATATGCGTTTACTCTGTTTAATCATCATCATTAATCCTCTGAAAAGGTACCAGCCATTTCATTGGCATACGAAGCACCAGAGAGTGACATTATGAAACGCCAGCCCAGAGATCCCTATCGCGACAACTTGGTGAATCGCAGGTCAGGAAAACACAAAAATTAGATTGCAAAAAAAAAGAAATCACTAATTTTTTTTTTTTGGAATTTGCATTAAAAACGAACAAAAATATTCATTCCAAAATTAAATGTTCCATTATTTTTTTTTTTAGTAAAAAAATTAAAAAAAAAATCTTTCGTTTTTGAAACCAATATTCGATGTTGAAACAAAATTATTAATTTATTTTGTTTTTTTCTTTCTTAAGTTTAAAAAAAAAAATTTGACTTTACATTATACATGTTTATATTTACACACAAACACAGATTTTTTAACAAAATGTCTAGTTGTTGTTATTTGACATTATCGAATGTATAACACACAAAATACAAGTTATAAAAAAAATAAATATATATATATAAAAACATGTAACAATTTACCCTACACTGAAAAACACCCCAAGTTAAAAAAAAAAAAAAACATTACACTTGTTTCAAGTACCCAAAACCTAGAATCGTTTGTTTGGTTTCGTTTTGTTATTTTGTTTTGTTTTGCAGGCGTAGTATGATTTAATATTTGATAGAAATATAAAATTGTAAAAATTAGTTTCCGTAAGAAAGAAAAAAACTTAAATGGTTGTTAAAAACTAAAGAATGCATGAGACTATTGATAATAAATTGTAAACTCAAAAAACTTGAATCATTGAAACAAGAACTCTAATTCCATGTTTAAATGTCTCAAAAAAAAAAAAGTTTCCAATCTGTTCATTCCTTTTTTGTCGTTATTGATCCTTACTTATCGTGTTTGCATGTAAAATTTCCGTTTCCGACAGAAAGTATTTTATTACAAGTCATCATACATAATGTAGAAGAAATTGAGGGATGATATTTAAAAGAGGAATTATTTTATAACTTATGACCGATATATTATATTGGAGATAATCCTTTACCGACAAGCAGCTGCATATTTGGCATGTGGAGAACAAATTTAATAAACTTGTGAATATTCATGCCTATTACGGAATTCATAAAATTCGTAATTCGTAATTCGCAGGGTTCGCATACTCATTTAAAGCAATTATGAACTTGTCGGGTGAACTATATTATCACTACAAGGATCTAACTATCTATTTCCACTAAGACATTTCCTCACCTGCGAGTTCCAATAAAAAATATGGCTGAAATAAGTGCAAATCCCGCCGCAACGGATTCTATAATAGGGGTGATTATATTTCAAACAGTAACGAACTTTTCCGACAATCAAAGCTAGGAAGATAGTCAAATCCCATATTCCACGAAAAAATATTTGCCTGAATCAAATTGAAGGCAAAATCACTACAGTGTTCCCAAAAGTTTATGAAAAACACTACTGCGGTTCCAAAGCTCATTTTGGTTAGATCTAAGATTTGTTGTCAATATAGTGTCATTTAATTCCTTCTTCATTTGAGATTTAAACTCAAATTTCACACTCGTACAGTGACAAGACATCTGACAAATCTTCGCGTTCACAAAAACCACTGCCAAAAACAGTAGACATCTCTGCACGAATGTCCCTTCTTTCCAAAATCAAGGAAACTGGCATTCGCTTTAAGAAGTATCAGTTTTAAACTTTTTTTTAAATTAAAAAAAACCAACAAACAACCAATTAAGTCTTTTTTTTTTTTGTTAAACCAGAAATTGTTTTTGTGTTGAATTAGAAAGACAAATATAGAAAGCAATTTATATTAGTAACTGCATCCCCTTATTTCACGATTTTAAAACACACTAAAAAAATGACTACAGAGTTCTGTCTTGAAAAGAAAAGAGTATTTTAATGTTAATTTTTTAGTCAAACAAATATTAACATTAAATTACTGATCCCTAATTATAATTGTTCTGCTTGTTAATAACAATAAGTTCTAAAACTAAAATGCAAAAAAAAAAAAAAAAAATTAAAACAACGAAATTCTTGCTTAAAGTTAAAGTTAAAAGTATAAAACACTATCATACAATTACTAAAAAAGTAGTAAGCATTTAGAAAAAGCGCAAAGCGGATACCTCAAAAAAATACTATATACCCACAATAACTGAAAACCATACACACAGAAACAGAAGAATATATTCAAATATATACTCAATACCCAACTATATAAATATAAAAAACTCAATCAAAAACAGACAGCTTTATATATTGTTAAATTTATTAGTTTTACAATTTTAATTTTGTTGGTAGTTTTGTTTGCAATCAATCTATAGAATGAGTAGTTTATTTTCTATATATAGTTGTTTAACAATTTTGTTTTTGTTAGATAAATTATTTCAGTTAAATATAAATGTCACATGGTCGGAATGTACTCTTATTTGTCTATCTTCAGTATATAAAAATTATTGGTGGTAAATATTTTCATAAAGTTAATGTTGTGTAAACAACTTTAAAGGAGGTAGCAAAAATTTCTATTCTATTCTATTCTACTATCTCCCATGTGACAAGAATGTTTCAAAAAAAAAAAGACATCCTTCATTGTCCAAATCCTTTAAATGTTTCTCCTTTTCCCAAACTCTTATTAAACCTACTGAATAAATTATTATTCTTCGAAGAGAACAAGACTACTCAAAACGACAAATGTTCATCATGGTATAAAAAATAATAAAAGTAACTACATACTTTATAAAAGGTACGATTTTGTATTGCTATTATTCTTTTTCTCTTCTTTACCTTACTTTTTTTATGATATCCTCCTTGCCAAAACACTATCCTTTGCTCAATTTTATTTTTAATAAAATTTAAGAATTTAAATTACACTTGAAGATCAACATATCAAGTAAGTATGAATTAAAACAGAGGGTAAATCACGACATTTGTAAACAAGTAAAACGATCATAACTTTCCTTATCACAGAATTCATCTGAATCGCAATTGTGGCACGAACTCTTTCTCGCAGAATAATGATACAAACATTAGATTTTCTATTTCCGACGCTTTGTTTTATCTAAACATTTTGATTAAATTTATATAATTTGTTTCATTTAGTTTTGCCCGGTCTGAAAATGATTTTTAATTTTTTTCATTTTTTTTTCCCAACTTAATCATAAAAATATATTTTCAAGTTCAGCAAAACAAAAATTCGTTTTAAAATAAATTATGAGCTATTTTGGCACTATGTGAGGATTCGACCACTAGGGAACTTCGGTAGCATAAAACAACTTGGCATTATTTGTTAATCAAACAATTTTAATTCGACACAGAAGCTGTGGAATGTAAAGCAACAGCAATGCTTCAACACCTTTAACCCAGTCATATATAATATTAAGAGTCCGTATTTTGTTCTTGGAATAATTGAGATTGTAAATAACTTTGCGATAAAACAACCGGAGGCGATTACTGGTTCTGTGGAATCATCCTTCGTTCACAATTTTAAAATATACATAGTTTCTTTTTTTTTCTTTTAAAAATGTCGCTTACAGTGGATTCTGTTGTGAGCCATTCATAATTTGGTAACATATATTTTGTAAACATAAGAAATAAACTAACAAATACCGTGATTTACCCTTCAGATGAAAACTCCCAAAATTGTAGATACAAACAAACCTTTGTAACAAACATTTACCAAAAACACACTTCTTATGCATGCTTTTATAAACTATTCCTGTTTCTGGTCTAAAGTGCTTTGCTTTTATGTAACATACATTTATACATAGTTCTTGTAATCAAATCAAACACGTAATCTTATGGCAATTGCGTGCGCATCATGCTTTACGGGCTTTTAGTAACTTGCTTCAATAATATCTCTCTAGATGGTTTTGTGTAAAAAAAAATATAAATATACTAACATTTTGGGTTAAAAAACAATAAATAAATTTATAAGATTCCTCCTTATAAATGATTGTCAAATGAGACTTCAAAGTAAAAAGAAGTGTCCTTTAAGGTCTCATTTGCGATCGCTTGTTTGTTAGAATTTGTTTGTTTATAAAAACTTTGATGTGAGTTTTACTAATGCATTTCTCTTTTTTTCTTCCTTTCTTCTATCTAAATTTCTTACATACAGATTGATTTCCATGGCATATGGACAAATCGGTATGATTCAGGCAGCTGCTGGATTCTTTGTGTACTTTGTGATTATGGCTGAGAATGGTTTCTTACCAATGAAACTGTTTGGCATCCGTAAGATGTGGGATTCCAAGGCTGTTAACGATCTAACTGATTCTTATGGTCAAGAATGGGTATACTTCTGTTTTTTTTTTTTTATTTTTAATAATTTTTATTTATTAATTTGTTTTTAAATAATTTTGTATAGACTTATCGCGATCGTAAAACACTTGAATTCACCTGCCATACCGCCTTCTTCATATCAATTGTGGTTGTACAATGGGCCGATTTGATTATTTGCAAGACCCGCCGAAACTCCCTCGTTCATCAAGGCATGAGGAATTGGGCTCTTAACTTTGGTCTAGTATTCGAAACATTGTTAGCTGCATTCCTATCATACTGTCCTGGCATGGACAAGGGTCTTCGTATGTACCCACTCAAGTAAGTATATAATTTTTAATTATTCCTTTTTTATTTCATTTAAAAATACTAGCGTTGTTCTTTGGTATAACCAAAATGAAACGTTCTTGGTTATAGGTCGCAAGTTATAGTTAATGGTGTTTTTGCTTTTACACGCTAATTTAATTATTCATTACCCTGGACACTGACATGTTCAGCAACCCAAAACAGCGATTCATTATTTTTCCAATAGGCATTTCCTAAATCCAATAACGTTCTAAAGATCATGGAATGGCAATCAAACTGCAAATTTGCCCATAACATTTAAAAAAGATTCACGCAACAATGGTTCTTCATCCGTCAGTGTAGCACTCTGTAGTGTTTGCTTTGTACATTTCGATTCGATTATAGCCAAACAATATCGTTTCAACTATGGTTTTGATCTACGCAAATCTTAAAATGACCATTGTTCGGACGATATCGTCTTGACGATTGAAGATTTGGTTTCCATAACTTGATATCATCATAACGTTTCATCGTTTTTGGACGATACCTTAATAAGTATCGTCTGCCATGATTTTTAAGTAAAATGTACTCGAAAAGATAAAATAAAACTATAACCAACTGTATACATGTTGATTAAAAGTATTACATTGCTTTATGTCTGAAATATTGAAATTGACAAAATTTTTAGTGATTTTTCGGGTTTGTGATTGGTCAACTGTCAAAAAAACTCTTCCAACTTGCAGCGGACGCGAAAATTCTATTTTATTTACTAAAACGTTTAACTTGTACTAAACATCCATTCCTTTTTTCTCTTACAGATTCGTCTGGTGGTTGCCAGCAATTCCATTCATGTTGTCCATTTTCATCTATGATGAAACACGTCGATTCTACTTGCGTCGCAACCCAGGTGGCTGGTTGGAACAGGAAACATATTATTAAACACAGACAACAAAAATTATATATTATTTTTTATTTTTAAATATTTAATAAAACCAACAAAAAAAAACAAAAGATCATTATTTAAACGTTTAAGATGAAAAACAAAATACAAAAAAAAAAACCATAAATTATAAACAAAAAAAAATAAATAAACCAACCCCAAACACACAATAAGCAAAAAACAAAACAAAAATAAAAATAAATAAATTAATACATTTTTAGTGAGTAAAAAAAATTTAAATATTTAAAACAACAAAAAACAAATAAGCTAAATAAAAAAAAAATAATTTGTGAAGATAAATGCAAGCTTAAAGAGTGCAAAAAAACCAACAACTTTTAATTAATAAATGAAAAAGAAATCATTAAACGATTTTAAATTTTAAGAGAGCATGAATATAATTTTAGAAAAATTACAGAAAAATGAAAATTATAGTGTAGTTAATGAAAAAAAAAAAAAAAAAATAAAATAAATAATTGTTTATATAAAAATGAAAAATAAGAAAAAAAATGGAACAACAAGTTCACACGTTATTTTGTACTTTTGTTTGGTTCCGAAATATGTAATACAAAAAAAAAAAAACAAAAAACACTACCACCACAACCACCACCAATTTTATTTGGCTTCAGTTGCATTTTTCTTTTATTTTTTTTTTATTTAATTTAATTAATTAATCGAAAACAAAAAGTGTTAAACAAACCTATTTCTTTCTCATTGATAGCGATATATTATTATTATATAATTACGATGTTAACACGATGATGATATTCCTTTAAATTTTTGTATGCAATGTTTTATTTAGTTTTGTCATTGTTTTCTGTTTTTTTTTTTTTTTAATATAAATGTATGTACGTTAGATTTGTGTAAAGACAAAACAAACAACAAAAAAAAAAAAACTATAACATTGTATTCCTCCGTCATGTCATTTTCATTTGTATCTATTTTTTCTATTAATTATTCTCCAATACTGTTGCTAACGATTTAGTTTTTTTTTTTTTTATTTAATATTGTATTTATCTATAAATTATATAAAAAAATCAAAACGCAGATGCTATAAAGTTACGCAACGGCATTATTAATTTGTATTTTATATTATTTGTTTTTTTTTTTTATTAAAAAGAAAAAAAAAACATTTAAATGAGAGAGAAAATTAAAATAATTAATATTAATTATTTTAATTGTATTTTAAAATTAATAGAGAATACATTTTTGTTCTTTCGCCCTCCGCTGTAAATGTATTGTAGAATTAAATAAAAAATAAATAAAAATAAGGTAAAAAACAACAAAAAAAAACTAAAAATTTTATTTTATTTATTTACAATCATTGTGTACAAAATGTGTAGAATTTTGATGATACCAATTGTTGCTTTAATTGCGCTCTTAAATCACTAGAGCTTGGTTGGTTTTATAGTTCGTTCGACATTGAATTTTATAAATCTCTCTTCGCTGTTTGTTATTTAAGATTTGGTAGAATTGCTATTGGTCAGGGTAACCATTAGAAATATCAGTTGTATTTATTAGATCTCCTAATGCGCTATATAAATAATTTCAATGCACTCCCACAAGCTTAACACTTTAGGTTCTCTATTAAAAGAATTTTTTTATCACTTATCAATTTATAGTTAAAAATTCTATCTTCTATACTATGGAGAAAATGCGATGTCTGCATTACATTCTATTGGCTAAACATCAATTCTTGGTGGCTAAGTGTATGGCTCATCAACTCTAGACCTTAAAGTAAAGAAGTTAGAAAAGAAGACCAACGCCCTTCGAATTTAATGAACTTTAGTCATGCTAACTTCTTTGTTGGGTTATGTTTGGAAGAATTGCTTCCATTGATATTAAATTTGTCGTGCGAATAGGATGTACTTGTACACTCAAAATAAACTTTCGAATAGATCCAAAAGTAGCATAGAGTTACATATTAGGATATGGATATGGAATAAAAAGCGAATCGTTTAGCTTTCGCACTTCGAATTCGATAACTAAACAAAACGAGAAAAGTCGAAAAGGAGATATCGAATAGAAAACAAAAGAATTCGTATTCCATAATCAGCCCACAGAACAACAGACGTTTCCTCAACGTTGTATCACGTCGTCGCGGTTGAAATGCAAACTCTTCTTTATTTTTCAAATTAATTGATCTTAATTTAATGTAATAACTGGTGTTCGTAATAATCTTTTCAGAAAATGAAATGGTTTTGAAATAGAATCTTTTATCTTTTGGATAATGCACCAAGCCATATTTGAGCCTTTGATTTATCAATGATACAAAAATCCTTGCAATTAGGTGACGATACATACAAAACTTTTCTCGGTTCCAGTATTATATACGGCGGTTCCAAGGGCTTATACAGACAATTTTATGGCTGGGACCTAGAGATAAGACTGTTAACTCCTAACCTCTTACTATGCCATGTATCTGCATTTTATATTCTTTTTCTGTTCATGTAATTTTTTTTTCATTTAGAATTATCTTGTCTATCAGAGCTCGCTTTAGTCTCACAATACCATGTATCATATTTTTTCTTTTACAAATCAATTAAGATCAGTAAGATTAGATAAACTATAAAATAATATGAAGCCGAGAACCAAACAATTTGTTTTATTTATTTTTTTTTTTCATACAATAAAAATAGAAATACTACTGCCTGATGTTTACGTCTCTAAAAAAAAAACGTGTAAATAATTAAGAAAAATTTGTTCGTTTTTAAACGAAATTAAATTAACAAAAAAGCTAAAGAAATATAGGTATTAACAATAAACACACATTACAATAATCTGGCATCAACGACAATTAAATAATGATTTTAATTAATATTTTTTTCTTTCTTTTATTAGAAATTTAATTCGGAAAAAAAACTATCACTTTTGAAACATAATTTAAAACAAAATAGGGTCCCATGGGATCAATAGAATATATCAATAGGACGAACTGTTCAAATTTACTTTGTTCTTCAATAAAAAAATATTACTAAAATAATTTGAGTTTTATTATAATTGATAGTATTGGAGTTTTATGTCGAATTCCTTTTTAAAAAAAAAATGATTTAGCAAAATGATTTGCCAAAATCATTTTTTTTAATGGAATTCGAAATTAATATGGTATACAGAATGAGACAGTGTCGGGAGTGTGACAGGCATTTTCATAAATCAATATTCAAATTGTTACATATATCACAGAATCTATCATAATAGATCGTAAATGATTTAATGAATGAAAATTTTGTTTTTGAGAGAAAGTTTCTTAATATATTTCAACTATTATTCAACTTTATTGAGCATCACGATCAAATAACCTATAATTTGATATGTAACACATATGTAACTGTACATGCTATAAAAGCTTCACAAACTAGAAAGGAGTTTCAACAAAATTGTCTGCTTTGGTCATCAGAACTCCACCTGTCACCAGTGGTGAACAGTACCATTAGCTCACAAATAGATTCGAGATGGTTCGCCTATAAAATTTGTAACTTTTTTGTTTATTGTTTGATTTTAAAGATTGAGCTGATATCAGACTACTACATAGAGTAATTACATACATATATACAGTTACAAATAAAAATAAAAGTAATGGAAGGCAAAATCAATTTATGTCTTCTTTCTCTATTTTGTTCTGAGTTTTGTTTGATGTGTCTGCAACAGCAGCTGGATTGCTGGAATAGCAGGAAGTAAGCCACCCCACCACGACAAGGTCAAACTCGAGGGGCGTAATAAATAAATAAACAAATAAATAATTAAATAAATAAATATACAAATAAATGTATAAATAAATAAATAAAAAAATAAATGAATAAATTTATAAATCCATAAATTCATTAATTCATTAACTCATTATTTACTAAATTAATAAGTAAATTACTGCGAATAATTTTAGATAGCACAGACAAAAGCGTGAAAAGTCTCAAAAAAATGCTACGGCATCGTACTGTAAAAAGTCCGAAATACCGTAGGGAAAATTGGGGGACAGAAAGAGAAGTCATAAAAAAAGCGATGAGTACCACTATAAGAAGAATAAAATAGAGCTAGAAAAGTGGAGAAATTCACAGACTTAAGGCTTGCCCAAACCAAAGTGCTACAGTGCGACACGACAACGCCAAATATTGTTTACACAGCGTCATATGAGAGTACCCACACCAAATGCGATTATGCGCAAAACGTTTTTCATATAAAAATCGTGTCGCACATGTCGTCACGCACTGTCGCACTTTGGTTGAGGCAAGCCTTTAAGCGTGGAAAGTCACAAATAAAAGCGTGAAAAATAGCCTAAACAAATGCAAGATTCCAAGGACTAGCACGGCAAAAAGCGCGGAATACTGGTAAAAAAACTTTTAAACACCACGCTTTTTCCGCGATATTCTACGCATTTATTCACCACCTCATACGTATCTTTCTGAGGTATTTCACACCCTTCACGTTTTTTTTTCCTTGACTTTTCACACTTTTTTTCTTGACATTGCACCTTGCACGTTCTGTCCTTGACCTTCCGCGTTGTTTCATGATTCTTGCATGGAAAACTGTATTTGGCGGAGAAACTTTAAACTAATTTGTTAACGTTCCAAATGAAATAAAAAATATATTATGCATCCCAGACCACATTTAAAATACCAAAAATATAAAGCCAATTACTGAAAATTGTTGAATGAAAAGTCTGACGGGTCAGTAACCAATAAATTTTTTAAACGATCGTAAACTATAAGTGTAACTACAATATTACAATCAGTATGCATGGCGGGGCAACCTCGCGTCAGCAGGGTCAGCAAGTTTATTTATAATTACATAATTATGTAGGTATACAAAAGAAATTGTGAAATGGACATAAAATAATTAAAACCAGTCGTACTATGCCCCCTGTTTTATGTATTTTTTTTTTTACTGTTTACACTGACAATTGATTTTTATTTAAATATATTTTTGAAAACAATTTAAAAAATATATAGCAATCTTCTAAATGGCAGAAACACAAAATTGCAGTGAAGCTAGCAACAACAATCCAGCCACCAGACGAAGAGCCAATAAATTATCTGCACTCTCAAGTGTTCTGAAAACTCAAACATCTTCAATTCAGCACAGGGCATGTCCAAAAATTAAAAATAAATCAAGGGCAGGAGGATTAAGGACATTTGTAATAAAAGCTTTAATCGGTGGTGGAGCAATTTATATGACTTCAGTGTTGGGGATATGGGGTGAAGCAGAGGAAAGTGCACAAGTATATTCCAAAATAAAACAAGCCATCTGCCAAATTGACAATGAGGTTTATTTTTAGAACTTGGTTTTCTTTTTTAAAGGATCAACTCAAAATTCGTGTTTTTCCTTAGAAATTTATATCGGAAAATGCAAAAGCTGATTTGCTTGAAAAAATCAATAGATCTACACAATTTTTTAAGGATCATCTGACGAGTCTACCTGATCAATTGAAAAGCTATTATGAGAAATCGGAAAGATACATTAATGACTTGGTAAAAGGGAAAAAATCTTAGTGAATACGAAAAGAATGTCGGACAAGAAACATTCAATAAATGAAGAAAATAATTTGAGAAAACTATGCGATATAACCATCGTACTTCTCCCAATGGTTCTATTAACATTTACCTTTGCTGTTTTTTTTTTATTTTTAACCAGGGTCCGTATTACGAATTACGATAATCGTTCAAAATCCCTCATATTTTCATAAAATTTTTATAACGATTAACAATAATTGTTGTTGAAAAACGATCCTCGTTTGCTTTTACTAGGTAACTAGTACTTTCTGTGTTTGTGTATGGGTCTTGGTTATATTTCAAAATCGGTCAAAGTTCCGAACTAGCGTTTTCTTTTGCAATTCGTTTCGTAATTCGTAATACGGAACCAGCTTAACTTACATAATAAATATCTCAGTTTTGTGTGGAGCTGAAAGGAAATACCACTTATCATGA
Organism: Meliscaeva auricollis; assembly: GCA_948107695.1. Lineage (NCBI taxonomy): Eukaryota > Metazoa > Arthropoda > Insecta > Diptera > Syrphidae > Meliscaeva > Meliscaeva auricollis. The sequence continues at coordinate 114,421,222 of OX403616.1, read as the reverse complement.
AAGTGCACCCCTATTTCGATTGACAAAAAAGTATCAGTTGATAAATGACAAAAATATTGATGAACTTCATAACCTTACTATTTGAAAAGTTGAACAATTTTTCAATAATATTTTTGAATTCTATTAATAATATAATTGTGGATCTGAGAAAAATTGTTGCCATTATAATAGATCTTTCCTGCATATAAATGTATTCCAATGACTTTGTAACTTCTGGAACCCACGGCATGAAACAAGCGCACAAGCGATGCATTCCTAATAGATTTTATTTTTGATTCTTATTGGAATATTGTTGATGGATGGTGGAAAACAGATGCAAACTGCTGATTCCAATACAGTTGAGGTAATTTCGGGATCGCGACTGAACTGCATTGGACTAACTGCTGCACAAACGTGGAAATCTGATTAGGGTACATCGAATTCTTATTGGAATACTGTTGATTATAACAATAACCTATAAGTTGGATGTCTAAATTAAAATTGAAATTTTATTTGATTGAAAACTGTAGGTTCTTATTGTTTTTTTGGGATAATTGTTTTTTTATGAATTCCCGTGAATCTCTATTGAAACGTAAAAATTCTAATTTAACGTTTTGAGGGAAAGGTAATTAATCCAATTTTACGTTTCAAGGAAACGTTATAAACCCAAAATACCCAAAATATCTTTTAATCAATATAAAATTCTAACCAGTTTAAAATGCATGCCAATTCAGCAGTTTATTTTGCCAATTGCCAGCAAATGTTGCAGTCGAATTCAATTTAATTGCAATTTATACAATCAACGATACAACCAAATAAACAATATTCCAATAAGAATCCAAACGGTGTGGTGTCAATTCTGTGCAGATCAAGAAGATACCTAATTAGGGGGTGACTCGACTCATGAAACTCGACTCAGGTGCAAAAAGTAATATATGTCTGGGGGATATATGCTGCCGCCTCTGCAACCCCCCAGCTTGGGATCACCTTAACAAAAATAAAACACAAAAAATGTACGTTCACCTGAGTCGTGAGTTGGGCTATCTGTACGCCTCTAAATACTATAAGTATCTTCTGTTGGCATCGGTTTTCACTAAAATTCTAATAAAAAACACAATCTAATAAGAAATGCATCGTTTGTGACCCAATATGGTGCCGTACCCAAGTAACATATTCATACTTATAACACTCTAAAAGAATATTATAAGAATGATTTACAAGAGTTAAAAGTATTCTTGTAGTCTGTTCTGAGATTGCTATAAGGTTTTCATGAGGGTTAAATGTCCTATCTCCAAGAAGCTATTACACTCTTGTTGCAAGATTAATATTCTCAAAGAAGCATAATAGACCAAGAGCCGACAGCAAATTTCAGGAGTTTAAGCATAAGCCAAATTTGATTATGCAGTTTAATAGGTATACGCGTCCTGATTTCAAATTCGAAAGTCTGGAAGGTTTATTTTTTAGCCTTCTGTGGTTTTAGGAGGGTTAAATAAACGAGATTATTAAATTTTATCTGAGTTTCTCAATTGAAACAACTGAAAACTAAAATAGTTCATCCAAATTAGCATATGAAATCACGAAACATTATACTTTCTTTTTATTGTTCCTCGAAGCCTGAAACATTAAAAACAAAATTTTCGTAAAAGGGGGATAAATACCCCACATGCATGAAAAATACTTGAGAAAATACCTTCTACAAGAATCATGCATCATTTTATTTTCATTTATTTATATTACCTACGCAATTACCATTTTAAAGGTCTTTTTGAGGGAATATGCGACGTTTGAAGCGCCATCTGTTCTGCGATAAATGTTCTATGTACGTTAAATCTTATAATGAGTTTTTTGTAGGTTTGTATCCTGTAGTTGTCCAGTACAAAACAGTATAAAATAAATTTTGTCGATATTTTTTTTGCTTTTATCGTACATAAACTCGAAATTAATAACTTTTCAGGAAAAAAATAATAAGAGAGAAAATTTAGTGTATTTTTTTCTAAACAAAAAAGTTACCTTTCTTTTCAAGATGGCAGCTGCAGGGAGGGGCTTTTTTGAGAACATTCTAAGCAATGATATTGAACAATTTGATTCACTCCCAAAATGTTCACAGAAGCATTTTTTTCTGTCCTTATGACTGCACTATTTGGATGGTTATAATTTTAACTAATGAACAGCAAAGACGACCAAATCAGTACACAAATAAAAAAGTTCGGTTGCATTTGGTGAAAAATTACAGACTAGTGCGAACCCAACAATGAATAGAAATACAGAAAAACAGAATCAGCATTCAATTTCTTGATATCTTTTCGATAATTACGTCTCAGTGTGAACCTTTTTTTGTCACGTAATCTGATAGCTCATCAAGACCTCAGAATTCAGATCAAATTTTTATCGCATGCATTTAAGATAATTTAAAAGAAACTTTTAAAGATTATCTTAATTGTACCTAAACATTTTTAAGACATTTTTAGAGATTAACTAAGAAGAGCCCCATTTGTTTCATTTTGACTTCTTCGTTGACGTTAACTTCCTGTGAACGTTCCTTAAGTAATTCAAATTAAGTTATAAATTATTTAGATACGTACAACATTGGGTTATGGGTGATGATAATTTAAATGCGCATTGATGTTGATTTATTCTTCCAAGGATATACATAGTAGTCAAAATTCAACTTCGTGAGATAATAGAAGAATAGTCCTTATATATAAGCATCGCTTTACTATTAAACTTCTTCATATTTAATTACTTTTCCAATGACCACTCCTAGGAATTTGCATTTGTTCAACCAAACGAACCCTTCTGCCTTGTCTTTATGCAAATACTTAATTTTATCTTCCTTTTTCCTGAATTCCAAATACGTACATAAATACGTTTTCTCTCATTGTAACTTACACACTTTTATCAAAAAAGAAAAAAAAAACTCAAACAAAACTGAGTTAGAGTTTGTCTTTAGATGATTTTTCCCCAAGGTCACTGATTTATTCATCTAAAGATGTTTAGTCATAAACTTTCTCTACGGTATGTTAAATTTATCATTCCAATTGCATAATTTTCTTCACTCTTCTGAGCCTTTGGGAGTTTCGACTTTCGAGTGCTTAAATCAACTATGTTTTGCTAAATTTTATGATAAAACCATCTTAGAGCCTTTGTATGTGAATTTAACACAATATTGTAAAGAACTTTAATATTTTTTTCTTGACGATACCTTGGGAACATTAAAGTTTTCATTAATGACGTTATTGTTATTTGTCATTTGTTGCTTCAATTAAAGTTAATCGTTTTGATGGCAGGTTTTGACTTGAAAAGTTATAGTCTATATGTCGACTTGAAGTCAATGTTTAGCTACACTATGTAAGATTACGGACACGAAAGTGTATCTTTGTTTAAACTTCGGACTATATTTTTGTTCTAATTAAACCAAACACAGTTAAAACTGCATCAAGTGCATTGAAGTGGGTGTTCTCATTATTACGCTTCTAAAATAAAAAAAAAAAAAACATGGCAGTAGTTTAGAAGTAAAAAGCTATGTAAACTTATAATTACAGTTTTTTTTTTGTTAACCATAATACCGAAAGAAACGCCACATGAGTTTATGCCGGGATGTGGCTTCAACGATTGTTAAATAAAGCAAAATCATTATTCTAGGTATAAAGTAAAAAAGGTTAATTGTAGCTTATTCATATTTAAATTTTTCGCTCATAACCAGCACGCATCCAATTATACGCGAAGTATGGAAGGAAATAATTAATAAAATTGTTATGTTACTACATTTTAATTTCTATATGAGTTATTGCGTTTGCTTGGTTTTAGGTTGTACATATATGTGCAAGGACATACATTTATGCACTAGAACACGATATAAGGATGACAGAAGAATGAAAAATGTCGGTCCCTTGATGAATCACCACTTATAAGAGCGGAATTAATTCATCTAAAAAAAAAATACTTTGATGTAGTTAAAGAATCTCTGCAACTTTTTTTGATTTACTACTTTCAGATGTTTGATTTATGGATATAATTAAGGCGTTTTCGATTGAACGTCCAGATGTGCCCGGAAGCATCTAGAAGTCGAAGTCTTATGAAACTGTTTTATTGTGTCTTTTTTGTGCCGATAAAACAGTTTTAGAAGACTTCTGGATGCTTCCGGACTTATAATCAAACGCGACATTAGTTTGTAATTAGTTGTAAGACAATAATCTAAGACATGTGTTCTTAACAACTAATTTGATTTAATTATGCAGTAGTAGTGCATGTGTTTACCCAACTCTAGATGAACCTTATATATGAACAAATTGTCGCATCATCACAGAGCATTAGTTTATTTTCCCACGTATTTTATACATCAGAAAACCACCATGACAACTGCATTGTTCACCAACCGAACCTAAAAGAGCACTAAAGATAACATCACACTTGTGTATACAATATTTTTTTCAAAAATTATTTACACAAATTTTGTTGTCTACACAAATCGTGTGATACTAGCTTAACTATAAAATTTGAAATTTTTGTGAACATGAAGAGCTGTATTTCAAGACCTACAGAATTTCGGTTGCACTTAAATTGTGTAATTTTTTTGTCTTTTTTACCGATACCTGGTAGCTTTTTCTATAAATCGCACATTTTAGAAGTTAGAAGATAAAAACTAAAAAAAAGTGCAAACGTTTTAAGCTTTTTGTTGCACCATGCAGTTAGCACAGGGGCCTTTTTCATAGATCATACATTACATACAATGTATGAAATTGGCATTTCTGATGTATTATTTCTATTTCATAGAAACGTTGTTTGATGATCTGTCACACATAGTTGAATAAACGAAGAATGGACTAAAGTATTAAAATATTGCATGATATGATACTGTTTCACAGAATTTTATCATACATCGTTTTGATCCACCACAACATTTTGCTATAAGCAATGATTTTAACCATAATAAAGTGTGTATATAAAATTGAGTTTTAAGTGCCAGTTTTAATATAAAGAATATTTATGGATTATTTCGGTTGTTCTCAAAGTAAATTATGTAAAATTAATTGGCTTTTTTTGTTGTAGTTGAAATTTGAAGTCGGGCATGGAGAAATTCTGTTAAAAAAGGGATATTGTTTGACACATTATCTCTAAATAAATGATATAAAATAAATAAATAAATGCATTCACATTATTTTGTTATACATACATTCTGAAAATATTTTTTTTAAGGAAATCAGTTTTCTTGTCAAAAATATAAAAAACCTCATAAAATCTACCTGGCTAAAAGGCAAAACTAAATATACAAACAATATAAATTTAAACAAAGTAAAAATCACATTAGGGTATTTTATTATCAAAAAATATTAATGCTTACAAAATTTATAGCTTTGAGCATACTGCAAGATTAATTTACATCTGCGCGGAGTATTTTTTTTTTTTTCTTATACATCTTCTACATACGAACAAAATATCAAGATCTAAAATTTGAATGAAACTCTTTTAGCATCTATTCTAGAAGGCAGTTGCATCTTTTGAGTGTGAGTGGTAGCATTATTGGTATTGCTATATTGAAAAGGTCTTTTGTATGTATGAGATATGAAGTTCTTGCAAACTCTAGCGCAGGGGTTTGGAAGCTATGTTGCAAAAATAATGCAAAAAATACGATAACCATACAAATTGTTGCTAGTTACATATAGATTTGCCTTTTATGTTACTAAAAACATTGTTTCAAGGTAATGCTTAATTATTTAACAAAATGCATTGTTATTGCACAATAACTATTCTTAACAATGCAATACAATTAAACGCTCGTATAGCAAAAAATCAACAGATCTTTCATTTGACACCAATCTCATTAATGGCCACTTAGCGTCCAAAATGCCCATTTTCCTTTAGGTTCGAGTCATTTGCTTGATTATTAACAATTTAAATGGATTATTCAAAATTTTAATCAAATGCCAGAACGATCTATAAGTAAGAAAAATTCATCTGAAAAAAAACTAATCAAAAAGTACGTATACGCCATAGAAACCCATTTCATGGAAAAGAGAATGAAAGTAAGCAATTTGTTTTTTTTTTTTTAACTTTATTTTTGTAATAATCATTTAACGAAGTAATAGTACTACTTATAAATAGTCAGTACTAGGTACACTTACAACAAAGTGGAAACATTTAAACGATGTGTGTAAAAGCTTCACTAGCTCGTAAAAGCTTGAATTTCACTCAAAAGATTCATTATTATTACACTCTGATTTTACTACACTCTACTATAATACAGTCTGTGTGTAGTGTAAGGTGTTTGCCATAGGCGGTATATTTTCATGACCGTTGTGTCTGTATAGCACTTGATGATAATGATAACAGCACTTAAAGTTTCGGTTGATTAAAACATGCAATTATTTTTATAGGTAGATTTATTTTCTTATTTAATTTATTGATTGCGTTTCCTTCTAAATGTATTATTTAAAACCAAACTAATTTCTCTGAACAAAAATGAAAATAAAATAAATTTAAACGGTTAACAGATTATTTTCAAATCTGATGGTTTGCCTATCCCACAACTTGAATGGAACGTAAAAGTTGAATTTACTGAGTAGGTATGCTTGAATTGGGTACATGCGCATTGCATTAACATCTCTCTGAGAACATACAAGAAAATCACTCTCAATTTTGTCTCTCTCTCTGCGAGCGATGGATACTGTCGGTATGTGATAAAGAAAAACCCACTTCTTGCAAATTTTCCTTTTATCATTTAACTGAATCGCTTGTTAACAATTTGCAATTGCTCTTGATGTTGTTTTTTTTTTTTTGCAGTTCTGTTGTTGGCGCTGTTTATGTTTATGTTTTTGTTAACATTTTCCAATGCCAGGGCAAAATTTGCTTCTATACACTTTTCCACTCTTCCATTCATATTTATTTTCCTTCAATTTTCTTTTCTATTTCACTTTCGGGATTAGTTTTGTGTTTTTGTTTTTCGGTGGGGTAGTCTTCTGGCTGGTAGTGTTTTTGCTGGTGGTGAATACAACAACTTTTGGCTTGCGGTAACGTACCGTTAGACTTGAGTTCAGTATATCCTTCCTCAGTCGTTGAGAACGTATCGTATCGTAGCGTGCGGTTCGGTGGAATTTATTTTTTTCGATAAAAAAATAAATACTTACTTTTTTCACGTCTATTCTTTTTTTTTGTATTTCTTTGTCTCTCTACTACATTAGTTTCTCTTTAGCTGCATATCAAAATGCATATATAGAGTAACTTGCTGTTTTTTTTTTTTGTTTCAAACAACAACAACAACAATTTGGATTAACACCATCATGATGCAGTATGTCCGATCGTCCATTTGTAAGAAGTGCAACCGCTAATCCTGTTCGATACTTTTAACAATTTTTTTTTTTACTCTGTTTTAGTTTTCTTTTTTTTTTTTTTGGTTTTTTAAATTTTTGTCGTGAGTGAACGTTGAACGATGAATTCGTTGTTCAATCTTTTATAATGGAAAAAAAATAGTTCTAAATTTAAAACATATGCACAACAGTGTATAGAATGATTGTTATTTGAATTATATTCCGTTTCGCCCGCAAACATATGTTTATGTGCAAATGAAGAAGAAAATAATAAAATAAAACAAATAAATTTTTCGAAGGACGTTATGTGCATATACAAGTCGGAAAAAAAAAACAAGAAGCCCCTTTCGTTGTGGTTCCTAATCTTTTGAAGGCATTTTTTTTTTTTTTTTCTTTTTTAGAATTCAGTTGTTTGCTGCTTTTGTTGCTGCCACCGTTTGTTCTAACTTCTTATAGTGCCGTTGTGGTATATGTTCTTCTTTATATGCGTGCCGAATGTAATTGCAAATAGGAAAATAGACAAAAAAAAAGGAAATCTAATTTTATATCGCCACCACCGTACCCGTGCCTAGTCAAGCAACGCGAGATACCTCGACGCGAATATCTTATCCGACGGAACGACATGCTGAAATTCAATTTACTATCCGTCGCGTCATTGTCGTATCTACCTTTCTTCACATAAAACAATCAACTTTAATGGATAAAGATAGATAGAATGTTCATTTTCAAAAAAAAAAAACAACATATTTTCGAGGGTGGGAGAGAGGCAGGTACCAAGAGTACCAAGGAAATTTGGGAGGGAAAGGATTTTTGTAACTTCTTATAACACCCAAAAAGTCTTTCGAAATTAGGTTAAGTTTTTCTTATGCTAAGTTTGGGTGTCACCCATCATAAGGAAGTGTTGATAGGCATCATATTATAATTGCAACTTATGGAAGCTTCATAAATCATTGTCATCCATAAGCAAATTCAGCATATCATAGTTGGGAAAATTAGGTTCCTTCTCGCAGGGCACACCTCATTTTTGTAAACGCTTTGTTTTTTTGGTTTAAGACAGATTAAACAAATTAAAAAATGATTTTTATTTGCATCAAGAGAAAATGATTTTATAAATACATAAAATCAAATATTTAATAGTTGTTTTCAATACATAAATAAAACGCTACAAAATTATAAAGGGTTAACAAAAAAAATTACAAAAGAGGAATTTTTGTGTGGTGCATTAAATTCTTTAAGAATTTTGGGTTTACGTTTAGGAGTTTAAAGTTTTCACCGAAAAAAAAACAACATGAATGTGAATGAACCATGCATTTTGATTCATTGTATTACGACACTGACAATTTTTATTTTGATATCAATTGCTTGAAATATTGTTTCTTCGCGAAGCAATTAAGATGTTTAAACAATTTGTGATGCGTTTTTTGTGGTTACAAAACAAACAGTTAACTGAAATTTGATTGAATTTAAAAAATAATTTTCTTATTTGTTTGTAATATTAAAAAAAGGTTACGTATACGACAGAGTGACCGAAAAAAATAAATTTGAAAATTGGCAATAAAAACTTCCATCGCTTATTGAAGAATTAAACAACTTTATATTTTCCGACCATTAACTGATGTTTAACAGAAATATGTTTGGTCATTATAAATTTTTACACATGGGCATGGCCATTCAGAAAAAAAAATTTGTTCATTTGTAATTTCATTTTTACATGTGATATGTATCCTAGGGCGGATCTTCAATATTTTTGAAAAATACCTAGCAATGCTATGAAAAAAAATGTAATTTCTTTCAATAGAAACAAAAAATGTTACGCATACGCCATAGTGACCCGCAAAGTTTAAAATTTTAAAGATTGATTGAACACTTTCTATCGCTGATTGAAGAATGAAATCAATTGAAATTAACTGATCATAAGCCGACGTTTAAAATGATGTATTTAGTCATAAGAACTTTACCACACTTCTTCAGACAGTAAAATTCATGTTGATGACATCGTGTCGTACATTTGTACATATATTCGCATACAAAACTTGAGTCGATCAGTTCTAGAGTTGCAAACCGAAGTGAACGACCAATATTACTAGTCAACTTTTACCGCTATACTGAAAAGTGTCAGCTCCTTTTAATGTTGATTAGCAGTTATCAGTTAACGTGGTCTGATCTTTAAGATCTTGTAACAAGTATAGAAATTTAATTTCCAATGACAAGTTAGGACCCATTTTGTGGTAGCTCTTGAACTACAGTATTTCCCGCTTAATTGGATCAGCCGTTTTGTTTGATAAAACTTGTATAGTCACATCTCTTCTGGACATAGGGTTCTATACTGCTGGGGAAATTAAACATATACTTCATTCACTGAATTGCACTAACAAAAAAAAAACGTCACATACAAAACAAAATATATGTGGGCACACTAGATAAAATTCAATTATTTACTGTGTCAATTTTCCAAAGACAAAGATACTGAATTAATTGATAATAAATATGAAAAAATTGTATCAAATAACAGAAGGGCGATTCCAGTATCGCGGATGCATTATAGAAAAATAAATATTTTTAATGAAAATTTTCTTTGAAGGCCTACACTTTTGCTTGTTCTTTCTATTTCATTTCATATTTGGAATTAAATGTCTCAATAGGAACTCAATAAGCATAAAAGTGACATCGCGGGTGCAACACAATCGGCTTAACCTTCTCAGATTGTTGCACAAAATCAAAAATGTCTGCTTATTTGTGAACCATTTTCAATATTATTTGTACATATTTTGAAATACACGATATCAATCGAAGATAAGGCATTGAGCTATTTATTTGTATAGCTATCGCAGGTGCAATATTTTTTTTACACTTTAACTTGCCGAATTTGCCAGATTTAAGTAATTTTAAGTTTTGTTTGTATATTTTCTAACTTCTATAGAGTTTCAAAGGTTAAAAAAAATTAATTATATAAGAAAACCGATTTTTATTATTTTTTTTTATCACGGGATCCAATTAATGAAAATAAGGCTTTCAAAAGTAATGACAATTACCTACAATTCTTTTTATGAACGCTTGTGTCAATGTTGTCAATTTCGTGTAATAAATTTGCTGCACTCATTAATTTGCAGGCATCGATTTTAGATTACAAAAAAACTTGGAATTTTAATGCTTTGTTATAAACTGCGGCTCATAAAATTGGTTGTTTAATAATTAAATTTATGTAGATGTTCTTTCAAACATTTGCATCCAAAAAATATACAAATCTGTGATTTAAAAATTAATGTCCAAAATCGTGTGTAGCGGAATCGCCCAGAAATAATATAAACTGTTAGTTCTTGTTTTGAATGTTCGCGATATTTTTTTAATACAATTGAACGTCTAAGAGGAACAGTTTAGAAATATTTAGCTTAAATTTGTTTTATTTGTTGTTGAATTGCTTTTTACTTGCTTACTTGAAAATTGTGTATTTAGCTAAGTTCAAACATTTATCTCTTAAGAAAAAACATATTTTTTTTACTGTGAAAGGAGTATTAAACAAAAGTTTAATTGATAAATTTAACCATCGTTTTGGTCAAGTAAAATGTTGTAAAAATGCGAAGATGTAAATCATGATCCTTTAATTCAAAAATTTCAATTACTGAATGATTAGGTTATGAATTAAAAGTCACGAAAAATGTATTAACTATTTATTTTATATATTTAATATGAATACCATATACGAGGTTTTGTCTGTTTACAAACCATAAATGACGAAATAGTGCAACACATATTGATGGCTATGACGATAGTAGGTAATCACCTTTCATAATAAACTCAACCCCCTCACACCCACCCTTTTTAATTCTTATCGCTGTTTTTGCCAATTGTATTTTCTTTTATTTTATTTGAAATCGACGTCAGTCAATATTTGCAGCTCGTGTCATTAAGATAAAAACGATACTTGATGGATTTCCGTATAGACAGTCACTATCTTATATCTCGAAAACCTCATTCTTCAATGAAATGTATGACATGTTTTTTGTTTGTACCAACTTGAAATTGATGTCAATTTTTTACAAAGAAACAAATAATACTCAAAAGGCTTTTTTACGTATCAATTGAAATTACACTAGTAGTGACGAATGAAAGCTAATTGAAATTAGTAGAAACCATCTTTTGTACCTAAACTTTTTGTTAATGTTTAAATAATAAAACAGATCAACCAGCCATACAAATTCGTTTGGACAACAACTAAGCCAACACATGTATGTATGTATGTGTGTTGCTGTTGGAAGAAATCATTTATGTATCTATTAAAAACGTGTCTTTTACTATCAAACGTATTGAGCATGTCATAGGAAAGCATAGAAAAGTAAAAAAAAAATATTTGAAGAAATCACAAAAGTGTAACACGACGATGACATATTCTAGTATTTCTTATTTTAATTTGAAATAACTTTCATCACTAATAGCTATGCGTAATGCATTTGTTTGTGTGGCATTAAGATGTGAAAGATTAATTATTTTATTATACTATTTTGTGTTTTTCTTTATTATTATTTTTTGAGATCTATTTAAAGGATTTTAGTTTACTATTTTGTTTTGTTGATTCCCTGATTTTTTTTTTAAATATTTCACTACTATGTAAGTTTTTCTACTAACAAAATCTGCAATTGAGGAGTGAATTTTTAAATGGATAACTTTTTGTTATTTATCACAAAGTCGAAAAGCAAAAATTGGAATTTTGTATAATTGTATAATTCTAGATTTTGGTCTGTTTTCAAATTTTTTTTTAAACAGATAAACCAGTGTTGGGACACACACTTTCGCTCTTGAATTGAAGTTTGATATGACGTTTTACGAAAACAACGTTAATATTGAAATATTTTATAAACAATTAATTTTTTTTTAAATAAAGTAACGATTTTATTTTAATTAATTAATTTTGATTACGATTTTACTGCGTTTTAATTTTTTAAATCGATTAAATTGTCTTACCCTGCGTTTTGACCAGATCTCACTTTTCGTGGTCACGAGTTGACTGAATCCTCAATCAGAAAAAAATGGTTAAATGTAACCGCAAATACGAAAGTTCAAAATCGAAAAAATATACAATTGTAAATTGAGGAGTTCATTCAGTTCATTTAAACTTAAACTCATTTACTAATTTAATTTTATTTTCTACACTTTAATTTAATACTATTTTACTATCAGTCTTTTACAATGTAGCTATTACAAATACAAATTTTAGTTAATTGCAGTGTGTGACAAAAAAATTAATATAAAATCGGTTGAAAATTGTTTAAGCTAAAATGATTGCAATGATTGAAACTTAAAAAAAAAAGTTTTAAAAATTCTTACATAGTGTTCCGTAGTATTTGTGACAAACATCTCTGGTCGAGTATTTTTTTTCTTAGTGTTACACAGGCAAACGCGTTTGTGGAAACATTGTTATTTATATCTTTTCACTGCAAGATTGCACTGAAGATATTAATGGTTCGTTTGCCTTTATTTGATTTTGGGTATGGCTGAAGTATCTCACGAAAAAATAGATACAAAATAATTTGCAAGTTGCATCGTTAGATACATTTTTTTGTTATATAAATTTTTTCATTACATTTTCCGTAATGGGAAATTTTTTTGTTACTTTTACTTCTTGCTCATAATTTTCTTCTTTTTCTTAAAATAAAATCGAATTTTTAGAGTACTCCTTTAAAATGGACTACTTTGCTTTGTGTTTTCAAGATTAGATTTTTAGATTCAGAAAATTAACTTTCAGAAAATAAATACTTGAACGATTTAAGCATCTTTAATTATGTAATACTTCTGCCCACAATGCACAAATGTTACATTAAATTAAGATTTTAACATCGTAATCTAGGATTATACCTAGTTGTAAAAATGCAAGGTAAGCAGTAAACCTTCCAAAATAAAATGCACGACTGCTCAAGTAGTGCAAAGCTATTTTATGAATTAACTAAGCTTGAAAATTTTAGCTTTTGGTCATCTGATGTGTGTATTGAGAGATATGCACAAATAAGCAAGAATAAATATTTTTTTTAAAACGGGAACACTTTTTGGATTTTTTTCCATGTTTTGGGTCAATGATTTGTGTTTTTTCAAAATTTTATTTTTTTTTAACTCGTTTGAAAATGTTTCAATAGAAATATATTTAAAACAAAAAAAAAAAACGGTTCGATAAATTTTTTGAAAAAAAATTAAAAATTTATCGTTATTGGAGAAATTATATCAAAATGTTTAATCAAAATCGTTAGAGCCGTTTTCGAAAAAAAATTGAATAACTCAAAAACATTGTATGGGAGGTACCCGTTCTACGTGAGATATTCAAAAATAATAAAAAAAAAAAAATTGAAATTACATAAAAATCATCTCTACAAAATTTGAAGACAATCCGTCAACGCGTTTGGGCAGTGCAGATGTGTACAGATGGACGCACGGACGCACGGACGCACGGACGCACGGATGCACGGACGCACAGACGCACAGACCAACGGATGGCATGACGAAAACCACTTGTTTAGTCTTCCCCATTATCGTAATGTTGGTTTTGATTAAAACCACAAATTTTTTTTTGACGAAACCAATAGGTAACTGCCCTATAGAGTGAGTAAAAATACCATTTATTAGAGTTGAATTTTTCATCACGATGTTGACATTGTAATGTTTGCTATAATATTTTTCAATGGAAGTAGTCTTTGGTAATAATTTATAGAAAATTATAATTTATGTACATATTTAATTGCCTTAAGTGTTCCTCGACATTTTCGAAACATCTAGTGTATCTTCCACTCATTTAAAACAGCCTTTTCTCCCACTTTTTCGCATTTTAGACTCAAAATAATAAAATGAACTCACATATAAATCCTAACAAGTAAAACTAAGCAAACAATTTCCATTTTCATTATTGTTTCTTAATGTCAACTTAAATTTTCTGATGTTCTGGCATTTGTTTCCTGGAAACGAACAAAATCCTTTTAAAGAAATAAATACATCTTCGTTTTATTATCTTAGTTGTCACAAAAGACACTCATGAAGGAATTTTGTTTGAAGCACACACTCGTCGTTCATGATTTCCCAGTTACAAGAGTACGTTTTCTGTTTTTTTTTTATTTTTAAAGGTTAAAGCATTTTTTTTTCATTGCTTAAATTTTTTGTTAAAGTCTTTTTCACCCTCAGACTCAAGATAAACTAAAATATTTTTTCCATTCAATATCCGAAAATGGGACCCATGGGTGGTGAAGGAGATGGGAATAAAGGACGAGGATGCCTTTATCCTCGTGATTGTGATATACAGAGAGCAAGCTGGCACGGCAATTGAATAGCTATTCCATCTAAAAAGTGAAATCGCATTAGGAGAGAAGTCAATTAATTAAGTCAGGTACCATTATATTTTTTTTTAAAATAGCATTGCCAGTTTTGATGGTTTTATTGTTCCCTAAGGAATAGGGTCATCATTTCAATTTTGGTAAAAAGAAATAGGGTCGTGTATGAAAAGCTTGTCTATGTGTATCATGAGATGTCTTAACGGTTGGGTAATTTTGCTTGGAACATTGAGGTGTTTTTTTTTTTTATGCAGACAATATTCGAATAATGGTAAGTGCGATGGACCGTAACTGCGATTGATGTCTGGGTTCGAACCTATAAAGAGCAGGCTGAAGAAGGGGGTGAGAAGGTGTGATTATTGTATGATTGACGTGGGTACTAGTTGAAGAATTGGATATTTACATTCAAGGTGCCCAGCTGCATTATTGGGTACCAAAATGAACTTTTTCCTTATATAAGCAAGAACGCCTTGTAATTCTACGATATCAGTCCTTCAGTTAAATAAAAACTAAGCAGAATCTCAACAATTGGGTGAAAAATTCAAAATTCCTATACAAATATAAACAGAATATTCCGAAAAAATCTCGATATTGTGTAAGGAGTAGTATTAATTTATTTGTTTTTTTTTTCACCAATAAATGTTTAAAGTATTAATTATTTCTGTATTCTCATATAGAATTTTATGGTGAGTCCCTTTTAATGACTCGAGCCCCTTTTTTTGACACCTTTTGAATTTTTGCAGCGGCATCGCTAGTACCCAATTCTTGAAATAAGTTTGAACAATGTACCTATATACCTATCACAAATAAACCAAAAATAACTACTGTATCACACCCTCATTTTTCGTTACCCCAACCGATTCTCTTTTTATTAAAATTTTATAATTTAAGCCCAGTACATTGTTAAAGCAAAACAAAATCGTTAGAGCCGTTTTCGAGAAAACCCAATAACTCAAAACCGTTATATGGGAGGTATTAGTTCTAGACGAGATATTCAAAAACAAAATATTACGTAAAAATTTGATATTACGTAAAAATTATCTGTACCAAATTTGAAGAAAATCTGTCCACTCGTCTGGGCAGTGGAGAAGTGTACAGATGGACGCACAGACGTACAGACGCACAGACCGACGGACGGCATGATGAAAACCACTTTTTCGGACTTCTGCATCATCGTAACGTTGGTTTTGATTATAACCTCAAATTTTTTTTGACACGAAACCAATGCCCTATAGAGCAAGTAAAAATTAAAATTCACTTAAATTTCGTTTTAGAAATTATAAACTTACCTGCTGGCAACGCGATATTTTTACAATTAATTCATTGGTATGTATCGTATGTACGTAAGTGTATTTCAAAGCAAATAAATCCAAATTGAGCAATTTGTTTTGTTAAATTAAAACATTTCAAATTCAATTTTCTTTTTATCGATTTAAGCTTAAAGGTTGTCTATCAAAAGTACGAGTATTTTGGTACCTTTGAATGTGCTCAATGTATATAATAATGATGAGTGTGCTGAAGGTAGGAACATATAGAGCGATTTTCAGAAAACCATTATATTAAACTAAAACACTTTTTGTGAGTAATAAAAAACATATTTTTGGTATTTAAACTAACAAAAATGAGATTTGTATCTGAATAATGCATTTTTGAATACCCACTCTCACCTTTAATTTATTTTCAAACTGTGCGAATTGCGCTAGCATGTATCTCCACTCTAGACATTTGGTGGTATGCGAACATAATTCCATAACCCAGAATACATTTTTTTTAAGAAATAACTTTTCTTAAAACCTTTGACTCCTTCTACATGAAAAATTAATACAATTGTGAAAGATGCTTCCAAATTCTCCAGATAGACATAAATACTTTTTGTGTGCGTTTTATTTTTGTATATTTTTTTTTTTTGCGTAATCACTTCATTCTTTGTATGTGAGGTTTTGAGTGGCAGTTAAGTCCCGCCAGAAGATTTCAATGTCGCGAATGTTTCCCATTTTTGAGGTTTTTGGTGAGCACACTCTATGCGCTGTTTCCATTTTAAAGCCCAAAGTGTTAATATTGCATTTGACAGAAAAAAGAATGTCAGAAAATACAAAACAATGGAAACTTTCTGAAGGATGTCGGGTGTTTTTTTTTATCCTTATAACAGAAACAAAATATAAATTTTCTGCAAATTAATAATATTTTCATCAGCGATGAGGATAAGGGTCAGAGAAGGAACTAACAAGGACAGCTCCCTGAGCAACTCAAAATAAAAGTTAAGTTGAGCATTATAGTTCAGGAAAGATAGAAAAATAGATAGGAGGAGATCAAGAAAATTTATTTATACATATTTATGATTAATATCATTGTAGAAAGTCACCCAGTATATGAGGTGACGAAATGTCCCTTTGGGATTTTTTTTTACTGCAGTTAAAGAGAGGTAGTATAGGGATAAATGTAAAAGTTTATCAAGCCGAAAAATTTATTTTAATGCAATCTAGCCTTATGGCAATTCCCCAAATAAAGAAAACTATAGCTAGGACCCAAGAAAATCGAATATATGGTCATTTTGATGGAGAAAAGCACACTTTCACCCATGATATGCATGATGGTCTTTTGTAATTCCAATGAACATCGGGCATGCCCTATAGAGCCAACATTCCTATGATAAAAAAGACTAAAAAAGTGGTTTCCCTCATGCCATCCATCGGTTTGTGCGTCTGTGCGTCTGTGCGTCCGTGCGTCCACCTGTACACATTTCTATTACCCAAACGCGTGAAATTTGGTAAAGATAAATTTTATGTAATTTCAAAACTTCGTTTTTTTTTGTTTTTGAATATCTCATCTAGAACGAGTACCTCCTATACAACATTTTTGAGTTATTCGAGTTTTCTCGAAAACGACTCTAACGATTTTGATTAAAAAAAGAAGAAGTTTCGAAATTATATAAAAATCATCACGTTTGGGAAATGGAAAGACGCACAGACCGAAGGACGGCACGACGAAAACCACTTTTTTAGTCTTCTCCATCATCGTAATGTTGGTTTTGATTAAAACCTCAAATTCTTTTTTTTGACACGAAACCAAAACATGCCCTATAGAGCAAGTAAAAAGCATAAAATTCGATTTTTAAATCACAAAACCAGCTTCTTAAAGGAATTTAACCTCAAAACAAAGAGTTCAATTTGATTTCTTCTATAATGATACAGTTTAAGAAAAAAAAAATTGAAAATCGTTAGAGCCGTTAAAAAAAAAAAACAGTTTTTTCTATATAAATTTTTGCAAGAACTTTTACAAAAAAAAAATTGGTACGCCATTTTTGAGATATTATTTATGAATATCTAAAAACTAGTTTTTGAAAAAAAAATATTAAGTAGGTAGTTTTCGAAAAAAAATTAGTTACAGCCGTTTATAAAAAAAAAACAATTTTTTCTATTTTAATTTTTGCAAGGAAAAAAAATTGGTACGCCATTTTTAAGATATTATTTGTCAACATCTAAGATATTATTTGTCAACATCTAAAAAAAAAACGTTCTTTGACAGGTACCGTTAACACCGGTTTTTGAAAAAAATGGTTTTCATTTAAAGATAGACCTTATTTAAAATAAAATTACCATAATTTTTTTTATTAAAATCGTAGGAAAAGTTTTTGAGAAAAATTAGTTTTTCTAAAACCGGTATATGACAGCTGCTGTTATTTTTGGTCCAAAAAAAAAATAATTCAAAAAACGTATGGGGATAGTCTCCAAAAAACGCCACATACCAAGTTTGAAGAAAATCGACTCATCCGTTTAGGCTGTGGCTTCTGATACATACAGACAGACAGATGGACAGACAGAATTTTCGGACCCACTTTTTTCTCATTCTCTATCATCGTAATGGCATGTTTGATTGTTATCTAATTTTTTTTTATGCGAATGCATAACTTTATATAGAACCTACATTTATCGTAAGTAAAAATCATGAATTGATTTTTCTGACCCTCTCGTCCCTTTCTTTTCTGGATTTTTATTGTTAGCTTAAAAAACTGATCTAAACTCTATACTGTTAAAATTGTCATGATTTCAAATGAAAGTATGAGTGGTTTAAAGGAAACAGAACGTATAATTTAAAGATTTTCCATAATTTTTATGTAGGATTTTCACAACAACTCACAAAATGAATTCAATTGGTTTTCTATTTGAATTGAATTATTTTTCATATTTGTAGTTCAATATAAATCAATTTGAGTTACACCTATTCTAAACGAACGCCTAAGTTACTGCTTCTCCATATAATTTGATTTTACCTTAATTTGTATATTGTGCAAGAAAAAGTTCCAGGAAAATATTTCCAACAATGAATCTGAAACATCTGAAAAGATTTATAGAATCACTTGTGAAATAATATTGTCGTATTTCCATTGAGTTTTATTTATTTAATACTTGTAGCTTGTGCTTGAAATATACTGTGAAATATCTTAGACATAAATCTTTCATTCTGCAGAAGCAACAGAGAAATTGATTTCAACTTCACTCGAAGTGGACCTTTTTTATAAAACAAATTTGAAACCATTAAAATGTTTTTTTTTTTATTGATTAAAAACAAACATCCATTACTATAAAACAGATGACCTTATAAAAAGAAACGATAGGGGGTTTGATCTTATAAGACGTGATGATGATGATGATAAAAAGAAAGAGTATAAAATACTTTCCTTTAATGATTGTATGGAGATAAAATTGAAAAGGGTTCCGATAAAATGAAATAAAGGGTTTTTTCTTGAACAATGACTTGCCATAAATTCGATAAGGAACCTGAAGAAGTATTAAAAAAGGAGATGTTGTTTAAACATATTTAAAAAAAAAAAAAAAAACTCTTTGATGGGATACTACTTGTTTTATTAAGCAATTAGGACTATAATTTTAACAAATTAATTGAAAAAGAATACAGAGCTAATGGAGGACTGCATTTCCTGTTTTAAGGGTCGTCAGAAATCAAAGGTTGTTCAACAATTATTTCAACAAATTAAAAAAAATGTCAAGTTACTCCTCTGAAATTATTAAAAAAAAACACACTCTTAGATTTTTTGTTGTTATTTTTTGTATGTATTTGAATGTACTTCTAATTTTATATTTGTGTTTTGTGAAAATGATTGTTGAATGTTAAATCTCATAACATCCGATCATAAAATAATTATACAAGCAACTTCTACAATAATTTTAAGCTAGAAAAAAAATAAGCCATTTTGATTTTTAATATATTACATATAAGTTAACCCATTATTAGTTAACATCTTCACGTTAAAAAATCAGTTTTACACACACAAAAATTTAATATAAATTGTTTGTGAGTAAAATATGCATTTTGTGTAATGATATACAATATGACAGAGGCTCCGTTAGTAACCGCACTGTTTTTATTTAAAGATCTAAATAATTTCTATGCAAAAATGAACATAACTTTTTTTTTGAAATCGTAGGAGCCGTTCTTGAGAATTCTGAGCTTTTTTAAGATGTGGGTACGTTAGTTTGACCCTTAAAACATTTATTCCAAAAACCACTTCGGAGAATCTTCAGAAGTTTCCTCACTACGTTTGAAGTAGTGACCCATTTACAATATCATACTTCTTTATTGGGGACGTTTTTTTGAATTATTTTTTTTACCGAATAAAGCGGTAGGTACCTGATAAATACTTTATTTTCGAAAAATTACTCTTACGATTTCGATAAAAAAAAATCGTACTACTATTTTTAGAATTTTTAACAGAACCTACCTGCCATGGAACGGTTTTTTTTTCAATTCTGGTATTCTCTTTATAAAAGACATTTAGCTGCCGTTACATATTATAGTTGCGAGATTTTTCAAAACTAATTTTTTTTTTGGTATTAAATTTTTTTTTTGTTTCAAAAATGGACCAGTTAATTTTTTTTTTCAAAATTTAATTTTCAATAAGGTGTCTCCTGTTTTTACTCAATAATTTAACAATTTACAAAATAAAGTTCAAATTCTTTAAGATCTTTGTTGGGTTTTCCATTAAATACAATTGTTTTATTGAAATACTTTAAATAAATTTAATTTTTAGATAAATCGAAAATGGCAAACCAATTTTCTTGTTGCCATATCTATTGATATTTTTATATACCTGCTATTAAAAATTGTGTTTTAAAAAAAAGGCTGTAACAGTTTTCAATTTCTTTCTTTAATAGTATCGTTATAAAGGAAATCAAATTGCCTAAACTTCGTTTTTAGGTCATATTTATTTAAAAACATTTTTTAGATATTTTATAGTCCAATTCATGTTTTCTTTTTAATTTTTTTTTTCTAAAATTGCATTTAAAAATTGATCAGTAAAATTCTTAGCATTCCAAGCAAATCTTAACTTAAATGTGATTTTGATAAATATGTAAACTCTATGTAAAATCATAACCTTTGAAATGGCTGAAATTTCTTTCTGAACTCTGTAAATGAGATAGATTTTAATGCGTTTTGGAAAGTAATTGAATTTGCGTTTTTTTTCGTGTAAAAAAAATTAAAAAGCCATAGAGGTGAACAAACATAATTTGTTTTGACTCTTTAATTTTTGATACTAGTTTTTTTAATTTTTAAAACTTAAATGCAAAGTAGGTATCTTGAAGTAAAAAAAATACTTGTTCAAATTCGTAATGAATAAAGTGCACGACTGGATCGCACGTACTTGCTTTTTAATTAAGAACTCAACTAAGAATTTGTAAATGCAATTTTAAAAAACAAAGCGAAAAAGCATAAAATTCGATTTTCAAATCACTAAAACCGTTTCTTGATTTCTTCTATAATGATACATTTTTAGAAGAAAACAAAACTGAAAATCGTAAGACCCGTTTTAAAAAAAAAATATTTTCTCTATACACCTAGGATTTTGCAAAGACTTTTATAACAAAAAAAAATGTTACGCCATTTTTAACATATTATTCATCAACATCTAAAAACTAAAAACTAAATTTTAAAATAAAAATTATGGAGTAGTTTTCGAAAAACTGATTTTTCAAAAAAAAAAATTCGATTTTTTTTTAATAAACATTACTACGGCAACTTAAAAGCTTTCATTTAAAAATAATGGTTGAAATTAATTGAGTCATGAAGGAGAAAATCAGAATTAAAAAAAATAAACGGTTCTGTGGCAGGTACCGTTAATACCGGTTTTCATTTAAAGATAGACCTTATTCAAAAAAATGACCATGATGGTTTCGTTATCGTTTCGCTGTGGACATGGAGACTACAAAAGAATTTCGAAATCATGTTCACTAAATTTGAAGTAAAACTTTCCACCCATTAAAATTGACGCACAAAAACAAACATTTTTGTAAAGCTTTGTTTGTTTTGATCAAAACCTCCACCAAATACTGGCTTCTTGCAGTTCTCGAGATACTATAGCAACCCATATCTCAAATTTTGAACGATCAGTTATAAAGGTACATAATTGAAAAGGTCAGTGAACGTGCGATAAAACATTTTCAAAAGTAAATCTAAAACGTTCACTATGGCGTATGGGTTATATGTAACATTTTCTTCAAGTGACTAAAATAAATTAGATGTTTATGTAAATGTTTTTATTTCTATCCAAATAAAAATTCTTTATTTTTTAAAACTGTCTAGATTTAAATGTTTTATCAAAATTTGACAATTTGACACTGTGTAGGCTTTTAAATTTTCATTGATTTGATTTAAAAAGATAAAATTTTAGAAAATATATTTTAAAAATCGTTAGTCCTTTAAAAAAAAAACATTTTGTATGTATAGAAATGTTCAAAGCTTATTTAAAAATAAAGTTGGTATGCCATTTCCAAGATAATATTATTGCACATCTTAAACCAAAATTAAAAAAAAAAAATGAGAAAAACGGTTCTATGGGAGGTACCTACCTTTTTTTACGAATCCTAAACTTGCCCTATAGTACCTATGTATATATCGCAAGTAAAAACCATTGAAACAACCTTAAATTACATGGATTTTTTCTCAGCAAAAAACGTCAAAAAAAGACCAGTATCTTCAAACTCGTTATTTATAATTTTTGGTTTAGCTTCGGATGTGTTGTTGACCAAATGGGAAATCTAAGTCACTGATTTCAAATTTAAAACCATTATAACAGAGTTCATACAAATATGCGCGTTTATTTACCATAATAAATCTATTGAAACATTCAATCTATTTTTATCATAAGAAATGCTATTCAGTAGCTTCAGTATTTAATAGGTCATTTTTTTAAAATCAACAAATAATTATCTGTCAATCTGTCACGTTAAGAAGGTATTCAATTACTTATCTATTAAAAATTTACAATTTTCTAAACTATTACTATACAATGAAAGACATTGCCCGTCAGAGGGTGACACATTATTCTTAAGAATTTTGGGTCCAATGTGTATTCATTTTATTTATTTTTTCTTATTCTCCGCAAACAGTGCGAATCATTCAGTTAAATGCAGTTTCTAAGTGGAAATGTTTTTGATTTCTTTCTTATTGTTAACGTTTTACATTGATTTAAAGTTTTTTTCTGCGTCGTTTTTTCCAATCAGTTGGGTTTGTACGATTTGTTTCCAAAGCACAAAGCACAAAACATGAAAATTAAGTTATCAATTTTTTTGTTGGAATAATATCTTCTGATCACCATAGTTGGTTTCTTTGGGTAATCAAAGGCGATATCTAGGTAACTACCCCTCAACACACAAATGCAAAATCCATTTGACTTCCATTGAAAGTGGGCAATGTTAAACCATACCGGTCATACAAAAAATTATTGGCCTGATAAGGGCTGTGTACCAAATCAACTTCAGCCTGCTCCAAAGCCGACTGATGTAAAAATAAGTATTTCTTCTAAGCAAAACTTCTCTAGCATTAAATACAACAACATCTGTAAGTCTGTTGTCAAGGTAAAAAGTCTCGTATTCCTCGATGTCTTAAAGTTTACCTTTAGTTCGAGTCATTGCAATATCGCTAGATTTTGTGAAAGGCACCTTGCACGAGAAGGCAAATATCCTCAAAACTTTCATCATAAAATTCAAGTAATTTATCAGAGATTTGGGTTGATATTTTATGAAATGACAAACTGTTATACACATCTTTATTTCCCAATTATTGGCGTATCGATACATAACTTCTTGAAACATACTTTTCTCCAAGCTAATTCGCCTATAAAACCAAACAAAGTACAAATAAATAAAACATCAAGAACAGTTTGCTGGTCCAATCAAATGAACCACACTGTACCATTTACAACAACTGCATTGATCATAAACCATAATAAATTATTACCACATAATAAAATGACATCCAACACAAAATAAAACATCCCCTCTTCTCTCTGATGCTTTCATCATCGGCCGTCTGGTTTTATTTAACGATTCTGATGTTTTTGTTTTGTATTTTTAGTACTAGTAATGTACTATACATGTAGAATAGTTATATCTAGTATCTAGATAGGTGTGTAGTACCTATGTACTTTTAGGAACAGCTTGCCTTACGGCAATAAAATGCAACTGAATTCTTCAATTTCCAAATATATTTCATTTCGAAAATTACAAAAAAGCACCGCTACTATTACGTTATTACGTATATGTGGGATAGGTACTATATAGTGCCGGATACTCTTGTCTAATCTACGAGTAGGTACGTTGTACCTGAAATATGTTATGTTCTAGGCAGTGTTGCCAGTTTAAACAAAACTTACTATATCAATTAAAAAAACATACCAAAGCATATTATACATTTTAAGAATGGGTGATTGATCCATTTTGTTTACCAAATGTGTTCAATAAATGTGCTATTTGACCAAAGCCGATTCCAGTTTTTGCAATGTCGTCAGCTTTAAAACGTCTTGAAATAGCTCTATGATGCCCGAGAAAGCGCTCTTGTCCAAGGAATTTCTCTCATTAGCCCGCAGTTTTTTGCATATTTTTTCATGACTATTCACGCTCTTTTTCGCGACTTTCTACGTTTTTCTTCGTGTTTTTTTTCCGTAGCATTTTACTCATTTCCCGCATTTTTTCATTGAATTCCCATGCTATTTTCAACCGTATTCCGCAATCTTTCGCCAGTGTTCTACGCTTTTTACCGCCATAGTCCATGGTGTTTCGCATAGCTTTTTTTACTTTATTCTGTGACTTTCCACGATTTTCTCCGTGACTTTCTTCCACGGTATTAAACACTTTCTTTCACGGTACTAAGGGCTCTTTTATTACTTCCTATGCTTTTTTTCGCAATATTCCACTATATTGCACTAGTATTCCGCGCTTGTTTCCGAGGTACTCAATGAATATTTTCCATGACTTTTAACGCTTTATTCCGCGATTCTTCACATTTTTCTTCCCTTTATTCCGCGTTATTTTAAGCTTTTCGACTTGGTGCCAAATGCTTTTTTCATGACTTCCTATATGCTTTTTGCCGCCGCGCCGTACTAAATGCTTTTTCGGGTGGTATTAATCCCTTTTTCATGTCTTATTTCCATGCTATTTTCCGTGAATGTCCGCGAACCTGAAATATGGCATCTCCTGTGTTGGAGGCCTTCCAACAGATCAATAGATTTTCTTTCGCACTCGCACAGTTGAGAGTGTACTTAAAGATCTTAACATAAATAAATTCGCTGGTCCAGTATCTTATTCTTTTGATCTTTTCCCCAATAGATACAAAAAAATCAATCTCTAAAAACGGAGAATCTTCCTGCCCCTAAAATTAGACCAAGCGCAGCTAAGTCCCGTTTTTTTAAAGAATTAAGACTTCGTTATGACCGTCAATACAAAATTCACAGCAGAAGGATATGATGTCTTTGATCTAATCGAAAGATTGAACTAATCTTTCCATCGCTTTGGTGGAAGTGAAATTATTGCTCTGGATATTTCAAAAACATTTGATTGAGTTTGGCATGAAACTCTCTTATCAAAAATGAGCGTATTTGGTTTTGAAAATTCTCTGTTTTGAAGGATAAGAAATTACCGTTCGAATGGTTCGATACAAGTAGAATTGAACAGGTTCAAATCCGACTTACTCAATATAAATGCTGGTGTGCCCGAGGGCTCTGTGCTATCACCGGCTCTTTTTCTCATTTTTATGAATATCTTAAATACAACTTAAAATTTATAAATTCTTTACATTCCGACTTCAATAGAATTTTTCTATGAGGGATCATAAACCACGTTGAATTTAATGCTTCCAAAAACCAATGCTGCCTTCTATCGCTTAAGCAAAACTTACCGCCATTTACTCTAACTATATGTATTTTAATCATCTTTTTTTATGGAATGAGCGCTTGAAATCGCCAAAAATGTTGCAAATAGTGTTAAGGTTTTCTTGGACGTTGCATAAAATTCCTTACCCCTTTGGATTATAAAGTATACATCCGCCCAAATCAATGAGACCATAGACACTTTTGATTATCGACAAAATATTGCTTGTGTCTTTCTTTTAATCGCTTTTTTCACAATCAATGTTCTTGAGAAGTAGTCTTAAGCAGCTGCATTCGTCTAAAAATATAGAATTTCGTTATTTAGCCGTACTACACGTATGTGTGGAGTGCGGTTTCGTTACAACAAACGGCTCCTAGCATCGTTCTTGTTATCGGAAAACCGTAAATGCCTTAGTTCAAAAGTATATTATTAAAACTCCAGAAAATCAATTACTGTAGTAAAATTTCTTTGCATTACCTACTCATATTTAATCTTTAAAATGTTAAATGGCAACCCTGGTTTAGTACTTTATTCAAAAATTTGTTTCATTATTTTCGTTTCGCTGACGCATACTACAACAAGCAAAGTAAAAGTAGCTAAGCAGCAAACAGAATAGATGCAACTGTCCCAAACACACAAGTGATGCATATTTTTACAGCGATGATTAGATTCTACCGTGCATCACTAGAAATCCAGAAACGATCGATTAGTGCACCCAGCAGTATAAGTAGTTGTTGTAGTAGTTGTGTACAGCAATTCAGCATAGTCGCGACAAATTACCACGAAAACAAGCTACACATTTAAATAATGTGAACTTGAAATTTCTTTCATTTTGTTATAATTCCTTTGTGGGTCTTCATCAAACTAATTTTAAACTTATTACAGATATTTCCAATTTTAACAGTAAAAAAAAGTAAATTAAAACTTAGCAGATAATTAACACTTTAAGTTGAGGAAGAAATCAAATTTCAGCATTCAGCCATAAATGTCAAAACTAAAGTAGAAATATAGTAGAAGCTTATAAAAATATCAGTGTTTCGGTTGCCAACATAAATAAATAAATTTTAGAAACAAAAACAAACTGCCCCTGCAGATGTGTGTTACTCGGAAACTGTGTTCATCTAGTCGTTGTAGTTCGGTCTACGGTCCACGGTCTATACCCGGTGATCAGTCAGACGGGCTGTTGTGTAAACTGTCGTTGCGAACGTTACCGCCACCATCACCGCTGCCGGGGAATACAGAAACAGATCGGCACGCCTGAACGTCAAATATTCTAGCCGACTTCGACGCGAGATCATCGCTGAAAAAAAATCTATTTATAGCCACCAACGTAAACTGTGCTGGCAAACTAAATATGGATTTGGATTTGGCCCTCTGCCTCTTTATTACAGTTGCACACATAATATTTTGAATGTTTATGACTTGCACCTGAAATAATCAGACAAGGCTGCAGTCTTTTCTTTTTTATTTAAATTTTTCGTTCAGTTTTGTGTTTTTTTTTTTAAATCAATCGAAGCAATTTCAATGACGGTCGTGGCAGTTGAAATTGCACGCGGAATATCGATTTTTTTCACAAGTGTTATCGGTTTTTAGGTTATAATAATGAACGTCATCTAATTAATGTCACTTGCATTAAAATCATAGCAGTGATGGGGTAGCAGATGGTTAACAAACTTAACGAAAGTAACCACAACTACCGTCACCTATAAGACATTTTCTTCCATCTGTCAGATAAAATAATTTGTCAGTGTCTCTTTCCTTTCGAATACCTAAATCTTTTCTTTTTTTTTATTTTGGTTTTTGGTGAAAATGAATCGCGTCAATAATTTTTATTGAATGATGATTTAAAGAAAGTGTTTATTTGTGAAATTTTCGAAAATTCCCCTCCGTCCATTACCCAATTTGTTTTCTTTTTTTTTAGATTTCTTAATTTCTCGTGATCAAGTTGAATTCTGTCATCGTCATTAAAACAAAATAACTAAACTTCTGAACAATTCAAACATGAGATAACAAAACGCTGGCAATCTTAACGAAAGTAACAACAACACCAACTGTCATCTAAGTCATTGTCTTATATATCTGGCGTTGTCGTCGTCCGCACCTCATATTGTAGTAGAACACTATTTATACACTTTGAAACGTCAAAAATAATAATTTATAAAAATATTGACACATCACACTTACAACTTGACTGACTGAATGTCATCACCATTTTCCAAATACAGAACACAAGCATAAAGCATAACGAGCCTCAACACCAACAAACATAACAAAAATAAAAGATGCTGCCCATAATAAGAAAAACAACGAAAGCTTACAGCTGCACCTCTAATACCGACAACACAACCACCAAAATGGGATCAATATACTGTAAATCGAGTAGAAAAATAAGAAAGTTTACCATTTCAACGACAGCTTTGGCATTTGGAATGGTTGTGGTGTTGATGGCTGTTCATGCACCATATGGCTATTGTCAATCAGAAGAGCCCTCCACATCCACCACGACAGAATCAACGCCAAATACGACAATAGCTGAGCGCCAACAGAGCGGCACTACGCTACATTGTCAAGATGGTTTAATGGTGAGCGTTTGGCTGCCGCAAGAAAATCTGACGTTTGGAGATCGGTTCTCGAGGGGCTTGGCCTATGCATTTGCTATGATCTACTTGTTTATTGGTGTCTCAATTGTCTCCGATCGCTTTATGGCAGCGATTGAAGTGATCACGTCTAAGGAGAAGGAGGTTATCATCAAGAAGCCTAGCGGCGAAACACAAATAATTGTGGTGCGCGTGTGGAACGAGACGGTGGCCAATTTGACATTGATGGCGCTGGGCTCGAGTGCGCCAGAGATTCTATTGTCGGTAATCGAAATGTTTGCGAAAAATTTTGAAGCCGGTGACTTAGGACCTGGGACAATTGTTGGATCGGCTGCCTATAATTTATTTGTGATCATTGCACTGTGTGTTGCTGTGATCCCAGATGGAGAGGTCCGAAAGATCAAGCATTTGCGAGTGTTCTTTGTAACGGCTACTTGGTCGGTATTTGCCTATATATGGTTGTACTTAATACTGTCGCAGATCTCACCAGGGCGGGTCGAGGTGTGGGAAGGTCTATTGACGTTCATGTTCTTCCCAGCTACCGTACTCACCGCCTACATCGCCGACAGACGTATGCTGATCTACAAGTATTTAGATAAGAATTATAGAATGAATAAACGCGGCGTTATTGTCAGTGCTGAGGGCGATGCCGTCCTGGAGATGAATAACCGCGCAAGTAGTATCAAGATATTAGAAGAAAATGGTGGTGTGGTCAACGAGGAGACGAAAGAATTCGAAATGGCGAGACGTGAATACATTTCAACGCTTAGAGACCTGCGCAAGAAGCACCCACAAAGTGATTTGGAGCAATTAGAACTGATGGCCCAGGAACAATTGATTAATAAGGGTCCCAAGACAAGGGCCTTTTATCGGGTTCAAGCTACCCGCAAAATGATGGGCAGTGGAAATATAGTGAAGAAAATTCAAGAACGTGCGCAGAGTGATCTGAGCGAAGTCAAGGCTGAATTGCATAAAGTCGATGTGCATGAAGATTCAGATGATGCAGTGTGTAAGTTCTATTTCGAACCGGGACACTATACCGTTATGGAGAGTTGTGGTTCATTTGAGGTGCGTGTTGTACGTCGTGGAGATATATCATCCTATATGACAGTTGAATATGAAACCGAAGATGGTTCGGCCGAAGCTGGATCGGATTACATTGGCAAGAAGGGCGTTTTGAATTTTATGCCCGGAGTGGCTGAACAACGTTTTCGCATTGAAGTTATTGACGATGAGGTGTTTGAACAAGATGAGCATTTCTATGTGAGACTTAGTAACCCATCGGAACCAGCGGTTTTGGTAACACCAAAAGTAGCAACTGTTATGATTCTCGATGACGATCATTGCGGTATATTTGCATTCGCGAATAAAGAACATGAAGTTGTTGAATCGGTGGGAACGTATGATATGAAAGTGCAAAGGTTTTCGGGAGCACGTGGAAAGGTTGTGGTGCCCTATTGGACGGAAGATGGTACAGCACGAGCCGGCAAGGATTACGAGCCGTTGCAAGGAGAACTGGTTTTCGAAAATAATCAAAGCGAGTGAGTAGAATTTTTTTATTTTTTTTTAATATATATTCTCATATGATTATTTTTATTAATAGCAGTTACGAGTAATTGCAATTTCGTTTTTGAAAGAATTGATATTATTATATTTAAATTGAACATAAATTTATTTGGGTTGGGTCCTGTTTTGGATAACCGTAATTGCAAAACTTATTTTACCTTAAGTAAGCAAATACATTTATTCTTCTATTGATATTTAGAGTAAAGCAGAAATGTAAAAATATATTCGATCTTCGAAAAATGAAACACTTAACAGTACCATCGACTGTATGCATGAAATGGTGGGCGTTCACTAGAAAAAGTACAATAATAATGTAAAGCGCTCCTGGGATAAGCAAAAACTTAGGTTTTGAAAATTGGTTATTCGATCCTGGGAACATGTCTTATTGAGGCTAATATAAGAACCTATGAAGTTACTTTAAAATTCTGTTCTGGATCCATTCAGGGTTGATGTAAGACTCGATGGGTTGATGCCTCAGTACGTTTTACGTGTCGCATCCATCTCAGTTGCTGCAATTTTATTTCGCTGTAGAGCCCTTTAAATTCTTTGTTGAATTTTCTCCTCCCATCCTCACCGATACAAACTGAATTCTGAAGCAGGTTTTGATCTTGTCTTGATAATACTAATGCCTCATACAGCAGGACTGGGATGATTACATAAAATACCATGGGTCTTTGAGAGAGGTCTTTATAGAAGATTAGAGAGGCAGATTTTTATTAAGAATTAATTTAGTCTATCAGGATTACTATGGGACTACGGTTGCAAATCGATTTTTCGAAATGGAAAACGAAACTTAATACTGGCCTGTTTTAAAAAGGCTGAAATGTTGGTTAGCTTGGGAACAGCTTTAATTTCTGAGCAACCAAACATGATACATAATTTTTATATTTGAATGCAGTTACAAGGGGTGGTATTCCTGCTAAAAAAATAAGACCCCAATAACATTTCTGCTATAATTATTGACAGATAAATCATCGTTAACATGGGGAACACTCTGTTGAGTTTCCAATCAATGGGCCAATCAAACATTTCTTCGGCAAAATTGTACAAATTATTTTGTGCATGTTTCTGACCAATTATATATCTCCTCTTTCCATAGTTCAGTTTAACTTTTTAGATAGATTGCTCTGCAGATAGTCGAATATCTTTGCCATTTAACAGCTTGAAAGAAATCTCTTTGGCAGATTTAAAGCACTTGCATATAATACCGTATTTTATTCTGGTTTTTGTTCTGAGCTTTAAGAAAATCATTTCCATATTATTATAAAACTTTTAAAAAAGTAACCCATACCCTGTTAAAATTTAGTAAAATCGATCTGCTTTGTTTTTCGTACTACATCTTCTTCCATCAGTAATGTGGGTGTTTCTCTCTTCTTTTTTGAACAAAAAGCTTTCAGGCGACACTTGCAGTAATTATGGCCCTCATGTGCAGCACCGACTCATAGGCTCATCCTCGCTGCAAGCACCTGCTTGAATTCTTAATCAAACCCAAATTATTGTTTTGGTCGTCTTGTAAAATCTAGCCCGTTGGTCTTTTCATCTCCGTGCTGGCGATGTCAATTTTTCAAATTGTGTCAACTTTCCTTACAATGTTCTATCTTTGTTGTACTTGTGATGACATGGTCATAGACATTACCATCCAACCTTTAGCTACTACAAGGTTTAATGATTCAAGTCTATGTTGGCTCTTAAAGGTTCAGACATCCCGCAAACTAAAGATACGCATGCTGTCAATCGAAATTATGATCAATTTGGGAGACAGTTCTCCTGTTACTTCTTGTTTGATATACGTGGTCTGCTCTGTATAAGGTCCGGGCGTTCCACCTTGTTCCAATGTTTGCTTTCCGGAGTAACACAAATTTGGATTATCCTTAATTCATATCCTAGAGAGGCGTGTACAGTCTGGTTAGAGCTATGATACTTCTTCTTCGCCAAACTAGTTGATCAGGTCCTTTTTTAATGCCAAGGGTGAACGCTTGATAAATAATTGCTCCTTAAAGTCTGAAGTTCTAGCCTCTAGTCTAAGGACATCCAAGTAGACCATAATTATAGTGTATTTCTAATTAAAATCGTTTGAATACAAGTGTTGTTCTACTTAATACCAAAATAGTAACATTTCCTTATTGCCAATTGATTACCTGCTTGCCACCACAAAAACTTTGAAATTGTCATCGTATGACCATAACCTATAAGCCTTATGTTATTAATTTACAGATTTAATAAAAAAAAATTTCAAAGCCTTATGTATTTCCTTGTGCAGAAGCTTATAAAAAATTATTATTCTTTTTTTTTCGATTTATTGGGAACAAAATTTTCCAATGCAACAAACTCTAATGCCCTATGCACCTCCTTCTACCTATGTGTTTTGTGCACATGTCATACTTTACTTATATTTCCTCTCTCTCTTTAAGTTTGTTTATCTATATAAATATATATCTCACCTCTTTCAACCTCTTTCGTTCGAAGGAAACCATAGAACGTGCTTCAATAATGTCAACAAAATTCAGACCAAAACCATGAAGAATATAATTTTATTTTTATTTTTATTTTTCTTTAACTTTAAAAATCGATAATAGAAATTTAATAGATTCAAAGCTCCACAGTAAAGAAAAATAAAGTAAAAAAAAAATAAAAACTCAAAAGGAATGTGGATAAAAAAAAAAACCACACAAACAGTGTCATGTGCTGTGAGGGCACAGTGGAACAACTATAATAGGGGTAAAATTAATTTGAAAAAAAAAAAATGAACAGAGATACACATAAAATAAATTATAACTAGGGGCTAGTTTGGATGAGGTAATATGAATCTTGTAGATAGATTTTGTTCCACTTCCGGGCCACATTTTTTATTGGATTTGTCATCACAGAATCACATTTAATAGTGAAAGTGAGCAACGATATTATTACAAAAAGCCACAAATGATAGATGGACTACAATGTTGGCACGATTTTCAATTGAAGGCGATTAAATCACACATATCTGCTGAATATCTTATAAAGTCAATTGAAAACACAATGTGGTAGGTGTATAGAGTATACACTGTTAAAAATATTTTGAAGTGCAACGGTGTGACAAAAGTGATAGACACAAAGTTTTCTTTTTTAATTACGAAAATACATAATTTTTTGTGTATACACAAATCGTGTGTATACCTTAATTATACCATGTTATTTAAATTTTTGTTCCTTGTAGTTAATTTAAACAAAAATACTAATGTGTGTAAATAATGTTGATAGCTTTTTTGGTTGCTTAGATATTAATTTTCAAAGGTGTTTCATTTTTCCTTTCCATTCCCATTTTCTTGAAAAAATGCCTAATAAACACAACATTTTGTTATTTTTTTAATGTGAAGCAAACAAACATAAAGAACAAAGTTAGTTACAAATTTGCCAAACACCTGTACTTTTTATAATAATTCGGAAAACAGCAACAGGTAAAATCTTAAAAAAAAAATTTCAAAACGCTTAGAATTAAAATTAATTTTTGTTTTTTATTAGAAGAGCAGTTATAACAGGTGTTGAAAAAAAAATACATAAAAACAAATCCGACAAATATCCTTTCGAATACCCACACATTCTTATCCCTATAATAAAATTTTCCCTAAAAGCTTTTCTTCAGTCTACAGTTTTCCTACCTACAAAATTTCAGTTTCCTTACTTTTATCTTACGAATCGGACGCAAATAAAGATTGCCAATTCCATAAAGATTGCATTTTATTTAAAAGAAGATAAAGATTTTTGTACAACAGGTGTTCAAAGTGTCCTCCTTGGTTTTGTATGCATGCTAGAGCCCGCTTTTGGGCTTCATTGCGAATATTAATTGATGCTATCTGCTCGCTCACTTCTATATTTTTGGTGTTTTCCATTTGGAACATAGACAAATTAGGCCACATACAGTTGTAAGTATATTGAAGAGTCATGGAAAAGGAGTAGAATATGTAGTAAGAAGGGTATGATGCAGTGAATCATCATCATCATCATCGGCTCGACAACCGGGGTCCGGTCCTGGCCTCTTTCAACAAGTCTCTCCACCTATCCCGGTCTCGAGCCAACGCCATCCAGTTGCGCACCCCAAGGCTTTGGGCGTCCTGGTCTACGCCATCTCTCCAGCGCAAGCATGGTCTACCACGCTGCCGTCTACCATAGAATGTACCGCAAAAGACTTTCCGAGCAGGTTCCTCTTCGCTCATACGAGCTAGGTGCCCTCCCCACCGGAGTCTATCGAGCTTAATTTTTGTCACTATGTCTGCTTCAAGGTAGATTGCGTACAACTCATGATTGTACCGTCTTCGGAATCGTCCTTCCTCACATATGGGGCCAACAATTCTCCGTATGACTTTTCTCTCGAATGATGCAGTGAATGAATGCTTTTAATATCGCAGAAAAATGCTAAGGTGTTATTCACCGCAGTATTCCGAGCTTTGAGCCACACTATTCCGCGCTTTTTACTGCTCCGCAGTATTTCGCATATTTTAACGCGACTTTTGATGCTTTTTTCCGTGAATTTCCTGCCTTTATGCTGTGACTTTCTTCACATTTTCTCCGATACTACTTAACGCCTTTTCCCGTGATACTAAGAATTTTTTTTATGACTGATCGTATTCCGCGATCTTTCACCAGTTTTCACTTGCTCTTCGCAGTATTTAACGATATTTCCCGACCCTTTTTCATGACTTCCAAGTTAGATGATATGTCTATTGTCCGTATATGTCATTTTGGACGTAATTTCCCTACAAAAAAAAATTTAAAATAAAATGCACGACTGGATCGCACGAACTTGCTCTTGTAGTTCAAAGTTATTATGTACATACATTGAAAAAAAAAACCTTGGAAAATCATTTTTTATTTACTTTTTTTCAATTTTTTGTTTTTTTTTGAAAAACGAAATTATGCAAAATACTTTTTAAAATGATGAGTAAAACCTGGTGACAAGTTTTGAAAAAAATCAGTTGAGCCAGTAATGATATATACGAAAAATTGTGGAAAAATTCCCGAAAAGTGTGTTTTTTGAGAAAAACTAAAAACGCAGAATTGCTGCAATGACTAATTGCATCTTTAAAGCCGTTTTCAAGAACAATCCAATAACTCGAAACCGTTGTATGGGAGGTATTCGTTCTAAAAAAAACATTCAACCTCAGAAATTACAATAAGGTTATCTGTACATAATTTCAAATGCAAATCCGTCAACTTGTTTAGCCTGTGGCTCTCTGTATAGATGGACGCACATATCTTCGAACAGACAAAAAGACGATTAGACGAACAGACAGAAGAACGGACTGCATGATGAAAACCACTTTTTTGGACTTCCTTATCATTGTAATGATTTAAACCTCAAGATTTTTTTTTGACACGAAAATAATACTTGCCCTATAGAGCAAGTAAAAATTATTAAAAAATAGATTTCAATAAAAATTCATCAATTTAAATTTTTATTGCAATATATGTAAAGAAGTTTGCTTAAATTTTGTGTTTTAATAACATTTGTGTACATTACAAGATTTCTTATAACTTAAATAGAAGTTATAGCCAAAAATTTAATTGCCCTTATTTCGTAGGCCGTATATATTAAGTTACAGTGAAATTTTTTCCAAAAAAAAAACAATTTGAAATGTCTTATAAAATTTTAAATACACGATTTTCTTATTATTATATAATAATTTATATTATTTTATATTAATTTTTTCATAATTTAATATAATTCTTTCAACGGCTTCGCAGTCAATATCATTAACTCAAGCTAGTGCGTCGTTAACTATTTAATGTATGCTGAAAGTTGAAGACCATTTGTCTTCAACTTCGTTATGGATTTTGAAAAAAAACCATAGTTTGGTGCCAGCAACACCAAGTGAGATTTTATTTTACCGCTTTATCCTCTTCATTTTCATTTTTTCATAATTTTAAACTATTCCAAAATATGCACAAATATTCCTTAACGAATAAAGTTCAAAATTCTTAGTTTTGTTTGAAACATATTTCTTTATCTTTAAATTTCCGATACGACTTCTAAAAAATTTCTTGTTCTTGTTTCAAATGAAAACCTTTAATTGAATTTCACGAATGTACCTGTTTAGAAAAGGATTTTAATTATTTTTGTTCGTTTAATTTTTTTTTTTTTTCAAACTACACACTTTACATATTCTTCATGTAAAATAAAATTTAAAATTTCTAAGCAGCTTATGCTAAATCAAATGTTTTTTTACTACCTCTACATCAGTATGATTTACATATATTTTAACCGTGTACCTACAAGTGTTAACATTTGAAAAATTTCATCTAATTCGTTTGTATCGATGACAAATCGATGAAAATGAAACCAAAGTGACTGCATATTCTCATAACGCATTTAAGGTACCAAAGAAAAAAGCACCATGATGCATCGGTCGCCGATTGGACTTTACGCATCAAAATGTACTGCATTTATTAGTTCTATATCAAACCATCCAGAGGTATCACAGAGACCAATAATTGGGGAAATATCAATGAAATTGATTTTGAATATGAACTACCATCGCATTTCCGGTCCTGACAGACGACCGATGAATATCCTTTATTTATCAAGGAAATACGTGTGTGAGTGCGTTGATGGTGGTGATGCATGCATGCATGCATCATTTGTTTTTTTTTGTTTTTACCAATTTCCTTCTTCTCCTCCAGAGCCATACCATCATATGTATATATAGAAGAGGATGGTCTAGCTAAACTCATCCGTTTGCTTTATAAAATGAAAATCAAATCAAATTTGCATGCAAATTGTGTAATTTCATGGGAATTTCCCCAAACCCCCGATCAGAACACTACGACTTTCACATGCGACTGAGATTGCACAGCAAAAACCTGAACCTATCATGGGCACCTGTGTGTTTTTTGTGTGTCGGTGTGCTAGTGGTGGCAATGGCGTTGGCTTGTAGGGCACTATACCTACCTATCCTATACGATGCAATGTTGTTGGTGGTCAAGCGATGACACTACCCAATATTTGGATCTGAAACTCAACAAAGGTGGTCTATACTGAAGAATTGGTTGGTTGTTTGTGAGTTTTGTTTCTACTCTCCTCAGTCTCTCTGAAGGGGTTTTTTTTGAAAATCTTTCCAGGGCTTGGTGTGAGTTTGGAATTTTTGAATGCAATTACAAAATATTGATTGCCAAACACAAAAAACAATTTAATATCTTAACGCATTCAATTTTGTTTTCGTTTTTTGCTCTAAAATTGAGTTGAATTGAATTTTCTACTTAGATTGTGATGTGATGGCAAAGTTTGCAAACAGAAAAAAAACACACATAAATCTTTAAGTTCATTATGCAAACTGTGAGTATGGAATTGATTTTGAATTTTTAAAGTGATTTGTTGTTCAGGTATGGTGTTATTCGATGGTGTTACATATGCATACTTCGTACACGAAATTAAAGGCAGGGCTGCCAATATAAATAAGTTGTTTAATATTTATTTCAAATTGGTTTGTGTTTGTTTATTGGCCCTGGATTTGAGATTTGATCTAAGTCAAGCTGAAAACACTATATTCAAAATTATCAATTTTCGTAATCCAATGTTTGGGTCATTCATTATACATTATACATTTCTGAGTGTTTAATCTTTTCATCATAAATTTTTAAACGTTTTCTGTTGAATTTCATACTAAGCTAAGACGTATAGATTCCTTTTCGATTTTAGTACCTACATCAGCTTTGCATTTTCGAGCTTACCAGGTACGAATGAAATCCATACGTTTCACAGCCAGAAATATTGGAAGAGGTCCTATTTTTGCACACAATTTTAATTTAAAGAACCCTGAAAACTATCGAAATAAATTGCGGGACTGGATCGCACGTACTTGCTCTTCTAGATAAAATTACTATATATGCTAAGCCTTTTTTTTTTTAAATATTGTAAAATCAATTTTAGAAAAAAAAAAATAAAAAAGTATAAAATTTGATTTTCAAATTACTAAAAGAGCTTCTTAAATTAATTTAACCTCAAAACGAAGTATGCAATTTGATTTCTTCTATTATGATACATTTAAAAAAAAATTATTAATAGAGCGGTTTTTAAAAAAACTATTTTTTTATATAAAATTTAGAAAAGACTTTTATTAAAAAAATTGGTACGCCATTTTTAATATATTATTTATTTACATCTAAAACATAGATTTTGAAAACAAATATTGAATAGTTTTCGTAAAAACAAAAAAATGGTTCTATGACAGGTACCATTTATACCGGTTTTTGAAAAAAAAGGTTGTCATTTGAAGATATGACATGATTTTTTTAATTAAAATCGTAGTAACAAGGTACAGCAGGTATAAGGCACGTAGCATACTTTACGTTTTGTCCAAAAAAGTAATATCTTATAACATTTTTATATACAGTGGTATTAGAATAATTTTGGTCAAACTTTTTATCAATTTTTGTCAAATATGTTTGCATGTACTTTTTTTTAATTTGAATTTGTTTTCTTACCTTTTTTTTTTTATTATTGCTTCTCAAAAATATTCTCTATCTAATTAGTTTTCTGTTAGACTTCGTCCTGTAGTTTTGACAATTTTTTAAATTTTGTTTAAGTTTTGCGTTTTTCTTTATCTCCAAGGTACTAACGTTACTATTCAAGTGTCTTGAAAAAGCTTCAGCTGTGCATAGGGCCCTCCTAACACATTCTCCAGAACCTGTAGATAAACTTCTGCAGTGACTTTCGGTTCATGGAAGAACATTCTACATTATTCAAGCATCTGTAAGATGTAAGAGCTCAGTCTCTGTTTGACCATTTTAATGAGACTATCTATTATTTTCAATCCACAAGTTTTTAAGCACCTGGTAACCCTACATTTTCATAGGTGCTGCAGCTCTCTAAGTTCATGAGCATAGAATAACCAACACTTTACCGTTGTAATAAGATATTTATATTTAGGCAAAGCGACCTTTGACACTTTGATTTGCCTCAGTATTGTGTGGTGATGCCGGCTTTTGATTAATGTAGGTGCAATCCAAAACAATTATATTATGATATATAATTATTGATGGTATGCGAAGAATTTTCTTAAATGCCTACCTACAGCAAAATAAGTTTGTAATATTAGACTTTGATACATAAGATGGAGTGATTTAAATAAATATAATACCATGATATCTTAAAAAAACGTTTAGCGAGACATAAGGGAACTTTTCGATTTTTTGTTGTACATACCAGGGATGTATTCATGTAAATAGAGGAATGTCACTAAATGACTGCGTTCATATTATAGTTTCAATAAGTAAGGAAATAAAGATTATTAAGACTGTAAAATCTGTAAAATAAGTACCTACATATTAACTTTTATTCAAAAAGAATAAATAGATTTAAAAAAAACTTCTTCGAAATCAATTTGTTTTAAAGATAGTTACGTCTGTTTTCAATATGTTAGAGCTTTAAAATACACTCACAGGGACATCTAACCGCCCACCCAGATAATTTAGTTATTTCGTGAAATGTCAAATTTTTGAGGCATTTGCCTAGTCAGAGCTGGTTTCATAAAAACAAATCGTTATGATAGCCGTTGCTTATCAACAAAACAAAAAGTGAGACTAAACAGAGATGGGGGATTAATTGTGCCCCTGAGTATATAAACTATAATCTTATAGTAAAATCAATTTCGAATTTCTGATAATTTTGAAGTATGTCCTTCAAACAAGATATAACCATAAGCCATGACATGTATAATAAAGATAAGAATAACTAATGGATTATACAGGCAAGAGCACACATTTATGTTGAGTAAGTGTGCAATGATACAGAAATGGAATATGTTCATTCATCTTCATTATTTCACATTCATCTTTTTGTATTTAATATTTTTTTTTTTTCGTAAATTTGTACATTGATTATATTATGTAATCATTTCATTCAATAAATCTTCCAAAATATATGAACTCATGTGTTCTGCTGAGCAGAACCACAAGAAAAAGAAGATTATAAACAACATTCAATTCAGTAAAAGAGGTTCTTTGAATTACTGACTATATTCTGAGTTTCATAAGGTAAGCATAGAAAATAAAACGATATGTTCGTAACAGAGAACCCATTTTGGAATGAAAGGATCCCACATACGTACCCACATGCTTTCAGAATATTCATGTATTTGACCTAGTGATTAGTGGAATGACTTTTCGTTTTTTTCCTTCGATAACAGAAATTTTCTTTCCTTATGGATTTGTGAAACCAAATTCATGAAATGCATGTAAAACTACCACATCATGTCTGTGTCTCCCAACTATGTCTGAAAATAAAACAAAAAAAACATAACAGTGGCGTCGCAGTACTACATGAGGCCTTTAAATGTTGTGAAACAAAAATTCAAAACTGGCAAATGATAAAGAACTCTGAATGACTATACTGAGTGCAGATTCTGGTTCTGTGAATAAATGAATGAATCAATCAATCAATAATTTTCACTTTCGCTACTAAGCATTAATTTGGTTCAAGTATTTATTTTTTTTTTTGACCTACTATTTTTAGTTCAGGTACAAGATTTGGTTTTCATGTTTTCATTTTGACATACATACATTACATACTTCCAAAATTTTTCCGTAAAAGACAATTGAATCATTAATTGTATGAACTGAATAATTTTAATTTTCCAAAAGTGACTTTTTGATGAAAATGGCATCTGTTGTCGAAAAAAAACCCGGAAAAATTATTTTCCTTGTCAAAGTAACAAGTGGTTAAAAGTTTCATCAGTTGTAAGAACGGACAAAATCCAGGATTTATTCAACTTTTCAGATTCTAAACTAGGGGCAGTTAAATGAAATATAGCTTTTTAAAACGCAGCCTAGTAGTCGAAAAATGTTTCTACGGAAGCTTTTAAGTAGTTTTTAAATTATTTGATTTTGTATTTATTTCCTCTATAGTAGTATTGTAAGATTTGCCGTGGTAAAAAGGTTTTAAACCCAAATGAAATATAAATATACAAAAATGAAGAAAATTCCATAGAAAATGTCTGGGATGGTTTTCGGTTGAGATCTACATTGGTCGATATAAATATTAAAATCCATTTTATAACATTAAAATTGACAGTTTATCGACAATAACTATTTAGGATTTAAAAAAAAAGGTACGAAAGTAAACAAAAAACATATTTTTAAATCAAAAAAACGCTTTTTTCAAAATGGCGGACCACGCAACGCCTAGCAAATACATAACTTTACAAATGCATTACATAACTTTGAACTTAAAGAGCAAGTTCGTGTGATCGAGTCTTGGATTTTATTTATTTTGCATTTTATATAAACTTAAACATTTAAACATTCTAAGCAACTTTAACTATAAGAGTAACTACATGAGACCCATTCGTGCATTTTGTTTTTAATATTAACCATCTGCACGTCTGTGTGTCTGAACTGACTGCCTGCGAATTGATCACAATCTTCATTTTGATTTACATTCGCATGAAAAAAAGCTTTTAAAAAGTACGTATACGCCACAGTGACCAACTTTTTTTCCTTGCAAGAGAATCCTTCAGTATCAGTAAAACATGACATTCTGTAAATTTTTTATTCGGCATATGGTTTGCAATTTTACCTTATCTTAAGAGGAAATAATTATTTGCATTTAATCGACAGATTTTTTTACAATTTTATGATCAAAAGGGGTACAATCTTTGTAGGATGTGATATTTCGCAAAAATAGGATACTTTATTCTCGACTTTCTTAACAAATCTGAAATCATAACGCTTTTCTACACATTGATCTTACAGATAATCGTGTACCCAATAAATAAAAGTGCTGGCAAGTTTGAAATCAGTGTGCAGTGCATTTTCTAAAGCATAATATTGCATAGTTCTATTTTGGGAACGGCCGGACAGGTAGCACAATGGGTAAGGCACTCGCCTGGTAAGTCAAAGCTGATTAAAAGATACACAACTAAGATTGAATAACTTACAACTTTAGAGCCAAATCGATTCTACTTTTTGTTTCCACTGAGTTTAGAAGAAAATCAATAATTCATCTTTGGTTTTCCCACGGGACTGTTTTAGCCACCGGCCTTTCATGATTTGAAATATTTCACACCATAAGATTTCTTCCCTGAATAATCTGCAAAACATCATTTTTGTATTAGTATTCAAGAAAGATTCCAAAAATATTCATTCCTTTAACTTATCAAATGAACGTCTGTCTGTCTGTTCTGCCTGTCTATGTCTTGTTTAATAGAACTCTTGTCTTGTTTTATATGAAAATTGTATAAACGTTGTACGTGCTATGATTACCAAAAGCTTTGAAGTTCCGTTCAACGTCATCATCATCGATACAACACTTTTTTCGTGTTCGAAAAAAGTAAAAGATAAAGAAAAAACAAAATCCCATAAATTGGAAATTTAACTTGAAGCAACAGTAAATATACCTCACTTAGAATGTAGATAAAATATTCAAAAGCACTTCAGGACTTCAAGAGATATTAAAAGTTTCAGTTGCATGAAAACTTTTACCATATACGAGACATATAAAATATACAACTACTCATATATGTGTCGCTGTTTCCTCTAATCGCAGTTAACCCACATGTGAAAAACTTATGTACCTTTACCTACCTAGTACCTTCCTTACATCACTTACAACTACAACACTTGTTAATTCTCCCCTGGTGAAATTTTGTGATGTTCAGAAAAACGAATTCTCAACTACTGATGTGTCCCCGCAGGAGTTTAAGCTCACACATAAAATCACACAAAATTCCTGCTGGTTGAATCTGTCTGACAATCTCTGAGTTCCACAACACATAAATATATAAACACGGTTGTTGGACGAAGTTACAAGTTTGTTTTCGTTTTGAACACTATACCTTTACATTCGCACTGATGTTACTCCCAACTCAGCCTCTGTCTCTGTAGCTAAAGCGTTAAAGACCCCAGTGGATTTTTGGATTAGGACCCGTGTTTTATTTGTTTGTTTGTTTGTTTTTTTTGTTTAAGTTAAATATTTACTTATTTGCATTTGATTGATGAGAATAATTCTTTGGGTGTGTGTAGGAGTAAACATTCAATTAAGATTCCTTAGGTTGTGTGATTGTACCTAAGTATCGTCTAATGAGTAAAGTAACAGTGAATATGGAATATAGGTACAAAGGGCAAAGGTGGATCCATTGAAATTGTCTAGTTTTGCAGCTAAAGTCACTGGTACGTAATTCATGGCCAGGTGCGGATAATAGAATGGAGTAGGGGTGGGGAACCTATTTTTTTAAAGTAACGTACACACTTTGCAGTAGAAAATATTATGTTCATCGAAAAATTTTCCAATTTTAAAAATAAAAAATTTCTTAATATACTTGACATCTCAGAATGAATGTGCTTTGAAAAGCTCCTATAAGACTGTGGTGCCTTCAAAGTCATATATCTGCACTTCTTCTGTTCTGGATTTCCAGAAGACTGGAGCG
The DNA here is from genome assembly GCA_948107695.1 of Meliscaeva auricollis. Classification (NCBI taxonomy): domain Eukaryota; kingdom Metazoa; phylum Arthropoda; class Insecta; order Diptera; family Syrphidae; genus Meliscaeva; species Meliscaeva auricollis. The sequence goes on along the minus strand of OX403616.1, from coordinate 114,377,919 downwards.
TAAGCTGCTAATAAAGCAATGAAGTGCAGTTTTGTCATAAGGAGAAGTTAAACGCCCGATTGCGAGAATGAAACAGCTTTTTTTGTATCAGTTATACCTTCATTCCTACCCCAGCCAGTTTTATTGAATAGAGTCAACTCGATCTTCAACAAATAAGGCCGAAGATTTCAGTTTCATTACATTGGAAACATAAGTTTTTTTCTCTGTTTTGCAAAAAGCCCAAATGGTCATCAGTTTGAGTAGAAATAACCTCAGGATAGTTACAGGACTCCTAACCGGTCATTGCAAATTAATGTATCCAAGCATTCTGGGCCTGGTAAATACAGTGCCACATCGGATTCTGCAATGAGTTCAAAGATATACCAGACCATATTCTAAGCAGCTGCAGTGCACCCATATGGCTCACAAATTTAAACACCTGAGATGCCGAAAAAGGATAATTACATTCTAAGAAGAGCAGCTGTAGCAAAAGAAACCAACTCATCCAGCTTAAGTCAGGGGCACAATAGATTTAACTAGCTGGCAGTGCAATACTATACCCCAAAAAATCAATCAAAAACCCTTGGTCTAGTGCTTATTAGAAGCGTTAATGGGCTGAAGCTTATTCACTATACATCTTTAATCATCTTCTTTAGTGTAGCCCTTCTGACTTGGCAGAAAATTGATGGTCCTTTTCATTCCTGCACACTTACACGGACACACTTTTTGTTTCCTTACAAATGACACGTCGTGGTTGAAAGGTCCCCAAGAGTTCGTCGTGGTATCTTCTTCACCAAATGTAATTTTTTCTAGTGACATAAAGTGAATTTTTACATTCCTACATGTTGATTTCTAGGTCGACTTCTTCAGTCTTCTGAAATTTAAGTTTTTCATCGTTTTTGTTTGCATAAAAACTTCGTTGAATATTCCCGTGCGTATCTAAGCACCAACCAGATAGTGATCAGTGATGAGTGATCACAGTCAATGTATGCTATAGGAGTTATTTCAGCCTATTGCAAAATAACCGTATTGGTTGCAAGTTCGTGATACCACAAAGTTCATTTGGGAATATCGAGAAAAGGGCATGTAGTACTGCTAAGCACCGTGTTCTTTCCTGTTGTATGTAGACGATAAGTGTGTGTCCGTTCCTGAAAGTAATACCTTGTAGCTTATTTCTTCGAACTCTATTCCCTTCTAAGATTTCCGATATCCCAGGAAAATCTTAAGGTTGTTCCTGTAGGTTTGCTCATAGGTTTCCATTTTTAGCAAGGACATTTAACAAAAGAAAAAGGAAACATTCAATTATGTATTTATTACAATACCTCGCTCATTTACTTAAAGACTGATATAATTTTTAAAAAAATCGTTTTTTTTAAATTGGTACATTTTCAATGAAATAACGGCATATTCTCCCTTCTACCAGGGAAGGTAAACAAGATTATTGCTATCAATCTTTTTCATAATATGAAGGATGGTAACTCAAAACAGCCGTTTTTTTTTAAGTTACTCTTATTGCGAACTGTGAAAGAAAGTTAGATCAAATGCAAGCTTGTTCTCCAGTTACCCCTTCTACCTAAAATGCTAACTCAGGTTCCAAATTAAACGTATCACTTTCATTTAGTACCAAACCAATAAAAAAATCAACAGCTGAATTAAAACAGGCGACGAATAATAATATATAATAAATTAGTTGAAACAATAAGGGTTGTAATATCACTATAAGAAAAAATGTCACTTTCATTTACAAAATCAGACCAATCTCCTGAGTTAAAGTGTCTTACATCTTTAAGGTAATATTTCTGATTGTTTGCTTTAAGTAAATGTAAACAAAGCATCTCTTTTCAAATAGACAAATGGTTCCCCACAATTCCTGAGTAAAAATCTACATCCGCACCTGAAATATGTACAAAGAAGCTCAAGTGTAAGTTTTCCTTTGACAAATAAAGTTCATTTGGCAAGCTTCTTGGCTTTACTTGTTTCTATTGTTTCCATTCCAAACATACATGCTTCGTTTTTAATCGAACAAAATCGCTTTCAAGGTGAGGACTTACCTTTACTATAACCAGGTCTCGTGTTTGTTCTATCGTGTTTTGTCTTATTAAGCATTTCTACATAGAACATTGTATCCAAATGTTTCCATTATGTACTTTATACTTAGTGTAGCTTCGGAGAATTGTTTTATAAATAAAAATATATCTTATGCAGTGCGATAGGAGGGAAGACCATATAGATACAAAATGAGTATGTCATGCCTCAAGCAAAAGGATTAGTCCATGACGTACAAAAATGAGAATACCTTCTTCCAACGTTTTGCTTTTGGAGACCACATGTGGTTAAAAGGTGAATGAAAATAATTGAAACATCATGAAAACTTTTTGCAACAACAAAAAAAAAGTTAAAATATAAAAATGGAAGAGAAAGATAGAGGAGAAATATTATCCAAAAGGATATGGGACGGATAAGCTTTGTTTTTAATTTTTTTAATTTATTTTTTTGTTGTTTTACTGCGAGAAGAAACAACTCAACTCGCGTGATATGATTTACAATTTTTCACACGCTAAATTTTTTTGAACGAGAAGACAATTCGTCTGAAACAACAGAGTCCTCCAAATAAAAAGATAGAAGTAAAATTTAAAATAAAGGATTTGTTCTAAATTCGTCCCCATGTGCTTAGAAAGAAGCTGCCATCAAAACTGATTTAGTATACCTACAATCAGCTGAGTTATCTACTCTGAGTGAAAAAATTACAAATTAGTTTGAAATGTAATATAAAAGATAGAGTGAATAGGTATATATGTATATACTTTAAAAAATTCGTTTCAATGGACAAAATGAAAAATTAGACATTTCACATAACTTTACTTATGAAGGGTTACTAAGGTTTTTAGTGACTGTTTCAACCTTCAAGGATGCTTTCATAATATTGTTGCAATGTTCCTGAGAATCTTGCTTTCATTCAGGTATTTTAGCGTTTGTGTTCGTAAAATCAATCGTTTGATGTTAACAAATTGATAAACAGCTTCGTTAAAATGAACGGGTTTTTCCAGGTAAACAAGCTGATTGCTTCTATACGTTCGACTAATGACCTTTTCTGGGGGGAAATCGCAACTTTGAATGTCAGTTTTGAGAAGCAAGGATGATACAGTTGGGACATGTTATCAATAATCGGCTTCGTCTTTAATAAATTGCAAAAAAGGTGAAGATGTTTTCCGTAAATTCAATTTTTTCAGTGTTTCATCTTTAAAAAAATAGCGTTCACCAGACACTAATAGTTTAATGTTCCCCTCGGTCACAAAACCCTTTAAACAGAACGAATCTAAAGCAAAGAAAATAAAATGCTGTGCTAATTACGCTGCTGAGTTATGAAAGTTTAAAAAAAAGAACTTAAGTTTACCTGTATTTTATATTAGTACGGCTATAAAGGTATTTAATAAAAAAAAAAACCTGTTACCCTCATGAAACTTTGCAAAAATGTTACATTTGCAATAAGATTAAAAATTAAAAGAGTACATAAAAATATGTTGGGTGGAAGGGTATACTTTGGAGGTAAAGAGGGGAGAGATGAAGACTAAAAAAGTAAAGAAAAAAAAATGGTGATACAATATAAACATATCATATATGTTTCTTAGGTATTTTTTGATGCTGAATCTTATGAAAACTAAACTATGTAAATACGCTCCATTTTTAGCAAAGGTGTCTATATTTTTGCATTAATAAGTAAAATTGAACCAAAACCCATGAAAAAATGGTAATATACTCTTGAAATTCGGTTGAAGGGTTTCATGTAAAACAAGAACAAGGAATCTAAATAGTCCTGAAAAATGTGTTATTTTGAGGTGGACGAAGTATACCCAATTGAAATATGTTACATTTAGGCTAGGAACTAGGCATCTTAGGAGTCCATAAAATTTATTTTGGGTGAAAGGCTGTGGATGTATAGGTTGGATGTATAGCCACATGGCTGAGATGAGCTAGACGCATCTTGAATGCATGTAAGGCCCAGGATGTATCACATCTGTCATCTATTATTCCTACATCAAAAGTTACGTTCTCATTTTGCACGCAACGTTTTATTGATGGGTGCTTAGCTAAGTGGTGTTTTTAATCCCCTTGCATAAGGTTTCGGACCTGGATTGTCTTCATACATTGACATGACCTATACACTCCTTGGATTATTTCTACCACTCAAACGTCTTATGTGATAGTCTAGTAGATGGTTTATATGGAATGTCTATTAATACCCAAGTAATTAAGGAGACCGTCTTTTTCATTTCCTGGATCTTACCAGCATAGAGGTTTGCATCACCATCAATCCAGCCCCACTGAAGTGTTTTCCTCAAAGAAACCTCAACCTCCTTTTTCAGAAATGCAATTGACTTATTAGATTTCTCAGCTGTAAGTTCGTCACAACCACTTCTAGTCCCTGAATTGTTTTCCTATAGTTAAAGATTTTAATCTACACTGATTAAGTTGAAAATCTAAAAAGATTTCAACTGAATGAAACATGAATCACAAACTTTGTCATTGTCAACTGTATAACCACACTTGTTTCATTCTCAACACCGATTATAAAAAAGGGTAAATCTAAAGGTTGTTTTGTTCTATTAAATATCTTTTTTAATTTAGTCAAAGGTTTTGAGTTTCCTTAGTTTGCCAAACAGATGAATTGATGGATCCTAGTGTTTTCGTTTTCTACGAAAATAGTTTTTTATTAGTCACTTTCATTAGACCAACTTCTGAAAAAACCCTCCAACATTACATTGTTTAACATTAAAATCAAGCTTCCGCTCTATGCCAAAATCAAATTTTCAACCAAATAATTTATACGAAATAGCAGTAAAATCTTTAACTTGAGATATTCAATTGTTTTATGTTAAAACAAAATAAAAACTATACTTATTTTGAACAAAATCATGGGCAGAACCAAGAGGTCAGTTGTCCTCTAACCTTGAATTACAAGTACGCGCACTTGACTGCAACCAAGCTAAGCAATATTTTTTTGTTTTGCTTAGTCCCTGGTTATACTTGAATTTTTTTTTTAATTATTGAGAATTTTAATAATGTTCCAGCTAGGATACAATTATCCTCAAATTTCCACTTCGTTAAACTTTTAACAAGAAAGTATAAGTACTCCTACAGATTATGTACATTATGTAACGCACGAAAGAGATTTCATTCGTTATTTCTTCTACAAATTTTCCTGATTTAATTGTCTATAATTCATTAACTTACATAATACTTTCAAATTCATTTTATTATACTTTTATAGCTTTATGATGCCTTTATCTCTAATTGATGTTCAATTTCATAGAAATCTTCTTCATGATATAATTGATTAAAAGTTTTAATAAGGCATCAGTGATGCACTCTCGCTGGATTCCATTAACAAAGTAAATAAATCACAGTGGCCGGCCACTGGCTTATCCATTGTGACTTTCCGGCTTCCCACACTTGAGAAAATCAGTACAAAAATAAATACTCGTACTTATAACAAGAAGAAGAAGAAGAGAAACAGAAAAAAACTTTTTATTAACAAGATGATAATTCAGTTTACTAAGTGCTGACACAACACACATAAGGGCTGAATGCTACTTTAATGAGTTCAGTATACCTACCTACTAGGAAATGTTGAATATGTGGTTTATACATACTGAACAGGCTTGCCAATCCTAGTTTTTTTTTAAGTTGATTGTGAATTGTGATTCCAATACATTTATTGGAATTTTATTATTTTTAATAAATGTGTAATCGATATTTACGACAAATCATGATAAATCAATACTTCATCGGTATTTTTTCCAATTATTGTATCAATCTTTACAGTAGCGAGCAAAAAAATGCAAACGAAATGGTATGGTCTTGTCTTAAACAAGAACTAAGCAAATTTAGGTGGTAATAATATAAATTTTGCACACATCTGTGAAATTTATCGTATTTCGGTAAACAAAGACAATTTTCATCGAAACCTACTCCAAAAAATTATTTATTACTATACAAATTGTTCCAAAAGGTATGTAAGGATGTGTGCAAAATTTCAAGGTACTACCTTCTTAAATAGCTTAATTCTTACTTAAGACAGGACCATACCATTTCGTCTGCATTTTTTTGCTCGCTACTGTATATTTGTTGGTTCTAATTTTATGCGTTAGATGGCATGCAAAATTATCGATATATCGATTTTGTTAAGAAATATTTTGAACATTTATTTCGATAAATAGAAATTTGAAGATTATTTCCGGTTAAATATTTATCGATTTAGTTTTCTTTTACTTGCTCATCCCTACACAATTCTCATTACATATAATTACAAAATTAAATTACAATACAAATCTGGCAACTCTGATTCCTGGTCAATATTTCAGTGCATGTGTGTGTTCGTAGCTGAAGAGTGTTAGGGGTCAGCACCAATTAATTCCTTTCAACACCGAATATATGCATGGAGCAATTAACATGACAATCCGTATACTCGACGAGTACCCCCTTCTGCATATTCCCCCTAGTGGGTACTGTGCCTTCTCCATTAAAGAATTTGTGTATATCCAACAGCGAAATCGCATGTAGACGCATTCCACAAAAACTAACGAGCTATCACAGCAGCACAAGCACATTAATCGACCATCAGCTATAGTTTGGATTCCGTCATCGCTGCGCCCATCATACAAGATGTCTGTCTGTTCTATTCTGTGTTCTTATTTGTGTGTAGAGCTCTGTAACAATCATCTTCATGCCATGCCTCTACCTACTCAGATTCGCATTCCCTGAAACATGACTAAGACTCTTTCGAATCGCTCTCGGCCTCAGCCACTTCTTCTCATGACGGGCGGGCGTTGTTCTTAAAAGATTGCGTCATGCCTTGAGATTTCCTCTTCGTTTGGCGCTGGCGCTTCACTTCTTCTTCTATAACTTCTGGCATTTCAAAACAAGAAAAAAGGCAAAAAAAAAAATAAAAACGATTGCATATGGAATGAGACTGTGATATGTACTACGTCTTGGGGAGGATGAATATTTGAATTTGATTAAAGGATGTTCGCATAGAGAAATCCTAGACTATTTTCAGGGTTTGTTCGTCCTCGATGTGTTGTTTTGGAAGATATATGTATAGTAGAGAAAATGCCATCATCATCAACGAACGAGAAATCGATGATAACAACGTGCCACTGTCTATCGCTTCTTTTGCTTTTGCCTTTGCCAGTGTGTCACTGAATAGGGAACACACCCTTCATTGGATTTATTGAGATGTGGGGGTTGATTTCTTGAATGTTCTGGTTAACTCTGCATATCCTGTGTTCATCTTTATTGAACACAGCAAAAAAAAAAACAAAAAAAAAACCCTTTCCGGTCGACGGAAAAAGACATACCAACCTAACATCCTTCACAGATCAACTAGTTTTCAAGGTATTTTCACGGATAGGTTAGGTACCTACAACTCCAACAGAATATACGTTCTTGCCCGAAAATAGTGTGGCAGGTTATTTGCGGAAAAATATGAAATGAAATTTTCCACGGCGGCGATGAAACGGAATGACGATACGATAGATAGATATTGGGCGCCAGTTACATGGGGTGGCTCGTATGATTTATGATAAATGTACAGATATGAGTAGGAATCATCATGTTCGCATTTAAAGTTAGCCTCTTATAGGTAATGTTTTGTGAAAAAAATAAAGTAAATAAATCCATTTGGGTTCGGAGTAGGTTTTTGTTTTTTTGAAAAAAACAAATTCAATATCATGGATTATGTATGAACGTAAGTGTTGTGGACTTAACCTTTTTTTTGAAGAGAGAGTTTCATTTAAAACTTTATTCTGAAAAAGAAACCCTTTCACGAATAGAAGCTACGAGTATCTTCTTTGTGTTCGAAAAGATTGAAAAGATTCAACGAATAATATTGTTTGAGGTACCCTAGAATTTTTTATTTTCGTACAATTTGATAAAGATATTGAAGGCTAGATTGCTTTGAGGAATTCATTTTTATGTGCACTGATATATTAGTTTTTAAAACCAAGGGATTTAATATTTCAAAATATTGATATTGATATAAAATTCTTAAGGAAGATTTTATTCAACATCTGTTTACTGATAAATTTATAAAAAAATTAGTTATTTTAGTTTTCTTAGTATACAAAAACATTACGAACACTTCAAAAAATAGTTTATAAGCCTGTATCGTTGACAAATTTTGATTTCAATTTCAAGCCAATATTTATCAATATGTAAATATTTATTCATACAAAAGAAAATGTGAAAAATTGATCTCTATGTCCACCATATACAAAGATCTAAGTTTGTGATTCGTACAAAAATCAAACTTGAGAACAGTCAGGCATGGTATAACATGAAGATGATAGAAAAGTGGGTCCCATAATTATATGTCTGTCCCTATCTCCAAGTTACAGTCTAAGACACCGAAGCGATTTTTATCAATTTTGTTAAGAACAAAATTAAACGGCAACCAATAAAGAAAAGGATATTTTTTCTCAAAAATGACTTTTTATATTTTTTATATTTATAATTTACGCAAACCATGTATGTAGAATTTTGTTTTTAATTTTTCATTTTTTTTTTTTCAAATTACAAAATGAATTCGGACGAAATTCTGTATGGAGTATTTTGTATTGAAAGTAGCTTAAAAATTATTAAATTTTCAAATTAAGATTTGTTTGTTTTTGATTTAAAAAATTATATTTCTTAAATATATTTTTTTTTTGTTTTTGGGTAACTGATTTTTTTTAAACTTAGATCTTGAACTTAATAATAAATACAGAAAATGGCATATCTACCAAGTTTTTTTTTTGAAAAATATTTGAACATTTGAAGGGTCTACGGCACAAGTTTATTACAATTTATAACCAATTCCGAGAAAAAAGCAATTTAAAATATATTTTTTTTCATACAACCTAGTATAGTACTAAAGGCACATCTTTTTACTTTCAAAATAGGTACTAAATTAAGAAAGATAAGGATTTAGAAAAAAAATTGATAATCGTTAGAGCCGTTTTAAAAAAAATTAATTCTTTATTTGTATACAAAAATTCTCAAACCTTGTTTAAAAATAAAGTTGGTATGCCATTTTTAAAACAATATTATTGCACGTTTAAAATCAAAATAAAAAAAAATACATTGACCCGTTTTCGAAAAATTGATTTTTCAAAAAAAAATTTTGAAAGATTTTTTAAAAATCCAAAAATTTTATTTTTGAAAATTTTGATATCAAATAATTTTGAAACTATTGAGGAGCTTTTTTTGTTAAAAAAAAATCATCACAATTTGTTGAGTCGTTTCAGAGAAAGTCAAAAATTTAAATAACGGTTTTATGGGAGCTACCGTTAGTAGAATTTTTACAAACATTACATTCAATTCAAAAGTATGACCCTACTAACAAAAGCAGACACAAAAAGCTGTTTTAGTCATTTGAAAATCGAATCTTGTGTTTTTTTTTTTCTAAAACTGCATTTACAATTTTTATTAAAAAGGATTGGCATAATATATGTAGTAACTTTATCTATAATTTTTTTTAAATTTTGGTTTTGGATGATCATTAATATTTTCTTAAAAATGGCATAGTAACTTTTTATTCAAACAAGGCTTAAATATTTGTAGTATACAAAAAATATTTTTTTTTTAAAACGACTCAAAACGATTTTCAATTTTTTTCCAAAAACTCATTTTTCTTAATGATTTCACTATGGCATTCTTTAGTTTCTAGTTCAAAACAATTTAAGAAGTTGTTAAAACCATTTTAGTTATTAATTTTATGTTTTTTCAAAAATTTCTTATGTAAAATTATTTATAAGAAGCCTGACCCTTAGAACAAGTTCGTGCGACTCAGTCGTGCATTTTATTTTTTTAAGTTGTGAGAAAAAAATAAATTGGTTTTCTAAAAGTTAGGAAGACAGTACTCAGCAAATACTAGGTACTAAGTTGACATGAGCCGATTTTACCCTGGACCCTTATATTGTTAATAAAAAAAAAAACACCCTTTTTCCCATTTAATATTTCGACTCAATCTTTTGGTTTTTAGTTTTCATGACAAATAAAACGTTCATGCCGGATTATGCATTATTTAAAAAGGTGTTTCAAGAAAAATTTACCTGTTGCACTGAAAATTATTAAAAAACAATAAGAAGACTAGATATTTGCTTAACAGAAATAGCAATAGATAGATAGCAAATAGATATAACAAAAATTTCAATACTGATGTAGTTTTTTCAAGATGATGGCCAAATCCCAAGTTGAATTCGTAGAGACTTTTAGAGTATGAGTACCATGTGTTACACCAAATAGAAAAAACCGCCCATTTTCTTTTGCTCTTCATTTTTAAAAGTTGTGTTCTTGAACTTTGCATCAGATTTATCCAAGAAGAAAACAAAATGGAAACGGAAGAAGTTTTATTTGAAAAAAAAAATAAACTAATTACAATAAATCCTTTCATATTCAAGGTAAATTTAATGATCAAATAATTTTTGAATGCAAATCAAATGTTTTATAGTTTATCTATAACCCTAATTACATAAATTTAGTATACCTTTTCACACAAAATGTTCAAAAGTTTTTCTGACACCGGTGTATGGCAGGTTTATTTATTTTTGTTCGAAAAAAAATAATTCTAAAAAATCCTTCTTGATCTAGAATGGTCTCCAAAAAAAGCCATACACTAGGTTTGGAGTAAATTCATCCATTTAAGACGTGACACTCTTATTCAGGTATAAACTGAATTGCCCGAAGCCGGACCCACTTTTTTCTATCATCGTAATATCATGTTCATGTTTGATTGTTACTTCATATTGTTTTGTGCGAAAGCATTTCTTCATATATGCAAATTACCTATAATGTCTATCGCAGGTAAAAAAACACCAATGTTAAGAAGACCAAAATCCAATTTATAGATTATTTAAAAAAGAATAAAAATCGCCGGTAAGGAGGCAAAATCACAAAAATGAAAATGTGGGTTACTCTCTTTACAAAAGTATTATATTTGGTAGGTTTTTATATTAAAATTAAAAGAATACTTTAACTATTCTTTAACTTTTGGCGTATACATTTTTAAATATTCGTTTTAAGAAAATGTTTACGATAACAGCGCACTATTAAAAAAATTCTCATTTCTTTTTTGCATTTTACCACGAAATAAGTTATGTAGTTCTGACAAAAAATGTTTGTGACAGTCGCTAATCTTTTTCTTTACACAATTTGTATGGTAAAGTACAAAATTTTTGACATTTTTCCTTAAAAAAATTTGAATTTTTATTGCTTTTTGGTAATCACTTTTGAACGGCTGGCAAAATAAAAGTTAATCTTTGAAAAACGAGCCACATAGTTTTCATCTAAGACTTACTAAGAAAAAAAACGCACCCAAATTTCTAAACTAATAAGTTTAATTGTTGTAACCAGAAGCAAAAATGTAATAAAACACGACACGACCATAATAAAGAAGCGTCATTATTATTCTGTTCTTCTTTTTTTTATTATTTATCTACTAATCTTCAATAAAAATTATTTAGTTGTATAAAAACCACATTCATTTTGCGCCACAAAGTTAATCGTATTAACATCAAATATTTTATATTCTTTTAATTAGTTTTCCTAAAATCTACCTTTTCGAACATAAAAAACCTTCCAACTTTATCTAATTTTATTTTATCTGATGAACGGTGGCGGTGGCGTCTAGCATAAAGTTCTTAATTCAAGCCAAACCCGAAATTGAAAATAAGAGCATTCAGTCTGATTATACATAGAACACAAGAACCACACGTAGTATACTTAGCTACCTAATTAAAACCCTACACGGTGAGGTATCTACCGCAAAACTTTTTGTCCAAAAAAGTAAAGAAAATACTTTTTTAACTTTCAAATAAGAAGAACGTGTATTCTATCTACCATGGCGCGAATAAAATAATTAGATATTCTGATAAGATTAGTTTTTAATTTAATGAAGGATTCAAGGACTCTTGCTTCCTAAAAAAAACTAAACATGAACAAAACACATTTCACTTTCTTATAACATCAGCGAATGAATCAGCATCGAGAGTTATATGATGGGCGGTGATGTCTAAAGGAAAACCAATTCATTAAAAGTTTTCTATTTCGTTCAAGAGAATGGGTTTTCGAAAAATAACAAAGATAAGTTTTTTTTTTTTTTGCTTCCAAGGCAACTTATTAATTTTACCTAGTCTGTACCCCAAAATAATTTAAGTTGGCAGTAAATAATAATTTTTTTCTTTTTATAAAGCTAGCAAATTCCTCCGAGACGTAAAAATCCCATTGCCAACCAAAAGTAATAAAAGTTCTTTCCCTTTGTTGGACTCCTTTTTAGTTTTTTTTTTTTTATTAAAAAAGAATCTTGGGGCATATCTTCATTCAAAGATATTGAATTCAATAATGATTGTGTTTCTACCCTGACACAGCGTTGGGAAGTGTAGTAAAACCCTTGTCAAGCCCATAGCAGCATGCAACATGTGGGTTATTTTATTTTGTTTTATTAATTTCCCGCCCTTAAGGATATTCACACCTTTCCATCTGTCGTTAAAACGAAAATCTCATTTGTGTGCCAGAAAGCAATTTTTTTGTTCACTCTTCATCAGCCATGAAAACACTTTATCGTCATTTACATAAGTGCTGAGGTATAAAAAAAAGTAAATAGCTTCTGCACAATAATCATTTCAAAGATAAAAGTTGCAATTTAGAATTCGTTAGATAAAAATTTCCATTTCAAATATCTTAACACCCATTACCGTTCATTCAGACCAAATTCCTTTTTTTTTCTTTTTCAGTTGGGTTTATATTTTTTGCCTAATGTAATTTTCAAAGATGCTTTACATTTATGTAGGATAAATGTTAGTTTTTGTGGTATTAAGTACAAGATGGAATCAAAATAGGATGCTATTTTTTAGTTAACTTGAATCAATTTGTCTCGGTTCTTGGTTTAGAAGTGCTTTCATCTGCATTTAGAACAAAGCCCATAGGTTTAGAAAAATGGTTTAAAGTACATATTGAATCCTAGTTTAAAGATTTTGTTCGAATTAAAAAAGTAAAATGATCCACTTGGTCGCACATACATGTTTGCTGTTTAAAAGAAATAAATTTAAATCAAATCTCTTCAAACGAGATACATAAGTCATTGATTTTTATTTATGATTTTTTCATTAGAAAGAAATTTTTAAATGAAAAAAAATTATTTTTTCATTGGTTGATGTCCCTCCCATACAACCCATCTTGGTTTTTTTTTATTTTCTCGTAAGCGACTGAAAATATTACTTTTTATTTTTCGATTTAAAAAAAAAGTTTAATTTTTTTTAGAACATAAATTTTTCGAAAAAAAATTTATTGAAATTTTGGTTTAAGATGTGCCTTCAAAATGGAATAGTAACTTTCTTTTTTTGTAAGAAATATGAATTACATTATTAATCTCAAACTTCTCCGTATCGTTGCAAGAATTTTCTTACAAAAAAGTGTAAAACATTGATTGAAGTTAAGCTAATGCTCTACTTTTGTGGTTTCCAGATTCCAAATATCTTGATTCTTACTAAAGTTATCGTGTTTACAAATTTCCAACGTCGTTGTCGTCGCCGACACCGACGACAACGATGGGTGCCCATAAAAATGTCTCGAAAACGTGTTTTCTAAACGTTTCATGGTGTTTCACGATGAAATAGACTAATTCTGAAAAAAAAAATTCCCAATCGCTATACTCATCCTTTACACTACATGAACGGAAAAGTAACAAGCTTTGAGAATTTTATAAAAGAATTTTTATTTTTTTAAAACGTCTCTAACGATTTTCTTTTTTTAATTTATGTTTCTTAATTATAAATTAATTCCGGTACGGATATTATTTTATGTTTTGTATTTATGGATGAAAAAAATGCTTTAATTTTGAACAAGTTTTGTAAAGATTTTTGTTTTGTACAAACTAACATTAAAAAATATAGTTAAAACAAGCTTTTAATTTTGCGAAATTGCTGGTTTAGGGATATAGACGTATGAAAACGTTTACCAATTACACTGGTAAGCAATGAAAATCACCTTCAAACCAAAATATACTTTTCTTAAAGATATTGGCTCCCAGAATTCGAATCTGATATCAAAAAAATACACTAGCACGTCACTTTTTCCAAAATTTTTCTTTTGAAACTTTTAATAAATTGAAAATTGTTATCAACCTTTTGTGTAAAAATCCGTTGAGTCGTTTACAAGAAAATCAGCAAAAAGAAAAATGGATCTACGGTACCGTTATTATCCGATGAAATACGTCAGAAATACAACCATTATGTTTCTACACACAAAAATTTTAATCAAAATCTTTAGAGTCGTATTTGAGGAATTCTTCTTGTTTTTCTAACGGTCTCAATATGTTAAGATAAGACTAGAGAGGTTACTCTTAAATGCATGCGAATTAATAAAAAACAAAGTTTTGTGGAAAATCCTGTACACCGGTAAGCTTTCTTAAGCATCAGAAAAATACTAGCACTAACATGGAACGCTTTACTGAAATAGAATTTATTTTTAATATTATGAAAAATTAATTGTCCTGTGGCAGGTATGCATCATTGGGGTCAAACTACACCTAAACGGGGAGCTCTTTCAAAATATTTATTAACTTTTCGGCCTTAAGTATAAATATTTTATACTTAGACACAAAATTTGTATTCATAACATCATTCAAAATATCATGTTCCTGTGACACAGTTAGTGGCTAGCCAAACACAAAAAAAAAAAATCAATTAAAACCGAAAAATTGACATAGCTTTGCTCTTCATTCTGATGCATAAAGCAGAAGGTACACACTGCAGTTACGTTTCATTTCAAAATCAACAAACAATCTGGGTTTCCAATTCACTATGGGACCAACAGATATCTCTGAAATACTGTCCTCTACTGCTGCATTGTGTAAACACTCAAAAAAGATTAAAAAAAAATACTTCGAAGCCCCCAAAAAATTGATGCAACAACTCGTCCCTTTTTTTGTGGGCTTAAGCAAATACATAAACCTATCCCCATAAAAGCCATCTCAAAGAAGTAGGTAACTTTAAAGTGTTTGATATTTTGTGTGCATTTCTCTTATAGTACGAAACTACTTGGCAGTTGGCACACAGCCATTCCCGATTCCAAGGGACTTTGACCCGGTTGTTGCTGGCTGATTTCTTTTCTTTTTCTCTTCTTCCATTTAACTGGGTCCTGCTACCCGCTTGGTGGCTTGGTATTTATAAGGAAAGTCTTTAAAGATACTTTTATTTTTCATTAGCTAGATAGTTCTCTTGCCAAACAGGACAAGCTCTACAATAAAACCTCAGGCTAAAGATACGAGAGTAGAGTATGTACCTATAGTAGATGCAAAAAAGTTCTTTGCTCGTTGTGTGTCGTCACGGATTGTGATTGTGACTACAAAATAAAATAAAAAAGAAGAAGAAAATACCAGCATTTAGCATTTGTGTCGCTTTTTGTGTATCTAATTGTCTGTCTAGCACTAGCGCCACATATTTTGGATAAGTGGAAACTTGTAGACTCGGGCTACTTGTACCAAATAGTTTTTATTTATTTTTTTTTTTTCTAAAATTTCTTTTAGGAAAAATTGTGTGTATTCCTTCAACAAATAAAAATTCTTATTCTCCTCAATTTTGCCTGCAAAATGTAGACAATATTTGAGATACATGCTTGCGGGATTTTGTATACTTTTTTGCATTCTGCACATTTAAATGAAAAACTCACAAATAATTATGTCAGAGAGTGAGATAGAGATGATTCCCATGTCTCTGCTTATTCGAAAGCTTAGATGTTATTTTAGAATTTAGAACTTTTTTTGTCGCTATATGATAATCATTTCTCTAATATAACCCGGCATGAGGGTATATGAAGCTTGCATGCTGTCAATTGAGTAATTGCAAACATCTACAATTACACAATTAAGTCAACAAAAATATACACAAATTAAAGGGGATTGAACGAGGGGAGGGGGAGGGGGGTGGTTTGAGTGAATTATGGTGCTGTTGCTAGTGCCTCTTCAGCTTTTTGAATTATTTTTGTTAGAAAAAATACACAAAATTTAATTATTATTTCGCGTATGTAGATAACTTCGTGCATCATTTGCGAAAGAGTAGGTAGGTACTCGCTAATTTATTATAGCATAGAGACTTTTGTCTGGCAAACGTATCTACGTTTACGAATATATGGATTGCGGATTTTACTTTTTGGTGTTTTTAGAATAAGTTCCTTCGTTCTTGTGCGGGCAGGCTTAAATGCGGAGATGCAAAGCAACAGTAAAAATATCAACGTAAATGACCAAGCTCTTCCTCTAACCCAATTCCTTTTAGAAAATTCAATATTTGGAGTATTTTCATAGACTGTATAATTGTCCTTCGACTGCCTGGAGGCATCGCAGGTGTATAAAACTTTAATACATTAGTGCACTGCACTGCAGCTGTCCAGAATGTGGTCTAGTGATTCTTCGTGTACAATGGCGTTAACCTCCACTTGATCTAGGAGGATTGGTCAATTGGAACGGATTGTTTGGTACTAGGCCCAAAAATTCCTACACTTGTACTTTCTGCTGTTTTCGATCCGTCTGTGTACCATTTGATAGTGTTTTCTTTCAGTGAGTAGTTTTCGGTTACAGCTACTCATTTCCTTTTACTGTACTTAGCTGTATTTTGTAGTTTTTCAAAATATTATATTTTGTGACCATTGCATCTCTTGGACCGTGGAGGAAGTTTGCTTCTGAAAATCTGGAAAGAAGATCTTTTTCCCTATTGCCTAAAAATTTTCCAGTGCCAATTCCTTCCTTGGCGAATGTGGTTTGCATCCCCATGAATTGCTTGCTAGTCTTTTGCATACCATTAAGGCTTTCGTGGCTTTTTGTTTGCTACAGAGAAGTTGATTATCTAATGTGATTCTTAGATATTCAAACCCCTTCTCTGTTTCTATTACTTCTTCATCGAATCTTATAGGTTGTTTTTTTGGTAAATGGTATTATTGCTGTTTTGGTAGGGTTGATGTTGAGTTCAACCATAGACACTTTTGAGTTAAGTAAATGGTGTCAAAAAAAAAACTCAACTGAGTGACAACCGGGTGTAATTCCAATTGAATATTAATTTTATTAAA
Organism: Meliscaeva auricollis; assembly: GCA_948107695.1. NCBI lineage: Eukaryota > Metazoa > Arthropoda > Insecta > Diptera > Syrphidae > Meliscaeva > Meliscaeva auricollis. The sequence goes on along the minus strand of OX403616.1, from coordinate 114,360,846 downwards.
CAATATAATCGTCCTTAAATACTTTTTTTATAAGAACATTTACATATATCTATTTAAGTATATCTTATCCTATATTCGTAATTATCTAATTTTTCTTGATGCATACTTCTTATCTCCAGATAACCGTCGGTGAATTTTCACCAGATCTGTCTTATCTTTATTTATTTACATAAACATTGGTTATCTGGAAATACGTACAGCATGTTCATGTTTGAACAGACACCATTTCCTAATGTTTTTCAATCCTTCTTGGATAATATCGCAAAGAGTTTCTTCAAACTTCCCATTGACTGTTATTACTATGTTGTCTGTAAAGCCGAGACAGACTTTCTAGCAGCTCAACTACAACACGACTCCATAGCAAGGATGAGAGGATCTTTTTTTACTCTGGGTTTTTATAGTTTTAAAAAAATGTTTACTAAATTTTAAAAATTCATACATTTTTCAAATGTTGGTGGTACCATTTCTAAAAGTGATCTTTCTTCCAAAAAAAAAAAACACCCTTTAGCCAACAATTTTTTGATGAATTTATTTTATTATTTTTTTGTTTGGTTATGAAACGTTCATACTAAATTTCTTCAGTCTACAAAGACTACAAAGACTAATCGGTATTATTCTGACGATTGTACTTTAACTAAAAGACTACTTACAAAAAGTGCAAAATTATTTTGCTAAGCCCGTCTCACATTGAAAAAACTGTTCTTCTAAAAATGTCTTTTAATTGTTCATACCAATAGAAAAAGTTGTATACTTTACTCCTCAAAGGACTTTATTTCTGAACCAATAGATGAATCGATGTGTCAGCAAATAAAGAAAAAAAGTTCAGTGCAACAGTTTTCCATATCCATTGGATAAAGTATCTTTTCTTAATACTTTTTCATGCGATAACAATTAAATTGATATTCTTTTTGAGTCAAACAATAATTTATGAGTTCACTATCTTTTCTATTTAAATTGGCTTCATTCAAATAAAATTCCACATTCCACTTGAATGGTTTTGAAACGATTTATTTCCAGATAGAGAGATATTTTTAAGAAGTTTATTTTTCGTACAAAAGAAATGCAAAAGAGTCTTGAGAAGCACAATTTCACAAAAGCTTGCAATTAATATGTATGATATTGATAAAAAAAAACTTTTTTTTTTATAAATCAAGATTTGAATAAATAGTACGCAAGTATATAACTCTCTGCAAAAAGTGCATAGCACATATACGAGTATGTAGATAGGAATAGATAAATTGGCATATCCAGGGGCAAAATGTTCTATTAAACGAGACAGAAGGTTCTTCATAGAAATTACTTAATGGTAAATGAGATAGATTCACTGACTGAATTTGTAAGCTTTTAGATACGTTACCTACATTATGTATAAATACTTTTAAAATGTAAACCACATCCGTTCGACTTTTAATCTGCCTAATATAAGGGAAGATAATTTGAATCCTACCTCTATGTCATTAATTTTTCTTACCAAAAATGGTTATTAATAAAACTTATATTTGTGCTCCTTACTTAAATATTGAAATGGTGAGTAGTAACTAGTAAGCGATTCGAGATACGCTACTTAAAAACAATTTTAACTAATTAAACTAAGGATATTATTCAACAGAATTCGAGAAAATTTTGGGAACTAAAATTAAATTCATTCATACACACACAAGTCTTCGGGCCCTAAAACCTTTTTTAACAAAAACTGCACCTTTGCAAAGCAAAAGTGTTTCACCAATTTGAAATAGAATTTTGCATTTGAAATTGTATTTTTGCAAAGAAGAAAAATAAAACTTAGGTTATGTTTGGTTAGGATGACGTGGCTATCAACAGGAGAGCTGAAACACTTAGACCATAGTTGGGTCCATTGTGGTACCACATTGAATCTAAGGAAGCTTTCTTCCTAAGCGTTAAACCACTTTAAGCTTCTTATAAAGCGAACCAGATTTTCTTTATATATTTTTGCTATATCGCTAGGAACGTTATAATAAAAGTCTCCCAGATAGAGCCTTTGTTTTTTACGATAAAGCAGGACATGTTTGGAGAAAGTGGGGTATCGATGCCTTCACTTCTTCGTCCATGCAGCTTCTGCAGAAATCATTGCAGAACTCTTCAAGCAGTGTCACGTGCCTGACTTTAGGACAGTGTTTAGTTATAACACATATTACGGATCTGATTTGTGATCTGTTGAAAGATATTAAACGTTTGGAGTGCTTCAGATCTACAGTAATGGACAGATCTGCCAAAATATTTGGGATATTTTTTGCACATTCGCGATACACATTTTCAATATAAAAATATACCACTTTTCAGTGCAATTTTTGCCCAATTCGGTGTATAAAATACCGCGATCTCGTTTTTAATGTTCACCAAAGCTATTGAAGATTCTCTCATAATAATTTTGTTTGTTTGTTTATGTGGTTGGAAATCAGAAGTTATAGTGCTTCTCGAGCTGCGAGCATAATATTATCAATCTCCCTATTCATAATGTACAATGAAATGTGGGCTTATAAACCTTTGTGGGCTAGTTAAAATGCTAAAGGGTTCAATACACGTTGATAAACAATGAAACTCACTCTGAATTTAGATTTATAATGTGGCAGCTTGGCGTAGCAGCACATGCAGCTTTGCAATCGCCAGGTTAATGGTTCGAGCCAAGTTTGGGCACTAATGGAAGGAATCTGATTATCGGGTGTAGCAGCCTGTGATAAAGCTATAATTCCAGCCTATGAACTTGGTAGTAACACACAGGTTGCTGTTGTTTCATTCAATTTTTCTTTACTGTTAATTGACGGAATGAGGCAGCGAGCATTATAAGATACACAAAAAGCCATTTTAGTAAGCAATTAAAGTCCGGTTTGAAGAGAATAGAGGACGGTATCACAAAGTGAAATAAGAACGATTGATGTGTAGATAAAGTTACACTACACTGAAAGTCACGAAGTTTGATTTCTGAGGAAGTGAGTTTAGCTCCAGCTTTGATAGAAATTGAATTTTATTGATGCTAAGATAATATGAATTAAAAAAATAAAAATTGGCCATATTCAACTTTTTTCGCCAAATAGCTTCGTAAACTATATCGAAAAAGCAAACACTTCAGGAATCATTTTGTACAAATCGTCACATTAAATATTTATAAGGGAAATTCGTTTTCCAAGCTTACAATTTAATTTCCTCTTAAAACAATGATTGCAGTGGCCTGTGTCTGTGCGTTTTCATGTCAATCAGCTTTATACTACCAAGCCTATTTCCTCTTATTTATCGGAATAATGTGGAAGTATCTTGCATACGCAGATCGACCACCACCAAGTTTGAGTCAAATTTAAATATGCTGCCAAGAACATGACGTGAATAATTTCATTTGAGCGGCCGGCCAGGAAGGGAAGAATACATACAAACCATCAACCCACCTGGTTCTCATACATGATCTTTGCTGAGGTTAAGATATATATTCCGAAGAAATTACCTCACAGCTGAGCAGAGTTATAAATTGCATTTTATTTATAACCCGTTCAAGATGTTCACAGATTCGACTGTGACTATATACGACGACGTATTTCCATCTAAAGCTATATGGGGTAGATACCGTTTTGGTGCATGATGCACTTAAATCTTCTTTTGAAATTTCAAAGCACGTGATATGAGATTTATACGACATTTGGTAGAGAGAAATAAAATAAACATATAAAACACCATTGCATACAATTTACGTTCGTCCACACATTTTTAGAATAAATGGGACTTCTCTAGAAGACCAACACGCCCCAAGTAAGTATACGAGTAAACCTTAAAGTCAAAGCTCATATCCATGGAATGAATTCAATTAAGTTATCACTTCTACCTCTCGTATTCGTATGCTATAGGAGAGCTATTTAAAGTGGCGCTGAAACTAAGGCAGCTCATCACTTGTGATTTAATCTACAATATGCAACAATGCATCTGTTTATCTATGAAGTGTGACTGAGTGCTACGGGAAAAGTGTCAGTGTCAGTGTCAGTCTCGGTTATCGGTCTCGGTCTCGGTATTCGAAGCATTTAACCCTTCTGTCTTGTGAATTCCGATACCGCAAATAGCTCAGTCGACCGATACACCGCAACAAATAGCTCAGTCAACCGATACCAACAAAATAGCAAATACCAATGCAACGTGATTGAAGGAAGACACTAGCTCGCTCTTCCAACCCGACGACGACGCCGACATCATCAACAAGCATCAGCTCAAATGTTATAAAAATAACATTTTAATTTAATTTTCTTAATAAACTGAATGGTTTTCTCGTGTTGAGTTCACATTAAGAGTTGCATTCAAAAGAATGTTTAATTAATTTATAAAGTGTAAACAAATTATGCTTCGATATTTAAAGTTTCACATAGTGCGATTGAATTATTGTTTAAAGCTTTAAGGAGTAATGAATAACATTTGATGATATTTGTTAATGAAATAATTGGTTTAAAAGCGTTTTCAGGATACAATAGAAGATAAGATAGATTCCCTGGATATTATGGCAACTTTTTCACTTCTTAGGAGACTTTAAATGAGTCAATTTTTAATGGGAATTTGAAAAATGTACAAGTCTGATAGAATTGTGATAAACAAATTTATGTAAAAACAACTAAATTAATGTCGAAATCATACAATTGTCTATCGGTTAAAATTAAAATATATTTGGGGTATTTATGTGATTCTGGTAAACGTGTAAACCTAGTAAATGTGGAAAACATATCAAAATTTGTATAGAAATGACAGTTCGTTTCCCACATTTTGAACTCTACCACGTTTACCAAGAGCCAGTTTGCATTAATACCCCTATTAAAAAAATAATCTAAGGTATGTAGGTATACAACTTTAGCCTGGTCAAAAAAATATTAAATGTCATATATAAAAATAGTTACAACATCTCAAATTTATTCTTTTTCATGATTAAGTCATATTAAAAAGTTAATAAAATAAATAAGAAGATATATCAGGGCCATAGCTGTACCCTAAAATATTAAATGCCTTACTTTAAAAATCCCCTATTTTAAGACCACCAATTAGCTTCAGAAATGAACAAAACTGCAAAGCTACAAAACTATAAGGATATAAGGCTATAAGGCTATAAAGCTATAAAGCTACAAAGTTACAGAGCGATCAGGCTACAAAGCCACAAAACTACTAAACTACAAACCTACAATGCGGCATAGCTACACAGTGATAAAGCTACAAGGCTACAAAATTACAAAGCAACAGAGTGACAACCACCAAAGGTGCAGTGGATTGCTGACTGTCTTTGCCGTTTAGCAGATTGCAAAAGCGTTATTATCAGATCTTTAACACCTACTTTGGATATCCTTTGAAAGATCTTTTTATGTACCCCATTGATAGATTTTACTCCTATATCAGAAGTCGGTATTTCTCTCTTCTTTCTTGCACTTAAAATAGTGTGTGCTTAAAATATCAATCTTAACTCGGCAAAAACAACAAACAAATATAACGTCCCCCTTAGAATACTTAGTTATTGCTTTGTATTCGGCAGGCCAAAAAAGATGTTTATACCTTAATTTAATTTTGAAATCAATAAAATATGTATGTATTTACATGCATAAATATACCAACTTTAAAACAATAACTTCGTTTAAATAAATAAATGTAATTTCATTCTTCCACATATTCAAAATAATTTCACCAATTATAATTACCAACAATCCATAATAAATACAAACCAACAATATGAATATTAAGTATTTACAAATTTATTTGCCCATTAATAAACAAAAAATTACTAAAAATCCCACTTATGTGTAAATTAAATTGTTCCTCTTCAATCAAAAGAAAATAAAAAAAAAATGTGGTTAACAAATATATTTAAAGGAAACAATGCAACAAAATGAACAAACACACTCCCCCACTTAAAGCAGCGTGTGTTTTAATTAAGAGCATCAAATTATAAAATCCCCGCACCCCCAACATGCAATGCACAACCAACAAGTAAATAAAAGCCAACAATTCGCCCACTCACAGTACTTTTTGCAAATAAAAGAACTTCAGCAACACTCTTCGTGAGTGCGTCTGTGTCTGTGTGTCTGTCTTTGCGAGTGAAAATTTATTTAAAATGCACATTTTTTTTTTTTTTTTTTTTAATTTCATTTTGTTTAATTTTCCAAGAATAAATTTACATTTACCTTCGCACTGCAATTAGCAAAATTTATAATTATTCGTTATTCCTTACATTTTCCGCCAAAATTGAGGGTCAGTTAGGCGTGATGCAAAGAAAATTTCGTAAAGAGTTTATTTTAATTCGAAAATGCAAGCAAACGTAGACGTTAACGCCAAATGCTGCTATAAACGAATGGGTTTAATTATTTTTCTGATATGCAGTAGAAGCAGCGTTCCAAAATATTGATTTATCTATTGATTCAGATCCAGGTCTAATAAACACCTCGAAATGGCCTCTATCGATGTGCGGACAATTGTTTGGACATCCAAGTTAATAAATTTGTCCAAAAACAACAAACAAACATACTTAGGGGTGAAGGCGGTGACAGGTATTCAAAATTAGGTAAATAATTCTACAGGATATTTAATATAAAGCAAATAACGGATGTTAGTGAAAAAAATTGTACATATAGTTTTGCAAAATTAACCTTTCTCTACAAAAAATATATGTGGTGTTAGTTTTTAGGTAAATTACTCGTAATGTTCACTCAGGTTCGTTACATTTGACCGAAAATTATTTGAATGAATCACGATTGACCAAAAAGTCTTTTCGATTTAAAAGACTAACGACCAATTTCTTGACAAAGTTCTAAAATCAGTTTAAAACTATTATTTTTAGCTCTCAGTTTTTCTGAAGAAAAAAAAATAAAAATGAAACAATTTGAATTTTAATTTTTCTTAAACCGAGTTTTTAGAGCTAGAACTTTGTCAAGAAATTAACCGTTAGTGCATTTGAAATACTATTCGAGATTTGCATTACTTTTCACAAACGACATGGCCTGTGAAGTTTCAAAGGAGAAATGTCAGAAAAATCTGAATATGGCTGGAAAAATTGAACATACTTTCTTTTTTAGTACATTTTTAGTACTTATTTTTTGACATTTTTAGATTTCAGTGTATGTTCTCGCACTCACCTTTGATGTGATTTTCCATTTAAAAAAAAGCCATATTGCTGTTTCGATAAAATGATTATTCAAAAAAAAATTTAATTTTTTATTTTAAATCCAAAAAAAAAATTTTCGAAATTTACGGCAACTTAAAAGCTTTCATGTAAAAAAAATTTTTTTGAAATTGATTGAGTGAAGGAATATTAAGTTCTCAAAAGAAGTCAATATTTCACCCATATGCCACTTTTTGGGCAAAAACTCGAAATAATTAAAGGAGAAATTATTTTTTTAACCTAGCAATTGAAAAATCGCAAAATTTTGTATAGTCTTAACCTATATTGTAAGACTATAAACACAAAAATTGTCGCGCCTAGTATTTAGTTATGATTAGTCAGAGTCACCCATATTGATTTTTTGTTCAATTTTCTTAAAATCAAACCAGGAATTTTGGAGTTTTTAGTGAAAGTTTTGATAAAATTAAGTTCAAAGACCTTAATTTTTGAAATCCATGGCGTGGATTGTTAAATATCACACCATATCGAACAATTTTTCATTCTTTGTTTTATTGAGAGATTACTAAAATCACCATTTTCTCTTATTGTGTTCTTTGATTTTTAAATGTTTTTATGGTTTTCTTAGATTCTTTATATAATTTTTATCTTTAAACGTGACTTGCCGGATAACAAGGTGTAATAGACTCCTAAAGTGAATACATTTTTGTCTTAAAATGAGATTTTTTATGGAACATGCTTTCTATAATGAAAAATGCAGTAGATCTACTGCAATTGCAGTAAAGTGACAACACGGCAGCGGCACGGTAGTAATTGGTGTAGGATTTATTCATACTCGGATGAGCACGACAAATGCATACACGGCTGCGTTTTATGCAGAACTTTCTTTTCCAATTATAATGAAAAATTTCTTGATAAAACTTCTAAAAAGTTTTTTCGCTATCCAATCCGTAATTTTGATTAATAAGTGTGTTAATGTGCATGAATTTCCACTTGTTTAAATTTGAAATAAAAGCTTTCATCTTTATCTCATATCATCTTTATAACAAATCAATATCTGAACTATGACCCCTCAAAAAATATGCCACTTCTGTGCATAATAATACAATAATTGATGGTGAATATAAATCAACCATCTAAGCAATATCGACAACATCAGCTAACGATAATAATCCAATTGTAAGAACATTGCATAGATATTAATCTAAATATAAAATTATCATACTTATTGCCAAATTCAATTTCTGTAACAAAACTTTTACTCTCAGAATGGCACTCACATATCGTTTTTCTTCTTCTGACACTTCTTGTGTCACGCGTCTTATGGTCGGTCGACAACGTCAGTCGGATTTCTTTGTCTTCATCTTCAGCTCTGAAATTCAGATTAACGTCATCAACATGATTGATGGCTTTGATTAATAAAAGAAACTGAAACCTGACATTGATTAAGGAGAAGAATATCTGCACACTTGGCTTACCATCAGATTTACATAAGAAAATAAATTTCATCACTGATGTTAACGTGACTTATTCAGATTATACTTTAAGCACATTTTATTTATATAATAGAACAACAACAAAAAATAATTATTGTATTTGAGAACATTCCCTCAAAGCTATCACCAGTCGTCAATCGTTGTCATAAGCAAAAAATATAAAAATTCACAAATAAAATTACAAGAAAAAACATTTTTGTAATTTCATAAATAGAAGCACTTTCTTCCAGAAACTCTATTTATATGAAAGGGAGTAGACAATAGATCCCATATCTATTCAATGGAGGATCCCTATAAGTCCTTATACATGTCATAATAATCAATTGTTGGGAGTTGGTAAGTTCTTTGTTATACATGTACCTATACTTTGTCCTATACTTAGTTTAAATTGGTCTATCAAAAATGGTCTGGTGCGTGCGTTAAAGGAATTATCTCTGCCATTACCAAACAACGCCAAATGACAAGATGCTTTTTGGGACTTTATCGTTCAAACATTCATCGGGCCAATATACGTTTTAGAAATTCAACAGTTCATAATGGGGGCTCTGGTGATAATGTTGGTCTGTGTAGGCATTGGGAATTTTTCCTCGCAGCACTCCTATACAAAAGTTTAAGTGGCATAGGGTCAGACCAATATTTAAAGAATTAAATAAAAGAAAAAAGATCGTCATTTGCAATAGGATTTGATGTGAAATAATAAAGAATTGTCGTAGGCTAGCCTAGTGGCAAGGTGCCCACCGGGGTAATGTCCACTCTTGGGTTCGATCCCCAGTATGATCTAATTATTTTCTTTTCTTTTTAATTTTAAATAAGACGTAGGAAAACCTTATTAAAAATTAAAAAAATAATCATGCTCGGGATCGAAAATTTAAAAGATAATCTTCTTGGATAAAACCATAGACAATTCTTATAGTTTTCCTTCTATTGTATGTGGTCGATTTTTCTCTGTGTACCCACCGGAAGTATTTAGAAATTTAGAAATTTAAAAACTTCATTCAATTGGTCATTTACAACTTAAAAAAAAGGAATTTTGAGTTTCTTCAAATACAATGACTACAAGGTGTCTTCCATATTCTATTTTCTTTTGGTGAAATAATAAATAAATAAACAATGAAACTCGCATAACCCAAATCGACAAAATGAAAATGCAAATCTGATCCATGAGTTTTGTACAGATTTGTACTACAAAAATTTTGTGCGCCTAAGACAAAATATATGAAAAACCGCCCGTTTTTACTAACCATAAGACGATATTTGACTTTTTTGGCCATATAGTTTCAGAAAATCACAACTATTGTGAATCAAATCACAACTTCTCTCGCATCATACCTTCCAAATGGCTTAACTTATAAAAAATTTCCTACCAAAATAGAACTAAGGGCTAAATTATTAAACTTAGGGTGGAATTCATAGTCATTCCCCAAGTCGAGATTTTTTTTAAGTGTATGCTTGAGGAGACTTTTGGACACTTGAGCTATTCATAATCGAAATTTTGTGAAAATGCTGAAGTTTTCGCTTAAGGATCTCTTCAAGTGTAATCGAAACTCAAGTAAGATCAGAAGAAATGTCAATTCTTGCTTGCTTTGACTTACCCGAGTTCTTTTTTTATCACTGACATGAACTATGTATATTCACTATTATTCACAAAAAATACCCGAAATTTAAACAAAATTACAAATTTAAAGCAAGAAATAGTAATTTTTGCTTGAAAGTTGTCTCAAATTCAAACTACGAATTTTATTGTCAGCTTGATTGAGACATAATTTTACTCAAGAAAATATTTTTTTCCACTCAAGGAAGATAGTTTCCATTTAGTTTATGAATGAGCATTTGATTAAGATTTTTCTCAACTTTCGGAAGTTGAGAACTCTTGACTGAGTAACAACTATGAATTCGACTCTTAGTATGCCTAACGCCAAATATCATGTTAGGGTTTTTTCTTAAAGTAGCAAAAAAGAACTCAACTTTTCTATCTTTCTTCTGCCTTTAACAAATTTGAACCCTAAAAAACATGACAAACCTAACAGATTTTCTACAAATGGAGTCCAAAATCATCAACAAAGATATTCAGTACTAGTCTTACAGATTGGAGCAGATTTCTTGCATGCGAGATGTAACCTTAATGTATTTGGGGCGTTGTCAAAAAATATTTGTAAGCTCCAATTTTTTACTTGGAAATTTGATATCAAATAATTTTAAGATTGTTAAGAACCAAATTTGAAGAAAATCACTTCAGCGACTTTCGTTGTAGTTCGAAATATAAACAGACAGGTAGAAAGAATTGCAAGACCAACTTTTTTCATTTTCTATCATCGTAATGTCATCTCTGACTGTTATCACGAGTTCGAGTAATGTAAAAAAAATATTAGCATTAATAAAATTGAGTGCCAACGTTAACTCTTTTAGGGCAAGATTATAAGTCAAAACAACGAACTATGAGTTTCTGAATAGAAATAAAAGTTACGTATACGCCACAGTGACCCACTCCGATAATAGCTTAATCTTTCAGATTTGGACATCAAACGAAGCCACCACTACGACCAATATGTTAACATAGTTAAATAATACAAAATAATTATTATAACGGAACATACGTATGAACATATTAATAGACATAATTTTTGAACAATTAATCGAACCAAATAATTTTTCATGACCATTTTCTGTCTATTTAAATTATGTCATTGGTCATTCGATATTTTCATATGAAATATCACAGATTTAAATAAAGGTTCCGTCTAATCTCCACACAAAATCTATCCTTACGCAAAAGTAATTCTTGTAAGATTATGTTTCTTGGACGCTAATCACATAAAATGTGTTACTTTCTTATAAGTTTTGAATAGAATTAAAATATTTGTTCATTATTTTTACGATTTATTTAAAAGTATAAACTTCACAACCGCTTCCTTTCGGAAATCAAGTTAGCCATAAGTTTATGATTCACGTACCACGTACGTAACGACATATGTACTCATAAATTTGATTAAAGGAAGTCTTTCGACCGCAATTTGAAACCCAAATTGTTTTAAATTGTGGCAATTTATTCCTTGCACGAACAGTAAGTTCTATCTAACAAACCAAAACCAAGCAAATAATAATATGTTCAGCATGTTGAAGTTAGAATTAACTTTTATAATGTATGTCAATCATGTAGGATACATACATCGTTTGTTGTATGGTATTTACATTGAATTACATTTGGAAAGTTAAATTAAAAAGGAGAGTTTCTTATGTATTGTCAGAGGATACATATAAATTATATTAATGTTTCCATATGTTTTCTTTTTATGGTATTTAAGAAAGAAAATTAAATATTTTACTTTACTAAAAACTATTCTTTGTTCTTATTAGTTTAAATAATTGCACTATAGATCTACCTACTTTCACTATTTTGTTAACTTTAACAAAAAGAAAAAACGAAGAGAGGTTAAAATTTTTAATCAATTACTTAAAATGAATCATGGTAATTTAAGCCAGACAACTCATGACAGGCCGTTTGTATAACAAATGTGCTGTTTTTTACAGGTCGTAGGTATAGTTATTCAAGTTTATAAATGTGACTTAATAAACTTTGTGAATTGAAATATTTTTCTTTTAATTTCAATTAAAATCGCAGAAGTCTAGGGAAAAATCGATATAACCTAATTTTTGTAGTTGAAAAATGAGCTTTAATCACGTCTTTTTACTTCTCTGACTTGAAATAGATTAAAGATAATTTATCAATTAATATTATTAATAGGAACTCTCATCAAATATTCACAAAATATCTATAAGTTCATTATATACCAACAAAAAACATAAAATTAAGCATTCAAACTTTGTCATTCTTCAATAGGGTAGACAATATTGATAATAATGATAACAATTAATTAATGTCATTGTGTAATTGAATTCAGGCAAAAAGATCTAGATAAGAAGATACGAATTCTCGAAATTTGTTAATAATTGTCATCATTAGTAAATTAGTTTGAGTAGGACAAGTTTGATGGATAAAGTACGATAAAGTATCATATTTAAACTCATAGAAAATGTACAGCATTTAAATTTAATGTTGAAATATTTAAGGGTAAAATATCTTTAAGAAAATACTCCATAAAATGCAATAAACAGATTAATATAAGATATGATCTATTTGTGATTTGTGAGTATAGAACAAGGCCCTTGAAATAAAACTTTTTTAAATTAAGAAAAAATACCGAGAATTCATATTACTCACTTACGTACATGAAGACTGTCCTAATTTAAAAAAACGGATTTTTTAAGTTGATGATGAAGAATTATTGATTTAACCATCTTTAATATTTTAAAAAAGATTCCTAGTAATAATCTTGTTTATCTTCCACGTCAGAAGCGAGAATATGGTGTTATTTTATTGATAATGTACCAATTTCAAAACTTCAAACACATTTTTTGCAAAATCGAGTTTTTTTTTAATTATGACAGTCTTTAAGTAAATGACTGATTTATAAAAAAAAACTAAAAACAAATACTTTTTAAGATGTGAACAGAAAACGAAATTTTAAAATCTTCATTATTGTGAAGTTTTCCACCAAATCTCAGTTTTGTAACACTTTTCGGGGTGCATTAGGTACTTGAAAACTTTGCGTGGTTCTTAAAAAAATTAAATGCATAACTGGATCGTTTTTATAGATAAAATTGTTGCTAAGACTTTTAATTAAAGTTTTGTAATCGCAGTTTTAGAAAAAAATTCAAAATAAAAACAAAATTCGATTTTCAAATGAAACAGCTCCTTAAACGAATTTGACCGCAAAATGAAGTTTGAAATTCATGTCTGTAAACAAGAATTCTTAGAAAAAAAAAACAAAATCGTAAAACCTGCCATAGAACCTTTATTTTTAATTCTGATTTTCTTCTTCATTACTCAATCAATTTCAGTCATTTTTCTTTACATGAATGCTTTTAAGATGCCGTATTGCATTTTATGCTTGTTTTTTTCTAAAAGTGCATTTACAATTTTTTAATTAAAAAGGCTTAGCAAAATTGTAACTTTATCTATAAGAGCAAGTACGTGCGACCCAGTCGTGCATTTTATTAATTGCAAATTTGTAAATGCAGTTTTAGAAAAAAAAAAATAAAATAAAAAAGCAAAAAAAATTTGCTTAAATGAATTTAACCTCAAAACGAAGTATGCAATTTGATTTCTTTTAAAATGATACATTTTTAGAAAAAAAAAAAATTTGAAAATCGTTGAAGCCGTTTAAAAAAAAAACTATTTTTTTTATATACAATTTTGCAAGGACTTTTATAAAAAAAAATGGTACACCATTTTTAAAATATTAGATATTTATCAACATTTAAAAACTTAATTTAAAAAAAAAAATATTAAGGAGTTTTCAAAAAAATAATTTTTCAAAAAAAAAATTCTACTTTTTTTTAAAATCCAAAAAAATAATTTTATGCAAAAAAATTGGTTGGAATTAATTGAGTAATGAAGGATAAAAACAGAATTTAAAAAAAACCGTTCTATGGCAGGTACCGTTAATACCGGTTTTCATTTAAGGATAGACCTTATCCAAAAAATGACCATGATTTTTTTTTTAATCAAAATCGTAGGAACCATTTTTGAGAAATGTGAGTTTTTCTAGGACTGGTATAAATGACAGGTACCGTTATTTTTGGTCCAAAATAAAATATTCAAAAAATGTCTGAGGAAAGTCTCCAAAAAACGACCCATATCAAGTTTGAAGTAAATTGATCGTTTAGGCTTAGGCCTCTGATACATACAGGCAGACAGACGGACAGCCAGACAGACACACAGAATTGTCGGAGCCACTTTTTTCTCATTCTCTATCATCGTAATTGCGTGTTTGATTGTAACCTCTAACTCTCTTCTGTCATTTTATTGATCACGGAGCCAAAGTATTTTTACACTAAAATTGCAAAATCATACGCATACACTCAATTGTCAATCCTTAAGAGAGAAAAAGAAAAAAAGTGTGGCTTTGAATATCTAGAATTTCTTCATTTTCATCAGAATTGAGAACTCTCCCCAAACATAAACATTGCTCTTTCAGTGCCCTGATAACAACAACAAAAAAACTTACATCTGAATCTTTAAACTCAATATTAAGTAATTAAGTAAGCAAATAAATGCCTGTCAAACGATAACCATTAAGCCCTAGAAAAGTAATTTCATTTTATAGATACTTTCCACAGAAAAGAAGTGCACTGTCATGTTTTCTCTTTAAGTCATCAAATACGTCAATCCACTTACATTTTATTTGATGAACTCATAAAGTATTTACTAAAAAAAAAAATACAAAAAACAATCACATTCTTGTTATAAAGTATAATCCCATAAAATTAAATTCCAAACCGCAATCGTCATCACAATATAATTTGAACTTCTTACACTCCCTTTGACTACAAATAAAATACCCATCAGCCATCTGCACCTATTAAAAAGTCCACCAAAAGAATACATAGTAGATATACCAAAACCCAAATATCGTAAAGGATATCTTCAATAATAAATTTTGTTACCTTCGTTTAATCATTGTTTACCTAAGTTTCAGAATTGTGTCAGCATTATTATACCTACTCACAATTAAATTCAAATGAAAACCATTTTGATAAGCTTGAAAGTAAAATAAAGTCAATTACTGACTTTATTACTTTATCTCAATTTTTGAATGTCAACAGTGATGGGAATTTAATGAGAAGACCTTACTCTATAGTCTATATAAAATTGCCGCAATTAAAACAATAATTACTCTCATTTCCGAGACATTCTCTCGGAAAAAGTTGTTAAAGTAAACAAGAGGGAAAAATAAAAAATAAAAATCTTTTTTTTGTATAAGTACAAATCCAAAGTTTATTTTGAAAGGAACTTTGTCTCGAGGAAACAAAATTAAATTGAACATTCGATTGTTCATTTCTGATGACAGCGACATGCAAACAAAATCCAACGAGATGTTTATTTTCAACCTGTAGAATGTTTATGAGAAACATGCCAATTCACCCTCGAAGTTAATGCCTCATGGCCCATCTCCTGGCGCCCATACCGCCCATCTCATCAGCCGTCAGACTTTTTGTATATCACGGAGGACGTTATATCCTTCTTAAATCCGGAAAAGCAAACAAACAAGAATACTATACCTTACAACCCTGGTACCGTTGCCAATGTCGAGCCATTTATATTGATTTTATATTCTCCCCCCCCCCCCTTCCCCTAACCTCCTTATTCTTCGTGTATGTTGAATAAATATTTAACCACCCGCTATATTTGATGAACCTCCTCCCTCCAATTGTAGGACTTTTCAAATTACAGTTAGCTTGTTAAAATCCTGAAACTTTCTCGAGGCACTTACAGATTCTTTAAGTTTTCGTTTACGTTTTCGGATAGAACGCGCCGCATATATACATTGAAATTCATCACCCTATCCTCTTAGGTGTGGTTTTCATGATTTGGTGCTTTTGCGAAATGTTATACCCACCGACCGACGTTTAATATTCTAGTATCTGCCCTCTCTATCGACCAACCAACCTTGTCGAAGACGTCAGCCAAGCCACATTCTGGATTATTTTTTTTTTTTTTTTTTGTTATTTTGTGCAAAATTTCCGGGGTGTGACTATCAATACCAAAACCACTACCACGTCGTCGTCGTCTTCTAACTTACCAACTTATGTATTCTCAAACTATACAATCAGCCATCACACCAATACCAGCTAATCTCGCACGCGAATGAAAGACATCGATTTTAGTTTTCGATGAGCCACTTTTTACATAACCTACCCCCAAAGGCCACATGCCCGTAAGCCCCACTGAGAGTAAAGTCAAAAAAAAAAAATTTAAAAAGGAACAAGTTCTTTTACAAAGTTTTCTAGGGTTTGGTCATGCAGACACATCACAGGGTGACTGACTGACTGGGTGGCTCACTAAATTTGCACTTTTAGTTTTACACTCAAAGAAAAACCTTGTATGAAAAAGAAATAACCCTACAGAAGATTGAACACGTACGTGAGGCTTAATACTTACATTTGACCTTTATAAGACAGATTGCTCAGCATATTGAATATGTTCCTCTTTTCTCACGACATACAGGATGATTGGATTTTCTCGTTGAGAAAAGTAATCAAAGCATATTAAGGTTATGCTAAAGTTAGGTTAGTTTTTGAGATTATACTAAAATATGATCAGATTATTTCCTTTGGCCTTAAGGCGCATGCCTGGAGTCATTTTTACATCACTTGTTCGCAACCAGTTCCCACCGGTTCGCAAATTTTCTGACAATTTATGAAGTGCTCGCACAGCAAGACAAGTTTCGTGTAGAAAAGAATGCATAAAAACATCACAAATATAGGTCAATTATTAAGAACACATTTGTTTCCTGCAATCATTAACTGTGAATTATATATTTACACCAAAACTGTTTATTTTCTTCGCAAACTATTCATTCGTTTGCTGCAAACAATAGAATATTCTAGTAAACAAAAAGGTTTTTAGATTTGGAAAGCATTTTCGTTTGCTACGAGTGTAAAACTTTTGCGGGGATTTACTAAATTTTCAGCAAATGATTTTCATTTAATTCAAAGGATATTCACTAGCCGCAAACGAAAACAAAAGTATTATTTCTCAGAGTGTTTGTTTATGATTTGCAAAACCCAAATCACAAACCAATTTGGGGCTAAAATGTAGGATCAGGTCATAATAAACAATACTGAGTAATGTGCAATTATATTGTATCATGTAAGGCATTACACACATCATCATAAACGAAAATACATTTTCACCCGAAACTCATATTTCCACAAGGCATTTCGGTTTACAAAAAAACATGCTATCCCCAATGTACCATGCACCATGTAAATTTGATTTTGCTTATAATAAAAGCCTTTTATTCAAAAACACTTAATAAAAATTGAAAACGCTTCAAAAAATTTGTATAAGGATTCGGTGTCTTTGAAAGAAAAACATTTTCTCGAAAAGTCCTACGTCCAATAAAAATTTATGAAGCAAAAGGTTCTTCTTATTATCTCAATACCTATCCGACAAATATCTCAATGCGTTCTTGTAAGTTGGTAAGGTTATCTTAAGAAAAATGTCATCAGCACAAAAACTGCATAGCACTAATGATATTCTATTATTATTGGTGGTAAAAAGTCTGCAACTGTGTCATCGCTTATAGCAGCAAAAGTATCACATACGAGCGATTCCATAACACCAACTATTTTCGTAGACATTTTTAGTGAATAAACTATGTACATTGTACATCATTCACTGATATTCTAAGGTCCTTGCATCATCGAAATGCTTGGTCTTCAAAAATATAGCTGCTGTATCAGTGTGACTAAATGATGCCCGAACTTGTAAATTCCCTAGTTGGCTGCTCTCAGTTCTAAGTAGAATATTAATTTAGGCCGTGTTACCAAAAAATCAATATTAGAAAACAAGATTACTTCTTTCAGTGTAATGATTTTGCAAAAAGTAAACGCACAATCGAAGAAATTGTTTGGACGGAGGATTTAATTTTTCTTTACTCCTTTCATTCATCTCATATAGTTTCTACCTTTTTTTTTTGCTATTTTCTTACTTTCACTGTAAATATGTATATTCTAATGGCAAAGTGCGCCATAATTGAGCAAAACGTACCGGAAGACGAATAGAAATGAATGATAATGGTGTGAAGTGAAATTGTGAAGAAGTAGCAAGTGGTAAGGGGCAAGGCCATATACGTTATACAAGTAAACTATATGCAACGACCGACGACCGACGTCGATGTAGTCGGTAATTTATTTTTAATCAGAAATCAATGGAGATTTTATGTATTAAGAATTTAGCCTTTACTAACTTTGGCTTGCTTAATTGAACTTTAGTGTTAGTTTGTCAAGTTTTTTTTCCTTTTTTTTTATTTTCAATTTTTAATATTAATCTGACTTTGATTTTTGTTTTTTTTTTTTTGAGAACCGAAACTAACGTAAATTTAGCTTTCAGTGGAAAACTAAAAGTTTGTGTCGGAAATTGCTTTAGACGTTGTTGGACGTACTTGTAAATTTTTGTTTAACCGAAAGTAATTTTTTATGAATGTTTTTGAAAACTTATTCAAAGGAAATAAAATGCATTTATCGAAATTGATTATTATGGGTAATTGGTTCAGTGGAAACAGGAGTTTATGTTTTCACTGAAATTTTAAAGAAGTGTTGTCGATAGTATCTACCTATATTTATACATAATTTCAAGTGAAAAAGAACTATGTAGGTATGCTATGGCCATAGGTACTATAATATTGGAAATTAATCGTGGAACATAACCATGGAAATCATTAGCAACAACTTTATACTCATTAGTTAAAAGTTGGAACCCATGGTTTTCGTCTGTGCCGGTGACTGTGGGGCACCCTTTATACTTCTGCTTAACAGCAAATAACCAGTTTGGAAATAAAATCTTTCCAGATCCTCAGATTAGTGTGTAACTCTTACCGTATTTTCATTCTCATCACTACCACTGCACTGTTTTGTTTTCTGATCTGTAATTCGTAGTTACTGCTTTGTTTGATCTTCCGTCCGGAGTTTACTTCAGCGGTAGAATCCCTCCAACCTATACACCCACGTTCTTCTATAAGTCGGATTGCCCGCCCATTTAGTCCTATGATCTGAATACGTCTGAGCAAGCCATATTTGGTGTTCAAAAAGTTGTTCAACCTGACAGCGACTATTGAAACTACCATTGCTGTCGTTGCCTCCATCGATAGAATTGTTCCATGCGCCAAAAACGTCTTATTAGCTAGGACTACATTACTGCAAACACTTTTTAGTTGGCAGGGTAATACTCGTAAGTACCGAAAGATAGCTGCATCAGCTGCAGCCGGTGCAGATATTTCCCATAATGTGATTGCAGTTAGCATAGGTACATTGTAGGTATGTACTACACGCCTTTTATAAAAAGATAAATAGTTCTCGCCATAGTGTCATCAGTAGGTACCTACTGTGAATTTGAATTTTTTTTTTATTTCATTCTTTGTAAAAAAACAACTTTAATAATTGAAGGCAAGAAATACAAAAAAATACAAACCAAATTGAAAATACATGCAAATATCGAAAATAAAATATTTTTTTTATAGGAAGTCTGAAAAATTAGAAAATCTTCTAACACCCCCAAATCATAACTTATCGAAACGAAATAAATGGCATTTGTTTGTCCACCTTCAGTTCTTGCTTTTTACTGAAAATTAACGTTTTTCACAGCTTTTAAAAGTCCCATAATTTCCACAAACATTGTTTTTTTTTTCAAATTTCGACTCAAATTCTTGTTGCCCTTTTAAAATGGTTGTTTGTCCGTTATCTCCATTATCGAGATATTTAACAAAAAAAGTATTTCTTGAAGAAATTATGAAACAACATTAGTTTTTTGAATATCTTGGTAATGAAGGATGGGCAACCGAGAATAATTTTTGATGAACATCAAGAACTCAAAGTGGACAACGAATGATTTGTTTCGTTATGTTATGCATTGGGGGTGTTGAACGATATTCTGGTTTCTCAGACTTCCTATAAAATAATAATTATTAAACATTTTTTGAGCACAGGGTGGACAAACGAAACTTTTTGGTGGATAAACGTAGACAAACGATTAAAACCATTCCCGGTCGGCTTCACAGAGCGTACCTTTCGGAACACCCCACCCAACACCCATAATTGTTCTTGGAACACTTCGTATTCATCAAATGATTAATTATAATGCTTATTTATGGAATTATTCTCTAATAATTTAATACTAAGTAACACCCATTTATTTTTAGAGTCTAAACTTTTAAAATTTTTCCCACCATTGTTATTCCTACGTGTGAAATAAACAAGAAAGAATTTAGACCTGAGGCTTTGTTGGCTGATTTAATTTTTCACTCCTGCTGATGTACTTGTATTTATGACCCAAAGTTCTCTGTTGATGTTTTAAGTAAAAAAAAAGAATATTGTGTTGATATTTTCTAAATAAAAAAATAAAACAACAAAAATTAATTCAGGAATTTATGATTTTTGTTGTTGTCTATTGTTTTCTTTGTGGGCGGATTTTTTTAAAGGAAAAACTTTTTCTAATGAAAAAAACCTAAATTGAATTTCGAAAACAGAGCGAGAGAGTGAGTGAACAACTGCGTCCATGGAACGAGCGCTGTTTTATAAGTGACTTAACTGGTACATATATATTTATGTATCCTACGTATCTGTATTTCAATATTATTTTTTGTTTTCCTTCAATTTTCGTTTTTTTTTTTTTTTTGTCTTATGGTCCGTTAGACATTATTCTGTAAACCTCGAATAACTAGGGGACTATTGCTGCTAATAGCTTCCGCCTCGAAAAAAAACTGAAACAGCCATTTATTGCGCTGTGGGTAGCTTAAAAGTTTTGTTTTGTATTTTTTTTTTTCGTTTCATGTTTGTTTTGAAGTTTAGTTTTTTTTTTTTGTTAGCAACTTTTTGTTCTAACAAGAACATGATTTGTTGACTGAATGTGAAATCCCTTTTTGATTTTGTTTGGAAAAGGCCTGAAGGGTAAAGCAATTGGACTTGGTTCTACAAAAAGGTATTTCTGTCTTTTTTGTTTATGCTGTTGTTGTTGTAATAAAAGACAACTAACTTTTGATCCTTTAATTCAAGCAAATTTACTGTTTAATGATGGGATTTATGTTTCAAGATTTTAACTTTTATCAAGGAAGCGGAGTTGTACAACATTTCTTTATAAGTTTAAACATTCAATAAAAGAAGATTAGGTATTCTGTATATGATGGGTATTTTATACGTCAGAGGCAGGATATTAAGAATGTTGGTTTTGAGAGCAACCTTACTCAGTGAACCAATTAGTGTGTTGTGCCTCTTTTTTCACAATAACTACAATTAACTTTTGGGTAGGTAGTTGAAAATTGCTTGAAATTGTAAGTACGATGCTTATGATGAATTTCTGAGAGCTTGGAATTAACAGCTCCTAGAATTAAAATTCAACATTTAAACGGAACAGTCTCAGCTGGGTCTTAAAGCTGGTTATTCCTCAATATTTTGGACAGCATTCCGAATGCAGCCTTTGCCTTCGCCTAATGCGACTGCCAATGTAAAGTTCCAGACAAAACTTCCAAGATATTAAAAGTCTTCTACTTTCTCTTTCGCTTGTTCACAAATATTGACTTGATCTGATGAGTTACTTCCGAGGTTGATCTTTTCTGTTTTCAGCCTCACCATTTTTGAGCTTTCGATTCTCAATTCTCGAGTTGATCAACTTCTGGTTTCCTCAATTTCTCAAAATTGTAGAAGTAGAGAGAAAAATTGAGAGCTTTCTATCAAATTAAAATTTGTAATACATTTCGGTTTCGGGTCCAAGGAATTATTTTTTTGAAAAATCGGCTTGAACATCTTTTTGTCTTCTAAGAAATAGTCCGATTCTATAATGTGTCACCATCATCCGCCACAAATGTTCCATCGATAACGTTTTTGGAAGAAAATTAAAAAACCATATGAGACACAACAGTAGACGATCGTTGATTAGTATTCTCAGATAATATATCGAGTAAGATGTAGGAACCCATTCACCAATTCAGATCAAAGAAGATTGCAGATTAAAAAAAAAAATGTTTCATGTGTTATAAATGTTTAATAAAAATATTCCTTTCAGGCTACTATTGTTGCTACCGTTCTTCATACTGCATTTCCCTATACAAATCAGCCAAGCGGGGTCTTTGATATTAATTTTCAAATATGAGTTTGTTTTCTGCCAGCAGCAATTTAACAACCGACTTTCAACTCTCCAGTAAAGGTCAACTCTCCAGTTGTTCAACTTGAGAATTTGCCTTAAGTTGAGCAATAGTGAAGAAAATCAGCCTATGTTAGTCTTTTTCGTTGATCTTTGCCTAGGTGTCTGAAGACAGGCAAGCACTGTTTATTCCTTGTGCCGACCTACTATTCTTTCATCACCGGTTACGAAAACATTTTTGGCAACACACCATTGGTTTCCATGCATGCTCCTCACCCAAACATGTCTTTAATTTGCATCGAAGGTCGATGCTTTTACAATTTCTTTTGGAGCATCGGAGCATTGTGTTCACAAACTTACTGAATCGCTGTTGTTTTAGCTTTATGGAGATTGTCGAACCCGTGTGTACTTGGTTTTCGACATCCGGAGAGGTTTTCAAGATTTTCTTCATCAAGAGCGTTTTTCCTCGGTTGTTAAAGTATCTGAATTTTAAAGACCATTATTATTTGAAAATAATGCCCTGGCTGATACTGATACTGATTCTTGATAAGCCGCAATGTGTCTTCACGTATTGTGCTGGACGAGTTTGAGTTGGTAGAATTCTTGTTGTATTGCTTATATTCTTTTTGTCTCTGCTTACCTTTATTTCGTGAATGTCTTAAGGCATTAGCGCATGGTATTCTTTCCATTGCAGGCAAAAATCCATAGGGAAACATTCTACTATAACTATCATAAGGATCTGACCGACGCGACTCGACGTAAGCATCTTTGAAAACTCCCAATGGTTTGGTGGAATTCGCTCATATTCCAATATTTCACAATTTTATCTAATATAAATTTAAAGGGAAAAAAGTACAAAATTCGGAAATAAACTTTCCACTGTGGGGCATATATCCGCGTATGCGTTCAACAATTTACTGCCACTCAGTGCGATCTTTCAATGCTGATGGTAGGTGATTTCGGCCTCATAAATCTATTCGCACTCAAACCCCCTCGCCCCTCTCATTTTCCAAAATATAAACTTGCTCAAATCACCCATGTGGTGTCAATGGCAATTAATTAATTTGCACCAATGTTCCTCTTTATCGATCCAAAATGTAGCAGCAATATGAGAGAAAGTTTAATGGCTTGTCCTGCCCATGACTGGTATACGAACATTCTCCATTTATATCAACTTATACAATTTTGGCGGGAGCGAATATGTGGGACACCACCATCACCGTCATAGGCAACAGAAAATAAAAAATGGCTGATAGAAGATATCAGTTTTGGCTTGCAAGAACTTAATGAGGATGAAGAGAGGAAGAGTGCTACATCGAAAGTTAAACAGCGAGGTGTGAACCAATTTTGCGTGGATGTGTCTGTAAGGAATTAAGATGGGGTTGTATAAAATATTTACCTCTGTTATGTGAATCTTCCGTTGGCGACCCTCTTTGGAGATTAAAACACTCACACTCGAGACCGGTTAGGGTAGGCTCTTTCATAGGCAAGGCATCCACAATCAATTGGAATTGAATCAAAAGGTGTTAAAATAATTTATAACAGTAATGGTGGTACATCTTACAGAATAACATGAATTTCAATTTCAAAACTTTTTGAAAACTTGAAAGGCTATCAATTACAACTTATCCCAAATAATTGTGTTGAATAACGTGTTTTGGTGTAACCAGACATAAGTTAATTTTATCAGTGATCCTAACACCAAAAAAAGTAGAAACCTATCACTTCCCTATAAATGTTACTATTTTACCATCACGAATGTATAGAAGTGCAGCAGCAGAATGTGCAGTAATTTTGTAAAAGACAATAAGTTCCAATTCTGAAGCCATTGAAAAAGTGATTATGTATCGTATATAATGAAAACTCGTGATGGATAGTAAGCTGCTTTATAAGTTCAACGCCATGCTGCAATGAAATAGTAGCAGTTTGGTTTAATGTTTAGAAATAAAAATAAATCTAACAAGTTTGCTTGCGGAAGTAAAGTTAAAACAAAAAAAATATATATTAAATGACCATACATTATGCGATGCGACACAATAAAGAGGATAACAAGAAATAAATCTGTGGGACAAAACTAATTGGGTGTCAGGTCTCATCTCAGGTATATGCACTAATGTGCGTTTGTTTTTAATTAATCGATTTATCGGCTCAATTACTTCCTCACATATACATATAAATGGTGAAAATGACACTGTCATGCGACAGTGACATAGCGTGTGTGCAATTCATCCATAAAGTGAATGGTAAGCCAGGGCTGTACTTATGTAAATTAGGGCATAATATGTTTTGTATAGTTTTGAAGTATCACAAAAACGGGAGCGGGTCATAATACTGCTTTTCAAAATTCTGTATGATAAAATTCTGTTTGGTCAAAATACTTTAAGACCATAATTCCATAATTCTGTATGTCAAAATACTGAATCTGTATGAACGAAATACTGACTTGCAAAATTCTGTTTTGTAAAATTCTGTACTGTAAAATACATACTGTATTGTTAATACAATTTTTTCAAGAAATTTCTTTTGATAAAAAACACATAATACTAGTGTTGTTTTTATTGACAATGAAGCTTATACAGATATAACTATTATAGCAAGAAAATAAATAAATTCTAGGAGAAAAAAATCTAACTTTTCTTCTACCATACAAAATAAATTTTACAAAAATATCAAAATCAATATAATTTTTTTTTGTTGCAATTCGTTTTGATATGCAACGTGGTTTAATTCAGATTGTTTTTAGTAACCCGTGCATTTTTTTTTTTGTTTTTATAAATAGTTTTTTTTATACTTTAACAAACATGCTATTTACTATCAGTTGATAAATTGGTAAAAATTGAATTTGCAATAGTCAACTATCATTTTATAATAGTAGAATGAATAAAATTGATAAATATTACTACTAAAGGTATAACCAAAGCTCAAAAAAAAACATTATTTTGAAACTAAACAGCTCCGATTTCGATTATTTTTTTTAATGCTGATATTCAAAAATATTTAAACAGTTTTATGTTCAAAATTGCTGCTCTTTTCAGTTTTTTTCATTTAACTTGCCAATAATTTTTTTTGTGTAAAAATATTGTTAAAATGTTAAAAATGCCAAATGTCATTTTAAGAATGAAATGCACGACTGAATAGCAAAAACTTTCTCTTGTAGTTCATATTTATTCATCATCATCGGTTCGACAACCGGGGTCCGGTCCTGTCCTGGCCTCTTTCAACAAGTCTCTCCACCTATCCCGGTCTCGAGCCGACGCCATCCAGTTGCGCACCCCAAGGCTTCGGGCGTCCTGGTCTACTCCATCTCTCCAGCGCAAGCATGGTCTACCACGCTGCCGTCTACCATAGAATGTACCACAAAAGACTTTCCGAGCAGGTTCTCTTCGCTCATGCGAGCTAGGTGCCTTCCCCACCGGAGTCTACCGAGCTTAATTTTTGTCACCATGTCTACTTCAAGAGAGATTGCGTACAACTCATTATTGTACCGTCTTCGGAATCGTCCTTCCTCACATATGGGGCCAACAATTCCCCGTAAGACTTTTCTCTCTAACGCGGCTAAGAGGTCACAGTGCCTTTTGCTTAGCACCCAAGTTTCGGATCCATACATGAGTACTGGCAGGACCATGGTCCTGTACAGCAGCAGTTTTGAAGTTATGGTTAGATTTCTGGATTTGAATAGCTTTGACAGACTGTAGTAGGCTCATATCATGCATGTATTTAAATATTGAAAAAAAAAATATATCGAAGAAAATCATTTTTTGTTTCCAAACTTTTTTGTTGAAAAACTAAACAGGTACTAACACAATGCTTTTTAAAATGATGAGAACAACGGAAATAACTAAAAATTATGGAAAATTTTCCTAAAAATGTGTTCATCATGTTTCCGTTATTTACTTATTACATAACATACACCAAGTTTAATCGAAATCGATAGAGCCATTTTCGAGAAAAATCCAATAATTTGAAACCGTTATATGGGAGGTATTCATTCTAATTGACTGTTTTGGACTTCTCCAACATTGTTTTGATTAAAACCTCGAATTTTTGACAAGAAACCAATACTTGTCCTATAGAGCAAGCAAAAAAAATAGTAAACATTAGGAAATTTTCTCAAAAGTTGACTTGCTGCTAAGAAAAAATCATTTAAAAACGGACTTAAATACAAAACATTTGATACGTTTTACAATAGCCAGAAAATCTTTTTTCATATTTTAATTTTAAAGTACTTGGGTAAATTCAATGCATAGTTTAAAAAATGGTTTTCAAACTCTAAATACAAACAAAAAATCGAAATTTTGAGTTATGAAATATAATATTTTCTTCCCAAATTCAATGGCCTTATTTTTTAGCAACCAAATACAGGAAATTATTATAGTTTCTTAAAAAATTTTAAAAGGTGTTTTTAAAGAAAGTTTTCAATACTAAATTCAAAAAATAAAAAAGTTACTAAATTTTTAAAGAATTTTTTCAATAAAAACCGAATTCAGTACCTATTGTTTTTTTTTTTTTTTAATAACTCCAAAACTATAAATAACGCCAATAAGTGTTGGTAGAAAAAATACTAATAGCAATTGTTGTATAAAACAGTTTGATTTTTTTTTTTGTAATTTAATTTTTTTCCTAAATTGCAAGTCACAGACTTTCAAAACCCAATAAAACTCAGTCACCTAACTTTTCTTAAATCGGATGACCTAAAATATGTAATTCCGTTTTATTTTGCGCGAAAAAAAATATATCTTATAATGTAGAATTTTGAGAGAAAATAAGCTAAAACATTTGAATGAAATTTATTATTCCAAATTTTGAAAAAAATTGAAAATCTTTTTTCTTAAACTATTCATTAAATTAACTAGATTTAAAAATTTAAATAAATGAAAGGGTTTCTGGTTACTGAAATACACATATCACGTGATCTTGTATTTAACTCCGTTTGTCTGCCAATACTTTTATTTCTGCTGTAAGTAAAGTTTTGAAAAAAATCCCCCTTTCATGTGAACGGGTGAAAATAAAACTTTAGTGGACATGGACGATTTTTGGCATAGTTTATTTTATAATCTTACTGTTTTATGATCTTTTATGGTCACCTCAGTATTGGAGTGATCTAAACGATAAAATGATAGTTTAGAGAATAAAACGTTTGAAGTTTTGATTTGGAATTTTTCAAAAATCTTCAGTCGAACTTTCAGACAAATTTCATGAAATAGTGGCTATTAAATCTACTAACACTTTAATTTTTGTTTTTACTGGTCCCTTGGAAATTTTTTAATCTTTAAATGAAAAATAATTTGTTTGCAAATTTGTATCACTGATATGAGACATTTTCATACAACCTATGAGGCATATAAATTTGGAATCAAATTGCATTAATTGAGGTCGCCTTAAACGGTTTGTCATTTCGCCCTTCGAATAATGAGCTACTGAAAAAGATGGATACGTTCATCGCACAATATCCATCCCAATTGTTTACCACGTTTTATGCTCACGTGTCCACACGAATAGTGTGCGGCTTGTCAATATTATCGGTTATTCCTTTCGTAGTCCCAGCTAACCCTCTTTAATGGTCCGTAAAATGTTATAAATAAATATTTGTTATTATTAATATAATAATGCACCTTTTAGGGCAAAGTAAAGTTTATAGAGAATAAGTGTGAAAGCCTGAAGTAAATCGCCTGTTGATGGGTCATGGACTTTGAATTTCCTCTTTATGTACCTTTTCGTCGGTTGTCGGTCGCTTAGCAATTTGTGTGTACTTTGACGAAACATTACAATAATTTCCCGGTCAACACTATGGGAAAAGGCTTTTGCAAGCCATGCCGGACATAAGCACAAAGTTATGATGTTGTGCGGGTTATTCTGGATGTAATTTTATGGCATGAGATTATAAAAGATTTGATGCCCGGCGTGCTCGCTCACCCAAACAACAGCAACTGAAAGGCATTGCATACTTTTAAGGGCTTTTTTGTTATTTGATTTATGAAGTAATTTCATTTTGACACTTTATTGGTTTTTGGGGGGAATGATTGGCAGTTATGAGTGAGGAAAATCACAATAAAATTGGTTGTTAGCTGAAAATTCTTGGTTTTGTTTGTTGAAGCTTTGGAAATAAACACATACTGATGCACATTATTATGTGGCGTACTTTGTATGAAGAAAGTTAATGTCCTTGAAATCTGTTACAAGGAACATTAAAGTAGATTTTATCAGTCTCGGTATTACTGTATTTGTAGACTTACTTTGTTTCAAGCTCGAAAGTCTCTAGAAAGTTGTTGAAACATTAAAAAAAAAACACACACAATTTTATTACTTTCTTAATTATATTTTGTCCCAAGATATGCTCAATTTCCAATACATTTATCCTAAAAACTCAAAGCCTAAAAACCCCGTTAAGACTACCTTACATACTTTAATTGCCTGATTAATTTTTTTTTCTCAAAAAAAACAACCTATAGAGATGTTGTTAAGCTCTTAGTTTACCATTAAACCTGTTAACGGAGTATCATTATCAACAAAAATTGGGCTATTCCCAAAATAGGATATCCAAAAATAAAACAAATGCTTCGGACTAATTTAACACTTTGTTTTCTTGTTTTTTTCGTAAGGATCCGAAACAAGGGATAACGACCTTTACACCCCCATACAAAATAAAATTAAAATGTTAATAAGATAAACAAGACAAGTAAATCCTGTTTCGATGCGGTGTTCATCGTAAGCCTATTTGGTTTTCCACTTTAATTATTCCTGAGGGAGTTTTTGGCAAAGAGGAATTTGTACACTTGCCATAGAGGCTTACAAAAAGTTAATGTATTTGATTATGATATTGTGCTCTCAGCTGTAGGGAGGTGTTTTTTTTTTCTTTTTCTCAAATGGAATATAGAAGAATTTTGTTGCTATAAAATTATTATGATTTATGTTATGATAGGGGAGGTGAGATATGTCTTCATAATAAAAAGACCATAAGAGCACCTACATTTCCACGAAACACATCCGAAATTCAAGGAATAGGATCTGTTTTTTTATTTTTTTACCATGAAAAAATTCAAACACCTTTTAGAATTTGCCATGTCTTGGGTGTTTTTTCGGAATTTATGATTGTTCAAAACAAAAACTTTATATTTAGATGGAGGAAGTTTTGAATTATTAACTGCAGGAAGATAGTTTACGGTGAAAAAAACTGTTGCTGCAAGTTTATTTGACTACTTTTCTGTGATCTGTCTATAACTTGTCAAAATGTTACCTTTATCGTTTAAGCAACTTTGTGCTAAGCTAATATTTATGAGTTTTGTTTTATTGTCACATCATGAGTCATAGCCCATAACTGTTCATTTAAGTCTATTTTCTTGAAAATGGTTCCAATGATCTTCATAGTCTATCTCGAAATCTCTACGTGACAAATATTACTGTCCAAATTATTAAACAATCAACTTTGTTTGATTAAGGTTGTACGTTCATATTTAGTTTTCATTTAGTAGTTCCTAAATGGGCAGAGCTCAAAATTATTTATTTTTAATTTATCGTAAAATATTGAAATTTGAGTGCAGATTTATTTATATAGTGGATGAACTCCAATAACCAAGCCAAAATCAGTATTAGTTGTTAGAATTCTTTTAAATAAAGTTCTTTAAAAAATGTATAAAATAGCGTTTCCGAAAATGATGAAGGCATAGTAAAATTCTGGTTATGATCCCAAAACGAGTGTGGTAATCTTAAAACTATGTTAATCTGAACTATGCAATATTATATGCCTTTATTAATCAAAAATGACTTCTTTTTGGTTTGTCTATGTTTTATTACTTAAAAAAATCGCTTTTCTGTTCTTTCAAAATACTTTCGAAATACATAATTTTTTAACTTTTTTCAAGTTTGTTCACTAATGTGATGATAAGACACCATATTCTAGCCCTTTTTTGGATTAGATTCTGACTTAAAATACCAAAAATATACAGATTTGGTTCGAGAATACTGTATAACTCATTCAGAATTTTATTGACACAAAATTATAATTTTAATCTTAATCCATCCCAAAACAAGCGCTCCCGGAATGACGTTTAATTGGTGTATGCTTCACCACTTCAATTTAATTTATTCCTGCAGAAATTTATTTATAGAACGATAAACCAATTTCATGAGATTCCACAAAGAACACTTGTAACTCCATCAGAACGTTTAATGAATAAAAAATTGTTATTTCGTCACTGTACGAAATATTTCTTCGGACAACTTTAATTTGAATATAAATAACGATTCTTCTCAGTTTTTTGTAAGGCACTTGAGAATTCTTAAACTAAATTATGCCTTAGTAATGCTTAGAATAAGGGTAGCTAAATTTGTGTATTTTTTGGCCACTTGAATTTCAGGTTTTGAGTTATGGAAGCGTTACCGGAATGATTTTTCGAAAAAAACAACAAAAACTAACTCTGTTTCGAACAAAACTAATACATTTGGAGATTTATATCAATTTTAAACCATCACGTCAGAAGTGAATTTCAATTTAATGAAGTTTTGATTTAAAACAAATAGGTGGGAAATTTGGTGTACAGGCTTAATGTACCAAACACCAAGTGGGAAATTTTGCAAATCCGCTATTTTTGTAACTGGAGACAACCAGAGTCGAAAAAAAAGAAAACAACTGCTGAAAATTTGATACAATAGATGTTTATTCAATTGTTTTTTTTGCAATGTTAAATAACGGAACATGTAAGACATTTGTTTTTGTTTCGCAAAAAAAAGCAAATTGGGCATATTTTGAGGCTATTCAAGTGTTACGAACTGTATAAAATTTAAAAAAAGTAAAATACATATACAGTTTTTTTTTTTTTGGAGTACTTGAAGTTCTGATCAAATACTTTGGTACCTATTCCGAAGTATGTACTAGAAAAGTCCTGGTAAAAAAAAAAACAGTACCAAATACTTGAGTAGGTACAAGTACAGGTACTGATAAAATTCATAAATAATTAAGAATGTTAATAAGAACAAATATAAGTAAGAAAAGAAGAATAAGTTCACTATTTTAACTACTGCAAATTAATGAAAGAAAATATTTCTTGCCCATCTTTGTTTAAAAAGCAAAAAAGAAGCTAACTGGGTTGTCTCTTGGAAGGAAAAACAATCACCAAGGTGTTACTTTATCTGTTATTTCATCTCTCCTCGCAATGCTGAACAAACAGAGAAAAATTAAATAAATATTCAACAGAAGCAAAATATGCATTTCAATGATGATGACTTTTGCAGAGCACAAAACTTGACGGTTAAAATGAAAAGTTTAATAAAACAAATTTACATACATACCTACTACATACGCCCAGAATAAAGGATGAAGTTTTCATTAGTTAAGATTATGTTAATATTAATTCACCAAAGGATTTGTTACGATTTGCATTTTCCAGCAACGAAGTGTTAGACCAACGCAACGTTTTGTTTTTGCATGAAGGGAGTGTTGTTTTCAATGAAAATAATAAGTTCAAATATTTTAGGTTAATGTTAAAGTTAAGAAGTTTGTGCTTGCTGTAGTTCAAGTAGAAACTAAGTTAAACTTTAATTTAATTTTAAAGCTAACAGCAAACCAAAAAAAGCTCAATTATTACAACAAAACAGCTCTTTTATAATCCTGAAAAATCTAAAAATGATAATGGTTTGTAAGAACAAGGAGTATAACTGTGGGAAAATTATCAACTGTTGAATGTTTTATCCCAAGTGGTTCAAAATTATATATGCACACTCAAAACAATGTATTTTTTATCATCACATTAAACATCTAAAGTAGAAAAAGAAGGACACACTAATGTAAAGGACACAGAAACTCTACACGTGAACTCAAAACTGTCAAAACTGTCATCAACTAAACGATAAATCGATGTTTATGTTTAAAAAATTTATTGACATATTCACATTTTCCTCCAAGGTTTTTCTTACGTCCTGATTTCAGAAGAGTTGTGTAATCATTCATCCTCGTGTCATGTCATAAGCTTCAATTCTCAGAAAATACATATTTGTTCAACATTTTTATTCAATTTTATTATGATTTTCTATCATCATTGCCATATTTTATGAAAGGGGGATGGGGTGGAAATTTTATTTCTAAAATTTTATCGAAGCGGAAAGCACATACTACATATAAATATTTATGTCAATTAGTTTATTTTCAATAGCAAAGAGAAAAGCCAACAACGAATGCAAATAAAATCAATACAAATTACATTTAATTGGCATAATTTGTATAATTTTAGACCTTTCATATCTTAATTTTTAAGTGTCACTTAGATTTTGTTTTTTTTCAATTTATACTAGAAATGGAGATATATTTTAAAATTAGCTTAAATATCACGATTTTTTTTTAGCAGTCATGGAATATCGATATTAGGGTTAATTTTGTTTCAGGTTTCAAGCGATATCCTATTGCCATTTGTTCAGCAATCCTTCCTAACTTTTACAAAGGAAAATATGAAAACAAAACTTTTTATGCTGACTTTCTGTTAACGGAAGGGAAATTACAACTCCCATTATAAATTGCATTGCAAAGGGTTTGGTTTTTTGTATTATTATGTACATATTTGTGCTTGTAGTGTCTGTGGTTGAATAATAGCTCAGGTTGGAAGTGTCTATACGGGTAAGAAGTGTCTGAAATCCGAAAGCCTTACCTACATATGTTTTTTTTCAGCAATATGGATAATTTGTTTTCATAGTCTAAAAACCAATAGCAAATTTTGGGAGTGGAGTTATTATCAAAATCTCTCTTTAATTTAGTTTCTATATTCACTCTTCGCTGGCTGATATTACCGTCATTTACTGAAAAATCGATCTTAGAAATGGGTTTTTTGTTTTTTTTTTTCAATGTTTGATAATGTTTTCTACATAGACTATGTTGTTTTCTTACTTAGTTCTAAAAAAGAGGATTTAATCATACAACCAATTTCAAAATTTTCAAAAATCAAAAATTTTGTTGTCAATTTTTTAATTGAAAACTAGACTGTTTTTCAAAATAAATTTATACTTGGCTGAAAAAATTTTGACGAGTAAGAAATATAACAAAGTATGTTAAAATCAAGTTTCATCAAAATCTAATTTTTGTAAAAAGATAAAAAAAAAAGAAATCGTTTTTGACATTTTTTTCCAATACTTTTGAGGATCATTTTACCACCTACAACTCTTACATTAAACTTTTTTCGCTACGATATCTACTTTAGATAAAAATCGGAAAAAACACGATTTTCGACACCCATTTTTAAAAATACCACTAAGCATAAACCATGCAGCTCACGAA
This sequence comes from Meliscaeva auricollis, assembly GCA_948107695.1. Taxonomy (NCBI): domain Eukaryota; kingdom Metazoa; phylum Arthropoda; class Insecta; order Diptera; family Syrphidae; genus Meliscaeva; species Meliscaeva auricollis. The sequence continues at coordinate 114,327,313 of OX403616.1, read as the reverse complement.
GTGCCTTATTGAGGGGGGGCTCAGAGAACCCCAGAACCCCCCCCTCCTCTGTTCGAAATAAACCCTGCAGATCTTTTTAATCTCTTTGAAAACTTCAGGGAGCGTATTAATTATCCCGTGAATTGGATTTTCTCGACTTCACACTTTTCATATTGTGTTCATTCATCCGAGACAGGCGATATCTTCCTTTCTTCTATCAACATAAAGCGGTCAGAAAACTCCAGCTTTTTTTTTACACCCACTACTTTTTTGACTAGTTTTCCTGCTCTCATTAGATGTCAAACTCAGAAATTTTAGTACCTCTTCTGCGGCACTCCTGATGGCAACCTGAACATTCTTCCTGAATTTTCCTCGATCTATGTAAACAGTTGTAAGATTTTTCACAAGATAATTAGTCAGCGCAAAATGTTGCTTTCACTTTAGATTGTTAAAGTTTCCAAAATCCAAATTCATTGAGGTAGTCCCAACCATTTATGTATTCAAGGGTTTCCAAGCCATGGAAGAAACCTTTCAGTTTGGTATGCGTTAAACGTCTGCAGAAACAATGCGGTCGCGGTCTATAAGTAAGTGGTAGCAAACCTCCTTCCATGACAAGACGCAAATTATCTATGTTTTTAAGTCACTTATACAAAAAAAATATTCAGCTATTTTTCTTGTCTGTATTCTGTGTTTCAAGAAAATATTATAAACTTCTAGAATTTCTTTGACTGTGTATATAATATCCCTCTAATGACCCCTATTCACCTTTTGGGTAAATACTATTATCGACGACAGGTACCTCCCAAGATGTTTACTTATTTTTTTTGTTGTTTATAGACTGAAGAGGGAATGGCTAAACATTGCGTTTTGCCAGTTGCCTTATCGCGATCCTAGATAGCGTCTAAGTTAATTTGAAAATAACACCCCACTTCACATTGACAATGGCCTTAACGCTTAACCACTGTTATCAAGTTCTCCTCGACATTGCGCCTTTGCCTCTCCTCTATATCACATTTATCAATCTTTTTTTTTTGTATTTTATTTGTGGGGGTTCGTTTGTTCGGTTCGACAATGCCACAATGTGAATGCCTGCCAAATGGTCGTTAAATGAAATGTCACTTTTGTATTCATCCACATCAAAGGCAATTCAATTGTGCCACCAAAATGCTCCAATATACAAATAAATACAAGATATAGAGGAGGAAGATTTAAAGCGTTCATTGGTATAGAAAGAGTATAGTGAATGGGCGGTTATTGTTGAGGGAGGACAGTGAACAAATCAATTCGCTGGCCAACTATGGAATCTGATTTAATAATATCGGACAAGGGATTGAAGCCTATTTGTCAATGTATTCGGGAAAAAGTGGACATCAGCAAGGATGTCAAAGTCAATGCCTTGTATTGATTTTTTAACCGTCAACAAGGCGCGCTCTTTTTTTTTTTTGAACATTTTCTTTTTCATGGAGCAGTTATTGAAACATGGAAAGGAGGATTTTCCAATAACTGAAGTTTTGGGTTTTCCTCAGTCTGTGAATATTCAGTGGGGGACTGACCATGTGACATGTGAGTATTCTTACTCCCGTTTTAATTTAGAAAACGCTTAAAGGCTTTCATTTATCATGAAAAAAATTAATAATAAGAGTAAATATGAAGGTTTTTTTTCTTTTCCACAATTTATGGCCAAAGTATTTTTCAATATTTTTTTACTGTACATTTGCGTGTGCGAAATTCCCAGGAGCTCAAAAAAATATGCTGACCATCCAGTAGATATATTTATATATTTGTTTTTCAAGGTTATTTGGGAACGTTTTTCTTCAGGCCTATTAATCTAGAATTTATTGTGTGTAAATTAATTCTAAAAATGGCTATTCACATTGAAAAACTTTTGGAAGAGAAATATATATAGCAGAGAATATTCGAGAATTGAAAATGGGTCTTTTTTTATTATGTCCGCTTTATGTTCTATGCATGGTAACTTTTAATAGTAAAGGATACATTCATGATACATGATACATATGTATGTTCAACATATATATAAATGTGGAACTTGTGATATGGTTCCAAATAAGTACACAGATATATGTATAAGACTTATGCCAGTATTACCAAAGGTAGGCGTCTATTTGGGATTAAAAATGATTTGAGCATCCTTCAAGAGTGCTTTGAGTTGTATATCTGTATCTGTGGTTGATAGCCAACACAAGTCCATTTTTCGCAAAAATGAGTTTTTGAATCCTTATTTATTACATTAGTTACACTTTTTCACAAAGCCACGAACAAATTATTTTTTGAATTTTTTAAATGCTAATATGAAGAAGAACAACAATGTGCCTAAGTTTTAATATTAAAACTTGATTTACTCAAAACGAATAAAATCGACTTATGTTGTTCTAACTATTTGCCACAGCCATAGTGTTGAAAATATTTGGGACTACCCAAGTAATAAAAAAAGATAGACTTATTCGTGGAACGAAATACAGGGAAGCAACATTTTTCATATTTAAAAGTACGGTATTAGAATAGCTAAAATCATGGTTTTCGAGACGCCAATCATGTCGCGAAATCCGCTATTTAGGAAAATGCGAATCGATTTATAAACCTCCAAAACTATTGATTTTAGTGGATAAATTATTGAAAAAAATTAAAATTTGAGGAGTGACTTTTCAAAAAAGGATATAAGCAAGTTAAACCATTTTTCAGAAAATCGAAAAAAACTCATAGCAGGCAAAAACATTTTTTTTCAAAAGAGTCCTAATACTGTTCTTCAAGTATGTAACAGCACTATAAAAAAAATCAAAGTTCTGCAGCCTATTTTATAGCTCATTATAAAATGTATTTTTCCCCTTTAGTAGCGGTTTCCATTGGCCCTCTACCGCATACTACCCCATATATGGTTAATGGAGTTTGATATGATTTAAAACCACTACATGCATCAAAGTTGTAATAAAATGGAATATAAAATAGAACTTCGACTTTCTTACTATAGGAAAACGGTTTTTGCTAATAATAAAGGAAATAATATTCACCAATAATCTTAATTTCCCAACTGAAGCGCAGATGGCAAATGCAACTAATATAAGAAGCGTTTATTCGAAACTTATTCTTCGGGCTTAAATCTACACAGGGAGCATTACCATCGTTAGCCATATTTATACAAATTTTAGAGTTCTTTGAAATTAAAAAAAAATTAATAATTGAAGAGGCGTAATTTGGAAACTTTTATGTCTACGTAGTAAATTTTAGAAAATTTAGTGTTCCTTAACACGTCGTCGGTAGGTAAATAATTGCAACCAAAAACTATTTCTTCAGGGTAAAATTTCAAATCGTTTCAAAAACTTGAAACATAACAAAATATTTTAATTAAAATGTTTATATATTTAATATAAATATTTTAAATAAAAAAAAAAAACTGTTTTGGATATCAATGAAATTCTTTATTCTTGTGAAAGTACGTTCGATGACATTATGTATGGAACTCTATTTCTTTTGAAGTCCAGACGCTGAACCCAATTTTCGACGGTTTTCAAGCATAAATCGGCCGATACTGCTGCAATTTCACGTTCGATATTCGTATGTACGTAGTTCATCAATCGTCCCTGGCTTTTTGGCATAGACCATAGACTTGCGTAGCCCCACAGGATATAATCAAACGGCATCGAATCGGATGACCGAGGCGGCCAAGCGACTAGACCATTTCGTGAGATAACACGTTCTCCAAACTTGGTTTCCAATAAATTGATTGTGACATTTGCTGTGTGGCTTGTGGCGCCGTCCTTTTGAAACCACATGTCCTCAAAGTCCCTATCATCAAATTGGGGCCAAAAATATTTGGTTATCATTGAACGGTAGCGATCCCCATTCACAGTAACGTGCCGGTCTTGATCATCACGGAAGCAGTATACGGCCCAATGACGCCGCCGGCCCATAAACCACACCGAACGGTAATTTTTTAGGGATGCAGTACTGACTCATGGAGTACGTGTGGATTGCTGCCTGACGAATACCGCATATTTTGTTAACTGACGATGCCATTCAGCCAGAAATGAGCCTCATCGCTGAAGATGATTTTTCGATGAAAATCCGAATCATTTTCAAGTTGTTGCTTAGCCCAATTCACGAACATACGACTCTTCAGGTGGTCAAGCGGCTTCAATTCTTGCGTCAATTTAAACGTGTAAAGATGTAGGCCAAGATCTTTTCGACGTGTGAGAGACACATTTGGGCTTTCTGCAACTGAAGCCTCAGCGGCAGCAATTTCTCGACACTACGGGCACTTCTTTGTCTCACTGGCGCGGAAACATTTTGTACTGTGCCTGTGGATTCAAATTTTTCAACTAGACGCTCAATTGTTGATCTGTTAGGACGATTATGACGACCATAAATTGGACGTAGCGCTCTTGACGTTAAAGCCAATGACTCCGAATATCGGTAGTAAATTTGAATAATTTCGACTCGTTGTTGGCTCGTATATCTTTCCATGAAATTGCAAACCTTACTAGAGAGAAATGTCAAAAGAACGGCAAGAAATATAACGTCGTTTGCTGCCCTTGTCGCTCTACGTTTGTAGCGTGCTGTTGAAAAACCCTTTATTTCTATAGGAAGGAGTTATTTTTTTTAAATTCATGTTTTTGATTCTCAGCGAATGAGAATAAATAAAAAGTTTATTCTTACGCAATCAAAATGGATAAACTGCCGACTAGAACAAACATTAGTATTAAGATGATGGATTAATTTAGAGTGCCCGTATAGGGCCAGTAAGTTAGATATAAGTTCCGGCTAATAAGAGTAGTTTTTTGTCTAGCCTTAACATAATTCTTAGATTGAATACAAATAAAAAAAACAAACTGTCGATTATTTACGTAAGAAACAATGTTTGTTTTAGATTCTACATCATCATTTCCGTATGGTTACTTCAAAGCCAACATTTGAAATTAATTTAGCTAGCATTAAATAAAAATATAGACCCTTTTCTTGGTTAATCAGAATTTGTTATTTTTTTTTTTATAATTATCAAGGACATAATGTTTTTTCACTATATTTCCTCTAAATTAAGTGTCTTCCTGTATTAACGTAAACTTTATGCCAAGCCTACATTCACATTATAAACAAAATATTTATTAATAATGTATTTTTTAATTATTTAATTTCCGTGTGACATTGCCATTTGATTGATAGAAATCATTACGCAGACCCAAAAAGGCTTACCCCCGAGTGAGCATGTAGACTTTCATTTTGTTTTCTTATTAAAACAAAATGATTATTTATTATTATTAAAGGAGAACTCCTTATCGCGTGTTCGAAGTAATTACCAAAGAATTTACTTTTGCTTCAGTCAGATTTTATAAAAATGATTTTAACACGCTTTTGTTTTGTTTGTCAAGAATCAAGATAGACCTACTAGAAGTACCGTGGTAAATGCTAAATGTATTAAAAGAATTTTATTTCTGATTTATCCACATGAACTCTTGTTTAGAATTATAATTAGTTTTGCATTTGGGAATGATTATACTAACTAGAAGAGGGAAGTATTAATTATTATTGTAGCACTAAATGAATAAATGGCAATTTATTGCCTCTCTTCAATGTCTGTGCCAATGCAAATATTTCAAAATGAAACTTTTACGAACAAAAAAATTTAAACTCGTAGAGAATTTGTATGGTTATCCAATGATAGCCATAGCCACGCCGGAAGCCTTTTTTAATTTAATCCTTACTACCTACCTATACTAACCGCATCAATTGCGGTTGTGGTGAATGCTTTTTGGCATTGATTCGTCACTTCACCATTGGCCTTGTTAACCACAAGCTCGAAATTCAGTGCGGGTTTATCCTTAATACTCGTATACACACTCATGCACAAAACCATAACTATTCAAGGCGTAAAAACCACCAACCACATTGAAATAACAAAGCAAAAGCAAAAAAAAACCGTTTACCAAAAGTACTCATACGAGAGTATTCTAATAAACGTTTGGTTTACAAAGTTGTCGCAATTTCAAGCCTACTCAGGGATCCATCCACCATCCACCATTCACTGCCACCTGCCGCTTGGCGCTTGGCGCCTCCTCAAACGTCCACAAATCATACTACAAAGCTTTGTGTGAAAAACTGAAAACCGTTTCTTCACGTTTCGCTACCTTGATAGTGGCAGTGTATCGTCGTTATAGGTCCTATAGCCTTACCACAAACTTAAGATGATTTAAAGCCCACATGTGTGTTCGCTCATGCATTCCCTGAAAGCCTCTTGAAATTTTCTTTTTTACTAGCACACATATTTTTCCTCACCGTACGGTGTCACAGACATATTCCATTAGAAGACAGGCTTTATGTTTCGAAAATGGTTTTCCTTTTTGTATTTATTCTTTTCATTGTGATGAGCATAAAAAGCCTATAATACAGAAACGAAGACCCATTCTAGCATGCATAAAAAGGCTGAACAAATTGACACAGATGAATTTATCTATATAAGATAGAAACCTCTTGTTTTCGAACCACTGAACGTTAATTTGTTCTTGTTTCTCTGTGTGGTGCCTTTTGCTTGGGATCTGTCTTTTTCGAATAATAATATCTTGTTAGCAAGTTGTGTATTTATTATTGTTGAAAGGAAAAAAAAAACCATGTTAAGTCGTTGGAATGGTTTGGATTACTAATTCTGTATTTTTGTTGATGTTGTTATTTTTTTTTTTTGTTTTTGATGGAATAATACTCTTTGTCTTTATGTTGGGCTTAAGAGTATACGAAAGCGATAAAAGAAGACAGAAACATGACTCGTTGCGAACAATAATAATATTTTGTTTCTTATTTCTCCTTGCGTTTTATTTGATATTTAAAATCCTTAATGGGGTGTCTAAGGATGTGTCAACATGGCGGTATTTTTGGTTTAAATTTAATAAACTGAGAAATAGCTATGCTTAGGATATGGAAATTTATAAATAAATATAGCCAAGATTGTGATTGAGTTATCATCAGTATTCAGGAGTCTGGAGATATTTTTACATATTTTGCGTGTATTTTTGTAATGTTATCAAGTTTGGTTGTGAGTATACAACATATGTAATTTTTGAAGTTATACTTCTTTACCGGCGATTATAAAAATATTAAACCAGTAATAACTAATAGATTTTTTCATCCCATTATTACTGTTTTTTTCACACAGGCACTATAAGTAGAGAAAAAGTAACAACACACTTACATTTTATACTGGGTTTGTTTTTTTTTATTTTTCATTTTCTGACTGCTTCATTTTCTACACTATGGAAAAAATTAAAAACATCAAAAGATAGGTTGTATAATGTAAGGTTCTGATACCACGGGATTTTTCGAAGTTCTGCCGGCAAGTTAGGGTAAAATGGGGAAAAAGAAAAAAAACTTTTTGTACATCTCGAAAAGTATAAGGGTTAGAATTACGAAATAAATTTAATTGAATAGACAAATTGAAATAATGATGATTTTTCATCAAAACAAAATTCTAAAAATTAAACTTTTCAAGAAAAAAAATTATTTTCAAATATGAAATACTTTTTTAGACATTTGCAAATGATGGATAAAGTTGATAAATTTTTGAAAAACTATTTATGCACATTGAAAGATTATAAAAAAAAATCAGGCGTCTTATATGGATTATATTTAAAATGCTCCATAACGGCTTTTTTAAGCTTTACAAAACAAATAAGTTTTTGAAAGTTTATGTGGGTGGTTTAATTAATTTTAAAAATCAGGGAAGAACGGGAAAAAAAATTGTCAAAACGATTTTTAGGCTTAGGTATATTTTAACATTTTTTTCAATTAATAATAGTAAAAACAAGATTTTTCAGGACAAGTTTTTTGACCGTTTCCAACGGTATTTTATTTTAACATTTTTAAACTTGAAATTTACACAGCCATTTGATATTGGGTAAATGCATTTTTGTACAAACTTTGACAATTTTCTGTAGTCTGTGAGCCGACATAACGGTAAAAAGAGTTTTGTTCAAGCGGTGCTTAATTACTATTTACATAAGCCTCAATAGAAAGTAGCTTAAAAAGTGCAAAAAACCGTGTTAAAACACACATATGGCCTTGAAAAAATTGGGAAATACTAAATAGAAAGTCATGGAAAAAACAATTGTAAAAAGTTTAAAATAACGCCAAAAAAATGGAATAAAAGTGTGTAGAGTCGCGGAATAAAGCGTTAAAAATATAAAAGTGCGAAATACATGTTAAATATCGGGAAATATAGCAGAAAACCGTGGAAAATTGCATGGAAAGTCATAAAAAAAAAAACAATTGGTACCGTGGGAAAATCCGTAAGATAATGTGGAGAAAATAACATAAAATAGATAAAAACCATGGAGATAAGCATAGAAAGTAGGGAAAAATAAGAAAATTCTGCAACTTCTGTCAAAATAAAGCGTGAAAAGTTGAGGAAAAATATGTGAAATGCCGCGGAAGATAGCCATGAAAAGGCACTTATTACTGTGAAAGAAAGTGTTAAATACCTTGGAAGAAAGTAAAGAAAGTCACGTAGAAATCCTTGAAAGTCGCAGAACAAAATGGATAAATATTCGAAACACCGCGGACTATGACAGTAAAAAGCGTAAAACACTGGAGAAAGATCGTGGAATAAGGTGAAAAATAGCATAGGAAGTCATGAAAAAACGTTAAATACCTCGGGAAAATGCATCAAATAACGCGGAGAAAAACGAATGGGAAGTTGCACAAGAAGGAGTGAAAATACAGGGAAAAATATGCGAAATATTATGGACTACCGAGCAAATGCGATTAATTCGTTGGACACGATATTCCGCGCATTTATTCGCGACTTACACCTTTTTTTTCTGCAAAATTTGACATTTTTCCTCAACTTTCAAATTTTTTTTTCAACGATGCTGTCCCATAGGTAATTCTCACATGGAGATCCTTATGTGGCCTGCTCACGTGTTGAAAAAACTTGAAACTTATTTGTTTATCCTCCAGATAGAAAAACCACATGGAAAATTCAAAAGCACTTGAATACAAAAATTTTAAATACTAAGCTCTTACCATTACTTACAAAGGCAATTACTGAAAATGAAAGAATACAAAATTTGTCGGGAGAGTGGCTTTTGTAGTTGTGGTTCAGTAACAAATAATATTTTTAAACAATCGTAATAAGACACAAAATGTAGTTAATCACTAAAAAAAAACAGTGTGCAGGGCACGACAACGTCTGCCGGGTCAGCTAGTATATAAATTATATACTAGCTGACCCGGTTATATATATAACCTTTTCTATAAAAAGTGCAAAATGTTATTTCAAGTGATGCTGTTATTTTTTAATATATGTAGAATTTTTTTTAAAAAAACCAAGACCAATATGTGCAAAGTTTCAATACGAGTATTTTAATAAAAAAAATAGTTTTTTTGGCCCAAACAGATCTTTATTCTCTACAGTGTGCGCTGTTGTGGTTGACATTTAAGATAATTGGAAGATCAAGTAGCCACAAGATTATTTAATATATAAATTTAAAACCAAAAATTGGATTTAAAACAAAAAATAATGTAATCCTACCAATCCAAGAAAAATAAAGAATTTTCTTTGAGCAAATAGGGTCCATGACCGCTTTTTACTGATTAAATACTAATTTCAAACTAAATCCAAACCACTAGGTGTTGTTTCCAAACATTAAAGAGACCTGACTTTCTTGCGAGTTCCTACATGCAAGAATGTTTCATTTAAATCTACTTTCATCTATCTTTCTATAAACTTTAATTCTTTTATTTCTATAAACTTAAATAGCCAGAATATACTGAAATACATGGCAAAATATTATATTGATGTATAATACAATTAACCTGAATATTCTGAATTTTTAAGTTGCTGTTATTGTAACAAAGCTTCAGACTTTTGCAGTTGTTAAAACTTCCGCATTGTTGGCATCACCACATTTAAGATACTCGTTTTTATTCATGTGTTTACAGCATAACAGCACCCAATTTGTATAGTTTCAGAATTATTTTTAGTATGTATTATTCAGTCTTCAGTCTTGGCTTATTCCACTTCTGAGCTGTAAATTGTCTTAATTCATTATACAAAACCAACAGTTACTTTATAATAAATATTTATTAACTATGAAATACATTATGTAGGCTTTTAAATCTTGAATTTTAGATGATGAATAATAATTTTAAAAATATCAGACTAAATAAACATTTAAAGGAAGACTTAGAATTAATATAAAGTTAAGAGGACTGTTCTACTAAATGTATCAATAACATTTCTTTATTCTATGATTCTGTAGATCAAATCTGCATAGTTTTTGCCACTGATCTCCATATTCAAGGCAAATTTCTTTAGTCATTTGAATTCCAGGTTTCAAGCTATGCTTGCGTTCCTGGAATGAATTTTTTGATATCTTTTTTAGACTTTAGTCTAAACATAAACATAGAAAGTTTAATAAAAAAGGATTTAAAGTAACATAAACAAGAAATATTTTTTTTATAATTTTTATTAGATGGAAATAAAATGCAAATTGAACCTTATTTAATCAACTTGATACTATTCATTATAATCGGTAATCGAAAAGAATATTTAAATTTAAAGCTTTTTTCTTTTTTTTTTTAAATCCACCTCCACGCTTTGCATATATGGAAAACTAACAAAATTTTAGCGTTAAAATCTGAATATTGATAAAATGATTTGAAAACACAAACACCAAACTATATCCGAGAATCTAAAAACATCATTTCATTTCAACACAAAATTTATAAATCAGGGGTGTTATGGCTTATAATAAATTCATATGGAATATTATGATATAAAAAGCTTAAAATATTTGTATTGTTAACATTTGGTTATTTTGAAATACGAGTTGTCATGTCTGCTTTCATTTAATGTATAAATTTTAAATATCGAAAGAGAACAGAGAGCATAATACATAAACTTATATTATTGTGGGTCACTGTGGAGTATGTGTATTTTTTTCAATTCAAATTCAATTGAAAGAAATTAAATTATAACAATAAATTTTGTATAACTGATAAATGAATCACACATAATGACATTTTATGACAATTTTATGTTTTCTAAAATTATTTAATTGGTCATTTCAAACTAGTCGCGGAGCCACGAATTTTTTTAATTTTTTTCTACAAAATTATACGAATACAATTTATATTAGTTTTACAAATCTATCAAAAATTCTTTTTTCTGTTCTAAGAACAGACCAACTTGAAAATAAAATGTCCGTTTTCATATTTCTAACCGTGATTATATTGAAGCTATACATAGTCTTACTAAACAAATATAAATGAAGTCTAGAGATCTCTTTATGTATATTACCTTAATGTCAATTCAGCAAATCTTTATTCGACTGCAAAATTCTTATTGTTTAATAGACTTGGCATCAATTTGAAACTCTTGCACAATTGCTGATTATGGGTACTTTTTTGTATCACTTTTTTTTACAATTTAACATAAAGTCGAATTCTTTTTTTAATCAAATTATATGGGGTGCAAAAGTGAGTGCTAATATAATTTACATGCATATACAAATTTATTTACAAAAACATAAAAATTCCGAAACAATTACATACGTGTTTGTTACAATTTCTAATAAAACAAATTTATTTATATATTTCTAGAAAATTTCTCAACCTTGGTATCATTGAAGAGGGCGCTTATGAGAAGGATGTTGTATTCTATGTAAACATTGGTGAACCCCAGATTGCAGCAGGTAAACACTTAATTATTTCAATTTAAAACAAAAATAATTTTATTTTAAAATATTCGTAAAAAAATTGAAAAAAGAAATTTCAATAACTCTCTTATCTAAAGTAAATACAATTATTCTTATATTTTGCTTCTAGTTTCTACCACAAATTTCAGTAAAAATTAAATTTTTATAAATTATTTTTTTTTCTTTTTTTTTTGAAACACAAATTATGATTGAAAGAACGTATATTATTTAAAAAAAAAATTAAAAAAAGAAAAGAAAACACATGACACAGTCTCACAAAAATATTTATATACAATAAATAGAGTGCGACCAAAAAGTGCAAAGTATATTTTAATTTTTTGTATAGTTTTGATTTTAATTTTTTTTCTGTAGTTTTTTATTTCCTTTAGTTTATAGATTTAATTTAATTTTTTTTTTTTGTTTTTTTCTCCTGTATACATAAATATTTTGATTGTTTGAATATTTTTATCACACGTAAATAATTTTAGGGGTAGATGAGTTATTTTTTTGCTTTTATGTTTTCCAGTCACTAATTAAATTACATATGTTTGATTTGAAACTATGCAGAATTTCAAAATTCAATAGTTTTCATTCAAAATTACTTTTCGTTTGACATTTAATTTATTCAACAAATATTTAATTTTTAAGAAATATTAAGTTTTTAAAGGTTATCGGCGTAAATATTTATTTTTTTTAACTGAATTAAAAACACAAAATCATTCAAAACAAAAAAGAGTAAAATACATAGTCTCGTTGAAAGTATATAAAAAATAAATAAGATTAGATAAAAATTTTCAAAAATGCAAGAGAATAAAATTTGAAGCACATAAAACCACTTTTTTTATATAAAAAATAATTTAAAATGCACTTTGGCTTTTTTCTGGCAAAATCTTAATTTTTTTTTTTCTTACCGCACCTTAAAGTTTTGAAATGTTTTAAATAAAATTTTCTAATTTAATCTTTCCTATCAATAAAATTTTGGTGGCGGTAATTTAAACAAAATAAAAACTAAGTTAAATATTAAGAAATTAATTTTTTATTTAAAAAACAAAACAAAAAAGTGATATACAACATTTTTGAACCCACAGACACGGATAAAAAATCGGATCCATTTAAATTTTTGACTAAATATTTTGGTACGTAGTGTAACATTGTTTGTATTGCAAACAAAAAAAAAAATAATTTTCCTGTGTCGTTTATGTGTGTTGACGTTTATCCACTTATAAAAAGTGTCTATAAATATTATGGAGACGGTATATCACAATTTAAACAATAAAATTAAATAAATAATTAAAAATTTTAAATTATTTTTCATAATTAAACAATTTTTCTAAGTTTCTGTACTCACATACCACAGTACACTTAATAAGGTAGTATATTCCGAGTTTTCATTGACGTTCCAATGTCAGTAAAATACAAAAATTGTCCGAAGTACCGAAGCAAAAACTAAACAAAACACAAGATGGAAGAATTTTCGCCGTAAATTTTTGCTTCGGTACATCGGTTCTATGTGCATTTTATTTACGGAAGTGAATTTTAATTCAATTTTTTGTGTTCTTTATTGAATTCTTAGTAAGATAATCTTGAGTATGTATGTAATTACAAAAAGACGGACATTCTCGGGGATCATTGTTATAATTTGACAATCGATATTTGACAACCTCCGGAAGATATTACCTTTAAATATGTGTACTGTGCTCACATACAACAATTATAATTGCCTTGTATGTACACATTTTATAAACGTTTGTACTTTATGTTTTACATTTTACTCTTTTCTTTATTCATTTAGATTTTAAAAAAATCTAAAATTTTCTCTATCTTAATATTTAATTTTATAAAATTCATATTATATTCCTAAAAAAATTCATTGCGCTTTTTCGTCATATTTTTTTTAACAAAATAAAACAAGAAAAATTTTGAAAATTTCTTACACAAATTGATTTAAACATTTTTTTTTCTATATTAAAAAAAATATTTAATTTTTTAACTGAAATTAACATTTTTGGAACATTTTCGGACTGTGAATGCTTGTTGCGCTTGTTTCACTATGGGCTTCCGACCAATACTATTCGTACATAAATTGTGTATATAAATATGACAACAAAATATTATTCATCGTGTATAATGATTTATTGTGTATTCATAAATCTATTTGGCACACTAATGTACTATAATAAAATTGCGTTCCATCATAAATAATTTGTATAAATTTTTTGTAATACAACTTTAATCATATACAAAAATCAAAAACTACAAATAAATTTGTATAAAACGCAATTTTCCATGTCTACGCTTCTATAAATCAAATTTGTAAGTAAATTTCATAGACAAAGAAATATTGTTCAATAAATTAGAGTTTTGTTGATCGTTACGAATTAAAAAAAAAAAATTAAAAAAATGTTATGTTATTATGGCCAACAATTTTTTCATCGACAGTTCTATACACTCATTTCTAAAACAAAACTAAAATCCTATATTAACTATAGTCTAGTCACTTGAGTTTTTTTGTTTATAGTTAGTTAAATAAATAAGTCAATTCATGGATTGGATTATTGGGAATTGAAAGATAGGGGATCTGAATCTTTCAATCACTCCGTTCTATAAGTCGATTAATTATCCCATAAAATCTATAAGTTCAGCATTCAGGCAAAAAATTATATTGGAATTAAATTTCAGATTTACTTAAAAAAGCTTGGCCAAAATTTAGAAATTTTTAACATTTAAAAAACAAACAAATTAAAATAGTCCATGGATTGAAGCAATTAATATTTTCAGCCAAATCGTCTTCTAGCTTTCAATTAACCACGACAACTTGGTTAAGGTCAGTCATTCACTACTTATGCTTCAACCTATTTTTTGTAAGATGAAGTCTTTCTACGAAGTTACACGTCGGGGTTGAATTTGAGGTCTACGTTGTCTCATTAGTAGTTGTTTCAGCTGCTATTTCCTGTTGAATAGGTAACTTTCCACAAATTAACAGTGGACCGAACATCACTCACAGAATCTCTTCTTCAAAGCAACTCAGCATGTTTTTATCCAATCTTGAAAAAGCCAATAAAACAGGACTGGTGTTTTGAGAGTCTTAAATGACAGTGGAATTTTTTGAAGATGATTTGTTTTATTTAATGCTGTTTGCTGAAACAAAACCTAAGCATTTATTTGAGGTCTACGTTGTCTCATTAGTAGTTGTTTCAGCTGCTATTTCCTGTTGAATAGGTAACTTTCCACAAATTAACAGTGGACCGAACATCACTCACAGAATCTCTATTTCGTGCTCTGTCTCAAATTTTGGGCATATATTTCCTATAAGTTGGCATTTTATTACATTGAAATGAATATTTTACTACTAACTACAAAGAACTGACCCATGACAATTTTATAGAGCTTTTAAAATCCTAAACAGAAGACGACTTGATTTAAAAAACTTGACTTGATTTCAAGAGCTGATTTTTGGAAGGCACATTTTTTAGCCTAGACAAAACTTTTGAGCTTGGTTTTGCGACATACTGGGATAAGTTTTTTTTTAATCACCCTTAACATATAATATATTACGAATAAAAAAAAAAAGAAAAACATACAGAAATAAAATATTTTGAGCTTTTATTTTTTTCTGGGTAAAACAGCATTTCTGAAAGGTCATCATACTTTTAGTTGACCCATGTTTTTTTTTTTTTTAATCTAGATCCAATTACTCAAGTGACTGAACTATTAATATAAAAATCTAGATTTCTTAACTTAACTGTTCTGTTAAATGTTGATGGCTTAGTTTTCTTTAATTCTTCTCATCAAACTAACATTACATCGTCATTGTTGAATATTATTGTCATAGACTGGAACTTATGATTATGATTTATTACTACTTTAGATAATGATTTATACTTTAACTCAATGAGGTAAATCAAACTTAAGTTCTCAAATTATAAAATATAATAATATAAAACTGTAGATACAACATTTTGATAAAAAATCTACAATTTTGGCTTTATGTTTTATACATAAATCACACTGTTTTTCTAAACACTTATTTCTTTATAAAGAAAAGCTTATATTTTTTTAAATTTTAGTTGGAACAAACTTGAACTAAATTTTTGTGTACTTAATCAACAATCCGCTTTTGTGAACCACTTGAATGATAAAATTTATTTTACTTTATTTCTTAGAAGTTTATAAATGCACAAAATTAATTTCTCACCTTATAAATGCAGTTACTGAATCGGGATTAGATTATTACTGTCGCCTGTTTTAATTTTTTGATACAAATTTAATTCGCTAACAAGAGTGATTTCCAAAAAAAGTAAAATGTTCAAATCTCAATTTGTCAAACAAACCCAAAACAAAATCAATTTTGGAATAAGTGAAATTCGAAACTTTAGAATTTGTTTTATATTTCAAAAAATGTGTTTTTTTCGAAATCTAAAAAATTGTTTAACTTTGCCTTTGTAAAATCCCACCCGATTTTGCATAAAATGTTTAAATGTCGTACCTACTTTTGAAATAAAAAAATATTTTTTATATGCAGACCCGTTTCCGTGACAATTCTTACACAAAAGGCTTTTAGTAATTTTCTAATTATCTCATATTAAAATTTTCAAATTTTCATGACAAATCGGTTTTTCGATTTTTTTTTTTTAATTTTGGTTTAAGATGTCCAATAATGTTTTTTGAAAACTTTTTTATCGAACAAGTCTTGAGTTTTTTTATATATAAGAACTTAATTCTTTTTTAACGGCTCTAACGATTTTCAATTTTTTTTTTTGTTCTAAAAATGAATATTTTTTAACGAAATCAGATGGCATACTTAGTTTGGAGGTCAGAAAAATTTAAGTTGTTTAAGTCCTTTTAGCAAAGAATTTTATGTTTTTATTTTCAAAAACTTTAAGTAAGAAGCTTTCTATGACCGTGTGACACAATATTTTTATAAAATAGAAAACTTGTTAAACATAATTATTATTTACTTACAGCGTTATAAACACTAATTGTTTTTGATAGACTGTCTATAATTTTCCATGAAAATCGGAATTTTCGTCTGTTGTGCCGTAAACGTTCTATGACTTGTGGACGATTTATTCCAAGAGTTAAACTAACATAATGAAAAAAACGCAACATTTAATGTAGGTCACTTATAATAATAATTAAAACATGTTTCGTTATGTTTATTTTCACGTTGATTTATAACTTAGTTCAAGTATTTCGAACGGAGACTCACTATGGGTTAGAATATTAGTATTTGAAGCAACGCTGGTTCGTATACTAGTGTATTCCTATTCAAAGTGAAAACGTTTCTGATTTTCTTAAATTTCCGTGTTTGATACCAAATCGGTAACTTTATACTTTGATTCAAAGTATTTTTTTTTTTTAATTCTATGTCGCTTTTTCCCTGAGTGTACACTTCATTTTTCTCAATAGATTGGATTTTGTTTAATAAAATCAAGTATTTGTTTGACTTCAAAGAACTTATCAGACTTCATTGTCATAGTAAAATAGTCTTTTGAAAAGGTCGTTTCCTTTGAATATAAATTTAAACATTTACACGTGTGCTTCCCACACGTACATAAGTGAAAAATAAATATTTTGCAGATTTTTTTTCAATCTCAATCCGGTAAAAAATAAAACAAACCAAAAAAAATATGCCTATTCTAAAGGCATACCTCACAAGCACCCAATAGAAATGTTCCATTATCAAGGAGAACTCAATCTTCAAGGATCAATGTTTTGCTAAGCTCCACCACCTGTAGTGTAGTGTTTTCCTATAATTCAATCCACCTGTTAGGATTTAGAGAATCACCCCAAATCACTCACTCATCGTGTTTAAGCATTGAATGTCCGCATGCAATCAAAAAACTCATTTCCTTTTATTAACCCACACACACAATTCATCTAGGTATTAAGTGCTTGTCATTATGTGTTGGTTTGGTTGATGTGTGGCATAGTTATAGTCCTTGTTTAGCAGAGGCTTTTAATTGATGTCATGTGATATGAAATTGTTTGAAATTGAATAAAAAAAAGAATATATTTAATGCAGCACGCACCTTTGTAATGCACAAATTGCATATAATTTGAATCTCATTTTCAAAATGAGAATAAATCATGGGATTAAAAGCTCCTTTAGTGCAGAAAATCTCATTTCACCTTTGGCTTCCATCAGCATTAGTGCAACTCACAGCTTTTTTTTTTTAAAGAAAAACTAGCAATTATACACAATGTTTTGTTTTCACAAAAAAAAAATTAATTTATTCCGAAAATTTTAATATTAATTCAAATTGTGTTTTTGTTTTTTTTTTTTGATACTTTCCGAAATAAAAAAAAAAAATTAAAAAAAATTCAAATTATACTACGAAAATTACAAAACACTCATCAGACGATGAACTGGCAGGACTTATACAAGCAGCAGAAGCTAAACGCCCAGAGGAGCTGACAGAAGAGGATAAATTGGCTCTGTTGGGGCGGCCAAAACCAGGAGACTGCGTTCGTGCAGAACTGCGGATCAAAGAAAGTAAGGAGTTCAAGGTAAGCTATGCATTAAGACATGGATACTTTAAATTCTATTTTAATTAAAGAGCATTCTGTTCTCTGAGATTAAGGTAATAATAAATAGAAAAAGGACGAACCGGAAAAGGGTGAGCAAATGGAAAAGGAGTCTTTTATTTTTTGTGTGTTTATTTACTTTTTAATGTCTTTCAATGCAAAAGCACCAGTCAATTACATTTTCTAGTATTTCACTTAGTGCAGAAGTATTTATTTGATGTTTAGTTTTGTATATTTGCAATAAATGGTGTATTATGCAATGAAAAAGTCATTATGATGGCAAAACAAGTTAAAGTATTGTCTGCATAGTAGGGATCTGTATTAAAATAAGTGAGGTTACTCTATCATTATATTGACTTTCAGAAAAAATGATCGGAACTACCTATAATATTCAGATAGTTCTTTTCAGAAAAAGTACAAATTAAGCCAACAAATTGAAATTTTAAATCACGAAGAAAATTTTCAGAAAACTGACGTCACTTTAGATGAGTAGTTTCTGAAAAACAAGTATTCAAAAACTGCAACAACAAACTGTTACTGACTGACTGATAGATCGTACAAATTAAAAAGTCCGTGACCATAGATCATTGAAGTGTTGCTTAACGGTAGGCTTTGTGTCAAAATTGTTATTCTCCTTTTGGGGGCAACTATTTTAATGGAAATGTTATCAAATAAATGCGGGATTTTTGATTAGTGGTAAGCCCTTGTTAAATATTTCCCAAGAAAAGTGCATAATTTTAAATAGAATATTATTGAAAGCACTCTTAAGTTCGTTGATGATATTTGTTAATAAACCAAAATATATTTGTGAAAAGAAAATACTTCTTATACTCGTGCAAAAGTTATTTATTGAATGAACGTTTTCTAGAACTTCAGTTCTCATCTTCAGATTGGAGCTATTTTTTGAAAATTTTTTTTGAAAAAATTTGCTACAATCTGAAGATAAGAACTGAAGTTCAAGAAAACGTTCATTCAATAAATAACTTTTGTACGAGTATAAGAAGTTTTTTTCTCTTCACTAATTAAATAAACTCGTGCCAGATCCAAAACTTAATTTTTTACGTATAATTAATTCAAAATATATTAGGGGAACAAATTGAATATCTTTGTTTGAGATCTAAGCATGCTCATAACGCAAGATTCGACTAAATTGACCCATGCATTTTTGGCAAAAATGGTCGCACTGGAAAATTTTTGTAAATAACTTTTACGAACAACATTTTTTGCTTCAGTCAGCAACATGTATTTATTAAATTTGTGGGAAACGGAACGTACAAAAATTTAATAAAGATAACAATTCGAAGTTTTTAACAACCTTTTCCAATGACTGTATGCAAAGTTTCTTTTCTCAATAAGTTGTTAAACTATATGGATAAACTAAAGAGGCTTTGGCATTTTTGAAACTCTTGAGGCTAACGGTATTTTGTTCTCAATAGTTACCAAAACTAAAATCAAGATGAAAAGAACGGCTTCACTAATTGTATTATTAGTTTCCGTAATAGTCTAACAGCTAGAAGCCACTTGACTAACCTACTGGTTGCAAGGCTGAAATTTGGCTACAATTGGCTACAATTGTTGTTTAATCATGGTGTTAATTTTACATGAACAGTTAAACAAGACTTTTATAATATATGAGGGTTTCCGAAGTTCTAGAGTTACCACACTTTTTTTTTAATTAAATTTAAAATAGGTATAAATCATGAAAATAATGTAGGTACTTTCAGAGGGCTGTTTTGTTGATTTGTACAACCTTATACTTTTTTATGCTTTAGGAATATTTTTTTCAGTTCTAGCTTGATACAAGAAATAAAGTCTGGCAGCATTGCCGCAGACGAGCCTAGAGTTTTTGTTACTATAAGAATGTTCATAATATTATTTTATTGCTTAAACTTTTTTGTCTCACATGAACAGTTTAACCAGTGTGTTATAATATATCAGGGTTGTCGTAGTGCTAGGGTTGCCATCCTTTTTTTAAATAAAATTTTAAATAAGCATAAACACAAAATTAACGAACTTTTATTGTAGATCATATTTTCTTTGATCTAGTATCAAAAGTATAAAAAATAAAGTCTGGTAGGAAGTTTTTTCTTTTCACTCATCATAAGAAAGTTCAGCATATAATTTAAGATATTGGCTATATTTTTTGCTTAGATTTGGTGTGTATTTTTGTCATAATCAATTTAATTAGATTCTTATAATACATTAGTGTTGCCGCAGTTCTATGTTTGTCATACATATTTTTAAGTTAAATGTAAAATAGGTATAAATGCAGAAATTAACGTACTTTTACTACCTTTTATCTATTTTACATTTATTTAAAAAAGAAAGAACTGCAACACTACTGTATTCTTAGACTCTTATTAAATTGATTATGGAAAAAATACACACGAAGTCTAAGCAATAAATCTAGCCAATTTCTAAATTATATGATGAACTTTCTTATGATCAGTGAAAAAAAAAAGCTTCTTATTCTTTAATAAACGTTTTCGAGAACTTCAGTTCTCATCTTCAGATTGTAGCAATTTTTTTAAAAAATTGTTTAGATATTTTTTTTCAAGAAAATCTCTCAATAAAAATTTATTTTTAATTATTAAAAATTTAAAAGGAATTAATTAAAAATAATAAGAAAAAGAAATGGTGAAAGTGAATAAATGCATCTAGAATTTTGTCTCAAATATGTCTTTTGACGAAAGTGGTTTTTAAAATTTATGTAATAAGGACGAATGTTTTATTTTAATTTATATTTTGTGTACGGTTTATGAAAATTTCTTCAAATGCATTTAATAATTTAAGTTCATTTAATTGTTTCAACAAACGAAAGCCAGCTAAACATGGAGATTTTTATTATATGGTCAACAGGAGTGGAATTATTCTATGTTTTATAATAAATTGATTTATAGTGTTCTGACCATCTTGTTTTACAGATCTTCTTCTTTGACCAATGATAACTTAAACATTTGTAAAAGAATAAATAACTGTTTCACGAGTATAGGAAGTTTTATCTTTTCACTCATTATAAAAACTCGTGCATTCCAAATCGTAATTTTTTTACGTATAGTTAATTTGAACTTTCTGATACTAACACAAACTACAACCTATTCTGGCAAGTACTTCGGCTCAAGGCAACCCCGCAAAAATTTATGTTTTGAACTTATAAACTAGTGGTATCGATTTCCGATCATAACTGGCGAAGTGTTTGGGGAAGGCAGAAGATTTTGCATAATTTTAATTTATATCAATATGAATTATAATATAAAGGAAGAACAATTTGTCAAAAGTAAGCAATTTGGCACAAAATGATAAATACCGAAGCATGGAAAATGTTTGCTGGTGCTTTTCAGATATCAGTAAGGGCATTGTTGTAAACTCAGCAAATTTCAGCTCAAAAAAATTTGTCTGCGTCAAAATTAATTTTAACTATATTAATACATACCTTACTACTAAACACTTTACACCTCTCAAGAATTGGTAAAATTGGAAGAGGCATATTTTTGAAACTATTATGTCTAGGTAAAAATAATAAGTTGTTGTTGTTGTTCAAAAAATTCAATGAAATTGACGGAATAAAGAATGGTCAAGTCTAATAAGCTGACATTCTAGTACGAATAGTACAATAATAACAATAATAATAAATAATAATTTTTGGGTAAAATTCTGGCAAATTCAGCTTGCTTCAACACTTCTTTTAGAGTTAATTTTTTCAATAACTGACGAAACGTAAAAAAATTCCAGGTTTTTGTAAATTTATTTTCCATGTTGCATAACAAAATTTTGTTAGAAAACCTCCGGTTCGGATTTAGCCCCCCCAAAAACATAAAATAGAAAAAAAATATCTTAAACTTAAAACTTTCCCCCATAAAAACCTTTTTGGTCACAACTTTAATTCTGAACTGCATTGTCGAATAAGGTATTAAAAAACCACTTGGAATTAAATGGTTGAGAAACATAAATGCTGATCACTTTCATTAAAGTGCAACCTACCTTACCCATTCAATATGGCTATGCCACTTGTAGTTAGTTAACCGTTCAAAATAAAACCTTAAAAATGTTGAGTTTTTCATTCATAATGGAATAAATTACACGTCTTGAGCCTCCTCTACGTGGATTTATATTTCATACTTTCTTAAAGTTTTTTAGTCCTGCTTATTTGTTTATCACTAAACTAAACCTTTTACTATCTACAGAAACGACACTAGTCCTAGACTTAGTATTTTGATCTATAGATCTACGTGTTCGTATAACTCGTACTTAGATAAATCCAAATTTTCTTACAGAAGAATAATCTTTAAATGATGTTTTTTTAGCTAAAGCTTCTGAATAAAATTTTCACTTATTATTAGTTAGATAAAATTAATACTATCCACAAATTATTCACCAACAGGTAAAAAAAAATCAGCTTTCAAGTGCAATCTTTCACAGTTCTGCTATTTTATATTTTTTTTTATTTTATTTGATTTTGGCAATTATCCATTTTTTTAGTTACACACATACATATCCTTTTACCACATAAAAACAATTTGTTTTTTTAGGATCATTAACGAAGAACATTTGTGATGAAGGACATACTTACTTATTTTCCACTTTTGCTCGTTAAATATATTAAGCAAACACTAGAATTAATTACCACTTTGCAAGAAAAGCCCATCGCCATCATCATTAGCATCACTCCTGCTGTTCGTAGGTACTTGGAGTATTTGCATTACAAATTTCACCGCATACATTTTTAATGTGTAAGCCTCACTCATTTTACAACTTCTTCTTATATGTGCATGGATGTGCCTCTGGTGTATATTTTTGCAAAGCATTCTTAAAGGTTTGTCGGCACATAAAGTTATACCCATCATATACACTTTTCTCATCATATAGAAGTATTTAAAGTTTTAAATTTCAATTCCTGGTGGGTGTTATGAACAAAAACCACTTGTTAAATTACATGCTTAAGCTCTCAAGTGCTCTTATTATATGACAAAAGGGTGCAAAATGGGCTTAAGGTACCCTTCTACAGTATTAACCATAATATACAAAAGTTAAACTCCTAACTCCTAGAAAAACACAAACAATACCTACTCGTACAATATTTAAAAGTTTATATTCTCTGGATGGTCTGTGCCTCTGCTGAGATGTTCTGGGCTGGGAACTACTATTAAAGGTAACTTCTTGGGTAAAGTGGGATCACTTTGTAGGAAATGGATTATTTTTTTTATTTCTGTTGTTGTATTTTAATCAGTAAACGTTAAACCATAGCTATAAGGATTGTCCTCACCAAACGTTCCGTTCTCTGTTGCCTTTTTAGTGTATAATGTAACTTGAAAGTTATCCCACATACACTTAAACGAGCAAAAGGATATACATATATGCGTTCACTTTATATAATGTTCACGGTTCAGTTATGGTTGTTCAGGGCATGGGGATGTCGAATTAAAAACCTCTCAGGAGTTAACTGTCTGGGAGGTAGCGTTGCTAATGTAAAAGTAGTGTTCACACCTAAAATAGATTTTTCTTACATTTTATTTACCTTGAATTTGACCTTCTGCCGAATTCTTTGTAAATTGTTATTTTGGGAATAGAAAAAACATGAATTTTGAAATTAATTTCATTTCTTTTAAAAATTATTTCCAGGATAATAAATATTTTTTCGGCTACATTCTCATAGTTGCGAGAAACATGAATCATATTTTCAAATATGGAAGCAAAATTTGATTGATGCACTTCATTCTAATACCTAAGACTTACTCAATCCATAGATATATCGATATATATTCTTTGTCCTAACAAGAATTTTCCATGTTGCACAGGGCCAAAATGAATCAGAGGTTGGCAAGAGCGATTAATCGACTAATTTCTAAGAGAACAAAACGAACATATAAAAAAGAAAAAAAGAGGTTCAACGTGACACTGGGGATTTAAGCTGCGAACCCTATCTTTATAACCCCTCTCTTTTTTGCCATTTAGCCATGAATTAGATAGTTTATAGTTATCGTTTAGTGTAGAATGTATCACTTAGAGAACAAATCGTTTGCAGCAAACGACTTCGTTTGCAGTAAATTGATAAATTTGTTTGCAATAAACACTTTTTGCAAAAGATAGAAAAAAAATCAGTGTAACACCGGTGATTTAACATGTTATCTCGCTTTCGAAGCGACGAACTGTATAAATTTTTTCTGTAAATCAATTGTATATTTACACCAAAAGTGAAGTTCTTTGCAACAAACAACTCTCTGGCAAGGTTCTTTGTAAACTATTCATTTGTTTGTTTCAAATGAAAAAGCGTTAAGATGTGAGAAGCATTTTCGTTTGCCGCAATCAACTCATAAAAATGAGCTTCAAACGAATGGCTTGTTTTGCATTATGTTTGCTGGAAAAGAATAACAATAAGGTGCACATATAATACAGTTGCTACGTATGGAAACTATTGCGAGGATTGTATTAACTTTCCAGAAAATGATCTTCATTTAGTTCAAAAGTTCAAAGGACATTCATTAGTCGCAAACGAAAAAAAATATTGCTGACTTGCTGAATTTGGCGGAGCAGAAATATTTCTCCAGCTCATCATTATTTTATCTAACGTTGAATTTGATGTTCTTAGTTTTTCATCTAGCATCTGGAACAATCTAAAGAGTTGATTAATGATTTATATTTTCTTCGCCGAACTGCCCTGATAAAGGTCGCGTAATCTGATGAAGCAAAGTCTTATCATAACTTGCTACCTTTGATTTAGATAGCAATTCAAAGTTTCTCATTTGTTTGTGCCTGGATGGACCACGAGTAGGTATATTTTCTTCAGGCCAAATTGTACAAAAATATGCTCTTGACCTAGACATCTCTTGGCTGTTTCGACCAGTAACCCATTTGAAACAACAACTTTGAATTTCGTTACGCTAACTTTTCTTGGTAGGCTCGTCTATGAAAATATGAATCATCATCATTCAAATTAAATGGTTTATTTTTTCATACAGCGAAATGGTCTTTGTCGTTTAACGGCTTTGAGAAATGTGCTTTTCAGATCAACAAAACTGATGCATACCAAAATATTACGGTGTTTATCATCTCGTTGCTATAACCCTCGTTTTTGGTGATCAGAGCTGTAAAAAACTAAACAGTCAATTGGTAATGCAGTCAATTCAGTCGCATTGACTTTAATTTTAACTGCACGTTAGTACTGC
This sequence comes from Meliscaeva auricollis, assembly GCA_948107695.1. NCBI lineage: Eukaryota > Metazoa > Arthropoda > Insecta > Diptera > Syrphidae > Meliscaeva > Meliscaeva auricollis. The sequence goes on along the minus strand of OX403616.1, from coordinate 114,301,947 downwards.
TAGTAAGTAACTTAACTACAAAATATGCAGTTAGCATTCAGTACAAATATTCTGAATGTACAGATAATGAAAGAAGTTAATTGATTAAAAGTTAATAAACTGCAATACTTTTTGACTGGTTTAAGTGCTTTATTAGAAAGCTTCTTGTACTGTTGTGTGACTAAAACCAGTCAAAAGTAATGCAGATAATTAAATTTTAGTCAAATAACTGCTTTCAAGAACTGTAGTCAATAACTGTTCCTTTGAACTAACTGTAGTCAATATTTTGAGTGTAGTTTAACAGTCACAGTAAGTTCGCTTTTGTAAGTTTGAAGACTTAAGAAATTAAGTCTTTTTAGTAAATTAACTGCAGTACCACAAAGTGTGCAGTTTTTGCAACTCTGCGGGTATTCTCGATAAAATTCGTAATCATTTTTGACACTTTTTTTTAGAAATGCGGTTGAACTTAAAACGATATTTTTGCGATATTTTTGCGATATTTTGTTAACATATTACAAAACAACGACAGAGAATTTTGGAACAGATATTGATTTGACTCAATCGTGCCTTTGGTTCATTCGTTATTAATTTGTTAGTGACATCTAATTGAAAAATATATAATTACTACAGAAATTGCAACGCTACCTCGTAGATTATAAAGGTTAACCTAATCTTCCTCCTGGGTACTTTCTGCTGTATCAAGTTTCTACAGAATGATAAAGAATATTCCGTTTTTTCTTCTATTTCATTTTTTTTTAGAATACTGTAGATAAACTTGTCCAGAAGGCTAATGCGTCGCTACTCCTGGGAACCTCAAGTTGGAAGGAACAATTTACGGAGGCACTCACTGTCAGTGCGGGTAAGAAACTTAGAACTTGTTTTTTCTTCTTCTTTTTTTTTTTTTGTACTACACGCAAGCTAGAAAATGAACTAATTTTCGATAAAATTCAGGAGACGATGATGATGGTGAAGGTGGTGGCGAAGATGGTGAAGAACCCTCACCAACATGCGGTGATTATATCATGCATTTTCTAACGGTCTTTTGGAAAGTCCTTTTTGCATTCATCCCACCAACAGGTAAGAAATATAGCAACCATAAATAGCTTTTTTTTATCTGTAAACTGAAACGACTAAAAAAAAGTTTACAAAACTTGAAACGTTGCCAAGATAATAATTACATACAAGGAATCTTGCTTGGTTTTTTTGTATTGTAAAATGTGCTTTAGATACATTTGACTCTTTGTTGAAACAGATATTTAACACTCTTGTTTACTCTTTTAAACTTTTTTTTTCTAGATATCGCCGGTGGATATTTATGTTTCGTCGTTTCAATTACGTGTATAGGTGTAGTTACAGCCGTTATTGGTGATGTCGCATCACATTTCGGCTGCACTTTGGGAATAAAGGATGCTGTCACTGCCATATGCTTTGTTGCTTTAGGAACAAGTATACCTGGTGAGTATAATTTTCACAAATACTCAAAATATTGATCGTATCATATAATCATAATCTCAAATTCACGGGCTTTCTTCTTCCACTCTTTTTATAGTTTTGAAATATTTGAGCTCAACTCAACGTTCCGAATTCGGTCGTTCTTTTCGGCTCTTCATAACTTTTTGGTAAATCTTAGAGATTAAGTGGGATCTCAGATCAATGAGAACCCCCCCCCCCCCCAATAGCCCAATTGCCGATAAAAAGCTCTATCTGATAGTCCTGCCCTAAACTCCAAACTTTACCCTCTAATTTTTAATTTATGAAAAAATCTGAAGATCAGAAACCAATTTGTGGATGGGTAAAGTGCGCGTAGGAACAGATATCTAATAGTTTGAGTTTGATTTTTTTCTGTTGGAACAGCCGGGTTTGCGCCAGTTTGCTGGTAGTTTGACATTTATTTTAATGTCATGAACAAAAATTAATGCACCCTTGAAAAACTAGCTCGGAAAATAACAGAAATGCCAACATTTTGACAGAAAAAATTGGTGATTCACACTCAAACACTGTAGGTGTAGCTTACGCCGCGGCCACTTCCTGTACTTCTTATTCAATGGTTGCAACGACTTTAATCTCCCACCTGAAAGAGACAATACAGTAGTGGAAGATCGTTATTTAAATTGCTTCCTTTAACAACATAAAAAATTCTTCACCCCTTTCAAATCATTCCTATGTTAGTTTCCTTCAGCTTCAGTATATCGAGCCACTCATTCTTAAGCGGCTAGTGCTGATACCAAATTGATGAAGAAGTTGAATGTTTTGTTTAGTTTAGTTTAGTTGATTTTTCAGTTTTAACAATAAGATTGTTAGTGGTTTAAAGTCTAAATATTTGTGAAGGAATAAACCAATATATTTCCACACTTTTATTTAATTTTAATTCTACGTCTTAGAAAATGAAACCGTTATAATTAAATTTTTTTTTTAGATACATTTGCTAGTAAAGTAGCAGCTATACAGGACAAGCATGCCGACGCTAGTGTCGGCAACGTAACCGGAAGTAATGCTGTTAACGTATTTCTTGGAATTGGTGTAGCGTGGACAATCGCAGCAATTTATCATGAATCACAAGGACACAGTTTTTATGTTGATCCCGGAAGGTATACAATTTCTCTTAAATACATAATATTCTTTTAAAAACATACATATTCAAAAATGATTTTACAAAAATGTATAACACATTATTTTTTTTATTCATAATCCTTTTAGTCTAGCATTTTCTGTGACATTATTTTGCACAGAAGCATTAATAGCAATTGCTATTCTCATGATACGGCGAAATAATGCCTTTGGCGGAGAACTTGGTGGACCAACTGCATGTAAATACTTAAGTAGTGCAATACTTTTCTCTCTTTGGATCATTTATGTTGTTCTTGGCAGTTTAGAGGCTTACGGAATTATTGAAGGATTTTAAAAAAAAGTTAACTTTTCAAGAAAAAACTAATAATAACAAAAATAAAGCAACAATAAACAACGAAACAAATTAAATATTTTGATATTGTTGCCCATTTTAACAACAACCCCATATATGACTTTGTATTATTAAATGTAATTTTTAGTTTAAAATAATTTAAGTACCAAAACTTTTGTTAATTTTTTTATTTACTTTTTTTTTCATTAAACAAAAACAAAAATACTTTACCGGTCCTCGACAGAATTTACTTTTTTATTTTTTGTTATTTTTAGTTCTTAGAATTTCGATCTTAATTTTAAATGTAAGTATAGTTTCAAAGTAAACAGAAAATGCCTCCTCAAGTTTCATTTAGTTTGTTAAACTTTAAGATTTTTTTACATAAAGATAACTGAAAAAAAAAAACATTAATAAAAAATCTTGTAATCAATAGAGATAAATTTCTTCATTCGAAGAAATCGATGATTTATAGGGAATGTATTTTGAAAATAAAATACGTTTTCAATACTTAAGTGTATAAAATATAAACGCAAGAGAAATGCATTAATTTAAGAACCAACATTCATTTATAAAAGAAAAAAAAATAAGTACATATTTTTATATTACCATAATGTTTTTTTTTTGTTTTGTCATAACTTTTTTTAACATTTATGTTCTTTTTTTCATTTTGGCCATTTCTTGAACAAAAATATCTTAAGCTAGAAATGTTAATAACTTTACTTTAAGCTGTGAGATGATTATTAGTTGAAAATTGGAATTAAAAAAAAATATATATGGACACATTTTATATTTATATTTATTTTATTTAGAATTTTATTGAAGCATTTTATAGCAGTTTTAGTTCTTAAATACTTACAATGGCGTTTGGTTAAGATTAAGTTTTCCATCTTACTTCCTGCAACAAACTCGTTAATAAAGTTTAGCCAATTTGTGTATATTATAAAAAGAACGATGGGCAAAATGGGTGTAGATCCAACAGTATTGAAATGTATCTCAAATGAAAGCCTATTACTAGTACTTGATTTCATAATGTGACCAGAGATAGAGGCAATTAAATGAACTTAAATGAATTTGAACTCCTATAGACAAAAGGAAATATGAACACGACATAAACGACTTTCAATGGAACCCACTTCCAACTAAATCAGTACAAGTCGTATCCACTCGCTGAGAAAAGCATGTGTAGATGATAGCACTAGGTTATGATTTGCGTCTACTCAGTTTTAGTCTAACACCTCTTAGGGAACAAATCTATTTTTGAATAACACAGACCAACACTGTTTTTGGGGCGGAAATTTGAGACCTGATTTTGAGAGTAGCTCTTTCTGAAGTGAATACACAATCGTCTGCTTTTTTTAAAAATCTCGTGAATCAAGAGCTTTTTGCTGAAACGAAACAACACAAAGTCTTAACTAAGAGTTTACTCAGAGAAAAAAGGAGCCCATAAGAGCTTATGTTCAACGTAATTATTTTAAGTATCGTATCAGCAAACGGCCTTAAAATCCTACTTTTTTTCAAATTAAGATTACTCAAAGAAGAAGAAAGGGATTAGTAAAATTCTTATTGGATTTTTATGAAAAATAACAGTACAAAATCTTTTACAAACAATTTTGCGGTCATGTAATCAAAGATTGAGTAATACAAAAAACGCCATTCACATTCTGATCAAAATATCTCTAAAAAACGCTGTATTAAGAATTCAGAATAAGCACACAAAAATCCATAAAAAAAAAACATATTAGACGTTCGATACGATTTTCATTAAATATTGGAAGTTATTGCTTCTAAAAAAATCGGCATCTGGACGTTTAAGGCGTCTAGAATTCGAATCCGTCGTTCTTAGACAAATATGTGTGCGTTTATGTACTTATGGTACAAATTATAACCTTGTGTCGAAATATGAAAAAAATATTTGTTGTTAACTTTTCTGCCCTCTATCTTTCTTCGCGCTAAATTCAGAGGGTCAGACCCATGAAAATGTTCAAAATGTCGAGCTGAATATTTGTTTCCCACAAAATTTTTCTCCCTGACTAATGGGATGTGAATTACATCGATTTGAAAAATTAAAGGGGGCAAATTGGGGAGAAGCGCTGGCGAGGGGAATATGCCATTTTTGTTTCTTATGTTCAAGACTCAAGGAACAATAAAATGCAAACAAAACCTTGTTAATAACTTTTGTGATGTTTCCCTGATTTTTTATTTAATTTGAAAGTAGTAGAATGAAGATATCGGTTCCGGTTAGAAAAATCACACAGAGAAAAATTGACCACACAAAATAGAAGAAAAACTATAAGATTTCTCTGGTTCTTATCCAAGAAGATAATCTTTTTTTTATTAATAGCAAAACCTTATTAAAAAAAAATGGAAAAATAATAGTTCATGCAAACACGCACCTTCAGCAAGTTTTAGCCGTTCAACTGAAATTAGGTTTCACCATGGATAAACCACCGAAATCGGTGAATTGAAATCCTGAACCAATTTCGAACTCCGTTTGTACACCTGGCTCTACCTTCTCGGATCTAGGCCAGCATACTATACAAAATAGAAGAGCCAATTTTGGTTTGAGTGGAAAATTGAAAAAATTATGAAAATCTTATTAAAACATGAAATCAGTAAGGTTTCTCTATTGAAATATCTTACTATTCACTCATATATCTTATATTTTACTCCAAATAAAACAGCTCAATAAGAAAATTTTTATATTTTAGATGATTCTTTTTTACCGAGCAAAAATGCAAAATTAAAGAAGAACATAATGTTTTTATGTTTATATCGTAAAAAGTAAATTAGTGTTTAGTTAAAAAAATTTAAAAAAAATTCGAGTTTCAAAAAAAGATCACAAAATCTTCCATTCTTTTACTTGATTACGAATAGTAGCTAAAACTAACTGTTTCCATATTTTAAATTAAATGAAAAGGTGTTTTGAGTACAAATGGCCTTAGTTCAAGACATAACTTCATAAAATCGACAGTCTAGCCTAGTCTTTTTTTTCGTACCAAACTGAAATAAGTTCTCCCTAAAATGTCTGTAATATTTAGTAGACAGCTATTGATTTTTAATAATGCAATTCAATAACACACACTGGAACAATAAATAAAGCTTTCATTTTTCTACAAAAAGGTTACAATTTTAAAAATTTGTGACTATAGCACGTTCTTCATCCTCGAAGTTGTTAGGATAGCTGCGTAAGCAACAGTGTGACCTTTTTTATTCTGAGGGGCTATGAAACAGATAAATTTATCTAATCCCTGGGAAGCTCGAATTTGGCCCATTTCCTCCATACCCATTGTTTTTTTTTTTTTTTAATTAAAACATTGGATTTTATAAGGTTTATACATAACTAAAAACCACATAGTTATTTTAGTTTAAAAAAAATGTAATAATAATATTAAAATAATTTGCAAAAACAAAACTATTTTTTTTTTTTTGTATTTTGTAAAAAATTCAAAAAATCAGTTTGAAAAACAAAATATTATATTGTTTTTACGTTTTTAAGTTTGAAAACTATTTCGTCAAAAAGTTTAAGCTATACATATATATGCGACATAAATTATTTTTTAACCAGCATTTGTTATTTAACAAGGAAAGATAGGGTTTAGGTACAAATAAATTATTTCTTAAATTTTTTTAAATTGGTATTGACGTAGAATGTCACCCTCTATAACAATTCCCAATTCCATCGAAATCCTCTATTGCATTTTTTTCAAATTGCATTTAAAAAGAGGAAGTGATGTGAAAGTTTATCAAGCTGCAGAATTTATGCTAATAATATCCAGCCATATGAGACATGATTTAAAGGTATTTTTGTAATGCTGGATTAAATAAGACTACCAATTTCCACCAATTTTGTTTTTTTTTTTTGATTAATTACCATAGCATTACAAAAATCCATCCAAATAGGATTTACGTGTTCGCATAATAATTAATTTTATTTTTGACGAAGTATTGATTTTGAAAATAAATTGACTTTACTCTCAGTCTGTGGGCAAATAATTGTAAACTAGCGTTTTGTTTTTTTCTTTCTTTTCAAATACCGATTTTAATTTGTCAGAATGATGAAATTATGTTTTTATTTTGTTATTTTTGTGTATCTGTTATAATATATTGGACACTGTACACTGCAATATTCAATTAATATATGATTTCTCAATCAAAAATGTTCAGCTTATTTATTATTTTACCTTATTATTTAACATTAACAAAGAAAAAAAATGAAAAAGTCATGTAAATATCATCCTTTTAAATAGATATATAAATTCAATCTAATACACTTAATGAGCCAAAATTGATCACATTTACATACTATAGTATTACATAAATAACAAATAAACTATAAAATATATAAAATAAAATTTAAAACAAAAAAAAAACATTTTTAAATCTTTCTGTAATGTCATGTCATTTTAAATCTAAAAAAAAATATTAAAGTAAATAAAAATAAAAACATAAAATCCAAGGTGAGTGTGTTCCTTAATTAAAATAATAAATATTTATACATAAACATAACATAACAAATAAAACCTACTAAATTTTATCCAAGTATATCCCTTTCATTTACATATTAATGAGCAGGAAAGATTTTGTATTGAATAAAAAGAAAAAAAAACACCTAATTTTCATTCAAGTCTGATCCATTGAAATTATATAAATGTTAAATTAAAAACTAAATATAAATCAAATAATATTGTCATGGATACTCATTAACATAAAAAACAAAATAAAAACACGTCCCTTTTGTAAATAAAATAACATCAGTTTCACCAATATATTAACTTAAACGGAAAAGACAATACAATTCAAAAAATGGTAAAAATATAAACTTAAACATAAAAATGGATTAAATTATTATTTATTTCAAAAACAATAAAATAAAATGGCAAAAATAATAACAATATTTTTTTTTATTTATTAATTATTATAATTTAATAGTAGTTGATATTTGTAAGTTAACTCTAGTCAATAAGTAAGATATTAAATAAAATTGTTATTTTAGTTAATTTTAATTAAAAATTAAAAACAAAAAAAAAAAACAAAAACTATTAAAGTCTTCGAGCATAAGTTATATTTTGGAAATTGTTAAAAAAAATCGTAAATGTATTGAAGAAATAAAACTAAAATTACAACAGAATTGTATATCCTTTATATAGCAAATTTGTATATATATTTTGAATTTTATTAGATAGAGCTTCCAAATTATTATCAATGTGAATTGTGAATATATATGTTTTTCATCCTAAAAGTCCCTAATTAATATTAAATAAAATCAAATCATAAACAAGAAAAATCCTCAAAGCTAAATATTTTACCACAACAAGCATAATTGGTATTTAATAAAAACTAGAAAAATATTTTAGTTTTATAACAAAACACACTGATTTCTAATAAATATTTTATATTTTTTATGAAAGCAATATCTCGAGATACAAAAAAAAAAACATAAATAAAAAAAAGAGATAAAACGTACAATGTAGTGCTTTCAATTTTATGATTTAAAAATATAGATGAAATACATAAGAAAACAATAGCAAAAAGCAATTATATTAAAAGTGAAATACAACATTTAAAAAAATAAAACAAACGTCCTAAACCAGCCATATAAGTAATGATATTGTATTAAAACAAAAATAAAAAAAAGTGAAATTATTTAATTTATATATATTTATATAATTTTTATTTTATAAACAATAAGTGAAACAGTAAATATATATATAATATATTTTTGATTTGTAAAATCTATTGTATCGTTATAATTATATATACCATGTTTACATGTTGATTTGTAAATTGCATAAAATGTATGATGTATTTCAATATTTATATAAAATTAAGTTAAACATTATATATGTATTGATGTACACAGAATTTCGTGTATAGATTGGAAATGAGAAGTACTGCATTAAAGTAATTGTTTTTGTTTCAAAAATCGAAAATATAATTTTATTGTTTGATTTTTCTTCTGGAAATATTTAGTAGTTTTTCTTAGTGGTAAGTTTTATTTGCAGACCCTGGCAGCTTACAGTTTGACAATAATGTTGGTTTATCCATCGTTTAAGTGAGTAGATAGACGAAGGATGCAACTCCAATATGAGTCTACGAGAAAGATGATTTACTACATGAAAGCTAGTAAAAAAAGCCATTTTGTGGAATGCCTAAAACAATTTAGTTTTATCTTTTTGAGGGCACTTTACTTCAAAGTACACGCCAGGCGACACCTTTTTAGCTATCGTACAAATACAACCATTTTGACTCCAGCCTAAGGTGATAATCGAGATGCGGAGAGCAAATTTTCAATCCACGCCAGGCGAACACCTTTTTAGCTATCGTACAAATACAACCATTTTGACTCCAGCCTAAGGTGATAATCGAGATGCGGAGAGCAAATTTTCAATCGTCGAATTGATATCGTCAAGACGATAGTGATTTTGAGAGTTACGGATATCGTTTGGCGATAATCGAATTACGGAAGGACCCCCCTGATTTTTTCAAATCTGAGAGAAGGGTATTAGAAAAGCTTAAGTTGTGGTTTTTGGGACGCCAACCGTCTGGTGAAATCTGCCATTTTGAAAAACGTGAATTGATCTATATCTCCAAAACTATAATATTTATTAATTCCAAAAAACCCAAATCGATGCATTAAATATCGTAATTTAATCCAGTCAAAGGACGGCCTACTCATCGCTATACCAGTTCAGACTTTTATTTTAGTGTAGGTAGTGTCTAAGAAAATTTGCACATGCACTGAGGAAACAAATCGTTTGCGGTAAACGAAAAATTTGCCCAAACGACTTTTGCTGGACGATTTTTCGACGTCGTTTGCAGCTAATAGATAATTTCGTTCGGGTTAAACACTTTTTGCGAATGATAAAAAAAAAAATTCAGCGCAATGCCGCTGATTTAACCTGCAACCTCTCACTTACTAAGCGAGTATCTTGTCATTCTGCTAAGAACTGTGTGCATATGAACAAAATGTGAGAGCCAATAGTTTGCACCAAACACCTTTTCGTTTGTTGGACAATATTTTTTTCGATTTTAATTAGTTTGCAGCAAACTGTTAAGCTCGTTTGATTCAAATACTTTATTATAAGTTCAGTATAACACCGGCGATTGAATCTGCGACCACTCGCTTCCGAAGCAAGCCTGTTGCCATTGCTCTACGAAGTAGATAACTTTCGTTTAGCAAAGAATAAATATGAACATCAAAAACATGGAGTCAATTATTAAGAACATTTTTCCCCCGCAATCATTTGTTGTAAAAGTAAAAGTTAAGTTCTTTGCAACAAACTACTTTCTGGAGAAGTTCTTCACAAACTATTAATTCGTTTGCTGCAAACAATAGAATTTTTTAGTAAACGAAAAGGTGTTTAGATGGGGAAGCATTTTCGTTTGCCGCAATCAACTCTTGAAAATGAGCTAAAAACGAATGGCTTGTTTTGCATTTTGTTTGCTGTAATAGAACTTCAATTTGGGTCAAATGTACAGTTGCTACGAATTAAAAACTTTTGCGGGGATTGTATTAACTTTCCAATAAATGATTTTATTCAATTCAAAGGATATTAGTCGCAAACGAAAACAAAAATATTATTTCTCTAAGTGTAGTACTACACGTTTTATGGGTTTCACAAATTTTTCATGATTGAAGAGTCGTATTTTGGAAACTGTTGTGTCTACGAAGACGATTTTGGACTCACATTTTGGAAAATTCAGTTTCCTTGCACACTTATATACATACATAGTTGCAGTCAAAAACTGCAAAACTATTGCAAATTTCGCTTTTTATATTATATAAGCAAACCTCAATTCAGCCACCCCAAAAACATGCAGTATGAAAAAAATCAAAACTACCCCTAAACCTTCCCTCCAGGAACCTATTTGATCACATATTTGATGTAGTTATTATATGCTGAATCACTGAGTGGAAGAACAGTACAAGCCCAAAATCTTAGTTTTGAGAAAAACAAAAGGTATTGAAAAATATAATGAATAAAAGAAATATTTGAAATGTACCCGTTCTTAAACTCAACACAAAATGATACAAAACCTAAATTTGTTTTATATTTTTATTGACTTTTCAAATTATAATGAACTAAAAATACGATACGCTTGATGTTCTCTCCCATGATATTATGTGAATTAATGACGATGAATTGAATAGAAACCGGAGCCATTGAGTTTAAGAATAGTAAAAGTCCAGGATTTATAGTGTTCTTCTAAATAGGGCTTTGTATAAGAAAAAGTATATTTTTACATATTTCGTGCATCTAGATTTATGATGAAAACAAGCAACAATCATGTTTTAGTTAAAATTCAAACAATTTTTTATTTACATACTGAATAGTCTAACATACATATAAACAATAAATGCAAATTCCGACACGTACGAACAATAAATGTAAATTCCCTTCATTGTTATTAAATTATTTGCGTTTGATAAAATGTGTTACTTACCACAAATGTTTATACATTCAACAATTTTCAGTAAAATAAAACTCTGCAACCATGTTTCTGTTTGTTTCAAAAATAACACACAGAAAAATAATTTTAATAAATTATTCTGGGAAAAACCACAAAGAAGCCACTATGCAATGTAGCTCAAAATGTGTTAATCCTTACATTCTATAAACAGCAATATTTTTTTCCTTTCCACCAGGCTCCATACTAATTGTCAACATTTACATTTGCACCATCATCCTCAGAGCTCCTTTGAAATAATCATCATTTCTGAGTAGTGTTTTTTTCAAATAGTCAAAGGCAAATTTAAGGAAACTATAAGATTAGGCGATATGTGAATAATACACAAATTTCATTTGTGTTAAGTCCAACAATTCCTATTCTCGGATTGTTAAGAACGTGCGGAAGAATGAAAAAACTTTCATAAAAAAAATGCTGCAAGTTATTCTTAAAAGAATTGACATACTATACATGCTACCACACCCCGAATCCAGCTGATACGGCTAGAGGTGGATCAGTAATTCTTAAAAAGAGATTAAAACACTATGAAGAAGCTAAGTTTACAAACGAGAATATGCAAGTAGCAACAATTAGTATCGGTATGAAAAAGAAAGAGTGTAAGTTAGCATCAATATACTGCCCAACAAGGCGATCTCCAACTGAAGATGACTTTACAGAATTATTAAATCTTTAAGGACATAATTTACTTGTTGGTGGAGATCTTAATGCTTAGCACACCCATTGGGGATCCAGACTTATAACATAGAAAAGGTAAAGCAAATTGAGCATGAAGTGGAACAATTCATTGCCGATGTTCAACAAGCTGCCGTCCAAGCAACGAACTTAAATCTACGAACTCAAAAATGATTCACTAAGTAGATTCCTGAAAAGCTTAATGACGGATGCTTCAACTGATTATTTGCTCCGGAAAGCAGCTAAGCGCCTGACGGGAAGACGGGAAATGGATCGAAAACCCGAAAGAAAAAGCTAACCTCTTTGCAGAACATCTTGTGAATGTTTTGAAGCCATTCCCAGCAAACACATCTGATAACAGCTTACAGTTAATTGATAAAGTAGATAAAGTTGAAATACAAATTGTCACACTCAAGGAAGTAAAAAGTATGTGGCAACATCAACTATCGAACAAAAAATCGCCTGGGTACGATCTAATAACTGCTCAGGTTATGAAAGAAATGCCATTAAAAGCCTCCATAAAACTCCAATACATAATAAATGCATGCTTAAAATTCAATATGTCCCACATCATTGGAAAATCGCTGAAGTGATTGTTATATCTAAACAAGGTAAGCCACCAACAGAAGTTACGTCCTACATACCAATATCGCTAATACCATTTATGGCAAAAGTTTTTTTGAAAAATTGCTACTGGAAAGATTGAGCAAATTATAGAAGAAAGAAATCTTATTCCAAATCATCAGTTTGGATTCAGAAAAATCATTCCACGATAGACCAAGTTCATAAAATAACGTATGTAATTGAAAAAAACACTAGAAGAAAACAAGTATGCACGGCTTTATTCTTAGATGTTGCTCAAGCATTTGATAAGGTAGTGCATGAGTGTCTAGAGTACAAACTGCAAAGGGATTTACCTAAGCAGCACTTTGAAATACTAAAATCGTATATCTCAGACCGACTCTTTAGGGTACGGTACGATCAAGAATATTCAGAACTTAAGAAAATAGAGCTGGTGTTCCACAAGGAAGTGTCCTAACACCTACCCTGTTTTTGCTATATACAAGGGATATACCATGTGGATAATAACGCCATTGTGGCTACGTTTGCAGATGATACTGTAATTTTAGTAACCGACAAATGCGTCATCAAGGCAGCAAAAAAATTGCAACATGCAGTCGACAACAGTAAGAGATTGGATCAAAAAATGGCGTATCAAACTCAATGAAACAAAATCTGCACATATAAACTTTACAAATATAAAGTTAATCAATGTTCCAATATTCATTAATAATCAAGTTGAACCTTACGCCAATACGGCCAAATACCTTGGAATGAATTTGGATGCAAGGCTCATATGGAAAGAGCACATCAAAAAGTAAAGAGATCTAAACTTAAAATATAGAAAAATGTACTGGCTAATCGGTAAAAATTCTGATTTATCTATCCAAAACAAAATAATGCTTTATAAACAATTACTAAAGCCTGTATGGACCTATGGAATCCAATTATGTGGCTGCACAAAGAAAACAAATACCGAAATCATCCAAAAACTCCAAAGTCCTTCGTGGAATAGTAAATGCACCATGGTATATAAGAAATAGTGTTTGCATCGTGACCTACAAATAGAAATGGTTACAGAAGTTGTAAAAAAACACGCTGTATCACATAATCAGCGATTGCATAGTCATATAAACTCTAAAATGGAGTCCGTATTACATACGAGAAGCAATGTTCGGAGACTAACAAGAACCAAGCCACATGAGATAAAGGTCTAAAGGCAACGCAAAGTATTAAAAGTTAAAACTTCCCCCAAAATTATTAAAACATTGAGAAAGAAAACTCAGTTGTCGACCTTTCATAGATTGGTTTAGAGGTGGTTTTAGTGAGGTATAAAAATTATATCTTAATGTGACCTTGTCAAATTATGACCTATGTGACCTTTTCAAATTATTGACAGAGCTCTCTCCTTTGGCAAATATTAAAATCATTCGAAAACCATCCGACCGATGTCAATCCGGTCGTGCGTCGTCTGGTAAGTTCATCAATGCGAACCCCCCTAATCAGTTTTGACCCAGAAAAATTTGAAGAATATGGGGTTCGTGTGCTGTGTGTGTCAAAATTGTTGACCAATCCTTCAACAAATACCATTAAACTGGGAACTTGTATCATGCTGAATGCTACCGGTTTATATACAAATTGATCCAGTAGCACACGATTCGTGTAAACAACAAAATTTTTGTAAAAATTTATATATTTTTGACATAAACATGCACAAAACCATATGAACCACAAATTGAATGACAGAAAATAACATTATAAACACAATTTGTAAATGATTTAGTGTCATCCGAAGTATGGTTCAGATGATATTGTGTATTTTTATTGCAAAAATGCACAAATGTTTGTGTATACACAAGTCGTGGGATCTAATATTTAATATTGTGGGCAATCCTCAAACAGTTGGGTAAGTCCCTAAGCCAAATGGAACTATATAAAATATTTAATAATCGAATACATTTCCTAAATCATTTGTGTATCTGCTAAAAATTTGTGAATGTTCCAATTTTTAGAATTCACGAATGATTTGACATACACAAATAGAACCCAAATAGTCATAACTCATAACCATAAGACATTTTTGTATACTTTATCAGGCGCTTTTTTTTTAATTTTATTTTTACAACAATAGCTCTTCCTTCTCTGAGCCAAAAAGTTCTGGTATACCAACGTTGACATGAAGCGAAATCTCCACAATATTCACTCAAAATATAAGCAAACTAGTGAATCCTGTAGAAAGAAAGCAACAAGTGAACCCTCTTGAACAAAACTTAATATTGAAATTGACTGCAGATAGGCCTTTTACTATGAAATGTACACAAAACGCAAATGGAAATGCTTTTTCAAAAAAAATCAAAAAATGAAAAGTAAAATAACGTCTTTATAATACAGAGTCATAACGAAAAGAGGGATCCTGATGGTGCTGGTGATGATGATGATGATGATGACGACAACGACGACGGCATTTAAGGCTTTAGAATTTTCAATTAGCATTTTGGCGGTAGTAAAGAGTAAAATATGCTGCACACACATGGGTGTTGGCTGCGACATGCCCCATGGGAACTTGTCAAAAGTTACGTCTTTATGTCGTTGACGTTCGTTCGTCGTCTACCACCCGTGCGGTAGTACAATGTGTTTATGAGGGAGTTATCCTTCAATCTTGATATTTTGTCATTTTTGTTCCTAGACAAATTATCAAGTCCATGTAGCACAAGGAATTTCCTAGTCACATTATCAGTTTCATTCCATCACACACTCCAAGACCCCAACTCAGAGGCAGAGAGTGTATAGTATATACTATAGAAATGGCAAAGGGGTAACATCTGTCGGAGACTGCTTCATTGTTTTGTCTTCAAGTCGGATTTAGTATCGGTTCGGTTTGGTATATTAGAGTGCTGGGAGCATTTAATTGTGCTCACGTATTCAGAGACATGCGGAGGAGATAAGATTGTTTACAGGAATTAAATTCACCAAATGACATTTTCACCAACCGAAACTGAATTGAAGCTATCACAATCACAAGACGCACCATCAGCCAGCCAGCATATATGCAGTATACACTGAGTATATACCGAGTGTGAGTTAGTACTTAAAGATGAACAGTAGTTCACTGATCTTATGTCTTGCAAATAAGTATCATCACGTAGGGGTTGAATAGATGCGGGTTTTTGTTCTTATACTCGTAAATAGATAAAAAAGATACTTTTTCATATTGTGTTCTTTTATCTTGTGTATAGTTTTCAAAGCATACAAAGTGTTTTTTTGAGAGTGATTATATGTGTTGGAGTGATAATAAACACAATCAGCCAATAGATAAGAGTTCTACAAAAAGATACAAGATTTTCATAAGATAATAGGATTCTTTGAAATTGGGTACTGTCACTTTTTTTTTTTGTTCGAATAGCACGTTCATCGATTATATTTAAGGTTGAATTTAAATAAAAACTTAAATGACTACTGAAACAACAAGACTTCTGACGGAATATGTTGTGGATATTTCAAATGAAGCAGATTGTTATGAAGTTTTGGATGAAAGTCAGTAAGTATACAAATCTTGTGTGTAGTTACAGTTTGTTTTTATTTCAATAAAATTCCACTTGAAATAATTTTCGTTTTAATAAAATGTACTTATATATCAGATGCATTTTTAGTAGGAAAATCAATAATTTTTCAAACTAATTATCATTTTTAAATAGAATAAAAATAAATTATAGCTGCAAAGTTAATGTTTTTCATGTTCTACCCACTCATAACATAAACAATCTATGTCACAAAAACAGAAAAATAATAAAAAAGGAATGGTTTTTTTTGGACTCTAAAATTAATGAGTTCTTATCAAGGTG
Organism: Meliscaeva auricollis; assembly: GCA_948107695.1. Taxonomy (NCBI): domain Eukaryota; kingdom Metazoa; phylum Arthropoda; class Insecta; order Diptera; family Syrphidae; genus Meliscaeva; species Meliscaeva auricollis. Next base: position 114,285,525 of record OX403616.1, on the reverse strand, counting down.
ATGGTAACACAGGTTTCGAAATGATTGCGCTATAAATAAATAAAAGAATGTCAACAAAAGTATGATAATTAAACCTAACTGCACTGATACGTTAAAAATATTTAGGGGAGATTGGGGCAAATGTGACCACGTAGGAAATTAGGACCAAACATATTAAATTCATTTTCACGTTAAGGTCTAACTTGGTTCAAATACAAGTTGTTTCCAGCAGAGAGTATAGCACAATGAGTAAGACTGCTGACTGGTAACTCAAGCACCGCCGCCGCCGGTTCGTACACTGATGGTGGCCATTATCTTTTTTTATTCCCTTCTTGCGTATTCAAAGTGGAAAAGTCTTTGATTTTAAAATTTCCGTGTTTAGATCAAAATTGTTAACGTTTTACTTTGATTAAAAGTATTTTTTTTTTTGATTCTATGTTGTTTTTTCCTCAGTGAACCGATTTTTGACAAAATAATAAAAAAAAATACATATTTTGCGAATACCACCCCAAGTTTGATAGACAAGGTGAAGTTAGTTGCAGTTTAAAACATGAAACTCTGAAATTTAAAATTTTTCTAGAAAAACTTTTGTCCAGGTAGAAGAATTGATTTTAATACTTACTTTCGCAATACCAACGTAAGACAAATATTTCTTTAAATTTGATATAACATTTTTAAAGGATAGTGAAGTCTCTATACTCTTGATAATGGGACTATGATGTAAAGTGGGCATTAATCAAAGGAAAATCAATAAAAAGAACTGATTATTTTACCAATTTTTTAACATAAGTAAGTAAGTTAGTAAATAAGCAATTCATTTTATTGATTATTTTGATATTAGTTTACATAATTAAATGGATCTAAAAGCTATGCCACAGCTCGATTGGCAAATTTACTTCATACAAATTATTTTCATGTAGTTTATAAATTAACATAAAATGATTTTATTCGAATTCAGTTATCAATAAAAGTCTATATTTATAAACATCTTTCAAAAAAAGGTATAATTGTTTCCAATCAGATCCGTTTAGTACTTCGATTGTTATTGTTATCTTTCAACATTTTCTTGTAAAGATTCCAAAAGTCGTACAAAAACTTTCATTCAGTCATAAATTATTAATAATTTTCTCAACGTTTATCTTACATAAGCCGTTTGAACAAAACATGTTCATATTTTATATAAGGGAGACGGACAGAGTACCGAAATCAAAAATCCAGAAAGCCCAGAAAACCCAAAATTCCTAAAAATTCCGAATCCCGAAAACCCAAAATCCCGAAAACCAAAAATTCGGAAAACCCAGAATCCCGAAAACCCAGAACAAATTATGAAATTCGACATAAAATCTACCAAAAATCCAGTTTTACGTGTACTCGTAATTATTACCAGATTTGAGTTCAGCGTGTCAAAACCCAAAATCCTTAAGAAAGGTAGATTTTGAAAACATTTGTCGTGCAGACCAGTGTAATTTAAATTAATTAAAGTGGGTTTTTGTATAGCTTGCAATACTTGCAGTTATGCTGCTTGTTCCGTCATTTTAATATTATAGGTTTGAATGAAACAACAACAACCTGTGTGGGCTACCACAAAGTTCATAGGCTGGAATTATAGCTATTTCACAGGCTGCCACACCCGATCAGTTCGGGCATCAGTTTTTCAAATAATTTGAACATACATCGACTTAGCACCACTAATAGAAGGAATCTGATGATCGGGTGTGGCAGCCTGTGAAATAGCTATAATTCCAGCCTATGAACTTTGTGGTAGCCCACACAGGTTGTTGTTGTTTCATTCAAACCTTTAATATTAAATTAATGAGAATATTCATTTTTTTTGTATGTACATAAAAAAACACTTATAATTTTTGTATAGCCATACATTCTAAAACCATCATTTTACTACCCAGTTTAATGTCGGTACTTTTTGTAAGAAGAACCTGCCAAACTTTAAAATTCGAACAGATAAACCTACGTACTCATAAAAACAAAATGTTAGAAACAAGGGTATTAATATTTGAACTCAAAGATGACAAAGCATCCAATTTAGGTTGTCCGTCCGACTTTATTTCATTATCATTTATTAACAATAATAATTATACTGGTTAGTACATTAAGATTACATAAAGCTTATACAATGGTTAGGTACAATGTAAAGGGTGAAACCGTAAAACATAGTTTATAGTCAAAAACGAGCCCTTCATTTGTCATTCTTCCTGACAAAAGTGCAAGAAAATTGTGGTTGGTTGGTTGGCATTTTTACCAATGTTGCGTTCGGCGTTGAGGTCAACAAATTCAATTTAACACCGGCTTAACATCATGAACAACTCATCAAAAAATCAGAACTACCGGATCTTACGCAAGGTCTGATGTATGTATATAGTTACTTTACTAAAATTAATTTCTAAAAATTTGTTTTTACAAATGTTAATTCTTATTAATATGCTTTCATATTGTTTTAATTTCAGCAAACTGAAGAGTCTGAGTCTTGAAGAGCTCATGCCATTTCAAGATGACCCGTGGTGGCAAAACGTCCGTAGAACTTTCTTTTTGTCGTTTTGGATAACTCTGATTTTGACATTCACCAGTGCTTGCATACTTTCAGTGATACAGCATGGCTCATGTGCAGCAATGAAATATGAAACTCCTAAAACAACAACAATGATGGTTCCAGTTATAACACTTTCAACATTGACCAATACTAGTTAAACTTAGTACTTTATCTTTTTTTTAATCTGATAACTATTAAGCTAAGAAAAAAATAGAAAATAAATGCATGCATTTTTAATTCTTTATCTTTTATGTTTAAAAAAGACTTTTAATTCTATTATCCTTATCAGTGGGTTTGTTATTGTTTTTTGAAATTTATTTTCATTTCTTATATGTTATCTTTTATGCAGTGCATCGACATTGCTCTGATCATTACACTTTACACACCTTAAAGAAATCTGTTATAATATTAAGAAATATTGCATCATCAAAAGAATGACTTATCAGTCTCCTAGAAAAATCTAGGTAATTAGTTCCAGATTGTTCTGATAAATAATCCAAATATAAATTTTCAATGTTCCTAGACAATATTTACTCCATCCATATTGTTGTAATGACAAGGTCAATAAATATAGACAATTGAGAATAATTTAAAACAACGATGTTTACTTGAAGAAAATATATTGTTTCATCACTTTAATATGCTATTTTATTTGATTATAGTTAATAGTTAAGTCTTAGAAATTAAAATAATCATGACTTGCTTTATACATTGGTACAATTTGTATTATTAAATATTAAACCCCCATATTTCACTTTGGCTGACGGCATAAAGGCCATGCCACAGTTATTGATAACAAATCTTATCAATTCTCAATAAAAAAAAAACTACTATTAAACCCCTCAAGAAATAAGGAATTCTTACAAAGTGGTGGGTAAAAAAATTGAAAAAAGTGCGCATACGCCACAGTGCACAAGAGTGCTTTCGTTCGTATTTTATATATTAAGCATGTTATGGTTTTTGTGAAAATATTTTTTTATGAAAATCAAGAGGGAAATCAAAAAAAACTATTTTTTAACCTACCGTCCGACCCATTCGTCGGCCTCGCACAGTAGTGCTTTCTGTGAGTTTCAGTGACAAATTTCTTTTATCCAGTTTTTGACGAAAATTGATGAAATTTGGAACACTAAGAGTTTTCATTATAGAGAATAACAAAAGTCTGCCAACTTTTTATTTACCAATATGGCGGCCAGAACAAGCAATGAAATCGATAAACAAAAACAAATCAATCTCTTAGTTAGAATTTTGGTTAAATTTTTGCAAAATATTTTTTTAAATACTGACTGCAGCATAATTATGCATAAATATGTAGATACATAATTTCTTTATTTGAAAGTTTAAATTATTAACAATATTTTCTCTTTAAGAATAAGGTAACTATGCATAAATCAGTTATAACACAGACATAAAACTAAACCATTTTAGGCAGCAATATACACACACGTGCACGCACACCCTTAGAGCTATTTTGACTTTTACTTTGATTTTATTGTTTGTCATAAGCAATTTCAAGATTTTGAAAATTTTTGTAGTTATAGGATCAAGAACTGGCAATCTTTTTAGTTATAGGACTGCTAACTTACTTCTAAGGCAACGACTGAAAAACGCGAAATAATATTAAACAACAATGTTCAGCAGAACTGAGAATATTTTTTTCTGTGACTCCAAAATATACTTTTCTGAAGAATTTTGAACTGCTGAATTTGAATCTGAAGTGAAAAAAAATCGATGACGTCACGTTTTCGAGATAATTTTACACGGAAATACCACCTTATCTCGAAAGCGTGACGTCATAGATTTTTTTTTAGTTCAGATATTCTAATTAAGCCAGTTCAAAATTCTTCAGAAAAGTATATTTTGGAGTCACAAAAAAAATTATTCTCAGTTATGTATATTGAACATATTTGTTTCCTTACAAGCAAATCTCTTGTACTTTTCAAGATAATAAGCATTGAAATGTTTTTCAAATTTATCAAAACAGCATGTCATAAGACACCGTTCGAAAAAAACTGCATAAGCTTAATACTATGAATCATATGGAAAGTGAAAGAGTTTGCCCGAGAAGAGTGAAGGACCAGGTAGAAAATAGCTAGATGTGTCAGTTTTATTTTTGTTAACTCCAGTCCGTACCTAGATAGATAGTTGTTAACTTTCTTCAAAACAGAATCCATGCTTTCGCTTAAGAAAGTTGAACTCTGATCTCTGGTGCCATTAACATCAAGTCATTTGCATACGGGAATGTGATCACCCCACCGCATTCCAGTTTAATGAAGACTACGTCCATGGCAGTAAGAGGGGAGAAATAACGCCACAATTTTTCATCATATTTCGGTACTTCACTGTTAACTAACATTGAATTGTGATCCGACTGCATTCTTTACAGTTCTGTTAATAACATCACTTTTACATTCAATTAATTTATTAAAAAAACATTTAAAAAGACAGAAACTTCAAGCAAACACAAAATAATCATATTAATTTATAATTTAAAATCAGGCGGCATCGTAGAGTTAGCCACAGCCATAACCCTGACAAGTGTTTGACCACTAGCAACAGGCACACTAGTCATGTTAATTGCTCGGATCTTGTCCTTCCATGGAGAAAAGTTGAAATTTTTCAACTCTGTGCAATTGGCAAAAATATTTTGCTCTGTATTCTGTCGTTCCATTACAAATCTCCGTGTGCGATCTATTGCATCAGAATTTCGACAGATAATTCCAGCTAAAGTTGTTTTATAAATCTCTTTCAATTGACCTTAAATGAAAGTTTTAAATATGATAACAGATTAAACAATATATTGGTTCAAAACAAACTTTGAGTGATATTAGTAAAACAAAATCTTACTTGGAGAAAATATTTGAGATCCTTGTTTCCGCTCATACCAATGTGAATCACCTCTCTTTATCCGAAGAAACTGATCTGATACGATACATGTAAGAGTCGGTCCAAATATTGAACCTTCAATTGGTGGCTCACTTAAGGCTCCAGTGTAAAAGTCAACATCATCAGGGGTGCTACAAAAAGTATAAAAAATTTTTTGAAACCATCTTCAATATTATCTGTGAAGTTTATACTCATAAATTTGTCGAATTGACTTTAACGATTCAGGTTCAATAGCTGCTTCCATTTGCTGCCATGTTTTGATGGCAGGAAAGCCACAATGTTTTCGAAATACTGGATAACTTGGTAATCCATGATCTCGACCTCTTTGAATGTTCAACGAAACCAGATCCAATCCGCATATTGGAATATTATCTTCGGCAGTGTTTTCGAAAAGTTTTTCTGTCAATTCAGTTGTGAAGAAACGATCAACCCGAGACACTGGATTATTAACACTTAGCTCGATGGCCTTATCAATTCCGCGTTCAGCCCATAGAGAGTATGGATTGAAGAGCATCTTGTGTAGCTCAATTGATCCTTGAGTAGTGTTATCCTTCGTCGCTTGAAATAAGCCCTGGAATTGATTTGCTTTTAAAAATACCTACCCTAAAAATATATACTAGCTTACCGGTAGAAGAGTATGTGCAAATCGGAACGCTGCACTAGCAAAGTTATTAGCAATACTTGGATCCACTTTTGGGTCATAAACATCATCTTTCTTGGACCGTGTATCTGAAGTTATGCCAATTTTTGTAGACAATTCTTTGCCCAGAAGAATCGGTAGGAACTCATTGTACGTTATGTGTTGCATTTGTGCACCGAGAATTTTTCGAGCTTCCTGGAAAGTAGTCTCATCATTCCAATGTGGATTTTTAGCCTGCAAGCCACGAGCGAGATAATTATGATGTCTGGCAAACAGCAGGTGCATAGAAGTTAGCAAGAGATTTTCATTGGATCGGTCGTCACCAGACTCAAAGCAATACTTCCCCATGGAATTCATCTCCTCCTGATTGCATCCATCGTCTGGATTGGTGGATAGTGGAAGAAGTTCTCTTCCATCCACGGTAGTGTACATTCGCAGAGTACCATTTTTTCTTGTACGGAGTGACATTTGTCTCTGATCACTGTTGCCGTAAACTACAGAACCATCAATGAATGCCGTGGCTTGATTAAGTTGCTGACGCGGGCCATAGATGCCAGTTGGTGCGGAGGCAGATCGAACAAAGTTCATACATGTGGCATTGTACAAATTGAAATACGGATCACCACGTGCTAAAGGTACGGGGAAGCATTCTGGATATGTACTTAACGGAACTGTACAGCAATTTATTGACTCTCCATCTTGAGAGGTTGTCAAAGCAGTCGCTGTTATATCGTGATCAAGAAACTGCCCAAATACAGCCAGCATAACTGTGAAATTAGAATCGGTTGGGTATGATGCCCGGTGGACCTGAAGCGAAACTTGTCTAGCCGATGGAAGATCCTTTTTAGAATGAGATTTCCTTGGGGCTGATATACCATCGCTGTAGTCTGGAGCAACTTGGCGTCGGTAGGGAATGTATGCGGCTCCATATCCCCTTGGGTGTCGTTTGTTATTACAGGTGCCATTAGCCCGACGGTATTTCTCTGCGGGATCACACTTAACAAACTCTGTAGGATCTGGCAAATGCATTGAAGGTCCATTGCCTATGTTACTCCGACCAGGTCTCTTTGTGTAATTGAACTTCTTTGCCACCAGCCATGTAGCATGGTATTCAACATAACCACGTCGGGAGAGTTTTCTTGATTCCGGAGTTGTGCTGATTGCACGATAATGGCGATATGCTGGACTATTTACAGGTGTTAAGGAAAGCGTTTCTTCGAAAAGTTCGCGGTCTCCTAAGGCTCTGACAGCGAATTCTTCAGCTTCAGCTGACAAGGAAGCATTAATTACTGGAAATTTCCATTCAAATGGTTTTTCATCTGGTAAAGGTTCTGTTATATCCATAAGCAAAAGAAACAGTTCTGATGCATTTAGCGGTTTGTCATCAGCTGGATCCACAAGTAAATGAACTGTCGTGGAGTTCGTATAAGAATCGAAGCTACTGAAATTTGCTGCTATTATAAATGCTAGGATAATTATACTTCTGCAATGATTTAAATAAGGAAACATTAGGTTATTGTTTAAAAGATGAGATTGAAGATTACATACAGAAATACTGTCCACATGCAACATTGAAATCTTCTCATTTGACCTCGACGAGAACGTGGAGGCACTCCAGGAAAAACATAAGATGGCCCCGCTGGAGGAACTGCAGCCATCGCAGCAGCTGCGGTCAATGGTGTTGTTTCAGTAGACATCGTCTGTTGTTAATATTTGATTTGATTTAGACTGAAATATTAAAATGGGAGGATATACTATGGTTTTTCTTAAGATTTTGGAGTTCTTGCTTAATCACACTAAAAATGTTCATTTAGTATTTCCTTTTCCTGTGTCCTAGTCCTACTCTATATTAAAAAATGACGCGACGCTTACAAAAGGACTTACAAATTTAAAATTTTATATTAAATTATAGTTATTTGTTTTTAAATTAAAGGCTCCAACATTTTGACAACATGAGGAAATTCTGTAAAAAATATTGGTACACCTAATTAAGCTTAGCCACTATTGTACTGTACATGGGCATACGTAAGACCTTAAAAACCAAAATATACTAATAATAAGTTTTTTTAGGGGATAAAGTAGGTATAGTATTTTTTCTTTCTCTTTCTTTTTCTCGGTAATGCGGACATTACCGGAAGACAGACGAACTACTATTTTTTCCATTTTGAAATAAAAGCAAATATTTTTGCACACATTTGATAAAATAATCATAAAAAATATCACTTGATTTTTAACTTTTTTCTCCCACAAAATACGGACTTTTATGCTTATACGAAAAATTGAAGCACTCGTCGGCATGTGCTCCTTTAGTCACTAATATTTCTTGAACGTTCCCATTCATGGGGTACCAATATGGTTTCACTTTGTAGAGAAATTATGTCCTGTGATCCTGTGAAGCTCTCTCACTCATTTTTACCACATGATTTGTTTTGCGTGTTCGCAGGAAACAAATAGTATGAAAAGAGTAAAACTCTGCACTAGTATTTATAAGTTTGTGGCAGATAAGCAAAACAACGTCCATTTTTCGCAAAAAACAAAAAACTTTTGCAACTTGTGAATCTCTAATGTGTACCTACTTTTTTACGTGAGATACATAACTTGAACCAAATCATTTTAGTTTAGCTGTAATCCTGTAATCCACAAAAAAAAAAATTTGAAAAATCTTATGGTTGAAATAACAAAAATCTGAGCGGCAATTTTTAACCGGTAACTGTTAAAGTATTTATGAATACCAACATTTGGAATAAAAATCATCCAAATCGGAGCGGTTTTGCCCGGTTCCGAAATAATGCTTAATGTTGAGCTTTAGTTACTCTACTATAGACCTTAGAAATAATGCCTCACGCCAACATTTTCAAAAAAATTGGATTGGATTTTTAAACTTTATTTTTTTTTTCGAAAACGAATTTCTAATTCATTGGAAATTTTTAATAACATCAAAAAGTGTAAAATAAAATACAAAAAGTGGATTTACAAAGTTATTCTTATTTAACATTTTTATACATATTTTTTTTTAACATTTTTATACATATTTTTCTTACTTAATCTATATTAATAAATTTTCAAACTTTTTTTTCTGAAAATTCGTGTTTTTTTAGAAAAAAACAAATAAGTAGCTTTATTCGTTTAGCGCTCAAAACCATTAAAAAAAGGTTTTTGCGCCATTTATGTAGATACAAAGTATTTTGTAACAAAAATGACCCAGATGCATTAAACTGGATAATGCCATTTAGTTTTTCGCTGAGAAAACACAAGAAATCATGTATCGCAAATCATGTAGCAATGACTACCACAAGTAATATAAGTAAGGCTTGATCTAATGCGGTTAAAAACCTTAATCATTTTATGAATCAACTATGGAAGGGTTAAAAAAAAACAAAAAGAAATTCACACTAGTAGGTAACTTAATAGTTTTGTTTGTTATTTTAAGCGTAAGAGTTAGTCGCGATATGCTTGATTAATATGAATACTCTGATATAACCAAATTAAGCCACCCATAAACAAACTGATATAACTTGTATAATATTTTAATTCATTGACATCTTTTCGATTCGAGTTTTAATTATTATCAACTCATGATTTCTCTTTTTTTTATTTTAGGAGTTCACTTTAAGACCATATTTTTGTCAATAAATAAAAATATACAAGAAGTTGTTGAAAGGTTTGATATAAAGTAAAAAAAAAAGTAGGTACACGACAATGCTTATTGAATTTCTTCAGGTTATTTTGTCACTGAATTATTATTTTCATTGCGACGAAAGTATTTGAATTTGATAACCCTCAAAACCGCAGAACTTAATAGCTTAAATATTTTCAAAATGACAACACAGTTCAGAATTTGGTTTTGAAGAGAAAAAACCAAATGGGTTATATAGGGTATCTCGAAGAGAATTCTGTTCTCCCAGAATATATAACTTATTTTAGCCTCATTTGATATTTCACAATAACTCAACGAAAGAATATACTGAGCAAGAACATATCAAATCCAAGAAACAAAAAACGGATTTCTTAAAGGTTTCATTAGTACCAATGTTTAAATTTCTGCTTTGGTCCGCGTATTTCTCGTTTATTAAATATGAAACTTTATTTAAATTCACTTAAATTATTCCCAAATCAATTGATTAGTAACAATTTTATGTAAAATAAAAAAAAAAATAGTTTTGTCTTAAAACCACAAACAGATATGTATTTGCAAACCGAGTTCTTTCAAGCCAAGTCCAATGCCGACAACAAAAGACGACCGTATCGCGACAAGTAACAATTTGAAATGCATCAAACGAAAACAAAGTAAAATAATTTTTGCACTACCTACTCTCAGATTACTTCTAAGGCTTCTTACCACCTCAACTGTAGGTATTGTGTGTGGTTAAGGTGGATTCTTTCAAAGATTGAATATAAAATTACTCTCGTAGACGAATGTCTATTTTTCATCCAAAGAACGCGAGAATGCAGGAATTCAAACAAAAATATTAAAAATATAGAAATAAAGTTGATGCACAATAGCAATGCTCATTATGCACATTTTGTAGACCGATATCGAATAAAGTCATTGACTTTGGTGGTTAGAAAAGACACATAAACTGGCATTAAACTTAAGGGTTGCAGAACTAAACACAATTGACATCATTTTCCTGGTTCATAAGAGTTCAATTAAAATAACAAAATTGGTAGTTTGTTGAATTTTATGTTAAATACAAAAAAAAAAAGAAATACAAAATTGACATAACAAAACAGATAGATAAACTTAAACTTCTACAACTCATTCCTGATCCATGGCTTTTTGAAAAGAGTCTGTTATATGCTCGTAGGTTAACTTCATTAAGTATTGGAATGATTTTTCTTGAGTTAAACTTCCCAAATCTGGACTACTTAAAAATTCATCAATAGATGGTAGGAATTCATCAAAATCTCCATCTAAATTAACAAGAAAAGGAAATGTTTTTTGAAAAGAAAAGCTAAACTTATTCCATAAAAACTTACCCATTAAATAACAAACTTCAATTAATTTGAAGAAGAGTGTGCTTTGCAGATGATCCAATGCTGAATTCATATCATAATGTGTCCAGGAATCTCTTAAGATAGCTGCACACCATATTTTGTGGCGAACATCACATGGATCATCGACATAATTAAGAAGTTCGATGGCCTTACGAAAATCAAATTCAGTTGCAGTCTCATTTTCTTCAGATATAAAAAGCTGAAATAGAAAATATTATTCTTTTTTTTAATAAATTTACTTTTTTTAAGTAAAAGAACTTACATTTATAATTTCTTCGGCTTTTAATACTTTCGGGTTCTCGACATCATAGCCAAAAGATAACATCAGTTGTTCGTTAAGCTGTTCCTGATAGTCAACTAAGTTTAATTCTGCATTTATTTCTGTGACTTGATTGGAGAGATCTGAATCAGCTGCTAGTGATGCTAATTTTGCCAGTGATAATATGGACTGTGGAGGAAGTAAAAATTCAATCAATATAGGAGCAATATAAATAGCCACACACATATTATATCAAACTATATAGGAAATTTGCGAGAACTTAAACAAAATTCACGGCAGCTTTTTGTAGGGTAATTTTCTCAGTACGAGATTTAAATTAAACGCTCACTGCCATATAATTGACTTATTTCAAAAATAAGATTATAGCAAAATTATTTTTTTGTTGATGAAGTTGCCGTTTTCAAAACTTGGAAATACTAACGTAAATTAATTCTCTATTTTAAAGCTTGAAAATATGAAAATTTTACCCTTTACAAACTATAGGTTTACTCTTTACTTAAATTTTTAGAGAAAATAACATTAAGCACTTATTTGTTCATTAATAAAAAAATGTCGGAACGACAGGTTGGCGTTCCCGCGAAAAATTTATAATATGGCACTTGCTACCATTAAGTTCAAGAAGGGATTCTAGCATGAGAAATATAATCTATCAAGTTTGTTTTCCAGATTAAAAGAATAGTGAGTGATAATAATAGTCGAGATAAAAAATAAAAATTTAATTTAAAAATTTGAATATTCTGGATTTTTAGAAATTTGGAATTGCAGTAGGGTAAATAGCGTGTACTTAAACAGAGGTCGAAAAGCTAATTTGTTAACTAAAATTGATAGAGAATTTGATTTATAATGCAATCGATAGACTATAAAAAGAAGAAAGTTACACATACAAATGAAAATGTACATATAATAAATTTTATATTGTTAAAAAGAAAACTTTAAATTTTTTGACACGTATTATCCAAATTTTTAATAAAAGCTTTGGTTTTGAGTCACTGATTTTTGAAAGCTGCTCATTATTTGTTTTATCAATTATTATAGTCTAAGATCCGGCCATACGGTTATCTAGCCGCGTCGACAAACCACATCAGAGGTACACAATAATTTAAATAGTTACCCGTTAATATCCCATCAAGGCATAGGGTTGCCACGCTTTAAAGTCTTTTTTTTTCAATTGCCTGACCCACCTATATGGCAAGTCTTACAAAAAATTATATGAAAGAATAGTCAATTTAAAAAATTGGACAGGTGTTTTAGATATTCGCAATTTCAGCAAGGTAAATTGAGTGATCTTAGAAAAAGGTCGAAAACCTATTTCTTGAAAGAAAAGTAATAGAAACCTAACTGATATTGAAAATGTTGAACACAGGGGATAATGAGCAACTTTTTCCTCTGCGTATATGCTTAAGTTTCTTTTCAGCAAACGGCTCTAAATTTAATAACATTTTGAACAAAAATACTTTTTGAGGTTTCAATGTTTCGTTTAAACCTTTACCTGAATTCAGTTTTTAGTTCAAGTTAAACGACAGTATTCTGCAGTTTAAACCTTAGTTCAGCGTGTGGAACCAATTCTTACGGAGATATTCAGTTTGCCTGCTACCTTTTTAGACTGGTATTTGAGTTTTTTTTTAATGATGGTTTTATTTTTCGTTCCGATTCCATCAGTGAATCAACACATCCTAAAGAAAAGTTGTTTGTTTTTTTTCTGGAGTCTCTGATTTTTTAACATTTCTTTTTTCATTTTTAATATTTTAAGTTTACCGGGCCAGACTCAGAATAAAAACGCTACATTTAAGAAAAAAACAACCTCTTAAGCTCTTGCGTACATCACAAAATATTTGTTGTTGTTTCCGGTGTTCTTTGCCTCAAGGAGTGAGAGAAATACAAGGAAAGATAATTGCTGTTCAAATGGGGACTTGACAACTTTGGATTTAATTTGTGATTGCACCCTTTCACAAATCATCGAACTGTCATTGTCAATTTATTCAGTAAACTCAACATTTTCATCATGACAAAGTACACGGTTGAGCAACGTCTGCAAATTATAAAAAAAACTTACCGAAATTCGCAGTCGGTGACCAACTTTAAGAGCGTCTTAATTCTCTCCCTAATAGACAGTCAATAACAAGTTAAGTACAAGTTAAGTGAGACAACGAGTTGGTCGAAAATAACGCTGCCGTCCAGGCGTCCGTAGCAAACGGTCCAAATCAGTCAATTCCACGGCGCTCTCAAGAATTGGGTATCGCTCAGACTATTTTTGGCCCGAATTGGAAGATATGGACTTGGACGACATGTGGTTTCAACAGGATGATGCCACAAGCCACACAGCACACCTTACAATCGATTTATTGAAGAGTGAACAAAAAAAGTTGTCAAGTCCTTATTGGAAAACCCTTTACAAAAATGTAACAAGAACAAGGACAAGTTAAACCAAAAATTAAGTTTCGTGAGGTTGAGAAACTCAATAAACCTTAAAACAAATGTCGGCCAACGAAGAGAGACCCTAGACTTTCTATTATCTAATTTCTTTTATTAAAACTTAAGAAATTATAAATAAGCTACATACAAAATAGACTGTGGGATTCGATTAAAAGAAAATTTAACCAGCAACATAATTTTTGTTATTAAGTTACCTTTTTTCTTTGAACAAATTCTGTCTCATCTTGCCCCAATTGAAACAGAATTCCTGCTGCTCTATCAAAATCTCCATTGAAAATCAATTGAATCCAACCCAGGGATGGATGATCTCTCAAAAACTGCGACAGCGCAGCTTGGTTCCCCTTAAAACGTTCAAATACATCACCTTGTCGATTTTGTCTCAAATGCCAATTGATAGCAAATTGTGAAAAATCATATTCCTGATATTTTTCAATGTATCCATCTAAACGATTTTGATTGCCAGTCTGATCACAAATCACAACCAAACTCTGGAAATCCAGATATTTTTCCGCCAATTTAGCTGCCAATTCATATTGGCCTTCATCGACTGAAACAAAAAAATTAAAATAATGAAAAACCATTTAACGGAGATCAGCTAAAGTTCTTACTAAGTATGAGGATTAATTCCCTTCTTTGTGATTCATATTGCTGCAAAAGCACACCGTATTTCTCATTGTCCTTTATGCTCTCGAGATAGTTCTTCCGTCCGTCAAGAACAAAATCAATCAGTTCCATTATTTGTTGATATAGTTTATATTTTATTTCGGGCTCTCCGGTGGACTTGGCTCCATATTTTACAGTTATTGAAATTAAATGTGTCAGAGAGTCGCGTAATCCGTTTTTGCCTGACATCGCTGTCCAAGGTAAATACTCGTATGAGTTACTTTTATCTGCTGGCAGAATATATTTGACCAAGTTTTGCTCTCTAAATGATATCACTTCATTCAAAATTGATAATACGACTGCGTTCAAGTCGCACAAGAAAGCTGCAATAGCTGAGGATTGGTGATGAGATTCTATCTTTGTGTCGGCAACTTGACAAAGAGCCTGAACCACATCTTGAAATCGAGTCAATTTGACGTAGAACAGATCCTGCGATGTAAGATTACCGGATGGAAACTCTTTCCACTGGGAAATCACAATTTCTAAAGCTTCGTCAATGAGCTTGTTGTGTCTGGAAAACAGAAATAATTTAATTAAAAGGTTCAACAAATTTCAATTAATTTCCTCACTTATTGTGAGCCATTTTTAAGGCAACAGCAGCGATAATTTTCTCATTGATATCGGAAACGACATAACACGTTGGCTTAACCAAACCACGATACGATACTGCATTCAACTGAAAGTAATAACAAATTAGGACGCTTTAACTCATATTTGCTTTTTCTCAGATATTACCTTATCCCACAGCCCAGTGGAGTGAAGAAAGTCAACGAAATGACTTAGGGCCAAGTTCTTTTCTTTCAACTGACTTATGATTTGAAGGGATGACGAACTGCCTAATGAATGTTTTAGATTTCTCTCAACCTGTTCCCAACGTGGATCAGCAGCTGGTATATCTTCAGCCAAGTCTTCCGCTATGGCCACAACAGTCCTATCAGAATCAAGAGAAATGTTTGTTTAAACTTTTAAAAATACTAAATAAAACAAAGTTTGTATTTACTTATCAAGCTGACTATCCAGTTCATCCAGACCAATGTCAGCCGGAACTAGATCCTTCAATATCGAAGTGCACATGGTATTATTCCGTTTGATATGGTAAATGAATGCAGCTTTAAGTTGGCTGACTTCATCTTTGTTGTCATTGAAAATCTCATCTGGATCCAGTTCGTACATCGAAAGACTATTCAAGTTAACACTTTGATTGATGGCGGTGTTATTCAGCGAATCAGAGAATGGTGGCGTGAAGACATCGGGAGAGTATGAAGAATTTAAAAAATCACTGTTATCAAAGTCCGATGGCGAAACACACACAAGTCCGTGATTGCGACTGAAGAAAAGTGGAATATTACCACAAACTGCTGCGCTAAGAATGTGATCATCTTGGAGTTGGAATTCGATTTTTTCAGCTTCCAAATCACCACCAGTTGGATTGAGTAGATTGACGGGATAAATTGTTTTGTCACAATATAGATAAGCATACGAACGACAGATGATGAAACGAAGTTGTAAGCAATTTAGTTCGGTTCCAGTACTGTAGAATTGTGAAAGTTTCAATGGAATAAAAGTAGCAAGACGAAGATACTCTGGTTCCTGTTCCAAAATCACTAGAAAGAAAAGAGAAAAAAAACATGTAGGTTGTATGACAGTTAAGCTTGGTTTAGCTCATTTTCAATTTCTTGATCCGAGGAAATGAAATTTTGAACCTTGATTTTGGAAACACATGGCAGAACTTATCCCTAGAAATTGTTGTATTACAAAGTCTGTATTTAATTGGCTAGAGCTCTGCAACTATGGTTCATAGTAAAAGATGACATGACCAATTGAAGAGCTTGCCCCCTCCATTGGAGTAAGCCTTGAAGTTGCGGATGGGCTTACGGTGACTGCTACAGTAAAACTTTTGCGATCGCTTAACTTGTTTCGGCCGAAGAAGGTTCCCATGGTCGACAGGTCAAAGTGAAATAACAAAATAGCACACAAAACCGGATTTTGTGTTTTAGAATCAAGCAAGAAGTCATGTATTTTAAATTTCTAGAATTTAGGCGGAGGAAGTTATGCTCAATGAATGCAAACTTGGCATAGTGTGCCCATGTGCCCAATCAACAAGAAAGGAGATGCTTTGGACTGCGCATAAAGTGTTTTAAAATATGTTCGGATTTTTCAAAACCCATAAATTCACTCTCTAAATGTCGATTACAGACCATGCTCATCGTTTCATCGAAGTAGCGAACGACCAAATCCATTTGTACTTTTTGAGCTACTTAAGTGCTTCATTGAAGCAAATAACATATCCTTCAGACTTATTTACATCTTTAAGGAGTGTATCGTGAAAGTAAAGTGCGATACTGTAATTGATAACATATGAACATTTTGTTTTACCTAGCTTAAAATTGCCAGCATTTTTACTTTCAGAAAACATTTATCGAAATATATCAGACGTTTTTATGCACGAGTTGGATAATGATTCAAACAAACACAACGTAAGGACACCTTTGGGTGTCAGTAGTAATTGAATCAGGTTTGTTGAAAGTACATTTAGTTAGGTCCTGTTTGTTTGTTATGTGTGTTTGTTTTTTTAGTTTATTTTGTTAAGTTTCTGATTTGTCATCTTTACGAAATCTTCCGTCAGGAAAAATTTTCTAATGTTACAAACTGAAAAAGAATTTCAGCAAATTTTTAAATAAATGAAACAGAAAAAAAAATCCCTTGCCGCTTTTCAAATTTTCTGACTTTCCCTGACCAATGTTGTTTTCTCTGACTGCTCAGTTTATCGGACACCATGAAATTACACCGGTGAGAAGTTAATTTTGACATAATTGTGTTGTTTTTTGGCTGTTTTTGCATAAATAGTTGCAGTTCGTTTAATTCAGAGTAATTTGCTTTTTACCGCGTTGAAATAGCATAAACCGCTGATTAATTATAGAAGTTAAAAAAAAAACTTAAATTTACCTGTAAATATTAATTTTGAAGGCTCATATTTTGGGGGAATTTTTTGTTGTTTTCAATAGAATTTTGCTTGGGGAGTGGAAAAAAATCAAGTCGCAAAAATAAGCCCCCAATGAATATGGTATACTGTAAAAGCAAGTATAATTACTCGTCCCAAGATGGTACTATTAAATGGCGGATGCCTTTTAAATTGAATTTTCTTATTATGATAAACATTCATGCAAAGTGACTTTTTTAAATTTTAAATAATAAATAAGTCAAACTCAGGGACAAAACAAAACACACAAGGACATACCTATAGCATAATGCATTTGAGGTGTATGCGAAGTGTTAACAGCTCCAGCAAAGACATAAACTTTCCCATCACATATCTGCATGTCCAACAAATTTATTTCGATTTCTGTGCTTTCGGCTGCAAGAAAAATAATTAAATAATTTAATTTATTTGTCAAATGAAAAAAATCAAACCTCTTCCATTCCAAAACTTTTGATGGAACTCATCCCGGATCTTCCTCATAACATCGGTTTCTTCAAACAAAAGTTGCTCATTACCATTATTTGAAAAAATCCATTTTTGAACCCATCGATCAGCCAAAACGATGACATTCCATTCGTTGTCCGAAACCTTCTCACTATCAACTTTGACAAATTTCTTTAAAAAAAATTGAAAATCAATTTAAGAACAAGCAGACGCTTCTAGATCAATCTTACATTTTCCTTATCATGTCCACTGTTCATTCCAATTATTATTGAAGCAAATTTCTTTCCGATTCCACCAAAAAACCCAGAAGGTGCTTTGACGTTTCGATGTTGAATTACGTGCCTTCCATTCACAACTTGCAATTGAAGGAAAAGAAGGTTGCATGTAGTAGTGAAGAGAAGGTATCCTTGAGAAGGAATGGCAAGCAAGTAGTCAAACTCCTGACCATCTAGAATTCCATTGGAGTCAATGGATGAGCCGTCATGTGCAATAGATGGCCAATAACGGACATCTCCAGTTGGAGATACTGCAAGGCACGAAGCCATTTGCTGGCCATCTGGTTGGAAGACTGTGACCAGCGAAGCTTTGTGTCCAATGTCGCAGTGAGGCAATGTTAATTCTCGACATTGTGCTGTTGTTGTGCGGCGTTGTGGAGTTCGTGAAAGATCTTTGTACTTGGGAGAACTCTGCCGGTTGTCCTTATATTGCCAAACCAGCAACCGTCTTCCATGGAGAGCCTACAAATTGCGACTATAACAAATTTCTTAACAAAAATAAATTCAAACTTATTCCTACCCATGCCCATCCGTTGCTTGAACAATTTATAGAAACACCGCAGTTTCTTTCGGTGAATGTGAGTGCTTCATTAACTAGCACTGGTAGTTGGAAGCCAAAACTTTCAACAACATTGCATTCGGATCGTATGCCAGCTAGAGATTGAGTAGAACGACCCGAAACACTAAAACGACTAAAAGTAATATGTAATTTTAAAAAAGAATTTGGGAAGTATTTTTTCATACCCGGTAATTGAGCCTTTCTTCATGCCGCCGCTTCCACCCATGGATTTGCGACCGGAAACAATCGAACTTGCCGAGCTTTGACGTGTTCTAGACCCAAATGGACTTCGGGATACTCCTCCGAATAATTGATTATGAAGTGATTTATCCATGCTTATTGTTTATTTATATTTAAAGAACTTTAATTTATGATTTTATTTGTGTATTTTTGGCGGTAATCAAATGTAGACATAAAACTTTTGTTGATTTGAAATAGTGAGGTTATTTTATTTTTGGCTGATGACAGTTTGAATTCGCTATTAAATTATGACAGCTGAGTTTTGTTCGCCTGCACAGGGATGTTAAGAAAAGTTGAAGCGAGAATAACGGGAACCACATTAGGGGGGTTCTCATTGGCCAGTTTTTGCAAAACTAAAAAATCAATTTATTTTTTTGCGGAAAAAAATTATACCAATTGCTTACTCCAGGTATCCACTAGCAATATTTCATAGCTTGAATTATTTTATGCTGTGGATACTACATATTGCTTGTTATAAAACATTTCATATATTGCTCGACCCATAGCATGATATGGGTTCACATGGACGACCACTGATCTCTATAAAACACTGGATAGTGGATTCATAAAAAAATATTTCTATCGAGTCATGCTCGCGATCATGTTGTCGAGCATGCTCGCCCTTGTGAACTCCCCTTATGAACATCATCAAAAAGCAATTTTACTTTCGTGTTTCAGATAAACATGTTTTTGTTTTTATTCGGTTTTTTGCAATAATATAGAGTATTTTGATGAAAGTTGAATTTTTTAATCTTGAGAATAGAAATATGAATCCCCCAAGTAGCACCGGGCAATGCTATGGGATTAGCATGAAATAGTGCAAGCTTTTTTAGTGCAAGATTTATTATCCGTGGAGATCGGATGTAAGGGTATCAGCATACTTTGTTAAACACTACATAAGTTTATCTTTTAGGCTTATAAATGTTCGTGAAACCGGCCATTAATCTAAGATTATTTTCAGGTAGAAACATAGTTAAAGGTCATTTTATATGGTTAAAAAAGTTTTGTAAATTGTTAAAAGGGGTTTATGCATTATGCATCCACTATTAAACATTGGATAGTGGATGCCTACAAAATGTTGGTACGAATTGAAGAACCTGAAATTTGAATGTGAAGCACGGTCCATACAAATTGTTTCGTTCAATACAAGCATATGATTTTTTTTTTCAAACTATGCAATCTTTCTCTTCGATTGCAGCGGGTTTACTGTCACGTTTTCAATTAAGACCAAGAAAAGTGTGGACTTTCAAAGGACTACACTATCCAGTGAATTATAGAGATCACAGTGGTTTTATATTCTTGTTCTTATGGAAGTCAGAAAATAGCTTGTATTAAACCTAATGGAAGCTAAGCTCTTGTTTTCGATCTAATTTTGGATTTTTTTTTTGCAAAAATCAGATTTTGTTTCATTGTGAAGAGGCTTTTAAATGTTTCAAAATGAATTAGTCCAACGCTCTACAAAAAAAAAACTGTTATCTACACCTTAATTTTTTTTTTTCAACACATCCCTCCCCTTCACTGAACTCAGCCACAGCGAAATCAAAAAATGACACATCTGTCAAATCACCACAAAACGCACTCCAGCGGCTATTTTTCTTCGCCGCTGCCATTCGTCTGTCAAAAAAAAAGATTGCGTTCTGCAACTACTTGTCTCCCCCATCAATTAACACGAAAATACTATTTTTTCGCAAAAAATTAAATTCTTTCTCACAATTCATAATCACAAAAATTACCAAGAACTAACGAGAAATCAAAGTAACCCCAAATTCCCATCGAATAAGATCAAAATTCAATCAAAAAACCTCACAAATTCATTTGCAATATCGTGTCGTCCAAGACGAAAAAAAGTCTGTCTCGCGAAAGAAAATTGACTCCGTGGATTCATTCGTTTTGTACTCTCGAACCAAAAAATTGTGTGTTAAATTCTCGGCGGCAGAGGCAGCAACTTTACATATATAAAATTTATTTCCATGGAAAAAATTAATTCATAAAAAATAAATCTAAATCCATAAAAAAGGACACCAAATTTGGCTGCAAGAAATTCCAAACAAATCAAATTCAACTATTTTTTCCTAATTTACTTTCGTTTCGGGGGGAAAACATGAATTTCCTTTTTTTTTAATAAAAATTTTATTTTAATTCGATTTTTTTCGATCGAAAAGGAAAAATTGTTGCGAAAATTTTCTTCTGCATTCATCGTTGTCGTTGTCGTCGTAGTCGTAGTCGAATAAGTCGCCGTCGTCATATCGGTGTCGCGAGTGTGTGAGGATTTGTGTTTCCGTGTGAGTGCCTTTGGCTGCTGGCATCCATCCCCCTTTCCTCAACTTCTTCCAAATTATCGTATTCGCCGTGCGTCGTATCGTGGTGGTGCTCCTTTTTGGGCAACAGCAGCACACTCCGGATCCAGCGGGAGCTTGTCAATGCGTGCATCAGCTTCGGCGACCTCGTGATTGCCACCATCACCATCATCGCCATCGCCGACGACCAGTGACGACAGCAAAATGTCTGAAATCAAGCGAGTCGCCTTTACCACAATAAGCAGCAGTACCAGTGCCAGCAGCAACATGGCCAGCATGAGCGGCCCTGGTGCATCGTCACTTTCTGCATCTGGAGGAAACGGTGCCATTTCGGCAATGGCGACTTCCAGTGCGGCGCTTCATCGATTTGGTGTGCCGGATCCAGTGACGTCACAGAAGTCCAGCACCAGCAACGCTGCTGCTGGATCGACAGCAGCGGCATCAAAGCTAAACAAGACCATCCGCCTCAATATGGAACTTTTCGCCTCCAATTCAAACTCCTTCCCGGAATTCAACTACTCCAAGTTGATTCATTTGGAAAAGGTTTGTTTGTTGTTGTTTTCCTTTTTATCGTTTTGTTTCACCGAGTTCCTTGGGTTTCTTCTCGTGTTTCATAGAACTCAGCTTCCACGGCTGTCGTTCTTTGGTTGTTGGGCCGTGTGCGCGCCTCCTCGCAGAGTTTGCTGCGTCTATTACTGATTTTCGGTTTTGTTATCTATCTTTTCGTTGTTTTTTTATTTTTTACTTTTGCTTCTGATTTAAAATGCACTCTTCTACTTCTTGTTGCTTGTTCATTTTATTTGTGGTGTTTTGGCTCGTGGATACTGGGAGGTAAGGAGTAGAGTGGGCGGTGGATGAAACCGACATTGGAGAAAGAAATTGAATTTAGGTTGAGGGTGGTCGGTCGCCTGGTCTCGTAGTGGTCGATGATTTGCGATTGGTTTGGTTTGGTATTTGGTTGAGTTGTCTTTCTTCTCGTTATCGCTGGTTTAGTAGGTTCGCTTTGCTTCGTCGTGTGTACGTGTACGTGCAATGCTGGAGACAATTTTGTTGTTGTTTTTTTTTTTCATTTTTTTAATTAAAATCGAATTGAAATATGTTTGGGAACCAAATAGTCACAGAAGATGGAGGAAAACAAGCAGAAATGTAGATTGGATGTGTGGAGTGGAGTGGAAGGAAGGTGATAGCAATGGCGAGTTTTTTTCTTTTGTATTTTCTCCTCGTGTCGTGCACACGGTCATCTGGCATTTGGAGTGGCGGCAGTGGATTGGATGGATATTATTTGATTTTGTATTATGAACTGGGAGTCGAGTGGATGGGTTAGTTGTTATGAATGATGTGATGCGTCGTCAGTGGAGAGCGTGAGGTAAGGTGAAACATTTTAGGAGTTGATTTACATTTTAGTAGGTATGTACTTATGTATGTTTGTGTATGTGTGTGCTATTCTTTTTAAGTGCATTTACGAGTGTTTGATTTTAGGGTGGTTGGTGGTTTTACTTGTTTTTTTTTACTAATTTGATTTATATTATTTTTATAATTTTTTTTACTAATTATTATATTTCATCGAGTGGGCTTGAGGATATTAAAATTGAGTTGTTGTTTCAGAGAGAAAATATGTGAGCTAAGTTATGATGCGCGGATTATAGACAAATTTGTTAGAAATCCAGCCATATGGGCTTTTACGATTTTTTTTTTTTTTTTAATTTTTATCTTTTACAAAAATAGTTAGATATTGATGAAACTTGTTTTTAATGTACATTGCTATGTATTTTATTTATACAAAAATTAATTTCAACGAAATATTAATTTTTGCGTTTTTGAAGAATTCATTTTTATTTTTAAAAATTTTGAGATAGATTCTCTTTGGTTAAATCCTCTTCTTTGATGATAAGTAAAAAACACAACAGTTATTATAGAAAACATTGTCAAAAATTGAAAAAAAAACTCATTTTTACGATGGGTTTGTCTGTAAGTGACAGCCATAGGTATCAGCCAGCAGGAAGTAGGTAGTCATAGAAACCAAATTAAACTTTTGCAAAAGATTTTGAGTTTTTGAACTCAATTCTGGTAGGCATCAGAATTGCTCTATCATGCAAAAACACTGTTTGTGATATTTTGGGTAAAGAGAGATTTAATTTTCAGAAACCATGCACTGAACAAAAGTCCGAATTTGTTTTAAGTGTAGTTAATTATTTGGGGTCAAAAAAATTGCAAAAAAAACATGTCTTGTTTCTGAAAATTAAACCTCTTTTTACAAAAACAGTGTGTGAATGGAAATATATCCAAAATGTGAGTATGCAGAATTGTAGGTCCATGCGTCCTAATACCAATTCTTAATCTTAGTCTGGTAGGTTTATTTTGGCGTTGGGCGCCACTACACCTAGTTAAAAAATTCAATTTGTTTTTTTTTTACGTGGGATTAGCTTTAATTTACATTTTAAATACTTGACATTATGCTCTGTTATTTTCCCTGAACCGGGAAACTTCAAACACGAAAATCCAATGAAAAGAACTCAAGATAGAATGATGGCACCTAAGGTCAACCCCCTCTAGTAGTCGGCCTGTAGATGAAAGATTCAAGAATAATAAGAAATGTGTTTAAGGAATTAATACAAAAAAAAATGTCTTTCCAGAAGCCTATTGAATTTTCTTACTTTGTGCAAAAAAATGATTTAAGGAAGCTGCTAGTTTAAGGGCTGTTTGCTGATACTTTACTTAAAATATTTATGTTGGACATAAGAGCTTATTGGCTACTTTTTCCTCTGCGTAAACTGTCACATAAGACTTTATGTTGAACATAAATGCTTAAGTTTCGTATCAGCAAACAGCTCCTAATGTTCTTGTCGCTGGCAAATTTGTCATTTTTTTCTGAAAAAAGTAGTGAAAGTGAATTAGGAAAATGGCTACAATCAGTACAATTTTGCGTTTAAGTGGATTATGTGATTGTTTTATGGTTATTTATAGTTTATTTTTCTTGTTTTTTTTGTAAAATAAGTTATTTTTTTAAGAAATAAAAGCGTACCAAGAAATAATTTTTTGCATGATTCTTCTAAGTTCGGATCCCCGATCGACTACTTTTTTTTGTATTTTCTATAAATTTTAATGCAATTCAAATGTAAATTTTATTCTCTCTCGATTTTCGATAAGATTTTTAAGTTTGTTTTCTCATTTTCAGTAGGTAGGCGGCCCCTGTTTCTATAAGAAACAGGTTTTTTTAATTGTCAAAACATGAAAAGTCAACTAATGACATGTTTAAAACTAACAAATGCTGTCTTGTTACCTACTCAAATTATAACCTTAAATATCTTAAGGAAATATTTTAAGCTAATGAAACTAATTTATGTGTAGTCTTTGCTCAGCATTTAAAAGAAAGTTTTGTAGTTTCATAGCTATCACGAGCTAACTGAGTTATATTAGAAAAAGTTAATCCTATAAATTTAAAGACCCCGTGTTCAGTTATAACACAGTCTCTAAAGGATTGTAAAAA
Organism: Meliscaeva auricollis; assembly: GCA_948107695.1. NCBI lineage: Eukaryota > Metazoa > Arthropoda > Insecta > Diptera > Syrphidae > Meliscaeva > Meliscaeva auricollis. The sequence continues at coordinate 114,260,822 of OX403616.1, read as the reverse complement.
TATTTAAACCGTGGTTCAGCAGTTTGTATCTATTGAAATCGACGGTATAGATGTATAACCGTATTAACCTTCTATTTTGAATTACAGTTAATACATCGAAATCGGTGAATTAAAATCGTGAACCAAAGCATAACCTCGTTAGTGAAGGATCCTACTTCATTGATTTCAGCAGGTAAACTGAGGGTCAACGAGGGTTTAAGTAAGTAAGATCTTAATTATTTGGTTGAGGAGTTAACTTGGACTTAAAAGAGGATAATATTGGTCTAGAAAACTGGGCAACATGTTGAGGAGTAAACTTATGTTTAACCTCGGAACAGGATGGTCTTCTCTTAGAAAATGGGCTTATGAATTACAAAACCTTACTTATTTTTAAAATTGGTAGGTATTCAAAACAGAATGTAAATACATACTTTGAAGTTTCGCTGAATGAAGATTCGCTGAAGTAGAAGATTTTTCTGGGAAAAATATCAAAAGCTATCGCGTGGTTATTAAACTCATTTCTGTTTCTCTGTATCTTTTAAGTCAATTCATATTTCTAAGATCGGTAATAAATAATCTAAATACCCCGTTCAGGATTCCTTAACTAATTTTTGAACTTGTATATATGTATCTGTAAGAACTTGAAGATATCTATAAAATTACTATCAGCATACTCAATTTTTGACAGAGGAAATATCCTGACATCTAAGAAACTGTATCGATTTACTGTATACTACGATTAGTGAATTAGCGGGTATATTCTTATCTTATATTCTTACTTTCAATGAATTAGCTTTAAAATAGGTGTTTTTCCTTAAAATTATGTTATTAAGGATTGTTTGCTGATACGATACTTAATATTTATGCTGAACATAAGCTAAACTGTCACATAAGACTTTATGCTGAACATAAATGCTTAAGTTTCGTTTCAGCAAACAGCCTAAACTTACAACTAGTTTTTCTTCCGTCAAAAACTAAAAAGATAGAACTAAAAACAAGGGCCGACTACTGAATATTTTAGCGACGGACTTCTGATGATCAAAGGGCTACTCAAAAATCACACTTTCATCAAAATAATGTTAAATAACTTTTTTAGGTAAGAAATTAGCTGAATTTTCTTAAATCTACAAAATTTAATTTAAACTGGTAACTTCATAAAACATAAATAAAAAAAAGAATGTTAAGTGACCGACTACTAATGTCATAAGGTGTACGCGGCTTCTCCGTTGCCGTCTTTCTATCTCAATAACTTTATTGGCAGGCGTTTCTTTTCGATAAAACTTCTAGGACAATAACTTTATGAAATGCTCTCAACACCCGCAAAGTTTCAAGAAAAAATACTTCTTTAATGATAACCGGCAATCATAAACGGCATTGAAAGTATTTTTCTTGCGAAAGTTTTGGTCTTAGGCCATGGACAAGTCAATAAGACTTGGAACCATCGCATACAGCGCGTGATAGCCAGTAATATTCAAAAATGTATTTTCTAAACTTCATTTCATAGCTCAAATCCAATAAAACCAAAGTAAAATACATCAAGCAAAAGGTGATCTCATCGAGCTTAAATGAATGGATTCTGAATCTGAGTTCATGTTCGCCCAGGTTTTTTTGTTTTAAAAATTATCTAAATTGTCTGCTATTGCACAGTTATCCAAAATTCGTGATTTTTTTTTTGAAATCCAACGAGTGTGAGGGAGAAAAACCACAATGCATCCCTCTCCCACTCAATTATTTTCAAAAAGATTCAGTACAGAATTTGCTATACTTGCTTTTGAGTCATGTTTCTACCAAACATCATAGGTATGTTCTATTTTGTTCGAAAGTTTCTCACGAAACTTCGCTGTTCTCTCTTGTTCTGTGTTATATATTTACTTGTTGAATTGATTAACTTTGTCTTCTGAGATGCTTTTTCTCATCAATGAATAAGTATATCCTTCAATATTATTCCCAGGTAGATGGTTGGAGTCCTTTTTTATCTGCTTGTTTTGTTGCATCGAACTGGTTCATCTGCTTGCTAGCGGCTGGGTTTAATTAACAAATCATGTGTACAAAAAGAAAAAGGCGATTCCTATTAAAGTTATGTAACATAAGACTCAAACCTGTTCATCATCTGTTGTTGTTGTTTCACTAGGCTACTTAATGTCTGCAACATTAAGTATTTCAAGTTATTTGAACTCATCTATGAACATTTTTGTTTCATTCTGAAACTCAAAACTATTCAAATATTTATAAAAGTTCCCATTTATATCTGAATAGTTATTGCTTGAGATCGTACAGTTGCAAGCTCGAATGCGATCTTTAAAGAACACCATCTGCTCACTCAGTTTAGCATATAATTTTTTTTTATTTTGTTCCAGAAAAAGCTTAAGAAACTTAAAAGCAACAACAAACAAAATGGTTTCTCTGATCCATTTGAGGAGAACGATGATGATGTTGCTCGAATAGCTAAAGAGTTAGAAAAGAAATATGGCACAACATATGCCAGTGGAAGAGGACGAAGCAAAAAGGACGATTTCTGTGATATCGGCCTAGGATATGATGAAAATGATTCCTTTATTGACAATACGGAAGCAGTGAGTTTTTTGTTTGCTTATCTTTAAAGCCCAATACAAATTTAAATAATATTTTTAATTGTTTCTTTAAGTATGATGAAATAATACCAGAAGAAGTAGAGACTGTGGAAGGAGGTTTCTACATCAATTCCGGCGCATTGGTATTTAAGCACCTATCTTGTACAGAAAAAACTGATGAAATTATCAAAATGCCAAACAGACCAAGAAAAAGAGCACTATCTTCATCTTCAGAGGAAACTGGATCTTCTGAGGATGAAAAAGATAATCAAAAAGAAACTGATGGACCAACAACAACCACAACAACATCAATATCCGCAGTTGCCAATCAACAACAAAGTGCAATATCCAAAATGAGCACTAATAGTAGTAAACAAAAGACTGCTCTTCCATCGGAAAAACGTCATAAGACTAGCTCCGATAAAGAAAGCAGCGACAAAGAGAAATCAACAAAGAGTAAATCTTCGACGGGAACATCAGCAGCAACATCTTCAGTGACGTCTTTGGCATCTGGCTCACCCAAAAATGATGATGTTGTTTCAGAATCAAGCTCGAAAGACAAAAATCGTGTCGATCGAACAGTCAAGACAACAACTGTAAAGGACATGCTCAAAGCAAAACGAGATAGTTTCCTCAAAATGCAAGAGGAAGAACTGAAAACAAAAACATCAAATGGCGACGGTAAGGAAACAACCTCCACCGAAGATATATCTGGTTCTGATTCGTCCAGTGACGAAAGTGATTCAAATCAAGAACCAAACGCAAAGAAATTAAGGAAAACTGATGAAGATAGTGATAGTAAGTGACAGGTTATTCCTTCTTCACTTTTCATATTTTAATATTGTTCATTTTCTAATTTAGAATTGCGACCTAGCGATACACCATTACCAGATCTTAATGACAAGCTGCTGCGTGACATACAAAATATAAAAGACACTGCCATAGCTAGTAATCGGACTGGCAAAAAATTCCAATTTGATGAAAAACTTACATCATTATTTTTGAGGTTCTTACACAAGTTAATCTTGGAAAAATTTCCTTTTGTTGAATACAAATTTCTTATTGTATTTGCAGTGTCGATGATAGGTGTATGTGTGTGAGTAAAATTGTTCGAAATAATGTTTTTGCGCATTTGGAATATCAACTTTCACTGCCAAAGTATTTCCTGCTTCGAAAAGCTAAACAGTTGCGTATCAACCGAGAAAAGACAAAAACTAAAAAAGCTTTTGTAAAGCTTCGAAAGGCAGTCTCTGAAATCATGCAAAATATTCATCCGCAGTATCAGGAAAATCTAACAAAATACGAGGAGTTTCAGTAAGTATTTTCAATTAATAAGATTTTATTCTTACTTTGTGATTAATTAATTGAGTTATCGGGGGTTAATGGGGGTAGTAAGGCCAAATAAATTATCAAGATAAAGCCAAATGCGAAAAGTCCAAGATGCCGTTGGGTTTTCTTCAAAATGGTGGATTGTTTTTTTGTAAATGTCAGACATTGGTGAAGGCGTTGTTGTGAACATAATGTTCAGATTTTACATATAAGTGAAGGCGTTGCACAAAAGGCAAAACGAATGTGTGTTATACATGTTCTCAACTATTTCAATGTGTTAAAGCTTTCGAATAAGTAAATAAGCAGATAGACAATTCAAGAGCCACAATTGTACTTAAAATTATACTAGCATCGGAATACTTTTAGGCGGCGCGTAAAGTCCAGTTTATTAATACTATAGCATCCGCTTCAATAAAGATCCCATTATTTGTAAGCATAACTTGAGTTTTAATAGCTTTTTCACAGTGTGATTCAAGCTCTAACCTAGCTGTAAACTTAATTTAATTATTTTAAAACGTGTGATTTTGTGCAACTGAAACTTACTGAAACTCTTTAAAACAGTACTTTGGGCTATTGTTTAATCCAAGGTGGATCTTTTTTAAAAGCCTTCGTGAAATCAAATTAAACAAAAACACACACACATTTTGAGCTGATCGCGTACATAAGGGTATTTCTATATTTAATAAGAGAGTTACATAATGGTTTTATGTATCTAAATAAAGTATTTACTATGTCTTACTTGCTCCACAATAAAAATATATATACGGATGTGGACAATTAATTAGAAACACAAATTGTGTATACTCTTAAAGAGGTTTCTCGGATCAATTAATTAATTAATTAGTAATTTCTTTACACAAAAACATTTTTTTGTTTTTCAAGTTTATATTAATATTTTTGAAGATTTTTATGGTGGACAACTAATTAGAAACAAAGTAAAAATTCATACCTAATCTTAATTTTTTTAGTTTTAAGATACTAATACTCAAAAGAGTCAATCTCCATTAAAAATAATGAATTTCGTCTACTTAACTAAAACTGTGATAACGACCACTCCATTAAGTTTTCTCTTCATTCACTGCTCATTAGATAAATAGCCCGCTTTTAATGAACCTTTAAATAAAAACGCTTTAAAATTCAAAAACATTCGTCAAAAAAAAAAAAAACATTAAACTGAACAACGTAGAAACATTACTTTAAGAAAAACTGAATGAATAAATAAATAAACAACGCACAACACCTTATTACGCTTCTTTGGAGTTCATCATCAAAGAAGCGTTTGAAGCGTTTAATATAAGTCATTTTTTGTTTATTTTAATTTAACTTCGTCTTTTTTGTGTGAAACAATTACGTGTTGTGCGATGTTTATTTATTTACTTACTTTTTCTTAAAGATATTTTAATTATTTTGAATTTTGAATTATCATTCAAAATGGGTTCAATAAAGGTCTTTTTATTCGACACAGTCAATTTTGTCAATTCCTCCATTTTTTTTTTAATTTGAAAGTGGAATTTGAAGGTAGTTTGTCCATATCGCACATTCAGAATTCAGAATACAGAAGCATACAAAAACTGAATGTCAGGGGCATAAAACAAAAAACTACAAGTACTTGTATTACAAGTGAAATCTTACTATTTCCCATACAAAATTGAATAATTTCACTTGAAGGGCCCAGTTGAAAAACGGCACATGTCCACTTTTTGTCGAAATTAAACTAAAGATGAGGTCTCGTAGCATTTATTGACCCCTTTCTGAGGGTATCCCAACTTTTCAATTCTTTCTTAAAAAATAAAATAAAGATGTGCTTTTTGTAATAAGTTTTATGAAAAACAAAATTGCGTTTTTTTCGGAATGGGTTGGAATGGGCTTATGCTGTTTTCCTTTTGGACCCTTCAATTGTAATACAAGTATTTGCTGTTTTTTTTTTAATAATTTTTGTTTTGTGCTATGGGCCCCAGGTGTCAAGGCTTACTGACGCTATCCTCAGGAAAATAAAAAAAAACATTCATTTCGTGAAGGAGGACAGAATAGCTGTGTTTTATTTTACCCTAGATCTGATTTGGATATGTTTAGCAAAAACAACACAAGATCCAGTTTTGTGTGTTGTTTTTGTTTAAATAGTTGCCAAAGAATTGAAAATAATAAAAAAAAAACGCTTGTAGTATATCGCCTTAATTGGAACACTCGAAAGTCGTCATATGATTCGCAATGCAAACTTATATAACTAATCTTCGTAAATATTTCTCTATAATATTATAGTTAGAGACTTATTAAATAACCACATCAACTGCCCCTTTCTTTTAGCTTTAATTGGGTTTTTCGATCCTTTAAGGAAACTTGAGAATAAGAAATTATATTCTGTGAACCTTTTCATAGAATGAATTATGGTCTCAATGAGCCGAACCTCTTACAAGATGTTTAAGGGAAGCAATTCTGTAGAGAGATTGGTAGATTTTATTAATTCTTCAAATATAAACTTGTTCAAAGCTAAATTGTTAAGTATTGTCAGTAACCTGGGTGGTGCTAAAGTATTGTACCGTAAGGAAGTATATTATTATATTTATTATAAAGTATTACCTGTTTGATGAAAAAATAAATAAAAACCAATTCGGATTCGGGAAAATAAAACACAGCTAATATTTTAACTTTCCACACAGCCTGTACTTGTAGATGAAAAATAAAGATAGTTCAATGGGGGATTTGGTCTGAGAAATTCTACAGGCATGCCATCTAGATCACTGTTTTTTTTTTTTGCTTTTAGTATTCCTTTCCCCTTCGCAACCGATCTGGTGCCGTAGCCAAAATATGTTAGTGTCATTATGATGTCCAACAGTGTTATAAGTGGCTTTATGGAGCTCCCTTGCCTCATCTCTTCCCAGAGCATATTCCGAATTTTCCGCAAGTTTTTCCACCTTTCAGCTATTATCATACCTCACCCACCTGTAGAGAAAATTGTGAGTACGCATCATTTACTGCATCTTCGGCAAGCCACACAACCTACGTACTTTCCTCTTTTCTCTAGTTGAAATAAAAAATGCCCGCGAAAATGTTTTTTCGTACACAATTCTGCAGGGGAATAAGAAAATTGAAACTTAAATCATAGGGACTGAAAGTTCGTAAAAGCTCTCGCATGGTGGCGCTGCAATCATCAAGGTCAGCAATCATTTAGGGTCAGTTTACGTTGGACACCAGATGTTCGTTACCGAACCATAGCCAATACCAATTGATGAACCCTTACTGCGTTGTAATTATAGTTCGACCGTCAGAAAATTTAGTATGGATACAAAGGCACAATTTAAAAAAAATCTGTAACCACATTTTTTAGCTTAATAAATGGTTGATTTCATTTAAATTTAAAATTATGTTACTCTATACTTTGTTCAGTTCATATAAAGGACAGTTTCATGATTCGAAACGGAAATTTTTTTCCCTCTGTTTAAAGTATTACATGAGTTCTTGTGTTGAACTTATAGACTTAAGTCCTGTACCAGCCAAACTAGTCTAATCAAATCATCTACGTCTAAAACCTTAGTTTTTTTTTATTATTTAGGATGATTTAAAATTCATCAGCCAAAAAGCACAGGGTTAGTTTCTCATATACAATTTTTTTCAGAGCAACTACATACTTCCAAAATAATGGGCACATTATTTTTCCCTCTTTTGCTTACATTGCTTTAATCTTATACTCTCTGTGTGTTTCTTATTTTTAGATCTCTTAACCCCGGTGTGGACATGCATAAAGTAGAAAATGCTCCTAAAATGCCCAAAAAGAGATTTCAATGGAATGATATCACGAGGTAAGTTTTTTTTTCTTCGTAAGTCAAATCAACCGATAAAGAACTATGCATATAATTGTCCAGATCTCTCCTGTATGAGCTTTATCAAGTACGCTGGATGTCGTTTGTAGTTCTTCGCACTCGCAAAGAATTATTTGAAGATTTTGTCACAAACTTCCTCAAAGAAAAAGTCATCAATATTTGGCCAAGTGGTTGGATGAAATTAGAAGAGATAAAACGAGAAATCGAAAAAAAGAAAAACGCCCCTAAAAAGCTAAAAGAGAACAAAAAACCCGAAGAATCTCTACCAACATTAACTTCGACCGAAAAATCACATTTGCTTAGTCAAGAAACTGCTATGAGTTCAGGTAGCAAGCTGTCAGTCAATACAGGCGATAACCATGTAACGGCTTCATCAAATGAGCCTACTCCTGCAAACATTCAACCAAATGACATGACGAAATTATTGCCGGCACATAGTAATTCTTCAACTGAGCACTTGCATCCATCGAAGCCATATTCATCTTCGTCATCATCTGGAAAACTGCACCGGTCATCTACGAGCAGTCCTCTAAATTTGTGCAGTAGTCAAAGTGGCTTGAAGAGTGATAAATCATCCAGTGGATCTGTAATCAACAATAATAATAATGCCAACCCTAACCAAAACTTAAATAGCAATAGATCATCCACCGGTGTTGTAAATATTTCCAAAAACTGTATTGATCTGGTTTCTCCCTCCAAACGAACTGATCACAGCATAAACAGTATAATGTCATCTCCATCGTCAACTTCCTCTTCGGTATCCACTACGCCGCAGCCGCAACATTCCGCCGGTGCTCTGGGTAGTTCAATGGGCGTGGATAATAATACTCATGTGATTAACATTGACAACTTCAAGTCCGCCTCAGAAATAATCAATACGTCCAACCAGCTCATAAATCACACCAGCAAAACTCATTTGCAAAATGAACGTCAAAAAGGTCGTTCATCTGCTCTCGATATACACCCGCACAATCATCCTCCCTTGAAGACAGAATTTACTCGTCGGGACAGTAGTAGCGAGTCAGATGGCGTTGAAATTGTAGGCGTTTATCAAGCTCGTGTGCCCTCACTGCCTATTGTTAACAAAAACAAATACAAAAAATCAAGCCATCATGGAAGTCGAAGCGATTCGCCAGGTTTGCATGACAAACTCAAGACTGCCGCAGCTGCTCCGAAAAAATCACTCGAGTGCACAGACCTGGATGTAAATAAAATAATGAAGGCTCTAAAAGAGCTTGAAGTAAGTTTTGTTGTCAATAATTGATAGCAGCTTTAGTATTTGTTTGTTAATTTTATTCTAGGAACTACAGCAAACTGGCAACTTTGTGCCCGACATATCGTCATTCACAAACAGCAATCACAATGCAAACACATCACCACTCGCCTACGGAAAAGACTTGACCCAATGACAAGAGTATTACAATCCCGCGACAGCTGTACTGCTCTCATCACTTTATGATAATTTTTCCTCGCGCCTTTAGAGCACGAATCAGTCACATGGCCCCTTTGAATAGGGGCATCCTACGATTAATGCGTCCGCAACAGTCTACTCCCACCCTAAACCCTTTTCCCATTATTGTTTAGAATTAGCTTCCTATATTCAGAATTTGTGATTTTCTTTTTCTTCGCAAGTTAACCCTCAAACATAAATGAATTTCGCATTCCTCTCGCAAATCCAATTTTTATTTATTTTATTGTTTGCTCCTTGTTGCGTTGGAAAAAAAAGAATGAAAGAAAATGTTTAGTTATCTTTTGTAAGCATCTTGCGTTAGAAATGTTTTTGTTATTATTAAAAGAAAATTAATTATTATAATTTAAATTAAACAAATTTATAAGATTATATACACAAAAATAAAAATTTTTAAAAAAGTAAAACAGAAAAGAAAAAGAGAGAAAAAGAAACCACTTCTTCAACTATGTAAAATGTTATGAAAATTATTTACTAAACATTAATACATTTTGTAAAGATATTTATAATTTAAGGAATAAAATATTAAAATGCATTAATCGTTTCCGATGTTCCCAAAAGACAATTTATTTGTTCATAAGAAAAGGTTATTCTTTGCCTTACTGAAAAGAAATAAAATTTAGTTTTTTTTTTGTTTCTAATAACAATCAACAATTTTCTACTTTTTGTCACCATCTATTATCTTATGCACGTGAGGTGTTTAATATTAAGGTTTACATAAAGTGACTCCATGATTGCTCCGTGGTGTATTGGATGTCCAATGTAAATACCTGGGGTGGAATCGGTTAAGTTGATAGTTCATTGTTGCTCTTTTTGTCAACTACTATTCGCTCTATGTAATTTGATCATTCAATGATTCTTCATATTTAGGAAACATTATTTTAGTTTTATATGCTTTTAACACACCTTTACACTAAAAGTATGAAAATCTAATAAATATTCGAAAACGAAAAACTAAGTAAGTGCCAGACACATGAATCAGAAGTGTCGCATTTTACTATCAACTGTCAACTATCATTTTAGCCGATTCCACCCCTGCAGTACATATATGAATGTATCTAAAAATATAATTCCAAAAATTTGTTATGAGAAAAAGATTGCTACAAAGCTTCACAACTCAACTATTAATTCATTCAAAACAACTGTCTTTATTTCCAGTAGTCAACTTCAGACGAACTTTTACACAGATTACTTTCCTTAGCTCTGCAACGAAATAAAAAAAAAAAAAATGCTCATACGCCCCAGTGACCCACGTCGTCAATTATTCGATATGCTGTATCTTTTAAAATTCTCTTTTGATCTTAAAGATTAGCGTGTCAAATCAAATGGAAGCTCATAAAACAAAAAAATATTATACATACATTACGTACAACCATAGGGGTGTTATTGTAAAAAAAATCGATTGGCGCGTTTCTCTGCTTTGAGATTTGCGAACGAAAATGTTTTAATTAGGGTGGTGCAATTTTTTGTTAACACTTTTTTCAAACAAATTATTACTTAAGGTAAATATATTTCCCACAACGGTGGTGCAAATTCCTTTGTTTTTTTTTTTTGCTGTTTCCGAAGAACTTTTATTTAGCAAAAGTGCAAACCAACACATTTTTTCTTCGCTTAAAGAAATCATTTTTTGAGCCACCCTAATGCAAAAATACTCAATTTAACATTTAAGCTCAGTAACACGATTTACAAGGTTTCTGTATAATTAAAATCGATTTTTTTTTCGAAAACTAAAAACAAATTTTTTGCACCACCCTTATTATTTTTTTTTGTTTTTCAACATTTAAATTTAGTAACATTAACAACATCAAATTTTATTCAACTCCGGACCATCAAGAAAGAGCAATATTATTTTTGTTCGTGAATAATGCAGCTAAACAAATTTGAACTGATGACAGAATGACGATTATGAACGGTATGTACTGCAGTTGGGCTAGGTTAGTACGATTGCGGATCTGACTTAATGAACGCGACTAATGCAAGCCTTAGTTAGGTAGAAGCTATTTATGAACTCACCTAGGCAACCGTTATTTATGAACTCACCCTATTTCTAGGAGAAAACAGCAAATGAAAATAATAGAATATTATCAGACAAATTTGTTTGTAAATGCTGCGCTTTCGAACACTTTCGAGTTTCCACTGACAAGCCCTTAGTTTTTTGGGCGTATGTAGAAAATTGATCACTTGAGATCAAGTTCAAGGGAAAAGCTATAAAAAAAAAGTATACATGGGACTTGTATAGGTTTTGTGATTCCCTTAAAACATGTTTTCGAATTGCCATCATTTAAAAGATATTGCGTTTCTACAAGAGGGCTAAATCGAAAATATCGTTTATTTTGTCAGTTATTCTTAAACTGGTGTCCGGTATACATTGGATAATCTTGAAACGGCACTTTATAACTGCTCTGAAACCGGGCATATCTCATGGGCACTCAAAATAAGAACAACTGTGCCCATACCTAAATGCTTTGCTTCAGTTTTTTTTTAAGGTAAAAAAGTTATCAAATAGGCAGAATAAATAAATTCTTGCAAGGGTCAAAATAAAAGAAACAAGGCTACCGATTGCTTGATATCACAACAACACCGCGGTAATTTTTGTTTTTTTGTTTTTCCTCCCACCAGAGAAAAAAAAAAATTAAAATAGGACCGCACTGTCGCGTCGACAAGTCTCACAGCAACAGCGTAGTAATTATTGTTTTCTTCTTTCCTCTTCTTCTTTATTAACAAAATCTTATCGATCAAAACAATGCTTGTTGTGCTTGAGAGCCACATCTTAATTTCCCTTAACATGAGTACAAGGAAGAAAATTATTTGGGATTTTTTGAATTCTCGGCGATTGCAGCGACGTTGTTCGATCATAGCGGCCGGTTTCATGAGTGTCATCTGCTATTTGTCCAATGACCATTGAATGAGAATTGACAATTTGTTTCGTTCCTTTGCTATATATGACCGTTTGAATATTCTGGTCAATTAAAGCTAATTTACAGTTCAGCGTTAAAAAAAAGCTCAAAGCAAATTTTATTCTGTTTTGTGCATTATTTTGTATGATATTTTGATGTTTATATCTTCAAATCACCGTAACCAATACATTAATTACCTTTTTATAAACTCCATCATTTCTCCAGTTGAACAATTTGAACAGTAACGGTTCCTACTTTTTTATTTGATAAAACGGAAAACACTAGCGCCATATGTTTTCTGTCCACACAGCAAAGCCACAAACCGGAACAAGAACAATAGAATTCAACAGAATATTTGTTTGAATTCTGTAGTAATAAAAATGATGATGGACAACAGACGTTTGACGAAACATTTATTATTATTTTTTTTATTTATTTATTTTTATTCAATAGGGTGTTTAAACTCTGAACTAGTTCTACCATCGAGTAGAAAAATTCTACTTGAGCTATATAAAAGCAAATATTGTAAATAATGTATGTGGAAAAATTAATTAATTGCCACCAACGTAAATTAATAACGCAGCGTAAAGCAAAAAAATAAAAACCAAAGAATTATAAAATAAAAATTTAAAACAAAAAAAAAATTAATGTAAGAAATTGGAAAAATAACAAAATAATAGAAATACTACAGGAACAGCACCACAAAAAGAAGTCTGATTACCGGGTTACTTACCGCTATAAAAATATCCTATGAACTTGATTGTAAACCCACACAGGTTGTTGAGATTTTTATTAAAGACAGGTTCCGTTGAAACATGACAATTTTAAACATTGGTTGCACACAAATTGTATCTGTTCTTTTGTTTAATTATTTGATTATTTTTATTTTAAAAAGATAATATTCATGCCTCTTATGGAATTCACAATACTTTACTCCCGGGGACTCAACGTGATTCGCTATGGGTTCGCATTCGTATTTAAAGCAGTTATAAATCTACCGGTTCCTACGAGAAACTACCTTACCATATTCGGTTAAACACTTCCTCATCTGCCAGTTCCACAACATAAAATATGGCTAAAAGAAGTGCGAATGCCTGCGACGCATTCGTCGGATTCTGTAATAAGGGTGATTATTTTGGTAAAAAAAAGAAACTTGCACAAATGTAAATAAAAATATATGTGAGTTTTCTGCCTTAACTCATTTAATTTTTTTCAGTAAAATAGTTCTAAAGTCCAGAAAAAGATACAAAAATTGTTATAGAAATTAATCTTAGTAGGTCTCAGAACTCTACTATTTTAAGAGACAGCAGCTTACAAATGACAAGCTAGAACCCAGGTTCAAACAACGGGCCCCAAAACTTTGTAAGGCCCGGCCCTGGGCCTCCACTTGACCTTAGATGCCCCTGTATTGCGATTATTATCAATATCAATCATTTGATGATAATTGAAATTTAGTACATTAAAACCTAATTAATTGTTAAGTCAACCAATTTTTCAGCAATATTTATCAATTTTATTTATTTATTTACAGTTAGCATAATTTTCATTTATTCATTTTAACAATTGAATAATAAGATATCGATTTTTAGTTTTTATCAACTATCAATTGATAGTTTTCAGAGCGTGTGACCCATCCACTGCCACCATCCGGTAAAGACAAAACTCCCAAAGATATTGAAAGTTGAGCAGTTGAGTTCCTTCCAAGGCTGCTTTTTGCCGTGTTAATTTTAAGCCCTAAAGATTCTTGCTTCTCCCTTCACACTTTTTATCATTTAATGAAGATCCATGTAGTCCACGTAGTTCAGATGTTTTAGTTGGGATATCAGAGACCATTGAATTCTTCTATTTCCGTCTATAACATACAAGAATAAAGTATTGGCGATAGTATGCAACCCTGCCTGACTCTTAGCTAAACTTCAAATTGATCTGACAACCTCTTCCTTTATGCAGAACGTAACATTTACATCCTTTTGTGGACGATTTTACTTGTTTGAAAACCACTCTTGCCATGTTTGTCTTCCTTTTTATATATTCCCCCTTCTCTCCCAGCATTAGTTTTCAATATAGTTTAAAAGGTTAGAAGAACAATATCCGTACATTTTTATTTCGATACCAGGAATGAATACCTTAAAAACAGAGATGTGTACGAGTTTTGGGTCAAACCTTTCACTGTTACCGCGAAATCAATACTCGACTTATAAAACAACCACAAAATATAATATATCTAAAGTATATGTATGCAAAAACAACTTCCTATGTGACACGTTAATATTCTTTAAAAAAAAGCAAACCACCCACGGAATAAAATCAGACAGTACCATAAAAAAAAGTCGATTTCATCCAATAAATGTGTTTATTTAAAAGAAATGCAAGGTCCAATAACTTGAGTCATTTATAGATTAATAGTAGGTACAAGATTAATGGATATTATAATTTATTGGTCTTGAACAAAATTAATTCACTTGGACTTTTCCTTGCAACATGGCTCCTTCTTCTCAGTGCTGGTGCTGCAACAGCACTTGCTAGCTTGGTCACACTTGCATCGTTCATCACACTTTTCCGCAGTGCATTTACAATCTGTGAAGAAAATTATGAAAAATCAATTGATTACTCATTTATTTTTTATTCTTTCACTTAATTTTGTAGCAATAAATCTTACCAGAACCGCATCCTCCACAAGGCATCTTGATACGATATAATTTATGAAGATGAAAATAAATTGATTTAATAAAAATATTAACCTCTTGAAAGTCTTCCGGTCTATTCTAATATATTTTTATTGTCAATTGCGAACAACTGTTTTCTGCTGATGTCTGTGATAAACTAAATGATAAAACGTATATACCTACTCTATTACTATTTCACTTTGAGAAGTCTTGTCGATTTTTTAATATAAAAAAGGGAACTGCGCACGACCGATGATGTTAGGTGGAATGCAATGTTCAATTCTTTAATGTTTTCGCAGGGTGAAGAGTAGATGCGGAAATGATGTTCAAGATTTTAATTGAAATTCTTTCATGTTTGATAGCAGCATTCGATAAATGATTCCATTTTCATTCCTTAATTTCTGTAAAAATATGTATGGCATGGTATTATCAGCAAGGAGAGCCTATTAAATTAGTTTAAGTTAAGCATTTAAAACCTTTAATCTTATTCAAGAAAAATATTAATTTTTAATTAATACAAGTATCTACCTATACAGGGTGTTACTATTACATATTACTTTTATTGTCAATTAAGAATGTTAGGTAACTTAAACTAGAAGTCGAGAGAAAATCAGATGATGTGAGCTTAAACAGTCGGTAAAATTGGTCTATATCGCGGAAATCTTTTTCCTTGTAATGAAATAAAACTTTTTATTTTCATAAAACCAAAAGACAAAGTGCGCCAGTAGTGAATTGATGATTTCAAGTAAAATCCTCCTGGATAATAAAAAAGATATTGATACACAAAATAAGATTCAAAAACTCTCTTCAAAATCACCATCGAAAGTTCCCTCAGCAAGAAGTTATCAGCATATTATGCAATATGAATTTTTTTTTTAAATTTGTATATATGAGTTACTTTATTCTTAAATTTATACTTAAAAGCGCTAATAAAAATACTGTGACTCCAAATGCATTGGATAAACAAGAAACACATCTCGACCTGTGACGTCAGTGGTCTTCTAAGACTGATCTTAGATCTGATATGCGTGGGTTCGATTCCCATGGTGTACATAGAAAGTTTTTCATAATAAAATTGTATTAAAAGCTCAGCACCACAAAAAGGAGACTGATGAGTGCATCAGTGGCAAAGCACGAAATAGCTATATCTCCAGCCAAACAAGAGTGGTAGCGCCTTTAAGTTGTTGTTGTTGTTCAAACATTCAATGAAATTGACGGAATAAAGAATGGTCAAGTCTAATAAGCTGGCATTCTAGTACGAACAATAATAACAATAATAATAACTTTATTCTTAGTTTTTTTTTGCGATTAATATTGTAGATTTATTATAATTGATTAAAATTGTGTTTAGCTTTAGAGAGTTTTATCGTTTTTTCCCCAGACTTTAAATTTGCTTACAATAAAGCAGGTGTATATTTGTATGCTTTACAATAGTTGCCCCAACATTATTTCTATAAAGGGAACACCAATCGAGCCATTAAGTAAAATGCACTTTTTGAAAATTTGATTCAAAAAGGCGGATCGAGTGTCACACTTTCATGGTCGCAAAATTTCTGTTTAGTACTGGATTTCCAACAACTATGTTTTTTGGAAGTCATAAGACTAGCTAGTGATCCGAAAAGATTATGGAGTATTTTGAAAGTATTTACAACTCTTCTACATTGTCGACAATAAATTCTCAGTATATTAATTCTTTGTCATCTGTCTTTAATTGTTCTCGTATATGTTTTGACTAAAGTGATGTGGAAGATGCAATAGGATTTTTCCCTATTGTTTTTCGTCACTGTGCAAGTTCACTATCTGCTCCGTTATTAGAAATATTTAATGAATCAATTTCCACTGGTATTTTTCTTGAGGAGTGGAAAGTGTAAATAATTGATCCTATTTTTTAATCTGGTTCAAAGAACTACAGACCAATAACTAAGCTATCTGTTGTTGCAATGCTTTTAAATAGTCTTGTTAAATTTAAATTTATTATAAAAAAACATGTTATTTACTAACTTAATTAATCAATATGTTTTTTGCAAAGGTAGATCTACAAATTCTAATCTGGTAGAATTCACAAATTTGTGCATTATTACTATGGACAATCGGAAACAAGTTCATGTGATCTACACTGATTTTGTAAAAGCGTTTAGCAGAGTTAACTTGCATATTCTCGTACAAAAACTTAAAGCTTATGGGTTCCACGGTCTTCTTCTTTAATGGTTTTCTTCATATTTACTGGGAAGAAAACAATATGTAAAGATTGGAGACTTTTTCTTGAAAGAGATTAAAGTAACTACTGGAGTTCCAGAGGGTAGTCATTTAGGCCCGTTACTTTTCTTACTCTTTATTAATTATCTTCCAAATGTTCTTGAAAATTCGCAATGTGTTATGTATGCGGACCATATAAAGTTCTTTTCTCGGGTCTCCATTTTAAACGATTGAACAATAAAGTGGTAAAAAAAACGCTGCAGTTGTAAAATTTACTATGTTTTTGGCTTTTTTAGCGTTTACGATACTTTTGGTGTTCACTATTTCCCAATCCAAAATCAAATTTTGCGCTTACGATAAAATAAAAAGATATATTTTTTTTTTTTTAAACCAATTTGTTTAAAAAATCAATTAGTTTTTTTTTGTTGTTGGTGGAAATAAGAAAAAAAGAGAGACATGCACTATCTCCAAAAAAAGGTTAGTGCTCAATGGCCAAATCCCATAATCCCAAATATAAAATCCCCATTGCGGAAATTCCCAAGACAGAACTGGGTAAAAACAAAATTTCCGAGAGAAAATCCCAAAATTTCTGATGCGCAAGTTGTGTATCAAGCAATCAAATCGCACGGGTTAAAATTTGTACGATTTCTCTTATTCGGCTTTTTTGGTCTCAATAATTTATTAATGAAAGATTTTCATTATTTTTTCCACACGTTTCAACTTTTTCAGGGGCATTTTTTTTGAAAAAAAAATTTGAATTCACATTGTTAAATTATTAATTAAAATTTAAGCACTTCTTACTTAGAGGTTTAGTCAACCTCTATTTAAATTGGATGTATGTCTCCCGAAATATAGCTACTTAATAAGAATAATTGGGAGACATACAATATTTCCCAAAAACAAATAATCTAAAATATGCAGACATCTGTTAATTACCTATTAAAATTTGACCACTGTGATTCAAGCTGAAACTGAGAATAAATGATGAAATGAATTTTGGCTCGTTTCTTTGCTAATTCTTCACATGGAATAAACAACAAAAAGCTACCCGATAGTACACCCATTAGCTGCAGATAACATTTTTACAAAGGTTAATTTAAACCAAATTGACAATTCAACTTGTAAAAAATAATTGACAACCGCAATACAGATCGATGAAATTGGTTGATAAATCATCATTTTGGGGTTGACAAACATAAAAAGGGTGTAAGACCCATGATAATCAAAGAGCGTTTGTTCACTTTTTTTTCAGCTTGGTTAAGAAATCTTGACTTTTCTACAAATCACTCCATTTTCCAGCCTATATGTCAGTTTGATTCTCAAAACTTAATCCAGAATTAAGTAAATAATAAAATTTATTTTAATGTGCTATAATACATTCTACGCAATCAAATTAGAATCAGCCGGTGCACAGTGGTGCTTTTTGTTAGTTTTAGCGACAAAATTAATTTCCGTGGTCATTTCTTGACGAAAATTGATGAAATTTGGCAAACTAGAGAAATACTGACTGCAACCTAATTATTTCAGTTATAACAAGGATAAACAACTGAATTCCCAAAAACAAGACCACAAAAAGAATGTTGCCTATCTATACCCCAAGTAGCCAGTAAAGTACCACATTCAATGAACCATTTTAAGAAATAATAATAAAATTAAATCATAATGAACAAGATTTCGAAAAAGAAAATTAAAAATACATAAATCGATTTTTAAGAATGTTTTTTTTTTTCATTTTATTTTATTGTATAACTTCAAAAAAAAAGATAAAAAATTGAAGAAAATTATATAATCTTCTTCTTTTATTAAATATATTTCATAATCGAAGCAACCACAAGCAAACAAATTCGACATTCAGTTTTATATTAAAAAAACTCTAAAAACGTTCTTATCAACGCGGAAAACCCAAACCTAAATAAAATGTATAAAAATAAGTAAAAATAAAATGGGAAGATTATTGACACTTAGAGAATGCTATCACTTTCTAATTTTTTTTTTTTTTAGTTTGTCTTACACAAATTGGTTACTCTTCATTATCTTTGTCATTCCATTAGCAAAACTAAATAAATTTGAGAAAATACGAGTAATAACAGATAAAAGAAAAAAAAAACAAAACATATGAGACCAAAATAAAAGACCTTTCCCGGGCGAGATATGTGAGAACGTATGTATACCTAAAAAATTAATTTGAGACCAAGGACCATCTTAAGATCCACTCTCTTTTTTTTTATGTTTTGCTTCCTTAAATATTTTATCTATGAAAATATAGAACAGAAAATTTCACACCATGTATGTACGTATTACAACAGTATTATCGTTTTTTTCCTTTCAATGGATATTCTTTTGTTTTACAAAAAATTCATATACATATATATTTTTTTTAATAAAAAAAACTTCACAGTTTAATAACAAGAAATGGAAATTTTTTAAAAGGTTTTCAATTATTGTTAATTATAATAATTTTTTGTTTGTTTACTAATTTAAGGCTAATATTGTTTAAAAAACAAAAAAAAAAATATAAGAAATGAACCAATAAGAATTAGAATTAGCAGCCGATTTGTATACATGGATGGAGGGCGCATACACACAACACGAGCAAACCGTTTCTCATTCAGTGTAACTAATTATTTTTTTAACGGTGGGCTCTTTTTGTTTTGTCTTCTCTTGGCCTTGCGGGTCGAAGCTGCAGAACTAATGTTGTTGTTGTTATTGTTGTTGTTGACTGCTGCTGGGACAACTGTCTCGGAGATATTTGAAGGATTTCGTTGAAATAATCCAAACAAAGACCACATTGATGTTGAGGGATTTGATGATGATTCTTCTTTTGGACCCTTGCTGCAGTTGTTGTTGTTATGATTATTGCTTATTTTTAATTGTGATTTAGTTATGAGCTGCTGAGACGACGACGACGACGACGAAGATGGCTGCTGATTGGGTTTTCTAATCGGTTGTTGCGGCTGTTGGTTTTGTGATTGTATTGCTTTTTGCCTTGGATAGGCGTATTCTCATGACTTCTTTACTTTGCCGTTTATTGATCCAGCTGATCGGCCACCAACAGCTGCTTCAGCAGCATGCGTAGCCACATGTTGAATACCCTTTTCCATACATCCCTGGTAGACTGGTTTCATAAACTATTAAAATAAAGAATTTTTAATATTTGAAGTTTTAGTTGATTATAGAAATTTGATTGTGCCATTCCAATCGGGTTTTAAAGACAAAATTTTTATTTTTTAGGCTTCATGTAGTAAACTCGTCTTCTTTTATAAGACTTTAATCTTCTCGGTTTCTTTATTATATAGAGACATTTTTTACCTCAGACATATCAGAGCAAAAAAAGTTTGCTTCTTTTCTCCACCTGAGATAGCTGAGAGCTTCATCGGTTTGCACAGAATAAATTGGCCAAGCAAATCGAGCGATTTGATGTGACAGACGAAAAAAAACATGAAATGAAAAATGAGTTCCTACAATAGTCGAACAAATGTTGCATAGTGCGAAGAAATTAGTTCAGCGCCTGAGTGTGTTTATTAATTAAATCAGAGAGGCAAAAGATCAGGGGCCTGATTCCGTAAAAGTAAAACTATCGAACGATATCGTTTCGACAATGTCTGTTGTTATCTGATTTTTTTAGATGTGATAGAGATCATTAAAAAACGATATCGTTTGGCAATAATCGAATTACGGAATGACCCCTAGATAAAATGGATGGATTTAAAATAAAGATTTTTCGAGTAATGATAGGTGCATGTTTGTAGAGAGGATTTAACACGAACACTGCAAAGAAACATCACCGTAGGTAGCGCGTACAAGTGAAGAAGAGCGTTACTGGTGCTAACTAACTTAGTTACTTTATGGGTTCGTTCACAAAAAAGATTTTATTTTAAGTTTCAGAATGCTTCTGGGAGTGATTTAACTCAGCATCTTTTTATTTAACTTATTCTTTTGTTTAAAAGATCTTTTCCAAATCTCTTCTACGACGAAATTGGGATAGAGGGCATCTTTGATAGGACGAGATCAGTAAGCACAGCCTACACGACACCATTTCCGGAAAAGACTATCTAACTTCTAACAGAGATGACTAAGAGCGATTGGTTTAAACCAAGTCATATTACATGATCCCTGCCAACAACATTTATTTTTTAGGCTTCATGTAGTAAACTCGTCTTCTTTTATAAGACTTTAATCTTCTCGGTTTCTTTATTATATAGAGACATTTTTTACCTCAGACATATCAGAGCAAAAAAAGTTTGCTTCTTTTCTCCACCTGAGATAGCTGAGAGCTTCATCGGTTTGCACAGAATAAATTGGCCGAGCAAATCGAGCGATTTGATGTGACAGACGAAAAAAAACATGAAATGAAAAATGAGTTCCTACAATAGTCGAACAAATGTTGCATAGTGCGAAGAAATTAGTTCAGCGCCTGAGTGTGTTTATTAATTAAATCAGAGAGCCAAAAGATCAGGGGCCTGATTCCGTAAAAGTAAAACTATCGAACGATATCGTTTCGACAATGTCTGTTGTTATCTGATTTTTTTAGATGTGATAGAGATCATTAAAAAACGATATCGTTTGGCAATAATCGAATTACGGAATGACCCCTAGATAAAATGGATGGATTTAAAATAAAGATTTTTCGAGTAATGATCGGTGCATGTTTGTAGAGAGGATTTAACACGAACACTGCAAAGAAACATCACCGTAGGTAGCGCGTACAAGTGAAGAAGAGCGTTACTGGTGGTAACTAACTTAGTTACTTTATGGGTTCGTTCACAAAAAAGATTTTATTTTAAGTTTCAGAATGCTTCTGGGAGTGATTTAACTCAGCATCTTTTTATTTAACTTATTCTTTTGTTTAAAAGATCTTTTCCAAATCTCTTCTACGACGAAATTGGGATAGAGGGCATCTTTGATAGGACGAGATCAGTAAGCACAGCCTACACGACACCATTTCCGGGAACGGATTCGACTTGACGGCTCATCGATTTTGTACCAGGTAAAAATATGTTGATAAGGAGCACAATATTTTTCAGGCGTACAGATAATGGCTAAAGAAGAAAACTTAATCTTTCCATCATCTCTATGTCGACCGAAAAAAAAAGATGAGAATCGCTTGCTCAATAGAAAGAAAACAGACTATCAAGAACGGATAACATTTGTTAAAAAGCTAAACAATGTTAAACTTTGGATGCTGTAGCTCTACTCCAATTTCATCTGCCAATGTTAAAAATTAAGTATATGGGTACGGAAGAATAGTTATTTATGGCCACGTTCAGCTGATTGTACTTCTAAACTGATTGTACTAGTCAATATAGAGAGGAAATTAAATACCATAAGACGAGAAAACGCAATGTCATGCAGTTGCTTCAAAATTGATTAGCTACTTCTTTGAAATAAGAACCATAATCTTTGGTTTCATGTTTAGGTTTTACAAAAGTAATTTAGTTTATTATCGATATGCCTAGCTAGATATCAATGACTAAGTTCTTTTATACAATTTCACAAAATGGTTCAAAAGAAACACAAAAAACATATTCCAAGAGTGACTTTTCATACGAAATGTGTTCCTCTTTTCCTCTTTCTGAAACTACAACGAAAAACTAAACATTTATATAAATGTAAATATAAATTCACTCTCCGTTTTATGAATCATCAGTGGTACATTTCTATAAATAAAAGAAAAAAATCTCACTCTGGTGATTAGCTTAACCACGACAATGTCGTATATTGCGCCAGACACACCTGAAAAGGTATGCAATCTTGGTAATAGTGTCTTAGACCACACCGTAATGTAAGCAGAGTGATATTACTATTTGTCATGCAAAACAACGTTGGAATGACTCATAATTTTGTTTACAAAGAATTTAAATTAATGTTAATTACTTTTTTTTAATAGTTATTGTGTCTTCAATCTCTTTTGAGTATATTTTTCATTCTTCTATGTTCAATGAATACAAATCAATTCAACTCTTCTTAGAACACAACAAAACTAAATTCAACTTACGTTTTCCCATAAGAACGATGCAAACTCATCTAGTTTTAATCCAATTTCTGTAAATTCGCCGCTATATCTATAAATTTCAGAAAACATACTAAAGTAAATATCATATTTTATAAAAATGAATTTACAAGTTCAAACCTTATATATGCCCATAATGCAAGTGTTAGCAATGCAACGCCCATTAAGAGGTTTGAGAAATTAGCAAACGTAGTAAGGCCAACTAATCCAAATATTCCACTTAAAATGTACATGATAACAGCAATGGCGAAGTACACGGCTGGAGTTCTTGCTGCTTTGAATATATTCTTACTCTCGTTGTGCGATCGGAAATTATTAAATGTATCCTCCAAGTCGGAATCCAGCTGCTCACGGTATTTTTCTGAGAATTCTTCGCCACCCATTTTTCTCTTGGCAGCAAACTACAAAAAGTGATATTCTAAATTTCTATCATTTTTTCTATGGAAACAACAACAAACATACATGGAACAATGCTTTGTCTTTAATTCGTAAGTGTTCAGCATCTAAGTGTCCTGTACTTAAATATGGTCTTGTTCCACCACAAACATCTTCCATTAATTGAGAGTAGAGTTCCTTCGCTGCTGCTACTGCTGTCAAATTGTTTGCCTCTGCAGTTGCCTATTCAACAAAAACAATTTAAAATTTAATTCGTTTCGAAATAAATATAAACATGATTCAAACTTACCACAAGCATACTCTTCGGTTCGGGCAATTCGTTGCCTTTGTAAATTGTCATATATGACTTGAAGTACTGGACCAAATCTCTTGCCCTGACCTTTTGACCACTAATTTCTTTTCTTATAAGATTGTCTGGCGCCAAAAGCATCGGCACAAGATTTCTCAAGGATTGTTTAAATTCTGGCGTTATGTCCTTGAGCCTGCCATCGAAGTTGGGATTTGTGGCCACTGTAAGACCAGGATGTGGCATTAAAAAGCATGCAATTTCGGTGAAGCATGAACTTATGTGTCGACGCAGTGATTGCAATTCGGGATGTTGTTTGTCTGACAATTCTAATCTTCTTTTGAGAATTTTCTCTCCGCCTTCTGGTCCGTATTCGGCCTCATATGGGAAACTCCAGTCACGCACCAGAAATTGCAATCGTTGGAAAGGTTTTTTACCCGAGTCGGCCAATGCTAAGCGACCATACTCTGTGAACAATTGCAAATGCTGCAAATCATCTTCTTGGATGTTTTGTGATAAATTGTAAATTTGTACAGACGAAACCATTGTGCTGAGGGCGAACACTGTGGCACAATCACGTACTGTACTCTGGCTGTCAAATGCACCCTGGGTGTCTAGCAAGATAATGGCAACTTTTTCTCCATTTGGATAGTCGTGTAAAAATATTTCCGACCACATAAGAATGCCGGTTGTATCACGTTCTGAGCCGCCACGCCATGAGAATCCCGACAATGGTTCATTCTCATCACCAAGCCAATCTGTGATATCATGTTTAACATACTAAAAAAAAAAATATCAAAGTTAAAAACGATGCAAGTTCAAAAAGTTTTTATTGTAAGGGGAAACTAATGAATTGTGACCAAACGACGATTTTTGAAAATTCTACAAAGAAGTGGATCAAAATCTAGAGTTCTAAGTATCCGATTGAAACGAGAGCAAGAAAGCCGTCACCAGGCCTTTCTAATGCACGCGCGTTATAACAATTTTACTTTGTAAAAAATTGTGCTTCATTTTTTACTCCAAAATTTATCAAAATTTATTATGAATACCGAAGTGTTAATTTCCATGACTTGATTTTAACTAAATTGCATCCTTGACTAGAAAGTTGGGAGCTTCCTAGCTTTCCAGTGATTTTTTTTAGTCGCTCCGAAAAACTACTCTTTTGCCTTAAAATGTTCTTCTATGCTAGTATTGAATGAACTTGTAAATATTTAAAGTAAAAGTTTGATAAAAGGATGCCAAAGTAAAATTGAAATATTGCAATTTTACTTTGGCACCCTTATAGAAAAACGAATTTGTAATAATTTGATCTTTTTTAATCATCGACAGTTTAAAAAAAAATAATTTAAACTGATTTCGAGATGTTTCACTTAAGTTACTTCACTATGAATTCCAAACTTATTTCGTTTCGTTAGCTATAAACGAGTAGTTGAATACAACGAATAATACAATAAATAATTTAACAAAGCAATCATCAAACGTGTCAATAATTGGAACAAAAAACCTCAGGTAAGATGCGAAGTGACGTCTTTGATTTGTAGTCACTTTTTTGTGTTAAAGCTCCTGGAAGCAAGTGGTCACTTTGTCCCTGTTAAGCTCCGATTCCCAAAGCACGTTCAATGATGTCCAACATGCTATTCTTACTGATAATAATTTTTCGTACAGTCTCGATACAATCCTCGAATAACTCGACAATACGAAGAAAAGTTCAGGGTGATTTGCAACGGAGGCCGATCACTACTACTACACGATTTTTGAGCTTAACCCAATCCTTGATAATATGCAAACTATGTAGGTTAAAGCTTTGAACTAGGAACCCTTGTCAAAAAGGACTTCAGTTCAATACCATGCGTTCTTCGTTTTTTTTTAGAATTTATGAAGTAAATTCGTGTACAAAAATAATTGAAAGTACTAGATACTATTTATATGAGCGAAGAAAATCACAATATAAAAGTTAAAGATCCTCTGTATGTAGATATTTAAGACCAAAGAAGGCGGAAAGAAGTTTAATCTGTCCGCCTTGGTTGCAACATAAGAAAGAAAATAAATTTGGTTGCAGCTATTTAAGAAATAAGCATCGAATCGTACTCCATTGAGGCACACCAATTTCAGTTCCTTATGGACCGTTTTGCAGTGCGATGGTTTAAGGAATAATCCTGAGTTTGTTTTTCAGTCAAATTCAGTACAAAATCTATTGAATTGAACTAAGTCTCCAAGTTATTTTGTACATGGTATCCAAATTATAACTAAAATGAGCCGCCTACTGACATATACCGGGTGTCTCGTCATCGTCGAAAGTCATATTAAGTCGAAAAACTTATGAGGTAATTTTCTCGTTTTCGCTGCGAGTTAAAACGGTTTTTTTACGATTTTGGCTTTCTTTGCATTTAACTGGCTGTGTCTTGACGTCCGATTTTTAAGATTTTCTTTATATTACGTCAATTATAATTCAAAGAATGATTAAATATTAATCAATGGGACAGGTATCACAGCAAAACTATGAAGTCTTATGATATATGAATACGAATTCAGGATTCAAGTCTAAATTTAATATTTCGGCTAAATTGTTACAAATTCTTCTGAAATCTTAGAACGAATATCCATAAAAACAAATCTTCAGAAAGAGGCGATCATAAAGGGTTGAGAGGAATTAAAATACAAAATATTAACTCTGTTTTTGAAGAGTTAATCGAAGTTGCTACAAATCTGAGTTAAACATTGTTGTCAGTCATAAGTCATGAAAAATCTTGAAATTATTATTTACAAACATTATTTAACAATAATCCTTAAGTATTTTTGTACAATGACCCAAAAACATGACAATACATTTAAAGTGATAGAACCAAACGCATTTTTCTTTCCATAATAAATAATTTATTGATTAGAGGTAAGCAAAAAACAAGACTACCTACAATATGCTATTTGATTTAAAATTATTATCAACTAAAACAGCTAAATAAACATACGATTAAAACCTAATTTGAATCAAAACAATGAATTTTAATTTGATTGTAATGTCTGTGCATTGTACAATAATAATAATTAAATCTATCTTCAATCTTTCAAATAATCATTATGCCTTCTAAATAAGGGGGTCTGTTTTGTATGCATTTTTATGGTGCTTCGTTTGGAGGGTTGCATCGAAGCGAGACCAGACTAAATAAGTGTTTGTTAATTAAAAAAAAAAAAAATAAAAAATAAGTCGATGGAGCTACAAAATGAACAGTTTATCGCATACATTTAATTATTTATGTTGAAAGCTGTGCAACTGGCGGCAAAACTTTTCAATGTCAGAATCTCCTTTTCTTTATTAAAAAGGAAGTGGAAGGTGGAGTATATAAAAAATAATACCGAATCAGCATTTCTTTGTTTGCAAACTACATAACTACACAATATGTATTTCTTAAAAAATGTAAGACGTTATGGGACAGGACAGGCGAGGGTAAAACTGCGAGATATTTAAAAAAGGCTTTTAATATATCTCTGTCAGAAAATCTAATAAATTTGTAAGAGTGTTCCTAAATATGTACATGACACCGAACAAAAAATAAAGATGTTTGAAATCAAAGAAACAGGAAACACGCAAAATTGCAACTAATTGGTTACATAAATAAATTTTCCTTCAAGAATTAATTTTTATAAATATTTTCAGCATTAATCATCATCTAACGCTTCTTCTACTTACTTTTGAGTACATGTATCTTAGAAAGAAATCCAAGAGGAAACTCTTTCCTTTGCGGAATGCTCCAGCCACCGAAACAACACATACAAAACGATCCTTTATTTCATCCTTGTTGAGTGCTTCAGCAAGAGCCTCATCGTTTAGAAGAAATGTGTGATCCTCTGCGGTTGTGATAATATGCAGCGCTTCGGCTGGCATTTTGTTTGATAATTTATTTCCGTTTTAAAATTTTTTGTGAATCTAAAAAAGACAGACAAAAAAAAAGAAAATTTAGCAAAAACAACTTATTTAATTATAAAAATTTAATTCTATTTGAATGAATACCAAATAACCCTTTGGAACAAAGGGTATTTCATGGCCTTCTTCGAGATGTAAAATTTGTGCAGTTTGCTAATTTAAAATCGACACAGCTGTTTGCGCTGCGCACGTAGAGAGATAAAGAGAGATCGGCAGGTACACACAACACAACACACAACGACGATCACCGCGCCGTAATTGCAAAAGAATATTTTTGTTGTGTTGTTTTCTGCCCACAATTATTAGAATTTCGATGAAGAAGCGCAACAACAACGCCAACGGGAGAGGAAGATAGTCAAACACATTTTCACATCAGCGCAATTCCAAAAATAAATTTGAGGTCTTTTTTTGATTTTGTTTTAGTTGTTGTGGTGTTGCGGCGGCGGCTGTATTTTTCTCCGCTTGCGCCTATCTGCCCTTAGTATTTGACTTATTTATTAGGTTAATTTTTTTCCTCAAGAACAACCGCATAAACACTTACGGTGATAAAATTAAAAAAAAAATACCTTAGCGGCAATTTAAAAATGTTTTCGATGTTTTCTTCTTCTTCGTTTTTTTTGAGATTGAAACATTTCATAACGTGGCTAGGTATTGTCTGACTATGCCAATTGCTTGTTTGTTGAGCTAATGCCATGCAACAGTGACCAATTCAAGGTTAAGCGTGTGGGATAAGAAAAAATAAAGCTGATTACGATGTACGCAGTATGTTCAAGACATGACCCCGCCTACGAAACTGTGTCGTCATTTCTCGCATGGTAAAAAAAATAAATAAAAGTAAATTCCGATAGCGAAGCTTTACAGACAAAAAATTGACACAAAAAGTTTTATATATTTTTTCATTGATGAGAATGAGAACATATTAAATTCCTTATTTGAAACAATAAAATCAAAAAAAGCAACTATTTGATTGTTAATCGTATGAACATAACCAAAATAGCCTATTGTAGTACAGGATGGTCACTAAGCAATTTTCAAAAAGGTATTAAAAAAAAACAAACGATAATCATGAAGGCGATCGTCATTAATATTTTCTTAATATTGCCAGCGCACTCCAATTGTATGTAATTGAATTATTAATCAAATTTTTGTTTTGACTTTCTATAATAATCAAATAGATAGAAAAATTCATAAATTTGGCGATATCATACACCAAAAAAGTGTTAAATAACAGTCAAGAAGTCCTTAACCCAAACTTTTAACTGAAATGTTACCCTCTACTTTAGTCAAAGATATGTAGTATCACATTGTACGATAATAATTGGTGTGATGTCCTAACAAGATATTGGTTCGAATCAGTCATATCACTTTGTTTTTTATTTCTGATGTAAGGCCTCAAAGAATGATTTTCTCATGATAGTGCTTTTCATCTTAGCCATTCGGACTTGGCATAAAGTTGTAGGTTACCTCCATCTCTGCGTTATTTTACTTTTGAAAGTTTTGCGTCTATACTTTTTTATTATTATTATTTTTTTAATTTATATTCACAATGAAAAATTAATATTTAAAAAAAATATAACACAAAATTTAACAAAAATCAATTTGATTTACTGAAATTTATTCACATTTAATTTTAATATTGACAATTGTTCTTTTATTTTGAAAAATTATCGTTGGCCATCTTTAGATTTGCAACACGGGAGTTCAGGAACAAACAAGTGAATAAAAAGAAATGTCTACTTAACTTTCAACTCTCGAGTTAAGGTCAACTCTCTAGTTTTTCAACTTGAGATTTTGCTTCAAGCTGATCAATAGCGAAAAAACGGGCTTAGTACTAAATGGTTACTTTTTTTTATTTTTTTAAGAACGAGTAGAAAGTAAGGATACCTTCGGACAGTATTCCATTAATACTACGAAACCTCCTCATTAGTTTAATTTTACCAAAAGTGGACACGTGCCGCTTTTCCCCTGGACCGCACCGTTGCAAGAATTTTTTTTTACAATAAAAAGATGTAAAATATTTTAACTAAACTTTTGAGAATTAAGTATTTTGGTCTTTGGTACAAATTCCCAACACACGCACATAAAAATGTCTCAAAAACGTGTTTTACTAATTCTGAAAAAAATTAAAATTTGTGCCAATTTCTATACTTATCTCTTACGTGTCCAGAAAAGTAATACATGAATGGCTGAACTTGGCCCAAGTCAATGAAATTTGTTGTGTCAAAAATAAGTGAAACTTCTTTACAAGGCTGGTTTGCGCCGTTCATAAGGGCGTATGTTCTTATGAAACTCACAGGGCACAAATAAGGGTACTTTTTTAAATGCATGGTTGCTTTGTTTACATGCGATCATTTCCGATCATATTAACGTCAGAAAAACTATTTGCGAATGTAATGCATGCATTTTTAATTTATTAAACTCCGGCATTCATCATTTGCATTTATGAAAGTTTTGCATTCGTCAAACTTTCGCAACCATGCATTTATGAAAGCATTCGAACATTGATCATAACTTGTCTTATTCGCGTGTTGAGTAAATAAAACTGCACGATTGGGTCAATTTGCTCTCATAGTAAAAGATGATAAGAATGTTTAAAGATATTAAAAATTAAAATTTTAAAAGATATTTAAAATGCACAAAACCCGTTTATAAAATGACTAAAACAAAATTTTAATAATTTCACAGCTTCTTTGATTTCTTCAAGAAAGGTAAATACAAAAATGGTATAGTAATAATTAAATTAAATTAAAAATATTACAGCCATTTCATTGGCTATTTTTAAAACAAAGTTAAAAGATTCATATTTTCTACAATTTAGATATCGTTATCCAGAACTTGGATATCCAAAATCACGAATTTCAAATCACTTTTGGTCTACAAAACATGTTTTTAAATTTTTCAATAATATGCAGGAAAGACATTTTAAATTAAAAACAAGAAATTTAAAACTTTTTCTAAAACAAAATTTTTTGGAAAATTTGTGTATGCAATAATATAATATGAAAATGACTAACAGCCAATTTCTTCACAATGTCCTAACGCTAAAACCGGTCCTAATCCTAAGGTTAGTACTCAAATCGGTATCAACTCATTTCTTCAACCAAATCCTAAGCCCTACAATTGTACTGAGTATTAGTTAGCTCTTCAACATCAGCTTATACCCGCTTATTATACCAAGTGTAAGCACTTAAATTGGTACTGAGTAATTTCTTCACAGAAGTACTAAGTCTTACGGCCAATTTCTTGACAAAGTTCTAAAATCAGTTTAAAACTATTATTTATAGCTCTCAGTTTTTCTTAAGAAAAACAAATAAAAATGAAACAATTTGAGTTTTAATTTTTTTTAAACCGAGTTTTAAGAGCTAGAACTTTGTCAAGAAATTGGCAGTCGGTTTTAGTTGGAACCTCAAAATCGATAGTCTAGCGGCATAAATACCTGAATCATAGCAAGATAACTGTAGTTTTTGTATAGTTTCTTGACTGTTGTATTTTCTTTTGTTATAACACGCAGAAAAAACACCAGAAAATTAATATGATTTGAAGGAAGAATGGGCGCTTGGTGTTGCGTGAATAACAACTTTCGTTGTCAAGTTAAGGAGAAAGCCTTCCATACCTTCACCAAATTACGAATTAGTAACACAAGTTTGTAGTTGGTCCTACATTATACATTATATAACAAATTAAATTGTCTTTACGAGACAGTGAGATCTTTAAGGCATTCACAAAGTCTGAAGAGGACATTTAACTATAAGCAGGCCTGTTTTGAGCTTAAAGAGCATGTTGAAATCGAAGAAGCATTCGAAAACCGCTCCATATGAAGCTAGGGCTGGAGGCCATTCGCAATGACTTGGTGAGAATCGCACCTTCAGTCGATTAATAACCACAGACTTACAAATAAGACATTCCCTTTCTGTCCTTATTTGTTCCCTCAGTTTAGTTATTTGAAAGTCCACTCTGAATTTGATTATTAGTGGTGCCCAAAGGAAATAAGACAAATTTTGTCGTCACTTTTCTGTGTTATTCGATAAGGTTTTTTTTTTTTATTTGAAAATTGAAGCCTATTCACTCAGATTACATGTTTCAAAGCTCAAATTTCATCATAAATTTAGCAAATTTGTTCATAATCAGAACAAAGTCCGTATAAGCAGCTAAATGAAGTAAATAGATTGTCTTGTTTAAAAATACGTTATTAATGGATAAAAATCTTTAAAAAAATTACCAAAAAAAGAAAGTTAACAACAAATATTATTAAGGTATTTGTTTAAATTATAATGTCCACGTACAACCAACAGCAATACAAAAGTGTGCAGAATAATTATAATTTTATAATAATTTTGGTATGACCGTACTATACCTACGCAGTATTTAGAAAACATGACCTCAACTACAATGCAGTGTCGTCATTTCCACACCCGGATAAATGAATGTAAATCAAAATAACATAAAAAAAAAAGCAATAGCCGATCTGGCAATCAATCGAAACAATGAAGCTTGACCGTGTTAATCGATTCGATATTGAAAAGTTCAATGATTTATCTCAAAAAAAAATAATGAAAAAAAGAAAAGAACGTTTCCATTTAATATGTAATTAGGTTGACGTTGGCCAATATTACCTTTAGCTTACCTATTGGCCAACGACAATGATAAAAGGCTATACGATCGGTTCAAAGTCCTTTGTGTAGCCAAGTGCTAAGCTGACTAAAAACAATGCAAGTGACGGATAAGAACACACAAGTATCATCATACTTATACCTACTCGCATTATGCGTGCTTGTAGAGCTTAAAAGGTTTTGGCACCTTTCATTTCGCAAAGACGACGACGACGACGGTGGTGGGGAGGAACAACTGGTAGAACAAGACCCCAAAAAGGGAACAAAAACAAGTGAATACAACAAAAAAGAAATACGAAACTTGTGCAACTGGTTCTCACTAATTCTGTCCATCTACGTCGAAGAATAAGGAATTTTTCTGCAAGATTTATTCCCAATTGGGCCACTCTGGATGAATAAAAATGTAAACAATGTAATCCAATTGTTAAATCTTAGAAATTCCAGTGCACTTTCTATCTGTGTAATGGAAAAATTCCAACAATTGTATCTTTTTTGTCAGAAACTTTAAACAGCCATTAATTGAATCATTAGAAAAGCGTAGTTTGTTTGATTAATTCTAGCACAAAGTGCTGCTCTAGCCCCCAGTGTGATAGGTTAATCGGCTAACTCATAGATGTAAAACGTGTTTTACTTACAATGTACTTTTATTTCACTTCAATTTGATGATTTTAGATTCTTCATTTGGAATTTTGGAATTTGTTTCTTCTATTTTTTTTTTGTTCTTATTATTTTTTGTATCTATTGTACTTACGTAAAATTGACTTTCTTATTTTTCGGATATCTTTCACTTGAATTTGGTCTGCATTCGATGTGGATTTATAAGTTTATGGACAATGAATCAGCTTTTAGAATTTTATTATAAATTATTTTTGTTGTTTTTTTCTACAAAAAGTAATTTATTAGCAAAAAAACTAACACGAAGGCTAAAAAATTTTTGTGACTCGTTTCTCAGCTCGACGGGTATGAATTTTTTTTTTAGCCTTTGTTTTTATCCTAAGTACACATTGGGTTAGAATGAGATAAATAGATGATTTGTGTGCACGTCAAAGATGAAACGTCATTTAAAATATAGTTGAGTGTTATGTCAAAAAATCGATGATGAGGAAAATTGATGTACAGTTGGAAGGAAGAGTTTGAACATAAGGAATTCCGTATGCTTAGACTTATTTTTGTATTTGAAAGTTATAGTATCTTATTAGATAACTTAAGTTGATTTTAATATAGCTATATGGGCACTGATCTCTACAATACACTGGATAGTGGATGCATACAAAATGTTGGTACAAATTTAAGAATCCGAAATTCGATTGTGAAGTATACGTCCATACAAATTGTCGTGTTCAATGCAAGAATCGGATTTTTTTCAGATTATGCAATCTTTTTCTCTTTTCTTCTTTAAATAAAGAGCAAGAAGAAAGTCGTTTGGAGGGTACACTGTCACATATTCAACATAATAATGGTGGACTTTCATGGGAATGCACTATCCAGTGTGTTATAGAGATCAATAGTTATGGGGCATATTTATAGTCATATTTTTTTTCTGTTGTCTCCACATCCACAGCGAAATATCAACGAAAATATAAAGCCATGCACACTGCTAAATCAAAATGAAAAATCCTATACAAAAATCACAAAACGAAATCGTAAACTGAAAATTTCGTTCTGCTTTTTTGGAGAAGTCTCCACACATTTTGCACTCACTTTAAAAAAAAAAAATGACGTAAATGGAAAAAACAAGTAAGGTAAGGTAATGTAAGTGCCTTTTCGGGGTAAGTGCAAACCTTGCCTCCAAACTATTTTCATGAATACCCCTATTCTATATAGGAAATCTTTACCAGAATATTGTTACGAATATATGAGCGAACACACCGAAAAGACACACATGTAGGTCTTTGGTTATGATTAATAATAACTAAAGCTCTGAACACTTTCATCCGAACGTCAAACTTTCGAAATTCGAACGGAACGAAATGGAACCGAACGAAATCTTTCTATATCTGTCTCTATCTGTCTGTGTGTATTTGTCTCTTTTGCTTAACGAAACTGGAGATCTCTGGATCCTTCAAGAAGAAATGAGAGGAGCATAAATACGAGGTCGGAGAAGGAGATCGAGACCGTTTAATTTTGACAGTAATAAAGAGAAGTGATTGTGAAAGTGTAATTTGGAAGTGTTAATTCTTGTAAATTGTAAAGAGTAATAGTGAAACAGTTTGTTATAGATAAAAGTGTTTGTTAATTTGGAAAGTATATAAAAGTGTATAGTGAAAAGTGCAATTAATGTACTAAGTCGAGTCCTTTTTAACGATATAGGTCACTATGTGTTACACCAATGGGACGCAGCCCATACAGAAGTGCAGCCAATACAAATTAATGTTCTATAAAATATATTGAAAGCATTTTAAATTCGGATATATTACATAGATAGAGATAAATTTCAAAATCCATTTTTACCCCCGGAAATTCGGCAGTTTTTGCGAACATAACTTGTTATTGGAAACATCTATCAAAAAAGTTGTTAAGACAAAAACATCAGTTTATTTATTTTTCTATAAAAGTAAATGAAAATAACTATTCTAGGACCAATAATGGCCGAGTAAATCAAGTAAACGTTTCTTAAAGCTTCTTTCATAATGGCGGACGACGAACGCAGAGGGTTTTTTGTTTGAGTTCTGTGGTTTAGAATCTCCAAGAGATACTCTTCAAAATAAAACAAAATTTTATACGCAGTATAACTTAGTCTGATTTAACTCAGCACCGACAAAAATCCCCAACAAAATCCTAAATGTACAGAAATAAAAAAAAAAGTGTGCGTCGGCCGGGAATCGAACCCGGATCAACTGCTTGGAAGGCAACTATGCTAACCATTACACCACCGACGCAATTGGAATTTTGAGGAATAATACTGTATTTTAATATGGCTCAAATATATACAAAATTAACGAATATAAGAAAATAAATGATGAAATGAATAGGGGATATCGATGTTGAAATGCTGCTCTAGCCAGGGCTAGGGGAGCTTTTGCCCTGACGAAACGGTTGTTTTATAGCAGCCGGCTTGACAGCACGGTGAAGTTGATTTGCTACATGGCCCTCATGAGGCCGATGATTGTCTATGGGTGCCCGGTATGGTTCAACGTTGCCCCATCTCAAATGGAAAAGATTAGGGTGTTTGAGAGGCAGTGTCTTAGACGCTGCCTTGGATTGCACAGAACACCAGAGTCGGTGTACACACACTATTATTCCAACCAGGTTCTATACAACGGGACCAACATAAAAAGAATTGATAATTTTTTGGTAAAGCTGATTCGGGGTCACATTGCAAGAGCGATGTCATCAGCCAACAGCTTGATCTTCGGGGCTTACTACCCTAACGACGAATACTTCGAGAGTGTGCGTTTGAGCGGCTTTACCCCACCCGAGGCATTTCTCTATTTTGATAGTCGGGGGCTCGTACAGGATAGATTGGTGAAGAACCGTGGATAGGTGGCTACTGTATGACAGAGACGTCATCTCAAAAGGCGGAGCCGAGCGTCTTCGGTTCAGTAGGACTGTGTCCGATCGGGACCGAAGAGATAGGGTGAAACAGGAGAACCAGTTTTGGTGGTTGAATGTTAATTATGAATAATAATGATAGTTGACTTCGTTACGTCTTGTTTTACGTCTTGACTTACATAGTTTTGAGTGTAGTTTTAAGTAGGGACAGTTATGGTGGCACAAAAAAAAAAAAATACAAAAAAAAAAATTAAAAAAAAAACATAAAATGAAACAAAAATGCTTGCTGTGGCTGTTCTAGTTGTTAAGTAGTTTTAAGTAGTTTTAATTAGTTTTAAGTTTTTTTTTAGTTTTAAGTTTTGCATACAAAAAAAGCGATATTGATACCAAGTTTTTCTTGGTATCAAGTATTTCTTGGTTAAAAAATAAAAACCATGAAATTTATTATTAAAATAGTTTTAAGGCCGAAAAGCATTAGTATTAAGATAATGGATTAATTTAAAACGCCCGTATAGGGCCAGTAAGTTAGATATAAGTTATGGATAAGTAGGCTAGTTTTAATGAATTTTTGTCTAGCTTTAAGATAGTTATAAGTTGAATAAAAATAAAAATGAATTAAAAAAAAAATATCGATGTTGAATTATAAAAACATCAATGTTAAGGTGTGCGAAAAATCGCATTATCGATGTTTTGAATTAAAACATCGACCTCAAAAAGCAAAATAAATCGATTCTTGCTTTTATCTTTCCATTCGAATCGTCGTGAAGGTTTTTCAATATTTTACCCAAAAATTGACTTTAATCTACAAATATTTCAGTTCTTGCGGACTGTTTTTATTCGATATTGTTATTTGTGATTTTTTTGACATGATGCTGCTTAAATTTATAAAATTATCGTGCTTCGACATCGAAATTTGGTACCTACTTTTGTAACAAAATATTTCCGTTCCGTTTTTGTTGGCAGCAAACTTGGAAAAAATATTTTATTAAAATATCGACTTCTTTCTTATTAAATATTTTTTTTCTAAATTATTAAGAAACTAGTAAAATAATAAAAAAACAAGATTTAAAAAAATCAATGTAAATGAAACATCGATGTTTTTGCTTCGATTATAATTAATAGTGATATGATGGGTCTTCGATGTTGACATGGTGCCATGTAATAAAGTGAAAGGTGTTTAATTATAATATTGCGACCAAATGCAACACTCAAGTTATAGTGTTTATTACAACATTAAATCTAGTTAAGCATGGCGCATGAAAAATAAATAAAAAAGTTCAGAGCATTGTGAATAAAGGTCAACTCGTCTGACTACAATTAGTGAGAGATAGAAAAAACTATTAATCTTTAAAATTATCAAAAGGAAAAAAATGTTACACATACGCCACAGTGACCACTAATGTTAAATATGAAAAACTAAAAACAATATTTCTATCGCTAACCAAATTATGAAATCAATTTTGCTTAAAGTCCAGTCAATGTAGATCTAATTTTTCTTGTATGTTGTTTAAATATTAGCCCTCATAAAAGTTGCAATTTTTGACCTTGAGGGTGTGCCGCTCGATTCGCCATTTCAAACTTAAGATGCAAAAAAGTGCATTTCACTTAATAACTCATTTGTTATTCAATTTATGTTAAATGTGTCAAGGGAAGACTTGTATAGATCATAAAATTATAACCTTTTTGCTTATAAACAAAAAATATTTTAACAAGAACAAAGATACAGTCCAAAAAAAGCAATTATACCTACTCTTAAAACTGTCAAAACCGATTTTTCCAGTTAATAAGGAGAAAAAAGCGATAAACTGCAGAATAATCCGCAGATAAATCCTAATTTTGCTGGACTAAGTGCAAAGAGGACAAAATATAATTAACAGGCTGACAATAATTATTGTAAATTGTTCACAGTAAGCCCTTACTCATATCTAAAAGGTGTCATTTTGGAAAAAAACTGCAGCCATCTTAAATACATATTTGTTATTTGGCTATATTTTTGAACACAATTATCACAGAGGAATTCGCGATCCCATAAGTATTTCAAACAATTTTAACAAGTATTTCACTGCCATTGCAACTAATTCACAGCCAAAACCTTCTCCGCAATTTTTATGCGGATATATTTGATGATGGTTTTCAAATAAATAACTTTGTTTTGCAACCTTTTTGCTATTACATTTTTTCAATGCACTGCATGTTTAAAGCTGCCAATGTTTTCACATTCTTAATTGCCGAAAAGTCAATTTTTATGACGATAAACCCTGTTGTGTTGCTTGTTTTAAAATAGAATCGGTAGAATGTTTTAAGTATCTAAGAACTAGGAGTAACAATAGATAGAAATTTAAATTGGAAACCACATGCAGCTGACTTAAAAACTTATATAAGATGCACTACTCGAAAAATTAATCTCAGATTAAGAGTTACCTTTCAGCAACTTGTTACAAACCGGTTTCAAATGCAACACATTTGTATACTCCTTTAGCTCCTACATTATTTAGGGCCGATTTTTCAATCATCAGATAAAGAAACAGTTAACTGCTAGGGCAATTAATTTATCAGATTCTTAAACAATCAGATAGTAATATCGAATTTTTCTATCACTCATTTATTTATTCTATAGAATAGCTAAATTGAAAATGGTTGAACTCAAAATTCATTTTTCATAAACTTTTTGATTGTTGTTTGTTTTTATTTGTTGTAAAGCTGTCTGATTTGTGAACGAGTATGACCGATAAATTTGACTGGCACTTGAAAATTTATTCCTAGGAATATTTTTTAACAAGCTCTGAAATGAGCAGATAGGTTTTTTCGACTATTGAAATAATTATTTCAAAGAATACGTAATATCTGACTCTTGAAAAATTGATTTTTGCTCTATCTAATGAATAAGTACTTACTGACTGTTTAAACTGACTATTGAAAAACTGGCCCTTAGTATTACAAATTTATTTAAAAAAAGTCAAAGTTTGGTTATTTACAATGGATATTTCTTAAGTCAATTTTTTTTTTGAGCAAAGTTTAAAATTTATTCATTTATTCATCATTTTTGCTACAAATCATGATTTTTATGTTAAGATTACTTTAAATTAATTTAATTTGATTACTTATATTTTTCGTTATATTCGTAACTTAAAAAAAAAAAATAAAATACAACCCACACAAATCGAATATTAATGGTTTAATTGAAATTCACAACTAGACTTTATAAGTCTATTGAATGAGACCTATTTTTTGTTTAAGTTCCTCAAAATGTTTGTTATTGATTTTAGATAGAAAAAAACTGAATAATAAGTAAAAATATGGTCAAACTTTATTTATGCAAACTATCAAACTCAATCAAATGAGACCAACATCAAGTTAGTATGATTTCAATAAGCAAAGTTATAGGTTTAGCTTGTTTTTCAGTGCGACAGGTTCATTTTTACTGAAAACTCATTTTAAATAATGACATAGTGATAAAATGCTACTGAACTCTCTTAATTATGGATAAGTCAAACATTCAATCCATATACTTTGGCCGGTTCTAAATTGGTCTTTTATACATCCATTGCACTAAGGTTAGTGAAAGGATCCTTTTAAACTATCTAATGGACGATCACTAAGCTGAATAGTTTTTTCGCCCATTATAAGTCAACGAGCTTCTTGTTTGGACAAGGTAGACGGTCATCTTTTCGACCGCATCAAAGAATATATCAACCTTCAGGTCACACGAGTTATTGTACCAACACGGCGGCTGCGCAAACTAGATCGTAATTGGGTCATTGGACAAGTTGCCCTTGAGCGCCATTCCAACCAATACCTTATATTCTTTGTCAAGAACATGGCTTAAAGCAGTAAGTATTAAACTGATTGTGTCTACAATTTTGATTTTTTCTTTTTAACTAACTTTGTAGCGAAAATTATATAAAAAAAAACGATTTTGTTGAAAATATGTAGCTTAAAACGATGAACACGCTGAGCAAATAAATATTTCTTTCTCCATTGTAAAAAAATAAGGTATATACTAAAGTTCAAGGTAGACAAACGTTGATAAAATGTTTATTTTTCCAGAGTATATCGCTAGTTTACCGAAAGACTATCATAATACAAAAAACTTTATTTTTCCAGAGTATATCGCTAGTTTACCGAAAGACTGTCATAATACAAAAAAACTTTATTATGCAAAAAAACCTATTAAAGTTTTCAATTTCGTATACAAGACTATTATTATAAATCCCATTTTTTTAGTTATGACAGTCTTCAAGTAAATTTAGTCAGTAATACAATTTTAGTTAACAGTAAAAAACTCAAAAATAGCACTCATACGCCCCCGTGAAAAATGAAATTGGAAATGAAATAATAACTTTACATAATTTAAATAGTATTACAAAATGTTTTAATACATAATTCCTAATACGCAATCCTCAACCTCGCTAAAACTTGGCAAAATATCTGTTTTTTTTTTTTTTATTAATTAAATACAAGTGTTTTTATGTTGTGTTTTTCTAAACTACCCATTCCGTCAAACAAACGCATGTGTCGAAAACTTTATAAAAAAAAAAAATGATAATCAATGTAAAAAACCCATGATCGAATCAATTTTGAATATTTAATTTTTTCTAATGTTTGTTGAAACAGTTTAATCTTAATTTAAATTTTCTTTTTCTCATGTAATATTAATTATAGAAGATCTACAAATATAACTTTCAATTTTTTAGGGTCACCCTACCCATTCAATTTAATTATGTAAATTTTTTGCTTAGAAGTGACAATAACACTATTTTTATTGTATAAAATATCATTGTCATTCATATTTCTTTATTTCTATGAAAAGTAAACCGAAGTTTTTGTATTTGGATTTTAAGAAATAAAATTATATCTATCTATCTATCAGTATATCACTTTGTTTCAAACAAATTCCTACACTTCTTATCCACTTAATTAAAAAAAAAAAGCCCAGGTGAGGGGTATTTGTGGCTACACCCAATTGTTATTTTCTTGCAAGCGCCCTTAGGGAAAAATCCTCCAATTTGTATAAAAAAAAAACCACAGTATATTGAATTATTTTGACGTTGACTTTAAATTTAATATTTTTTGCTTAAACAAGCTCAACAAAAAGTTTTATGTGTATACTATCTTTAAATTCCAAAATTGTCGATACAGAAATGCCAGTGGCTTTCATGCATCGTACATTCGTGTACGAAAAGATACACACAAACATAAATCCCTTAGCTTTTCAATCATTTGAAACAAAAAAAAAAAAAAAATATTCAAATTTCAAACTCGAATGATTTTCACACAAATTGGCTATAGCTGGAGGCTGGCAAAAAAAATCTCATATTCAGTCTATTATGCTGAACAATCAATTGCGAAACATGAAAGAAAGCCACAAAGCTTTTAATCCTTTTTTATCCTCAAATGAGTTTATATTCTGTTCAGGTTATACTAGCATTGTTACAGTATACCTCAATTGTTCAATTACTGTTATACATAACGTGTCCTTGAGATGTTATTTTCTATATTGAGTTACATGTTAATAAGAATATGGGAAGTTTAATTTCAGTAATTGGGATATTCAATTTATGTAACGTCTGGTCCGTCGATTCTCTTCTTTTAAATGAAATTTTGTAACTATTTCACATACCTACCTTCGTTTCATAAATGCCCCTTCGTAAAATATGCCAAGTGAAGTGGCCATTATTATTTGTTTGCTAAGCCTTAACCGTTGAGAGACCCAACTATTATAGTTGGGTCATTTAAAGGTTAAAGCCAATGGCAAACAGAACATTGTCAGTTTGTGTGATCCCAAAAATTTGCATTTGATCCAGTCAGCCGGTTTGTAAAGGCGACTGATCTAGTGGCAGAAACCAGCGGGTGTAATGTGAAGATATGTTCGGAGCATAAGCAAATAAGGAGCCTCTCGCCTTTGGCGTCAATAAAGCACCTTAGAGCATCTAACTTATTAATTCTTTCCGGCACCTGGGTAACTAAATGGGAGTAGGAGTAGCGTCCTAGTTACAGGCCATAGATATAGATGATCCAAATAGGTTGGTGACGTTTTCCCCAAGACATAATCCCCAAACCTAAACCCCCAAACCCAAAATCTCCAGACTGAAATCTCCAGCAGCAAAATCTCCATGCCAAAATCTCCAAAACAAATATGTTCAAGTAGTGAATCATGCGATTAAATCGCATAATTAACTACTTGAACCTATGAATGTATTTGTTTTGGACATATTATTTTCTTCAGTTAAGTTTGCACGGAATAAAAAGTCAAAATGAAATTCATGACAATGTTTTTTATGTTTTTTTAATTTATATTCAAAATAAGTAAATAAGAAAATCGAACAAAAAAAAACTTCTTTGAATGTTTTAAACAAAACAACAATAATTTTTTAATTTATAATATTGCAAATATATGTATATAATATAAAAAAATATATAAATATATAATAATAAATATATAATATATAAAGTCAGTAATTTTACAACTAAAGTTGAGTTCCTTTCAAAAAAAAGTTAAATAAAGTTGAGTTCCTTTTCAAAAAAATAGGTTTTGATACATTTTTCTTTGTTCTATTAATTTTTTTTTGTTCAGAAACACAATCGTTACCATGTTATAACGTTAAAAAAAATTTCATCCACACGCAATTTTCTTCGAATTTGGTACAGATGATTTTTACGTAATTTCGAAAGTTGGTTTTTTTTAATATCTCGTCTAGAACTAATACCTCCCATATAACGGTTTTTCTCGAAAACGGCTCTAACGATTTTGTTAAAAATTTGTGTATATATTATGTTCAGTGAATTCAACAAACCTGCATTTTAAGTTTTTCTAAAAAAACTCGAACACCGGAGAAACAGCGTTGCCGTTTTTTTTGTTTGCCAATTTTTTTTTATTTTGTTTTTTTGTGAAATAAAATAAGTGGTTAAAGCTTACACAGATACTTCATATAACCTTAAAGAATCTATTAAAGTTAAAAAAAATGTATTAATTAAAAAACTAAAAAAAAATATAACGTTAAAATTAGTTTTATTCTAATTATGTGCAATATTCCACTTTTCTTGCCAAAATATAAACTCAAGCAAAACCCTATATTTTGTTAATTTCTGACATAGTTATTTATTTTATATGCATTTTATTTTTTTGAGATTTTGTCCAATGGTGATTTTTTTTGGAGGATTTCGTACGACTCCCGATCCAAATGCTATTCAGACTCAAAACATAGCCTGAACGACAACGGCCGGGAACGAACTCAATCAGATAGAATCAGCACCGCAGCGTGGTGAAAAGCTTTAGTAGAAATCAAGTGATTCCCACACCTCAATATTTGCGAGGGGCCTTGGATGTTTTTCGATAAACAAACAGTCAAATTGTATCATGTTGCTTAAGTCGTCAATAAAGACTTGTATACCTGTTATGTTATAATCTCTCGGGATTAGATGCGGATATCTATGGACCACATCAAAAATTGGATATTTCACGCTTTCGAACGTCGAATTCAGAACTATTGAGAGGGCAGTCCAGCTCTATGTTCAAAAAAGAAGAGATAACACCGACTTCTCAGGTGTAGTTGTTTAAAGTTATAACAAACTTTAAAAAAATTTACCGAGGGATTCCGGTCCAGCACATGACCATGCGTTTAAGAAAATGAGAATGTGGCATGAAACATGCAGTTGGTATTGAAAATTGATTTTTGTTTTCCAGCTGACCTTTCGTTCACTAGATCGCTGCGGTTATTTTTGCAGAAAAACACTTAACTCTAATAGACCCATAAAGTTTCTGAAATCCTTTTTTTTACCGCAAAATGTGGCGTGATAAGCGAAATTACATCAACGCATTTTCTGAAAAAGCAGAATGGCCTGGAAATGAGCGTAGCAGAAAAACTTTATACAGAATTACAATTGTACAAAGTTCAAGTAAGTATAGTTGCAATTACGACTAGAGATACTAGCTTTAAGTTCTTTTCTTTCCTCTATTTTCGCATAAGTTTCTTTGGACATCCATAAGCACTGTTTCTTTGACCGACTTGCAGCACCGATTATGAATACATATTTACCAGTACACCATTAGTTTTCGAAAGATGTAGCTTCTACGCTTCTGATTGTTCTTAGTCTTTGAGATAGGTGGTCCCTAGTTGTTGGCGCACTGAGGAATCTTTGAATCAGTCTGTAATAAACACGTACTTTATCTCACGGAAGCTATAACATTGGATGGTGGTTCCGAACAATCCCCATATATTTACTCCACTTTTATTCCTGACAGTAAAGAGACATCGGTGTATGTTGATTGCACGTTGGTCCATTTGGTTTGTGGTTGTGACACACATTTTCAGGACCTTCTCTACCATCTTCGAAACAGATATTAATAT
This sequence comes from Meliscaeva auricollis, assembly GCA_948107695.1. Taxonomy (NCBI): domain Eukaryota; kingdom Metazoa; phylum Arthropoda; class Insecta; order Diptera; family Syrphidae; genus Meliscaeva; species Meliscaeva auricollis. The sequence continues at coordinate 114,216,838 of OX403616.1, read as the reverse complement.
TAAAGAAACCAATATTTGTCCAGGTTTAATTTTCAAAAGTAGTCAATTTTTTATCACTTCTTATCCGAGGTGTAGTGTAGGATTTGTTAACGGAAGAGTTTCAGTTACCATGAATGCTAATTTTCCTAAAATATCCTTAAAATTTAGGAGCTTTTTCTTACTTTTCTTTGGTTAACAGTCGCACCCATAAGTTTGGCAAGTCAATTTTGGGTGGAGGAGACTAGAATACGGAAATTACCACGAGGAACACATGATAATGATGTGTAGACAAAAAATTGCGGTTCACTATATATTCTGCCAACAAAGATTGTCGGTAGCAGAAAAAGTAAGACGTTTGCTTCTCAGTTGGTTGCACCCTACTACATAAGTATTCGCATGTAAAAAGCTTGAAAAAAGCTTTCCCATACGATGTGTACTGACAATTGTTATTGGACAAGAGTATAGGTGTTGATTCAAATCACTGCCTATACCTATAACTACCGATACCTAACTGCCATCCAAATCTTATGAAAACCATTTAAACTCATTGTTTTGCCATCAATGGACATACTGAAACGAATGCTTAAAATAGACTGCGTTCTTACAAAACTGTTCTTGGGAACCTGGAAAACAAATTTCACTGTTACATTTATTATTTATTTTCATCCATAATTCCTCTAACATAATTTTATTAATGAAGAAAATTTTTCATACAAAATTTCAACAATGGGAAAAAGAATTTAATTAAGAAAAAATATTATAAATCACAATAAAGTCTCCCCCGTCCCCCAATCAAATCCATGCCTGTTCCTAGCAGACAACCATGGTTTTTATTACATTTGCCCGGATGTAAGAGTCGGAAACTCCATGATGAAGTAAATCAAATACATACCGCACTGAATATTTTGCTTTCGACAGCTGGTTATAACTTTTTCATTAGAATAATACAAATAGCCATTCATCATAGTTAAACAATTAGAAAAGTTAAGGACATTAATTAAGAAATAACTTATAACATTGCATTAATCCCTAATAAGTTTGGCACATCTAAACACTATACAACTACAACTACGAGTACAACAACAAAAGTAAACAATCAGAATCTCGTGATTATCCATTCAATCAGTTTAATCAGTTTTAAGAATGGCTTAGTGTCATTCAGACCAGAAGCCCTTTGCAAAGCTTTTAGCAGATTTCCATTTTCGCATTAATATATGACGAGATTGTTGGCTGAATAAACAATCAAAAATCTCGATTTTATTAGTCATAGTGTTAAGGCTATCACCATACCACACCATATAAGAGTAAGAGAGGGCGCCATTGTCGTTCGTTGTTCGTTTCTCGTCGTTCGTCCTTGTCCTCGCCATTGTATAACGTCACACAACATCCCCGTGTTCATAATATTCAAGTTTGTTATGTAACCTTATTTCAGAACTGTAACTGGTAACAGGTGTTTGAAATGGGTTCACGTGAAGAGTTTGTTACGCACCAAAACACAAATAAAGTACGGCCATTCGGCGAAAGAGAAGATTAATGGTCACCATCAAGTTCTCCTTGTCGAAAGTGGAAATTACCCCCCGCCTATATAACAAACAAACCTCCTGCTGAGGGACCAGAATCTCCTTATACTTTATTGAGAATGGGTGCAATGGGTGATGGCGATGGGGAAAAAGGTCGGGTATACCTTACGCTTACATACGTAACCGCACATCCCATGATGCCATATCCTGGCAGCCATTTCGCATTTAAATAAATAATCGGTAATGTTTGCTGTTTGCTTTTATGGGACTAGTTAAGTGTTTTTGCAGCTTTCTACCTACTCGCAGAAAAGGATAATAAAAGTGCTCTCTGGATGGTATAAACCTGCGAGGTTTAATGTAAAATATGCTCCTAGTCACATGCCGAGAATCTAAATAATAAAAACTAGGTTGTTGAGTGAGTGACTTCAGACGTCATCGTGTCGGTCGTATACCTACTAAGATTTTGTAACCTAGAATACACTTGTTTGTGAACATTGTATGAATGAAAAATCACTTAAAATTCTATTATTTTTCTTCAATGGATTTAAATATAAATAGAATTATTTCAACGACATACATTTTTAGCCGAGATTTGACGACATTAACTTCCAGTTAAGCGGATTTAAATTTAAATTTTTTGAGGTTATAGTTTGGTTGTGGTTAAAGATTTCCTGAAATCTTTAATTTCGGATCTTAAGTTTGATTAAAAAGGGGTCACAGAAATTTAAATTGGGTGAATATTAGGTTTGGTGTTCTACAAAGTATGGTGTCTTACACTAACTTAATTGGGCTGGCTTTCAAATTTCAAGGAACTGGACATATTACTGACATATTTTGATTCCATTTTTTGATTCTTCTAGTTCCATTAGATCAAATTCCTTGAACTAAAGATCCCCAAAGATTTATTTGTATGGCAAGTGAATCTTGGTGAAAACGTCATGATAGAAAAGAGATCGAGCGTTTGTATTAAAAGAGTGAACGAAAAATGAAAACTATAACAATTAGGAACAAAATAACGGTATTTCGCTTATTTGAAGTTTAATTAAAAATTTCAGCTTTAGAATTTTAGACAAATTTTTTTGAGAAACGAAATTTTTCGCTTCGGTATTATCAAAAGTATTTTGAAAAACTGATATAAACTGCAGCATGGCGATGGACGATATTGCGTAAGATTGTAAATTTGACCGCGTATTTAATAGAAATTGATCGCTTTTAGGATAGCTGAGAAAATACAATTATCTGAAGCAGTATTCCCTTTCCTTAGGTTGGGGATAACCCACGTAAATGCTACCTATGTAAGTTACTTATTTTGAAAAATGTACTAGAATGACACACATTTTTTAACTTACGTAAGTAAGTTAACTAGAAACTAAGGAACTAGAAAAATAGATTTTTAATAACTTACGGAATTCTTACAACTTACGCAGTCAGCATCTGTAAGTGTTGAAGTAAGTTGATTTTTGATGTTATGTGAATTCAGCAGTATTTGCAGCAGTCAATTTAGAAGTTTTTAACAATAATTTAAACCGTTAGTTCGCCTATAGTGTAAACATTCCTGTTAGTAACTTCTTTAAACTAAACCTAATTTGTAAGTAAAACGTACGTGTGTAATCGCGTAATCGTGATCTAAGTTACATTTAACTACAATTGTTATATCCGAGTTGTAGTTTTGAGGTTATGACTATTTAACTTTAATTTTTTTTTAATTTTTTTTAAGTTTGAGTATTTTTCTTAATCCTCAAGAAAATAACATAAGTTGTTTCTATGATAAAATTGAAGAAGCAAATTTTTGCATAAAGTAAACAAGTAAAATTTTAATATGATTCGTCCGCTGCAATGTTACCGCTAGGGTAGAGGGAAAAAAGTTATAGGCACCTAATATTAAAAAAAGAAAGTTAAAAACTGGTGGGACCAAATTTGTGGAAAATTAAATTTCGCATTCGAATCTGAGCATTAATAGGCCAGGAAAACACATCAGGAAAAGCTAAAAATATATGAATATTTTTTCCTAATGGTCGTTTATAGCGATCAGGAAAATTATGTCAAGAAAAAGAGCCTGATTGAAATGGACACGAAAAAGTTTTTCGTATGCAATTCTGTCAGTGGAACAAGGGAAACTGAAATCAAATTATTGGAACGTTTTGTTCCATTTTGTTTAAAATGTCAGTCACTTGGCACGAAAAAAGAATTTGCGTCAGGAAAATAAAGAAATGTATTTTTAACAATAAATATTCATTGCATAGCATAGCCTAAAAAATTCTATGAGTTATTTGTCATCGATTAGTATTTGTGTTTCAAATCAATTGAAAACAACCTATAATATCCATTAAACATTTTTCCTGATTCGTTTTCTTGATCGCTAAGCTGAAAATGTTATATATATGTAGTTAAGGAAAATTAATTTGACTGATAATATTTTTATTTTTTCAAAAACTCGAAAAATATCGATCGTATCGAAAAAAATGTTATGTTAAAAATTCAAGAGAATTAAATTTCCAACAACTTTTGTGAACAAAGTTTCATTTCAATGTTGAAATGTGGGAGATAATAAAGAAAATATTGATTTTCATTAAATTCAACATGGCGGCCAGGGCGACAAACCTAGGAATTAGAAATTCAAGTTATAAACTCCTACCAAATGAGAAAAAAATGCCCTATTAAATTTTTGCAATTTGAGATTCCGACCGGTACAAAATACGAGTATAAATAAAATAAATTATAAATCACATTGGGTCATCGCAAACTGGGGCAACTTTTTAATCTACTCCAAAAACGATTGAGTACCTAATTTACTTGTTTCAATCCATTTCATTCCAAAATCCTCACTTCCCTCGCCCACAAGCTTCGTTTTACCCCCGGTTCAATCACCCCATTCGGATTCATGTTATTTTTTTTTCATTTATTTGGATAATTATGTAGTTCAAAAATCATGTGCAAATATTCCCACAATATAGGTACCTACCTACTATAACTACGTACGTAACCTTATCATCTCAGTTATCAATTATTTAATCATGTATCCCACCACCTCCGTCCCCTGCACAATCTTATCACGGCTCACAAGTAACAAAAAACAAGTGTCATATCCAATGTATTATGAATTTTTTTCAACAAACTTTTGATGATATGGTTACATATAAATTCTTAAATTTCAGATCTGCCTTATCACATAGAAATATCAGGCATTCAGAATTACTAAATGCCTCACTGAACCATGGGATTTTAGATTGTAGATAAAATACGAGCAGTTAGTTAGGATCGAATAGATAGCTCTGCCTCTGCCTTTTAGCTATACCTATACCCACAAATTCAAAACACTTGTCACAACAATGGAAACTAAAGCAATCTGATACCTATAGAACCTAAGTGGTTGCATATAATGTATCCATAGGCTCAGATACTTATATAGATTGTATTAAATCAACCTCTGTCAGCTTGTCATTTAAATTTTTGTGACAAAATGATGTTAGCATTTTAAAACGATGTCGTCGTTTGATTGTTTGGTGTTTTTCTGTTTGTTCTCTTTCCATTTGACTCTCCACCCCCAAAGTAAACCATTTGAATTTTCAATTCAATTTCAAATTCAGAATAAATTACGCTCCACTAGTGCCTTTTCTAATTTATTTTGATGACCGTACGATATTAACTAATGCTCCAGCAAGCCTAACAGGCCTAAGGCTTCATTTGTACATTTGGACAATATCGTTGCCGAGCTCCAGTGGCGCAATTGGTTAGCGCACGGTACTTATAATCAGTATTTGTTTGAGCTATGCCGGGGTTGTGAGTTCGAGCCTCACCTGGAGCATGTATTTTTTTTTATTTAAAATTTTTCTTTACGATAAAAGTTGTGTATCTGGAACTTAACTGATTGTGAGAACAGAAATTATAAAATAAAACTAACAGATTTTTGTTTAAAACGAAAAGCTACCTCTACCTTTGATCTGATTCGCTTGGAAAATCGATAAAAATGAGGGTACATGCTTGGCTTCATTTAAAAAGATTACTTGAATGAATGAATGTCATAAATAGTGATACAGTATTGTGCGATTTAATGTAAGAAAAAAGAACGTTTCTGATGTTACAATATTAAAATTCATTGATAAGTAGTTGATAGAGTTAAATTTAAAACTTTTCATTCTGACATTATTATAATGTGCTAGTACCGCCGAGCTCTCAAAATTTGACCCCAGAATAAAAATGATATAAAAATTGAATTGTAGGAGGGAGTTGCAGTACCTTTCAAATAAGTCCAAAATTATTATAATAGAGAAATAGAATTCGTGTTTACGTATTATTATAATGATTTGTATTTATAAGGGTAATTAAAAAAATTTAAAGTTATCAGTCCTTGTGTCAAATCCAGTAGTTCTGATTGTTTGTTGAGTTTATTTCTCGAGTTTGAGAAGAAGATTTCAAGTTTTCGAGCATTCATTAATGAACGTTGAGGGTATGCATGCAACTTTGTATAACACTAGATAAGTTTATTTTATAGATAAGTTTGCCTTTTGATAAATGAGCTTTAAAATTTTGTATGGAAATAGTTTGCACAAATTGGATAAACTTATCCAACGACTTCAATGCGGAAAATTTCCAAATTTATTTGTATAATGTGTCATTGATGTGGCTTTTGAGAATGATGCGTTTTCAGAATTATGATATAATGACTATATGAAGCATCTTAGAATTCAGAGAACTTAACAAAATTGTGTCAGTTTTCTTTTACTATCGCAACGCGATTAGTTGGTGATAAAATTGTAAATTAAAACATATTTTGTATAAAAAAAAGAAACAACATTACAAGCTACAAAAACAAAGAAGCAGAGATTATGGGCGCGTCATATGATGTGTTGTAGTTCTATCAGGACTTACGCTTCAAACGTGACTCTTGTCTTCTATCTAACATTTTTTTTTATTGTTCGGAGACAGTCGGTTAGGGAGGGATTCTCAATTTTAAAATAACTTCGAAATCAGAACGCGTCTAATCTTTCACAGATATTTAAGGTTTATTACTTAGCATTTATCCAAATGAATAATCAGGTCGTTCATGCTAACTTTTGCTTAAACTTATCTTGTTAAATTAATACCCTTATTTTTTAAAAATGATTTTTATATATTTTTGTTTTGCTGTATGTCAGGCGCTCTTCTCTCATAGACCACCTGTTGAAGAATCCCCAAGAAAAGAGGCTGAAATCTCTTTAAGAATTACATACAAAGACAAATTAAAATATGTGGAGACTAATAGTCTCCTTGAACTGGATAATGTATTGAATATTTTAGGTGAGTCTAGAGGGGATATTTGGGGACTTTTGAGCTCAGTTAAACTTATAAAAAAAATTCAGAAAGATGCTTCTAGGTGGAGCAAAAATTTGTCAAAACAAGCAGTGAAACTGTTCAATGACAAAAAACTTGGCATTGGAAAGTGGTAATAATGTACTGCAAAGTTGAAAACGTTTTCTCTATTCCAGAAGCAGTGAGATTGCGCAAGACTCTAGTAGCGAAAGAGAAACCATATAGGATTGCTAATAAACGATGATCAAAAGTCAAAAAAGCATATACCTTTCAAACCTAACAAACCATGCACGTGCATTGACATGGCTATAAAACCACCTTTTAAGCTACCAGATGACGATGGGATCTTTCCTGCTTAGCAACGAAATGAATGCGAAATACTTAATATGTACATACAAAGGGCTAGTTGGGCCAGGGAGCAAGTTGGTCGACATGAATTACTCAGAAACTATAACTTATACAATATTAATTTTGTATTAATTTGTCGATTTGTTTTATTTTTTGTTTTTCCAAATTGTACTAAGAAGCGGAAATATCATTCGTTCTGCCGGTCCCAGTTTCATTGCTTTGTTATGAATTTATTGGAATTGGAAGTTATGAACCGTCAAGCTAAAAGTGTTCCAATTAGCCCCTTCCTACCCTACTTGGAAGGATCATGTCGACCTTGGTTACGTAAGCTAGTAGTGCCAAAAAATTTATTTATTTGTTTAGTATGGAGTTTCTCCTCCAATCCTAGCAAAATTTTAAAGTGAGGCGGTATAAAATTTCAGATTTGAGAGCAATCTTTTTGGAATAAGATTGTAGAAGTGTTCACCTGAATTAAATCACGTACCAGTTATTTGTTTAGTAGCCGATAGTAGAAAAAGCCACCAGTACGAAAAACAAAAGTACGAATAAAAAACCGAATGACGAACGAACAAACGATCGAACGATCAAACGAACAAACGAAAGAACAAAAAAAAACTATGGATTTAGTATTTAAGTGCTTTTATGAACTCATACACTATTAGATGCTGTTCGTTTGAAAAATTCTCCTCATTCGTCTTTGAAGCCGTTTGTTAATACCGAAATATGATTTAAGACTTCTAGAATTTGTTTTTTTTTTTTATGTTTGTAGTATACTTTTAGCTAGAAAATGGTAGGTATGTGAATACATTTACAAATATTATCATTCTTTTTGTCTGTGAAAAAATTTTTGTGTAATTTATCTTCCCACCAATATCTGCTAATTTCAAAGATTAAACATCCCCGAAACAGATTTCAAAAAAAAGATTACAAAACAAGTGTTCCTCCCTTGAATAAATCAAATCCGCATCCTTATCATACTCGTATATCTGCGTCAAAAAAAAAAAAAAAAAAAATCGATACAAAAATGAAGGAACATATTTGATTGTTTCCTTCATTATGCGTTGCTATAGCTTTTCAGCGGTCTCTTTACGCCAAGTCAAGCGCTAAATAAAAGCAATAAATAATAGTCGTGTATTTCATAGATATAGAACAAAGAAGTACCTATCAGCCAGCAGGCTTCCTATAAGTTGTTGTTTTCATTTTCTTTTGTGTGATCCAATTTTCATTGAGTTTTTGCAATTTTTTCTCACATTTCCTCATTACCTTTAACGCGTTTCACTTCAGTGACATTGAAGTGTTTGTCTATTTTGCTTTTTGTCGCACGAACCGTGACAAAGAATGAGGGAGCATCATGTTGGTCGATTCGATGTGTGTATAAGGTGGAAAGTGGAAAAAATATTTTGTGAGCATCCTTCTAACACTATATACATACATATACATTATCTACATAGGTTTAACACCACTCACCGCAGTAATGTTGAATCTCAATCTAGGGTGTTTTGGGTGGGTTACACAGTAGAGGATTTATTGAAGAGCAATACTCCTCAAAGGCAGGTATAACATAAATCTGAGCGCCTCTTTGGGATGGACCAGAAGTGCTAGAAAATTATTTGCGGATGGTTTGCATGAGCCAGATTGCAAAAAAGCATGAGGGTCTCAGAAACCGTCTAAAAATTCACGTGTTTCCGATCATTTCTGACAATTAGCGAGATTTTCAACCATGAAGTAACTGAAGAATACACACTCACATACAAACTACCATTTGCGGATGATTAATATAAATAAGGATCGCAAAGAAGCATGAATGTTTAGACGACTTATTTCGAAACCGTCTATTCATATACAAAATTTCTGACCAATTGCGATTTCATGGAAATACAATGTTACAACCATGTGCGAATGCACAGAAATGTATTATTACAAATGATGCAACTAGCGAACAATATTTTCCAAATCTTTTTGGAAAATATCGAAATTTCCGAAGCAGTATACATTACGTCATATAATCATACAGTGTGCGGACCACCAGATGATTAAAGCTTTACTGCCACGGAAATCAGGAGTACCTACAGAATCAGTTTTAAATGTTGCTATGAAAAAGGTGCTGATGGACTGATCGTTCGCGTAAAGAGACAAGAAATTGTGTTTTTCCTTCGTTATAAACGCATTTATTGCACGCAAGAAAACAGACCAACGATCGCATTCCAGTCTTCTTATCACATGAAGATGAGAGAAATTCACTATAACCAAAGCTATGGTTAAAAAAGTAGAAAAGAATGCAACATCAGAACAGACCTCCCATAAAATATTGAAGAGTATCCCCATCAACACTTTAAAATCCTAAGAACAACGAAGCAGTATAGAGTTGTACGGTATTCCCACAAAGTTTTCACAGGCAACACAAAGGACTAAAAACGAGCTATCGTATCATCTGAAGTGCTTTTCCGATATCATAATTCTTGAGGGTGACCTGGATGTATATGTCTTTTATTCAAAAGAGTTACTTGAGATGTCGCTCACTTGTAGGGTTACTAGACTACCTTTGCTAGACTAATTTTGATAGCGTTGACTTACATTTAGGTATGCTGGATTATATCAATTCCCCAAGATAGCAGCTGTCTACGCAACAGGACACTAGGGAATTCTCCGGTTCTGATCGCAGGGCCTGGAGTGAGCTTGTCCAGCAGAATCCATTACTCAAAGGAGATTTTGTCAATATTATTCGGTTATAACATTGCTGCTTATAGCTTGATGTTAGAGCCAAAGAGTTTTATCTAGACAAATAATTAGTCAATCTTTAATTCTTTTATTTGAGAGGTCGCTTATGTTTTTTTTTACTAATCTAAGAGGTCGCTTAGGTTTTTTTTACTAACTGGGATAGGAGTGGACATTGTAATGTAGAACGATCCTAGCTCTTTTCCCGCCTGTGGGGCAGTGTCCTGTGTTTATACTAATTATACCACACATTCTGCGCAGAAGGAGATTTCCAAAATGGTTTGTTGACCAAAATGGAATCATTCAAGGCTAAATACTGTTTCTAATATATTTATTTATGTACAGAGATGAGGCATTATCTTTGAATGCTTATGCAATCAGACCCTTTAATAGATGTGAACACCCAAAGAAGAACAATCAGAGCCCCTGTAAAAAGCGTTTGGGGCGCCAAGTCACCGTATTCCGACTCTGAAAGTGGAGAATGTGATCCTCACAGGATGGTTTTATTTGCGATGCGGCATAGCTTGCTTGAGTTTTGGGAATCATATTATGTACACATTACCGAACGCACTCGATTCAGGCAGATTATTTTTTCCGTTGTTATTGGTTATAGTGTTGGTAGGTCGGAGTCGGAACCAGTATAGTGATGGGTTCGGTACGTATAGGTATTTATGTACTCTTGAAACAAATGGATATAGCGCTGTTGTGGCACTTATAATCGTGTGCGATGTGCGTTATTATCTGTGTGTCATTTATGACACAAAACTCGAAATTGCTGTTGGCCTTGGGGATTCATTGTATCCCGAAGTGATGATTCGCATAGGGAAAGGGAGGTTTGGTGAAGATTGTGGTCGCATTCGCGTAGGGGTTGAATGCGGGCTTTACTGTTTGATGCGTTTATTACAATACTTATGCTATGTTTTGCTCTCTGCCATTGCAATCGTTATAACACATTATTCTCAGATGTATTGTGTTGCGAGAAAAATCGATACTGCGTACAGTAAAAAAAAAAAAAAAATGAAATTATTCGGAAACTTAATTTTGTATTTCCCTTTCGGAGCTTTAAAAACAACTTTTTTTTGTAATATTATAATATTCCAGCAGGGCTTACGCACAATGCTATAACAACCATCCTCACACTACTCGTATAATTTTTTTTATAAATTTTTTGTTGATAACATTTTTGCTATACGAAACAAGTGCGGGCTTTATGGGTGTCCAATGATGGGATGATTGGCTCTGGGGAATAATAATATTGTAGATATCTATATGCGCATTTTAATACAAACAAAATGTTAAGTGAATAGTTAACATATACTTATATAAGCAGTAGGTACATTATGTTAAAAATCTTTGTATATATGTTTTGGAGATACCGATGGCCTTGGGTTATTTTTTTTGTTTGCATTTTTAAGTTTCAGTATCTACCTAATTTTTTTTAATGAACAGGAAACATGAGTATACTATATTTGAACATTTCTGTTAGAATATTTGCCTCGCTGGGTATTAAAGTGAATTAATAGAGTTTGAGTTTCGACGTTTTTTTATAATGAAAAAATGATAGAAATACCCTATGGGATACAACGCAAACATGCACTCTAATACAGAGAATATTAATTTAAGCTTTTTAAGTAATATAACTTTTTGTACGTGCATTTATTATAATGAATTAAGCATTGAATTTAAACTTTTGGATTTGAAAAAAAGACCTGATGCTATTGGCGGAACGATTCTAAAATTAATAAATAATAATAATATTTTAACTAAGTACATGTAAATGCTTGTGTATAACAGAGAATACATTTATATAACATTGTTTTTATTTTGAAAATATAAAATGTTTTTTGAAAAATGCAGAAATGTAGACAGTTTTTTTTTACCGCGGTGATTCGCATAGTTTTCCACTTTATTCTACGACTTTCCACGATTTTTTCCGTGACTTTCTTTACTTTCTTCTATGGTATTTTACACTTTCTTGGACGTTACTAAGTGCTTTCAATCCGATGATATTTTCCGCGGTATTTCACAAGTGTTTTCTAAATTTCGCGCTTTATTTCGCTACTTTCCACTATTTTCTTCCCTTTTTTTTTCGGTATTTTACATTTCTCTCTGCAGTACTTAGTGTTTTTTTTTTCATGACCCGGCAGACATTGTCCCGCCCAACATAATTATTTTTATTTTGTACTCTATTTTAATAATTACTCCCTATGCTTTCTTCCACGATATTTCACCAGCATTCCGCGCTTTTTTCCACGATACGCCACGCATATTTTCCATGACTCTAAACGCTTTAATCCTCGACTCTTTACACTTTTCTTTCTTTTTTTCAGTGGTATTTTAAGCTTTTTACCTTGGTACCAAATACTTTTTTCATGACTATTTCCCGATCGTTAACCAGTGTTTCACCATTTTTTCAAGGTCTTACGTGCATTTTAACATTTTAAGCGGCATTCTACGCTTTTTTAGCGGTATTAAACGCTTTTACCAGTAGTACTAACCCCTCGTATCCCACGATCTTTCACCAGTATTCCGCGCTGCCTGTTCCGTCTGTTTGCCTGTTCCGTCTGTTTGCCTGTTCGTCTGTTCGTCTGTGCGTCCATCTGTACAGAGAGCCACAGACTAAACGGGTTGACAGATTTGCTTGAAATTTGGTACAGATTACTGTTTTGTAATCTCCAAGGTTGATTTTGTTTTGTTTTTGAATACATACCTCGATTAGAACGAATAAAAAAAAATTAAACAAATAATGATTTTCTTTGACAATTTTTTTTTTCAATGTACAAATCCTTATAATAACTTTAAACTACAAGTTATCATGCGATCCAGTCGTGCATTTCTATTTCTCTTGTCTTCCGCGGTATTCCACGATTCTGTCTGCGGTATAAAAAGTTTTTACCCGTGCTATACTATTTCAACCATCATCGTAGAAATTCTTTCATCTATTAGGTCCATTTAATTTTAGTAAGCCTACCTCCAAGAATGCAGAACTTTATTTAAAATTTGCATACAACTTGACAACAGCACCAAGAGTTCCAGTTTTTTTTTTAACGCAGGGACTTTTTCGGAGTTTACTGTTTGCATACATAATTTCCATAAATTTTATTCTTTTTATTTTCAGACGGTTTCCGAGTTCATTGAGTACAAACATTATCTACATTAAATTTTATATACAAAACATTATATATATAACTAGATGTAGATGTAGATCTTGATCTTGATTTTCCAGATATGTATTTAAGAGTAAAATAATTCACATAATTGCAATTTATTTTAAACCTAAGAAATTTGAGCAATCGAAACAATTAATCTTCCGGTTCTATTATATATTGTGTCACTTAAGAATAAATATAAACTCATTTAGTATATAATGTCTCACCTTCATTTTCCTTGTTGTGTTCATTATCCTTTGGAACAGAAGGAACATTTAATTTTCCATAACGTTCGTTTATAAAAAAAAAGAAGAAAAACTCAAAGCATCATAAATATTGTGGGTTAACTCACGCACATAAGGAGTATACATATGTTCATATATGTACATTCGTACTCCTGCAGTATAGAGGTACCAGTGCAAGTAAGATTTTGCAATCCTTACCAGCTTCCGCCTCTTCAAGAACAACATACGGATTCTTTCTTACTTCTGTACACTCCGCATTGCTTAGTTAGTCCAGCGACAGTGATTACTGAAAAGTTAATGGGTGAGTGTGCCTTCCTCACATCTTAAGATCCATAAATAAAATTAATTAATTTGACAGCTCGAATGTGCCAAAATCATTGGGGTTGGAAATTTCCCTGTCCAAATCATTAAAAACTCAAGTTTGTTTAATAAATTAAGCTTTTACGCTCTTGTGATGAGTTTAGATATCATTGATTATAGACCAAGAGCCGATAGCAAATTTTGGGGGTGGAGGTATAACCAAAATCGGAGTATGCAGTTTTAAAGGTATACGCATCCTGATTTCATATTCGAAAGTCTGGTTTTAGGGGGGTTAAAAACGCGATTATTCCAATTCATCTGAGAAAGATACATACAATTCAATTGAAATTTTTAATATTGAAAATTATGCTCTGTCATTTTTTCTAAGTCTGGAGATCTCAATCTTGACGATCCGACTAGTAGAACTCAAGATATTATGATATTTAAGCCAACCATTTTTGGAGACATTTCTGTTCTATTTTTTGTTTGGTTTTTCAATCTGAAAACTCTCAAAAAAAAAGACCTGATATGTGTGGCTTCAAAAGCTTATTTCTTGAGTTTTAATTATCAGATCTTCACGATTAAGATCTTCAGTTTCAATATTAATTGAATTGATGTGGATTTGTCTTTCTGAGATGACTTGAAATTATCGTGTTTTCCAACCCTCCGAAAACCACAGAAGGCTGAAAAATAAACCTGCCAGACTTTCGAATTTGAAATCAGGAGCTTTATACCTTTAAGACTTCATACTCAGATTTTGATTATACCTCCACTCCCAAAATTTGCTGTCAGCTCTTAGACTATAGTTCTAGTTCAAAAACGAGCAGAGGTCAAAATTATTTATTTTTCAATTTATCGCAAAATATTGAAATTTGTGTGTAGATTACTTTTTCAAGTTCTTATTACAAAATTCATGATAAAACTCCATATTCAAGACATAATTGTTTTAGATTCTGACTTAAAATATCAAAAATATGCAGATTTGTTTCGATAAATCATTCAAAGCCCAAAAGCGTTCCCAGAAATGAAGATTTGATCATTATTATCGTTTATTGTTTTTTTTTTTTTAACAAAAGCAAATGAAATATTTTTAGGTTTTTTGTAGTGATCATGATTTCATAACATCGTCAAAAATTACAAATTGAATCTATAAATTATTTAAGTGTATTTTTTTGACACTTGAATTGCAGTTTTTGAGTTATAGAAGCGTTCCCGGAATGATTTTTCGGTAATATTGGATGGAATTAAATAAAACAAACTCTATTTCAAACAAAGTTAATACATTCGGCGATTTATCTCAATTTATTATTGGTACGTGAAAAGTAAATTTTAATTTAATGTAATTTTGATTTAAAAAAAAACCTTGACATCAAATCTTCGACCTCCATAGGTGTTTTGAAGAAAAACTTTACATTAGAACAGAACAGCACATTACGTTGTTTTGCTTGGTTCTTAATTAAGACTCAGAAAAAAAAATTATAAAGTTAAGAATTTTATACTTTGGTTCAACAACTTTCGTAGTTATAGTGAACAAAACTCAACAACTGAAATTGTTAAAATTTTAGAATACTTATAATATTCTCTGTATTATTATTATCTTTTTTTATTTTATAAATAGGAAAATAGGAAGCCCTTAAAAATAATGAAGGTTCGAATTATTTATTATCGATTTAACTTCAACAACTTTTAAATTTTCTCAGGATATGGTAACTTTCAGAGCGTAAATATGACATTTCGCTCATATTTCAATATGGCTCCTCATCTCTCCAAGAACTTATTCTTATGTCAACAATTTTTATTCTTGGTAGTAAGGCTGGTATAACGCAGTAAGTAGCACTGCTTCACCTGGCATCTTGACTCTGTTAGAAAAATTAACTGAACTGTTTGTTTGTTAGGACTTATTCACTAGAGTTTATACCATAACCGCTGAACGCTATTTATGAAAGCAGATTTACCCCTATGGTAGTGGTTATGTTCAAGAATCCTGAATGCTTTTCTAATTGCCAATAGGTAGAAGGTAGGAACATCTCCTTGCAATAGTAAAGTTAGGAGTTGATAACACTTGGATAAATTCTACTGTACTGTAGTCACTGCAAGACCCTCTGCAACTTCAAGCTGACCATTATGAAGGAACAAAACACAATCATTAAAAAAACTCAAAAGGTACTTCATTCATTTGCTAATAAACAAGTTCCTAGAAAAACAGGTGACCACAATCAACTGATGTCGAGTGTTTTTCAAGTGGATGGTGTCGGTGTGTCTCTATTTTTTTCTTGTTTTTGTTTTCTTTTTTCCGTTCGTGCAAAACAATTCTTGTGATTGAAAATAAAATTGCCATAAATTTATTTCTCTGTGTAAAAGTACCTCTTTAGATCTTTAGAGCTTGTATATAGCTGAAGCAATAGCCTGAGCAATGTGTATATGTGCGATAAACGCTCCAAAAGCGACAACAACGACAACTACGACGATGACTCGACTCGACTCGACTATGGACTAAAGTTGAAACAAATGGTTGACCTAGTTCAAAAGGGGAAAGTCGGAGGAGTTCTTTTATTTTTTTATCAAAGCACAAACAGGAAGTTTCCTCGAGGATTACTACAAAAACTAAAGCATCATCATTACGTAATGGATTTCTATTTCTTCTCGGCGGCGGGCGCGGCCGGCGCGGCGAGCGGTGGCTCTCAGCTCTCATATCCTTGTTTTGTTCCGAGTTGTAGAATGGTAGATCCCTTTCCTATTCCCTTGTTAGCTGTGTAAGTATACGATTGTAATATAAAAGTGAACATGCATATGAAGAGTCTGGATTGGACATTTATATTGGAAGGACATATTGCCATGGTTCCTTTTCGTTTCGTCCTGTTCATAGGTACTCGTAGTCGTATCGTAGTATCTTCGTATAAATGCTATATTGTTTGTAATTTAGTTTTCCTATTCTGCGGGAAACAATTCTTGTATTTTTTGTTATACGAGTTGAGTTAAAGTTGGCTTGCGGGCAGGTTAAAACCATCGTCCGTCGGTTATACCCCGTACGTGGAGACGGAGAGATATCCAAAGCCAAAGCTAAAGCCCTAACCCAAATAGAGAGCACAATACCCAAATTATTGTCTTTAACTTGTTTAACATGGGCTTTCTTTATTTTTTTATCTTTTTTTTCTTTTTTTTTATGGAGACCATATATAGTTACTCTTGACATTGGTAATCTTTGTCATAATAAATCTTGAATGAAATTTCGATCACATTGTGGCGCAGTTTATTGTTGGTATATATCGTACATATACGCCTGGGAATGTTTCAGCCTTTTTGATGTTGTGTGACGATAGGGTTTTATTCTTACGAGTATATTTGTACATTTATTGCCATTTACTCTCATATATTTATTTTGTATAAATGTTTCTAGAAGAAAACAAGACAACAAAAATAAAAAAAAAGTTAGAATTATTGCAATGTGGGTGGTTGTTTTGAAATTGAAGAAATTGTAGGTTCATATCTTCGTATAATAAACTGATAGAATTCATTCATAGGACCCAGAAGCTCTTTTGCTAATTTGCTTACCCAAGCTTGTTTTGAATGTTTAGTACTGGTAACTTGTATATCTATTTCTATATATGTAAGTAAATTTTGAGATTGTGATTGAATTTAAAATTTGACATTTCTTTGAGGGTTGTATAAGAATATAGAGGTTAGGTAAAGGAAGAATTTATATATAAAGTCCTGAGCTTTGGGGGATTTTCCAAATTAAATTTTTAGCTTTGATGTCATTTGATGCAACTTAATGGTTTGGCATGTTTCGTTTGTTGTTTTAGGTTCAGGCATAGGTATGTTCATATTTTTGTTTGGGATATTTCATGTTTCAATTCAATTTTATTTATACTTCTTGAAGATTGTAATAGCATTTCTGCATTCATAATTGAATAAAATTCATATTGAATAAAATTTTACTTTGTCGTTGGCATTGGCATGGTAACTAACCTGTGTGCTCTAAGAGTTATTGAATCTTTTGAAACTCAGTGATGCGTTAAAAATGATGTACCTAACTAACCAACATTTCGATACAATTTGTCGGAGACCAAAAGGACCAACTCAGATGTTTGTAATATTGAATTTAAATTAAATTTATGACGGGTTAATATTTTGGGATATACAATACGAAATCAAAATTTTCATCAAAATCAACAAATAATTATAATGTATCTACATTTATGTATTTATGTAGCCGAATATGATGTATTTTTAGTTTTCTCAACCGAGAAGAAAAACATTAGTTCCATGGAAAGATGAACCTTTTGATAAATATTATGTATATTTCAAAACAAAGTCTACAAAATAATATCTTTTTACACATTCGGAACTCGGATGACATTGTAACTCTTGTACGTAATGTTGTTTTATTGGTATGATTTGTATTAACACTTCGCTAAGCATGAAGATTGACATCGACCATGCTCCTGATGGCGATGGCATACGCCATTTTTTTTTTTTATAGTTTTTTAGATTATGAGGAACAATAAAATGCAAAAAAAAATTATAAGCAATTTTATTCACGTAAAAGTGCAAAAAAAATGTAAGTACATCAACCCTCGCTAAAGAAAAAGCTCCACTTTAAAATTTGCGCTTAAAAAAGTATGGTTTTAAGCTTCTGAGGATCGATTATTATAGTATATCCATTGTAATCAAACCTTGTAAATAAGATAACTTATTGTCTTAGCTTTTAAGGTTTGGTATTATAAAAACAACTTGGAAGCTTCTTTGAAAATGTCTTTCCAGTAGCAAGTTAAGCAATTCTAGGCATGAGTTCAGAGTTGGTGCAGAAGCCAAAAAGTGTATAAAGACAAGTTGACATAACTAGAATTTTCGAAATGATTTTTCTTATTCTAGATGCTTCAGAGGTATTTTCAATGTTACTTAACTTCTTTTTTAAATTTATTAATGGATTCCTTAAAGGAGTCCCAGTCAAAATTTCGTTGGATTACTTTATAGATGTATTAAAAACTCTTCTACAATATTTCTGGAGCCAGATCTAGCCAAGCAGTCTATTAGTGTGGTTGCCTTTTCCCCTTATTTTTATAGAAGGACGGAAAATGGTGAGTGATTTATTCAGGTAGGACTGATATTAAATATTTTTTTTCAGGTTTGACCAATTTTTTAGTAAGTATTTATTTAGATTTGAGCCAGCCAGTTCTTCTTAGATTTTATCAAACAAAAATTAAGAAGTAATGGAAAAATTAAAGTTTGTTTTCGTTAATTATTAATTTGATTTTGCAAACAATTTGCTTTTCAAGTACAATTATTAGTATTTACTTATGCTATAATTGTTAATTTATAACACCTTTCTTTGTTTAATACTTAAAAATAAAAATTAGGAAACAAATAAAACCTCCGAAAGTGGAAAGAAAGCGAAAAACACATTTTTCTCTATCAATGTATACAAGCGTCACAGCTAAATAGAAGCAAGATTTCGGAAACAATTAAAAAAAAAACTCTTTTAAAAAGCAAGGCAAAGTATGTGAGTTGTGAACTTTTTAAAAAGCCCACATTTCCATTTTTTTCATAATAAAAAAACATTTTCATTGCTATTATTTAAAAAAACTTGCATTTAATAAATTAATTCACAATCATTTGCTTTATTGTTGAAGGTGTCCCACCCACTTTCGGAGGTGCCCCGTAGTTGGGGCACATTCGACACTTTTCCACTTTTATTTTCAAAACCTTAAAATAAATATAACTAATTGTTTGAAAAAAACTCAAACTTGTTAAATATGTTGAAAAAATACCAATTTTTAAAATTACGTTTAAAAATAATTGGAAAAAAAAGCATCGGAGGGTATCGACTCTACCATACAAATTTTTTTTTCAAAATCGTTTGAGCAGTGTTTGAGAAAATTTAAGTTTTACAAATTCATTATAGGGCAGGTACCGTTAATTTTGGACCTTACACAAAAATTTAAATGTCTCCTCTAGGATATCACCAAAGACCTTTAACCAAAATTAAAGAAAAAAGCTTCAATCTTGAAAAATTAAAACTGTAAAACATAGCTAAAACCTATCTGAACAGATTTGATATTTAAAAAAAAATATTTGTTCACAGTTGATTTATAAGACCCAATTTAAAAAAAAAAAGAAAAATACCAAAAGTTCTTATCAACTTTGTGCTTTATGCATCCCCATCAATTTTTATAAATCAATTATTTCCCCTAAAAATTTCAACAACAAAATGATAACAAGCAGATCTCATTACCCATTAGCATTATCACAAATGTAAATTCAAACTATTATCAAAAGGCAACTTTGTTCAATTTGTTATACATAAAAAAAACAAAATTGATAAAACAAATCAGGAATAGAAAGTACTTAAATTGCTTACTTCCTCGAGATATAAATGTCAATACCCCTAAAAATAAAATATAAAATTAATTTCCAAAAAAACAATGACCTTAATCGGGTAACAGTAGTATTTCTTCCAACTGTCCATTAACAGAAGAACACTGTTCCATTTAAATGCAAGCTCCTTATCACTTGAATGCCACACCTTTCGGTGTGGCATTTTGTTGTTGTTATTGTTTTCGTTTAATTTTAAATCCTTCCGTGTACGAATCTGTCTACAGATTATGAATTCCCGAAAAATAAAACATGAAGAAGACATCAAAGTCGTACGATTTTACACAATTTATAGAATATGAAATTAGAAAAGAAGTACTCGTAAAAAGCTTGTAACATTCAGTTTTTAGAATACAACTAGAACTTTTATAATTTTGTTTAGTATACCTAAACCACTACACGAAACAGAATTGCTTTGCTAGCTCATTTTAACAAGTCGATAATTTTTTTTTTGTTCTGACGCCAGACCCCAGGTATAGTTCTGTTTCGTGCAATAAAACGTGCGTTTGCTCAAAAGCTTCACGCTCTAGAAACCATAATTCGCGTCCAAGTTAAAATAAAACTTAGCAGTTTCTTCGCTCTGTATCTCTCTCCATAATATCTAAATCGTTTCCCAGAAACGTCAATTGTCTCTTCTAGAGTATTGCGATTAAGCACAATCGCCCTGCGGAATAAGGGTGATTAAGGGCAATATTGGAAACTGAATGAAGTGACAAATTTACCGTGATTGTGTTGGCGGTGAAACTGGGTCTTAGTCATCAACTATGAAGTTGCAGTGGTTTTCTACTTCATGATTTGAAGAGATTGTCCAAAAAGGTCTTTTTTGTTTGTTGATCATCAACATTTTCTGCTTTCTAATCAAGGTGGACTTTTTCTTCGATTCCTTAACTTACCTTAATGGCACCTAACAAAAACAAAAAAGGGAACACGTTTCGTTTGCAGCACAAATATATTTTATCTCCGTCGGCCGACAGACAAAACATTAAGCAAATAAATTGCTGAAGTTGTTTCGTGTTAATCGCGTGTATCACAATAAACCCCCTCACTCGTAACAAATAACTCACAGAAGCATCATGGAATCGCTTTAGCACGAGATTTTCAATTGTTAATCACGTGAGTTCAGAATGAGTTGGACAAAACTAAAACATTTAACGCTTTATCACTGGTATTGTTTCGTCAGTGAGTTTTCTGACCTTTTGTTCCATTGAAAATATAAATATAGAATATTTTTTTTTTTCATAAATATAATTTTTTGTTTAAATTAAAAATGTTGTTATAGTTCTGTTTTTGTTAGACTCATTTTGTTATTGTTTTTATATTTAAAACACTTACTTTGTAGTGATAGTTGACATAGATTAATGAGACTTGTCAAATCACAGACGCTTTCGACATTGAAGATTGTTTTTCTTTCTAAATTTTTAGAAAAAAAAAGTTAAAGTTATAATCAAGTGTTTGAAGATTGGGTCGGTGTCTAGCGCTGCGCTGGTGATTTGATTAGGTCCGCCTATTTATATGGGTAATGGCATATACCAGAGATAGTGAAAGTTAAAAACTATATTAAACCTTTTAGCAAATCTAAAAAAACTATGCTACAATATATCATGTATATCAAGTTTTCGAAAATAGAAATGGATCCTGCGAGAATTTAAACAAAAAGAAGCAGAGGTTCCTTTCAGATTGGATGTAGGTAGCTTTTCGTCTGGAAAAAAAACTTCATTAAGTCGACGAACGTGCAAATGGCCCACCATTACTCCTAATGAACAATATTGATACCTTCCCGTAAGAATGTTTTAAGAGACATTAACCCGGAAAATACATTTTTAATCTTTACCTTCTCTTATTTTGAACTAAGCATATTGTTTCGATCTGGTTTTGGGTGCCCAGTAACTAGCATATATGCAAATTGAACTAGAAGAAAAGAAATTAAATGTGAAGCCAAATAAATTAATGAACAAGAAGTTTTCTTTGGGACCCCTACGATTTTTAAAATATCGCTTAATACATTCTTACGGGAAGGTATCGATATGATCTTACGTATGCTTTGTTGGTAATCGGTCTTGATGTCATCGATGACATTGGTTTGGTAGCATCAATTATCTGCGATTAATTTATTTAGACCAGTGATTAAACGTGGATCACACAAATTAAAGTCTAATAGTATAAAATCAAACGATGGCGGTAGTCAGTTGCCGTCACCCATCAATGCAACGTGGGATAGATATACTTTTCATCGAATTTTTTAGTTTTTTCGTGTAGACGAGATGCACTCTGTGGCTTGTATAGCACGTCGCGTCGTCTTGTTTAAACCACATACCTCTTCCAATACCAAACAAAGGAAATGAGTAATCATGCACCGTTTAATTTTCGCGGACTGCTAATATTTATGGTAAGGCCAGCTTCGTTTTGAAAGAAGTACAGGCTTGCCTCACACGAACACTGTGTTATTCAGTACAAATTTTGTAGTTAGCACAGGTCTTATATATTTTTATCCACAATTGAAACAATTTTACTTGTTGGCATTGAAGTGTTTGGTCAACGATTATATTTATTTCAATTGTTGGATGAGATTCTAGCTATACCCTCGGTTTTTTAGGTCACAGACGTAGTAGAAATGAAACAAGTTACGCAGTTTTGTTCGTAACGTTACGGCAGGAATTGCTGTCCTCTTCTGGGTGGATGTCCATCTGGGACCTTTCTTTTTTGCTCTAGCATCTATAAAAAAAGAGAACTTCGAAGAAAAAAAAAAATCAATAAACGCTTTTGGCATCTCGTCAGATTAAGAAACCTACTTCAAAACGCTACACTCTGGAAACAATTCATATTCTGAACAACAACAACATCATGAATAGGAAACAGGACACACAAAATATTTCTGATGTGTATAGACTGCTCTCCCGCAACCGATTTCAAAGACTTAGGGCCAGTTTGTTAGCAGCTGGCTAAGTTTCTAGTATAATTTTCACAGGTAACAACTTAAACTATGGATTGTCAGAAAAAAAAATTAGTTTGAGTGGACATTTTACGATTTACTGTTTGGAATAATTATGGATTAAAGACGATCAAAGGTGAACAAATTGGCCCTTAAGACGAAAAGGAGGAGGTTTTCAATTCGAATATATTTATTTTTGTTCGTATTGTTTTTTTTTTTTTTTTTTTTTAATAAATAATTTCCTTAGACTGGGTGAACTGATTTTAATGATTTATTTATTTTGAAAGTTGGTGGAAAGCCATGTGTTTCTATTGTAGTTTGGTTCAATTTTCACTGGAAAAATATTTTTTTAAATTTGAATGTTGATTACCAACTTATAAAACAAGAAGCTGGACTTTTAGGTTCTTTTTTGTTTTGACAGTTCTCACGTACTTGTGCTGTTCTGCTCTAGATTTTCTTCATTAGTTGTGGTTAATGAAGATAATTTAGATCAGAACATTAATTTATTAATTAGCAACTTTTTTAGATTCTCAAATCATTTTTTTTTTATTTTCCTTAAAAAAAAATAAAATGCACGAACACGTACTTGTTCTTTGGGTTAAAGTTACTAGAGACGATTATAAAAATAAATAACTATGTTAGAAATTAACAAAATATAGGGTTTTGCTCGAGTTATATATTTTTAAAGGAAAGTGGAATATGTTTAAAAAGAATAAAACTAATTTTAGTTTTTTTAATTAATACATATATTTTTTTAAACTTAATTAGATTCTTTAAAGTTATATGAAATATCTTTGCAAAAGTTTTAGTCAAAATCGCTTTAACCGCTTTCGAGATATTCATAAAAAAAAAAAAACAAAATAAAAAAAAAAAATTGCAGAAAAAATAAACGGCAACGCTGTTTCTCCGATATTCGAGTATTTTGAGTAAAACTTAAAATGCAGTTTTGTTGTAATCGCTGAAAACAATACATACACAAATTTTTAACAAATTCGTTAGAACCATTTTCGAGAAAACCCCAATAACTCATAACCGTTATATAGGAGGTATTAGTTCTAGACGAGATATTACGCACAGACGCACAGACCGACGGACGACATGACGAAAACCACTTTTTCGGACTTCTCTATCATCGTAATGTAGGTTTTTATTAAAACCTCAAATTTTTTTTTGACACGAAACCAATCTTGCCCAATAGTGAGCAAGTAAAAATACACACTTCTTTAACAATTGAATTGTATTTTATTGTTTTTATCCAATGCATAAATCGGCTGACGTTTGACACTTTTCCCGGACTTGCTCTACCTCAAAAGTAGGGGCAGAAAGTGGTGCGCTAAACTGGTCTGAAAAATTTCATGAAACACAAAGTACATGGCAAATCTTAGAACAGTATGGGGCAGGTTTTTTTTCTCAGAAAAACCTCTACTTTTCTGATCTTTGCTGTTCTTTTCTGTTCGGAAGAACTAATATACAAATTTCCGAACAAAAAACAAAAATACAAACACTTAACAATTTTTTTTTAAATAACAGATTTACTTATTTCTTTGAACAAAATCCTGTTTTTAAATTTTAAACATCTTTGGGGTTATTGCGAATCCTGTATAAGAAATAACGGCACTCAACTTATACGAAATAGTGAATCACTAAGACAAGCGTATACCATTTCTACATTTTTTTGGTCGGTACTGTGTGTTCATTTTTTCGGCTCAGTACTATATCTTCTTCTGTCTTCCATGCCTAAAAATGTCCGTTATTAAGACAACATTCGAATTTGTGCTTTTTTTCAAACATTCATGAGTGCAATCAAGTTCAAAGTTTCATTGATTACTACAACTAACACCCCTAAAAGCGAAACAAAGTCTAAAATCGTTTTGATAAATACGCCCCATTGTAGTTAAATCAATAAATATCATAACTTTACAATTGTAAAGTACAATTAGCACACATTGGTCTTTACACAAGTTACTAGATTACTGAAATTTTTCCAGTATGGCATTATAATTTTAAATGTCAACATACTACATACATATGTAAAGTAAGATCGGGTAATGTGGAGTAGGTGGTTAATGTGGACCCCATTTCTCGGTTTCCTGGGATAGTGACGGATCTGTTATTACCGATATACGAAAGTTATTTTAAGCAAATAGACAAATCTTGTATTGCCATGTGTTCAAGTGCTATAGATTTCGCACAGTCGATGATTCTTGGTTTGGTGTGTGGTCGATGTAATTTGTTGCTTTGTGTTAAATGTTCATAACTCAAAAAATAAAGGCTTAATTTTAATAAATGTTTCTTATTTGTGTTTGTAATAATATTGTTTTATACAACGTAAGTTAAGTTTTACTGTGTTGCTTTAATTTTATATAATTAAATTAGAATTTTTAATAACATATACCTGTCGGGTAATGTGGAGTACGTACAGGCAGGTATCCTAGTAGATAGTGCTCCACATTAGCCACATGTTTCCAGAGGTCTTTCTTATCTAATGCATAGATACTTTTA
Organism: Meliscaeva auricollis; assembly: GCA_948107695.1. NCBI lineage: Eukaryota > Metazoa > Arthropoda > Insecta > Diptera > Syrphidae > Meliscaeva > Meliscaeva auricollis. The sequence goes on along the minus strand of OX403616.1, from coordinate 114,191,487 downwards.
TAGATTCATATGAAAGTGTCTAAAAAGTGAATGCAATTGGAAAAGTGTGACCCCACTGCGATGAAAACAGCACTAATTGCCATCAAATATAACGAAAAGCAGTACTCTGAATTACCTGCAAATATTAAATTAGTTTGAGATCTGGTTAGTAAAAAATATTGCCAACATTTCAGTGAACGATTCAACATTTTTACCTCTTCAAAAAAACCTCTAGTTTTAAAAATATTGCCAAAAACAATAAGGGTACTCCACATTACCCGATCTTACTCTACCATAATGCTTGTACATCCCGCAGAGTGTAATACCAGAAATGTGTACAGACTTTAAAAGTCAATGTTGTCAGGTTCAGGTGAATGAAATCACTGATATTTTTTTTTTAACAATAAACATTTTTGGGAAAACCTCGAACAAACACTGGGGTTGCAAAAAATAGCATCGAGTTAAAGGCTCGACTTTGGCAGTTCTTTATGAAATCCTAAAATTCTTTAGTATAATAACGTACAATTCTGATATTGGTTTTTATAACTTATATTTTTACATATTATCAATCTTTATCGATTTGTGGGGGCTTACAGAGATCTCAAAACAATGAACACGCTGATTCCGATCCACAAATAAACGCTCATTTTAAAATGAATTCAGCAATCTTGAATTAATGTAGAGACTATGACATTCTGTCATAATTAATTGCATCAGTTATACATGCGTCAGATTTACACCTGATATCCACGCTTATCCGAGGTAAACCGCATCCGCACTTTTCATTAATCCCTAACAAATTCCACTAACAATTTGACATTTAAACCCAAGAATACTCAAAATTCCAATCCCATCTCCAATCTATTGAACCTTATCTTTCGGAAAAAAATAGTACAATTATAATAAAAAAAAGTCCCAAGGCCAAAAATCCCATCAAACAAATTATCAGAATCAAAACAAAAACCAAAATTCGGACAAACGAAAGAGTATACAGAAAAATCCCTAAACGGTTATCAATATCCCAATTAGTAAGTCCCATTGAGAGTTTCAAGCAATTGCTATATGCTATAAATACGACCGACGCTGGACCAGCGACCAACAGTCGATAATTTACTCTCATTGGCGATTGGCACAGCAAATGAGCAACAATTACACAAAAAAGCGCGCCCTCATCACCACTTTGCTTGCGCTTGCTTAGCCATTAGTTAAGCGAGTTGTTTCGGATTGTCTGTCGGTCGGTCGTAATCTCTCTGTTAATGTTGCATTATTAAATTTTAATCGAAAATGATTAATTTAATTTGCCGTTCCGTGGTCGTGCTGAGTTTGTGCCTGACTTGTGTGTCCTCGGCACCGGGTTTAACGAACCCCTACAACACGGAAGTGGGCGAAATGGGTAGGTTATCTCTGTGTGATGCTGAATTTCATGAAAAGGATACATTTTTCATGTACCTACGTACTGCCATCCTCTAACAGAAGACGAATATCGCATGCATCCGGTTTTAAACTTCAAGCGGAGTTCCAATCAACGACTCCAAAAACGTGCCATGCCCAAGCTTAGTTTTCGGTCTCCCAACCCTGACGAAGAGGAAAGCGAGTACTGGAGGGAAACTGCCCAGGATATTCTTCGGAATCAGCTGCACAAGAACGAACTAAATATGAACGTGGCCAAGAATGTCATAATGTTCCTGGGCGATGGAATGTCCATCCCCACAGTAACAGCGGCTCGTGTCTACATGGGTGGTGAGGAGCAGCAATTGTCCTTCGAGAAGTTCCCCTACATTGGCCTTAGCAAGGTAGGTACGGAAACTGGAGCACCCAGTCGTTAGCCTCGGTTAAATTTGAAAGGCTTTATGGTAGCAAACTATCTCTGTATATAACTTTGTGTATGGTTCGTGCATAGGACAATGTTGCGCTCTGTGGTCCAAAGACCAGAGAATGCAGAGGCAGACTCCTATGCAGAGCAATTTGTAAATTCTTTACTTTATTGTGGTTTTAATTTTTTTTCTGTGTTTTTTTTTTTTTATTTTGCCGTTGTTGTTGTTATATTTTTGTAGACTTACTGTGCTAATACACAAGTGGCCGACTCGGCATGCACAGCGACGGCTTATCTGGGTGGTGTGAAGGCCAATTACGGGACGATTGGTGTGTCGGCTGCCGTTGATTTAAATAACTGTCGGGCGCAGAACAACACAGAGCACCATGTGCCTTCGATAGCAGAGTGGGCGCAGAGCCGTGGACTGGCGACAGGTTAGTGTCAACTCTTTATTGTGCACATAATTATAGTTAAGGCTTGAACGGGGTGTGCAAAGGGCGCGATAATGCCTGGCAAAGCACAGTGGACCATTTTAAAGCAAAAGATGACCAAAATTAAAAAGATAAAAAAATAGGTTTCCGTTCACAATCAATACAAATAACGACATTTTTTGAAATGTTTCCTAAATATTTTCGACAAAGATCATAACTGCAAGATATTTTTTTCCGTAAATAACAGTGGGACACTATTATTGTCTTTTAACTCTTTTTTTAACAACATGTTACCCACCTGAGATAAGTTTGTTCAATATAGCGATGGGATTGATTTAACATAACGAATTTTTAGCCAGCTTTTCGTTTTAAATGCCATTCTGTATCGCACACATGTTCATTGAGTGCATTTATAATTGCTGGATAGATTAAATAATTGAATTGTGAGTACGATGGGGGCTATTACGGAATTTGAATGTGACCGATACTAGTTCGGACTAGAGTGCCTGATTGGATTGGCCTGCGAACTTTATTTCCATGCTATAAACGAACATGGTTTGGTGTGAAAATGTAAAAAAAAAAACAAAATTGTGTGATAAATAATTTTAGTTGAGCCTTGAATTATTGAAACATTAGGTATATTTGTCATTAGTAAAAAGATTGACTCGATCAAGTTCGAAGCGCATTAGCTATAGTAGGTGTAACCAAACCACACTTCACATACATACTTATTCTTTCGCATTCAATTAGAGAAAATTGAATTATAAATGTGATTAGAAAAATATAGAAAAAGGCAAACCATTAGTTCAATTTGGTTCGATTTGATACTTTACTCTATAAATGCCATTATCTTTGACAATTCGACCTCTCATGTAACCATTTTTCTTTTTTTTTTTGGTTTCTCGTTGCTCCTTAGTGAGTCAAAGGAATTTTACAAAATTTCTAACACAAAATGTCAGTTTTTTTAATTTTAATATTATTTGATAACAAAACTCCTGCTAACTACGCACAAAGAAAATGCTTGAGAGTTTAGACTTTAGAGCGCCTGTCACTTGGTATTGGTTCTTCATGAGCTAATCATGCATCAAAATTTATTTGAATTTACTTGATATATTTAATGAATTCAATGTTTTCTCCAATTCTTATAAAATTTTATAATTTAAAAAAGTTTAGGCATATAAAAGGTTTTCACATCAGTAACACTTTGACCATAATTATAAGCAAGTACGTGCGACCCAGTCGTATCTACGTTATATTTTTTTATAATAAAATTGTAGAATACGTTTTTAGTGAAAATAAGTTGAAGCTTAATATTGTTACTGTTGGTTTTTCATTTGCTTAGAAAACGACTCAAGATAATTAATTAACGAGACATCAGCCATTTTTTTCCTTATTCTTTCGTTCTCAAACATAAAATTGCAAGAACAAATGTGAAGATTCAGCATAGCAAAAAACATAGTAAAATTATTACTTCAGAACTTTCCACTGTTCTAAAAAAAATTGCAATTTCCCTTCTAGGGGATCACCAAAGATCCCTGATCAACTAATTGGAAAAAAAAACGCTTTAGGGATTTAGGCTGTAGCTCGAGGTATACACAGACAGACAGGCAGACAGACAGAATTGCGAGACCCACTTTTTTGCATTCTCTATCATCGAAATGTAATGTTTGCTTGTTATCTCGAGTTCGATTTTTTTTACGAATCCTAAACTTGCCCTATAGTACCTACATATTATCGCAAGTAAGAAAACATGTATACTGAGTCTTACTATACAAAACTTATTATTGATACCTTCATTTTGTATTTCAATTTTAGTACTAAGTATTATTTAGTTTAAGAGATGGCTACGAGCTTTCAACCTCACTCGTGGCTTGGAATTTTTTTACGGCAAATTGTTGGATCGGGGTGGGATAAGCAAACGCCAAATTAATGGCAAACTGGAGGGAATAAGCGGTGGTGGGGGCCAAACATGCATTATTTTCGAAACAAAACTCCAGGAAATATTGAAATTAGCAGTGAATGATGAAGAGTATGTAAAAGAGACAATTCCACAGTGGGAGAAGGCTAAGTGAATGGAAAATGGGTGGCAGAAGCCACCAAAGGTATAAAACAAATTTAAACTTATCTGGATTCGGCACTTCTGCCTTTTTGCAAGTGCGTTCCTGATGGTATTTAATAAGCAAATTCCAAATGGCAGTAGGTAGACTGGATGGGACGCGAGTGAGGTTGAAAACTCGCAACCATATCCGTCTATTAGAGTAGTCGTATTGCTTAGGTTTTGATCTCAACAGATTCAGCATACAAATAAGCTTGTTTTGAAATTTAAATGATCTCTCAAGAACAATTAGTTTCATAGATATTGCTTCGCCAAAAATTACATTATTGATTCAGTTTTTTTAAGTTTCAAACTCATCTGCGTTCGGTGTCCACCAGTGTATTATGAATGCTCTGATGTGATAGGCTAATGTTACAAAAAAGTTATTATTTTAGTTACTCCAAATAAAATAATTATAGATATTGCGAGTAACTTTTAGAATTCCGGTAAAACTTCCCCAAATCTGAGTAATAATAGTTTTGCCTTGTCACTTAGCAAAAGTTATCGTATAATTATAGATACAAAAAACGATGATTTACGAATAAGTGAGGTCATCCAAGTGTTACTAACAGTTTCACTGTATGTCCACGTCCACGTTATTCATTAATACATACTTTAAAAAGTGAATTCGTCTCGAAAACTTCAACAGCAATATTTGTTGTAATTGTGTCATTTATTTACTTAATTTTGTATAGTAATTTTAATCAATTAAATAACATTAAATTTCATAATTATAATTGGAATTGTACACAGTATCAACTGAACAAAACTGAACCATAATAAAATAAATCGCTTATTCATGCAAATTAGCACAAAAAAAAAGAAACGAATAATGATATTTTGCTCTAGGTTCGTAAATATTCGATGTTTATTTACACCGATCGTAAAAATGTTGATTACAATAAAAATGAGCAAAAGAGTCTTCTTTTAGCTTCAATCAGTAATTGCTTTGAAGAATATGCTGATGGGACATGGTCATTGCCAACCAAAACGTATACGTAAAAATTTCAACTATAGATGTCAACAACTTACGCAAGTGTATGCACGTGATATGAAATTATTTTGTAGGCATAATATAATGAATGCATCGATTTACCTTGACTTTGGAAGCAACAGCAGCAGTAAATTGTTTTTAATAAAACATTATGTACTGCCAATTTTGTTGTTTACTTCCTTCCGCCTAATATTTTTTTTCCTAGCATAACGCTTGGAATAATAATCAGGCCTTTATATACGAAACGCAAACGACCATGAAAATGTCAGGTATTAGTTGTTAGTGACAAGAGTGACATAGGCTTGACTTGTGAATTGGGGTTTTAAGGCTTAATACACTGCCTGTTGGTGGTGGGTAAAAGATGGTAAGAGAAATTCAAACCTAAACTCCCTTATCACTTAATCTTCATAAATAGACAAAATGACATTTGGATTATAATTTTGACACCACACGCACCGCACTGGAATAAAACCATACATCAAATTTAAACTATGCCAGAATTTAAACATCCCACTGCCTGTGTATAGGACAGATTCTATATATTTTTAAGACGAAACTTTCAAAACATAGGTTCTTTCTTATCCTAAATAACTTTCTTGAAAAAGTGTCAAAATAAGCTCTGAGGCTCTATTGAGGTTTAGTTTAAAAACTTTGCAAAATTCCATTCAACTTTCACACATAATAAAATAACAGTAATTTGCAAATAGCAGTATAGGTATTTTTATATATGTGTGTGTATGTGACTTTTTATATTCTGATCTGATAGTGTGTTTTATTGATTTTTCTTATGTTGGACAAGATGTAGAAGTTCGAATTTTTATGAGAGCATTCTTTATGATGCCCATAAGACGTCTTGTTGTTAAACTTTTGGAATAGAATTCCGAATATCAAAATACCCTGGATGTTTTATTTTATTGTAGGGAGAAAAATACTTATACACGAAATAAAAAAAAAAAAAATAAAGAAAACAAAAAAAGTTTAATTTGAAAAATTACTGTTGGGCAATTTGGTTTGTTAAAGTTTTATTTTCTTGTTATTTTGATTTATATGTTGTTTTTATTTTAATCATATCAATCAGTGATTTGTGTTTCGACAAACGATATCATAAAAAAATGTGGTGAAAAAAAGGACGATGAGGGCATGATCTACCAAGTGGTCATAGGTATGAGAATTTCTTTCAGAGGGAGCAATTTAAAATTTTTGAAACAATCTACTGTGGATAAAATGGATTTTGTTTACTTTCTTTTGCAGTGAAAATTCAATTTTCTATTTTAACCTTAAGGCAATCATATTCTAATTTTATTTTAAAATACTGTATTTGTGCCTCGAAACTCTGAAATTAAAAAAAGTTGAGTGATAATAAAGTCAGAGATAGCATTTTACATTCGTGAAGTGAGTTAAGGAACAAATTTCGGTATACTAGGTCAGGTTATTATTTGACTTGGATTTCACAGGATCTATTGAGCCCTTTGCGATTAGGGTTGGAAATGAGAAAGAGTGGCAAAGCAAAACAGAAATTTTAGTCGAACGGGTTGACCTCTTAAACCACCTTAAATTGACATATCTAATGAGATAGAAAGTGTTTATAGGTGACTTTACTTCATAACTTCCCCGATTGCTCTTAAAAGTATACTCCAAGGTTGGCATTTATGGTCTACGCTGGCTGGGGGGTTAGTGAAATGATATAAATTATCAACCGACTCTATTTCCCGTCGGCTATGCTAATGTCCATTGAGTTTTGTCCTGTTAGGACTTAAAAAAATTGAAAAAGTTGAAACTTGCTTAATTTGAGTAAAGTAAAGTAAAGTAAAACTCGCCAAAACTATCGGTTTTTAGGAATTTTTTTTTAGTCTACAAAATTAATTAATTTTTTGTTTTCAAAACTTGAGTTTTATCAAATTAAGCTCGAAAACCAGAATATTGAAAAAATTACAAAAATATTCATGTCTGTTACCGAAGATTCAAACTACATATATATGAAGAGAGTACTCAAAACAGGGGCATATACAGTTTTACTTTTTTAAGGGGGCTCACACCGAAAAAATTGTAGATTGCTAGAATTTTATAACTGGCCCAAAAAGCAAATATTATTTTTATTTCTATTTTTTTTTTCTATTTTACTAAAAAAAAAATCATAAACATACATTGTTGAGATATTTTCGTTTGGAAATTTGTTGCATGATCAATTCTATAGAATCAAGATGATTATTCAAGTTCAAGCTTACACCATTTCCAATAAAATCTTCTTGTACTTTTCATGTAAAAACCTACAAAGAATGACACTTTTGTAGGGAGGATGCCACAAATTTGGATTTTTAATTTAAATGTTCGAAAGATATAATTACTATTTTAAGTTTTGTACTTATGAGTTCACTGAAAGGGATCAAATTTTGATTTCTAGTCATTGTTTTTAGTGCAAATCTTTTCTGAGAATCTTCGCATTATTTCTGCAACTTACAAGTTGCATTTGCATCTCAATACATAGGGCAATAAAAAAAAACAAACACATAAAAAGTTGATTTCATTGGATATTAAAACTTGTAACTTTAGTTTTAGCTGCAGGATTTTAATAAATTGAACAAATTCTATTAGATAAAATGATGGACTATAATTGTGCATAAAAATATTGGAAAATTATTTTCTAAGACATTGCCACAGAGGTCGCTAAGTGAAAATATGTTTTTAATGAATGCGTTAAAATTACAAAAATTAATGAAAAACTTGATAATTTTGAATAGATTTTTAGCTCAATTTCAAGATGTATCTGTTCTCTTAAACAAACTGATTAAATTAAAAACAAAGACTGTAAATGATATGTTACAAAAAAAACATTGAACAAAATGCACTTTTTATGCTTCTTTGACGAATTGTACCACTCATTACATCTGAATATGTGTACTTTAATAACTTAAAATTTCTATAAAACAACACTAAAATGTCAACAATTATTTTGATATACAATTTGTTTTAATAAGACACTCACGGGCTTCGTAATATCATTGAATTAAATCAAAAATAGTTTAAATTGTTTAAATTCGATCTCTCACAAATCAGTTAAAAAATCCAAAATATACTTTTCAAGTATACAAAATAGATTTTAAATTTAGTAAAATTTAACCAATTTTTAAGTTGAATGGAAAAATAACCTCAATAAAAAAAAATACAAAACTAAAATCCAATACAAATCAAATTTAACATTATCTTCCGTCATTTTTACATATTTTTTTTAATTTATTATAATTAAAATAAATTTAATTTAATAAAATTATACTAACAGAAAAATCACCATTTGAAATTGGCCGAAGGCAAAAATAAACCAAATTAACGGGGGTTTGGTCGGCAAAATATCAATTATATGAAATATTTGAATTAATTTTACAAAAAAGCACATTATGGTTCTTTGAAAAAAATCCCCTTTAGAACTTTTCTCTACATTTCTTAAATAATTTTACATATCCAAAAAAAAAAACTGTAAAAATAAACAATTATGAGAACACACACCTTGTTTTTTTTTTATAAAAAAAACAATGATTAATAAAATAAATAAAAACAACATTATACTTGAACTCTGCTTTAACTGCAGCTGATAACTAGCCTTAAAAGTAATACTGCACAAAAGCCAAAACAGATTTTGGGTTTTACCTAAGCTAAAAAAAGCTATGTACTGGAATAATATTTATATTAGAAAAGAAAATATTAATATGTTTACTTGCTTGTTCAAATACTTTTTGACATTTCAAATTTATTAAATCACACTTATGCCAAAACAATTGTGTAATGCTGACTGTTTAAAACTCTCGATTTTTTTGTATAAAAACCAAGACATTTTTAAATTTTAAACATCAACAGTTTTATTTCCAAAGCAAGCAGTACTTAAATTTATCTAAAATGAAGGCGATTTTAGGGGTTTTTGTTAGTTTAACAATCTTATTAAACATAACATTTGCTTTTTCGCAACCTCGCCCTTACGGTATTATCCCACCAGGCGTTTTGATATCCCCACCAGGACCATTTCTCCAAAGAATATACCAGGGTATCGCACCTGCCAACTTAATTAGGCCTGCTTTGCCACGCCTTCCAATAGTGACAGGTAATGTTATACCAGCAGGCGTTATGATATCTCAACCAGGACCATTTTACCAAGGAGGATCCCATCAGGGCCTTCCAATTGAGACAGACGGTAAAATCCCATCGGGCGTTATGATATCTCAGCCAGGACAATTTCAACAAGAAAAATACACGGGTGTTCCACCAGGCGTTCAAATATGTCCACCAGGACCGATTCCCCAGTAAGCAGGCCAGCCAATCGCTTACTGAGCATAAATGGTGCGGTAAAATGGTTAATCTAAGCAAATTATAGATGAATTTATGTTAAAAAAAGACCTAACTAGTCGGTTAAAAACTTATTATCTGGAAAATTTTCTATCCTTGTTCTATTAAATTCATAATTCTTGCAAACAAACTATTTTCATTATTTTATATTTTTAACGATACGTTTTTATCACACTTTTATATAATTCGATTATAACACGAATCACAATTCATTTGTGCAACTACTGTAGAATCAGTGATTGGCTTATTAAACTCACAATAAGCCTGATTAATACGAAAACACTGGACCCAGTAATTAATATGGTTTCCCAAAAAAACACGAAAACTCTTTGAGTATTTAAAATAAACTAAAATGGTACAGAAACCGTCAGTTTTGAAATTTAACATCTTAACATCTTACTTGCTCTATAAGGGCTATATAAAGTTGGCACAACTAATGTGATTTTTTAAAATAAAATGTTTGTGATTGGTTTGCCCAACGTAAGCTCAGTATAGCCCACCATTTTTTTTTTTAGTTTGCCCAATCTTACTTTAAAACTTCTAACGGAAAATATGATTTTTAACCTTAAAATCAAAATTTTGTAGGTAGAATCGATGGTTTCACATTGGTTTTCTTTAATCCAAGGTTACTTCAGGATAGCCGAGGATTGCCCAGTAATTATTTTTCTTCAGCCCAATCTTTTAGTTCAAAACAATAAAAACATTAAAAATAAGATTTTTATTTTTAGGTATAAAATTCGTAACTTCAAGAGTGCGTGGTTCGTTTGTCCACGGTAAGCCTAGTTATCCCAATGTTTTTTTTTTTTTCATTGAATTTTTGAACAACAACAACAACTTTTTTTAAATTTTTTCTTAGCCAAATTTTATTTTTTGTTAGTCTTCGTAAATTCCAATTTGTGATTCGTTTGCTCAAGGATTGCCCAACATCATTTTTCTTGATCCAACTCAAATTTAAAAATTAAAGTTAAAAAATTGTTTAGAACAGCAACCACTTGAAAATCTTAATTTGTTTTGTTTCAGTGTACATTTTGTCATTGTACATTTTGTCATTTTTTGACTTTCATCCAATTGAACAAAGTAGACTGAAGGAATCTCAAATTCGTTAAGTTCAAAAACATTTTTCAAAACAGAAACCATTTAAAAATCGATTTTTTTTAAAGAGTTCCCATATTGTCATTTTGTGACTTTAATCCAACTAAATAAACAAAGCTGAAGTAATCTTAACCTCGTTTTTGTCGGCTCCAACTTTTGAACTAAGCTTGGCTTACTTCGTTTGGAGTTCAAACCCGTTTAAAATGTGTAAGTCATTTGAAGAATACATTTTAAAATTAATTTCTAAGAATTGTACACAGAAATCTTTAACACTCACAGCGACTTTGACCATAAGAGTATAATAACCTACGTGCAACCCATCCATTCATTTTTTTTTTTTTTTTTTGTTGAAGTTACCACAATATTCTTCATGCTTGCTACAGTTTTCGGTAATGGTTGTCAAATGGTTGTCAAAGGTCCCTGGATCATCTTAACTGACTTTGCCGTAATTTGAGTTACCAAATGCCTAATAAGAACTCGAAGTAGCCTTCCAAAATAGGAATAATACTGGATGGTTGTCATGGTTAAGTATATTCAGTTCAGTAAGGTTCAATGGAGATAAAACAAAAAACTATGTTCTATGAGATGAAACTCTTGTTTTACTGTGAATGTGAAACTTCTATGAAACGTAAGTCTTTCTGAGTGTGCTTATAGTCAGTAAAAAATTGTCAAAATGAACAATTTTTTAAGACCCAACGCCTAAGGGAGGTGAAAAAACCTAATAATATTGTTTTTAATCCCGTAAAATGTACTTTCACTCACATTTAAACGTATCGTTTACATATTCATATTAAATAAAAAGAACAAAACAAACCCATCATTAATTTTTCAAGTACTTTATATCGAATTGTATGAAATGGCAATATTATTTTTTATCTTCAATACAAAATTGTTCTTCAATTTTTATTGCATTTTCAATTTGACATTTTATGTGTTCATATTTCCTTCTTTCTGTATTATTTCCAGGACTTATTACAACCACCTCTGTGACACACGCTTCCCCTGCTGGTGTTTATGCTCACACAGCAAATCGTAACTGGGAAAACGATGGAGAAATTCTGAAGGATGGCGAAGATCCCGAACAATGCCTTGATATAGCACAACAATTGATATATGGGACGGTGGGGCGCAATTTAAATGTAATAATGGGCGGAGGAAGGGAACAATTTCTACCGAAAGAACAAAAAGACATCTTGGGTGGCAAAGGGAAACGTCATGACAATCAGAATTTGATTGACAAATGGAAGAGCATTCATAATGGTGCATCAGCTTTTGTGCAGACGAAACAGGAATTGTCCGCTGTATGTGTCACTGTATAGAATATATAGCTGCTCTTATAGGAGTATATTAACATCATTGTCCTTTTCATTGTTTTCATTTGAACTTTACCTGTTTTTTTTTTGTTGTCCGTTTCTTTTTAATCAAAATTGTATGTCATTGTAGACGAGCAAGGACGTTGAATTTATGATGGGACTCTTTGCCACATCTCATATTCCCTTCCATGTGGATGCTGATAATGAGACTATTCCCAGTCTTGCTGAGATGGTTGACAAGGCAATTGATGTCCTGGAAGCTCAAAATCGGGGTTATTTCCTTTTCGTGGAAGGTGGTCGTATCGATCATGCTCACCACGACACCGAAGCTGTGCGAGCGTTGGACGAAACGATTGAATTTCACAAGGCCATTGATTTGGCCCGCAAGCGGACAAGTGAGTCGGACACCTTGATTGTTGTTACATCGGATCATTCGCACACAATGTCGGTGGCAGGCTATTCAAGTCGAAAGAACGACATCTTCGGGATTAGTAATGGCCAATTGGGTACTGATGAAATTCCCTATGCCACCCTCAGCTATGCAAACGGACCTGGATTTGATAGCCACATGGCCGAGGGCCGGCGGCGAAACCTTCTGCAGACGAATATGAGAGATAAGGTAGGAAATGATGATAAATAAAAATTAATTTGTCACATTGGCTTATATTTGAAATCATTTTTTTCTTGCGTTTTTGATATAGAATTTTAGGTTTCCTGCGACGGTTCCCTTGGATTCGGAGACGCATGGCGGGGATGATGTGGGCGTCTTTGCAAGTGGGCCCCAAGCCCATCTATTTACCGGAGTCTACGAACAGCATTACATTCCACACGCAATGGCTTATGTGGCCTGTCTGGGTGAAAAGATGACCGCCTGTACAAAAACTTAGAGCACCATTGAGGCTTTATTTTGTCGTTGACTTTAAGGATAATTTATTTATTTTTCTGTGTATTATCGTCGTTATAACATTTCGCATTTTTCACGATGATGTATTGCGTTCTTCATATATTCACAGTCACAATCGGTTTAAGTATAAGACAAAAAAAAAAAAAAAAAGAAAACAAAATAAAATAAAAGGGAAATATACAAAAAATATTTCTTCTTAACGAAAAGGACAAGCGAGCGCCTAAAGTGTTTTTGTTTTTGGTTTTTGGGTTTTGGTTTTTATCAAAAGGACTATTAATTTCTTCCAGTGATTGGTTACAGAAAATTGTGCTTAGAAAGTCCTCTCACGACCACCACCATTTCTCAATGAAATCAATGAAACTGTCAACTTAAATTAATTAATTAAATGGAAACTCTTTGGAGTATAGTTTGCTTTGGTTTGGCTAAGGGGGTTGGTAATGATGTTATTGGTAAGGACTTAAGGTTTTGTTGATATATTATGGTGCGTGTATTTTCTTTGCAGAAAGTCTTTGTAAATAAAGCTTTGCAATATATTAGAAAAAATGACAACAAGATAAGTTTAAGAGACCAGACATTTTTTTAGAAAATAAAATTATAGACGCAGGGGATGTCTCCATAACAACATCGCCAACCAAAGAATCGTACAGAAAAAAACATGAATTTGGGAGTTTCTGTTTGTTCCTTTTGGCAGGTGGAAATCTTCAAAAGACATTTGTTTATGCATACTATTGGACTCTTACCACTTGAAGACACACAAAAAAATCAAGAGAATTATGTGAAAAAATCGACAAAAAATACCCGCATAATGGCATTATGATGTTATCCACTACAATAGCCAAGTATAAATCAAACATAGGATAGGTTTTTACTTTTTAGGACACTTACTTATGCTTCTTTGTAATAGAAGGGAAGGACCCTACAAGGCCAAAAGGAGTTCATCCCATACGAAAATGGGCTTCTTTGGGCTAAGTGAAAAACCCTCAACACTGTACTCAACACCTACTCCCTGTTATGGGTAATCAACATAGGCAGTAGCAACAAAAATGGTGTATTTTTCTTGAATTTCTGTAATGTTGTTCTTTTTAGAGGTATAGGTACCCTGTAAGGTACCAGGGGCTTTTAGTCAACAGTTGTAGCTCAACTATGCTTGTTCAACAATCATTTTTGTACCAAAAAGGAAATTTTGTAGATCTGCTTTTTCGTAATTGGAAACAACAGGTATTGAAAAAAAAAAAGAAAAAACTTGTTGAAAAGTAGATAAATTTCTACTGAACCTCTTTGCCTTGTACTTGTTCGTTAAAAATTAAATATACATACCTATATTTTAGTAATCGCTGCTTAACAAGCCTAGAGAAAATGTTGTTTTTCTACAATAATTTTTTTTAATTCTTAATGGTTTTGCAGAAATGATTGTTGAAAAAACCTGACTGTTTTGAGAATAATTGGCTTGTTTATCTTTATTTTACAGGCTGTTATTTTAGTTACGTTAGAGTTTCTAATCTCCCACTTGTTGAAAATAATTGATACCTACACTTTTTTTGTGTTACAAATTTTTTTATCAAGTTTCGAAATATATTTGTTCAACAAGGATTTTATGTGTTGTGTTTTATAGACCACAACCTAATTGGCCACACAGAAATCAAATATTATAAATAAAACTCCTTTAAAAAAGGATCTTTCGGATGGACCCTTTCATATAACAATTAAAGAAAAGTGAACTTTTTTCAAAAACAACTGCTATTTTTAGTAGGGTCCTACTTTTGAACTGAATTAAATGTTTGTAAAAATTCTATGGAGTCTTTTCATAACAGCATAAATCAATTTTTATCGAAAATGAGTTAAGTATGCAGAACTATTTAAAAAAAAAAATCTATTTTCGTTTGGTCTTAACAGCATAACTCTAAGTAAACTGGTTCCAAAGATATTTAATGGTCCTAAAAACACTTAACTCCTTTTTCTTAAATAATGTTTGGTCATAACAGCATAACCTGACTTGTGCTGTTTTGATTAAAACTAATTTTTATTTTTTTAAATAAGTGTTTGGTCAAAACAACACAACTCAGTTTCTTTCCTTTGTTTGTGTAACGACGTGTACTTTTGCTTCGGATTCTGCCACGTTTTTTCTTTTGTTAAATTAACGTGTAACGTCTTGTTGTGCAGTGGTCGATATCCCAATATATATGGATTAAATAAAACTGGATTTGGATTAATTTTTCTACCTCTAAATCGCATTTATTTCAAAACTAAGATTTTGGTCTTGTTGTTATGACCAAACTCCATAGAATTCTACTAACAGTACCTTCCATAGAACCATTTTTTTCAATTATAACCTTCACTTTAACGATTTTTTTTTTCTAAAAATGTATCTTTCTTTATCATATCAAATTTTATTTTATTTTTAAAAGTAAACTGTTTCTTCATTTAAAAAAACGAATAAAACGTCTTTCAGGATGGTCGGATTGTCTTGGTGTCAATTAATTCAGCATTAAAAAAATATCTTAAAAATTATGTGTCAAGACCTTTAAATGTGTTGTATTTTCAGAATGACAATTTTAACCTAAGAACGTATCTTATAAAACCAAAAAACTAAGAACACTATAGTAAAAAAGTTCCTAGCTTTCTATGATAGGTTACGGAGGCTAGCATTCTTCGTAACTGACTAAATATGCACTAACGAAACCGACACTATGCCTCAGGATTAGTGGGACCCTATGCCCCTTAAGGGGACCACAACGAACTCATTAAGGTCTGAAGACCTAAGTAGGTAATGGTCAACAAATATATGGGCACCATCAGCATTCCAAAATCACCCTAGCATTTAATGCCTTACACGATTGAACAGATGCAATATTTTAGAATCATAAATTATAGATGCATTAGCATCTATCTAGCGATGAAAATTCTCTGTAGTATAACATAGGAAATGAAAAAAAATCGATCAGCCACTTCAACAGTGGGGCAAATATTGGCATACAAATGTAAAAGTTGCAATTAATAAATACCTTTCAAAAGATTTAAAAGATTTAAGATTTTAAAGATTTTCTCATAGACACCAGTGTCAGAACTGGCTAAATTAAAATGGAACCCTGGGAACTACCAGCTTTCAAACACAAAAAGAATCATCAATACCGATGCACCTAGTCAAAAGTTTGGAGGTAACAAAGATTAAAAAAAAAAAAACAAACGATCTGGTAACCTCTTTCTTTTTTGAAGTCGGGTAAAAAGTTCTGACGTAACAAACATACAAAAGAGCTGGTTAAAAAAAGGTCACATGAGGCCTTAAAGTGAGCAAATTTGACCATAAGATCAAGTAAATGCAACTCAGTTAGGTGTAAGAACAATATACTGTAAACAGGCCCAATATCTTTATGGCTCAATATTTCTTTGATTAATTTTATTTTTCAATACTCTCATAACCGTTGTTGAAAGTTTTTCTTCAAAACTGAATTTTTCGTTTTTATTAAAACTGAGATTTTTCCACTCACCAATAACATATAATTGGTCTGTAGTAAATTGATCCCGCCGGAAGTCATGCGGTGAGTTCAAAACACAGCATTTTGTTGAATGACATTGACTAATTAGATTTATAAATCCGGTTCGGTAACATTTTATAAAGAATAAAAAAAAAAATATCCCAACCTATGCTTTTTACGAACTTCGTTAAGAATTTTAGGTTAGGTACCATTATCCACAACTACCGCACAAACTACTTGACATAAAGTTTTCAAATTAATCTTCAAAATTTGTTTGTCATTAATTTTAAGTTGAATTCACTCAATTTCTTCCATTAATTTTACAGAGTAACTATAATGCATTGAGCCTATACTGTGTTTTATACTACATAGTTGCCTTACACTTCAATAAACCCTTTATACTTCGCCATGAGGACCTAAAAGTGTATAAGGAAGTGAATGAAGTTTGAACCCTTAATAATATCAACCCTTTGCGTAACCACATTTTTGGTCTTGTTAACATGTTGGCAAATAGATTGGAAGATTAAGGTATACAGTTTATGTTAAAAGTTTCTTTTGCTTTGAAAATTGTCTATCAACTATATTTGTGTGAGTTTGTGTAATGTTTTGAGCAGCAATGAACCAACTCTGCTGCTTTTGAACCAATTACATCAGTTACCAACACTTATACACCATCATCCACGCTAACCATATTCTTCCAAGTTTCCATTCAATTAATAATTCATTAAAGTTGACAGTTTCATTGATTTCTCTATAGATACTGGCATAGCTTGTTCCTGACTTTCTAAGCACATTTCGGACCCAATCACCGGAAGAAATTAATAGTCCTTGATAAAACCAAAATCAATGTTGGTGCTTTTTTTAAACTATAACTTGGGAATTGTGATTGTGACTACGGAACACAATGTATTATTATTGTTAAGAACGAAAACAACAACTTTCATTAGAAGTAACTGAGCTGTAGTCTACTTTTGATCTCATATTTTTTTCTGGGGTCATTTAATGTTTCAAACAGGCCACAAAAGCCATTTCATGAGATGATCTCATTTCAGGATAGACTATTACAAGTAATATAATGTTCTATAACTTAGGAAGAGGGCTTCGATAATCAATTGTGAGAAATTAAAAGATTTAATTGTTATGAAAAAAAATTAAAAAAGTTTTTTTTAGACATTTGTGGCTGTCAAGTGCAGCTTTATTTAAGGTTTGAGGATTCACATGAGAATTTAGTTAGCCATTAACACTTTTTACCATCACTCAAACTCTCTTAACTGTTTTGAGAACATGATGCAACGTTACTATAGAAATAAAAATTAAATCCCTAGTGAATGAACTCAATGATGCTTCGGTTTCTTGTTTCATGTTTTAACCGCGGGTTTGATTTTAAGGTATTTCCTTGACTATGACATTCTAGTACAATCATTGTTCTATCAAATCTTCTAGTAAGACTATGAAGAAAAGATGTCATCAACGGTCTTCTTATAAAATATTATCATGATTTCCAAAAGGTAAAGTTCAAAATGGATACAAAGTAAATACCTTTACCACGAATAAATTTGCTTTTAGTCTGAAGAAAAACGGATGTACCATTATGAATACTCTTAATATCCATTTGTCAGTTGAATCTTAATTGTTTTTTTGTCATTTGAGTACTAATTGCTCCTTTTATCCGCCCATAATTATATTTGAATTGCGCTCCAACCTTTCATACACGAGTATGTACAATATGTACATATTTTTGTGTTATATTCGCTATTACACATCGCTTGGCTGTCTCTGGCTTTTTTTAAAGGATGTCTGGTATCTGGAATCCTCTGCCTGCAATTAAGTGTATGAACATTATAACCAACACACAAGGACAAGCGTTGATCAGAGTGATAAGTGGTAATTGTCATAAGATTTGATGATGGGGGGAAGGCAAGTAATGAACTTATTCTTCTTCTAATAATATATTGATATGGAAGAAATTGCTTCAATTTAAATTTGTAATGTAGAATAAGAACATTAAAGATGCTGAACAGAACATCCACTTCGGATCAATATTAGTGCAGTTGCAGTATAAATCAATTCGTTACTATCATATGGGTGTTAACTTTGGTAGCGGAAGATTACTTTACTTCCAAATCATTGCCGTAACTCGTAGTTTTCAAACTCAATGACAAAATATTCCCAAGATACAAATGAAACGAAACACACAAAACAAAAAAGTTATAAAAGATGCAAAACATAGGAAATATGCAAAAGATACAAAAAACAGAAATATTCGTTAGGGCATATACATATATGCATATTTTGGTATAATTATTTTTTTTTTGCATATTTCACCCTTTAGCACATATTTTTGGCAGATTTTATCATTTAAGGGCAAATTTTTGTCATATTTTTGCATATCTGTCATCTTTTTTATCCATCGCCCATGTGAAAAACATGTGCTTTGCAATCGCCAGCTCGATGGTTGGAGATCAGTTTGAGCATCAGTTTTCAAATAACTCGAACATACATCGACCTTACACCACTAGTGGAAAGAATCTGATGATCGGGTATAGCAGCCATATACATATATACAAAAAACAAGTTAAGAACGATTCTTGTGAAATACAATTACATTTGAACGATAATGAAGTTGTTTCAACGATTTTTGTTTTATTAACAGGGCCTCAGTTCACGGGCAGTTGAATGTATATCATTATCGCAATCGTAATCGTTATCGTAATCGTTATCGTAATCGTTATCGTTATCGTTATCGTTATCGTTATCGTTATCGTTATCGTTATCGTTATCGTTATCGTTATCGTTATCGTTATCGTTATCGTTATCGTTATCGTTATCGTTATCGTTATCGTTATCGTTATCGTTATCGTTATCGTTATCGTTATCGTTATCGTTATCGTTATCGTTATCGTTATCGTTATCGTTATCGTTATCGTTATCGTTATCGTTATCGCAATCGTAATCGTAATCGTAATCGTAATCGTAATCGTAATCGTAATCGTAATCGTAATCGTAATCGTAATCGTAATCGTAATCGTAATCGTAATCGTAATCGTAATCGTAATCGTAATCGTAATCGTAATCGTAATCGTAATCGTAATCGTAATCGTAATCGTAATCGTAATCGTTATCGTTATCGTTATCGTTATCGTTATCGTTATCGTTATCGTTATCGTTATCGTTATCGTTATCGTTATCGTTATCGTTATCGTTATCGTTATCGTTATCGTTATCGTTATCGTTATCGTTATCGTTATCGTTATCGTTATCGTTATCGTTATCGTTATCGTTATCGTTATCGTTATCGTTATCGTTATCGTTATCGTTATCGTTATCGTTATCGTTATCGTTATCGTTATCGTTATCGTTATCGTTATCGTTATCGTTATCGTTATCGTTATCGTTATCGTTATCGTTATCGTTATCGTTATCGTTATCGTTATCGTTATCGTTATCGTTATCGTTATCGTTATCGTTATCGTTATCGTTATCGTTATCGTTATCGTTATCGTTATCGTTATCGTTATCGTTATCGTTATCGTTATCGTTATCGTTATCGTTATCGTTATCGTTATCGTTATCGTTATCGTTATCGTTATCGTTATCGTTATCGTTATCGTTATCGTTATCGTTATCGTTATCGTTATCGTTATCGTTATCGTTATCGTTATCGTTATCGTTATCGTTATCGTTATCGTTATCGTTATCGTTATCGTTATCGTTATCGTTATCGTTATCGTTATCGTTATCGTTATCGTTATCGTTATCGTTATCGTTATCGTTATCGTTATCGTTATCGTTATCGTTATCGTTATCGTTATCGTTATCGTTATCGTTATCGTTATCGTTATCGTTATCGTTATCGTTATCGTTATCGTTATCGTTATCGTTATCGTTATCGTTATCGTTATCGTTATCGTTATCGTTATCGTTATCGTTATCGTTATCGTTGTTGTTGTTGTTGTTGTTGTTGTTGTTGTTGTTGTTGTTGTTGTTGTTGTTGTTGTTGTTGTTGTTGTTGTTGTTGTTGTTGTTGTTGTTGTTGTTGTTGTTGTTGTTGTTGTTGTTGTTGTTGTTGTTGTTGTTGTTGTTGTTGTTGTTGTTGTTGTTGTTGTTGTTGTTGTTGTTGTTGTTGTTGTTGTTGTTGTTGTTGTTGTTGTTGTTGTTGTTGTTGTTGTTGTTGTTGTTGTTGTTGTTGTTGTTGTTGTTGTTGTTGTTGTTGTTGTTGTTGTTGTTGTTGTTGTTGTTGTTGTTGTTGTTGTTGTTGTTGTTGTTGTTGTTGTTGTTGTTGTTGTTGTTGTTGTTGTTGTTGTTGTTGTTGTTGTTGTTGTTGTTGTTGTTGTTGTTGTTGTTGTTGTTGTTGTTGTTGTTGTTGTTGTTGTTGTTGTTGTTGTTGTTGTTGTTGTTGTTGTTGTTGTTGTTGTTGTTGTTGTTGTTGTTGTTGTTGTTGTTGTTGTTGTTGTTGTTGTTGTTGTTGTTGTTGTTGTTGTTGTTGTTGTTGTTGTTGTTGTTGTTGTTGTTGTTGTTGTTGTTGTTGTTGTTGTTGTTGTTGTTGTTGTTGTTGTTGTTGTTGTTGTTGTTGTTGTTGTTGTTGTTGTTGTTGTTGTTGTTGTTGTTGTTGTTGTTGTTGTTGTTGTTGTTGTTGTTGTTGTTGTTGTTGTTGTTGTTGTTGTTGTTGTTGTTGTTGTTGTTGTTGTTGTTGTTGTTGTTGTTGTTGTTGTTGTTGTTGTTGTTGTTGTTGTTGTTGTTGTTGTTGTTGTTGTTGTTGTTGTTGTTGTTGTTGTTGTTGTTGTTGTTGTTGTTGTTGTTGTTGTTGTTGTTGTTGTTGTTGTTGTTGTTGTTGTTGTTGTTGTTGTTGTTGTTGTTGTTGTTGTTGTTGTTGTTTTTTATTGTTGTTGTAGTTAAGTCTACTACTTATAATTCGTTTTTTCACTACGTAATTTATTTTCAGACTACAATCGACAAACAGAAATAACTACATAATAGACAAATATAAACCTGTAAAGGTAAACAATGCTGGACGAACTATTCCTTTAACTACAAAAAAGAAAACATATTCTTTGCTAGAAACCCTTTCCTCATTCATTATTCGTTTAAACTTTTGTTGTTAAACTTACCTTTTACCGACCCAACCACCCTACTGTAAAGAGTAAAGTCGACCCTGAGATTAAGAGAAACTCTTTTAACACTGCAGGGTAATATCAATATCTATCAAGAGCAAGACATCTTCTTTAAATAAAATGGAAACAAAAACAGCCTAACTACTTAATTAATCTTGGGATAAAGTAGATAGATACATCCTTTTTCCTTCGGGTATTTTTTTGTCACCAAGTTCCACAAGATTATACAATCTAATTTATTTAAGCCCCAAGCTGAACCCTTTAAAGCTATTACACTGCCTGGCCAAACAGATACAAAAAATAAAAAAACAAATTTCTTTTGTCTTATCCTTAAACCCAAGGATCTACTCTACTACTAGGACACTTTGAATGTCAGTCAGTTATCTGGAAACAATGTATATCTTTTTTTTTAATGTTCTTAGTGAGATATAAACAAAATCCAAGGATTACAGAAACCTTTCAATATATATTCAACAATCAGCCAGAGCCATCAAAACCATTTTTCAATAAATGAAAAATGATTTTCTATATCAAATAAAAATAAAAAAAAAAATGTAATATGCTTCAACGAAACTTATTGCCACTCAAATATCAATCAAGATATGGCTCTATAATTCATTCTTATGTTTCACGATTGAAAACGAAAATAAGGTTGTTTTTCCTGTTTTTTTTTTGTTATGTTTTGTTGGGAGAAAAACTTTTCAATGGCTTTGTAAATAAACAATAATTTGAATGAAATTCCTTGTGGTAAACTGCTTTGCTGTATGGCACTGGAACAGATACACAAGGACACACACAGTGCTGGATCGATTGTTTAGTAGCCTATCTATGGGTACAAGTTTTTACAAGCCTTCAAAAAAATTCGGTAATCAATGGCGCCCCTTTTTCTAACTTTCAGGGTACAGAATACTTACAACAACAGGATAGAAACTATAATCAACATAAAAATGGAATTTGGTCATATTAAAAATTAACATTCCTTAAGATTTATATATTTATTTATCTTACGTACTTGCTGTTATAGAATTTAATATAAAGTTTTCTAAATGCAGTTTAAGAAAAATTGAAAAAAAAAATATTAAATTCGATTTTAAAATGACTTAAATAGCTTCTTGAATGAATGTGACCTCAAAAAGCAGTATTATTTTATTTGATTTCTGCACAAATAAATTTTTAGAAAACAAAATTGGAGAAACAATTTTTTATGGGTAGCTACTAAATACAATTATGTAACGAATAATTATAAAGTTGCAGCACTTATTGCCATTTTCAGCACACAATATAAGAATATTATACAATATTAGAATATAGGAAACTATTGAGGTTCCTCACAGGACGATTACAAAAGCAGTCCCACTTACGAAGGAGAGACACATTTGATTCCTGACAATCGCAGAAGCACCTCTGTTCTTGATTATAAATATAAAATTGTATTCTACCGAATACCTACTAAATTGGGCTTTCTATAACTGGCGCCCAACGTGAGTACCGAACCCATGGCCCTGAGATTAAGAGTCTCATGTTCTACTGGTTGGTATGCGATTTTTAAGATATTTACTTATGAACGGACAGAATTGTCAGACCCACTTTTTTCGCATTCTTTATCATGATAAATTACTTCAAAAAGGGGTGGTAGGGAGGGGAAGTTGGGGGGATATGTGAAGGTTTATCAAGCTCAAGATTCTATGTTAATTCATTGTTTTCACCAAAATCTTAGATCCCATTTTTGAGATAAATGAGTATTACTAAAATTAATAAGCGGTCAGCAAAAAAATTATTCAAAAATTTTTCATAAAAAAAAAGTTTTAAAAGAATTGAAAACGATTTCATCTAATTTGGCACAGATGATTTTTACGTGATTTTGAAAATTTATTTTCTTATTTCGGAATATCTTGTTCAGATAAAATGCTATTTTCAAGTTTTTCGAATATTTTCGAAAGCGACTGTACCGACTTTGATTAACATTTGTTAAT
This sequence comes from Meliscaeva auricollis, assembly GCA_948107695.1. NCBI lineage: Eukaryota > Metazoa > Arthropoda > Insecta > Diptera > Syrphidae > Meliscaeva > Meliscaeva auricollis. The sequence continues at coordinate 114,167,977 of OX403616.1, read as the reverse complement.
ATAAAATTGCATTTTTAGGTATTCTAAAAAAACTAGTTTGTAATGTATTTTCGTACATCTCGTCAGCGATGTGATCAATTTTAACAGATATTGCACATAGCCTCAAACAATCTTTAAACATTTTCCAACATTTTTTTTTTATCAAAAATATTTTCGAATTTGTATGTCCTTAACCCTAATAATAATAAATTGACGGAATAAAGAATGGTCAAGTCTAATGAACTGACATTCTAGTACGAATAGTACAATAATAACAATAATAATAACAAGTAACATTAAGTTAAAAATGATTTAACAAATTATAAATTACGTTAAATTTACTTCTGCACCACTGTGTCAGTCAAAATAAAAATTAAAAGCTATTCTTATATTATATACAAGAATATTATTGAAAAACTTTTAAAATAATTACATAATTTTTGTATTTTTTGTTTTATTTGGAAATCAATAGAGATATTTTTTGAAGCAATTTAAAAAAACTTAAAAAAATCACCGGCAAGCGAAAATGAAAATGGATCTCAAGCCTCTCTCCACTAACTAAATATAGGTTTAAATCAAGTCAAAGAGATTGACACTTTAGTGAAACTTTGCCCATATAAGGATTAACTACAACGGCCACTTTGCAAACACTGCAAAAGTGAAAATTTTCAAACTCATTTTTTTTTGACTATTTAATTTCTGAAATATTTCAAAATGGTGTCATAAACCTTAGATTTTGGATTCTGCCATGCCACTCACTAATATCAGATGGTCGCGAGCATTAAAAAAAAAGATTGAAACTGATTGACAATAGTCTTGCTACTTTTCAATACCATAATTTGCTCTTTTTAAAACATTTGTTAATGCATACTTTTCGGTGCCCATACTTAAGGTACGAGGATGCGGTACATAAAGATAATGTAATGAATGGCGCTATTGTAGAATCTTTAAAATTAACCTTGACATTACGAGATGTAAAAAAAACAAGATCTTTCAGGAAAATATACGGTAATTAATTTTAAATCCCGCCCTGGTCACACATAATAATGTACACACACAATTCAAGTAAAAAAAGAAATACAAAAAAAGAAAGAAAGCAAAATTTAAATTATTTTAACAAAACACAATTCAAAAGTTTTACATGAATAGGTATACGAAACGACAAAAGGAACAATGTCAGAGAGGACAATTCCGAGAAAAAAAAATGTCCTTTTAAAATATAAATAATGTATAAGTTTTGTTTTTTCTTCGTATTTTACTTTTGTCTTTTAAAGAGTGTAGAGGAGCCATCATCCAAGGACTTTTGCTCCTCTCATATAATAAATGCATTTAGTATACTTCTTATGCTCGTATTCGTATCGTATATAAACTTTTTTAAGGACCTCAAGGCGTTTACATTGAGAAATGACTTTTGTACAGCTATACGTTTAGAATAATATCCTTTATTTATTGAGATGATTATTATGTATGTGTGTTGTTTGTATGTAGTGTGTATGGATAGTTGTACGGGATAAGAATTCATTGAATTTAATTTCTAATAAGTCATATGTCTAAAAGATACTACTATTTGTTATTACAGAGTGGTGAGGTACATAAAGTTTGTTGAACTTTCGCTAGCTGCTTAAACTCAATTTCTGAAAATGATAGAACTTTGGCTTGTTTTCGATGGTCACTATATAATAACCTATAATAAACTACCCTTTTCCTGATGCTAATGGGAAATATTAAAACTTTTACATACCACTGTAAGGAAAAGCATTCTTTACACCATCTCATTCACACTGCGGAAATATTTGCATAAATCAACCATTAATTGATAAACATTGTTGATTCATCTATATGAAATTATATCCGGTTACATTAATTGGTTGCATTAAAATATTTTAATTGGTATTTGTATTTATTCAATTGTGCGTTTTCAAAATGACCCAATGAAATACGTTTACTCACGAAAAAAAAAAACAAAATAAAATTTAAAACAACAAAGAATAGATACCTATACCGATGCCTACCTACAGATTGTGGTATTTTAGAGGTTTTAGATAAACATTCTTTTGCAGAGCTTTCATGTTATCCTTTTGGGTGGGTTAATTAGACCGCGGACAAATATATACGGCTAATTACTGAATTCCGTCAGTAAGGAATGCTGGCATTTATGTAGTTGGAATGGGATAGGGAATAAATGTTGGAATTCTAATGGTTTATCAGAAGGAGTATAGATAAATAGATGAACCTAACGAATTGTGGTTTAATTGAAATAGTTTGGGGTTCACTTTCCTACAATTCTAAAATGTAATTTATATTAATTTAAAGTTTTTAAGTTCAATGTTGGTTTATTTTGTTTGCATTGAAATAGTGCTTTGAAGAATTCTATTTTTTTTTTCAATTATACAAATGCTATGTTAAATATTATTGATTTGTAGATTTTTATATTTCAATTTCATAAAGTTCCATTGACTATGGATAATGGATGGCTTTGTACGAACTGTTGTAGCTCTCACCAATTTCAATTAGAATATTTGTTGTGAAGTTGTATGGGAAGTTTGAGTAGTCTCTTAACCTCATTTTATTCTACTTATCAGTCTTTCCAATAGCAATGATTTTGTAGAGAATAATGTGTGTACATGTATTTGTACACATACCAGTAATTGCATTTTCTATTACAATTTTTTAAGCATTGAATGTAAAACAAGTATAAAGCTTTGCTTTCTATAAGGTCGTAAGACTTTGTGCGTCCGGTTCAATAATCTGCCGCAGCATAGTTTTTGTTTTCTATAGAGAAGTATTTTAAAGTGGTGAAGAAACTGATTCCTCTTCAGCCGAAGAGGAATCAGTTTCTTCACCACTACAATATTCCAACTTGGTCAAATATAATTTAAGAGAAGTATTTTAGTTTCCTACAACTCTTTATCAGTTGTGCTTATTCTCCCTCGACTGTTGTAAGCCTAATTTGCTATACACTTACGACCCATTACTCTGAAAGATGGTATTCACCTGCCAATCTTTAAGAGTAATGGGTCTTTCTTCACTTGTGTATGCCACTGATGATGAGGTCTTCTTCTGCCACGTTATCTATTAGGTCTAGATTTGAAGACTTGTTGAGACGTTGTGTCAATATCCATATAATAAGTTCCACATGTCCTAGCCATCTCAGCCACTAATGTAATTTTTTTTTTAACTAGGTCTCTGATGTGTAAGACCCATATTCATGTTTTCACCCATTGAAACACAGTGGACCCCATTTTCTGATAACTTTTTTTTACCGCTGTTTTTGGCCCAGTGTGTACTGTGTGAGAACAAGCTCCATTTGTTAACAATGGCTTTCTGCAAGAGAAAAGTGCCACTATGGCTTTTTTGACTTTTTCTATATTTGGTTTCCAGCTTAACTTTTTGTCTAAGATCAAACCCAGATATTCGTCTAAACTATGAACTGTTGGAGGGTCTACCGTCGGAAGATTGTATTTCCTTGTGAAGAAGACAAGTTCGGTTTTGTGAAGTTTACACCTAGCCCACATTTGTTTGTACATTTGACTAGCTTGTTGAGAGCGGTTTACATTAGGTCTATAATGATTTGAAGATGTTTTACTAATACGGCAATGGCAACGTCATTAACGTATGCAATCTCTTTGAACACTTCCGCTTCCAGGTTAAATAGTAGCTCGTTAACCATAATGTTCCATGGAAGTGGGGATAGGAATCCACCTTGTGGTGTGTCCCTGCTGACAGATCTTCGGACAGAAAAATCTGCTAGTGTTGCTAGTGTTGAATTGATAATTCTGCTTCTCAACATTTATCAACTCATCAAGTGAACTATCAAAATTCAAGCTCTTTAGTGAGTTTGTGATTGCAAGATTGCTGACGTTTTTAAAAGCGCCTTCTATATCAAGGAATGCGACCAGAGTATAGTGCGTACGTAGGTGTGCAGGGCAGGTTCAACCGATTTCCCTTTGCAATAAGTGTGTTGTGTCGAACAAATTAGATTTGGTTCTATGGTACTAAGCAAGTGGATATCGATCAATCTTTCTAAAGTCTTGAGAAGGAATGATGATAGGCTGGTTTGTCTAAGATCTTGCGGATTAACATGAGAGCATTTTTCCCCTTTGGGCATGAGCCTCCCCCACTAGAAGCAGCATCTAGACCCTGAGTCGCTTCACACTTCTTGGGCGTACCAGGAACTGTGGTCGGCTCACGAGTCCTAATGCGTTTTTTTTATGGAAATGTTTAAATTTTCTGTTGTCGCTGGTGTGTTCTCCCTATTTGAGGCCAAGCCAAGCGGTAGCTTAAGGAAGCAGCGCAGACTGTAAGTAAGTCGTTTTTGTTTCCTTAAATCTCCCACCGCCTTAGTTATCGTACTGTCCCTCGCCTGCATTCGTCATCAAACCAAGGATTTCATATTGTCACTTTGTGAAACAGAACGGCCGTTTCGGAATTTTTGATGGTTTTGTTCTTGTAGTCAGCTCATTGAGAGATCGATGTACAAAGATAAAACAAGCAAAATCATGGCGGAAACGGAATGATTGTATTTCATCTCATTGGTAGGTTGTTTAGCCTGAGTTCGTTCTTTGAGGTTCTATGATACAGGTTTTGTCTCCTTACTGTCGAACCAAAGATTCACTTCGAGCTTGGCGTTAACTCACATTGTACTTCGGAGTTCGGACACCCACATCATACATCTCACAAGAAGGTCTAAAAATTTAAAACATCTTTCTCCTCTGTTTTATATGATACAAATATCTTAAAATTGCAGAAAAAAACGTTTTTTTTTTCTTCAAAAAAAGAAAATAGATTTGGTAACTGTAGTCAAGAGTCAAGTGGAGGACTATGTATCTCCTTGTTTTTTAACAGCATAAATGTTTCTTTTTATGTTTAATTTAATTTAAAAATCTTGCAACGTATTTTTGCTATAAAGGACAAATGAGTGTTCATCTTTTTATTTTGAAAAAAAAAGAAAATATTTTTTTACAGATTCAGATACAAGATGTTTTCGTTTTTTTTTCATAAAATTACAAACAGGTGATATAACTGACATAAAATTGTCTCTTCTCTGGAGGATTACAATGCAATAAAAGTTTGTATGTAGGTACTTTAATTTTTTTTTCTTAGCATTAACAAGCTCCAACAAAAGAAGGAAGATGACTTTCTAACGAGCACAAAGAAAAACCTTGTTAGACATTCACATACATAGGTTGACTAGGCCGTTGACTAACATTACTTAAAATACAAAAAAAAAGTAAAACAGAAATCCCAAGTTTTCATATTCTTTGCCTTAAAGCTCAGCAATTCAGCATAATACATTTTAAAAATCTGCAATCTTATGCAAATTTTAAATAAAAAAAAAAAATGTTATTCATATCAAGCTCCAAGTGTAGATACATACATACATAATTTAAATATACAAAATCCACACATAATACCCACCTACAACCACCCAGAGAATACACAATCCCCACCTAATGCTATATGTTAGTGCCACACACACCGACTGGTATTTATTTATTCAGCAAACATTTTTGCAGTTATCGCATAAATTTTATGATAACTTGCGGTTCTGGTGCATGGGAACTGGGAACAAGGAAACTTCCCTCAAAGATACATAATTCTTCATACTTATAGTATTCCAAAAATTCGTCGTGCCGTCTTAACATGATGTATCTAATAGATACATTTAGAAGGTATTTATACATTTCGTTTCATTTAAACAGGGACAGTTATTTTTATTTGAATTGAAAGTCCCAAAAATTTAATATAAGTAAAATAAAAGTAATTTAGTATTCAACATAGACGAAGCCAAATGATTGCCGAAAACTTTGATATGCTTTTTTTTGTTTGCTAATTCCAGGATACTAATTAAAATTGGCACGTAACCTTTGATCAATTAAAATGGGTATAAGATCCATTAACACCAAATAATATGGTGAGAATTATCGTTAATTTTTTTATTTTAACAACAAACTTCAAAGGAGAATATCTTTCTGAACTGACCCAACCTGTATGCTAGATTAACTAAGTCTTCTTCAGAGTCGATCTTTAGACGTAGATTCATGTAAAAAGAAGCTTTCTTCAGACGCATACCACACCACTTTTTAGCTTTGCCAATTTATTGTTCAAATTTGTGCACCAGTGTTCATCAGTAGGGTAGGAGGGGGAGCATTTGCCAGGGTTTCGAAAATTTGACCTCACGCTTAGACTTTCTATGGTTTAAACTTTCTTCATATCTAGTATGTTTCTTTAAGTTATTATCTTAATTTTAAAGTGCATTTCAACTTTATACCTTAGTTATATTAAAAAAAAAAAGTGATAAGGCAAAGCCTTCCCGGTGGGATAATTTGCCATGGGGTGTACGAGATTTTGGCCTAATTGTCAAATCTAATACAAATAGGAACTCTAAACATTAAGAAAAAGTAACAAAACAAATTAATTCATTCAAAAATAACTTAAATTTTTATAAGTCAGACTTTGGCACTGGCAAAAGTTACCCATAGGTGGCTTTGCAACTGGCGAAAGCACCCCACTAAGTGGTTTAGCCAATGTCAAAAGAACTCCACTAATTGAATGGCTAATTTTGAGAAGGGGACAAGTCGATTTTGTAATTTTTTTCAGTCGAAATGAAAAGTGGGTAGTATGGTAGTAAAAGAATGGTACAAAAACCATTCTCTTTGCTTGAGAAAAGGAAGGTTATTTCATATTTTATATGTGAACCAAAGTCGATGAGGTTTTTTGCAACCTTCAAAAGAAGAAACTGTCCTTAAGTCATGACATGGAGTGTATTAACAGTACATCCAAATGCAGGACAGTAACAAAAATAATTTTGAATCTTTGCCAAGAAATATTTGTTTTCATCGATATCAAATACGACAAATTTTGCGAGTCTCCGTAACATTGAACGATGTGGATATGATTTACGAGCGAACCAATTTGGGTTGCCTGTGGCCTATAACGATGGCGGTAGCGGTGTGGTGACGGCACAAACGACGACACGGGCGGTACATCTCCTTTTAACTCGTAATATGTATATCGTAAGCAAATATAGCAAGTTTGAATTTATCCGAATATGAAAGTACAAAATACGTCTGTGACTCTGATGACGACCAAACAGAACTATGCACGTACGTAGGTACGGCTGGCAGTGTATAGTATATAATGTCGCCTATGCATCTCGGAATAGGATTGAATGAGATTGAAATTATGGAATGTGATTAATTCTATTGACTTCTTGCCAAAGTAAATACGTCTAAGGGGAATGTAAATGTCATTTAATTTGTATCGAATGCAAAGAGTGTGTGAACTGATCGCTTGGGTGAAGAAATATTGATGTTGAATGTCACACCGATTGAACTTCATGCGACGTATTTGATGTTTTGTTTCTTTTTTTTTCGATTTTGTTTTTAAATTTTTATTTATGTATATTTTTGTTTTTAGTTTTTAATTTACGATGCTATTAATATAAAATTGAATATAGCTATTTAAAAATATGTTATCACTTCTATTTTCGAAAATATAATCATAACTTAGTTTTTAATAGACTCGGGGGAGAGGTATCGAAATTTTTATATATTTTTTTTTTTGTTTGTTGTGTGTTCACTTTTTAAAATTTATTTAGCCTTGAGGGAAAATTAAATACTTTACCTGAACAAAAAATAGGGTGTGTCAGATAGACTTTGGAAAACCAGAAACATTGTTTTCTACGTGTGTATCTATTATAGCTATTTATGGAGGGTCGTACGAAATCCCCCCAAAAACAAATGACCATTGGACAAAATCTCAAAAAAATCTTGCCATTATTTCCAAGAAAAAAACTCCATGGATAGAATCCCCAAGGAAACAATTTGTTTCCCAAAATCTCCACGAAATCTGCAAACAATCAAAGAAGTTCTTTTTGTTCGAACATTTTTTTTACTTATTTTGAAAAAATATTAAATAAATATAATAAAAATTATCTTTAATGAATGTCATTTTTACTTCTTAAATAATATTTCGTGCAACCCTTAAGAAATTAATATGTCTGAAACAAATATGTTTAAGCAGTGATTCACTACTTGAACACATTTGTCTTAGAGATTTTGCCATGGAAATTTTTGCCTTGGGGATTCACACTTTGAAGATTTTGCTGCTGTAGATTTCAGTTTGCGGATTTTGGGTGTGGGGATTTTAGTTTGAGGATTATGTCTTGGGGTAAACGTCACTTACCCTAATTATGTCCAGGGGCCCATAACACAAAACCATAACACAGAACCTACTTGTATTACAAGTGAAATTGATTAATTTTGTGTGGAAAATTGTAAGATTGTAATACAACTGCTTGTAGTATTCAATGCTTTGAGTACTTCTGCGTACTTAAAGTTTAATTTTTAACTTTTTTATGATATTAAAGCATCAAAATTTTACCACCAAGACACTTTAAGACCTTAAGTAATTTTTTTTAAGATGTTCATTCTTAAATCCTATCTATGAACGGAAACCTATACTCAGGTTCTTAAAGCTCTATAAGTTCCATGAAAGCCCTTTGCAATATCTTTCTGTATATTTGTTTGTCTCTTTCAAGATCTAAATATTCCATTTAAATTAAATTGCAATAATACTATGATCACAAAAGAAACATTCCACATGCCTTAATATTTCAAATAAAACATCACACTAAAAATATCCACAAAGGCTTTTATCGGGATTTCATCTACTCTCCCTAAAATAAAATAAAAAAATACACAAAATAAACCATCTGATATATTATATAAATGATTTTTTTTGTTGTTGTTGTTGTTCCTTTTAAAAATGACCCATAAGAGGATTTGGAAAACGAATCAAATCTTCTGTTTTTTTTTTTTTCTTTTCATTTCGTATCTAAATTTATTTTCTTTTATCGTGTTCATTCGAATAAAACCTTAAAGCATTATGGTGTTTGATGCTATTATTTCCATTAGACATACAGTACTAACTTTTTTCCATCGTTTTTATTCTTTTTTTTTTCCTTCCGACAAAAAAAAAGGATCCTTATACTTGAATAAGTTTATTCTTTATACAAAAAAAAAATAAATAAGTAATGTGTCTCCAATTATAAATGATTGACCAAAACGAGTGTATTCATATATAATACATGTTTTATAGAATGTGTCCTTCAACATCAAACAACAGGTAAAAAAAAGTTATCTCAAGTTGATATAGTTACGTGATGTTTTTTTAGTTTGTTCAGGGCTGTACTAACTCTTGAGGCTCTAGAGGTAGTTTCGTTATTTTTTCCATGTACTTGGTATAAGGTTTTTATTTGCAGTCTTGTTCGTAAGTTGGAGAGGTCTCTTAAGCCGTTTACTGGTTGAGACCTTTTAGACCGAGAGCCCACAGCAATTTTTGGGTGTGAGTGATAGCATAAAAAAACTGGTACTTCAAACGAGTACAAGTTTGCAAAAACTGTATTAGGAAAATGTGTGCACTATGGCGTATACGTACTTTTTTATAGAAATATAATTTTTTTGTTAGAAGATAATTCTTTCTTCATGATAGCGCACCATCCATTCACATAAATTATCGCACAAGATGCGCTCAAAGAATGCAAGCAAGCAGGTAATAAAATACAAAAACATTTGCTTTTTTTATTTAAATTAAATAATTATGATAAATGTTTTTTTTATTTATTCATCTGCTTGCTTGCATACTCTGAGTGAATCTTGTTTGGCCGTCCTAGGACAATAATTCATGTGGGAAACTCTATGAATTTACTTGTAACAAAAAATTAAGTTTGTATACAAAAGTACGTATACGCCATAGTGCACACATTTTCCTAATACAGTTTATTCAAACTCGAACTCGTCTGATATCACTCCGATAATTTCCTTTTTTAGCTTGCTCAAGGTCAGGTTCATAAATGGAATAGAGGAACATAAGAAAAAAAAAAAAAAAAAAAATAGAACATATAGTATCTTGGCAAGAAAAAACATATTTTCAAATATTTTTGCAGTATCCTACCTAAAAATGGTGAGAATAAGAAGAAGCAGGACTTGATTCGGCTTGAACTAACCGTACACACGTAGAGTGTTCAATAGAACAGCGTTTTGAAATGACAACATTTTAACTCTTTTTAAGGAAACACCCATCCCAATTCAGGGAAACCATAAACCATTATTACCTGAAGCACACTCTACAAACATATTGGAAACCATTATTACCAAATGTTCACAAGAACTACCCCCTTCGAAAAAAACCTCTTCTCTTTTCAGCTCCGTTGACATTTTATACTTCCCATTTAAGAAGTTATTATATTCCGATTTATTTATATCACGGCACAGCAAATTCAACGATTTGGATTAAAGTTCAAAATAAGTCACCACAAATCTTTACCCAAAGAGCCTTTTCACAGACAGCTTTGTGGTAAATCCGGCATTGGCATAGCAGAGGTACTTTACTTTATCATTTCTGATAAAATAAAAGACTCCTTTTGATAGACACAAAATTGTAAGAAAAGAATGCTCAACTTTTTGTTTTGTTTTTTTATCCCACAATCCTTCATGAAAGCTAATTTGAAAATGAAGAAAAAATAAAAAGAAAAGAAAAACACTTCTTTACTTTATTATGTTCTTTTGTAATAATTGAATCAACAGACGCACTGATACCTTACCAGTTGCCAAGTATACCGAATAAAGAGATACTCCTACCCATCAACTTTTAAAACACAGGGTGCATGAAGCATGACATGATGATAAGAGGTGTAATTTAGGGCGTGTACAAAAAAAAAATAAATTACTCTGCTGTTGTTGGGATAAAGAGATCCTTTTATCTGTTGAATTTCTTCACAAAATAATACGTTTAATTACTTTTATTAAAATTCTATGACCTGCTTAACCTTAGGCTAAATATTAAAGCCAAAGATTAAATAATTGAATTCTTGCAGTTCTTTAAATTTAGTATCTAGAAAGGAAAAATAGTCAAATAACCATAATTTTAAAGAACAAAATAAAGAAAAGTCACAAAGAGAGGTAAACGAAAACCTTAAGTTTTTGGCCACGTTCCGAGCTGCAAGCGGCAGAGTGGAAAAGCAGCAGAGCGGCTGAACGGCAATCCTGACGGGAAGGTGGCACGTATGCTAAGCGGCAATTCTAAGGATGGAATTTTTAGTCGTCCCTCAAGTTGAGATTTTTCTAAAGTGTACGCTTGAGAAGGCTTTTGGACACTTGAGCTATTTTTAATCGAAATCGTGTGAAAAGGCCTAAGTCTTCACTTGAAGATTTCCTCAAGACAAATCGAAACTCAATTAAGGTCGGAAGTTAAATCAAGCATTTCCTTGATTCGTTAGAAATGTCAATTCTTCTTTGTTTTAACTTACCCGAACTATTTCTTTTCATCATTAAAATGCACTACGGACACTATATTTAAAAATAATAACCAGCACTGAGAACAAAAACAAAAAAATGCCAAACGAAATAATTTTCGATTTTTGAAAATTTTTAGATGGATTCTTTTTAATTAAATTTTCTTTTTTTTAAGACTAAGTAAGAAAAAAACACAGTTCTTGTAGAAAACCATTATCAAAAATTGAAAAAAAAAACGCATATTTAAGATCGATTGTTTCTTACCGTAAATGACAGTAATATCAGCCAGCGAGAAGTGGTCAGAGAAACCAAACTAAAATTTTGCAAAAGATTTTGACTCTCTTAATTCGAATTTAGTATGAGAATTGCTCTGCCGCAAAAAGTTTTTGAGCTATCGGTTTTTGAACTTCCCAAAAACACTGTTGATGTTTTGGGTAAAGAGAAATTTCACTTTCAGAAACAAGGACATGTTTTTTGCAATGTTTTTAAAGCCCGTATAATTGATTAAACAAATTTGCTGAAATCGAAAGTTTTGTCAAAATTTTTTTCTTGTTTCTGAAAATGAAATCTCTCTTTACTCAATCCATTAAAGATGAGCTTTGATGAACAGCAATATTTAGAACCACCAACAAAAAAGAGCATTTTTGGACTCCTTCACTTTATGGTGATTAAAATTTTAATATTTTTAAATTTACAAAAACACATCGCAAATACCTTTTTAATATCAGTTTAAATGAAAATTTAGCTTGTCGCTCAAGATTTCTCAAAAAAATTTATGTAAAACAGATCTGAGGTGACACCGCTCTGCTGCTCAGGGTCTACGTTGGCCGTTCCCATACAATTTCATATCGGTTCATTTACTTAGAATAGAGAACATGAAGTTAATTCATTGATTTTGTACCAATTTAAAAACTTAAAACACCGATTTTTGCTAAATCGAGTTTTTTTTCGAATTATGACAGTCTTTAAGTAAAAAAAACGATATATTTTAATTTTATTTTGCCATTCAGGATCCTGCCGCTTGCAGCGAAATATCTTAACTATTTTCTGGCCCCACCGTATGATATGTTATTATGTACTGGATTTTTGACCCGTTCTCCTTGAGTCAGCAATCCATAGACAGTATTTTAAATCAACTAATCGATGTAATGAAACTCGATCACACAGGCTAAAGGTAGGCAGAAGAAGTAGCCGCCTCGGCTGAAAAGCACATGGTCCAAATCACTTGAAGCGGAATCTGCGCAATTGGGTAAGAGTTGAAAATATTGTGAATTGAATTATTTTTCGCAATTTCTTTTACGCATGATCTTTTGGTTGAATATATTTATATACTCCTACTCTCTCTTTATACGATAACCTTTTTTATCACTTACACATTTTTTATTTCTTTTTTGTTTGACAAACAAACAGCCCCCAATAACTTAATGAAGAATATATTTACAAAATTTTGTTAAATATATAAATTTGTAAACGGCTTATGTTACGTACATTTTCAGTAGGTAACTAAATAGGGCGATGTGATGGTGGCGAGCGCACTTAAAAAACTTCTGCTATTACAAGTAATTTGGTGATTTTTGTTTCAGAAATAATCAATTTTACTAATACACCGCTAAGTAAGGAACAGAAATCGAGAAAAAAAAAATTAAGAGGTATAGCAGCGGGAAAGTTTTCAAGCAATAATTACAATGCCTGCGTGGTGTTAAAAAAATTAATAAGGACGAAGACACTCGGCATTATGGCTTGGCGGGCGGAGTGGTGGTGTAAGGAGATCTACTTAACTTTCAAATCAACAAGATGGCGGTAAGTTGTACTGCTAAATAAGAAAAGTTTTTTTTTTATATTTCATTTTCTTTGAAGCAGACTATTTAATGCGTTTCGCATTTGGTTTCATTTTAACTTAATCTAAGGGTCAAGTAAGGGGTTTCTGAAAAGTTTAAACGTGAATTTTGAAATTTTGAGACTGTTTTCAGCAGAAATCAGAACATTGGTGCGAATTTTCATTTCTGACTGAACAATGTGATTTATTGATTCTAGTCGATAATTTGTTTAAGATCAGGATTAAAAAAAAAATTATGTAACTCTGATTTTCACAGAATTTTTTCAGAATTTTACAGGCTTAAAAAAGAATTGATGAACTAAGCGTATTTGCATAAAATAAATTTTTTTTGTAAACTAAAGATGAAAACATTGATTATGATAATCCTTAGTCCTTATTTTATTAACTATTCCTTGCAAAACCTACATGATTAAGTTCACACAACTTAAACTTGTACCTACCCTGTTCCTTCTACTGTGTTTTCTGTGCATATCAAGGTGTTCCTTATTATACTCCCGCGCTATTCAGCGCAGCACAATAAGGCAGCCATGGTGATGATGATGGGGGTGAAGAAGACTTTAAATCTTAAAATTGTTTCGTCCTCTCAGGATGTTCCTGTGATGACGAAGGAAAAAACGAAAACATAAAAAAAGTAAAATGAAAAAATAAAAAAAATGAACACGAACAAAAATAAAGTGTTCCCCATGTCCTCCGCAACGTTAGCTCTCGAGAAAGTCGTTAAAAGTTTTTGCCTCCTGTAGTGATTTATATTCTTTTTCTTTTTAGCTCTTAGTACTATATTGTAGATAAAGTAAGGGTGGAGATCTACATAGAACTGGAACTGAAACTGGACAAGTCATCGGCGTTGTTCTCTATAACATTAAGGTGCATTTCATTTTCAGCTTTTTTTCTATTATGTTGGCATTTCATCGTCCTCGTCGTAGACGTTTGTGTATTGCTAGAACTGGTAGGTAGGGGCATACAATGAGAAAGCTTTATCTTTAATTCGAAAATTAATTTGAATAAAAAAAAAAAGAAAAAAAAATATAAAAGAGAAGTTTCGCGCATTGAGAATATGTCCGGAACAGCTAAGTGCGAGCGTTACGGAAACGGAAATGATTCGGAAAGAATTCGAATTAACTTGAATTTTCGCTTGTCGCTAATGTGTGAACTAGCAGAGCTATTCAAATGAATATTAAAAGACAAACTTTTGTTAATTTCAGTTTGTTCAACAATTTGAATTTGAATTTATTTTTATTTTTATATTTTTTTTTTTTGCTATATTAAGACAATTTATTATCATGAAAGAGCGATTTTTATTTCAAAACTTGCTATTGTTGGAATACTTATTCAAAATTTGAAGACAAGAAATCCACAGAAGAATATTAGTTGAAATTAGGCATCTTTGTGATTAAAAGAAATTTTGAGTTGCAAGATTTTTAATGACCACATTCAAGTAGAACAACTTTATTTTTTTAATAAAAGAACTTAAATTAAAATAGAGGGAGAAACTATCCCAGTTTCTATCAAAAAAATTTAATAAAGTCAAGAAAATACATGTTATAAGAAAAAGAAATGTATCAAGATGGAAAACAATGTTTTAAAACATAAATATTTAGATAAAAAGTTCTCTCAGATACGTTTGGTCGCCTCACATTTGACCGTAAAACGTTTCAATACGTAACGATCGGTAATAACAGTCAGTAGAATGAAGCATAAACTTAGTTTCTTGTTCCATAAATGTGTCTAGATAAGTTTGTGTTTTTTTTTGAAACAAAAAAGAAAAATCCGTCAGTCAGGTCCATATTTTTCTTTTTCACCAAACTTTGAAATCACTACCTGAAATAGAACCTCAAGATCAACGCTAATTAGACCGAACTTATCTTCTTTCGAGAAAAGTCAAAACATAACGATCAGTTTTTTAAATGTGTCAATTTTTGCATTCAAGAACACTGGAAAGCCTGAGTGTCAATTTAACAGTGAAAAATGCTGAAGCAATTTGAAAAAGTGCCAATCATGTACTCTAAGGTACATCCTCTACTTAGGGAACATAATAGACTAAGCAAAAAGACCAAACTGTTCATTTACCAACAGCTCATCAAGTGGGTTTTAAAATTTGCCTGTTTTTTTTTAAATAATGGTGATGAAGTTTACCTTGACTTTTCAAGAGGATGATCTTGAGAGTTTGAATAAAAAGAAACCATTAAGTCCATTAAGTTTTAATACAAAATGAAGCATTACGAGAATTTAACACTTAATATTAGATTACCAGCCAAAGAGGTATCTAGCTTCACCTAAAAGGGATAATTTCTGTCTCAAACGATGTTATCAACCACAACCACTTTTAACTTAACTTTTGCAATTCCATAATTAAAATATCCCGATGTATGTATTTATATAAGAGTGAGTAGAAAAAAAAAATCTCTTCTTTTTTAGAGGCACTTGACTCAAGCTGATACTAAACATGTAAAATAATTATCATTCAAAGATAAGCCCAAATTATTTTAAGATAAGTTTCGAAATATTTTGCTATACCTTAGCTCATATTAACGATGATTTCTCTGTCCATAATTGTGGTAGAAATGTTATTGGGGTCTTTGTTTTTAGAAGAAATACTACCCTTCAAACTGCGTTTAAATAATTTTGATGTCTTGTTTAGTTAATTATTAATAATATTTTTTTTTAAACTGTTCCATTTTGCCTGTCCATGATAGTTTTTTACATGTTTGGGATCAGTTTAAGTCAAGTGCCTTTTAAAAAGAAGTGATTTTGTATTTTCTGGTCACTCTAATGAATATGTATACTACCTGAAGGCTCTTGAAGTCACTAGGTTTGTTAAGAAAACATGTTCTAGATAAGATCCATTCTGTTTAATGCCTTCGTTTCGTGGGAGATAACCCTCAAGTCATTAGGCGTAATGAAGAGTCCGGTTGTATCTGTTATATTTTCCCTAGGTGGACAAATAACATAAATGGAAGGAGAAAAATATCCTCTATAGTTTTTACTAAATTAAAAAAAAACTCAATCTTGACGATTTTAATCCAGTTAGAAAAATTACTAAATTTTGACTTTAATCCCATAAATTTTGGATTTTATTCCTCATTTGTTCCTTAAAAGAAATATTTCTTTTTTATAAATATCGAGCCGGGGGCTTACATCTGCGAGTTGAAGTCGCCCGAATTTTTAGTTAAGAAATTCGGAAACTCTTTCTTAAATTTTAAAATTTATTAACTTTAGTAATGCACTAGTGTAGTTTCCACAACTAGCTTTTAACAAAATTTTACACACCATAAGTTATCAATAATTTATTACTTTTCCAAAGTATAAAGTCGAATGTATGTGTATATGTGTTAGGTACCCTGAAATCTTTTGCTAGTGTGTATGATTGTGTTGCAAATACTAAAACTTTTTTATCCTACAAAAGCCTTGTTAAATTCTTTTTACCTGAGTTTCCACTCTATTTAAACCCCAAAGCTCCAATATCATCGGCGATGTGTGTCACTCCCCCTCAAACATAAAATATAAGAAAGAAAGAAACTTTCTTTCTCGAAAACCAATTCCAATAAGTTATTTGATAGTCCATTTTGTCACAGGCAGTTTCACAAAACTACAATCTATAAGTTCTGCCAAAACCATTCCAAAAGGATACCTTTTAGTGCGTATATATACTCAAATCTGGATATATATGTTCTTGTACACACTCTGGCTTCATTTTTCCATTCAATTTGTCCTTTCAAATTCAATGAATCCATAGGTCCTTCGAACTCTTGCCTTCATTTGGCAATCCTTCTTCAAAGAATTACGCCACAGCCGACCGCCCACTTTTGTTGATTTGGGTAGGGGTTAAATGTACAATATTTTCAACTTCTTCTTTGTCATGCTTGAATGCCAATGTCTGTAGGATACACTCGATTCGTAGGTACACCCATACAGCATGCAGCATAAACCATAACCTTCGTGCGTAAAGTACCCTTCAACTGAATTGTTTCGAAGTCACGTACTCTGTGGGAACGCTGACTCTGAACGTGATTGATTTCTTTCAAAACTATAAGCCCTTCTTTACCAATATGCCCTACATTTACTCTCGTTCAAATACATAGTCCTTATAAATTCATGTAAATGTTACAAGTCCTTCTACATAACAGGATACCTGCTATACACACTCCTTGCACTTGCCTCTTTACATTTTTCCATTTTCCAAGAAAAAATTTCTTCACTTCAAACAGGAATATGGAAGAGGCCATATATCCAGGGTTTGTGCCAGAGATTTCCCAAGGCTAATTTGCTTGAAAAATTCTTTTGTAAAATCAATAATAATTAATTAAATGCGAAATGCTCCCAATAAATAGTTGATTATAAGTAATTTACCAATACCAATCACTTGGATTAAGGATGTAGTATCGGTTTCAGGACGAAAGGGGCCTCATATGTGTCCTTGTGTTGTCAACTTCACTAAAGCTGTGTTCGTTATGGTAAAATGCTATTTCGGAGACATTCAGCAAAATTGCGGTCGTTAAGTCAATGGTTTGTTGCTGCTGCTATTGCTGCATGCTAGACTATGAGGATGTGAATTAGAATGACGACGACGACGTCAACAACACTGTGCCAACAAATGGACGAACGAAGGAACTCAACTAGATTATATAAAGGTAAAGTTGGAAATGTGATTTTGTTTTTGAGTTCAAAAACAGGATAACAAGCTAAACCACCACATCCCCAATTTCATTCAACATCATCTACTTCACTATGCATGGTTGACATGAAAGCCAGTCCTGGAACCTACACTCATTAAGAATGTCCTTTCCAACCCCCATCAGTAGCCAATAGAGCAAACCAGACCAGAGCATACCATACCATACCAGACCGTAGCATCAGACCATACCGCCTGCAGATTAGAACAAGCATTCGAGCTTTAGTAGCAAACCACCACAACGCCATCACAGGCCCTGCTTAGCTTGGGTCAATTTGTGAAATTCTGAATCCGAACACCTGCTGCTCCTAATCCCATTATTTATTTTTGTTGATTGGGGTAAAATGCTGTTGTGGCTACCTGGCAGCGCTGTGTTGTACTGGGTAACCAGGTGGGATTTAATGCTTCTATCAGGTATTCAATGGAAGTATATATTGTAGGAACCTCGGTGAAGGTTAATTCGATGTCAGCATATTCAATGTGCGAGGGACGATTTGTTGTTGAAGCTAAATATCCGGTGTAGTTTCAAAACCACTAAACGGGTACTTGCTTATAATGACCTTTGATTTCTAAAACAAAATATCAGGCAATATGTAAATTTTGAAAAGCATGTTAGGCCAAATTTCCGGGGTTTTTAAGCCATGGTGATGTATTTTTTTTTTTTTTTTACTAAAATAATGAAAAAGTTTTTGTAATTGACAATAATAAATTCACTGGTGTTGAATATTAGGGTCATTAAGGACTTCTTTACCGTTAGTAATGTGAAGGATTGGAAAACGGCACATGTCTACTATTTTTTCTAAATTAAATTAAAGATAAGGTCTCGTATGGTATTTTTTTGGTACCGTCTGATGGTATCCCAACTTTAAGAAAACCAATTTAACATTTTCTTAATAAAATGCACGACTGGATCGCACGAACTTGCTCTTTTAGTTCAAAGTAATAATATATTTATTAGACATTGAAAAAATCAGTTTTTGGAAAAAAAAATATCGAAGAAAATCATTTTTTAGCCATGAGCCTTATTTACAGTTCAGCGTGCAAAAACAAAAATTCAAAGCTAATTTTAGTCTGTTTTGGGCATAATTTTGTATCATATTTTGATGTTTATATTTTCAAATCACCGTAACCAATACATAAATTACCTTTTTTTCCTATATCAACTGGTACCAGAGGCTACAAATGCAATTTTGTTTTTTTTTTCCATGCAACAAAATTTTTGCATGCAAAAAAAACAAAAAATTGCATTCTTATCCCTTTGTATTGATTGGTTACAAAAAAAAAGTATCCTTCGTTTTATCTGAAATATGACAAACAAGTTTGTATTTTTATATAATAAAAACGATGGACAGAAAAGACAGAGAACAGTTTTGTAAATTTATTTTTTTGTTTTTGCGCTGAACTGTAAATTAGGCTTATAGCCACTAAAATTATGGAAAATTTCCCGAAAAACGTGTTCATCATAGCCATGGACAGAGAACTTTAATAAAAAGTGTTTTTAATTAAATGGACAGAGGAGTGTAGTTTAAGAATTGAGGGCCGAAACCAAAGTTAATTTCATTGTTCTAGATGGGAAAGCATTTGTTTATCGCCCAAGCATACAACCCTCGTGTCCCAAAGTACACTTTTAAGACTGTGAAATTCGGAAGAGGATACTTGATGAGCTGGGGATCGTTGTCATGGCATGGAATGGAGCAACTGGTGAAGATTGAATTGTTAAATTCTCTTATCTCTATATTTCTGAATATACAATGAGATCAGTCATAGCCGTTAAGAGCTCCAATACAGCGGCCTGCAACAACGTTTTCCTAGACCTATTGAAACATCTTGACCCTTCCTTGTTTTTGAGGTAATTAGAAATGAGAGGGGTGCCAAAAGCTCTTAAATTACTTGATTTACTTCAGAAAATAAATAACAAGTGTTTTCTTAAAAAAAAAAAATAATCAAATAATCGTCATTTTAACCATTTTAAATGCGGTGAGGCTTTCAAATGTAAAAAAAATGATTTTTTTAGTGACTTCAAACAAAATGATCCTAGAAAAATACCGTTTACCTTTAGAAATCCAGTAATCTGAGAAATAGTAGTGTTGCATTCTAATAATACAGAAGAAATACAAAAAATTATTGATTTAAAATTGTACTATAATTCAGGCTATTCATGTGTTACGGACTGTATGCATGGAACATATATTAAATCTGTCCTAACAAAGCCAAAAGCAGGCACGAAAAAAATAACGAAATTTGAATTATATAATTAAAAAAAAAAAATTATGTATAGTATTATTAACATTATATTATAATTTTGTATTTTTATGTATAGTAGCTTTTTTCTTCAGTTTATCTAAGTTAAAATTTGCGTAAGCAGTAAATCGAATTTAGAAGACATCCAGAAGACCATATCTCATTGCCCTGATGTCTACTGTTTAAATAATTCTATAAATTTATTTTTATAAGTTATTCTGTTAAATAAATAATAAATAAATAAATGTATGGAACTATTACTATGGAAAAATAACAAGTCCACATCTTAAAATAGTACTTAAAAATGCCAAGTTCAATTTTATTGTTGTTTCTATTTGCCCATTAAACAAAATGTCTACAAAACTACTCAAGTAAAAACGATTAACAAGCTTCACCAACAAAACAAACCGATAAAACTTATATCCTGTTGGTCATTATTCTTCGTTTTGTGATGTAAATCTTACAAAGAGATTCCAATATTGTTCGTTTTTTAAACGTATTCTAGCACCTTATCGCGCATCGTTCCCATCAGTGAGCGGCAATTTGCCTATAATATTGTATTGACATTATTCGTGTGTTTCTATATCTAAATCCATTCTAATTCAAAGTTATTTAAACTAAAATCCCTTTTTTATCGTCTGTCACTAATGCATTCAGGATCGATTCTGGAATTTTATCGAATTAATTTTAGTACCGGACCTTTTTTCGTTGTTTTATTTTTCCTTTATGTTCGTGTGTTGTCAGCAAAAAAACTAAAATACAAAAAAAAAAAAAATCCTTCACAAACTTATTAACTTTGTATCCAATTTTATTCTGAGCCAATGTTTTTGCCACCTTCTGCCAGGGGGCGTGTTTTCAGTTCTGGACATTAATTAATTTTTACTCGCGTAGTGCCCTTGGACTTTCATAAAGTTTTATCCAATCTGAATATGAATGAAATTCAAAATAGTAACTCGTAGTTAGAAAGGAAACACAAAAATGTGTGCGGTTAATTAATTAATGTTTTAATTAAAAATAGGAAAATGAATCAAGTTTTGTTTTGCCTTTGCAAATAAATGAATCACACTAGTGATGTATAAAATAATGTCCAACATCTCAATTTGTTGTGGTAGAACATTTGTCTTTATTTTTGTCATAGAATAGAAACAGACATAGAATTTCTAAAATAAAATGTTTGATTTATTTTTATTCTGTTTCACGCATTTATTGCCTTTATTAACTTTTACAATTTTTTTTTTTTCAAAATAACAAAATATTTTAAAAACCATAAACCACTTGTCATTCTTGTTTGCAAAATACAAGCAACAAAACACAATGTAGCAAATAAAGTGCACTGCGGAAGGTGTATGTAACTGCATCAAAATCACAAACTGGTAAATATTGCATTTAAACTAATTCAGTAATATTTTAAGAGTGTCATATCGGTGGATGAGAATTATAAATATAATAAATCTTTCCCATGAGTCTCTATAAATATTTATA
The DNA here is from genome assembly GCA_948107695.1 of Meliscaeva auricollis. Taxonomy (NCBI): domain Eukaryota; kingdom Metazoa; phylum Arthropoda; class Insecta; order Diptera; family Syrphidae; genus Meliscaeva; species Meliscaeva auricollis. Next base: position 114,146,472 of record OX403616.1, on the reverse strand, counting down.
ACACCTGGGCCAGTTTTTTAGTAGGTATTGAAAAAACTCTGAGCTCATCAAGGGGTTGATTAAACCTAGGAAATAAATTCAACCCAATACAGCTCTGAATCCAGGATTAATCTGCTTTCTTTATTAATCTTGGAGTAATCTCTTAGGTTTATTGAAACCAAGATGAAGTTAACTGAAACCAAGATGAAATCGTCCAAAAACAATTACAAACTCGCTAAAGTACAATTTTGCATTTAATTTTTTTTTTATTTCAAAACAAAAAAATAAAAAAAAACCTTTTTGTGCTTGAAACAAAAAGATGTTTTAAAACCAATAATTTTGTTATGTGATTTTGGCTTGAAGGAATATTTTATTCCGAAATCAAGCCCTTCTAGCCTTAACTTGCTCTTCAGACACCTTAGGCACAACTTTGTAATACTTTTGAAATAAATTTCAAATTCAATTATTCTTGATGATTAAATAAATCATAAACAAAATGCATGAATAAAATGTATGTCGTCAGTTGAAGCATTTGTTTATTTAATTCTAATGATAAACTAAGAATAAATATTCTTTATTTTGCCGAGAGGGATTAAATTGCTCCTTGGATTATCATCATCGGTGCTTACTGTTCTGAATAAACTGAGAATTGCATTAAACATATATTAAGAAATTGCATTCTTGCAAATGTAAGTTGTTTGTGTGGATAAAGAATAGTTCAAGGCAATTCTCTGGAATTAAAACAAAATTCGATTACTTTGTTCCTCGAAAATCTTGCTTTGGGTGCGGAAGTCTTCTGTCTGATAGAAAACTAACTTAGTGCTCTCAAAATAACCGAATTGAATTACATGACTTTGTTTTTCGAAGATATTTAAGATACTCACTAACTTGAGTCTTATGTGGTGACAGAGAACTGCATAAGGCGATTCCCTGGGATTATAAGAAAATTCGAATAGAAATGTGTCAGAAATTTCTATGAAATTTAAGAAAATGCAAAATTAAACTTGAGAAAATACTCTAATACTCGGTCCCGTGCATCCTATGGATAATGAATATTATTCTGTGATTGTTTTAACAGCCCTTAAAGCGGAAAGGTACCTAAATTGCAATTAAAAACTAACTATACAGAAATGTCAAAGCATTCGCATAGTTTAATACACATTTGAAAACATAAAAGAAAAAAGAGTGTTTCTGAAAATAAACGAACATAATTAATGCTGTGCCGCAGACACAATGCATTATTTTATTTATATTTTATTATTTTTTTTCTTATTTTTTTTTTGACTTCTTTCAAACAACACATTTTGTTTGTAAGAAATTAAAATAGAACTTATAATTAGTATTGTAAATGTCTTTCAAAATTTTTCACTTTTCTGACGGAATATTTTTGTAGTCATTATAATATGTATCGTCCTGCACATATAATTTGTTGTTTTCTATAAAATTTAATGAACAACAATCTTGAAACATTATTAATTGATCTTAACTAACAATTAGGCAAAAATAAAAATACGTATTAGCATCTTTGTGGCAAATTAGGTTTTGTTTTAATGGTCAGATAGTAGAAGTTAAATATAAGTTTGCATATACAGTGCTGTGTGAAACATTTGCAACTCAAACAATCAGGCCTTTTTTTTTTTGAATGGTTTAAAAAAAAGAAACTTTTTTTAATATAACAAACTATCACTGTAAATTCCGGAAATTATGATTTAGATCAGTTTGTTCGAAATCCAAAGGGGTTTTTAAAGTTTTTTTGTGGGAATTAAGGGCCTATTAATATTTGGAAATCAAGCAACCTGGCCTGCAGTTCGCGGCATCTTATTTTTGATGAGTCAATGGGTAACTGTGGTTTATCCTTGCCTTCCTAAGAAGATGCTGTTGATTTTTTTTCGGAAGAAACTAATAATTTTACTATCTTCTTTTTTTTCGTACAACGTAGTCTTGTCTTCTATGATGAGATACCAACATTCCAATCTTAATATTCTGACAAATAGTAGATGAATTTATAGAATACTTTGCTTAATTTTCCGTCTGGGATATTTCTTTTTAGAAGTCAGTTAAAATTCTTGATATTAATTCTGATGAATACTTATTTCCAGTCGTTTTAATGAAAATTCCTTTTTTTGTTTTTTTTTTTATCCTAAAAAAGTCTTGCCGCCATCAAACTCCCAGGTAATATTTACTCACAGAAACAAATTTACGGATTTCGAAATGAATCAAGTTAAAGAAATTTATCATGGCCGTCAGTTGCAAGTATTTTGCAAAGCCAAATTCAATACTTTGTTTTATGCAGTTGCATTTGTTGCAATTGTCTGAAGATTTACATTTTTGGGGTTTTTTATTGTAATTACGAAACAAATAATGTCTAGAACAGTGAAAACATTTGGGTTTTAACATATATATATGATTATTACGATGTTGAATGCTACGTGACACGTCAATTAATTAATAAAATATTTTAAATAAAACCTTCACGTCACGTAAATAAATAATAATAATAAAAAAAAACTGATTTATGTTAAATAGTTAATTTACTAAGACGTTCGGACAATTGTTTCGGTATCGGCACGATACCATCATCAGCGATATAGGTCGATATAAAACGTTGGAAACAGGAAAATAGTTTCTTGTGACATTTTTTTTTTAATAAATTCACCTTCTATACAGTTGGCAGAAATAATTGTTATTAGTGGTTCACAAGGTTTAAAAACAACAATTAACTAAGAAAAAAGGGATACTTTCCCATCCTTTCCCCACCAAACATTTTTCATATAATAGTAAGTATTTAAAACTATTTTGGTTAGAAAAACCACCAATCTGGGAATACTGTGAATAATTCCTTCAAACTTTTTTCTTATATGCTGACTGATAGACTGTGAATGCTCTTACAGGCAAGGAGGGTAAGAAGATAGCTTCGGTAGAGGTAAGATAAGTAGTCTCGACCAATAATACAAGAAATTCAAGGTGGCAAAAATTGCTGATCCGTTTTCGGGGATGTTGTTAGGAAATATGCCAGCAGCATAAATTGTTTGAATTAAGTATTTCTGATGTGGTTTGTTGTTTTTCTTTTTTCAGCAAAGATTATTATTATTATTGCTAGCTGTAACTGTGTATCTGACAGTTCAGTAGGTATTGTTTTTTTTCCTTCACTGCAAATTGTAACAGGTACCAGGCATAAACAAGTGTCACAAGTCACACAGCAGGGTTTTTACTCTTCTTCACAGTAGGTTTTCGCACAAGTAAAGTTTATTTTGTGCTTACATTCAATACCTATCTACATCTACAGTTAAATGACAGCATAAGATCCTTTTTTAGAGGGATGAAGGAAATGCTTTGCAGATATAATTTTCTATTTCTAAGGAAATGCTTTTCTGTCAGAAACAGTCATACAGTTTCTATAATGAAATGACTAAACTTGTTGTTGAAATTCTACTGTAAGGTGGAAACATAATATAATTAAATCTCTTTTGCAGTTTTGCTTTTGCAAAATGTTGAAAATGTACATATTTTTGGTTATATTAATCTACTCGTTCGGTGCCATTCACTTGGTAAGAGGCACTAATTGAGGCCAATGAAAAAAAAACATATCTTTAGTTTTAGCGAAATCTATATACTTAGTGAAAATTTGTCTACCCTTTTCCTATGTCATGAAAGAATAAATGGAAAGGCAACAGGAGAAGGTGGGATTCCCTACGAATTTTATTTGAACGCAATTTCTTCATTTGTTAACGACCTGAAAACACTTATAATATGCGGGATATCGGCATTACATCGTTCATTTTTTGTAGACTTCAAAGCTGCCTTTGGTTGAGTGAATCGTAGTGCACTTCTGTACAAGCTTTCACAGTTGGGTATTTTTTTAAAGTTTCTATGTGTAATTAAGGAAATGTACAATGAAACAAAAGCAGTGGTATGGCACAGTCTTTCCGAATGGTTTGAAACTAACACTGGAGTAAAACAAGGATGTCTCCTCAGCACTTTACTGTTTTCTCTCTTTATAAATGACATAGCAGAAGATAAGAAGCTAATTCTGTTAGAAATGTTTTATTACATGCTGATGATCTTGTTATATTATCCGAATCACCTGAAAACCTACAATTGATGATTATTCAATTAGCAACGTACTGCAGAAATTGGGACTATCGAATTATACGGAAAAGTCTAAGGTGATGGTGTTCTCACGATCCTCTCAGAATCAAAGCTTTAATAGGTGGTATTACAATAGGAATCTACTAGAAATTACCAAAGAAATATAATATCTAGGCATCAAACTCAATTCGACTTTGAACTTCAACAAACACCTGAAAGAAAAGGCGAATGCCTATTGAATTGTTAATGGAAACACGTTTTTTCAAACAGTAGAATAGTTCTTTCGAGCAAGTACAAGATATATGAGGTTGTTGTGAGATCGGCTCTCTGTTATGGTTCTCAAATCTGGAGTTCAGATGAATATGTTCAAATTGAAAATATTCGGCGGTGACACATTCGAACGTTGTCTTGTTTAATAGTAGACGGGAACTTGCTGTTATAACCCTGTTCCTGTGAATCATGTTTGCGATGTCATATCCTAATTTGACAGCAGTAAACTTTTTCTGTAAGAAAATATTTGAAGATTTTTGAATGTGAGCTTGAATTTTTTGTTCAACCAATGGTTACTTAGCTATCGGGACATAAAGACAAAATTATAATTTTTCATTTGAAGACTAACGTCTGACTGAACAAATATTGTAGAGAGAATAAACGAAAAGTGCTAACTCAAATTTTTGACAAAAATCTTACAATTCAATGGGTAAGCAAAATGTTTAAATGAAGCGATCAGAGTTAGCTATAGTAACCAATTTAGATTTTAAAGAGAAGCAAAGGGTCCACATACGCCACAGTATAAGTTTATTATAAATAGCTGTTTCCTTGACAAAAAAGTTTGGTGGTCAAATCGGTGCCTTTTGCTTCAATGAAAAATCATCTGATACAAAATATCTATCGAAAATATCAGCAGTCCCAGTGAGATTGTTGAAAAAAAACCAGAAGGCCAGACACCACTCTTCCCTAAATATGTTTTATAAATAGAAAACCAATAAAAATTATTTTATTTTTAAGCAAAGCGGTTGAACTCTACCTATTCCAAAATTCGTCTCATCCAGGTACATCAGTGAGCTGATCAGTTTTCAAGTTGTCGTACCCTTTATAATACAACATCATTTTCAAATTCACAGTTGATAAATGCTGTAACTATCGATCTTAAGTGTATTAGAAAGGGTACAACAACGAGGGTGGCGTACAATGGCTAAACGCATTTTGAAGGTCACTTGAAATACGTATTTTAAAAAATTCTGTTAAAATTTTGTAAGACTATGCTAAAAAAATTATGTAGGTTTCGTTAAGAAAAACAAGTTAGGCTATTTACTGCCATTTGGATGGGAGGGGAAATTTTTTCAAAGACTGACTTAGTAAAGAAAACAAATATTATTGAAACACAACAGATATACATACAATACTATGTGCCTTACGATTTCCTATATTCAAAAATTGCTTCATTTATTTTTTTATTCTAAGCCAAGTAAATCCACTGAACAGTTTTAAATGGTTTTCAATTTAAAATTATGACAAAAAAAAAGATAAGCAGACATTTTAATATGATGATTTCAAGCGTGTATGTATATTAAAAAATTCTTTAACGTATTGAGGTGAAAATGGCGCTCTTGGTGGATATTTTTTTATTTAACATTAATATTTTTGTGAACAAAAAATTGATAAAATTGATAAAATTTTACCAAACACTGTAAAATCTTTTTTATTCGTTATTAAACGATATCGCGAAGTTGTTACCTGAATATCCAAGTTGTGTTGCATAAGCAGCACCAATAAATTATTTTAACTAATAAGAAGCCTTTAATTTAAATGTACATACATCCGTATTTTGTAAGTAGAAAAAAACATGGATAAGTAAGGTACTATACATTAATTCATGTTTCGGCAAAAATAAACATTTCTGAAACAATTTTATTATTTAGATCAAGCCTCTTCACCTTCAGAGAAGGGTTTATGTCAATAATGAAAGAGTAGAAAAAAGAAATCCTTTACTGGAACTTCAAACATCAAAGTCAATAAAAAATCCCATAACTTTTTTATGTTTTTTATTTTTTTTATTTCAAAAGGTCATTTTGATCGGAATTTTCTGGTTTGCTTCAATCATGGTATTTGTTTTTCTCCTAACTAATTGCCAAGCATGTTGAAAACACCCCCCAATCTAAATTTTCATTTTGAAAATTAAAATCATTCCTCTCTAATACCTTCTCCATCCCCCTCCCCCCTCCCCCCATCTCCTACCGCTACCACCCCACGACCTTTCATACAGTAAAACACAAAATATGTGCTCTCTTTTAACCACCCCTACTCTGCAATTAATTCAAATAAAAAATCAATACCAAATATACCATCAGAAAATTCAGCAAAGTAACTACATTAAAGGGTCCTCTTCCTTGTCGTAACCAATTCAAACAACTATTACATAAGTAACGGGGGCTATACAAGAGAGGGAGAGGGCAATGGCAGGAATGAATTGTAAATAATGCTCCAATTAATTACAATTATTGTTTTATGTGGTGCACTGTACTGCCATTGAGCTTAAGTGGATTATTTAATTTGTTAACTAACATTGCCAATTTTTATTTGCGCTAATTTTATGTGTTTTGTGGCTTGGTTTTTTTTGTGGATTTTTATTTTTATGACTTTATTTTTGTTTTATTTTTTTTTTGTTAAAATTTTTTTTTTTTAAATTTATTATGAAATTAATTAAAAACTAATGAAAGCATAGTGTATTTGTCTACCTGGTGAAATGATAATTAAAAAAATTCCTACAACATAATTTGTTTGAAGATTAATAACTAACCCACTTCATATATTGGATTTCAAAAAAAAAAAAAAATTAAAAAAAATATTAAAAAATACATTCTCTCTAAAATTAAAACAAAAAAAAATCATCTGTGAGATAAATTTAAAATCAAAATAACGACCACACAAAAATGACACTTGGCGTTTGATATTTATAAAAAAAAGATGTTTTTAGTTTTTACGTTTGTTTTTTTTTTTTGTTTTATTCATTTGGCGCCCTTGTGTGAGAATATTTTTGGAGTTTTTTTTAATTTCTAATTTAATTAATGATTTTTTTTCGCATTTTGGAATGTGAATGCGAAAGAGTTCTCCATGTTAAACTAAAAAAAAAAAAATATTTATAAAACAAAATGCCCACAGGCAACATGCGAAAATAGACCACATGCGTAGGAGCTTATAATTTATTACAAAATGTTTGACAAAAAGAAAACTTAATTTATAAAAAAAAAAACTGAAAAAACAACTTAAACAAAAAAAAAAAATAGCCAAACAATTAAGTAGATGTCGTCGGTCGATGATGATGATGACGGTAACTTTTCTTTATTTCTTATTTTTTTTTTTTTTGATCATAAATAACGTCTGTAATTGCCAACATTCACAATAGAAAAGAATGCCAACGCTAATGGAAAGTGAGCCGTTGACGTTTTAAAGTTAAATTCACTTTAAGATGAAAAATAAATAAAAAAAAAGAACATAATTTTTATAATGATGTCCTTCGAAGAAGAGCGACAGGGCTATGGAGCGTGGGTCATTCCCATCCTAATAGATTTGGTACTTGTCTTTTTGATTTTTAATGTCCTTCGAATGGCAAAACCAAACAAAGCATTCAACGCTAAGCACACCACAGCACAGCACAGTACAGTACACTGGGTAAAGCATAACAAAACCATCCATCCATCCATCCATCCATCTATCCATCTACCATCAACCAACAATCCCACATCACCCAAAATTCTGACTCTGAGCTGTGCTTTAAGCAAAAGAAAAGCCTTCTCTCAGGGATACGTATACAGTTAGGAGAGTACATTCATACATACATACACCTATCTCTGCAAAACAACAACGTTCTTTGAGATTTTGTTATGATTTCGAAAGAGTTGAACATTTTTCCACTCCAATGGCTTTTCACAAGTGAATGACTTTAATGGAAATATTTACTCAGATACACTATACACAATAAAAGGGTGAAGAGGGATCCAACCCATCCATACATATATATACATCAGGAGGGTGTGGGAGGGATGATATTTCACTTTCAAGGATTGCTAAGCAGAACAAAAAATATACAATAAATAATAAGAGAAGGACAAAAAGAAAAAAAATTACGGGTGTGCAGAATCCTTTTTCTTAATTTGCCCTATGATGACATTTTTTTGTGCTATAGGGGGTATTGATTTTCTATGGCAAAATTCATCTTTTTTTTTCTTTTCTCCGGATTCAGATCTCAAGGAATCTTTTTCACCTTTTGTAACTTGCTTGAAGAATTTTGTAAGGTCATGTTTTGCATTTGTAAAAATATTTAAACATGCTTTTCTTTCACGTGCACCACCCACCCCCTCCCCCTCAAAGAACTGGTACATACTTAAAGCAAACCAAATTATATGAGTTGTTAAAATATTTGAATAAAATAACAGAAAGAACTTGAGTGAAACTCTTGTCTATTTTTGACTGGAAATGCGAATTTAATTGTTTGTTGCATCCCTTTCTCATGAAAAGCACCACCTCATAAATAAATAAACGATCTTGCAACAAGTAAAATTATGATAAAAAAAAAGAAAATAATTGAGTCCTTAAACCTATAAATCAATACCTTTCTCAAAGTAATCAGTAGTCACCAATTATATCTGGAAAAACAAATCCGAGCACACCGGCCGGCACCCAGAGAAATATGTATGATGTTTTTTTATTGGTGGTATAAAAATGAAAAAAATCTGTCCCAAACTCCACATTCCACACCGAAAAAAATTGTGGCATTTGCAAAAGTTGCTGTCCCATAACTTGAGTGAGGAAGATGTAGAGGATATTTTGCAAGGAGCTGAAGCATATAAAGAAGACCTCCCTTGTTTGTTAGCTTTAAAGGGAGAGCTAAAAATTTAGCAACCGATGAGAGAAAATATCCCAGTATCTCCAGCAGATGCCTACAAAAGAGCAACGGTGCTGCCAAATATAAGAACTCTTTGTCGATTGCTGTGCACGTTTCCAGTGACTACTAACACTGCTGAGCGATCTTTCTCAACCATAATTCGATTAAAATCATTTTTTCACAGCAGGATGACAGAAGAGCATTTGAATGGATTAGCTTTCATGCATTTCCATCAAGAATTTGAAGCCGAAATGGACGCTAATGAAGTGCTGCGGACATCTTTGGCAGGAAATATAAAAGAAAATTGTCTTTAATAAACTTTTAATTTTTCTATTGGACCTTCATTCCTTTATTTCTTACTGTTATTGTTGATTTTTTTGCCATTTTTCCCCATGTTTTAATGATAATACAAATTTTACACAATTTTCTGCGATCCGTCCACCTGACATGGGGTCCATTTCGACGCAACTACTGAAATTGTAATAAGAATCCTATGTTTCTAGTAATAAGTTGTTTTATTTGCCCTGCAGTTGTAGGGAGTTCTGGGAGAAATTTAACACATACGTTATTTTTTTTGGCCAAGGCAGCAGTAACTTTCACAACAATCGCAGGTTGTTCTGCTTTTCTTATCTTCTGCTCGTGAACAAAGGTGACATCTGCCCTTTTTACAAGGAAGCCTCTTGAAGACTGTTCGTATGGATGGCCCAACTCTTCCCATAATGCGGAAGGCACCCTATTGTGTATCGTAATGCAGGTTGGGAACGCTCATTCAGTTTGGACTCCATTAGCTCCTCCGCCAGTTCGATAAGCTTGTCTCGATTCACACTTAGCTTTTGTTAGACATCATTTGCCTTTTCATTTGTCCAATTTATGATTTATGTTGAAAACCCGGTTGAAAATGTCGAGGAGAGATGCATACTTCAAATAAGTAACAGGCCCAATAGTTCCTCGTGGTCTAAAAACATTAGATTCTACACACGAGATAAAACCGCTACATCTGGTTCTGTCATCCACTTTCATCCACTTTCAGCCACTTGCAACAAGGAAAAACTCTTCAGTCGATAGATCTTGCTCAATTGGATCATCATTTCCAATTTCGTCTGGTTCAACGAAATATTTCTTCTAGACTAGTTGCCTCAACCATGGCATTGCAATGCTTCATCGATGTCTTCTGATTCTTCTAACAAAAAAATTTTTGCCAGAAGATAAACAAAGTTCACATCTTCTTTTTATGATATTTGAAGATAAAGTTTCTCTGCTACTACGCGTATCTTACTGATTAATTTATTTATTTTCAAAGAAAACTTAGAATACTTAAACAGGGGACTTTAACAAAAGAACAAAATCACGTGTAAAACTTAAAACTGTCTTCGAAAGGGAACTTCCTGCTAAAAGATCAAATACGTGCGACCTGACAGTGGACTTTGTTTTCATAAAGGTACCTACCTACCTCTACCCAGCCCAACACGTTGAAGAATGGTATTTCTTCCTTCATTTTCATCTCACCTCGTTTTGAGATGAGCTGAGCGAGCAGCAGAAACGTCTGGCAGCAGAAAGCAAATAAAACAATATTATATCCTTTATTGCATGCACGAATTTGCCTCACTTGAGCTAATGTAAATTCAGGATAACATTTTGTTTTGTGCACATTTGGTTTTCAGGTAACGTCTTTGCTCCAGCTTCGTCACGTCTATTAAAAAGTTTTTCCTCCAGAACGTGCTCGATTTGTTTAGTTTGAGTTGGCCTGACTGACATTTTTGGTGTTTTTTGTTTGTTGCCTTAGCATATAGCTCGCAATACATCCAACTGTCGAAAGTTTTCCTTCTTTTTTTCATCTTCGTCCTTATTATGGCTCTTCGGCTTCACATGGCCTTCTTTGGATGATAGTCTTAAATTTTGTATTTATATATTTTTCACCATCATTTAAGGAGGGATGTTGCATAATATATTTAACGGAGTTTGTAATTTGTGGTCTAGTTTTAATGGGTCTGCTGGTCTGTGAGAAGTATTAAATTGAAAATACATAAAACATAAAAAAAAAACAAGAAGAAAGAAATGTTAATATTTATCCTTAAGAGGTTTTTAAACTTTTTTATTAGGACCAAAATTGATAAAAAAAAAATAAAAAAAAAAATTAGAGAAAATCGTTAATAAATCATTTTGGGGAAAATAAATTAAGGTTAGTTGGAAAGTATTTTATTCCCACGATTTAAGAATGGTTTAAGCTATCAATCAATATTTGTTTCGTTCTGCTTTTTTAGGATGAAAAATAAAATTCTTAGTTTTTTTTTTTAAGGAAGATATTAGAATTGCCAGTAGGTAGTTTTTATTTTTTTGAGAAGATTAGTCACCTTCAGAAAAAAGAAGTCATGAATGTAGCGAAAACAAAGTCGTTACCCCTAGAAATTATGGAGGATATAAAAGTATTTCACATCTAAGTAATTGGATGTTTTTGAGGAGTTATGCCATTTGATAAGGTTACTTTAATATCGTTGGCTTAAAGCAGTTCAAGAAAACAAGATAATATATCTCAATTAAACCTGATTGATTTTTATGTAAGGAAATATTATTTTTTAAGTCTAACAATAAATTTTATTTTGATATTCATACTTACTTTCTTACTTACATAAAATTAAATATTTCGACCTTATTGAGTCCGTTGTAATCTCCTTTGGCCGCATAGAGCGTTAACTAGTTCTACGTGCCATCGTGAACGGTTTTTGGAAATATATGTATGTTAGATCTCTTCAAAACTTCCCCAGCTCTGATGAGTTCCTTGAGACTGTCTACTGTGCTGCGTTCTGCACCATTTGTTTCTCGGCTGACCTGACTGTGTGAGTGGATTCCACTGCATCGGCGTAGGTCGCTTGGTTTGCATTACAATCGCTGCCTTTTCGAAGCGTGTGACCAATCCAATGCCATTACGTCTTCGTTGTTTCTTTTTACAAACGTTTACGTATTTACTGTCATTGAAGGAATCCAAATGGCCGTGGATTTCCATTGGTTGGGAGGGTTAAGGCCAACACTGCGATTCCATCAGCAGTGCCCTTGATGTGGTAATAGTCCGTCCGCTGTCTCATTTCAAAAGTTAGTTTTCTTGATTTTTGTTCTCTGGCCCATAGTTTTCGAACGGCCCAAAACTTTGTCAATCCCAAGGCCCCCACGTACGCTAGAATCGGATAAAAAATAATGTAGAGTATACGTATTCCTCTTAGACCAGTACCAATCCAGTGTTCAGAGGGCAAAACTTGAAAAAATTGTTAGCAGTATAATGGTGGTGTGAAAATTTTAGATAAATGGTACATGAAAGGGGAAACATACAAATTGGGGTGGGTGTTAAAAATCGTAGTTTTAAACGATTTCTATCAAAAGTACATCACCTATCGGCAAAAACTGCGAAAAGGGTTAAAATGAGAGCTATTAAGAACATTCTTATATTGGATTCGAGTTAATTTAAGAAACTTTGTTGAACAGTAGGTATAAAATGAAATGTACATACATTTTAACTGAAATTACACAGTTGAAATGATTTAAACTGTATAAATAAGAAAAACAACAGTTCCTTTCTAATCCGTTACAAATATTTTACCTTACGTAATAACCTCACGTAATAACATCGTGAAAATGCTTTTCTTGTGATTTTGTAACGGGAATATCTTAAGATTCAAGTGTAGCACATTGAAAACCTTTAGAAACGTTTATAAAAGTTTAGGCACAACAAAAAAAATTAAATTTTAATTTCCTGTGTTATTTTTCAATAAAATCACTCTATTATTTGATGGACAAGAACACTTAAGAAATGTAGCTTATCTACAAAAAGTATGTTTTTATTAAAATAAATAGACAAACTCACTTCACTTTTTGAAAAAAAAAATAACATAAATATCCATTTATAGAAAAATTAATATATTAAGTTCAAAAATTAATAATTTGCTTACATATATTATATTTATTTTATGTTAAACTTTCAACAAATAACAAAAAAAGCATTTATCTCAAAATGCTAAAGATTAAGATAAGTCAATTTGTCTTAACATGGCAGTATTATGCCAATAATCAAATTTACATAAGATTTACAAATTAAACTCACATTTAAATCTTAATCAATATATTCTATAATAATCTAAATAAACTAAATTCTCAACGGTATTTTAAAACAAAGACACCTCCGAGGGGACACAAAATCTATTAATTTCTGTCTAGGGAATCTTGATTTTGTTTGCCCTTGAATATAAATCAACACAAATTCAAATAGTCGCTGGACAGTCAACACAGACAAAATGATTTTTAACTTTTTTTGCTACAGAATATTTCCCAAAACATAAAAAAATATAAATTAATAACAATTAAGATTTTTTTTTCTTTTAATAATTATGTATATTATATTTGAGAACTAAACAGAAACATGTGTGTGTAGAAATAAGAAGAAGAAAAAATAGAACCACAAACTACAAAACAACTTGAAAAAAAAATTTCATATAGATAATTATAAAACATAAATTTACCACACCACCGAAGCAATTTTGTGTTCATTTAACTTGTTAAAAAGTATGTTTACTTTGACATTTATAGTGGTTTTTAATTAGATTTATTACTTAAAATTTAAATTCTTTAATTTTAAAATAACTTAAACATATTGTTGTGATTAATATGACAATATTGTTAAAAAATAAATCATCAAACATAAAAACAAAAAACAAAAGAAAATGAAATGAAATGAAAATGAAGAAAAAAAAAACAAATAAAAATTTTAATGAAAATGGAAAACCAATAATTTTAGTCTAGTTTTATTTAAAATGAAAAAATATACATATAAATATTTTTATAAGACAATAAAATAATAAATTTGTCATATATGGACTATTAAAACTAAATGTGACGGAAAAATGTATTTTTTTTTTGTTTTCATCTTTTAAATTTAAAGCAACAAAATTAATTTGCTTTTTTTTTTTTGTAAGTATTTGTTTATTTTAATAATTGAAACATAACACAAATTAGAATATCCTACCATTACTCATCTTTTTTTTGCAACTTAAATATCCTTCTTTTTTTATTTGCCATGAAGTTAAGGAAAAAAAAGAAGAAAATTATTCACATCAAAAGCTCTTTAAAAACACTTTAACATGTTTTAATCGTGTGCTATCAAAAATTATAAAATGAATTTCCTCTCACTCTCTTTTCTAGTTTTCTCTTTCAATTACAAGCGCGCACATCACGATTCATGAACCATCACACCAGCAGCATCCAACAAACCTCCCCAGACCCCCAAAAACAACCCCTCATCATCAATATATGTATGTATGCCTCCCCAAGGGAATTCTATACATTTCACAATAGCACAACATTTCGACAACAAACCGTGTAACCTATTTATATCTTTATATCTAACACAAGAGATATAACACAGAAGTGAGAGATAGAGAGAGAGAGAGAGAGTATAAGTTAGAGAGTATATCTACGTTATACAAAAAATCCATACAAACCATCAGCAAAAACAAAAAAAAAATCGAAAAAAATACTTTCCTCGTGTTATCTAAAGGTACAACTTTCAGATATTTTCACATCAATCTGCCCGAAACTGCACGAATTTTTTTTTGAGAGATGAAAACACACCGCAAAGATACATTCTCGATTTTAATATTTTAATCATCAAAAACAGCTGAATCTCTCTCAGAGACTTCTCACAGTTTTCATCTAACTTTTTGTGTGCTGAGAGATAAAACCATCATGAAAATTCACATTGGAAAATTCACAGTTTTTCCTCCCATTCAGCCAGTACACAACACTCGAAACACAGTGGTCCATCGTGAATACAGCCATCATCTCATGTGCTCCGTCGCCGTGGCTAAGACGGGAAAAAAAAATCCAAATCAAAAATAAAGAGATTCTCTCTCTCGCCCCATTGTTGTGCCATGATGGTCTTGTGTCGTCCTATCGCAGTTGGTTCGCATGCATACGCAACATACCAACATTTTTTGCACGGCGCGTTTTATTTTAATTTTTTTTTACTATCAAAATAAATTATGTGTATAAATATATTTTTCCTTTAAACAAAAAAAAAAAAAAAATTACTTTGCAATAAAAAAAAAATAAATATTAAATAAATTTTGTTAAAATTTATTTATATAAAAAAAAAGAAAATTGTATATAATACAAAAATTTAAGTAAAAAAGTAAATACAACACCCAACAGTGCTCTTTATCGTCGATTTTCGTGTCTTATTTGTGTTGAAGTCTTTCAAAATCAAATGAAATAATATTTTGCAAATGAAAAAAGAAATTTTAATAAAAAAAAATTGCAAATGTGAAAAAATATAACAAAAATCCTTGTAGAAAAAAAAGTTAAATACCAAAAAAAGGAAAAGAGAAAAAAAACGAGACAAAAATGCTTTAAATTGTTTCGCAGAAATTTTTATTTAAGTTAAAACTTAAGAATTTTCTTCGTCCTCCTTATCATCATCGTTTATCCTCGTTGTCGTGTCGTCGTTGTGATCCGTCGGTAGTTTATTTTGTTTAATTTGGTTGCAATCTTTGAAAAAAAAGTTTTTTGCATTTAATTTAATTTTTTTCACATTAAGAAAAAAAAATATATTAAAAATAAGGAAAATGTGAAAATTAAACACAAGTATATAAAAAATATATATATATGTATATCTATAGTTCGACGAGGTGTAAAGTATAAAATGTGGTGGTGGATGTGGATACCTGAAAGCAGCAATTAAGTTCTCCAAAATAAATTGATGGTTTATGCAGCAGGATACTATATCAATTAAATCAAATTCAAATACACAGAAAAAAAAAGAATATTTTTAATTTAACATCATCATCATCATCAACATGGATATGGATAACGATTTTAATATGCATACATGGATAAATCGAGGTGTGTATAGTAAAAGAGATGAAAATAACAAGAAAATGTCGCAATTTAATATTGCAACATCAATAAAACACACAGAAGAGGGTATGGTTAGTTGTTAAACGAAGAGGACATAACACACAGGACACCATTGTATGCGATGTATTAAAAATCCGACCTTCACCTATTTTTGTTTCCTTGGGTGGCATTGCGATATGATGGTGTGCTGTGATGTCCTCCGAAATGCATGCGTGTGTGTGTGTGTGCGCGCATTTTTATACATCTCTCTGTTACATTCCTTTACATTATGTCTTGTTTTTTTTTTTTATATCCTTGTAACAGTAAAATATTGTTATAGATACATCAATTATATTACTACGAAAAAAAGGTCCTTAGAAAATGAATTTGAATTTAAGTCCACAAAAACAATAAAACAAAAAAGGATTTGAAACAGGTTTTTTTTTTTCATTTAGTGTGTGTTGGCATATCCTTTTTAGAATGAGATCTATAGAATGATTTTGCGCGCCATCTTTTTCGCACTTGCACAAGCACATCCTTATAGAGCGAGCATCCAATTCACCATCATCAACAGCATCATCATCATCATCCATCGGTGAACGATGAACAGTGAGTTGTGACACTATTACCTTTGATTGTGGATGTGTGTGTGTGTGTGCGGCTGCTATTGCTGCAAGTGCAATCGATGTTTGTTCGACAATAAAATGAATTAACCAATTCAAACATGTGTCTGTGTGCTACGAGTATCTGCCAAGAAGAAGGAGATGACGATGATTCTGATGATGGGGATAATGGGGATGTTATGATGAGATGAGATGAGTGATTTGTTAGGCTGCTTCTGTTGTTGATGGATGAATTAATGGAACATTTTTTAATTTTAATTTTCTATCGAAAGGATATTTTTTTTTTCATGGCAAGTGAGTATATGTGCACATGTCTCATAACTATATGCAAGAAGAGAGACAGAAAGAGACTAAGACAACATATAATTTGATGATGATATGAATGAAAGAGAAGGAGAAATAGAGTCTGTCTGTCTACCTGAGATGCTATAAAATGTAGTTTGGGGAAATTATTGATTATTTTTTCCTTCAATTTTATGTGTGTGTAGTGTAGATACAGCTACAGCTCCTTTCTCGCATCATCAATTAACGATTTTTGTTCTTGTCTTTTTTGTATACCTACATCAAAACATCTATACTACACAAAACCAAAATAACAACAAAAACAACAACAACAAGATAAAAAGATGTAATTTTATCCATTGTAAAACCAGCCATTGGCATCCTGCCAATTAATTGATGTATTTACTTAAGACTTGCAAAAGACTGATGATAATGATGACGACGACACGGTGGTTTGGGTTGTTTAGAAATTCATAGGGGATGGGGGGCTGGATGAAGAATATATGGATAATGAATGCATAACAAGAAGAGAAATAATAATGATAATAAAAATAAAATTTAATGCACGCAAGAGAAGGTCTTTTTCAATTACATTTATATTTTCTTCTTCTTTTTTTTTAATATGAAAATTATGCAAAATTAATTTAAAGAAAATATTCATGTTTTTGTTAAATATTTTCAGTTTTTTTTTTGTATTATTTTTCTTTTTGATGGCGCTCGCGCTCCCTGTCGAGACACACATGTGCGACAATTTGTCATTTTAATATTATGAAATGCAGATTTAATGTATACAAAATCGCAAATCATCAATTTATTTGAGAGAGGAGGCGCCTTATTATTCTTTTTCACTTACGAAAATTTGTGGTCTTCATTTTTTTTATTGAATTTCGTGGGGAGGTAAAAAAATATTCCACATACGCCCGAGTGAGCAATAATAAATTAAAAAAATAATTTTCTTTATCATTTTTTTTTATTGATGAAAATTATTGTATAATTTTTTTTTGTTTTTGATATTCATTGTAAATAATTGGAAAGCCATTAAAATGTAGGTACTTTTTGGATATCTTTGAATGTGTATGTGTGCAATTTTCATGAAAGCACTTAATACAGATTATTAGAATGAGTTTACATTTCATTTTGCTTTGTGTGTCTCCTTTTGAATTTTTGTACAAATTATTTGCTTTTATTTTCTAGATGAAAAGTCCTTTTTTCTTAAATTTTTTTCATAGTATGCTTTTTTTTTTTGAAAAGTCACGATGGCGTGGAAATTGAACCCTTAGTTTATCTTTACGTGTCGTTAAATTTTCCAATTGACTTGATCTTCTCGCCGAGTCGAGTGAAGAAAACGACGATGGTTTGATACGGGATATTTTATAATAAATGTTAGGTATATCTTTTATGTACATACTTTGAACTGGAAGAGGATGTGATTATATGATAGGTATCATTTTATTTGATTAAATATACATATATCTAGCACCTTTCAACCGAGATGCGAGAGAGGATATGGAAAATTAATACTCCTTAATGGATATCAGGTAGCATACTCTACTCTCTATTGATAGGAAGTTCAAATTGAGGTGTTTGAAGTATTTTTTTTTTCTTTTTGTTTTAAGTAATTGAGAAACGTCAAGATGAGTTCTCATACAAAAATGTAATACTACAAGCGGAAGAAATATTGAAAATATTAAATTACTATATTCACTATGAAAATTAATTTAAGAAAAATTCATTTTATTGAATATTATTTACAGTTTCTTAGAATTTATGTGTGATATACACATACATGAATTTCCATTTTCAATAGACTGTAGAGTTTGTGCAAATTTTTTTTTTTTTTTTTGAATATCTTTAAAATATTAAAATAGTTCTTTCTGGAGGATGCACTTGTATATTCGTTGTATCTTGTTCAATAAAATAATATTTCAGTGAGATATTAAATTTTGTTTAATTGAAAATATCTTGAGTTAAAGATAAAAATCAAGAGAGTTTACAAAAAAAGAGGTTACGCATACGCCATAGTGAACGCATGTTGTTCAACTAGATGGCATGTTTAAGTAACAAGTTACTATTTTTTGTTTTGTCATTTGGGTTAAAATTATTAATTTATTGATATTTGTTTTATAAATAATAATAATTTACAAAAAAAAATATTTGAGTAATGCAGTGCGTTTCGCGTCGGTGAAATAGATTTTTTTTTTAACTTCCTACATTGGAAGCTATTGTGGTTGGTGCGATTTGTCGTAGTGAAAACTTTACGTTTCTCGACGTTTTGTGGTCACTAGAGTCCGAATCCTTCGTATTTAGAAAGTTGTCTGAGTGTGTGTGTGTTTATGTACGTTCTTGACAATTTATTTCGTTCACCATATATCGAAAAAAAATCAAGATATCAACTTCGGATCAATTTTATTACACAACGTATAACCTCAAAAGATGCGCAAAGGAGTTTCAAGAAAATTGATTAACTAGTTTTTTCATTACTGCAATTTGAAAAATAATGTTGTAAAATAGCATTCTTCTCAAAAATCTTCAAAACATAAAATATATCAACTTCATGATAGTTTTATTGACACCTAATGACGTGAAAAACTGGTATGTGTTTCAAGAAAAAAAATGCCACTAGTTTTTTTTTTAAATAAATAAAAGTACGAAAAATAGTTGAAAAATTTCATCAAATATCTTGACTTCAACGCTATTGACTTCGGACAGTTTGTATTCTTCGCAAAATACCGTTTATAAATTGGTAGGATTAAGAAGAAAATCCAATTGAAGGTTTTTTTTTTAAAGCAAGAAAACTGAGTATCTTGAAATAAATCTCACATTTTTAACTTCCCCCAAACATATCTCAACTTTGCACCGGAGTCTCTTGAGTCGGGCTATATTCAACCCACACTTAAACTGTTCAAAACTGCAATAAGTGAACAACAAACGGCTTCGTTTCATTTAATACTAAACTCTTACTGAAGATTTTGAAACTTTTTAGTTGCTAAGGCACCTAGTTTCTAAGAGTACTAGTAAAAAGTTACCAGTGTGGGTCGCACGTAGTCTCTTATATTTTTTAAAGTGAAATATAATTATATTGCTTCCCTAAGCGATTATCAAATTCAGCGTGATAACAACATAAAAAAGGCTGCACTAAAAAATTACTTAACGATGAATTCTGAAATTTTTTATTATCATGTATATTTTGACTTTTTATTTTTTGTTTTGCTGAGAAGATAAATGTGAACATAATGTTCCTTGGTGGGGGCGTTTCGAACAATAAAGTGCAGGCTTTTTTTTAAATAATTATTATATCAAAATATATATCTGCCACTTTGTATGTATATCATTCTTGTAGTTAAAAAAAAAGTTTGTCAAAATACTTTTAAAAAAATAACAATAATTTTATCAAATACCAGCAAATCATATCTAACTTTTCAGAACAAAGTAAGATTCATATATTTTCCTAGAGAGAAAATGAGAATATTTCAGAGTTTACTTTGTGATGGTCAGAATCTATTTCTGGTGTAACAACTGAAAACTTTGTTCCAGAACGTCTTAGTTTAAACTTGTTCACAAATTAACGCCTATCTTATGTGTGACTAGCTGTACACATGCTTTGCAAACCCAAATAAAAGTGCGAATTACCTACTTTTTTGTCACTTTAGATTCCCAACAACCTGTTCGCTAATAAGCTCAATCTTCACTGTACCAAACATCATTTTTAGTCACTGCGTAACAAGGATTGCCATTACATGGAAATGAATTGCCCATATTTGTTTAAAAATTTCTACTTTAGATAAATGTTTAGTTTAAAATATAATTTTATGAGCAACATGGCTTATTTGTGTATGTTTAATGAATCTTTTTTTGTAAGTTTTTCTGTAATATTAAGGTCACTGCTGCTCTAAGTTTTAACTGATAAAAAATAAACTGAATTTTAAAGTTACTGATTAGCTTGGTAACAGTTTTATTTTAAATTTAGTTTTGCTTTATTGTTTTTAAGAAGAAAATTGAAGTTCTTTTGAAACCTTTGTCTTTTTGCAAGAAAAAAAAACTAAATTATTATTTTTGGTAGTAAAAACACTTAATTGTGATAGCAATACTGTTATATCTTAGATGTTTTAAATAGCAATACAATTTATTTTTATTTGCTCTATAGCACAAGTTTTGGTTTCGTGTCAGTGCGTTTGGGCAGTGGAATTTTGTACAGACGGACGCACAGACCGACGGACAGCATGGGCTTCTGCACTGTGGTTATGTAGGTTTTGATTAAAACTTCAAATTTTTTTTCGACATGAAATCAATACTTGACCTGAGCAAGTAAAAAAAACATTTAATTCAATTATCAAATGACTAAAACAGTTTCTTAACTGAATTTGACCTAAAATCGAAAATTTGAAAATCGTTAGAGCCGTATGAAAAAAAAATATTTTTTCTATTTCAAATTTTGAAAGAACTTTAAAAATAATTTTTTTGCGCCAATTTAAGATATTATTTATCAACAAAAAACCTATTTTTTGAAAATTTTGTTGCTAAACTGTACTACGGCAACTTAAAAGCTTTTAAACACATAAAATAAAATGCACGACTGGATCGCACGAACTTGCTCTTGTAGCTCAATATTATTATAAAATATATAATAATTTTGAGCAACAAGAGCAAGTTCGTATTTGTATATTGAATAAAAGATTCGAAAAAAAATCATTTTTTTAAAACTTTTTTTTTGAAAAACTAAATACACAATACTTTTTAAAATAATGATAACGACCTGGTCACAAGTTTTGAACGAAATTAGTTGAACCAGTAGTGATATAATACTTAAATAACAAAAAAATGAAAAACTTCCTTAAAGTCGTGTTCATCATAATTCCGTTTTTTGAGTATTGTTACAATTACTTATAACATAACATACACCAAGTTTAATCGTAAGAGCCGTTTTCGAGAAAAATGCAATAACTCGAAACCGTTATATGGTAAGTATTCTTCCTAATCGAGATATTCAAAACAAAACAAAAAAAAACAACTTTAGAAATTACAAAAAAGTAATCTGTACCAAATTTCACGCAAATCCGTCAACCCGTTTAGGCTGAGGCTATCTGTATAGATAGACGCACAGACGAACAGACGAACAGACGAATAGACGAACAGACGAACAGACGAACAGACGAACAGACGAATAGACGAACAGACGAACAGACACACAGACGCACAGACCAACGGACGGCATGACGAAAACCACATTTTTGGACTTCTCCATCATCGTAATGTAAAACCAATATTAGATTAAAACCCCAAATTTTACTTGCGATATTGGTACCATATATCAAGTTATGCATTCGTACAAAAAAAATAAAATGCACGACTGGGTCGCACGTACTTGCTTTTGAAGATAAAGTTACTATTTATGCTAAGCCCTTTTAATTCAAAATTTGTAAATGCAGTTTTAGAAAAAAAGCAAAAAATAAAATTCGGTTTTCAAATGACTAAAACAGCTTCTTAAATGAATTAAACCTAAAAACAAAGTATGCAATTTGATTACTTCTATAATGATACATTTTTAGAAAAAAAATTTGGAAAATCTTTAGAGCCGTTTTCTAAAAAAAAACTCTTTTTCTATATAAAATTTTGCAAGGACTTTTATAAAAAAATTGGTACGCCTTTTTAAAGATATTATTTATCAACATCTAAAAACTAAAAT
This sequence comes from Meliscaeva auricollis, assembly GCA_948107695.1. Lineage (NCBI taxonomy): Eukaryota > Metazoa > Arthropoda > Insecta > Diptera > Syrphidae > Meliscaeva > Meliscaeva auricollis. Next base: position 114,124,055 of record OX403616.1, on the reverse strand, counting down.
TTGAAAAAAATACATTGAATAGTTTTCGAAAAAATGATTTTTCAAAAAAACAAATTTCAACTATTTTTTAAAAATCCAAAAAAATTATTTTCGCATTTTTTTTTACTAAAAACTATTACGGCAATTTAAAAGCTTTCATGTAAAAAAAGTGGTTGAAATTGATTGAGTCATGAAGGAGAAAATCAGAATTAAAAAAAAGGTTCTATGGCAGGTACTGTTAATAACTGTTTTTGAAAAAAGTGTTTCTCATTTAAAGATAGACCTTACCTAAAGAAATGACCATGATTTTTTTAATCAAAATCGTAGGCACCGTTTTTGAGAAAAATTAGTTTTTCTAAAACCGGTATATGACAGGTACTTACAGTTATTTGGGGTAAAAAAAAATTCAAAAAAACGTCTGGGGATATTCTCCAAAAAACGCCACATACCAAGTTTGAAGTAAATTGAACCATCCGTTTAGGCTGTGGTCTCTGATACATACAGACAGACATACAGACAGACAGAATTGTCGAACCCACTTTTTTATCATTCTCTATCATCGTAATGTCATGTTTGATTGTTATCTCAACTTTTTTTTTTTACGAATGCATAACTTGATATATGGTATGGGTACCATATCACAAGTAAAAAGTTGAGTAAACAATCAAACATGACATTACGATGATAGAGAATGAGAAAAAAGTGGATCCGACAATTCTATCTGTCTGTCTGTCTGTATGTCTGTCTGTTTGTCTGTATGTATCAGAGACCACAGTCTAAACGGATGAATCGATTTACTTCAAACTTGGTGCGTGGCGTTTTTTGGAAAATATCCCCAGACGTTTTTTTTTAAATTTTTTTTTTGGACCCCAAATAACAGTACCTGTCATGTACCGGTTTTATAAAAATCATTTTTCTCAAAAACGGTGCCTACGATTTTGATTAAAAAAATCATGGTCAGTTTTTTTAAATAAGGTCTATCTTTAAATGGAAACCATTTTTTTTTTTAAACCGTTATTAACGGTAACTGCTATAGAACCGTTTTTTTAGATTCTGATTTTCTCCTTCATGACTCAATTTTCAACCAATGTTTTTACATGAATGCTTTTAAGTTGCCGTAATAATATTTAGTAAAAAAAATCGAAAACTGTTTTTTTGGATTTTTAAAAAACGTTTGAAATTTTTTTTTTCAAAATTTAGTTTTAGATGTTCATAAATAATATCTTAAAAATGGAGTACCAATTTTTTTTATATAGAAAAAATACTTCTTTTTAAAAAACGGCTCCAACGATTTTCAACGTCATGTGGTTTTTGTCATGCCGTCCCGTCCGTCGGTCTATGCGTCTGTTCGTCTGTTCGTCTGTTCGTCTATTTGTCTGCTCGTCTGTACATCTGTTCGTCTGTTCGTCTGTGAGTCCATCTATACAGAGAGCCACAGCCTAAACGGAATAGCGGATTTGCTTGAATTTTGGTATTGCTAACTTTTTTGTAATTTCCAAGGTTGTTTTTTTTTTGTATAGTGAAACTTTGCGAAATTTTCCAAAATTTTTAGTTATTTCCAAATATAGCCTTACTGACACAGGCAATTACTTTTAAAATTTATCAACAGGTTCTTCTTATAATTTTCAAAATTATCGTCTACAACATTAAAAAAAAAAATTATACAAAAAAAGGTTTTTAATAAATTTTTTTTTTTTTTTTTTTTTAAATAATATACAAAATCTGAATTGTTTCAGACTAACAAATAAATTTGTACTTTGAACTACAAGAGCAAGTTCGTGCGATGCAGTAAAACTACTTCTCTTCCTAATGCATATGCATTAAAAACTTCTCTACACTTTCTAAGACTAAGATTACAATTGGCTTTTGCAACAGCTTTTCCATGTGTGCTTTTTCAAGCAAACACTACTGATACAGTCTCTTCTATTTCTGGAATCGGCAGGTTCTAACTTTAGTTTTGTTCTTGAATCTTATATGTAGAACTTTTCATATCTTCTGCCTTTTATTTTGCGTGCAACTTTCCAGTCTGATTTTTAAGTGTAATAGAAGCTATTATAACTTTTCTAAAAGACACCATTTTAATTGACAAATGTTAAGAATTATTCAGTTCTTGAAAAACAAATTTAAAAATTTATAAATTGTGAAAACTCTAAAAACAAAGGTGTTTTATTTTACCATTTTCTATTTATTTATATAATTATGTGCATTGACTGCAGAAACGATTTAAACTTTTATAAAAAAAATGCTGATACATAATTATACAGAAAATTTGTCCCATACGGCAAAAATTGGTTTATAGCACAAAACTAGGGCAACGATTTGTTCATTGATTTATGCCGTAATTGTGAGTCATAACGAATGAAAAACACATAAAAAACCCATTCGAAATTTTTTTCCTGATCGCTAAAACTGGCCGCTTAGAGCTTAGATAGAAAAAAAAAAAACCCGAATAACGAACGGTGCAATGTGCATACCATACATATGTATTATATAAAAATGTACCTACATATGTAGCTCTTACATTACAAGAAGTTGATTGTTAAGTTTTATTTTTATTATTTTTAGAAACTTTTACCATCACATCTGTTTTTATGATAATGCACTAAATTGTCTTTAATTTAAATGATACATCAAGAACCCTTTATTGCTTACGTAATTTTTCTTCTTTTCAATTTAGTGAAAAGTGAACTTATTACGCTTATATCAAATGAAAAATACATCACTTATCATTATAATTTTTGGCCCAAGTAAATGCATGTACACATATTTATTATAAATTTTTGAGGGTTTCATTCTTTGAAATAAAATAAAACAGTTCACAAAAAAAATCGATTTTTAAAATAATCTGAATCCTCCCAAACACTAATAAAGTATATTTATATTTATTTCTAAGAATTTACACAGTTAATCAACCAATAAGTAGATTTCTGACAACCTTAATAAATATATCACAATGGGATTAATTTAATGTCTATGCGTACAGAAAATTTCTATACCTACTTATATAGGAATTTCCAGGATTTGCATTTTGCATCGTCAATATTAAGGATGACTGCACTCTATTAAAATCGATTTTCATTTTAATTTAATTTATTTCTGAAAAATCTTTTACCTGCTCCACATCTTTTCTAACAGGATTTTCTTCTGATATTATTATTCAGAAACTTTTCCAGGAAAACCAACCTTTTAAGTCACGTTAATAGAGAACAAAATATTTATTTGCATCCTCTGTTTCCTGCTATCGTAAAATATTTAAACAATATTTCGAAATAATATTTCAGAATAAAAAAAGAGAAATATTTTCATGACAAGAACTTTCAATGTTTTTAAAGCAAATAGAAAAACTCGAAAAAAGGAGAAAATTCTTATATCTTATTATTTTGTCATTCCTTTTTGAGTGGGTGGAGATGTTTTTATTTATTATTCAAGTTTTATTTAAACTTTTAATTTCAAGTCTTATTTTCATTCAATTCATAGTTCTTATTGCTGACTATAATGTCTCTTTCGACATTTCCCATTTTTCGCAAACTTACAAAACAAAATTTTCTTCTTGCTTTTTTTTTTGCAGCACTCAGCGGAGAAAATCGTTTCCATCTCCTGTAAATTCAAATTCTACAAAAAAGAAAAAAAAAATCAACAACAAAATAAAATGATAAGAACTTGAAAACAAAAGAAAATCCCAAATCAAAATATTCATAAATTAAAATAAAAAGAAAATAAATCAAATAACAGTGGTTGTGTCTTACAAGCAAATATATAAAAAAAAAAAAAAAAACAATTTAAGAATGTTTATTTATTCATGACAACAAAAAGAATTGAAAATTAAGTTACGAAAATATTAAGTGTAGAGATACAAAAAAAAAAAAAATCAAATAAAAAAATAAATAAAAGTTTTTCGTTGCGCACTACAGTGACAAGCAAATCCACCTTTTTATAAGTGAAAAAAAAAAACTAAATAACAAAACAAAAATAAATTAATAATAATTATATTCTAGATATAAATGTAATAACTAACACACACTCCAAACTAATCTTTTACTAACTGTCTTTGAATATAAATAATAAATAAAAATTCTGAATCTCTCGTGTGGTTGTGAAAATAAGTTGTATAGCTAAATAAAACAAAATACATATTACTAACAAACAAATTAAAAAAATAATACAAAAAAAAAACATCTAAAATATATATACATATATATTTTTAAATGCAGTCATAAAATTTTATTATACATAAATATATATATATACATATAGAGAAATGAAACTATAAGAAGTGTTATATACGTATGTAATATATATTACCATGTGCTGTAACTGCTCCATGATTAGAATAGTACTTAAAAATTACATAAAACAAAAAAAATCGAATTGTTGTTGAAGTAATAGTTTTAAAATTATTAATTAAAATAAAATTAAAAAAAAACATCTCAATCAACCGTCCTCTATACAAAGTGTTTAATTTTGACAAAAAAAAATCAAGTTATTTAATGGCAGAAAAATAATAGAAAAAAAAACGTTACTAATAATAATATGCAAATAAAATCTAAGAACAAAAAAATCACATTTTCTATAATAAAAACATATTCTCAATAACCTAAATCTAGAAATAAATGTTTACAAAAACAAATAAATTATAAATATATATATTTCATATGTGTGTAAAAAACAAAAAAAAATCTAACTGTAGATAAAGTAGTGCTCATGTTACATAATTTTCATTGAATGTTTCGTATTAAATACATCACATTTGGATTATCAACAAGAAAAAAAGTAATAAAAGATAATAAAAGATAATATAAACCTGATTGACTTCAATGTTGAGAATCAAATGGATATAATAGTTAAGGAAGAAACTTAATTTACATTTTATTTAAGGAAAACAAAGGTATGTAAGAAATAATTTATTACATTTTTCATGTATCCGTAGTTTTAGAGTAAGAATACGAGAAGTGTCCTGTTAAAAGACAAAGTTATTGTTTTTTCAAGTTTTTACTTTTTTATATTCATAATTATGAAGCTTAATTATTTGAATTTATAAGAATTTATGAGCAAAGCAATAATAAAAAAGCATAATGAACTTTATGATAGAATGACAGTCAACCCACTCCCAAGTTATTAATATGAATCAAAGAAAACAACGAAATACTTAAAAAAAACTTTATTGATTTTTTTTTTTTTTATTTTAACAATAGAAGTATGTAATTGTGATTGGGGTGATTTGTCGAATTCAAAATTTTGACATACCTCCACTTTTTTAGCTCTTTAGGATCCAAATCCGTCGTTTTTAGAAAAATGTCTATGTCCTGTGTGTATGGTGTGTTATTGTATCAGGGTGAATTACAAAAAAAAAAAATTACTCCCGGCATCAAGCTCAAAAGATGTGTTTTTTTTTTTTTTAATATTTTTAAAGCTCTACAAAATTGTCATCGGACATTTTTTTGAAGGTCTACTCTTTAAAATCGTTTTTGACGGTTATTATATCAGATTTTTAAAGTTAAAAAAAAATGACATAAACAACTTCTTAAATTGTTTTAAGCTTAAAAAAAATATTTCTTTGATTTGATGCATTTTTAGAAAAAAAAAATTGGAAAATCGTTAATGCCGTTTTTAAAAACATTAGTTTTTTACATATAAGAATTCTCAAACCTTGTATAAAAATAAAGTTGGTATGCCATTTTCAAGATAATATTATTGCACATCTAAAACCAATATTTTTAAAAAAAATACAGTGACCCGTTTTCGAAAAACTGATTTTTCAAAAAAAAAAATTGAAAGATTTTTTAAAAACCCATAAAAACCCGTAAAATTCATCAAAATTGGCTGAGTCACATAAGAGAAGAAATGACAAAAAACTAGTGTTCTGGGGCACCAATGTTACCAGCGTGGGTAACACCCAACATCTTTTTTAATTAGGGTTTTATTGAGACTAGCAGTGACGTGTGGTACTTTATGCAACTGGGTAGACACAATCTAGGTTTCTCTATTATTTATTAAGAGAGAAGATAGAATAATAAAGATAGAAAAGAAAAGAACAATATTATAAAAATCTTTGAATAAAATGAAAAATTTTAATATTTGTCGTGTATTAAGAAATAAAAAAAAATATATATATAACATAAAAATAAAAAAATATTACAAAGTAATCCAAAATTTATAACCGTGTACGCATGTTCTGAGCATCATAACAGTTCATTTAAAAATCATGACATTTTTCTCTCAATATTTCTTTTATTCATTATATTTTTCAATATTTCAACTCATTAACATATTGAGGGACTTAAAACCTTCAAATCCCTCAATTTAAAAAAAATGTATAGTTTTTATTTTAGTAAAACAGTTTTTTGTTTTTCTCAAAATTATTATTATGTACTTGTACTGTTCTTCTACGCACATTGCACTATTGTTTTAAGCACATTGCATTATTGATTTTCTTCTTTATGGCATTAAAACAAAAATTTCAAATAAAATAAAAATACTTTTTTGGTCGACATTTTTCTGGACATAAGATTTTAAGCCTGAATAAATTGTGAAAAAATGGACTTATGTAGTTATGAAATGCGTTGAATACAGCTAAACTATAATATTGGTTGAAGCTATGTTAGTATGCATACTACAGATTCATAATCTATCAAAAACTCATCTTTGCGAAAAAAGGGACTTAAGTTGTTCTTAGACATGTATTCTATAGACAAATCAATATTTAAAAAAAAAATAATAATTTGTTTGCATACGTTTTTTTTTTTTTTTGAAATATAAAAATATTCATCCAATTTACAAGAAACATAAAAACGTATTTATCTCAAAATGCTCAAAATGTAAATACCCAAGACGCATCCTGATTGCCGAATAATTAAAATGAGCAAGAAGAAGAAAATTGATGATTAATCTAAGGTTTTTGTTTAATTTTACTAACATCACTATCTCGTATTTAATTATTTTATTTTCCAATTTATCAATTTTTTATTGTATTCCAGTGTAATAAATTGCTGAGAGCTTAAGTTGTTTCAGTGTTAAATTAAAAAAAAAAAAAAAAAAACAAATGAATCTGACTACCGTCATTTAGAAACCTATTATATTCTTCAAAATTTATGTGATTTTTCTTCTTAAATATTATTCTATTTTTATAAAACAATCTGTGCGTGCGTAAGTTAAAATATTCAGCCATTTCCATTGCCAAGTGACACTATCCAACATGCCATCCCATCTAATTTGTCTTTAAGTCCTTGTTTGATCTTTTATTTCTGAAATCTTTTCCTCACAAAGAGGCTTGTTTTATTAAATTTAATAATAAAAACCCATTCATTCATTTATTTTGTATAAATAATGTCACAAGAAGAAGGAATTTTGTTGATTTATTCCTTCTGCTAAAATGATAATTCCAAATAGCAGACCCACGCAAAAAATCATCAACTCGGAAATTATAAACGAACCCAGCTGTGCAAAGAAGATTTTCCGCATGTATCTGTCAGATTACAAAACAAGTAACATCAATTTTTGCTTCAAGAATAATACATAATATAACAAATAACCAAAAAAAAAAAAAAGAGTGACGGTGTGGTTTTGTCAAATGCAGAACTGTATTTTTAACCTCACAGGGATGCTCCTTGCAAAGGTGAAATTAGAATGAAGTTTAATACTCGTACTTTGATTGATGTGACACATTTATATAGGAAGCTAGGTACACCTATGCATGGAGTCCCATGGGAAATATATGTACATTTTGTTTACTTTAGTCTGATTGATGTTTATACAAAACGAAATGAAAAACAACACAAAACAGTGGGTGGGTTAGATTGTACTTTTATAAAATGTTTATTCCAATTTAATTACAGTAAACACTTTACATATATACACTTGGAATAATAAAAAAAAAATACTCGTTCAAATGACGAGAATCCAGGTTTTTGTTGACAAAAACTTTATTTACCACAATTCTAAAGTTATTGTTGCTTGTTAGCACTAAAAAGATGATTTTAATTAAAAAATTGATGTAGAATTTTAATAACAAAAGTGCAGGAAAACATAAGCAAGTCGTTTAATTATTTTATTCTCTTATGATTGAAGTTGCCCAACACAGTTTTGTTTGAATAAAAACTAAAAATTGCAAATTAAAATTGACAAAAGTTGTTTGTAACTGATTACACATCGTATTGGAGTGATCCTATGTACGACAAAACCTAGTTTCGAAAAAACACACGTTTGATGTTTTGATTCGGAAGATTTCACAGATTTCATGATTTTAACAAAAGCTGTAGGTACTAACGGTCATTGAGTATATTTGGTTCGTTAAGATGGTTAAAATGTCAAATCCAGTTGGAATAATGCACATTGAAATCACCCGTAATTACAATTTTGGTGTAAACGTAATTTGACACAATTCGTTGTATGGGTTCTGACAGGACAGCAAACTGCTTTAAATTTGATTTGCTGTAAAAATTGGGATTGGATGACTTGCTCATAAACATTTAATTTTAGCACCGTCCGGTCCGTTCGGGAAAATTGGCTGTATTAAGGAAGAGTCTGATATGCAACATTTTTTTCTAAAATAGATGGTGACACCCTGGTGAGGAATACATAGAGGCAGGGAGGTACAACTCTGGCTGTTTTTTATCCTCCATGGATATCATTAAATACCAAAAAAGCTAGCTTAAATTTCACTGCAAAGGAAAACTAAAAACATCAACTCTTAAAGAGCAAAATTGTTCTAACTCCATATAGTCCGGTTACCTTGTCGTTTCGTATGAATGGAACCTTGCGTCAAATCCGGTAGTTCTTATTTTTTGCTAAGGTATTTATGATGTTAAGCCGATGTTAAATCTAATATTGTTAAAAATGCAAAAACAACTAATTTTTTGCGTTTTGGTTTATACTCTTCAAATAATATGGGATAAATCCTAGCTAGAATGTTATAAAAAAATGTGCTTTGTACCACGGGAAAAAGCGTTTAATAACACCGAAAAAATGCTGAATACTGGTAAAAGATTGCGGAATACTGATAAGTTCGTGGAATACCACGGAAAACAGTAGGGAAGTCTTAAAAAAGGGGTTTAGTACGTAAATCGTGGAAAGTCGCAAAAAACGCGTGTAACGCCGCGTAAAAATGCGCTAGAATCCAACAACTAAGTCGGAAAATACTGATGAGCTATCGCGGTATATCCCGGAAAATAACATAGGAGCAAAGAAGTCGTGGAATAAAGCGGAAGAAGACACGAAAAATATACGCGGAACACCGTGGAAAAAAGCGGAGAATACTGGTGAAAATAGCACGGAAAATCATGAAAGGTTTAGAACCACCGAAAATAGCATTTAATATAGCTGAAAAAAGCGTTAAACAGTGAAAAATCGGGAATTACTGGTGAATGGTTTAGGAATAGTGCTGAAAATAGCATACAAAACATTTGCTACCAAGTTAAAAAATGTAAAATATCGCGGAAAAAAGGGAAGAAATATGTGCGGAATACTGTTAAAAGTCGTGGAATATCTCGGATGATATACATTATATTATATAATATATAACACCGCGGAAGAAAGCGTGATAAAAAATAAACGTGAAAAGCTGCATTAAAATACGTAAAATAGCATAGAAAGTCATACAAAAGTATTTGGTACGAAGGTAAAAAGCATAAAATAGCGCAAAAAAATGGTAGTAAAAGCGTAAACAGTCACAAAAATTAGTGCGAACTACGGAAAATAGCATGAGAAGTTATTAAAAAAGTATCGCGAGGAAAAGCATAAAATACCCGAAAATAGCGAAGAAAGTTCGAAAATATGCGAAATACCACGGTTAAAATCGCGGAGCACTGGCGAAGGAACGCTTAATGCCGTAGAAAAGAGCACAAAAAAAAAATACGTTCCTTAGGAAAAAGAATACAAAATACCACGGAGAATATATAAGAAAACCAAGAAAAGCTGCAAAGTCACGGAAAATTATGTGAAATTCTGCGGATTACCGCGGTAAATACGAGCAATACTGTAAGCACGGAATACTCGCATTTCTCAAGTTTTGTTTCTAGGTATCCCACACTTTTTCCGCGGCTTTTCACTTTTTTCCCGAACGTTTCAATTTTTTTTCCACGACTTTACACGTTTTCTCAGTGGTATTCCGTGTAGTTCTCACATTGATAACTCTTTGTTACATGCCCTCATGTCGCAAAAACTTATTTGTAAATGCTCCAGATGAAAAACTAAAATTATTTAATATCCAAAAGCACTTGAATACAAAGTTTAAAATTAATGAAAATGATAGAATTACAAATCTGTCGGTTCAGTAGACACTAAATGTAAGTACAAAATAAAAATCATTGTGCAGGGCAGGACAACGTCTGCCGGGTCAGCTAGTAATATATAATTTTGAAACTATGTATTCCATTAAGTTTTGGTAATTGAATCCTTTTAACAGGCATCCTTCTCTGGTTAGATATTCCTTAGCTCAGTATCATTGAAATAAAGAGAGCTCTATTAGGTTCCATTACAAAAATATTTCTCTGTTTCTGACTGTTTCATATCCACGAATCTTGTTTCGGAGTACATAATAATTAATTTTATTACATGGAAAACAAAAAACACAACAAATCGATGGTTGCTTTTGATATAATGAGAAATAATTAATTTTTCGAGGTTTTATATGAACCTATAATCGATGAAAGATTGAAAGATACTCATTTACTCGTTTACTCATTTCTCTTTTCAACGCAGCCCTCAATCATATAATAACAAGGGGGTTATTTTTCATTAATTGAAAAAATCATCCACCAAGAGTTTTTGCTCATGGCATCGATAAATTACTTTCTTTTTGAACTTCACAAACATAAATTGTGGTAAAAGATGAACAAAGTGCTAATGCTAAACATAAAGTAGGTTACTCTGAGAGAGTGAGGCATTAAATAGAAAATTGTTATTTTTTATTCAAAATTTAAAATGGTGGACATTGGAAAAATATGAATATGATTTTTATAGGGCTATTATTTGTGTTACAAAAAAGAGCTTTGAGTCGAAAATAATCATTATAATTTTAATTCAAAGAAACATTCATTTAATATCCAACTGGGGGATAAAAAACATTAACATTTTCAAATTAGTTTATTCTTAAAATGCAGACTAAAACATACTTGAAACTTAGTTTTGAATGAACTTTAGGTTTATTATTATTTGAAACTCATAAAGTTTGAGCTGACTTCTCAATTATTATTATTATTATTTAAACTTTATTGAAAACATAAATTAATTACATTAACAATAATTAAATAAATATAGCGTTAGCTACCACTACCAGGACTTTTCGCTATACTTCTCAAATATTAATACAGAAAAACATGAAAACAGCATTCCCTCCATTCCTGTTCTAGCAACCTTCTTCTATAAGTTTGCCCTTGGTATGTCTTTATCGGAATTGAAAATTCTGTCAGATAAAAATGATATAGCAGCTCTGAGGTATTTTAGTATTCCCCATAGGGATCCATTAGGTTTTAACATTACGAAATTGTTCATGTTGACAAGCGAAACGGCCACATGGATAAGCAATTCTACGACCTACCAAAAATACGTGACTATGAATCAATACGTTATTCGAAACGAATTTAATTTCCTCAAACCTCAAAGTTTTTGTTGGCGAAACAAAATATTGAACCGTCTAAAACCAGAGCCATTAATTCTGACAAAAATACAACTCCACCTTGGAAATATATACCGAAAATTGGCAAACACTATATCAATCCAAAAGGTTCCTTTAAGGATAAATGTATCGAGCAAAAAAAAAAAATAAACGAGTTGGTATTAAAAAAGTTCGTATCGAAGAATGAAATATGGAATTCGTTGTGCATGAATGTTTTAGAAAAAATAAAATGAATGACCCCTCAGCTCCAATTCTCATAAACTGTGGGGTTTTCCAGTATTTTCACAGTGGTGCTTTTTTTTCTTTTGCACTCCCCTAAATAATAAATGCAGAATGTGTGTTCGCTTATGTCGATGTAAGGGCAACAGAATTTTTACCGCCATTCAAGCTTCTTTATTGAGGGTATATTTTATTGTTAAGTTTGCACAATTTGGGCTTGATTTAGAGGTGCTAGTTTTTTTTTTCTTCTTCTTTTTTGTTTATGTGTATGTGTTTGTAGGTATTTTTTGAGATTTTTGTTGTTGTTTTTTTTTTTTGGTTTGAATTTATACTTTTTAAGAATTATGACGAATATTTCTGTGATTGTGATTTATTAATCATTTGGAAAAATGACATCTCTTAAAAAGACCATTATATTTTTTATTGGAAAATGATATGTACTTTGGCACGTGATTTTGCAGCATTTTATGTTTTGAAGTTGATTTTGAAAAATTATGTACATTTTTATATCAGATTCTCTTTTTAACTTAAGCTATGGTTGCGTTTTTTATTAAGTAAACATTGCACAAAACATTCATCTTATTTGCATCTACATGCAAATACAAATATTTTAAATTATAGCATTTTATTTGAAGTGCACAGAGAGAATTTTCAGATTCATATTTCACTTTTCTGAAGTGAAGTTATTTCCCACTTTGAGTTGAAAATAATAATACCTTAAATTTGGTGAAGATATTTCTCACCTACTCACGGATAATGTTTTGATAAAGAAAAAACAAATAATAAGGAATTTATTTCAAGTTATCTCTTAATGTTAACGTTCTAATTTCTTATTTAACTAAAGGAGTTATTAATAATTCAAGTGTTTAAAAAATACAAATTTAATAAAATGGATTTAGTAACAGATACCTACTAGTCATATTTTTTAAAAAATGATGCAAATTGTTTCTACTTTCGCTATAGCTGATACATGAATTGACCTTACTGGTGGACCTTTTTCCATGACTAACAACTTACCATTTCATAAAAATAAACGGTCAACGTTAAGGTGGGAATAATAAACTGAAGCGAAATAGTAGTTACGAGTACATTAAATTTGAGATCAAAATGTGTAAAAACATTTTAAAAATCAAGGAAAAAACTTAAAGAGTCGCGAAAAAAGTATGGAATACCCGAGAAAGAAACATGTGAGGTCGTGAATCAATGCATTGAATATCGCGGAAAAAGTTTCCCCACTTTTTCATAGGAAAAAAGAATGGTATTTTAAAGTTTATTCGCCAGTATTTTGCGCTTTTGTCCACTGTATTCCGCACTCTTTACGGTGCTAGTCTGTGGTATATGGTTTATATGTATATGGTGTTTAAAATTTCTTTTACCACTTCACCAGCATTCAGCCCTTTATCCATGATATTCCGCGGTTTTTACCTAGCATATTTTTCCTCGACTTTCTTCACTTTTCTCCGATTTCCTTAAAGCTTTTTCATTACAGCAAGGGCTGTTCTGCGCGGTATTCTACTGTTTTTCGTGCTT